>OY540818.1:10576760-11898810 GCA_961205875.1 Sialis fuliginosa | reverse complement strand
ACATGCTAGAAAGTTCGACGGCTCAAATTTCAGAAATGGACACATATTATTAAATTATTTAATTCCTTATGAAACTCGCCATGTGATACAGAAGAAAAGTTGTATTTTGTTTTTAGTTTAACCAGTTTCCAAAGTTCGCTTTTACGTTGAATTATTTAAAAATATGTCTGAACTGTGTACATAACATACTTCTACTTACCTACCTACTTTCACATTTCAGGAAAATTGAAATTTGTTTGACTTCTTTGTAATAAAATAAATGAAATAAGGTTATCCTTAAAAAAATGTATTTTATGATGTTTATTATTTTATCGAAAAAATGTATTGCAGCTTCGAAGGAGTTTAAAATAGCTTTACTAACAAGGGAACCTTTCCAAGTGGCATATTAGGATCGAGTTTAAATTTTGTTTATAATTAGAGGGGGTCAGGGAGAGTAAGAAAAAAATTATCTTAGCTGCGGTAAAACAAAATGTGTAAAATAATCATATCTGGAACTAATGAAGATTTCAAAAAATCTATAATACAATGGCGACAGTCAAAATTCGAATAAAATGAAATCGTTAACCCTTTATTTAATTTTTTGTCCTATTAACTAACTTAATTGTAGTAAACAATAGCAATTTAAATATATGACATATTTCACACAAAATTTCTAACTCTCACTGTCACATTATTTTTCAGATTTAAATAGTACCTATCTACATTTATCACATATCATTTTAATGTGTGAAACAAATGCAGAACATATGTTTACTCATATCACCAAATGTATTAAAAATTATCATACTTTATAAAAAAATAAAAATTATTAGAACGGTAACTTTTACACGATAAAAACGTTTAAAATTACTTTATATCTAAACAATTCATTTTCGAACAGAGTACAAAATCAATAATGTATTAATTTGTATGGAGTATAAAGTAAATTACTCCAATGTTTTCAATTAGTTCTTTCTTTTATACCTCTAGTAAAATTCGCTATCATTAAAACGGTTTACATAACCGACCAATCAAATAATCGTTTTACGAAAAGTTTTTACACAACGATCATAAATTTTTATAATCTTTCTTAGAGCCACTATTACTGTTATTACATTCGAAGGTGTACCTCTAGTAATGTCGGGTTTTTCCATTTTCAACAAAACTTTAAATGTGTCAATAAAATAATCGCTTAAAAAACTCTACGACCAGCAGTGGTCTAAAAATTTTAACATCAAATATATTTTAAACTTGATAATATAAATGTAAAAAACAACTATTTTATTATAAATAAAATTCAATTAAGTTATAACAGTTTATTAGTTTACATGAATTAAGACTGTTTTTAGATATATTTTGTATTATATTATTTAATAATTGAAAATTAATACGAAGACCTGTCAATATTTATATAAGATCAATAAGAGTCGATCCAGAATATCGTGCCAGTCTCGATCCAGTCAAATATTCAGTATAGTAATACTGTATCGGAGCGTGATTGGACCGAGACCTGAGCGATACCTATAGTGAAAATGATTTCATTGCTTAGGGCTAATCCACACTTTCGTGCGAGTCGCGGTCCGGTCTCGCTCCAGTCAAATATTCAGTATAGTAAATACTGTATTCGAGTGTGACTGGAGCGAAACCGGTACGATACCTATAGTGTGGATGCTTTCATTGTTAATTGTTTATTTATATTTGATTGGAGCGAGACCGGTACGATAGTGTGGATCGATCCTAAGAATAAATAAATATACTAATATTATAATACAAATATGGAACATTAGATCGTTAATTTATTCTTGAATCCTATTTGACTTGTTTTGTATGTGACATGACCGTATTCATGTCAAACATGACAGTTTTGGAACCACTGGTGAAATAAAGGTTTTGTGAAAATAGGAAAGATAGCCATCTGTAATGGAGTATGCATAGGGAACAGTGGCGCGAGATAAGAAAATGAACTGTCAAGGAAATGTTCGGGAAAACAGTTTTCATATAAATATCTCGGGGAGCGTACACAGCATGAATATTAAAAAACATCGGTTGTGTGCTGTTTCACAAACATTTTTTTCCGTTCTCTTTTGAATGATTTTACATCACGCATTATAACGGATGAAAAAGACTATTTGAGAAGGTAAATTATAAGTTGCCGGAATTGTAATATGAGATGTTTTGTGGGAAGTAATTGTACGGTTTGCTTTAGGTTTAA
The DNA here is from genome assembly GCA_961205875.1 of Sialis fuliginosa. Taxonomy (NCBI): domain Eukaryota; kingdom Metazoa; phylum Arthropoda; class Insecta; order Megaloptera; family Sialidae; genus Sialis; species Sialis fuliginosa. The sequence continues at coordinate 11,896,619 of OY540818.1, read as the reverse complement.
CGATTTTTAGTTTTATTTTACATCAGTAGCCATTTATTGCTTCCTCGCAATATCGAAGATACAAGAAACTTTGTGATCGTTTCAGATTGAGACAAAAAAAATTTTCTCCGATTTCAAAATTTTAAATTTATCTTTCTTTAAATAGGTTGCCAAATTTTTAATAATTATCTCGACGATTGGGGTATCAAATTAAAGCTAACAATTAAATTATTATTATTAAAATCTTTGTTTAACCAATTTTCAAAAATATCGTAAAAATATTTGGCCCCTGCCCATATCATCGAACGAATTTTATAATGAACGTATTGACTATAAAAGATAGCTAAGTAGTAGTTTATAACTCAAAATATTACTGCTTTTATATGTCAACTTCACAAAGCAGATGTACGTTCGTATTTCTGAGTACACCAAACGTGATCATTACTGTAATGGAAATAAATAATTTAGAATCTGCTCTTCGTGCTTTATACGACGAGTAGGTATTATAGATAGAAATATCACAATGCTTACTATGAGAAGAGATTCTTCGAGAGAGCTACAGCGCAATTTGTTTTCTTTAAACTTGTAACACATCGTATACATTTTGTATATATGTACGATATGCCAGTTAAGAATTCTGGAATATAGATCGCAATTATTAACGTTAGTGGAATATATAGATAACGTTGTTTTATAATAAATATAAAACTGTAAAAGGAGCGGGTGAAAAAAGAAGAAAACTAAAATATGTTAAACAAGGTTAGAGAAAAGGTCACTATTTTGAAATATTCATAATGGGGCGGAAAAACAAATAAACGTAAAAAAATTGAAATCTATTTGTAAGTAACGTTTTGTTTCTCAAGACCTGTATCGATGTAAAAAAATATAAATAATAAATACAAATTCAAAATATTATAAAGAGAACTTTGCAATAGTTCAATAGTTTTGACGGCTTCAATAGCTAATTTAAAACTAGTCTTGGTTTTCGACAATTTATCACAACATGGAAACGTAAACAACTATTTTGAATATGTTGATTTGGAATTTTAACAACAGCACAAAAATTAAGACAAATAATAAATAATAATAATAAAATAATCCCGGGCTGGATATTAACCCTTTGCGGGCCAGGTCCAATCTGTGGGACTAGTGAATATTAAACTTTCATATTATCGTAGAATATTTTCTGATAATACTGATAGCACAATTTAAGAAAGGGAACCAAATTTATAATCAGAAAAAATCCTATAAAATTCAACACAAGGGTTATATCCATCACAGAATATATCGATAATGCGATTTCAACTTACAATTAAATATAATTTAAATATAAATATGATATAAAGTGTTACTTTTACAAAAGAAACACGCATTAAGCTTTCAAGAACGTAACGCTACATGTAGTAGTTGAGATTTATTTCACGGGAGGTGGCACCACATGTCACTGATACGATCGACGTGGAAAATATTAACCTTGAATTTGTGTTCGTATATTGGGCCAATAAGATCCACCATAATGGTCAACAGAATTACAAAATTACAGTGGTGGTAACCTTTAAGAAAGTAATTTACAAAACCAATTTCCTATTTAATGAAAGTTATTGAAGAACCTATTAAAATATATCTACGTTATATACATATATTCCTTTTCATTAAAATGAGTTCTGTATATGATATAGGATATAGGATATTTTTATTATAAAATTCTATTTATAGATTGTATCCGATTTTCAATTTTATTGCGTTTGAAATATTCAATAATAATTATGAAGAAAATGTATGTACATGGATTAAAGTAGATATGTTCAGGTAGATAACATATATCAATACATATTCATAACAGATCTGAATTAAATATCATGTATGTAAAAAACATTGACATTTTATTATAAATAATAATATATAGGCCTTGTTTGTACAATAAAAAAATTATACACTGTTAAAACCTGAGGGGGGGAGGGGTAAATAATTTAAATTTTGAAATTTTAAATGTTGCTAGCTTTTAATTTAATTAAACTGCTTTTTTATTTCTATATATTTTATTAATCCTGCCCCCCACTGTTTCTGTACACTTTATCCCCCTGCCTACTTAATTTTTCAAATATATTGAACACTAACACTTGCATGTTAATTATACTATATATAAAATGAAAGCCTGAACGTGTTTACAAGAAGTAACATCAAGTGACACATTTTTAGAGAGCAGAGTAAAAAAGACGTTCAAATGTCATAGCGATGAGCTTAGTGACCCATATAAAAAATTGAGCTTGGAACTCAAAAACGAAAAGTGATAGATAAATTCTAACAATTGCCTAAAAAGATCGTAAGCAAAATGAATCTATCACGTAGAATATAAAAACAAAAATTGAGTGTCATCCTTACAAATAATTCATCTCATTTAACCAAATATATATCTCTTATAGTTACTGATATCCCCATTTACAAGAAATTCAAAATATAACATTATACAATTGATAAATAAAAAAGAATCACATTAAACTCATGTAAAAAACCCACCAATTTTCCAGTTTCAACCAAGTACACGTACACAATAATAATAAAAATCAATCCACGCCCTTATTACAACACAACAATGATTCTAGAGGGCGTTAATTGAGCGCAATCGTTTTGCAGCACGTATATAATTCTGTGTCACCCCCCGTTTTTGAAATGAAGCATGATCGTGTGTACAACACAGACTTGTGAAATAATTTCCGTGGCGTGATGTATGGTATGTCGGTGTACCACCCTCGTGCCACGCGATTTCAACAAACGTATTCTCCCCTTTACCCGCCTGGTTACATCCATGAATACCCCCTTAGCACCTTGTCGTTCCTGCCGTTTCGGCGTCATTGTAACAGGATTCTTGTTATGAAAAAAACTTGCCTATTTTTACTGAATTTAAACATTTCTCTTCACTACTTGTATTATTATCTATCAATTCACTGCTTGTCCACACTTTTTCATTGTAACAGAGTTTTGTTTAAAAATTGTCATATTAATATGAAAATTCAGAGAAATCATAAATGTGGTGTTGTTTCAAAGTCCAAAGAGTAACAACTTTGTGCATGCATCGATAGCGAGTGTACAACCCTCGAAGGGGTGAAAAATAGAAAGTGACGATTTCAAGTATTGAAAAAAAAGTTTTAAAACAGTTAATTCCAAGATAACAATAAAATCCACATTAATTTTTTATATGTACCTAGAACTTATTTGAACCCTAAAGGTATAAAGTATTTTTTTATCAACATTTAATTCTATTTACACAGAAAAAAATATACTGTAACTAAAATACAATTTTCCCTGTCTATTCCGGATAGTAAGCAAAAACATATAATATTTTACTCTCTGAAACTGTAATAATATAATTTTACACTGTAATGTAATATAATTAATACTCTATATAAATTGATGGATAAACTGTAAACATTACAGCCTAAAACTATATTATTACAATTTCAGACAGTAAAATATTATATGTTTTCGCTTACTATCCGGAACAGACCGGAAAAACTGTAATTCTTACAGTATATTTTGTAAACAAAACATAATATATATTTATGAATTACAGATTATCAAACAATTATTTATCATAAGTATTAAAACAAAAAACTATAAGAAATCAGTTTCGTTACATTATTTCAATTAAATTATTGAAGAAAGACAATCATCACATATGTTAAGATTATTGGTATAAGTTTCATGATTATGGCAATTACGTGCGGTCCATTTTTAACCAACAATGTGAAAAGTGAGAAAAAAATCCATGAGTTAATTGTTGATATATTGCTGCTGCAAACTATAAATTAAAAACGCTGTATGCTTACCTTTGTACTAATTATAAGCACGAATCACTCAAAATTACATTAAAAATCACTTGTTTACATTTGCGGGATCATAACATTAACATTCAACTTGTCAAGGAAAAAAATATAGCCGATATGCAATGAAGTTAGGTGCCTATCGAACGGTGTTGTCATTTAAGAAATCAGAAAACTACTTTTCGAGATATAAGGGTGGTCCAATTTAGCGAGTGGTCCAATATACCATACTTTCTCCTAAATTATTTTTCAAATTTTGTAATTTTTGAAATGGTTTTAATTAATATAAGTTATTAAATATTTCTGTAATGTGCAACGGATTAATAGAGGATTAAATTTTGATGTTGATTAAAAATTTCAGCAATGCTTTTTAAATAATATATCGATATTGATTCTTTAAATCACTAATACTGTACCTGAATTAAAAATTAATGATTGTATTAAATATTTATATAAAAGTATATAAAACATGTCCTGATAAATTCCAGAATCTCAGCGACTAACTTCAAAAAATAAGTTAATGTATTGTCACCAGTTTTGGATATGACCCCAGTAATGGATATTTTTTAATTAAATATACTGAATTAGAAATATTTGTTGATATTTGATTACTGCGTGCTCATTACTGGTTTTACTTTATTCATTAATGGAGAAAAAACATAAACAAAATAAAAGGCTATAATTTAAAAAAACAAACTATATTGGCGGACTTTGGTAATTAAATTGATTAAATAAAGAGTTATTTGTTTTATTAGTAACATGAAAAAAGAAGCCCGTCAGTTAACCTTGCTCTTATAGCGGCCATACCTGGTACCAGTACCTTATACTGTTGATAAAATTTTTTAAAGATAAAATATCAAAAAATGCATTAACTGATCATTTTAAAAGTTGCATAGTCATTATTATTAAGTACATAATATATTATACGCTTCGTTATTAAGTAAACATGAAATTCAAAATACATTCATAATTAGCTGCATAAAAAAATGCTATTGAAACAGTTTTTTTCAACATTATTTAACGAAAATGGCAAACGTCAACAAAGTTCTTCCAAAGAAAATATGGCTCTTTTCATGGAAGTTAATTATATATATTGTTTGTCGGAACTTTTTCAGGGTTTTTCTTGCTGATTTCTTTACTAAACTAATTTTTCTCCATTAATTTTCCATTAAGCAGTTTTTTCTCAACACAATAGCATTATTTGTGATAATTACAAAAATGTTTTATCACATAGGAACACATCTTTATATGTTCCGACATTTACGTGTGTTACAATGAATGATTGTTTCACTAATTTGTATACATTTTCGTATGAATTTTCTGATAAATAATAATAAATAACTTTTTTACTATAGTTTATTATTATTTTTATTCCGACTTTCGCTATAACATTTTTTTATAACCAACTTGAATTTTTGTACAAAAATACTATGTAAATATCACAACTTTTTAGTTTATCGATTTATTTTCAAAAATAAATGTGGCATATACTTTGTTCTTCATATAAAAAACTAACTCTAAAAAGAATAGTGTAATATAAATTCCAAAAGTACCACTAAATACTACACAAAAAAGGCCTTCAGAAACTGCGAACAAAAATCACCTTTCTACTTCAGTAAAAAGGTGATTTTTAAAAAAATCGGAATTTCAATTATTTTTATGTACCGCCGTTTCTGTAAAAAATAAGTCTGCATCTTTTAAATTACTGATTAATTAAATTAGTGTTAAAAGTTAGGTACCTATGTAATAATACAAAAAGATAATTTAATACCTGTATTACTGTATTTGATCTACGATGTAAGTTATTTACAGAAAACAGCAAAAAGTACATAGGTACTCCTATATACCTAGCTTAAAACAATAATTTATGGTTTATAAGAACACACATTTTTCTCCATTTGTTTGGTGGAGTCATTTTGATTTCTGAACAACTCGTTTAAAAAAAGAATAAAAATTTGTTTTCAGATTATTAGATTCTGTATAATAACTTAATAAAACAAACTAATGTGGCCACCACAAGACTTTTTTATCCATTGTTATTATACAGAAACGAATAACTTGACAAGAATTTTAAGTTTAAAATTTCATGTAATTAGGTTTTTCTGTTTTCACTTTATTTCACAGACAGAAAGACAGATAACTTCCATTTTATGTGTGTATAATAAAAAAAATAAACAAGTTTATAATCTTATTGTATTTTTAAAAACATATAAATTTCGTGCAAGATATTGATCACTTTAGACGTTTGTCAAGAAGAAATGCCAAACAACAAAAACAAAAACAAATCATACCAATTACTTTAATTACGTCCAAATGAAATTATGGAACTAACAACTTGAAAAATATCCAATTATATTTTCCTTGAAATACGGAAAAACAAAAAGCATCAAGTACCATTATACATATTTAATCGACTGCTTTTTGAGTGTAGAGTTACAATATTCATTAACGTCCTCTTCAAGAATCAGTGCTGAAGTCTTCAAGTCCTGTTTGTTGAATAATGACTTCTTTGTGAAAATAATGTCAACATAATTACGCAGACCCAAAAATAATGAGCATTCTATGGCTATGATGTACCTCCTCAAGGAATAGAATGTGCCTGTCTCGTATAATTTCAGTACAGAGTACAGTGTCGCCAAATCTATGCGAACAAATGGACTAATATATTCACAATATCCGAAGGAATAGGGGAAGCCATGTGATCATTTTTAAAAGCAGAAAAAAATTGTTCTCCGTTTTAAAAATTTCTACCTAATCTTTCCGTTTTAATTCAAGACAAACACTTTTCGTTCAGTGTCTGTGTGTCTATCTGTACCCTTGGTTGGTTGATTGAGTCTGGCTAGTAGATAGTTCTATATAAAAATAATCCAATTCTTGTGTAGGAGGGTGGAGTGGTTTCACAAAATTTTGTTTTTAAGATATCTCAAGAACGACGCATGTTAAAAGTGAAAATTATAAAAAAATATGCATTATATTCCCTTACAAAGATATTGCAATCACGAAGATATATTTCCTTTTGCTCCCTAAAATTGTATATAACAATTAATTAAATATACCTTAAAAAACAATTGGTATCTATCTAAATACATTTAGGCTGTTGTTTACTATAAGTACATATATATAAATACAAACAAATGTTTATTTTTGACATTAACAAGTGAAAAACATTTAATTTTATTAAAAAAAAAAAACTATTATAAATAACTTTAATAATATTCAAATTGAATATTGTTTCACTCAAAGAGAGTGACAGCACAATTTTACTGTTCCTACATTTTGACAGCAAGTTGCTACTTGTCAAGAACAATGTACTATATACACAATAAAATGGAGTGTGTAGAAATGTACATATATTTTGAGACGCGTGTGAATATATTACATGCATAATATATCAGTGGTGTAGCTAGTTATTTTTAAGTAAAATAATGTGACACAAATTATGAAAAATGTAAAACAATTAATTATATATACTACCACAAAAATAAAATAACTGTAGAAAGTAAAAAGGTCTTGTACCGGAGAGAAAACCTAGAGATACTTATAGTAAGAGTTCTGATACCCTGAATTGATTATGCCATTGGTAGTATGAGAATACGGCATGAGTTTGTACGGTTTAATGTCGAGTGATCGATGAAACGTGGAGAAGCATATGTAGGTAATCTTTCTCTCACATAGACCAATCCGCTCGTATGAAGTGGTCAAATTAAAAAAAATTTAACTTTGTACTACCATAAGGGAACGTCCAATTATTACGTAAGAATTTTTTTTTTAAATTTAACCGGAACTTAACCGAAAACCGGAAAAACCGTTATTTTTTGCCGCAACGATGACCGTAACAGAACCGAAATAAAAATATCGGTTTTTACGGTTCAGTACATGTTAAAATACGCGCGTTAACATGATCTTATTTCTCACTTCAATTGTCGTTCGGACTATCATACAAGTACCATAAAATGTTCAAAATTATGGTAGCAAACATTTTTTTAATACAAATAATTTTTATTTATTTAATCACTCGGAGCTAAACCGAAAAAACCGGAAAAACCGTTATTTTTTTCGGAACGAAAACCGGAACCGAACCTAAATATATTTTTTACTCGAACCGGAACGAAAACCGAAACGAAAGAAATAACGGTTCGAAGCCCTGTTTAGTAGTTGTAAAGTACATTTATTTAAAAATTTCATCAGACGAAACTGTTTTCAATTAATTTATTTTAAAATAATTAATTTGGAAAAGCCTTACGTTTTGAACCCCCGTCCCCCAAAGCCTTACGTAATTAATGGACACTCGTTTATACGTATAAACAAATTTTTATTTTATTTTTGAGTAACAATGGTAAATTTATTTTAAATAAAACACTTACACAAAAACAAACAAAATAAAATGATCGACAAGACATTCGAGAACAGTTAAAAACAGTTGTTGTCTGCCCTCGTCCTGTCATCAATCTGTCGGTATGGGTCTGAATTTAAATATGGAAATATGCAAGCATTTCTCTCACTGGAGATAATGACTACGTTGTACAAACGATTCGACATTGGGGAATTTTAAATTAGTTTCGATTCTATGTACAAGCAAATAAATTGCATATTTTATTGGTGAGAGGTTTTTGTTACCAGAGGAATGGAACCTTCTATTGTCTCGTATGTCAACGTTATGAATTATACAATAACACTATCGTTATACCGTTTTTGTAACGTCCGTTTCTGTTTGAAGTATGATATTATATTTTTGATATTTTAATTCTTGTTTTATGTCCGGTATTATAAAGAATTTGATCTAGATCAAAATTAAAACGTACGCTTTCTGCGAGGAGTCAAATTATTATTGATTTGGCCTAGATTTTAAAGCAGTGGTAATTATTTTATAGTAATGTAATGACGCCATTGCTTTCAGATCGTTGATTTCTACAGTGTACATATATTTTTTACCTGTATTTTTTCCTAGTAACAGTTTGAAAAATAATTTGTTTGTTTTTTATAATAAATATGTACCCACGTATTACTGACAACTGTTGATAGTAGGTGTTCTAAGCTATCGTTACGCAACAATACTTGTAAGCTTTTTATACGAAGAAAGAGAAAAACGATGTCATAAATAATAAATGTTAACATATAAATATAACAAAAATATTACTCTTACTTAATAATAATATGTTGAAACATATATAATAGACTCTGTTGTTCGTACAATGTTTTCTAACAAAAAAAAAATTGTCGGATCAATGATTGTCAGGGAAAATAACTAAAACAATTCTTGTTTTATGTTCTGTATTATAAAGAATATACTTAATAGCAAAATCTAAATAATTAGCCCTGTCGGGAAACACTTATTCCTAAAAATAGGCATATTTTCCAATAAAACTAAAGTGGTCTATTTTTTTTTTTACTTACATTTTTGCATAGAATTGCATACAAGGAAGTTGATATTCGTGTGTAGTAAATATATTGAATATATTTTTTTTAAATATAATTTTAATTTTACATAAATATAAAATTTACATACAAAAATGAATAAACAAAGAGTGGGGTAAAGGATTTTACTGAATATTTCAGACATTTACATATTTTTTTTTTAATAAAAGTCGATTTTCGCGTCAAAGGAAAAAAAATACAATCGACTTTCGCGTCTAAATGCCTAGCAGATAGCGTTAGCCAAAAGCTAATTAGATTTTGCTGTGGATCAGATTCTTTATAATAGCTGACATTAATTGTTTTAATATACAAATGTTATATCATCCACACTCAACAAATACCTTGATCGCAGTATTACAAAACTATTTCACATACGTCATAACTACACATGAAAATAAATAATAACAAGTGCATTCGTTTGAAATGCAAATATGCACTTCAAAAACAACACAGATGCATTAACATTTAGCAGAACACAATTTAATTAAAATAGTTATTATTATTTACGTAACCATTTCATTAAAACAGAATTTCGTAAAATGTGAAATGCATTTCGTTTTCACCTATTCAATATTTAACGTCTAAAGATAAATACAGTATTAATAGTTTTTACGGTCGATTTATCAGAACAAATTTTTGTATTGTATCAAATATAAATATGTATATTTTTTACTGTATTTAATAACAATTGTTTTAATATAAAATGCACCGATGTATGTCCACCCTTCAGTAATTATTTATATAGGTACTTAAATTTACACATAAGATCAATAAAGAAGCCATGCTTTAATGTTATATTTATTTTAATAATTAATTGATAGCCAAAAAAATTTCTTCTTCGTCCGCGTGGTTTCTACGCCAAAAGACAGACAGATAGACAGAAAGACACACTTTCGCATTGGTATGTAATATAATTATAAAACTGAATATTTTGTGCCGCAATAAAACGAGTATATTTTTTTGCAAAAAAGCTTTTACAAATATAATTCACATTTAACTCAAAGAATGTTTGTTATTTACTGGATTCAAGTATATTTCCGCAATGAGCTACGCAAATTGTATTATCGTATAACACAAACAACAGAATGTTTTTAAATAATTTCGAACATCATTATCCTTAAATCTGATTCGCTCGCATTTGACTTCCGGATTCGGACGTTTGAAATGTATACACATACCCCCTCTACCCTTACACATATGCATAAACAAACATACCGACACTTTATCATGCATTTACGTAAAAATCGATGGACTAAGGTACTGGATATGAAAATAATTGAATCTCATATAATGTATACGTACTCATGTTTATTTTTGACTAATATAAAGCCTAATCTATTAATTTTTACTGTTGGATTTCTATTTTTGGCAATGAAAACGCGTTTCAAAAGATTTTATTTATTTAACCTGTTAAATAAAAGCGTATATAAATATTATATCAAATCAACATATACTATTTAAGGTTATCACACTTTTTTATTGAGATATGAACATTTTTAAGATTTCGAAGAAACCCTATTAATCTCACTTTGTCGTCCGTCCGTTCTTTTCAATCAAAGTAAAATATCTCGTAAACTATATTACAATTATTTGAAAAAAAAAATTTCAGAGGGGCGCGAAGGGGTTAAGGCAAGATAATAATATAATATTTTTTTATACCAAGATATGTGGCACGTCAAAATGTATAACCAAACCAGTGAAATTAGACCCTTTTTCTGACTTTTTTCTAAATCAAAAATGGGGCTTGCAGGAGGCTTTAAAAGGAGGCTAAAAAATGTATTTTATATACATATACAAATAAAGCTGATTGATTTGTTACGAAGTTATTCAATTTTATGTAAGCAAAAGTCCGCAGAAAATTTCTAAATTTTCAATCTATCTCATTTAAATACATATTTAATCGTCTTATAACGCATTTCGTTTGGTTTTGATAGCGATTTATGCAAAAACCGCTATAGATATGAAAAAATATGTCGGTACATTTTTTGTGTAGAAATTCATGTGCCTACTTTAATTTGTCTGTAGAAATTCTATTACATATCCATAAGACTGAGATAAACTTTATTTTCAATGTACACAAATAAATATACCTATGTTTTTTTTCGTATCAATTTTTATCAAGCACGCCACTGTCATACATGTATCAATTAAGTCGAAACAAAAATAAACAATGTATATATGTAATACATTCATGCGGTAATTCACAAAGGAATTGATGAAACAAATTGTTGTAAATATTGGCGTGGGGAAAAACTCGATTATACAAACAACATTCAAATAACAGTGTGCATTATTTACCGCAGATTGTACTCCGGTTTTTCATGCGACAGATTTCGAGAAACTCCATTAAAACTTTTTGTAATCTCACCTGAAACAGAAAAAAAACATAATATTAGTCATAAGAATATACCACTAATTGTTTGTTATTTTCTATTAATATATATATAAGAACAAAACGTAAGGGTTAGAAAAATTCAATTATTTATTATTCAAATTCATGTTGCCTTTTTTAGATTGAAGTCATATCTTCGACGATTCTTTGAAAAATCGTGAAATTGTTGAGTCGATGACTTTTTCAAGAACAAGATGTTTTATCTTGGAGGGCAAAAAGGTATAAATATTTATATTTTGATAAAGGTGAACTTTCAGTTCAAATTATGAAACTTTGATATTTGAAAAAGCTCTGTCAAACGTTTTGTATCATATATTTATAACTCCAATACATTCTAAGTAATTAGATTTTATTGTAAAATCACTCTTTATTAGCCTAAATACTAGATGACATTAAATTAATACTAAATAACATAAAAAGTTTGTGCGTATGTATTTGACCAAAGTAATCTCAAAAACTACTGGACCGATTTTGATGAACCCCACAACACCGTATTCCTTGAAATATCAGAAGTGCTATTTATAAAGTACATGTCATTACGCTATCGCTCAAAACAGCTAAGCAATGAATATTTATATTTTAAAATTACCGGGTAAATATTGTTTGTCAAAAGGATAAATCATATAATAAATGAAGAAAACAAGTTTAATTTCTCATATAAACGAGCTAGCAAAATTTGCTAGTTAGCAAGTGGAAATACTTCCAAATGAGGTTTCAAACCTATCTGACAGTTATCTTTATGTTTCATGTATGTCAACACCAACGGTATTAAAACAGTGGCGATATTATGAAAATTATTTTGTACGGTCAGAGTCGCCAACTGTGTTACAATAAGTTGAAGTATCACTGCACTAAATTACATAGCTAATCCATAGATACTATCACAGAATTAATACCCCATTTGAAAGTGCTTGCTAGCTAGCAAATTTACTAGCTCCTTTATAATACCGGACATTAATTTTAAAATAAAAAAATAAATTAGTCACATAATTTCTCATAACATACAAACATGTATAAAGTTTTTATCAAGTTTGGTTTAAAATAAAACTTAACAAATATAAAACAAGCAGTAACCATATATTACAATATTATGCTTACCAGAAACAGTATCAAGTAACCGCCATAATTATCAAAGTTCATATAAGTTTTAATTTGGTCTTTATAATAATATCATATATCAATACATATTTAACGAATATTTGTTAGCTATTTTTAGACGTCCGCAGTAGAATTAATAGGAAATAAATTTATTATATTTATGTTTTAGGCACGCAATATTATCTGTATTACATCAGGCCTTTCCACACGCTATTAAATTTTTAAATAAGAAGGTATTATATATAAAATGAAAACGTATTCCCAACTGATGCTTCAAAAGGTTTCGCATTAGTGTAATAATTGAAGGATATAAAAAATGTATGCAAAGGAAATTCAGTTATTTGCTGTTGTTTGAAGTATAATAGTATCCTGTTTGGAAATTATAACATTTATTTATAATCATTAAATTATATTATACCCATATGTATTCCTATATTATACTTATTTAAAGAAGGGTAGTCTGGTAATGCATTGATTTGTTTTCAATAAAGCACTTCCTTATCAATTTTAAATTAATTATAAGATAGATTTGAATTAGACACTTACAGTTCTAAAAGTTTTTAAATATAAAACTATAGTAATGATCTATTCCACTTTCATAATAGATATTTCATATAAAACTTAATAAAAATATTGATATTATATCTTTTTTTAACTGCGATTACTTATAAATATAATAATATTTTAATACTATTTTATATTATATTGGCAGCCTGCACGCGGGTTCGCCCGCGTTGAATTCTTTTTAATGAAAACTTATATCTATATATTTTTAATTAATGTTGGTTTGTATGAGGTTAGACTTGAGAATTACTGAACCGATTTCAATGTGGTTTTCATCAATAGTTAGATAATTTTTCTGTGCATGTTCGTGGCTATTAATATTTTAAGAAAACCTATGATTTAACAATATTGTAGAAATGTAAGAGACAAGCACCAGTCTTGGACGCTTTAAGATCAAAGAATATTGGTTTTTGGGATTTATTGTCTTCTTTTTTGTAATTTTCATGAACTCATGTTACTAATAAAACAAGTACTTCTTTATTAAAGTACGCAAAAATAGATTGTTTTTTTTTAAATTATAGTCTTTCTTTGTTTATATTTTTTCTCCAGTAATGGGTAAAATAAAACCAGTAAGGGCAAAAAGATAGAAAGTAATTGGAAAAAATCATGGATCTATGTTATGATAAATACCTATCGAAAAATAATAAAATACCATTGAATATTAGAATTAGATTTTTTAAAGCCCATACAAAAATATCGAATACACCCTAACGTTCACATATAATGAACATATTTTCTTTGTACACACACCTGAAACTTAAACAGTGTTAATAATTAAAATGTAAAATAAGCTCAGTCTATAATTATCCGTGAGATAAGTACACCCATAACTCTGACTGTTTAACGGGCGTTAATAGGTTTTCTACAAACAAACACCGGCTTGCTGCTGCTCTAATATTTAACATTTAGTTATAACACGTCGCAAGAGCTTTATCTATGAAAATGATTCTTTGATACGATATAGGTAGACCGAGGGCTAGTAGTTCAGTGTTTCAGTTTGTATTTTTAACTTAGATACACTATCTAACATTGTTACCAGTGTTCTCCGCAAAAATGTGCTCCGCAAAGTCATTGGCGTATCATCCAGGTCTTAAAAAATATATATCAATTGTTTGGAATTGTTAAATTAATCAATAACAAATGTTTCACATTGCTTTTAAAAGTATTTTAATGATAATTCTTTAACAGAGGAACGTTTATTTGGAACCTCCACCTCTCTTACAGACCAAATTCAAAAATTCAAAACCGACGTCTATTAGATATACATGTTGAATCATATCAGGTGAACCAAACATTTGATCGAGAAAAATATTTCAAGTTAAAAAGTTCATATAAACATATGTCCAAATTTTTCTGAAGGAATCTACAGATCCCCAAATATTTTGTCTAAAATTAGTTTTCATTTAATATCTTGCGATACAGTAATGAAAGATACCCAATTTAGTTGTTATACTTGTTATCGATTTCCAGTATTAACCAATACTTATTTCGACCAGGGATGTATGAGGCCAGTGGGCCCCTTGATTTTTATCTAATTTTTTTTGTTCATCTGAATTTTTTGCTTGAAATATTTTTCTCGATCAACTGTTGAAGTTTGATTCACCTGATATGATTCACCCTATATACATTCATATTGACGAAAATGACCACCATCAAGTTTTGGTATCAGTTTCGTATAATGGACTAGACTGCCTTTTATGCAACCATAAACAGTTCTAATGTAAGGTTTTTAATAAAATAAGTAATATAAAAAGAATATCATGGCAATGCTATATTTTGCTATCAGACTAAATAGTAATTTCTATACAAATGCCTGTCACTCTGTATAAAGTTATTAACCAGCCCTGCTTTCCCTAATTTTTATAGGGTAAAAAACCGTTATTTTTTTAGTTTTAAACATGAGGTTTGTAATCAAAGGTAGGTAGAAAAAAATGTTTACATAGTACAAAATTTATATCGTTCCTATCTTTGAGTGTAAATAATTAATGTGTAAGTATACGTAGAAACGTGATGTTCCTGCATGTGTTCAAAGAAAAATCGTACTTCGGGTTATTCAGTTTAGATGAATTTTAATAGGGTTCTATTCTGATAATAGATGACGTGAATGCAAAGACTGAATACGGTTTATAGCAGTCATATGTAAACTATAACCTGATATATCTATTGTTTGGAATTATAAAATTAATTAATAATAAATGTTTTATATCGCCTTTAAAATTGATAATTCATTAATAGAAAAACGTATTTTTACTTTGGAACCATCATCTTTCTTACAGACCAGTATATTTGCATATTATATATTTTCAATTTGTAAGTACCTACATTGAAAATTACAAAAATGACATTTAATTTAAAAAATGGCGACCATCAACAGTTTTGTACTATGGATAAGTTTGCAAGTATCCATATACTTTCCTTATCTTATTGTCAGTCCATTCTAATATTACAATAATAAAAATATTAAATATTAAATATCTTTCACATACCTATATCACATTAAGAACAAATCAACACAATCATACCCATAGTATATTTTCGTTTCAGTCTGTATAAAAAGTAAATTGACGTATAGAGGTTATATCGAAGGAAAAAAGGTACGATTTTTCGTTCTCGCACAAATAGTATGGATACCGTGATTTATTATATATTGGGGATTTAAATAATAATGCAAATGTCAACCATTTTCAACATTATACTGTTATGGCTACGTTCGCTCGATTTCATGTTTGTTGTATGTGTGTATGTGTGTGTGTGTGTGTGTATGTGAACCTATGTTTGCTATAGCCATAATATGTATAGTTGGTTATTTTTAGTCTGAATTACCGATTCTTGAGAAACACTTGATTAAATATAAAGGCGAGAAAAAACATTTAACAGAAAATGTTAATCCTTTACTTCTATGATACCTTTTCACAGAATGTAATGAATATTTAAAAATCTTAGAAATAGATACATTTATATGATTTATAAATAAAATATTATATAGATTGAATTGAATATGTATGTATAGATAGATAAAACTAACTCTGTTACAATAAATTATGAAGAAACGTTAAAGTAATTTTTAATACAATATATTGGGTTTGTTCTATTAAACCAAAACGTATTTGTTTAATTAAATAATTTTATTATTATATACAGACTGCCCAGTTTAACACATCCACCGTTACTGTATTTTTCTTACAGTAGTAAAATGATTGTTAGTGAGAATTTTAAGCATTGTATTTTTGATTTTATGTCATTTATGGTCTGACCAGAAATTATACCAATTATTGTTTGTTTTGTAATTAAACCTAATAAAAATATGAAACATGTGAGGTGCTAAAATGTAGATCTCAATCGTTAGAATTTAACCCCATTTTTATTTTATTTTATTTTCTAACTCAACTCCAAACAGTCCACGTACTTGGTAAATACCTTCTAAATGTCTTAACCGATTTGTACTATTTGTTTTATATAAATCATCTTTTAGGCTTCTAACCATATGAAAGTTTAATAATAAAATTACAATATAGATATATAGATCAAACAGAAGTAAATTATTTTACATAGGTATATTACACAGATTTCAGTTAACTCAATCTTCCAGCATTTATTAATTAATACAAAAAGATCTTGCAGTACGCTTTGATACAAAATTCACCGCTCGCAATACTTAATGCGAATGTGTAAGTGTATGTGTGTGTGGGTGTGTCGCAGGATTTCCACAGTGACTCCATTGACCTGGCACGTTTAACGCCCACCTTTCAGAAAATGGGAATAGATTTACATAACCTAACGGTTAACGCTATGTTTCAACGATTTGGATTTGGGGAAATATTGAAGATTGTTTGGATTTTCCATCTGTATGTCACTACTCGAAGTTTTATTTGAAAATATGTATGCTATTCTGTTTATGTCTAGATGAAGCGATAATACGGATTGATTTTTTTTTGTATTTGAATGTGAAAGTGTATATGATGCTTTTTTTTAGTAAAAAAGATATAGTTTTTTTATATGTAGAAAAGACGTAATGTACATAATAGATTTATGAAATTAGTTTTAGACTGATTATGAATTTAAAAAAATGATTTTGATAAAAGTTTTAGAGAATATTTTGATCTATTATTACTGAGAATTATATCTAAAAACACGCAAATTGTCCACTTAGTAAAACACATAAGAAAGTCACCCATATATTGTTGATACAACAACGGGCACTGTGAACAGAAATTATGTAATTTTGTGGACTACTATTTTTTATGGGTTCTGACTTACGTGACAGCCTGTATAAGTAACGTTTATACATATATATATAATAGAAGTATAGAAAAATTTTAAACCCATAAAATTTCCAATGTTTTATGTTGGAATAAAAAAGTATAAGTATCCATACTTGTATTTATTTTCAGTAATACAAAAAGACAAAAAAAATGTAGAGCTTAAGTATAATAAGTCCGTCTGCCTCCCAACTGCATACATGCACTCTCAGCCTGTCAATTGTTCATGTTTATAACTTTGGCATGATATATCGTGGTGCTCAATCTATCATGTAATTTAATCTAGAATGTCTTTAACTTTCATATTAAAAAAGTGCTTGAAAACAATGTTCTAACTCTCCCATACAAGAAATTGTTCTTAAATTCTTTATGAGATGTCTCCAGAATTATAAAACTTTTACATCAATTTTACAAACTTATGTGTAAGCGTATGTTTATTTTTATTTTGTTTTAGAAAGATGGTACAGATAATATTTATATTCATCAATGGGGACATCCCTGTTGAACTTTTTAAATACTTACTGAACGTTTTAGTTAGATAAAATTTATAATATAATTTTCATTGCCTACACTACTTTACTAGCCAAAGTTTTTAGTAGGAACTGTTGAAATTACTATTAAAAAAATAGTGTTAATGAGGAACAAAAAAATATTTTATTTTATCTGTAATACGATTACATATGAAGAAAATCGAAGATGAATCGGAAATACATAATATAATACCTAATATTATTTATATATCAATTTTTATAAACTTTGCGAATTAATTTTTTTGTTAATCTTTATGAAAGTATTTTAATAATTTGGAGGTAATTTTATACATTAGGTATAAATATCATTTATATAGAGAAAAAATATAACCATCTTCATTTTTTTAATAAAATGTATAGTTAATGTTTTGAGAGCGTCCATTATGTAGAGCTTTGGGGGTGAGGATGGGAGTCCATTTCCATAAAACCTTACGTGAGTGAAAGGGGGAAATCAAAAGCGTTACTTACGTAAGTTTTTTCTAAGTAATTATTTACGTACGGAAAAGTGATGGGTAACCTAATTCTTACGGATCCTTATAAGGGTAAATATTTCGAAAATTATCCTTACATAATTAACGTTCTCTCTTTATAAAGTTATATTAAAACTACGTTTATTGATTTTTAATACAATTTTATCTCGAGTTCACATTTCAGAGGCCTTTATTATAATAAACTGTAATATGATATTATGGCGGGGATAAATAATTTTCATACTAAATTTACCTTCGTTGACCTGAATATAGGTAAATGAATTCAAAATGAAAGGTACAGGTGTACAAGCATATACAAAAAAGGACGGCAGCCCTTAGAAATGTAAGCTTAATTAATAAGATTACCTTTCGAGAGGTGCGCAAAACGATATTCCGTGTTCATTTACGAATAAAACCCACCCGTACGAATTATGTGTGCACAAATATGCTCCAATAAGTAAGTCTTAATGTGTTGTGTTCTGTTATTCTATATGTGTTATATTTGTACTACACCAAATTCCGACGGTATTATAACAAAAATTATACTGAATATTTTTTTGTAAATTTTTAACAAATATTTCAAATAAAGTTCTTGCCATGAAAATAGAAAAAATAATTAACACAAATTAATAAAAAAATAAATGCATTAAATGAAGGTACTGCATAGCGTTTAAAATTTGGTACAGCAGAATTATTTATTTAATTTATATAAGGCAATGGATATTTTTAAATAAAAATATTGGTTGTTTGAAAACTTATTTGGGTTTTAAAGGATAATTAGAACATGGATTTTTTTAATAATTAAATATCTATCATTATTTAGCGACCTCTTACCATCTTTTAGTTAAATTTAAGATAATATCCACCCATATTTTTCCATTTTTTTTTTAATTTCAATATGATTTTGTAGTGTTCTTTAAGGAGCGAAATAAATGATGCTCTAAGGGGAAAGGTCGGGTGAGATACAAGATATTAGAAATATGTGGTTTTATTTTGACACAACTCATAAGATTCTGTTGATTAAACTGAGATATTAATTATAATTATTAATTTAAATATATCGAGGTTGATGGCAACGGTTAATTATTACGCTGTACAATAATTATCTCATAAATAAAATTTGTAGAACCGAGTTTATTTATAAAAATTTTCAATTTATTTGTGTTATTTGGGAACATACGTAGTTTTGGTTTCAAAACAGTTCGATGTTAAAACTTTACGCTTTTCAATTGAGGCGGTGAGTTCCAAAACTCGTTCGTTCCATTTAAAAAAAATCGAGATGTCAGTGTATATTTAAAGAATTTTTAGCATTATTTCATATTGTAATGTAAGTAAAATTCGATTAATCATAATATGTTTGAGCGAGCTCTGCTCAAAACTGACACTACATATGAAATAATGCCAAAAATTCTTTCAAAATCTTTTTTAACTTCATACAAAGTTTATACAAAATGATGCATTTTTTGCATGCTTTGTAATCCCATTAACCTGGGGAAAATAAATGAAAATTCAATCTGTGAAAAGTAGAACATTCAAACATTAAAATGCTTTTATCAATCTATGTATCACCATTTTAATCGTAATTGCATGGATTTAAATTTGATCCTTTCTTTTCATCAACTATTTTATTGACTATACAAAAATATTTACATTTAAAAATAATTTTCAAAATGTATTATTAAAGTTCACATTAAACTAAATATTTATACTGCATTCGACCGAGTTCGACCATACAAGTTTAAACACTCTAAAACGTCGTGTGTATCCATTATTAATCACTAAAGGTACTTAATGTTGGTTCAAGCTTAACGTTTCAATACACTGTCTACTTTTTTAGTTCATGGTTTTTACACGATAGAATCCATACTATATATGACATAATAACAGACTAATTGGATAAAAATCATTCCATAACAAACTGTCCTTTACACAGAAAGAAATCCCAGAAAGCAACTTAAAAAAACGTTGATAAACCACTCAAGACTAAATATGTATAAAAAGCCGTTTTTTGCAGTATTTTTGTTCTAACAAAAAAGACCTTTACTGAATTCGATTAAATTTCTTTCAGATCATATTCACGTCAAGATGCTTCGATTAACAAATCAACGAAGTCAATATCATTTTTTATTTGCGAGATTTTGTGGAGGAACAAATGACCGTACGTACAAACACATACATCTTTCTGAAAATAGTGTAAATGTACTGTATTGACCGTGAAACATAAAAATATGATGACATTTTTAATTTCGGTTTTCGGACTGTTTACAATAACTTCTTATTGGGAAATTAAAAATCCCATTAAATTATTATTATGATATTTACGAGTATGAAGTTGGCCCATTAACTATCTATCATATTTTCTTGTCTCCCCATGCAATTAGGTTTAAAATCACACAACTAAAAAATACACAAATGAGATATCTTCAATAGACCATGCAGATGCAGTAGACTGTATACAAAAATTGATGATAATAATTGAAAGTAGTTTTCAAATGATTGTGAATTTTTTTTAATACACAACTATGCTATTTTAAAATCACTGTGTCTCAAGAGAAATATCGTTGTGACTTTTTAGTCGTGAAGAAAAACAATACAACTGATAGTACATTTATATAAAGGGTATATACTTTGAACAAACTCTGTATAACAGAGGTGTTACTTGATTTTTACATAATATTTTTTTTTCCAGAAAAAATCAACTCTCGATCTATTTTTATAAAAATACATAATAAAAGAATATTGGCACAATATTTAAATTACCGTTTTTCATAAGTTTTCATGGATTGGCAGATGACCAAAAATCATTACGTGATTGACATTTTTGATATCCCTGCACAGCAAGGGTGCCAATAAGGTGGATGCATATATTTGAGATAGTTTAAATATTTACAGATGCAAGTCACTATTATTTAGATATTAAAATTTAAAACCACAAAAAAATGTATTAAGTGCTTAATATTAAAAAATAACATTTTAACTAATTGTAAGTCATATCTAACATATATATTTAATTTCCAACAAAAAGTATACTTAATCGTATTAGCAACTGATTTATATATGTGCAACCAAAATGTTGTACGCTGTAGGTCAAATATAAAATTAATTTAATTACATTACTTACACATAACGATAGCGTGTTGGGTTTAGTTTAAAATATAAATCATGGCGATTATTTCATTAAAGTACAGGGCCGTGATTTTAAATAAGATTGGGACGTTTATGTGTTATCTTCTCTACAACCATTATATTCTGCTCGCTGCAGTGAATATGGCTATGTTAAATTGTGTTGAAATATAGTAAGCTCAAAATAAAATGCAGAGTAAGTGTATTATTAGTATTATAATAAGAAAAAACAAATTTTCTTTGTTGAAATGAACTCGTAGATTTTAATAGGTATTATAGAAAATAATGGTATGAATAGATTCAACAGATACCATTTATTAATTCTATATCGTCGTTGTTCTATGAAAATCCATTTGTGTTTTTTATACAATGTTATTATTACGAAATCCCCCCTCTCCTAGGTGCATTTTATTAACATGAATGTCCGGTATTATAAAGGAGCTAGCAAAATTTGCTAGCTAGCAAGCACTTTCAAATGGGGTATTAATTCTGTACTAGTATCTATGGATTAGCTATGGAATTTAGTGCAATAACACTTCAACTAATTGTAACACAGTTGACATCTTTGATCGTACAAAATAATTTTCATAATATCACCACTGTTTTAATATCATTGGTATTTACCTACAACGCGTGCGCGAAACTTGTCAAAGTCTTCAAAAAACTCCAAAAGAACTGTCATATAAGTTTGATATCTCATTTGAAAGTGCTTGCTACCTAGCAAATTTGCTAGCTCCTTTATAATACCGGACATAAGTCAAACATTACGATACATTTTATAATATAAAAAAATTACATTTTTTCTTTAATAAATGTTAAAAATTTTCAATATTTGGTTATTTTCTTATAAAAATTTCTAATTTTCGATCTTTTTGCAAGAAATACTAAATTATATTGCCTTTTTCCAAATTATAATACTTGTAAATTTTTGTATTAATAATTTGTACTAGAATTTGAGCAGTTTTTTTTACGTGTGGCCGTCCACTGCCCTTACTATTCCTATTTTCAATTGCAAAAAAGGAAAACTAAATAGACAAGATTTAACGTTTTATAGATTAAAAAATATTCCAACTTAAACAAATAATACATGTTTTGTATTTTTAAGTCAGATTCGTTTTGCACATTATATTATGTATGAAAAAAATACATACGAAGTTAGTATAAATCCAATTTAAGAAAATCGCGCTTTCTTATGAAGGGGTGTAAAATAAAAATACATAAAAATAAAAACTGATAACAGAGATTCCGCGAAACGGCAGCAAGTTAAATTCTGATTTCCAGTTATACCAACGAATAAAATGCGCTTTACTTCACTTATATCCCGTAATATCACCCTTGGGTGACGTAAGTTATACAATCCCAGCACAGACACTACACCATCGTGAAGTGCAAAGAGAATCAACGCAGCTAGGAACTGTGTGAAGTTGGCCACAAACAAAGCACTATTGTTTTTACTTCAGAAACGTTCAATTTACTGTTCTTGATTTAATGCATATTTTAACAGATTGGTTACTTTCTTAAAAAATATATTTTTTAATTTATAGTTTAATAAGACTTATATGAGGGGGGGCAATTAAATCATTTTATAATGATTAGTACTTGGATGCCCATTACTGGCTTTACTTTATCCATTACTGGAGAAAAAAAACATAAACAAAATAATAGGCTTTATTTAATTTAATTAATATTTTTAATTTAAAAAACAAACTATTATTTTTATCAAGTATTTTTTTGTTCTTTCATTTATATAATAACTCCCTAACGAAGAATTTTGGCTTAAAATAACATCCTCGATCTACTGTTAAATTTTTGTACACTAGTTGTAAATCATCCTGTATAAAACACGTGATATTGGTATTATTAAGTTAAACAAATAAATCTTCATTTAGATATAATACACATATGTACAAGTATCAATCTAATTGTAAGTAAATAAATATCATTATTCAAATAGATAATAATGAATTATGATCATTAAAAATGTTTACAGACCTTTGAAATTAAAATGAACTTAATAATTTATTAATTGCGTGTCTATTAATTAATATGTAAAATAACACTTTTTTTAATTATTATTTTTGTATATGATATGGCTTAGATGCATTAGTATTCACATTTATTAAAATAATAGAGGCGAGATCTTCCATCGGTGAACCTTTTTCATTAGCCATTTTAATTTAAAAATGAGTCTCAAAGGAAACAAACAGGGACAAATTTAATAATATCTCACGAGATAATTCACATTGAAGAGCTGTTTTGCATAACCGTAGATCTACATTTTTAATTAACATAAAAAATATATTTTATCCCGATGAGTTTGAAATGAATAAACATATATTAAATGAAAAAAACGTTATTGTTATGTGGTGAAATTTTGATGAAATGTATGCATTTTTTTCTATATTTATGTTTATTTTAATAATTTGAATTTAAACCATATTTGAAACATATATAAATCCTTTTTATCTTAAATTTATGTACATATAATAGCTTAAATCATAAATTATAAACAAATTAGATCCCACACAAAAATGTGTACTTAATAATTTTTTACAACCGTTTCAGGTTAAAAAAACTTTTATGTATTTGTTTAAAAAATGCAGCAAAATGAAAAAGATATTCAATGATACTTGTGATTAATGTTTAGAGATGTAATATCTATGTTTTTAGAGCAGCAAGTTGTACATTAAATACTTAATAACAGTTTTTTAATTACAAATATTACTTTCTGATACATATAAATGAATAAATTAATAATAAATAAATTTTTTTAATTTATTTAGTTCATATATTCGAAGATCTACTGTAAATAATATTTATTATATTATGATATAGTACATAAAATCGAATATTCTAGAAAAATATATATCGGTCAAACCAAATGTAACTCTGATACATACATTTGAATACAAGTTAATGCAGGGCTATTTTATATATTATGTATATAATTATGAAGAAATATTCAACGACCTTTACTTGTTTGTTTCTAATCAAACAACATCCGTCTCTAGCGGCCTACAGATTACCCGATGTTTATCTCTTTTTAATTGAGGGATGTTAAACTAATATTTCACGTTGATATCTGTATTTATGGTATCGTCTATTTTAATTATTTATTAAAGTTTGATTCCTACACGCAGTCTGTTGTCTAGTCATCTCTGGGTATCACCTCCCCAAGAATAATTATTCAACAAGTTTTTAAGTAAGTAAATTATTTTTAATTATTATTTGTATTGTTGTAATGTTTTATTTTAATCTGATTATTTACTGTTTAAATTAAATATGATAATTTGGAATTAATTAATTTAATTGTTGATAAGAAATAAAATTTTGTGATTTTTTTGATTGGAATTTAAAATAAAACTAAAAGTACTAATGAAGAAATACTATTTTAGTAGTAAGTTTTTAGTATTAAATACGAAATATAATAATAGGTACGGTAATTTTTAAATTAATTATTTTCAAAATAATATTTTAAAGTTAATTAATACAAAAATATAATATTAATTTTCACTTTTATAATTCCAATTTGGGAATAATCAAGATCAAATTGGTTAAATTTAAAATGGCTACAAAAATATTCATTGAAAAAAGATTACGAAAATTATTGTTGCTTATTTTATCTGTTGCATTTAAAATTACTATAATTTGGTAAATATTAGGGTGCTTATTTTAAATAAATTAAAAATATTAAATAATATATTGTCTTATTTGTCAACCTGAACTTGATTATTCCCAATCGGAATCTGAGAGAGAGGTGGTTAATTATTTTAATGAAAAATAATTATTAGATCGATTATACTTTAATATTTATACATATATGTAGGTAATATACGTATTTTTCAAAATCCCAATTTATTTAAAATATGTGAAATTAATTGATTGGCAAATACTGGATTAGTCAAGTTTTAGGCATATTTTGTAAAGACAATGTTTTGACCTTGTAGCAACATTATGTATTAGTTCGAATTGTCTGATATTAATATATTTCCATATCGTTTTTAATTTTATAAGTCCTTTTTGATATTTTTAAAAATTTTATTTATTATTTCAATTGCGTATTAGTCATGAATACTTGTGATATAAATTATTTTTTATTTATTGTACCCATGTTGAGTTTATAATTAATATTTGTTCCAAAATTATCTAAATATATGCTTTATTTCTGAATAATTATAATGTACTAATTTATTTTTTTACTTATTAGATATTTTTTTATTTGCGCATTTTACTGTCGTTTTGCTATCTTCTGTGATCGGAGTTATCCAGTCCCTATACGTCAAACATTTTAATGTGAGTATATTCCTATTATAATTTTTAATATAAAATTTCTATTATATTATAGTCATTTTTGAATAAAGTGAATACATCATTTCATAATTTTAAACATACATATAAAAAAATTGCGATTAAATGGTTTTTATCCAGTAAGTTATTTAAAACTTTGTTTATTATATTGTTATATTTTTGTTCGCAATTTATTATTTGAATAAATTTATACGAATAAGAAAAAAAAGTTAATAATTGTTTAACAATAAATTTGTTTATATATCTATATCTTTTACTATTGACGTATATTTATTTTTTATTTAAACAAAATAATCGACCATTTAAAAGTTTTATTATGATGGCTTACATATTTGATTCTTAAAAAAACATTCTTAAATATTAAATATTATAATTTACAACGACAGTTCATGATAGGATTTCTTTTTCTACATACTTTTCAAAACTTCGTATTATCAATTTCAGTGTGAAATAAAAAGGTTAATTCATGACAATTATTATATTTTTTTCTATGTAGGTGTAATTGTTTTTAGCAGTTTATTGTATTCATGTTTCTCATAAATAGTTGTGTAAGAAATCTAGTTACAGTGTTTTTAAACATGTATATTTATTTGATACTTGAAATCGAAAGAAACATTTATTTTTTATTTTTGTATAAATAAATATTTTAATAATTAACTTCTAATTTACGAAAACGATAAATATGATCTTGAATCAGTACAGTTGTAACTTTCAATTTGAAAATGTACATGACATAAGTATTAGAAAAATTACAAAAAACTTTAATTTTATAATATATTTTCAAATGGTTAGTAATTTAAAATAAAGGTACTAGTAAAAAAGTTTCTGAATTGAGAAAATTTGGAGACCTAATTGATTATTTTATTGTATTTTTTTACTATGTTATTACTTTTAATTATTATATTAATTTTTTATTACATTTAAAACTATAATAAAATAATAATTATAACAATAAAAGTTATTTTATTTTGTTATAATTCATTATAACACAAAAAATTAATATTTAAAATAAAAAAATTAATCTACCTCAAAAAAATGTTTTTCTATAAATTCAAAGATAAAGTTAATGATTTCTTTAAAATTTAAATATCATCCCAGCATAATTTATTTTTATTATAATTGAATAATTTCAGTTCATATTAATTATTAGGTTCTGAATTATATAAAATATTATCTGATTTTTTAAATATATAGTACATACATAAATTAATTAAATTATCAAATTATTATTTCATGAATCAATAATTTATTATCTATTGATTGTTTGTATTAGGACAACTAAATAATTAAAAATTAATAATTTCAGATACCTGTTCAATCAAGAGGAATAATACGTACAAATATTTTTGAATAGCGGTTCGATTGATTTTGGATCAAGATGGCGCCTGGAGAGGTAAATATAATTTTGATATATTAATTTATTTATAGTACTAGAGCAGAGGTTCTCAAACGTATGTTTTGTAAATAGAAATGTAAAAGTACTTTAATTTATGCCAAATATGTTTTACGGCCCCCCGGGGGTCCGCGGACCCTAGTTTAAGAACCGCTGTACTAGAATACTTGATATCAAAATTCGATAGACTGGCTAATGTACAAAAGTTGATACTATTTAAAAGATGAAATTTTTTTAATAATCTTCTGAAATATAAAATATAAGTTTTTTAGAGACATTAGCCCTTGATAATCAGTTGCAGTATTACAAATATTTTTGAATTTTTAAAAATATATTACTTGTAATGTACAGTACAAAGAAAAGTTATAATATAACTATACATCTATAATTAAATATAGAATATTATTTTATCATGCTTTTTATCCCAGGAAGGAAACTTATACATATATGTTGGTATCTGTTTAGTATGATAAAATATGAAGATCTTGGATATTATTAGAGATAGATATTAGGTTTTGTCGCTCAAAAATTTATTCTTTCTACTCATAGAACATATAATAATATTAATAATATAGAAGTAGCAAATACACATATAAAAATTTACTATATAATTTTTATATTCCAAAATTATTATTATAAAACAGCTAGAAATAAGTATCAGATTAAATAAATATTTTTTACCATAGTAATCATTGTACAACAAAAAACATTGTAAATAATAAAAAGTAAATCATGAATATCACGGTTTTACATAAATCCATTACGTATCTGTTATTGAAACATTCTAGCGTGTGCAGAACGCATCATAAACAAATATTGAACACGATAGCGTTCAATGAATGTAATAAAATATTTCATACTTACAAATGATAATTAATTCCATTTTTCTCCTTCGATTCACTCAAACTCCTGTTCTTGCATAATATAATAGCATAACGAACCATAACTATCACAAAATAATCACACAAAAATCAAAAAATAATGCACCAAAAAAGCGAGCTGTCAAGTCTTGTTGCACACAAACATAAACGAAATACTGGTCTGAACTGGTCTGTGTTACAAATGTGAACCAAATACAGACCTGCAGTGTCTATGCTCATTGACTCGTCAAGTACACCCTTGTTTCTACTATACTAACATTTTAGTGCAATTATTTTCCGATTCAAAAAAATGAGGAATTTTTTTTAATTACTGCAATACAAGTATATTTATAAATAATATAATAGTAGTGACGTTAAATATAAATAAAAACAAACTTGTTTGTTTAAACGTCAAAATTTATTAAAGAAGAGGAAAACGCAAGCTTTCGATTCACAGAATCATCGTCAGGCTAAAATATAATAAGTAACAATTAAATACAATAAGTATAATGCAAAATATTGATATTTTAAAATAAAAATTCAGAAATATACCTATTAATAAAGATTTAAATTTGAAAACGATGTCGTTATCTCAATAATATTCATGTGGCTACGGAAATGTTTGAAAAAATAACAAATCAACTTCAACTAGTCATACAAATATCGACTAAAATAAAAGAAATAAGACATAGAAGTATTAAAATTTTATAATTGAGCGAATAAATTAATATTAAATGCTATTTTTGATTTTTGGTTAAAATGTTTGAGTTGCGCATAAAGATTATTTTTATTATTATTTTTTAACTGAAAACACAGATTATTATATTTTAGCCTGACGATGATTCTGTGAATCGAAAGCTTGCGTTTTCCTCTTCTTTAATAAATTTTGACCTTCAAACAAACAAGTTTGTTTTTATTTATATTTATAAATATATAGAATTTATGAAAATGACCATTTTTATTGATTTTTATTTTGATTTCGAGGCTTTTAGGTCATAAATAAAATAAAATAGTTATATGAGATATAATATTATTTATATTGATAAATGTTTTGTCTTGTTGAAGACTTCTTCAGTATCTGGATAATAAAATGATAAATATACAAATTTCTATTTTACAATCGGAATATTTCCAAACATTTCTCATGGAATTTATCAATGTTTGGAAATATTCCGACTATTAAATAGAAAGTATATTTATCATTGTTATTAATCAGATAATGATGAAGTCTTCAACAAGACGAAACGTAGATTTTACTTTTTAAAATAAATTCTAATATATTTATATAGTAACTAAATGATTCTACATCTTATTTTTTGTATTTTAGTCGATATTTGTATGATTCACTGTAGGAAATTTCACTAAAAAATTTCGATTTTTTTATTTTGTTAAAATATTTAATATTTATTGTATAGAAAATGATGTGAAAAGTTGAAATTTTCAAACCGCAGGTCTGTATCACGAACCGTTCTCGAGATATAGCCTCTCAAAGTTTTAGTTTTTTCAAATTTTTGAAGAAAAAAGGCCATAACTTTTGAACGGGTGGTCGGATTTGATTTTAATTGACGGATTTGAAATCAGCGTGTCAAAATCTATATAATGACATGTATAATACATTAAAATCCGAAAAAAAAAATTTCGTCAAAAATCGACATTTTTTTAAGGTATACCCCTTTGAATTTTTTCGATTTTTCGCGAAATTTTTTTTTTTTAACTTTAAAGTATTATACATGTCATTATATAGATTTTGACACGCTGATTCTTAATCCGTCAACTAAAATCAATTACAACCATCCGTTCAAAAGTTAGAGCCATTTTTCTTCAAATTTTTGAAAAAACTGAAACTTTGAGAAGCTATATCTCAAGAATGGTTTGAGATACAAACCTGTGGTTTGAGATACAAACCAGTGGTTTGAAAATTTAGACTTTTCACGACATTTTCTATACAATAAACATACTTTCAACGAAATATAAAATCAAATTTTTTTAGTAAAATTTCCTGCAGTGAACTTCAACTCGTCATACAAATATCGACTAAAATAAAAGAAAATAAGACATAGAAGTATTAAAGTTTTATAATTGAGCGTGTAAATTGATATTAAATGCTATTTTTGATTTTTGGTTAAAATGCTTGAGTTGCGCATAAAGATTATTTTTATTATTATTTATTAACTGAAAACACAGATTTGTATTAATTTACCCATAAAGCAAGGGAATCAGTGCTTCCCTTGCTTCCATGGACGCTTCGCCATTGTACTAATTACATTCTTAAGATATGACACGCGTCGATTTGGTCGTGTTATCTGTCAGTGTTTCATCATACCTTGCAGTGGACATCTTCAGAGCTCTTCTAAAAGTGAAACAGAGGCAAACATTCGCACTTGTAGAAGAGCCCTGAAGATGCCTACTGCAATTTATGACGAAACGTTGGCCGATAATACGATAAAATCGACGCGGCTTACACCCAGAAGCCAAGATCCATATCAAGATCACCGCGGAAGCCTCAAGACTTGTATGACACGCTATTTTCTGTAATTAATTAATTATTTAAAAAAAACTAATGTTGATATATTTACATATTGCCAAACTCGATAACCAAAATTATTATCTGACGGTTTAGGATAGAGTGCCAAATTTACAACAAAAATGAACCTATGAATTTGTCGCAATGCTTACGCAGAAGCAGTGCTTTGAATTTAAATTTGTTTGATGAAAACAACTAATTACTCGATTGTTTGTTCAGTTAATATTTTTGTTTCGACTTTTAAACAGCTAATAATAAGAAAAATATTTTTTATTATATTCGAACAAAAATGTTATATATTTCTATACCTATACAAATTATTTATTTATTAATTTTTTCAAGCAAACGAAAAATTGTTTTCATTTAGATATGTATGTACATTCGTATTATAAAATGCTACAACTAAATTAACAATAAGTAAAGTTTTTTAATTAATATTTTTTATTAGTTTGGAATCTGTTTGAAGAAATTATTCATTTCTTACACTTTTATAATTTGCAATGTTTTAAATAATACTATGTAGTATTTTTATTGAAATTAATTAATAATTAGTGGATTGTTTTTGACTTTCAATAAATCTTTTATAAATAAATAGCACAAAATTAAATTTCAAAAATTCTTTAGTTAAATTATTATTACACTTACATTATAAACAATTGTAATAAATATATTTTTCCTATAATTTAATAAACGAATTACAGCCAGGACGAAATTTATACTCAAGTTATTAAGTTAATTATCAAAGCCAGCGTTTTCCACGAAAATTTTAGGAATTCTGCATGTTTTTTGTTGTTGCTTTGCTTATACAAGCTTTTAGACTTTCGCGGTGATCTTAATATAAATCTTGGTTTCTGGGTATACACTGCTTATTTTTAGAATGTTTAAATCACACATCTAGATAAATTACGCGATTTTTAATGGGGTAACTTCGCTTGAATACGTATACGTATCAATAAAATACATTTATTTCATTTAATGCCTTGTTAAAATTGCGGGGGAGGATCGTAAAATATCAATATGGTTAGTGCTCCGGATCTTACGAAAAGATTTTTAGAACCGCTCATCTAGGCTTAAATAAAATTGATCTGTTTTTTGTTTCGTTACTACAAATATATACAAACTATTAGTGGAATATACTATTATATTAACAAATTCCATTTACCTAATTTAAAGTTATTAAATGTACCTACTTTCATACCTAATATGTATGTGAGTATGTGTTCAATATGTTAATAATACATTTTAATTACAAAAATTAAAATGTATATAAAATAAAAATGAATATTGTATATAATTTTGAAATTAAACATTTCAGATGCCGATAGCTGGTGCTGATTTTTCTGAAAAAGAACTGGAAGATTTTTGGAGTAAACTGGAGATTGAAGCTAAGGTGAGTTTTTTTTTCAAATCTATTTGTACTTAACTATGATTAAATCGAAATTGAAAATTATTTTGTAGGATATTTATTATGAGCTACGTTAATTTAAAATACAAAATGAATAATATATAATGTGGAATATTTATAGATTCAATATTTTATATAAATTCAAAATCTCTATCTTATTTTAATATAGGTACATATCTACATAAATAATGTCTAATTTCGAATTAATCAATTATTTTGACATTTTCTTGGAAAGTGTATATAATTTAGTCTTCATTCGATGATAGGTACTTATTTTATATAATTTAGACAGGGTTTTCATTTTTATTTCATATACTCAGCATTTAGTTATGTGTATTTTGTTGGATATAATTTATATGTGTAGGCATATGTTTATTATAAAAATATTTTATATTATGTTAAAAATAATGTCGCATTTCTTCAAATTTGTGTACAAATACATTGCAGAAAGACGATCAAAGTCAAGATGAGTACATTCAATATATAAAAGAACAAATCGTAACAATGCTGAAGAAACACAATTTGCTTGTAAATGCTTCCGATGAAGAATATGACCTCGTTGCTCAATATTTGTCAAACTACGTCGTGTTAGAAGAAGAAGAAGAAGATGTTTTACCAGAAGCTAGTGTTGAAATTAGAAACATTGTTAAAGAGAATGTGGAAAGTTATAAAACTCTTCAAGAAGTTGAGACTATCATTGAAGAAAAATACTCAACCAATCTCAATGATATTGATAGAGCTTACATTCAACGAAAGTATATCACGTATTGTTTGGAATCTTATATGCAAGAAACTATCAACATGCTGAAAAAATTTATAGAAGAGAAAGATCTTAAGACGATACAGGAAATTATTAAATCTCTTAATGCTACAACTAATTTGAATGAAATCCCTACACAACTGCAGGAAAAATTTTACGAACTCATAATTAAACATAAAAATATGATAAATAATCATGTTGAAATTCAGTTCATTAATCAATACATGAGAGTTTGTTTTGAACAAATTTCTAATCTCAGCGAAACAGCTAGTCAAGAAATGTCATTCGTTGAAAAAATTACCGAATTTCTTAACACCTTTCAACATCTTACACCAGTCGTTAAAGATCTACAATTAAAAGAATTCTGTAATGATGAAGTGACATTTCAGAAAGTTTTAGAAAATGTTTTAAATCTCCAAGAGCAAGAAAGTGATCTAGTCAACGCCTTGAAACATATTGCTGAACAATTAAAAGACGCTGATAATCTTTTAATGATTGATACATTTAAACAAGCTATATGTCCATACACACAACCAGTGAAAGTAGAAGAGAACACTGTTGATAATCGACTAGTGATTCAAGTTACTGGAAAAATTATAACTATGAGTGAAATTATGCATGAAGTTGAAATGAAAATATCTAACAATTCTAAAATAGAAGAAGTACATTTCGTTGCAGACGTTATTTACGTCGACGAAGAAATGAAAAATGAAATATGGCATGGAATGAATGTTGTTGTTTATACAATGAATCTAAAAGTAACAAAACACATCACATGGAATGTATCGGGAAAATGTAGCAATCAACAATCTTTACCAAAAGCAGCTAATGGTGAAAAAGGACAAGAAGGTAAACCAGGAAAAGATGGTGAAGCTGGAGAAAGTGGTGGCAATGTTTTGATATTAGCAGACAATTATGATCAAGCAGATAATCTATTTGTCGTCTCTGAAGGTGGAAACGGAAGTAATGGCCAAGATGGCGGGAACGGTGGCGGAGGTAGCGATGGTAAAGGATTAAGTGTAGAATATTTTAATAGCAACTATCCACCAGCAGCTAAAACAGGTGGAGGTTCAAGTTATCAGAATAATGAAAAAACAAAGAAAACTGTCGACAAAACTGTTAAAAAATATGAAATAAATTCGAGACATTTCGATAGTGTTTTTATTGTTTACACAACTAAAGAAGACCAAGAAATTACATATTCGTTTTGTACTGGAGATTTCTACCGGGGTGCTTACTGTCTTGCTAAAGGATCTGATGGAAAGCCAGGTGCACGTGGAGGTGAAGGAGGATTGGGTGGACAAGGAGGTTATGCAGGTGATGTCATTTTTAATACCAAAACATTTTCTACTTCTAAACCGGGTAAAAATGGAGAAGACGGGAAAGGCGGTTCTTATGGTTATCATGGAAAAAATGGTTGGGATGTTGGATATGTTGATGATATGTGGTGGTCGAAACCTATAAAATATGGTGAAGATGGAAAGAGCAAACTCGCTTTAGATTACTCTACCTCAAGTTCTGGACGCGCGTGGTCATCTTACATGGGAAAGTATGCGATTATTAAATCTCAAGGTTCTGTAGATAATAACATTGTCCAATTCAAAGAGAGAACTACTAAAAGACATACTTTAACTAGACAAACTCTAGCACAGGCTGATAGAAAGAAAACATTAACTAAACAAAGTGTCATGTCTACGTACTCACATAGATTTAGTTTTATTTTGCAGAGTAAAACTGACTTATTAAAGACAAGACAAATCGCACTTCAGGCATCACTCGATAAGAAATATCAACAAGAAAAACAGAATATAGAAGTAGTAATCAAATTTCAAACTAATTTTATCAATAAAAGTAAAAATATACGTCATAAAGAGATAACAATTGGTGATATTGATGTACCAAAGGAAACCTCGCAAGAACATGTCACTGAATTAGTTGAAATATTGAAAAATAATCCGGCTTCAATGGAAAACTGGAAAGTATTTGCACAGGTAGAACTTTCAAACAATGACTTAAATCAGCTCTACACAATATACGAAGAGTTAAATAATAAAGATTTAAAAGAAGGATTTGTAAAAATCTTACTAAATGAAAAAACATTACTCAATACACTGAAAATGATTACTGAAAAATTGCCAAACTACCTTGAAAATACAGAAGATATATATTTTGATAATGAATCAAGATACCTTATAGAAGCTAATCAGAAATTTAAAGATTTTTCTCATCAAATATTAGGAAGATTAGAACCATATTTTCTTGAAAATGGAATAGAACAACGAAAAAAAATTAACGAATTATATTCAATTGCAATAAAAATGCATTTTTTTACTGATGCATTAATGGCTGCTATTAAAACGTTCGTATTAGGTGTAGGAAAATCTGAAAAAGTAAAACCAGTAATACAAAAGCATTACCAGGAATACCAGCTATTTATTAGAAAAAGAACAGCGTTACTTACATCATATTTTGAGGCATTGAAAAAACAATTGTCTTTTCCAACGAATTCTCAGCTGATGGATTTATGGATTAAAAGTTTCCATGATAAACAATCAGCAAAACAGTTAAGAGACCAAATTGAAGGCAAAATGGGGTTGAAAATAGCGCATACTGGTTTTTATAATGAACTTGCAAACCAATACAATTGGGAAAAATGTTGTCGAGATGATAAGGTAATAAATGAATATAATGAATACATTCTAACTAAAGGTACCTTATCAGAAAGTTGCAGGGAGCTTTTATCGTACGTTTACGGAATAAATATTAAAGTTTATATAAAGAATGAAACAGATGATTATTCTTTATTAGATAACCACAATCCTTCAAAGTTGAAAAAATTACATCTTTTGTTAACCAACAATAAGTTCGTCGAATTAACAATCGATAAAGGATTTATAGAACTAGAAAAGGAACATGTGAAGAGAGATAAATTATTGGCGACTATCTTCACCGATGTCGAATCATTTCAAACAAATCAAGAATACGACGACTATGTCAACAATGAAACTTACTTGTCTAATAAATTTAATACAATTAAATACCAAGCTGATCTCGATAAAAAACGTTTAAACGAAAATGAATACATAGAAGAAATCATGAAGTATTTCTCACAAAATGAAGAAAAACAGAACCTTGAAGATTCGCTAGCAAAGACAAAGTCACAATATATCGGACAAAACACTATTTTGTATTACATTTTAAAACGCTTCGAAAATGAAGGACGACATGTTTCATATAATGAATTATATTACTTAGTAAATTCGATTTTAAAATCATTTGTGGAAGATAATAACGAATTAAATATATATTGCTGGATCATAGCTGCTTATCCTCAAGAACAGTGGATTTGTGAAGTAATTTTATTGAAACTTGAAAACTATTTGCGAAAAATGTTACTGGAAAAATCGAAATGGCGTCAAAATTTGTTAGACATTAAGGACAGAAATATTTTACTATTACTGTATATTAAATTTGATGAGTTAACAATTTCTGATAAAGTTTCTATTGAAAGCATTGACGCTATATTACATTTACTAAGTAATATTCCAAAAGAACTATACGATCTTGATAAATTAGATATAAGTGAATGGTTGTATGCTTTAAAAGATAAGTACTGGAAATTCCAACTAAACTCATTAACAACATGGAGTGAAGAGAAGCTAGAAATAGCATCTTATTATATTTTGGCATTAGAAAATACAACCGGCAATACTTTAGTAGAAAAATTCTTTGATATTTTACAGAAAAAAGAAAAACTGGATGAAAATGGATATTATGACATTTTACTGCGTTTTCATAATGACGAGTGGAACCTAAGTAATGAAACAGTGGAATTACTTGAGAAAAACACGGTCAAAGAATGGATTAATTTAATGAAATCTGATGTACCTTCTGATGATAAAGATCGTAACGTAACACAACTTGTAAAATTAATTCAAAGTAATGGAAATACGTCAGAAAAAGTTTCTAAGTTCCTACCATCATTAGAATCAGCTGTAACGACTATCAAAACACCAGATTACAAATCTTCTACAGGAAAATCTATAGGTGAATTCACCGATAACGATATCAAAGAATGGACAGAACATTTCAAGAAAAATTTCAAAGAAAATAAATCAGATAATGTTGTAGATCTGTATGATGAAATGCTCGCAGTAATCAATAGAGCAGTTCAGTTGAAAATGGGATTTCATTTCAGAGATACACAACATTTATCGATATTATTTTTACTGAAAAATAATCACAGTTCACTTTTGCAAATGGTAACCGGTGAAGGAAAAACATTAATTATTGTTGCAGCAGCGATCATCAAAACATTGTGTGGAGAAAAGGTAGATATTATTACTAGTTCTTCTGTGTTGGCTAAACGCGACTCTTTAATCAGCAAAGACGTATATGATTTGTTTGATGTACGAGTATCACATAATTGTAGTGAAGATATAGAAGAAAGAAAAATAGCTTACTCAGATAACGATGTTGTTTATGGAGATTTACCTAGTTTTCAGCGAGACTTTTTACTCGATCGTTTTTACAAACAGAGTATTTTAAATAACCATAATTTTGCAAATATATTTATTGATGAAGTTGATAGTTTGTTACTGGATAAAGGTAACAATGTTCTATATTTATCTCGAGATATAGCAGGGCTGGACAAACTAGAGTCTATATACATTTTCATCTGGAAATGGATAAGTAAACCAGCTAGCAATGACGATGATCTCGCACATACTTTAGATACGAATATTATAAAGGAAGCATTATTGAATGATCTATATGGTACAATAACACTTGATGATATTCAAGAAATCGACACAAAGCTCAGTGAACAACAAGTGAATAAAATTTGGAATATTCTAACAGATTCTGAAATTATTGATAAAGATAACATTCTTACTAGAGATGAAATCAGTCACAATGAAATAGAAAAGTTATTTTCAGCTGAGTTTAATAAATACATTGATCGTATCCATTTCCTTATAAGTCAATGTATTGAAAGAGAAAGACAAGTATATGTACCGAATTTCTTAAGACCTTTTATTATCGAACATTTAGATACATGGATCGAAAGCGCCAAATCTGCTATGTTCATGCAAGAACGTAATGATTATATTATCGATGTTGAAAGAAGTGAACACAGTGCAGATATTTACCCTAAAGTTATTATTATCGACAAAGATACAGGAACAGACCAAACTAACTCACAGTGGGATGAAGCTTTGCATCAATTTTTGCAGCTCAAACATGGCTGCAAAATATCTCTACAAAGTTTAAAAGCAGTATTCATTTCTAACGTCACATATTTTAAATTATACACCAACATGTATGGTTTAACCGGTACTTTAGGTTCACAAAGAGAGAGGGATTTATTAAAAGACATCCATGACGTAGATTTTATTAACATTCCAACAACAAAGCCTAAAAAGTTCGATGAAAAAAGTCCCATATTTTGTACAAATATCAACGATTGGGAAAACAGTATTTACAATGAATCTTTAAAAATGACTAATGAAAATCATCGTTCGGTCCTGATTATTTGTGATTCTGTTAGTGACGTGGAAAAATTATATGAAAACTTTAAGAAGAAAAACATAAGTAATATTCATAAATACACTAGGGATTATGAAGAACTTGATATTACGAAAGGAAAATTGGAATCGGGACATATTATAATGGCAACCAATTTAGCTGGCCGTGGTACTGACATAAAAATATCAAGTGAACTAAAGAAAAACGGTGGTTTACATGTTATCTTAGCATATTTACCAAATAATGTTAGAATAGAACTTCAAGCTTTTGGACGTGCTGCAAGAGCTGGTGACAAAGGTTCTGGTCAGTTGATAGTTATGGGTCCAAGTGATAAAGGATACGATAGCTCAAAAATATTGGAATTGAAAAAAGATAGAGATGTTGAAGAATTACGTCGTTTATCGGAAATCAAAGAGTATTATGAAACTCAAATAAAAATCGAAGAACATTGCTTCAAAGAATTTTCAAAGGAATATTTAAAATGGAAAAATTATTTAGAATATGAAGAAGCACCATCTGATGTCAGAACAATAGTGCTGGATAGTTGTTTGGATAGATGGGCCTTTTGGTTAGATCAAAACACTTCCCTCATTAAAACACAGAAAAATGAAAAACTAGATCATAAAATTAAAGAATCGCTTACAAAATTTATTTTTGAATTAGACATACCAGTTAAAGAACAGATCAACAATTGGTCTGCATGGATTTTCGGTCCTTACCATACAACAAAGCTAGCAAAACATTTTGTTGACGTTGGAAATTACGATAAAGCAATTGGTTTGTTTGATAAAGCCATTGAAGATGAAGAGTATTTTTCTGAAATGGCACATTATTACAAAGCATATGCACTAGCTAAAAAGATTGACTTTGAAAATAATCCCGATGCTTCATTAATAAAAAATGTATGTAAAGAATTGGAAGCAGCTGCAAGATTATTTGACAAACATAATAGTTTTTCGATACTCGCAGGTAGTTTTATTGACATACTTAAACAATATAACGGAGGTGGTATTATGCAGCCCGATGCTTATAAAAAACAAAAAGAAAATCTAAGTAACTTATATACGATTTTTACAAAGTCTATACAAAACGTTTTAGGGCAGTTTGTCACACCTAAATCTTTTCTTGATGTAGATATTAGAGAAGAAATAGCTGATGATTTATATATTAATTTAATTAAGGAAGGTGTTTTATCAAGTCCGCTAGTAAATGCCGACACCAATGAGAAAGTACTGAGAAAAATCAGTATGGAGTATGCAATACCAGTGCAAGATTTAATCGCTTTTCTTTCGAAATTCAAAAATCAAACTATAAGTGAACTTGAACTACAAGATAAAATAAAAGATTTTATTAAATTACCTAGCAGACTAACTTTCTGGGAATTACTTAAAGAAAATAATATATTATTAGACGAAGTTATATACTTAGCTATTGATGAAGACAAAATGAAAAAAATAGATCCTTCTTTATTGAATACACTGAAAGAAAAAATAAGTAAAAATGAAGTAACGGCACAAACTTTAAATCAGACTGATAAAACCAAAATTTATTTGTATCCCGAACAAATTGCTACACAAAATAGTTTAGGAATTATAATTCAGAAGACTGCTATAGATGCTCTTGTAAGCGAAGAAAAATATAAAATACTTGAACGAAGAGGAGTTTTTTCGTTGAATAATAAAGCTACATTTAACAATATCGACACGGATTCTATTACGTTACCATCTTTTGATTTTCTTTCGATAGAAGATTTTTCTAGAGTCAATGTCAATAAAAAAGATTCAGAAGAAATCATCGCTAATCTGTTACAACAAAATATTATCAAACAAAGTGAAAACAATAAATATAAACTAAATATTCTGTACAACGAAATAAATGATATTGAATTGTCAGAGATTCCAGTTTATGAAAGTGTCGTAAAATCATTGTTACACGTTTGTTTTTCATATAGAATAGCTTTAGAGAAAATCAAAGAGCAGATGAAGGATGCGAAGCCATCTATAAGTTTAAATTTGATGCCTGATCTATATCAAAAATTAATTTTTGATTTGATTGATCAAAATGTTATAATTCCAACTAAAGTTCAAATTGAAGATGCAACAGATGCATTAAATAAAATATATGCAAAGGTTGTGACTTCAAATGATGTTCTTAATATTTTAAATGATAGTTGTCTGTTTCCTGTGAAATTAACTAATGATTTTATCAACCATTTAATTGAGAAAAAATGGTTATACATCTCTCCAATGAATTTGGAAGTATATCTTAATATTGATGTAGAAGAATGGAATGCTTTAGATTCTTCGTATAAACATATAGAAGATACAGCCAGGCTAATTCTCAACAACAGATTTTCATTAACGAAAAATGATGTAGTTGACAAGCTTGCAAACAAAATTAAAAAACTTGGTAGTTTATTAAAAACATTAGAAACTCCCAGTTTTGTATTAAAATCAATGACGACCTATTTTGATGAACGTTCATTTGGGAACATCGAAGAAGTAAGTCTTCTTACACTTAATGCTCTAGACAATGTAATAACCGTTGAAGAAAAACGCTGGACATTAAAAATGATACTGAACACCGTAGCTGTTGTATTAATAGGAATAGCTGAAATAGTCATTGGTGCTGTTATAGAAATTTATTCAGTTGGTTTAATGACTCACGTTGGAGGAGCTTTTATCGGAGAAGGTTTTAGTGATTTGTTGTATGCAGCTGGTGCATTTAAGTCTGGTTACTTCGATTGGAACGATTATGGTTTATATAAAGCAAAGAGTATAGCAGCTTCTGCTCTAACAGCAGGTGTTGGAGGTTGGTTTTCGAAAGGTGTTACTGTGTCACGTTATGGATATAAAATTGCAGGAGCAGGTTTGAGTTTGACTGAAAAAGAAGTAGCCAAACAGGCTGGAAAAGAATTGATTAAAACTGCAGGCTTAAAAGCTATTGGAAAGAAAGTAGCTCGACGTATTACAAAGAAGACAGCAGAAGGTATAACGACCGCGTTGTCAAGTACAGGTGCTGACATTATTATTGAAAATTATGTCCAGTCATTCTGTGATAATGTAGGTAGACAACTATTATCCGTTGTTGAAAAAACTATCGATGAACATAAAATCAACCAAGTCTTAGATGAAGCCTATCAAGTTTTAGGAGAAGATCAAGCACAAGAGTTAATAGACGAAATGACACGAAAATATATTATTGATAATAAAAAAATGGAAGACATGGGAACACTTTTCTTTAATCTTAGTAGTGGAATAGTTAATGGTGTTAAAGAAGCTGCTAAAAAAGTAAAAAAAACTGGAGGAAAAATTAAAGCACCTATTGAAACTCTGGAAAAGGTTTTGACGTGGGCACAACGTGCAGAACATATCAGAAAAGTAGTTTTCTTTATTGCTGAATTCTTGGATACCTTAGATGAAAGAATTATGGAAAAAATAAAGAATGTTGAAAACAAGAAAACTTATGAAAAAAATGAGGAAAATGATTCTAAAAAATACATGTTTAAACGCAAAACAATTGAAAGCTGGAAGAAATTGTTCAGTGAACGAATCGGGCAGAGTATATCAACCGAAGTAGTTAGACCAATTATGAGAGAATGTACAACTTATTTAGTGTCTAGTGTTGGAAAACACATCCAAAACAAATACAGAAACTTAAAAGACCAAAGATATGTTTCAGAGTTTGGAAAATTGAAGCAAAATTATCATGAAAAATTACAAGACATCAAAAAAAGAAAGGAAGAAGGTACCCATGTCGAAAATCATGTCAGATCTGAGTATCAAATAAACTTACTCAAACTTTTATCTAAAACAAAAAATCCTGCTTTGTTTGCCTCTATTGCTCGTGAAAACGTCCCTATGGATATGACTTGTGTTTATGCGTGCGCTTTCGTACTTCGCGATATCATGAACAACGGCAGTAAAGACAAACTAGAAGTTACAATAGTAGTGCATGGAGATGACGGAATAAATAAAAAGTTTTCGACAGCGCCAGATGCAACAAAAGAGGTAGTAGTGTTGAACATACGACTTAAAAATAATTGTTTCACACTACATGATGTTGTTGAAAAGAATGAAGATGGTAAACCACGCACTAACAAAAATAGCAGTATGTATGAAGCATTACCGAACGAAATACGTAAAAGAATGTCGGCGAAAGAATTTAGAATGAAAGTAGCAGAAGTTATCGATACGAATGAACAGGTGCAATATATTATTAAAAAAGGATGGCATCAATTACCATTAACAGCTGGTTTGTGGGGAGGTGGTAGTGATGGTAACTTCGACAGAAGAAGGCAGGTTGTTCCTAAATCAATCACCGAAGAATATCCATTGAAAACTGAAATAGAAAGACATAGAAAATATGAACAACCCAACTGGAAGTTCAATAATCAGACAGACATGGACTTGCGTGTAGATCGTCCCAATGTAGACATTATAAAACAGCATAGTGATGGTTGTAGCTTAGCTGTTACTAAAATTAACGAAGAAATGGGCCGTAAATATCCTGTAAATATTGTTCACATAAAAGAATTTGTTGCTACTTTATTCGACTCTGTTCTAACAACAACTCCAGGAAGAGAGAGGCCTGAAAATTTCCCTGTAGAATTACAAAGAAAGATACCTGTAAAATCAGAAAACCAGGTGTATGATTATACCATCAAATTACAGTCAAATAATCCTAAAATACCAATAGATAAGAGTGGTCCGTTTGGCCCTTATGTTGGCTTCGATGTACAAGGACTCAAAAATGCCCCTTGGAAAGGAATGTCCGGACACGTGCTTTTAAACGAGAACAGGAAACTTCCAGATCGTTATCAAAGTAAAAAGGTAGATGACTACTTCGGTGAAATAGTAATTGCTCCTGAAATTTGGACTGATCAAAACCATCGGGAACCGCAAGATGTTATTGAAAGATTCGAATAAATATACATGAATATAATTTCATAGTTTATTATTAATAGTAGTAGTATATAAATATACATATATTCATTGTTATAAGCAAAGTTATTTTTATAAATGTTTTACTAGATATATTCGTATTAATAATAAAAAAATGTTGAAAATATTATTAAAAATTGTTTTAAATTCATTTTAATCTATTATTGTTATTTGAAATATTATTTAATTGTAAGCAGATAATATGTTGTTAATAATCTGTGCTATGTTGTTATACGATATCTTAAATAAATTATTCTGCTTGTCAATATTGAATAACTGCATTTTCTATTATTAGCCTTTATTTGTCTTTTTAATATTTACAGCAATATATTAATAATTTATAACAGGCA
The DNA here is from genome assembly GCA_961205875.1 of Sialis fuliginosa. Lineage (NCBI taxonomy): Eukaryota > Metazoa > Arthropoda > Insecta > Megaloptera > Sialidae > Sialis > Sialis fuliginosa. Next base: position 11,852,899 of record OY540818.1, on the reverse strand, counting down.
GATAGGTAAGTAAAAAATAAAGTAAGTACCTATTTAAACATATATTATTTAACTGAAATCACTTAAGAATTTATTCTTATTATAGTAGAGCGTCGATTATACGAACTAATTGAGACCAAGAATAGTTCGATAGATAAAGAAACTGTATTTGATTAACTTTAAACAAAAAAAGAAATATATTTGCTGTTAGTAACAAACAGAATATTATATACTTAATAAAATATTTTCCTTCCTGAAATTTTACGAATGATTGACGTTCTACTTTATAATTGATATTTATATTATTATATTTAAATAAGTAACGTGAAACATAAATAAAACAAAAACTGTCAAATAATAAACACCGTTACTATTATTTGATAATAATTATATCATTCTACACATATGATGCAGTAATAATTATTTTCACCACATTAGTAATTACAATTTCCAATATTGTTATAATTAAAAACTATTAATAATAATTATAAATTTCAATTGAACAATACACACTACCCTATTATATGTATTCTAACAGGTTGATTCGACAAAACAATATTTTGATTATCAACTTTAACTTATTATAATGACATTTAGTATAGATAGGTACATATTATTAACAAAATTAGTTTAATCAAAAAAACACTTTTAAAAATATATATATAGCAGGGCCGTTATTCGAATCATAATAATGTCTATTACATGCAAAATATTATTTTTAAATTTAATGGACATATTATTATGTAAATAGTGGCGCCGGAACCAAATTATTTTCTGAATGGACAATACGAACCTCAAAAATTAAGCTGACCTTACTTTACTTTACGTTCTTAAAATTCAAAATTTCTCAGAGCAATATTTTGCAGAGAATTAAATGCCCACGCATAAGTAAAAAAAGTAATTGTTCCCATGTTACTCAAATGGGAAAAATAATCGGTTTGCGCTGTTTACAGGTTTGATCTACAATTCTGAAATTTTGGGACAATTAACTTTAGATCCAAAACTAAAACATACTAATATACATACGATAAAAAGTAAATAAATTTTGATTATTTTTTTAGTCATGATTTGTAAAAACTAGAAGTTTAAATACTTTTTATGTATACTAATCCGCTCAAATCGTATTCTACCTGACACTCTAGATAGAAATAATTAAACAAGCTTACACAATTTAACGACCTATTCTACAGATATAGAGAGCTTGCAGAGAAGTAAAATAAAATGCAGCCATCAAATTGTTAACTTTTTACTTACAAAAAAATTCTCTGATTAATTTATTTATTTAAAAATTGGTAAGTACCTATTAATATTTTCATACATTACCTTATTAGTTAATATGATGTATTTTGTAGATCTAGAATCCTAAAATGACTGTCATTTATCTTACATTAGTTCTTAAAATTATCAGTACTTACAAAAGAATTTAAAAAATTTTCACTTTTAATTAAAAATTCAAAATTTCAATACATATATAATTTCACAAGTTCTTTTTTATACAATTAAATAAATAACTTTAAAAAATGATTGAATGTATTACATTTTACATATAAGAGCTTCCAAAAGTTCTGAAATCGAAGTAAAATAAGTACCGAAAATACCCATTTTTTTAATAATTTAGTACCGGTATTAGTCATTAATTTGATATTAAATTAAAATTTAAAGTTTGGGTAACATAATAAATTTTTTATTGAAAATTAGTATATTCTATTTCTTCCAGTATAATGGAGATATGTGTATTTCTTTCAATTTTTTATTGGGCTTCAAACCATTTTGAGTTTTTAGAAGACAAGTTTACAACAAACGCATTTTTTAAAATTACCTCTTTTACGATAAATCACTAAGACTCACGACTTGGAAACATTAAAATGAATCAATGACTAACAACTCAAGCAAGTCAGTGAATCAAATCGTACATATAAGTTATAAAATAAAAATAGATTAATGATGGTAATACATGACATATACCTTCTACACATATTTTTATGTCATTCATATTCATATATGAAGAATTTACTGTCTTCTTTATGTAATATTTATTGTAGATTACATATCTCTTTCTTCTTATATACAAGACGAAGTTTTATTTAGATCCAAAAATTAGCGATATTATTTATAGTAAATATCGATATTTGAGAATGTTGATATTGTAAGTTTAAACCAATATCAATATTTAACTGCAATAGTGCAACACTTCTTTGGAATGCACTGCTGTATGCATTATGGATTTTCAAGACCTCTGGTTCAGAGAAGAAGACACTACTGGCGTCTCTCTCCAACAGACGTAATGCGACTTGCAGCAGGGATGCTGGAAGGAATATCTGACCCAGAAATGTTACCGGGATCGTTTGTGCAATAGTAATATACACATATTATGTAAGTTGTACTTTTTACTTTACAAAAATTTCTTTGCGCGTTAGGGATTTAGCGAGTATTTTATCACTCGTTGCTTCTATATTTTGTAGTTATAACGAGTTTGTACGTATGTACATATGTGTGGGGTTCAACAAGAAAAACGTTTACATATCTATGTATATTTCATACATGTAATAATTGAACTTTTTTCGATAACTGATATTTTTCTCTATTTCTAGTATGACCTGTTTCGTATATGTTCATAGTTAATGTAATAAAGATGTATTCTTATTTTTACAGTACCATTATACTTATGTATATTTGTAATAGATTCATGCCCGGTATTATAAAGAATTTGTTTGAGTATTATGTTTTTGACATTAGGACATTACTAAAATAATATTTATAATACTTTCTGACAAATCCCATTGAAATTTTTAATTTATTAAAAATTATTTAAAAAGATATTAAAGAACATGGAAATCATATATGGTTTTTTATGATTGAGTTTTAAATACAGTAATGTTATCCATAAGAGCCGATGTTAATTACTTAAAAAGGGGACAAAACGAAAATTTTGAAAAAAATTCCATGGAACATATTTAGAATTGTAAATATCCTGTATAAATTTGAGATCGATTTAACTATTTTGGTTTCGGTAAAGATTTTAGTAATTAAAATTTATTTTTTCTTACAATTATATAAAGTATTTTTTGTATATTTATACAAAAGTTACAAGTACTTAGTATAAAGTATTATAAAAATTACTGTTAATTAAAAAACAAACATATAATTATATAAAAATAATTGGATTTTACAATTTTATACCGCTGTAAATCAAACCAGTTGTTGGTTTTTCTTATAAATATCAAATAATCTGGTGTAGGTCACACACGCAAAGTTCAGCCGTGTCATTTGTAGCCGCAAATAAGTTTCGCGTGTGAGGACATTCGACTTCACGACTGCGCCACTGTATTACGACGTAAGGTAGGTCTATTAAAAGGGAGACCGCTTTTAATCATTGCGAAAACTGAATGGGTTTTATTATACAGGTCATAATTACCGCGCAATATTATATCATACTCGTGTTTGTATATATAGGTCAGAAAGTTTTATGAGTTGGTGAATTTTTTTAATTATATGTTATTTTTAATTTTCAACTGGTAGAAAAAGAGTGATTCATAGTTTGATTTTATACTGCAGAAATGACCAACTAAATACATATGTGATAAATGATACGATCTCTTTTTTTAATGTGATGAAATGTGTGTATCTCCTGAATTTTGTTGCACATGAAAAAATATTTTTTTATTTATTTTCAAATTAAATTACCATTTAAATTTTTAATTAATAAATAATAATTGATATAATTTCTAATATTGTTTTTAAAAGCATTTAAGTGATAATTCATTAGCAGTGAAACGTTTATTTGAAACCATAATCTCTCGTGCAGACCAAATTCAATTGTAATTTAAAACATATTTGCATATTATAAAAGCTCGCACTAATATTTGAGATATAACGGATATATATTTTATAATATAGGTACTGCGCAGTGTGTATATAAGTAAAAGTATATAATAAAAATATTTAATGTAGGGGAGAGTAGGGTAATCACGAACGTAAGGTAATCGCGAATTCAGTGTTTTCAGTATGTTAATGTTCTCTATGCACTTACCAATAGTTAGGTCTACGTCTAGTATCGGACCGTTAATGGTCAGTGTAGATCATGCTCAAAGTATAAAGTAAGCTTAATTATATTTTATGTAATTTTTTATTAAAATAAAAGCCATGTAATAACTGATACGTAATTATTAATATAAATGTAATTAAGTTATGCTCAAGTATGCCTCGATCAAGCATTGTTTATTATATGATCCTTACCCCAAAAAAAATATGTTTATTTTTTTCAAGCTCGTGGGGTAATGGCGAACAAAATAAATGGAATAATTCCGAAAATTGGAAAAATTGCGAGGAATCGCAGTCATTTTAAAGAAAATAACCAAAAGAAGAAGTATAATAAAATAACTATTTCTGTTATTATAATGAAAAATATCAAAATCCTCCTATTAAAGACTAGATAATGTGCTTCAAATGCAATTTATTGGCACATGATAAGTGTACCAGTGGTCAAAGTACATGCAGAGGCTTTTACTGCGAATTTTGTTCGAATTAGGTTTAATTATTCCATTGTTTGTGATTACCCCATGCAATTCGAGTAATCACGTACGCATAGGGTTTTGTTTTTGTCTTTAATTTTAATAATATTTTTTTTTTAATAATATCTAATAGATTATTTAATAATAATCACAATACATACATTGATTTCTTACTCAGGTTTTAATTTATTTGATTTCTCACTTAGGTGTTCGTAACTACCCTACTCTCCCCTACGTACGAAAAGTGGTAAAATCTATATGTATTTCACGTTGAAGTAGAAATATATTTTTTTATATACTTCAGCGTATAAATGGTTCAATGTCGACGCGAGCTAGCGGTATCTCGTGATCGACAATTTAGCAACCACTGGTTTAGAAGCAGCAACCATTCTGCAGCATGCAGTTTGCAATAGAAGTGAATATGTCTATTTACGTGTGAATATACTCATATGAATATAATGTGGCTTTGTGCACAATCTCATGTTAGATTCGCTTGCACCCGAGTAAACTTCACAATCTGTTACTGGGTTAACGATATTGCGGTATTTTGTTGTACCAATTTATTTTGTACCTAGTATTAGAGCTCGGCGCGGCCCGTGAATTTTTCGGGTCACGTCGAGTCACGGCCGTGGCCCGACGTGAGCACGAGCGGTTTTCAAATCTTGAATTGTAAGCGTGCGTGATCGTGAGTCAAATTAAGACAACCGTGCGTGACCGAGCGTGAATTCATTTTTCTCGTGCATGATTTCGTGGATATATTTTTTTTTATAAACTCATTTAATCTTTTTTTTAATATCTGAACTAATTATGTATAGATATAATAATGTTTTAAAACGAATTTTGACATTAAAAAATAGGTACAGTATAAAAAATAAATGTTATTTTTTCACATGGCCAATATTGCCAACTATATCAGAATACCAAAAAAAAGATTTAAAAATGTATTTTTTTTATGTTTTGTTTACTAACTTAATTATATCTTAATTTTCAGCAAAAGGATGAAAATATATATGTAAATAGTTTGAAATTTTCCAAGAAAACATCTAGGTTTTCGGTACTACATTAGTTTGACTGCTCAAGAAAATTAGCTGGGAAAATTATTTAATTATTAAAATATAATGATAGCATATCCGTTATTAATCAAATTAAAATTGTGTATTAGGATACCAAATTGTGTTATACTATCTATGAATTTTGTATAGAAACTAAATTGGTAAAATCATTAGAAGCTGTCAATCATGCTCATGGAAATACCTCGGAGGCAGATACCAGATACTTTGGAAAGAACTATAAAACCCAAATATTTGTTCTTATCAATACTAATTATAAATCTATTACTATAAAAATTGCTTTGTTTCGAATCTAGGACTTTAAATGACTAATTTAAACATAAAATAAAAAGTACATAACTTTCACATTAAACATTTTGTTAATGCAAATTATTTTATTACTTACATACATGTACAGAGATAGCAAAAATAATAAAAACATATTTCCATTTTGAATTAACAAATATTATACACGCATCTGCATCCAACGACCCAAAACGTCGGGTTACTTCTTAAACAAACTAATTTAAAAGAGACTGTAAAATAAAGCTCGATTATAAATTTGTTTCCACCAGAAACAAGGGAACCGGATACCGGAAACAAACAGCTAAAACGCTAAAATAAATTCTGGTTTAATTCTTTTTATTCTAATGTTTAGGTAGTAACGTTTTGAGAAAATTGTATTTTTAAGTATATATGTATTATTTTATTCCCATTTTAGGTACGTGCAGGGCTGAAGTTATTCTTTTTAGGATATGTAATTAAATATCCAAAAATATCAGTTTTCATTTATATTTTAATTAAAAACCAATTTAAAAATTTTTGTACAGTTTTTCTCTTCAATAAGTAATTATTCTACTGCGTATTATTTTGAAAAATCAAACCTTAAATATACAACTGTGATACTTTTTCGAAATAAACAAAAATTTAAATTGGCAATTTCTCTCATAAATGAGAAGCCCCAGGTTAAATAGCCTTCCTGCCCATCCACTAAGCTTGATGGAACCCTTTTTAATATCGATGTTTTCTGAAAATTTGAATTTATTATCTACTAAAAGTACATTATTTAGTAGTCTTAATTAACAAATGTTACAATTATCGGCCATTTTAAAAATAAGGTCAATGTATTATGCTATTCTTGCCGAAATATTTTCTAAATTTGAAAATTTTTAAATTATTGTCAATTGAATATGTAGATTAAAAATATATAAAAAATATTCACTTAATAATAATTTCACTATAGTCTGCAGTGCAGGGTGGAGGGGGGGGGGGCTATCATACATTCATATTTGTGCCATAAATTATAGAAAATATCGTTTTCTACAACTTATTTTATTTTAAATATTTGATTATTTATAATAATTGATTATTTTCTTTAAAAAAATATTTTCATCATTTAATTGTTCTGATGAATGCATACCAGCAATTTTTCTGTGCAATTGATATTACTGGTCTAATTTAAGTAAAAGCCCATAATAATAATAAAAATCCGTCTCTGAATGAATGAAAGATATTTTTAATTATATAAAGAGCAACTATAAAACAGGTGTGTTTAAAAAATTAGTGTAATTTTCATGTCGTGATATTACGTTAACACGATGTACGCTTTAAAAGGTTTAAAAAAAACAGAATTTATTTTAAATGACTGTTATTAATTCTAAACTAAACTTTGAAACAAATAAATGTATGCAAATATATTTACACTTAAGCATGAATTATGACATGTTCTTTATGAAAATATTTATAAGGTAAAAATTTTATAAATGTCCTATAATTCATTAATTTTATAATAAGGAGTTACATCTAATGTATTAATTAAATTTTTACATTTTTTTATTGGCTCAAATGATGTATAAACCTTAAAAATGATAATATTCAAAAGGAATTATAAGCAAAAAAATATTTTTGTTTAGAAACACTTTGCAAAGTTGTCTGCTGTTTTATGAATACTGAATCAAATAGTAATATTTCTTTAAAAATTGAGTAATTGTTATGAAATATTTTTCTCCGTGCAACCAATAAAATCCAAACAATTTACATTCGCTTGGTTTATGCACCACCCTATACCGAAAGGTGTTGAACCAAGTAATCACGGAACATCACGTGATACAGGTGTATAAAGGGTTATTATCTACCTGTAATTTATTCGCAATTATAATTGGTTTATTTATACTACACATAATAAATCATACTGTAACTAACACAGATGTTTCCACACTATATTCTTGTTGTTATTATCATGATATGAATGTTGATGGTAACATATACGTTATTTAAATATTCTTATCGTATCGTGTTGATGTTTGAATTTAACATTATCTTTAATATTATTTTTAAAGAAATAAAATTAAAAGTTATGTTACGAAAATTCTGTTGGATTTATACAATGAAACTACAAACATTATAAAAAAATCATATACCTATATCTCTAATGAATTGGGATTCTTAAAATGGATCCTTTTTTACTACAAAAATAATAGAAAATAGTTTTTTTTACAAATCTTTTTTTGTAATATTTTCGAAGTATCTTTAAAACTTTATATGTAATAAAAAGCTGGTAAAACTTGCCACTTTTTTAAAATATATAATTAATTTTTATGTTTATTAATAATTTATTCCTAACCTAAATCAAACATCAAAAGTCTGAGTAGATTTTAAAATATGAGTACTGGAAAACATTCATATATATGTATATTGATTTTTTGCAATTTCTGTCTGGCACAAAATGAACTTTTTTAATTTGATTAATCATTGTCAATTACGTTCAAGTAGAAAATGCAAGAACTCAATTATATAAATTGTAGGTAAAATAAATGCCAGTCGCGAGGCTTCCACAATGATGTATTTATCGATCTCTAATTTGTTCGATATAAAAGCCATTTTCAAAATTACTGAACGTAATATGTATGAAGGATTCAGATTCAAAGTTTGATCTAAAAAAATTATTTTTAAAATTTAGACACAAAAGTTTATTACGATCAATGAGAGGTTATCAAAATTGATATAAATTTACTATTATTGATATTTTTTATGAGACCAAACAATTTTGCTTTTTTATTGTCAAATTCGTTTTCACCGCCCAAAAATATGTAAGAAAAACAAAATCCGTTTAAGAGTACATTTTTTTTGCATAAAATAGGAATTGTAAAATATCTTGTGCAAATTACCTATCAAAATATTTGGTAAGTAGATAATATTTGATACGCACGGGGTATACCCAGTACCGGCCTTAGCAAATCTGGCGCTCTGAGCGAGATTTATTTTTTCGCCCTCTCTCCCCCTAAAAAAATGTTAAAAAATCAACGAAACTGTCAATTAAAATTGATAAATTAACAAATAAGTTGAATAATTCATATCTCAGCTTGGCGCGATCCTACAGACTCAAACTTTTTTTAAAATATAGCTTACATCATTAACTTTAAAACTATCAAATGCCGTAAGACCGTCGAAACCTCCTTCCCCTATTATGAACAAATTAAAATTGATAAATCAACAAATAAGTTGATTAGTTAGTATCTCAGCTAATACCTTATTAAAAGTTTTCTGGGTTGCTGAATAAGTTAGCAGCTATCAGATAATCGATTTTTTTTTACAAATCACCATTGTTTATATTTAGCTATATTTTTTGCTTAAAAAATACTCAAAAATTACAACCTGTACACTGATTTGAACCAAAAAAGTTACTTATGCTCCATTGTACGTCGCCCCACCTGGCCTGCTTCGCCCCCCCCCCCCCCCCCTAAATCCGGTACTGGGTATACCTATAAAATAATCTAACAATTTCATACTTGTTGTTTACTTATGGTAGCACTTAGTACTGACGTCACATAAAACGATATGCTTTTCTCAGAATCATATAGTAAATAGTATTATGTATAATAACACAGAAAATATTGTAGTCAAAATCGGTACATCTAAGCGCAACTTTATATTGATATACATTTATGTATATAAATAATAATAATTTTTATACACTCCCTTCTAATGCACAAAAATTTGAAGTAAAATGTTATTTCAGTAAAACATCTTCGAAGAAGATCACTTTATAGTTTATATCTTAAGAGTATAATAAAGATCATATTGATAACGTATTTTCATATAAAATTTTTATGGTTTTATTGGATGGTACATTATTTGAACGCCATAGAATTATGCTATAAAATATAATGAATCGTAAAATCGTCTTCAAATATAAATCACAATAAGAAGGGAAATTTTCAGAATCTCCTTTTCCCAGATATTGTCAATGCCTGGAGCTTGACAATTAGAAAAAGTATTTATTACTTTATCGGAAGATCTAAATGATATTTTCAAATATTTGTCTAAAATTACAAGACGGTTGAAGTTTGAAATGCGACCGTTATCTTTATTTCTTTTTAGGCTGATGCATCATTGATAAATTAGTTTTAATGAATTTTTAGAACTAGAAGAATTTTGACAGCGCAATTCGATTTATGGTTAATTATAGTAGCCAATCTCATTCATAGCTGTATTTTCCACCAAAAAATAGTTTTTTTTCTATTTTGAAAAATGGTTCAAATTCGCGGGACCGAGTACTTAAAAAATTTATAAATCTCAAGCGGGTGCGTCGGACTCGAGCAAATCTTTTGCGCCATCTGCTCAAATTACCTACTACTTGTTTTATCAAAGGTGGTCAGATCTCCTTGACACATATATAATAATGCAAATGAAATCTCTGTACGTGAATAAATAGAGTAATATTATGATATCTAACCTAAAAATTTCAAATTGTATGATTTAATTATAAAGAATTTGCCCTTGAGCAAAAGTAAGAAAAACGCTATCTGCGACTTGTCAACACGCTATGAATTTGCTTGGAATTTAAAGCAATGGTAATAAATGTATTATAATTTAATACTTCTATACTGTACATCTGTAGCCACTACTTTTAGATCGCTGATTTTACATGCAATTGATTGCGCTGTAAGTAAGCTGCCATTTTTATTTAATTGTTTTGCTTTTACTCTAGAGAAAATTCTTTATAATACCGAGTATTAAAATTTCTAGTATTGAAAGTCACATAAAAATCAGTTCAGCGGATTTTGAAATATACATTACAATATTTACTTTCTACGATCATTGCCTACAAATTTATATGTATATAAAGAGATGAACTTTTTATTAAATACATAGTTTTAAAATAAAATGAATAATATAATGCAAAAGTAATAAAAAGCACAACAAAAAATAAATAAAAACGGCATGCAATTTTCTATCATAACATGCAACTTTAGAAAAAAAACACATATTTTAAATAAACAAGTTCATATGCATATATTTTTATTTACAATAGTAGCGTGTCTCTAAATTTAGCATAAATCACGTTTGTCTTACATTTGTAAAAATAGCGATCTATCCAAAATACCAAGTCATTACATAGATAACAACGAAATGCAAATGATTGATGCACAGCCACCTCTGAAAGATAAATAAAATAGAACGACACATGACAATGGTAATACACAGCTCGTTGTTTATATAAAGTTCAACAATAGAACAACAGATGGCAGACGCGCGAATCTCAAGAGGGAATAAACGATAAAAGAAACAGCCGGCACGGACGATTGTACAAAGAAATCGAGAAATTATGTGACCTACTTAATTTATATCTTATTTAATTATGTTTAAATTGATTAAGTTTCGAGACATTTATTTGAGTTTAATTTTTTATTGCTCAATGATCTGAACTTTATTCGTAATTCATAGATATTGATATAAAAAATTTTTTATACAGCTCTTAATATGTTAAAATATTCTTTAATAACTATTAAAATGAAAATAACATTAGCAAATTTTAAGATCTAAACCTGTACTATTCTACTCAGTTTCCTGTTTTTCTCCCTATTTCATAGATCTTAATCTAAATACAGAATTTAATATTTTTCGGTAGTTCAAAAATGAAGTAAAGTACAGTAGTAAGTATAAGACGTTAATAAAAATATATAATGAGCTACTTCCCAACATTACAGTTGACTCTTATTATTGACAATGGTGGTTCATTGTACGTACCAATTTTATACCTCAGATATTTCGTCAAGGGTCGTTATAATGTATAAAAACGTACTGACATTTAAATAATTCTACATGAGATGGAAACTCTTGACATTTTAAAATAATCCTACCTACCTCATTCTTTCTATCAATGCTTTAAAATATATCCCCTTCCCCTTTCCCATTTTTTAAATTGCGACATATAGAACTACATAGAACGACGATTTTATTTTTTACAAAAAAATTTTTTATATCAAAGCATGTAACATGTCAAAATGTATATCCAAACCAGCAAAATTTAATTTTTTTTTAATTCAAAAATGACGCCTCCCGAAAACTGGAATACACCCCCCCCCCCCCCCCGACAAAAAAAATGATATCAAATAAATCAATAATTAGAATCACCCTTTCCTTTAAAAATGAATTTCAAGCGTACAGTAATTTAAAAAATATTACCCATCGATTCCTACAAATATTTTCACGTCCGCTCCTGAGTAGCTGAGTTTAGTTTGGGCGACAATACCGTTCTGTGCCAGCCACGAGATAAGATAAACGGGATCCTGGAAGAATTATCATTTTTCAAAGTCACTCAAACTAACGATACCCAGACATGAATTTTGTGACAATCAATAAAGGCAATGAACTTAGACATGTAGATATCGTAAATATTTAAATGAATTGGTGGGTTTCATTTAAGGGAGTCCCCCCCAATGCATGCTTGGAATTATTGCTGCAGTTATATTATGTTTCTATTTTAATTTTATACATTTACATAATGTGAAGAAGGAACATAATAGAAATGTTTACAGCCAAGCGAACGGAGCAAGCCAAGTATTAAAATAATTTATGTTATAAATAAAGTTATATGTACAGATGCATTTGTTGAAGGTTTTTCTAGCCAGAATTGTTTTTTTTTTTTTTAATTTACATGTAGATATCTCTCACAATGAAATTAAATTACCTACTTTAATTTTCAACACATTTTTCTAAAATTGTAAAGATAAAATTTTATACATTATAAATTAAAATTTTGTGATGTTTTTACACATGGTACATTGGCTGAAAACTGAATTATTGAACATTTTATTAGATTAAGGTAATGGAAAACTCGGTCACGTTTGGAAAACTCACGCGGAAAAAGGATCACTTTTTAGATTAAAAATATTTTAAAATATATAAAAACCCTATAAGAAGCATCAATGTATTAATCGTATAACGAAAAACCCAGAATTCATTAAAACGTTTATAATTAACTTTAGTTCTCAATAAATTATTTTAATTTAATCTCCGGTGTTATAAAATATTTGATCGCATGAAAATATAACGAAAATCCTATTGTAGAGTACCAATTAGTAAAAACTAGATTGATAAAATTCATAAATAACTAGAGATTGAAAAAATAGTTTTTCAACTATTGCGTAAAAATGCATTTATTGTAATTTTTATTACATATCTCCACCGTTTTCAGAAAACTGATTTGATTGAACACAATTTGAAATCAACTATTTGTAACTGCCTTAGTATTTTTAAACTATTTGGGGCACTTTTTACTGCTTCGTTTGCACTAATTATTATTAAAACGTAAAAAAAAACTATTTAAAAAAAATTCAACTAGTAACTATTTCATTGAAAATAACAAGTATTTTTCCAATCTCTATAAATAACATAACGCAGCTGAACAAATTCTGAAAAAAACATTTTACCATACATAAGTCCATTTAAATAAATAAAGGCTTTTTCTCCTTTTTGTTTTGTACCTACAGTTTAAAATTTTAATATCTGCTATATATACTACATATATAAGTATGTACATATATCTGCTATATATTATATAAGTACACTTATATACATCATACATGAGTACATATTTACAACGTAGGTAAGTAAATATAATACATATGTATTGCATTTCCTGAAAATAATCCAGCAATCGAACGACTTGAAACTTTAAATCGAATTGCTAAAAATATTTTCTAGATTATGGAAATTGAAGTTGTTACGGTTAAGTTTTCCATGATAAATTGTTTGATATAAATGCCAATTATAATATTAGTAATAGGTTTACATAGTTGTGTACCTTGTACGCGAGCATCTGCAGATATAATTTATTTCTATTTATAATCAGGGCAGGCAAAATATTAATCAGTTAAAATATTATTCAGTGAAACTATATTTAAAAATAATAAAATTGTTGAGATATTTAAATGCATAATATAAAATTAATGTAAAAATTTCCTAATGATTAAAACTGAAAAATATAATTTTTCAGGTGACTATAATTAACGAAAGATTTTGTAAATTAAATCAACAAAGAATCTTTTGACTTTATATTTTACAAAGACGCTATTGAAGTACATGTTCTATGTAGTAAACATAATTAAATATTTTATGTAAATTTAAATTATAAACAATACTAATAGAATTCTGACGCCTTTTGTATTACAGCGAAACCTCTTTTAATATTATGTCACACAATATTTCCCCTGCGGTATGACTCCAACTATAAAGGAAAATTAAAAGATGAAAATCGAGCATAATACAGTGTGCGTTAATTCGATTAGTCACTCAAATGGATACAAAAGAAAATTAGAACTTATACTTCATTATACAAGGTCATAAAATACGTATATGTAAGTACATTATTGTACAAATGTACATAAATGCATTTTTATTTGACGATAAGGTACTGGCACCAATCTTGGATATGACCCCAGTAATGGCTATTTTTTTATTAAATGTACTGACAATTAATTATAAATATTTGTTGATATTTGATTAATAACATTTCTGAATATTAACCTATATACATTTAACTGTCCTATTATATTATATATATTATCATATAATTGCTTTACATTGTTTCAAATATGACGATTCTTTCTTTTATATCTTTTGTGTCGTAGTATTTATCATTAGCAAGTGTCCATCACTTCGTGCTCATTACTGGTTTTACTTTATCCATTACTCGAGAAAAAATGCAAACAAAATAAAAAGCTATAATTTAAAAAACAAACAATATTTGCGGACTTTGATAATTAAATTGATTAAATAAAGAGTTACTTGTTTTATTAGTAAAACGAGTTTAGAGAATTACAAAAGAGAAGTAAAAACATGACTGGTGCCAGTACCTTATATTAAATAGTGGTACTACATATTGTGCGTAATTTTAAAGTAAATTGTAAAATAAAATATGATTTTTTATTTTTTAAGGGAAACTCGAATATCATTAGAAATGTTGATTACTTTACAAATAAATAATAATTAAAGAAATAGGACATTTATTAATTTTTACAAACTAGGTAAGTATTGGCTATTATTAGAAAAATAAATTAGAAAATTACATTTCCAGTAAAAATATGATACATGAGCTACTGCGAAATACGATGGCGACCGCTACCTACCTACGCGTTGTTATTTTTTTTTTATAAAATGTACAAATAAATTGTTTCTACAATATACTTGTGTCACAATCAATTTTAGAGTGGTCTATCTATATAACCCCTTAAGAATTCTATGTAATCAAAAAGATGCTCACAAATGTGAGTAAAAACACACTTCTGTTTTACATTTGAATGTGGAATACAGTGCGGATATATTAAAAATTCTATTTTACGAAAAATATCAATGTATAATGGTAACGTATATTGTTTTTTCGTGACCTTTTTATTTTTCATATATGCGGAGGTGCTCATTCTGTAGTTTACTCGTGGGCAGTAAAGCGACCTATGATATTTTTGTTTTATTCAATTTCATGTCCCAGTTAAAATTCAAGATGTGCATTAACGAATAACGACTTGTTGAACATAATATTTTTAATACTTACTTATTTTACTTGTTGAATTTGATGTTAATACTCGTAATTTTGAAATTATTTTAGAAAATTTTGATTATGAAATTAAATTAAATTAAAATGTAATAAAAAGCTTTTTTTATTATCATCACTAAAGATTTCAGGAATATTTTTGTTTCTTAGTATTATAAAAGAGGAATTTAAAAAAAAAAGAATAAATAAAACTCAATCTTACTTCATGATGTACATTATTATACATACTTTTCTAAAGACCATTTTTTTCGAAATTTCATCAGCTTTAAGATTTATAATACCCTTTTATCCTAAAAGTGTTATTTCCATAAAACTGATTTTTGGTAACATTGTTAAAATTATGCACTCTTCTTAGAAGGAGGGGGGGGGGGGTCGTGTTCTTTACATCAAAATCTATAAATTAACCACGACTGAAAAATACAATTTTAAAATTATGAAAGTAGTGTTTTTTTCTCATGTATCATTTTGATATTTTTCATTATTTCTTACAAATTTAATTTCGCGGTATCGTACGTTCACGTTCCAGGAATTAAAAATCGCTCACGTTTGAAAAATTCACGGCGCGCCCAACCATTTACATTCCACTGATTCTTTCAGTGAATGTAAAAGTCACTGAAAATCAGTTATATATACTAATACTCACGTGATTTTGGCCATATTAACAATAATCCATTGATTTGTTCAGTGACTATTCACTGATTTGTTCAGTGATTATTCACTGATTCAGTTTTCAAAAGTAGTTACTTATGAAATTTAAATACGAGAGATGTAACAAAATCATGACAATATGAATACACTTCACACATACCTGTATATATAAAAAGCACATTAGTATCTATCTAAAAATAGACTTACAAATAGCACACACACACTAACACGTTTACAATCCATTCAAGCATACATAGGCATGTAACACAGATATGTACATATATACCACACATAACAATATACATGCATTTATGTAAGTACTGTACGTACATGCAGAACATAATAGAAAATTAAAATATGAACATTTTATTACATCTAGATTACACGGCGTAGATTGTGGATAAAACCGCCACTTAACATATCTGACTGTGCGCTAATCAAGCGTCTAAAAGCACACCTTACGTGCTTCTACATGTCTGTTACAAAGTGTGTATATTACTATATATACATATATGTATATGTGTGTGTGTGTTCATACAGAGCTGATTGTAGAGAGATAATTTAAGAGAGCTATTCATAAGTTTTATATATATTATACTAGCTGTGCCCGCGGGGGGATTCCTAATCAATTATCATTTATGGAAATAATAGAAAAATACATCAGGTGCGTCTTAAGAAAAATTTCGAACTAATTTTTTTTAGTAAAATAGTATAAATATTAAATGGTTAAACCAATCAATCGATCGGTTTTTATTGAAATAATTCAATGCAAAATGTTCAAATTAAATATAACTATACATTCAAAATCGTCAAATCTTTAAACATATTAAATTGTATTAAATATAACCACTAAATCCTTACGTATTATAATCACAAAGCCAGCACTATTTATATGTGCTTCATAGGTATGTAGGTGTAGGTGTATTGTGTATGCATGGGTGTGTGTATGTACGAGAGTATCTGTGTCTAATCTTCTTTGCATTGAGACGGCGTACGAGTAATTCATTTTTCCCGAAATCAAACCGCCCACGCACTGCGGCAGATAACCCGCGTGAAGTCTGCAGCGCGTCTCTTTCTAAACGTTACACATTCACCCACGTATTTACTTTATCTTATACATACACATTTTATACATATACAAGGTGATTCGGCACTGTCGTACCAAACTTGAATGGTACATCGAGAAAAATATTTTAAGCAAAAAATATTATATAAACATGTGTCCGGAAATTTGTCATGAGGGGGCTACAGCCCTCCAAAGATTTTATTCAAAATTAGTTTTTATTTAATATCTTGAGAACCCATTGTGCTATAGTTATGAAATTTGATACAGGGTTTAGTATTAATAAGTGTTATCGATATCCAGTATCAATCAATAGTAATTTTGACCAGGGTTGTATGGACCCAGGAGGCCCGTCGAATTTTATCCAGTATTTTTTGTTCTTCAATTTTTTCCTGAGTTAAAAATTTGAATAAGACTCGATATTGCTCGTAAACGGTTTATTCTATGATAAATGAGCAAAGTATATTTTTGTGTATTTTGTACCATACAATCTTATTCAAATGGCTAATTCGGGAAAAAATTTAAGAACAAAAAAATAATAGATATAAATCGATAGGCCCACTGGCCCCATACAGCCCTGATCTAAATTATAAGTGCTCAATACTGGAAATCGATAACACTTATTAATACTAAACCCTGTATCAAATTTCATAACTTTAGAACAATGGGGTCTCCAGATATTAAATAAAAACTAATTTTTAATAAAATCTTTGGAGGGCTGTAGCCCCCTTACAAAAAATTTCCGGACACATGTTTTTTGTTTAAAATATTTTTCTTAATTTACTGCTCAAGTGCTGAATCAGCCTGTATAAATGTTATATAAGCTAGCATAAAATTTATACAAATATATGTATCGTTCATAATCGAAAAAATAATACGCAAGTTATAAATGTATTTTTACAATTCTATGTTCTGAAGGAAATCGAGTTCGAAAAATCGTATTGTTAGATTATTATTGTACTACTTTTAAAAAAATATAATGAACAATGATTTCTGTTTGTAGAATTTTTTATTCGTTCACGATAACATTTAAAAAATGCATCGATTTGAATTTTTTTTTTGCAAAAGGTTCGTCTCGGCGAAAACTCAAGAATTATTGATTTTGGTGCCAATCAAATCACTGAACGCCGAAACGATATCTTTTTTATCTCGTTGAAAGTTCCGCCGAAACTTTCGGTTTTAAAGAATTATCAATAAATAGTAAAAATTTACAACTTGATATTAATCTTAAACAATAATTGTATTAAAATAAATGATTTGTTATATTTCAAAATAAGAATAATTTAAAACTCTATTTTACGAAAAAATCTTATAATTATTTAACGCTTCTTGTTCAGAATATACAATTTATTTTTATTTTAACTAAATTGTCATTTGCAATATGTTCTATCGCAAAGAACAATAAGCAATTATGATATAGTGAAAGACATGGTAGGTGTATATATAATAATCAACTATAAAATTAACTGTTCTAAGTCGAACAATGCGAATAAACAGTTTATTATTCCATCATATATGTATAATAAGATAAATATATTAATAAGGACTGTAAGAAGATAATTATGATATATAAAACATAAAATATCCTTATACGTATTATTTGATCAGTTTTGTAACATGAATATATTTATTTATGATGAAAAGGTGACTAACCTGTAAATCAAAAATAAAAGGAGCATGTGTTTTAAAAAATAAAGGATCAAGATTTATAAAAGACGACCTATATAGAATAAAAATGGCGTCGGTACTTCCGGAAGTATGCTGTTTCCCACGATGAAAATTAAATTTTAAGATATCTATTTTTCGTTTTTATTGTTATAAGCTCAGGAAATGTGAAAAAATTCTTTATAAGATACAAAAATAAAGATAATGTAAGATGTACTAATAGCGTTCTTTTGTTTATAAAAAGGAAAAATGTCTTGTGCACAAAGAAATGTTCTTAATGATGAAATGTTAAGAGAAATATATTACCTTGTTATTGAACTCAAAGGATGTTATACCAATTATTAATTATAATAATAAAATTGTAATCATATCGTAAAAATATTCCCTTTTATTTATTTTGTTTTCTTAATAATTTGATGAGGTCTTTATTTGTGGTTCAAAATGTTTCGTAGCAATCATTTCAATTATAATAATTTTTCGTTTTGTTTGTTCGTTACTTTAAAAATGATAAAATATAATCCAGCTTCAAATTCCATTGACATCGACATTCCATATTCTCAAGTACCTATTATATTTGTAGAAACAGATTTTTTACTATACTCTGGGATTGGTTTATTATTGGTTTCAGCTTACAATATTTTCAATATTCAATAGGTTTTGTGAAACGGTTATGTTCACAACAATCAAAGCTAACACAGATAATAGTATTAATACGTTCAACTCTTTAATCCATAAATAAATATGAAATATATGTATGTAGAATTATAACAAAGAATACAAAATAGTCCATCCCCGTGCTAAAAACAAGGGTAATTAAATATTTCCTCAATATTTTTTAAAGGGTGCGAAATGTTCTATAATTTAATACTGGAAAAACGGAGAAACTGTGGTTTCTTAATCACTTAAATTAAAAATATACACCTTAACCACATTAAACAATGTCACTAGACACGTGTTTCGACTTCACAAGCAGTCCTCATCACGAGCCTAACAGTTCTAGACTGTCTGTTGTGTTTATTGTGGTTAAGGTGTATATTTTTAGTTTAAGTCTATAATTTAATGTTCTATTAATTTATCACTAAAAAAAGTTTAGGGAAATAATTGATACTTTTTAAATTATATTTCTAATGGTTTATAATAGAAAAAAATAATAAAATAAAGATTATAGAGAACGTAATTTATTTTTCATTCAATTTTTTGTAACTTGTATTAGTTAACCAGAAATATTTTTTTTTTTAAATTAATATTTTAATATTTATTAATTCTGTAAAATTTTCACATTACATGCGTCGATCTTGAGATATTAAAAAAAACAATTTCGGGATACCATTAAAACTACGTTTAATCAAAATCGATTCAGTAGTTCATGACTTATACGAGATTATATTATATGAGAATTCCAGGCACTGATAGATACACAAAAATAAAAATGCTTGTCTTGATTTGAAACGAAAAAATCAAGTGGAAATTTTAAAATCGTTCTGCTTTCAGAAGTGATCACATAGTTTCCCCTATCCTTTAGATATAACGAGGAAGCAAAAATGTAAAAGAATAATTATTTTATTAGTTTTTTTTTAATAATCTATTAACTGTTGTACCCCAAGTAGATGTCGGAATGTCACCAAAAGTACTATAAATAATTTGAATATATATCTGGTACTTTTGTAAATGCATTACATCATTTATAGCAAGCGAATGTCGATTTCCACCTGGCAAACATTGTCATGATCAAGTATCATAGATAGCATACAAAAGCTGTGGCATCTGCAAGACGTTGTTGCGAGGTTTCAATTATATCCAATTATATATCTCGACGTTCGCGTTTTGTCAGCCAGAGCGGGTGGAGATGAATAATTGAAGTGCGGGCGCGCAGGTGTACCAACTGAACGCCGTTTATTTACAATTTTAGATTGATAGTTTGTAGAAACATGAGGCTCTCGTTTCATGTCGCTGATTAATTCCAAACGTCACAAGTATTTGTGAAATTATTTCCAGTCGGGAATATCTGCTGTGTAAACACAGGTGGTTATAAAGTGTGTGTATTTATTTTTTTAGAAAAAAGTGTCATGTTCACGGTGTTGACAATACATTTTTTTTCTATTTTTGTTATAAATCAATGACCTACAGACGAAAGTTTTTTCGTAGAAAAAAGGCTTATTTATCGTTAGAGTGTTTTAAAAAAGCAAACGAACTTTACAATTGACAGTTTCGTCTCGATCTTGTATTGTGCAAATTGAAGCCATTTCGTCTCAGGCTGTTTTCTTTAAAATAACATTTAAAATATTGTTTATTTTTTTATTATAGCTTAACTAAAAGTTTTAGTTGTTAAAACTATTTTTATAATACAAAATGAGAATTTAAAGTATTTTTGATCGAATGCAACCCTTAATCTGCGACAGGGAACGAAATATTTAATTTTTCTTTTCACGCCATTTATTTATTAGACGGGAGGATTTTGCCGTGCGGTTTTTAGCCGCCATTCACGCACATTTTTTGGTGCGCGAACGACCGGCGAAAAAAACGCTGACCATTACAACTAGTACACATGTATTCAATTCCGAAAATTGGCTGTTTCACATTTAAAATATATATAAAATACGACTGGTTGAGTTTTTAAAACGGCGGCTTCGTTAATTGGATTACATCTTTATTTAGTAAAATATTAGAAAATACAGTAAAAATTACAGAATTACAGAATATATTTATATTATATGTATATCACTTCCATGAAAATTTCATAAGGGAAACATGGTCACCACCAATTTTAAATTCTTCGCTAGTAGAGAAAGGATCTTATTTTTTGTAACAATTTAATACAATGCTATGACAATTTTGCTAATTGAATGACAAAAAAAACCTAAATCATATTAACAATAAATTATTTCTATTCATTTACAAGGGAGTCAACTTCAACAATTATATATTATTCTTAATTACTATCATTTACAATAAAAACTATTATTATCGTACATTGAAATCATACATAATTACGGTTTTCATGTTCATACATTTTTCATTTGTATTATAGGTAATTATATTCTAATTATTCACGAAAAGCTAAACAAATAACTCAACCAATAATAAACTATGACATGTTTATATTTCATTATAATGGCTTTTTAAATGCACTGTAACATATGTCCAGTTTTTATATTTCTCTTATTACAACTTCATCTTAATTTATTCTAAATTTAACACGCCATCTATGGTAATGCTGGTGCTCTATTATTTATGTAATTAATGTGCTATAAAGAAAATTAGGGTCGATCCAGACTATCGAGTCTCGCAGACCAGTGTCTCGTACCGTATAGTTTTTTTAAATTTTTTCGATTGTATTATTTTTAGTAATATTAAGAACCAATTTGAAACTGTGCGATTATTAGCAATTTATGTATTTATTATTTTTATTTTTTATATTATATATTTTTTTTTTTTCTAAATACCTACGTAAGATCTCGGCATCATTATGCATATTCCTAAAAAAAATCAAATTTTTCTGTCTTTATGTACGATTTTTTTTGTCAAGCGAAGATTTTTACAATAACAAAACATTTACATACTGTTTAAATGGATCTTGGCTTCTGGGTGTAAGTCGCGTCAATTTCGCGGTATTATCGGCCGATAACACGACAAAATCGACGCGGTTTACACTCAGAAGTCAAAATTCATATCAAGATCACCGCGGAAGCCTCAAGACTTGTATACTATTTAAATCTTTTGAAAAAAAAAATTGGTAATAACTCAAATTTTTTTTATTGGTCCACTATTTACTATAATTATACCAAATTTCAGTTTTCCACATCAAACGGTTTAGTATAGTTAGAAAACTGTGACAAACAGAGAGACAGACAGACATAATATTGATTCCATTCATTTTTTTCAAGCTCCCACTTGCCCACTTTTGTTACATACAAAAACGGAATCATTTAGCCTATGATTGACACAAACAATATATCAAAGCTCGTATTCATTGAAATTCCAATGACAGAACAGGTCAGCAAGGTCAGGGGTTAACATATCAAAAATTAAATTACTTATTCGTGTCGCAAACACATGTATATCATACATACATACGCACACGAACGCCCAAGGTAAAGAAAAAGACCTATTGTCCGCTACAAGATTGATTTCGGTGGTCCTGTGTAGTTGTCCAAGACACAAAACTGTTCATCTTTTCAATTTCCCTCGGGAAATGAAAGTCACCAACGTGAACGTATTGGCGACGTTCAGTAATAATGAATTTATTATATTATCGTTCGCTTAACAAATTACATTTTATGTTTTAATGATACTTTTGTTGCTTCGTACTGTTTTTCCGGAAGTATTAATTTGTTTAATAAATAAATAAAAAAGATCTATGTCCGAATAGATTTTTAATTAACTGATGGTTTCAGTTACAGAAATGTTTAAATCTTAAACTAAATTACATTTTCATCATTCACAGGTGTTCCAAAATTCCTACTCAATCTTTGTCAATTTTTCGTTTTAGATCTTTTATTGGAGAAATAGGTTATTTTTTGCAAAATAGTGATAAAAATATGATATTGAAAACATCATAGAAATATTTTTTTTATTAATACAAAAATTAAGTTTACATACTTTAAAAAACATGTTCTTGTGATGATTCAAACTGAGAAAACGCTAAAAAATTTGAAAAGTTATAAAATATCAGATTCATACAACACCAAAAAAATCGTCTGATTGGGTCTTGTACAATTTTTTGTAGAGAATTTAATTACCTTTATGTTCGGTATTATAAAGGAGCTAGCAAATTTGCTAGCTAGCAAGCACTTTCAAATGCAGTAATAATTCTTGATAGTATCTATAGATTAGTTATAAAATTTAGAGCAGTGATTTTTCAACTAATTATAACATACATAGTTGGCGAATCTGACCGTACAAAATAATTTTCATACTATCGCCACTGTTTTAATACTGTTGGTGTTTACATACCACGCGTGCACGAAAATTGTCAAACACTTCATGGAACTAAGGAGAACTGTCAGATAGGTTAGAAACCTCATTTGAAAGTGCTTGCTAACTAGCAAAATTTGCTAGTTCGTTTATATCATCGGGCATTAATTTTATATATAAACTATTTTTATCGTCAGAAGAAAGCCGATTAATTAACAAAAAAAAATATTTTTGTACTTTAATTAATTAAAAAAAGATTACCGTTGTTACCGACAGTAAATTCTCCCACCAATGGTAACAAAATTTACAGCATAACCAATAAAAAGTTACCGCCTCGGTGAAAATAAAAAATAAAAATAATAAAAACCGACCACATACATACATCGATAAAGATAAAGTTTTCAGCTGATTTTCCGAATGTCTCGCCATTAAAAATATACAAAGTTAGAGAATTGTTATTTGAGGCAGTTGAAACAGTTTTATATGTTTTTTTCTGCTCGAGCGAGTTATTGACGTCTACATTTTGAACGCCTATGATACTCGATCACATCCCGCGGGAACCCTTTGTCTCGGGGCCAGGATGCGAGGTGTATGATATTGCTATTTTTATATTATTTCAAAAACGGTTTCATTTTTCTGCTTTTAATTCCTATGTCGTATGTTATATGTTACTTTATATATTTATTTCACATCATATTACGTGCATTTAATAAAGAATTTTTATATTTGATGTAAGAATATGGAAACTTTGCAACGTGGAAACTATGTATATAGGCGAGCGGATTATCTAGTCTAGCTCGCATAGAAATGACACTAACAGACCAATCGACGTTCTAGTGGCTAAAAATGATTTTATTAAATTCTTTATATTTTTATGAGAAAAAAAATCTATATTCATGATATTTTTTATGCGGTCCTTCAATAGGTATGCACATTTTTTTGTTTAATAATTTTAAATCATGGTTGTATTAATAAGCGTCCACAACGCGTTGTGGCACTTTCAAATTGCCAGAACGCGTTTTAGTCATTTATTAGGAAAAATCACGAATTTTTCTTTGTGGTCTTTCTGAATATGCCATAATGCATTGTATGAGAAATTTGCATTTTTGAGCTTAATAATTATACAGGATGATTTACAACTTGTGTAAAAAAAAATTGCAGTAGATCGAGGATGTTATTTTAAGCAAAAAACTTCATATAAATATGTATCCGAAAATTCCTTGTGAGGGAGCTACAGCTTTCCAAATATTTTGCCCAAAATTAGAGTTTATTTAATATCTAGAGAACCCATTGTGATATAATTTTACTGGTTTATGTATTATTAATAAGTGTTATCGATTTTCAGTATCCAACAATAATAATTTAGACTACGGATGTATAAGGCCAGTGGGCCTGCCGATTTTTATCAAGTATTTTTTGTTCTTTAATTTTTTAATATTATTGTTTGATACTGGAAATATTAAACCAGTAAAATTATATCACAATGGGTTCTCTAGATATTAAATAACAACTCATTTTGGGCAACATTTTTGGAAGATTGTAGCTCCTTCACAAAGAATTTCCGGATATATGTTTATATGAAGTTTTCTGCTTAAAATAACATGCTCGATTTACTGATTAATAACTTTTCATTATAATTTTATCAATTTAATCTAAAAGATAATAAATATAACAAACTTCAAATGATAAAATATAAATTATGGATCAAGTAGAAGACAAACTGCAAGTATTAACACAATAAAAAAGTGTGACACGAAACAAGAAAAACTTAAAGAACGAACATTAAAGTTTCACGAAGTTTATAAGAGCTCAATAAGCTATAACTATAAATCGCCATCCAGAGGAAGTAAAACAAAGTACTCTCGCACAACTTATATCAGAGCACTTGGAATATTTTATCTCACTGAGATACAACACATTATTTAAAAAGTCTTGTTCATGATAAAATCTCTATCTTGTGTGTGAGATATGTTTACGTTTCCATGTCAGAGATTTAAAAAAAATGTTAGTTGTTTTTTTCAAATTTAAACTTGCAAAAGAAAAGTTTTTAGATAAGTGGAAAACAGTTTTACTACGTGATATACATACTTATGTGTTCACATATTATATAACTGTATGTGTATATGCAGGAATTCGTTTAAGACGGAATAGAAGGAATTATAACATTTTTTCATGTTAGAAAAAAACTAATTGTATTTTTTTCTTGAAATATCTGTTTATAATGGTGAAAAATAAATAAATATACATTTCGTTATTTCTCATTCCCGAACTATTTAAATTCGAATAAACAAAAACGTTATTTATGTTTGTCAATTTTCTTTTATATGTGAATACCTATGTTTTCTAGCCAACCTTGATTTTATTTTCCGAGCCAAATCTGGCCAGATCTAGTTTAGCCCGAAATATGGCAAAGATTTGTCAATAAACAACAATATGAACAAAAATGTTTAAAAATTGACTAATTACACTGTCATATTTCATTGATCAAAGAAATTTGATCATATTTCTTTGATAGTGCAATAGCGATCTTAGATAAGGCCCAGAGCAGGCAGTCTGATTCTTTTTGGAGCAGAAATTATTATTATACGAGGGTTGCTATTTATATTTCTGGTTTTGGCAACATTGAGTGTTGCCAGGTGCCATCTGTCGTTTTCATTGGAAACTAGACATTATTAATATAACTTTCTTCAGAACATTTTGTAAATTGAGCGCGATTTGTGTTGTTTACAGTTACTTGAAAAAGTCATCTCGGGCAAAGAATGGAATTAACTCGTGAACATTTTCGTGTGATTATTTTTCATAACTTTCGACGTGAATTATCAAGACAAGAGTGTATCGATGAACTTAACTCCTTATACGTTGATAAAGCACCATCCTACAGTACTGTAAAAAACTGGTATAACGAATTCAATCGTGGCCGATGTTCACTCCAGGATGAATTCCGTGAAAGTCGTCCAAAATCGGTTGTTTTGCCAGAAAACATCGACGCTGTGCGTGAACTGATAAAGCAAGATCGTCATGTGACATACCGTGAGATTGAGTCATCTTTGGCATTAGTATGACAAGCATCAATAAGATATTGCATGATTATTTGGCCGTAAAAAAATTTTATTCGCGTTGGATTCCGCATAATCTGACAAACGCTCATAAGAAGGCTTACCTCAATCGGAGTGGAAAAAGTGCTTCGAAAATTGGTTTAAACGCATGCAAAAGTGTATTGATCTTCATAGAGAATATTTTGAAAAACAATAAAACCAATTTCGATCATCAATTAGGCCAGAAATATAAATAGCAACCCTCGCTTTTTTATAATTTTTCTCTAAAAAATATTGTTATTTTTAAATTATTTTTCATGCCCGAGTACAGTACAAGAACGTTTTCTTGCGCGCGAAAATTAATCATGCCCGAAGAGCAAAAAAGGGTCACTAAAAATATATTTGCTGTTGGAAAATTTTATTAAAATAACCCCTGTTGAAATCGGAGACCAAACTGCATACAATAATGATCACAAAGCTTTCTTTGAGTGTGACGAGAAAGCAAAATCAAGAGAGTACAAATACTATAACCTATTATGATAATAACAAAGCTCGACATAATATATTGACGTATATATGTATGTACATTGTACATTATACACACATATTATAGCATGTTCTGTGTGAAACTTATAACAGTCAAGCACTATCGACGAAGTTAGTATGTATGTAACTACAATGTTCTCCATTACTTATGTATAAATGACACATTACATTGCAATCCATCCGCAGTGCAACTACTACACGGTATCTTTGACTACTTATGAATACATTTCATCTCAAAAGTTTGCTGTGGTTATAATATATTCAACTGCATATTTAACAGAGTTACATTTACTTTATTTTACTTTTGAATAAAATCCAGATTATCTGACGCGCAGGAATATCTATTTTGTTATTCATAGACACTATTTTTTTTTAGATATTGTAACGTGAAGGGTTTTTATCTGAAAATGTTTTTGAAGTAGTTTAAGAATTTTATTTTTTGGTAAATATTGTTATATAGTTTTTATGTTGTAAAGATTTGCGAAGCTGATTTCGATATCACACATTTTAACAAAGAACTACGACTTCCACGGTGGTATTGGGGTGGAAGTGAGGGTAACTTGTAAGATTTTAATTACGTTATTTATTGCGTCACAATTGCTACTGTGTGCTTTACATACAGTAGGACTCCTAAAAGTTCTAAGCTACGGCACCGTAAATTCTAAGAATTAGAAGATACAGGGTACCCCTTTCATCGCAATACCAATCTAATGAAATGAGACGGGGATAGCTTTCTCTCTCACTCGCACACTTTGCTCAGAGCTATCAAACATAACCCACGTGAATGATACTCTGGTGGTAAAATTGAAAAGTTATATGACAGTTCATCATTTGTAAAGTATGGCGTCTTCAGAAAAAGATATTGACTATATTTGAGTTTTATTTGAATACTAATGCAAGTATTTGATTACATATGGTTTTTTTTTCGTCTGTTTAATAACGTTGTACGTATATTTCTATTTATATAATTGTGAAATCATTATAATCAGTGGCGAGGTGTGAAATTTTTAAAAGGGAAGTATATTTTTATCAATCCTATTAACAAAAAAAACTAGTTATGAAACAGCTTTAGTTCAAGCTTTTACTTTTTTAAATAAATTGTTATATATTTATATAGTAACTAAATGATTCTACGTCTTATTTTCTTGTATTTTAGTTGATATTTGTGTGACGAGTTGAAGTTCACTGCAGAAAATTTCACTAAAAAATTAAGAATTTTTGATTTCGTTAAAAGTATGTTTATTGTATAGAAAATGACGTGAAAAGTTGTTTGTTTCAAACCGCAGGTCTGTATCTCAAACTGTTCTCGAGATATAGCCTCTCAAAGTTTTAGTTTTTTCAAATTTTTGGAGAAAAAAGGCCATAACTTTTGAACGGGTGGTCGGAATTGATTTTAGTTGACGGATTTGGAATCAGCGGGTCAAAATCTATATAATGACATGTATAATACTTTAAAATCCGACAAAAAAATTTTGGCCAAAAATCGACATTTTTTTAAGGTATACCCCTTTGAAATTTTTCGATTTTTCGCGAATTTTTTTTTTTCGAGTTTTAAGGTATTATACATGTCATTATATAGATTTTGACACGCTGATTCCAAATCCGTCAACTAAAATCAATTCCAACCACCCGTTCAAAAGTTAGGGGCATTTTTCTTCAAAATTTTGAAAAAACTAAAACTTTAAGAGGCTATATCTCGAGAATGGTTTGAGATACAGACCTGCGGTTTGAAACAAACAACTTTTCACGTCATTTTCTATATAATAAACATACTTTTAACGAAATCAAAAATTCTAAATTTTTTAGTGAAAATTCCTACAGTGAACTTCAACTCGTCATACAAATATCGACTAAAATACAAGAAAATAAGACGTAGAGGTATTATACGAGTAGTTTTATAATTGAACGTGTAAATTAATATTAAATGCTATTTTTGACTTTTGGTTAAAATGTTTGGGTTGCGCATAATGATGAATATTCTAATAATATTTTTAAATTATTTATTAACTGAAAACACAGATTTGTATTATTTTACCCATAAAGAAAGGGAAGCACTGCTTCCCCTGCTTCCATGGACGCTTTGCGACTGATTTTAATAATTATTTTTTCAACGTTTACGCGTGGTTTGCTCATGCTCAGTAATGCAAAGCGTACTGGGCATCACACAAAAACGTTAAGAAGTGAGGGAAACAACTTCTCCTCGAACTTATAGCAGTCCAAAGTAAACAGCCAAGAAAAATAATCGTTTTAAATGATATACTTTATCGGGTTTTATTTAAATTTTTTTCAATAATTAACTACCTGTGGTAAATTTAGCACGAGGAAGCACTGTGCATTTACTTAACAGATGGGTTTTTTTCTTCATTTACTGTAGCAAGTTGTAGAATACTCAACAAAGTAAATTTTATTAATATTTTATTTGTATTTATTCTTTGTATTCAACGTTTAATGAGTATGCATAATTTTTTTGCTAATGAGTAAAAGTATATACATGATAATTAAAACAGATAGGTACTACCTAGTTAGATAAAAAGAAGATACACCATGGATCTTTTGTATTCAGCATTTTCATTATATTTTCACATCAATCACGAACCTGAAAAAGAAGAAAAAAGATAATTAATTGGAGTAAAAAATTGAAACATCAACATAGTTCGAAGACATGAAAATCATGATGTAAATTTTAAATTTCCATGAAAAAATTTAACAAATATATATGTTAGATGTGTGCGTATATTGTAATTTATACAACATAAATATATTGTTCATTGAACAGAAAAATTAGTTTTCTCGCTATTTGCTATGAAAATATTTAAATTAATATTTAGTTATAAACATACAATTTGTTTATAGTGAGTTAAATTAATTAGTCAGAACCGGCTACAGGGGGTTTGGTTAGATTCGGTTAGGTTAGGAAAAGGAGAAAAGAAGAAAAACCTAACCTAAAAAGATTCACAATATTTTTTAATACAAAAAGAGATAAATTGTTAGTTTATTTAATTTATTATATATTTTATGTAAAACATTAACAATTTTTTTTTAAATTCGCTTCAATATCGATTACGTTAAAATTTACTTGTTTGAAACAATAATTTTCCCTATATATAATTCATATAACATTTAATCCAATTTTATAAAAATGATCATCAAAATAAATAAAACACGAGTTTGGCCGTAGCAAACAAATAATAATATAATTTTTTTTAAAGAAATAATAAAAACTTTATTCAATTGTATTAATTTTTACAAGGATGTATCATAACACACGTTTGAAATAAAAAAATGTATTTAAATATTTTAAAATATCAATAAATATAAATAACTAGAAAGAGCCTTGGATAGTTAGGGTAGCTATTATTATTATTAATTAACTAGGTATGTATAAACACAATAAACAATCTTATTTACGTAGACAATAAAATGAGCAAAACTACAAGTTTTTAATTTAATTAAATTTTTTTATACATTCATTTTCCGTTTTTTGTTGTTTTTTTTATTGCTTTTGATCTTGTACATTATACATATATATTTCTGAACGAAATTGCTTTCAAAGCATTCAGAACTTTCTATTTCTGTTTTTAGATTTCAATTAGAATGATTTTAAATGCCCTTTGAAATAAAACTAAAAATAAGAAACATGCGTAGACTTTAACTGTAGATACGCGTTAGGTAGTATTATACAAAGGTGAGTCATATTAATACATTTTTTCTTCAATTTTTCTTCTCTTTTAAGACTAAGTATATGGATCCAAATTTTGAATGATACTTCACATAAAAATGCAAATTATAAAATTATATAGAAATATACAGTGTGGTCCCGAAAAACAGTGTAAAATAATTATTTTAAAGGAATAACCTTAATTAATTCTTGTTCAAAAGATCTATACAAGATGTTTGTAAAACATTGAGGAGTTAACGATTTAATAACTATATATTCACTTAAAAAGTTTGCATTTTGAAAAATCATGATTAAATTGTTTTTCTTATTAGACATCTATGCATGTACTATTTAATCCAATGATATTTACGGAGGTCTATGTCTATAATAAACAAAGTTATTTATTCGCATTATTTTATATTGCACGAATAGTGCAGTTAAATGCAAAATAATAAACAAGAAAATTGTAAAAGTTGGCGTCAAAGCATGAAAGCTACCGAATGAAAAATATCATTGAGAAAATTATATATAAAGTCGAATGTGCATTTTGCATGAGTGCTTCCATAAGGCGGTTGGTTCTCCAGGTGTAGAAATAAATGATAAACTTGTACATATATGAAATTCTTGACTGTTCTGAAAACTTGAAATGAAAATCATCAACATAAGTTCTGTCTGTTATATAATAAAAATATTTTGGATTTTTTGAGTCGATATGTTTTTTATACTAACGCATATTAATTTTGATAGTATTTAGAATTGTGTGGTGAAATAATAATAAGTAAATAACACATTTTGGGATTGGCTTATTACTTGAAAAATAGTTGAAATTAAAAATGTCAATAATAATATTTCATTAAGGATTTTTTTATTCAATCAAGTATTTAACAGTTTTTAACTTTTTGTACCTCGTGCATTTTTGGATCGTGGAAGCAATTGACAATTAATTTTTGTCAAAATATATTTTTATATATCACGTTGGTAGAATAGGCATGGTGATAGTAGCAAAGTATCACTGAAATTATGATTTTAAATAATGAAATAAGTTAAAAATATTCTAAAAAATGTATTTATTTTTATATTAAAAGTGAGATTAATATGATTTTTGTTAAAATAAAAACGCAAAACACAGCAATCCGCCATGTTTGATAAAACACCAGTCAGAGTGAATGACGTCACGGCTACGTAAACGTCATTTATGTTTTATTAATATCTGCATTGTTTATAAATTATTTTGTGGTTTTAAATTATCAATTTGCTCAGTTTTGTGTTACCAAAACTAAAACCGAGAAACGTTAGCGATGGAACAAGGATTTATTATAGTTGACAAGGAGTGTTTGTGTGTTGGAAATAAGAGACACGTAAGATCATAAAATAGTTTTAAAATAATTGGCATCATGCCTATTGCGAGTTCAGCATTGGAGGGTTATAAACTCTCCAACATCTAATATAAAGTAAAATTACTAAATAAATACATATGAAATAATTAATAAACTAATAAATAAAATAAAATATAATTCTCAAATTGGCTATTATAAAATACAAGCCCTAATTTTTCACAATTTATATTACATAAATGCATGTTCTGATAAATGTTCTATATTCGGTCCTGCGTAAGTGCAGTAAAAACAGGTTAATGAGAAAGCTATGACATTCATAGGACGAAACTTTGGAAAAGTTTTTCAAAGA
This sequence comes from Sialis fuliginosa, assembly GCA_961205875.1. Classification (NCBI taxonomy): domain Eukaryota; kingdom Metazoa; phylum Arthropoda; class Insecta; order Megaloptera; family Sialidae; genus Sialis; species Sialis fuliginosa. The sequence continues at coordinate 11,820,310 of OY540818.1, read as the reverse complement.
AAAGGGGGCGGATAATGGAACGACATGAAGTAAAACCTACAACTCGTGTTGTATGTTACGCTGCAAAAATACTTTGGAATTACTTCACGTTTACTACACAGTCTTAAGCTTTCGAGTTCGGTGAACACGTAGCTAATCCCCACAAAAGCGAGCTTAGCAAATTATTTAATGTGAAAATAAATCAATGTTGCTTTTTTTTATCGCCAGCGTTTGGTATAATTGTACTCATTATATATTTATAATTTTTGATAAGATTATTTATTTATTTGTCTCTATATACAAAAATGAATGTTCGTTTGTATGAGCCTTATAGACTCGGGAATTACTGAACCGATTTCAATGCGGTTTTCACCAACAGTTAGATAATTTATCTGTGCAGTATCATGGCTATTAATATTTTATGAAAACCTAAGATTTAACATGGACATGTTGAATATTTTAGATCACTATGATTTTGTTAATATTAACCCGGGGAACACCGCTAGTATGTTATAATTTTGAGTATTTAGAATGTTTTGGGCTTGCTATCAATAATTCGTATTAAATTTCAGCTGCATTTGTTTATAAACGGCTGCTAATATATCGTTCAAAAGTTGAATCGTTTGGACAGCAATGGAAAATGTCGAAATATACAGTACTTAAAAAATTTGATCTAGACCAAAACCTACTCAAACACTTTCTAAAGGGGGTCTAAAAGTTATAAATTAGATTGGATTTTAGAACAGTAGGAATAAATCAATAATAATGTTAAACTGCTAGTCTTTCTATGGTGTATAATAATCTACCATTGCTTTCAGACCGCTGATTCTCATGTGCTAAACATTATTAACTACCGTACAACTATTTGGTTTTGATACAATTTTTTACATACATTTTGTGGGTACAAAATGTTTTAATTTAATTTAAATATAATATTAATCTATTTTAATAACGCCTAATAGAGTCTATATTAGATTTGAAAATAAAATTTTTAATATTTCATCCCCTGATGTTTAAAAAAGAAGGTCAAAATTCAAAGATTTTTTAAAAACTTTTCAATGAAATAGAAAGCTGAAATTTGTGATATATAAAAATGAAAATCTGAAACCTGGAAAAAGATCAACCTCAAGGGATGGAAAGAGGGGGTTACCTGTCGTAGATTGACAGAAATGCCAACCACAAAATAAATTTTTACGATGAAAATAATGTAGTATTTTTGTGTTTTGAAAGATATAGAACCCAAGTTTTTTTTTAATAATTATGATTACTTTGAGTTTTTTAGTCTGTTTGAAATTTACAACATATGTAAGTCAAAAAATTGTCATTCTATTGCATGTAATATAGTTCGTATGCTTGGAAAAAATTACGTTTATTTTCTGGAAAAATTAAATTGCTGCATTGTAATCTTAATTCACAATCAGATAATATTTGAAATTAAACTACATTATAAAAATTACTATATTACAATTAACATTTTACTATATGTCCATGTAAAAATTTCAATGCGCATTACAATTTTTCCTATAATACCTACCTGTCCTTCAATTAGCATAGTATTTTTTATTATATATGTACAATTTCTTTCCGTGTATGTATATTTTAACAAAATGTGAAAAATTGTAAAAATAATTTCATTAAAAATATTGTATCATCTTAATTAAATAAACGAAGAAATGAATTACAAAATAATCATGACATTTGAATTACAGTACAAACATTCAAATTTTAATAAAAATCATTTGCATACATTTTTCATACGTTTTAAAAAATACATGAGAAACCAATTACGATTTTCCTTTAATGTTTGAAATCACAAAAAAACAAACAAGCATTATACAATTTCAAAGCAAAAATCTTTTGCACAATAAGTTAATTTAATTTCATATGTCAGCGACGATTAGGTTTTTTAAATAAAACAAAAAAACTACTGTTGTATAAGTAATGATTCTGATAAACAAAAAAAACCTATGCAGACATGTAGTAATGATAAGTCAGACAAATCCGAGCGCTCGTTGACAGCCATTTCCCTTTGATAAATGCTCCGGTGGTGTCCTCTCTCGGTAGAAATTAGAACCACACACTGCAGGCGAGCATCGAACTCGCTAACAATGTCTTCCTTCGCACTTTTTTGTAGCCGGAGTACATTTTCAACCCCAATTTGTCTGTAAACTTTTACGGCACGACATGGTCTTATGTATGTACATGTGTTTTGTAGTGTAATCACTGGAACTATCCTCCGGATAAATCGATACTTAGATACAGGGTGATCATATAGTTCATTTCTAGTTATATGTAATTTTAGAATTGTGTAGAAGAACAAAGTCTGATTAAACTATCGGTGAATTGTTTAATTTGTGATAATAAGTAATGTTAGTTGAATCTGCCTAAAATTAATCACGATTTTTATCCAATAAAAAAACACGCGCAAAAGTAATTGAATTTTTTTGTAACTTGGGGAAATAGTAGTTCAAATTTCTTATGGACGTAACCTATAAAAACTCTAGGGGGCACCAAAACATTTTATGTTTATTTTTGTTTTTATTGTTATCTACTAAAGAATCAATTTATAGACAAATTTGAAAAAATAAAAAAATGCTTAGAATTAACGAAACAATACAAATAAATTATTTATAGAACTTTTCGTTGCATTTTTTTGGTTCAGCAGTTTTTTATAATATTAAAAAAATGTTATGATAATTTCCAATCTCTAAAATGACTTTAAACACATCAAATTATATTTTTATACCGACATAAATAAAAGAGTATATATTTTAAATAATAACACCTAATACTAAAAGTCTATTAGGCAATTCCAAACATATGTTTGTTAGTATGTATACTGGAATAGAGCTTTTGAACTGTCGTCCAATCCTATACATATAAATGTAAATTTTTGTACTAATATAATACATACATATATCTAACTAACGCCCTACTCTTCAGAAGGTTTAATGTTTGGACGACCTTTAACATCTACCAGTATTATTATTCAATATAAACATGATAATTTATTGTTACAGTAAAGCGAAACTTAACTTTGACCTTTGCAGAAGCCTATACAAACTGAATTTTAATATTGCCTGTATTAGATATAAAACACTAGTGTGAGTATTTTTTTTATAGTTTTGTAGACTACCTTATACTATGGTACTTTTTTTTTTATATTGAATTATATTTTTCACCCTCGGTTTTATCAAAATCTGATATTGGTCCCAGACGCTTAAATATCCAAATGGACCAATCAGAATCCAAAATTTGCTATTTAATTAACAAATGTGTACCAAGCTGCTAACACAAAAAAACTGGTAGCTTTTGTTAGATAAAAGAAATCAGGTATAACAATGTTGTTTATACTTATATATTTTATACGACTACCTTTAATAAACTTTACCAATATACATATATATATCACTTCCTTTTAAATTTGAATTGGTACTCAAAAAATATCAACAAATAAAATCTAAGAAATTTCATTTTTGTTAACAAAAAAGTTACGAAATAACAATTTTCATGAAAAACCTTTTTATCGGATATGAAAGTACTTAGAGACATGCGATTGATTTATTCTATCTAATATATAATACAACGTCTCTTAATGTATACTCCCTAAACATATATTTTCTCCTTGGTTTCTTTCTCCTTTAGTAGACATTAGTTTAAAGCAGTATTACTCAATCTTTTAAGCCTTTGGTGATGAGAATTATTGGTTTTAAGTTGGTGACTTTTGAGAAGTTGTTAGGTCCCGTATATACGTTAAAAGTGGTACTACTGTACATTTAAAAAAAGCTGCCATGAGTGTCTTGGGACTTTCTTATACGCTCACCTGAGTGTATAGTGTAAACTGATAAAAATAGAAAAAAATTAATGGAACATAAATATTAAAAATATTTACATTATTTAGTTCGCCCCGTTTCAAAATCAATGCGAAAAGTTATAAAATTACATCTGTAATATCGTTTTCATTTTCATCCAGACGAAAACCAATCCTCAATATTTTAATTACACTCTTCTATGATTTGTCGTTTTCGAGTGAAAACGTCTACAATATTTTCATTGTCAAACGTTTTTCTCACAAAATTATCCAGAAATTGTACAAAAAATTGCTTTTTTTTATTTTCTCTTGATGAAATGACCTAATGACCCATATAGCTGTCAACGTTGAATCAGAAGTTTACTTTATCCATCAAGATATGGAATATGAGTACCAGGGATGCTTTCATGAGTGTTCTAGATTTTTAGAAAGAGTTTAAGACACTCTAATACGCAGGTCTTTGAAAAATCGAAAAAACACGTGTATTTTAAATGGGAAAATCACCCCCCTCTGGTAATCGCCATTTTTTAAGATAGAGGGTTGAAACTTTTTCCACATTCTTTTTGAATTATTTGGAGCTGATTTGGGGGGCGGCCCGGTCAAAATTCGTCCTTACCCCATATAAGGACCACCCTAGTAAACATACTGACAAATATACAGTTTTTATACAGTTACTTATTTTACTTAGGTGTTTGATTTATTTTATTTTATTTGCTAGTTTATTAATTATTAATATTTGGTTATTCTGTCTATTTCTACCTTTCTAAATACGGGGACACATAGATTAGCCGCGGGCCAATTAAAGCTGAATAAATGTAAATGGATATTTTTATTAAAATCTCGAATTTGAAATAAAATCTGATTAACAATACTTACTTATAAAATATAGGTATAGATATATTTCATTCATAATATGACCTTACAAGAAAGTAAAAAAAAAACATTTTGTTGATTTCCAAACATGTTATTGATCCTAGAAATAACAAATCACATTCGTTGAATAAACACAATAAATCATGCTATACATTCTGACCATCCTTTATACGTACAAATGCGTGTATTCTTTTGTAATAGCACTTCGACACGTCGTTCGTAATCAAGCATTGCCATTGTGTAAATATTTAAAGAAAATGTATAAGGACAGATGAGAGAAAAGGAATTAGAGAACCCTCAAATGAGTGTTTTTGTGTTCCGTATCTCTTATATAAATAATATTGCAGTTATGTAGCTCGAAAATATCGGATTTGTAGGAACATATTTTTTTTTGTATTATTTTACCAATAAGATTAAATTGTGGAGACATTTTTAAAATCATTTGTTTTATATTTAAAAAATAGAACTGTTTCCTATTAAATCTTAACTGATGTGGACAACCTTTTTAGGTAATGGGCCAAATGCAGGGTCGTACAATTTGAGGCCTGAGCAATATGCAAATAAAAATTGATATGTCTCATTAAAAGTTTTTTTAAAGAAAAATTATTAAAACATGAGTTAGCTAACTAACATAAAAACCTAGGTTTTTGGTTCTTCACTGTCTAAAAAGGGTCACTAAAGCTGTCAAACTTGAAAATATAATTTGAGTTTTTAATTCTTGTTTCATTATTTTATAAACTGAAATAAAAATTTTTGTTCGGTCTCATTTTGTTGATTTAAATTGAAATTACTTTGCTTTGAATATTGTCTTTTTTTAGGTAGTGGGATATTGAATTATTATCAATTGTTTTTATCATATACCTATATCGAATAATTAAATTAAAATAAACAGATATAACTGAATTTCTTTAAATAAATATTTGAATTTCAAAGATAAATATAATAATATGTTTTATAATTCCCTCACAGTTTACTTAATATTCAACGAAAACTTTTTCAATCAATACAAATACTCTAATAATGTCTACTGTGCAAAGAACATGTTTAGAAATCAAGGTACCACGAGCACTTTTAATCAATAAAATTTTATATGAGATTATTCCGCGTCAACAATTCGAGGCTACAAACTCCCAAATAACTAAGTTCCCATTCAATTTGAATGTCCCATTAAGATTAATGAGTTCTGGTAAAGCTGAACTCGTATCAAACATCAATTTACAAATCCAGATGTCACCGTTATTTGCATATTACTTAAATTTAATTGTGTTTCTTTCTTGTACTTTATTTTTGTTATCATTAAAATAAATACTGGAGTTATAAATAATATCTTTTAGATTCTGTTTTATTTAATTGCATTTTATTTTTTAATTACTAATTACCTACTAAAATTTTTACAAATATTTTAATTTTAAATAGGTTAAATAAATAATACTAGTTATCATGGGCGTAGCCAGACATGGACAGGGAGTGCCTAGAGTAATGCACTTGCTGTGTATTATTGGTCCACCATTTACTACAATTACACCAAATCTTAGTTTTCTAGATCAAACGGTTCAGTAATTAGAAGGCTGTGACAGACAGACAAACAGATAGGCATAGTGTTGATTCCGATAGTATTCTCTTTTTAATTTCGTTACGAAAAACCGAAAAACTTACAAACTTGATTGAAGATTTGAAAATTAAGTATAAAGATACATGAGCCAAATAAAAAAAATATTGTTATGTTAAGGCTTCTATACACCATCCAATTTGACATCCAATCTGCAGGATCCCTGCAAATTGGGTCGTGTATAGGCAAGTCGGGGCGATTATATATAAAAAAACACTACTTACTATAACAGTACCCGATTTACCCCCACTACAAATCGACCCTGCTGATTGGGTGGTGTATAGAGGCCTTTATATACATATTATTATCTTATCTACATTTGAATATTTTTGATTGTTAAATTATAATAACATTCACTATTCTGTAATCTTTTTAAATTGCAGTCTCTGAAGTAATCTTTCAAACAAATGAAAAAACTAATACTGTACAAGATCCTTTCTTTACATTCCCAATCGAAACTCTTTACTTGTCAGTTTTTATAAATCTTCTTTGATAAATATTTCTTTAAAATGGAAATACAAGTATTTGATTGCAGTAATAAATATAAAAAAGCATAGATCTTTTATGCATCAAAAACTATTTGTTCAAAGAAGATTTTCAATCAATTTAATGCGTAGGTATGTAAATACAATTGCACAGTACATAAATGTAGGTACAGTTGCTATTCTTCTTTTATAGAATTATCTTCTTTAATGAAATATACAAATTTTAGAAGTAATCACTCTTATTTTTATATATAAATTAAATGTACGTATATATTGAGGGTCCCTGAATCACGTATGTATGTCTGTCGGTCTTTGAACGCTCTACAACCAAAATGGTGAAACTTACAAATATTAAAATTTAACATTAATGTTCTTGAATGCAACATACGCGCATCTTTTATTTTTAAAAAGAATCACTAAACCAGAAACAGATTATTTACTCTTGTCAATTTTTGAAATTGTTTAATTGCATGCCTAAAAAAATCTTATGATGGCCACAACATTTTATTATTTATGAGTAATTGTTGAATATCAATACACTTCTTGTTAGAATGTATTGTAGTTCTTTGTACAATACACAAAAATAACAAAGGTAAATTGGTTCCCGAGAATATCGTATGTATAATATATCGATGTAGTTTTATAACAAAATAAATACACACAAGTAAAATGAGCCATACAAAAGCTATAATAATTGTAACTATGTTTCCAATTTATTAGCAATAAATGAAATATTATTACTTTACAAAACAATAGGCAAACGGAAGATACAGAAGAACAAAACAAATATTTTTAATGTAAAAGAATTTGAAATGAGATCAATTTCCTATGCAGATCATCCCATTATGCTTTTATCTTTCATAACAAAAGGTTGTTTGAATTTACACAAATTTAAATTTCCCAGAGCGAATGGTTTAAAAAAGACCTGCGTTTATTTAACTTCTTCAAAATAAATAATGGATAAGTAAAAAAAATCATCTTTACAATACTTACTTATATACATAAGGTACTGGCACCAGTCTTGGATATGACCCCAGTAATGGTTATTTTTAAGTTAAATAAAATATTAGAAATATTTGTTGATATTTGATTACTACCATTTCTGATTATTAATCTATATACATTTAACTAACTTACAGCGTGATTTGATGACAATCGACCAAATGGTGGACATTTAAATTAATTATTAGTACAATTTATTGAACTGCTTTACATTGTTTCAAACTTGACGATTCTTTCTTTTATATCTTTTGTGTCGTAGTACTTATAATTTTGTAATCATTAGGAAGTGTCCATCACTGCGTGCTCATTACTGATTTTACTTTATTCATTACTGGATAAAAAAACATAAACAAAATAAAAGTCTATAATTAAAAAAAAACTATATTTGCGGACTTTAGTTATTAAATTGATTAAATAAAGAGTTACTTGTATTATTAGTAACATGAATCCATGATAATTACAAAAAAGAAACCCGTCAATCACAAATACAGTAAACTTTACTCTTATAGCGGCCATAACTGATGCCAGTATAAGAAATTAAAAAGAGGTCATTAATAACATACGAATAATGCAAAATAAATTAATAAATAATTTAGGTTAACCAAAAGAATGCTGACGTAACTAAAATTTGTAACATCTTTCTAAAAATGACGTGTTTTAGTGCAAATGTTTGTAAGAAAGAGAGCGCGGGATACAACCAACAGGGGGCGCTGAAGATATATTGTCTTTGCACGTGCCCTGATTCAATGAGAAGCTTCCCTCAAGGAAGCCATCCTTCATTTCGGCCCGATGTTGTCACATTTAAATTTCCAGAAATGCTCGTATAAATGTATTCATAAAAAGTATACAACATTGTACTGACGGAATGACTTTTCAAGTTTATTTTTTAAGACCGATCGTATTTTTACATGATGAATTTATAGTGGCGTTGATAAAATAAACTCTATATTGTGTGAAAATAATGTTCAGTAATTTAAAAATAATATAGTGAACCTCTTTGATATCAACATATTGGAACAGGCGTATTAGGATTATAAAAAGCGTTTTTAAGCGTTGCAGTGCATTGAAGCATATTAAAAAACATGCACTTTCACGTTTAAACAGTATAAAGTGATACTCTAACGCGCTTAGAGCATTTTTCAACGTCCTCAAAGATAAATTAAAAAATGGTCGGGGGATTTTTCAACTATTTATTTTGTCATTTACATTATGGTTAATTTATTTTATACAGTACGTTTATTTTGATTGATAATTTCCACTGATATCTGTCAAATTGACATAAAATAATCACATGATATGTGTTTCAAAAACAACCATTTTTGTGTTGAACATAATGACGTCGCATAGAAGATGGTGTCTAGTTTTTAGAACCGCTAGTTGTACGGGTATTTATCGATTTCGAAATACACGCGGACCAAGTGCGCGGGGAAATTGTATCATAGTACAAAATTATAATACATCTAACCAATGCAGATTTGATAAAAATAATACAATAACATCGCCTACACCTACTATATGCTAATGACTGATAATAGCACTATTATAATTTAATACCTATCGATTTTCGAATTCTATTTATACTTCCAAACAGTAGCGCACCGATAATTATTTATGATACATTATACATAATACAGTAGTGTATAATTTTGCAATATACTTTCATAAACAGTAATTACTTCAACGCCTACTATGTTGCCAATCAATATCTTCTCTGCATACTGACACAAATGAGTAAATTAAAACATTAAAAAAAATATGGTAGCCATATTGTTTGTTTTGGTCAAATCTTGTAATTAATTATTTTCCCAATGTCTGGCTGTCTTAAAATTTTGTGTAGGATCTAGACAACAATACAAGAGTTTATCATTTCCAAAATGAAAGTATAAATATATTGTTACTTAACTGTTATTAAATAAACAAATATAAGTTACTAGATCACGATACATTCTAGTAAAAAATTAAATTTAAAAAGGCTTTGTTTTTTAAATGTTTGGCAAGGTCGACCTAAGTGAATTTGGCGCCCTGGGCAAGTTTTTTCTTTTCACCGCCTCCCCTTCCTTCCAAGGGACAGTCATAACATTAAGTCATTCATGAAAATACATTAAATAACTTTAAAACATTTTTTCAATTGAAATTTTTATAAAATTGCCTTATTATATTGTTTCCAAATTGCCGCCCCTCTTGGTCTCCCAAAAATAATTCGCTGAATTGTATAAAAAAAAAACATTGACAGTTATATATTATTTATAATGTATTCATCACAAGAATGAATCCCGCTCAGATTCACACTATTCCCCCTCCTTGCAGCAGGTAATGTACAGTAATTCCAGGAATCCACCCAGATCCACTCTGGTATCATATATCACAAATGCAGTCCACATCTCCGCCACTGTTTGCATTATTGTAACGCACGTCTTCCTTAAACGCCATAGGTTCACACACATGAAATGACACATTCATAAGCACCTCCTGTCCCCCTCCCTCTAGGGTACACGCACCCTTGCACCCCCGCACACACACTGCACTGTGTCTAGTTATTGACATGCGTGGCGACACTCGCGTGGCGCGTGATAGTTAACGTACGCACCGACGTCACCGCGCCGAAATAGAATTCATTCTTGTTTATTAGCATGTGTACGTGTAATCAGATGTTATCGTTTGGAATTCAGTATGAGTGTCAGAGCGATTAACTCCGGAAAATAAGGTCTCGAGTCTCGACGAAGCATATGTTTTTGTAAATTCAAGGCCTATGTCCACGATACAAGATTTCCGATATAATTTTTACATATAGATGATGTTTCAGTCAACTTATGAAGTTTTAGCTAAATATCAACATCTGTAAATTCAGATGGAAAACAAACAAAAAGTTAAATTGCAACCTTCAAGTATCATTATGAATGTTGAATTATAATCGTAAGCTGTCATTTTACAATTACGGTTGTATTTCTTTTTACGATAACTTTAATATAAAGACATTAAAAAGGTTAGTTGCCTGAATTTTAACTCATGTGAGCTTAGCAACTAGTATAAAAAAAACAGGGCGCATTTTTCGTGTTTTTTATCCGAGATTTCCACCCGAATGATAGTTCCCACGGTAAGATTTCTAGTATTTTTTTTTTCGGAACTAGATTTTGAACCGAGTTCTCAAATCGTAGACACAGGCCTTTAAACAAGAAAATCCTATAAATCTTTGTATTACTATGCTAAAAATACATACAATGAGTGCCACAGGATTTTCTTATAGCAATACAGAGAGTCAACAATATACGTGTTTTTAATAATAAATAAAAAAATATTTCTGACTAACCGGTAAAAGATATAAAAACTTGAATGGTACATAAATTATTGAAAATAAGATTCTCTATAACTTATTATAAACAGTTCTTTCTTTTGTGAATCGTTTCAAATAATTTTAAAAGTATTTCTTAACTTGATGATAGAGCATTTTTTAGACAATATAGTACAGACAATAAGAACAATCTGTAAAGCATGGAGGTAATATTAATTACAAGAAAAACATTTTTTTAATAAGTTAAAACAATTTGAAAAAACCTATAGCCTTGAATATCTATACCAAATTTTATTAAAATCAAATAAAGTATTCAAAAGATATTCAGTTTCAAAATTTAAAACTTATTCATAACCTTATATATTGCATACTATACATATCTAATATAATAATATATTATATACATATCTAATTGTAATAATTCAAAAATAAGAAGTGTATAAATACTTGTACATAAAATTACTTTTACGGATGTTACATACAAAATAAATATATACATGAGTATTTACTCACGTATAAAGTAAATATCACTTATCAAAATCTGCAAACCTAAAATCAAACCGAAGGTAAATATGTACAAAATATAGGTATACGTAAAATACGATCCCAAATTAAACAACAGCTTGGGAGTGTGAAGCAGCGGTACTTGAACTTATTCTGTTTGAGTTTGTATTTCTAAACTATGCGTGCTATTTGCCAAACAAAAAATAATATTTACCATTCTCGACTAGATCCGAGAATTTATCAAAACTAGTAAAAAAAACTCGACTCATTAAATTTATATTTGTATGAAAATAAAAAAGTGTCTGTGTTTAATCTTTTTTATATTAAAATATAGTTAACTTTTTATATTATTATTTATAAAAATGTGCTAATATTTTTAATTAAAAACTGGGCTAAATGGCAAATATTTAATTAAAACGATACTTAACTTATTTTTAATGACTATATTATAAACTTTTTTTGCGACTTCACCCACGTGTATTTCAAAATCAGTGAATCCCTATGCAACTGGCTACTCTAAAAACGTAGGTATCGTAAGTATTCGTGTAATTACTTCAATATCACAACCGTAATTCACTATCGTTTTTATTTTAAAAATACTTGCCTTAATTAATTAATTACATCAATATCACAACTACTTTTGAATTTATTTATTTTTCAATTTTACGAATTTCTATTGCAAAATATAAATTTTAAATTTTCCGTTGTACGGTCCTGCCCTTATTCAATTAGCATACAATCTGAACTTATTCAAGGATCTTAGGCTTTCGAATAGTGAAAATCGCATCAAAATCAGTTCAGTAGTTTTGTGTCAAGTCGGAACAGATAAGCACTATGAATATGAATTTTATTGCCTATAAAATGTCATACCTTGACTAAAAAATATTTACATTTTACTGACAGATAAATATATTAAGATTTATTAGTTAAACATATTTATAATACATCATAATATCAACTGAAAAATAAAATAAATTTGTGAATGACTACTTTGATTTATTATAAAATTCATTATATGAAAATATTAATATTATTAATTAATGAATTAATTCCAACAAAAAATATGACATTTAATTGAATGATATAAAATATGTACATGATAAATTCAAAAGAGGAACATGAAATGTCAAATTAAAATATCAAACACGTCCACATCTAACAATTTAGACATGACCGAGATTTAAGAACCCATATACATATCGTTTTTAAAATCATATATTTTACAAAATCTTTATCAGTACCAGTATTTTATTATAATTCATTTTTATATTTTATCAAAAACTGCCAACGAATATTAATAAGTAATACTTCAATCTACATATCGATTTTTTGCACTGGTATTTTTGTATAAAGTAGGTATCTAGTTTATTATATTAAAAGTCCCCAATCTTTTTCAGTTTGTTATCATAGATTGAAGCCCACAAAATTGTATTATTATAACACCTTTTATTGAATTATTGGGACAAGTAATTTGTAACTAATATTGCCCCATAGAAATTGAAAAAAAATGAAAAATTTAAACAATGGTATTAATTGCATTGATATGTTTACACCAAGTATATATATTGTCTGTTATAATTAGGTCAGGTACATATTGAGAAAAAATTACAATGTACATTTTCTATTGAATTTGTATAAAATAAAGAGGTTAATCAATAGTAACTGTGATATTGATGTAATTACTAAAAATAATTAGGTTAGGCACTTATTAAGATTAAAATAGAACTGACATTTTCTAATGAATTATACAAATTATTTGATTTCGAATAAAAAAGTTGGTAAAGCTCTTATAAAAATAAAGTAAAAAGATTCAATTCACATAAATAAATCATATTTCCCAAATATGTTTAATTATTGTAGATACGTATAAACCAGAAAATCACGTAGGATGATAATTGAACTTTTAAACGAGAATGGTTGGTATTTCAAAGCCCTCGGGTTTGTTACTCCGTTACTCAATCAGGTGGGTGCATTATGTAATTGTTAACGCCCCCTCGTTACAATGAGTTTTGAATCAGTAGTGGGATGACAATCGTGGGCGCACGTGTTTTGTGATGTTGTAATCCGTGCGATTTTAGTTATTAGCATTATTATTGTAGAGCTGGCAATATTATAATATTATGTCTATGTTTATAGCTCTTGGGTTTTAGAAATCGATAGCACAGTTAATTCTGGTTTTATGTTGGCATTTAATATACAGAATGATTTACAACTAGTTTTAAAAAAATTAACAGTAGATCGAGGATGTAATTTTAAGCAAAAAACCTTATGTGAACCTATGTCCGGAAATTCTTCGTGAGGGAGCTACAATCTTTTATCCAAAATTAGTATTAATTTAATATCTAGAGAACCCATTGTGCTACAGTTTTGAAATTTGATACAGGAATTGGTATTAATAAGTGTTATCGATTTCCAGTATCAAATAATAATAATTTAGACCAGGGGTGTATGAGGCCAGTGGGCCCGCCGATTTTTATCTAGTATTTTTTTGTTCTTGAATTTTTTCCTGAGTTGGGTACTTGTAGAAGATTATATGATACAAAATATACAAAAATATACTTTATTTATTTGTCATAAGATCAACCGTTTTCGAAACATATCGAACAAAAGAAAGTACTGCAGAATTTTAGTTAATACGGATGCTTCAAATTACACAAAATAAGTTTATATTATTTTTCTATGATTAAAAATAAGATAAAAAGTTAACATAAATATACCTCCAAATACTTATCATCATATTTATAGTTTCGTTTTTTAATCATGTTAGTAAAATACGTGTACAGTAATTAATTTTCATCTAGGGAGAAAGCCTCCTATTTTTTAAAACGATTATACAGTCAGAAACTGATGTTTACTTTTGTAAATTTTTTTAATGTGTTGAATTATTTTTGACACGGTGCAAATTAAAAAAAATGTAGAAAATATTATCTATAATTTATTTTCCTCTTTCATTATTTAGCAAAAAATATTTTTTTAGATAATAACAAACACGTAGGTATACTGTACACTTATTACAGCGTATAAGAAAGTCTCGTGGCACTCCCGGCAGCTTTTTATTTACATTGTACCATGCAATTTATTAAAAACCGTAGTAAAGTAGACAAAGCATTTCCAGATCAGTTTATAGCAGGTGTAATTTTAAAAATGGCTAAAAAGATGCAATTGCAATAAAGGCAACAAAGATGTACTTCGTATGAAATGATGCAATTCATCGATCATGAAATGAAGTATTAATTTTGCAAATTCATCCGCTTTTGCCACATGAAGCTGTTGCTATCAATGCAATAACTAAGTTTCATTAACTATCATGATGGATGTTGAACCAAAATACCTCTTTATAATTAATCACTTTTTAAAAACTACGGTATTTAGATATTAAATTCAACATTCTGTGATTTTAATATTTTAAATGACACTTTAAAAAAACCATTTATGGCAATCCTATAAAAGTTGTATTCTTCCAACAATATTGCTTTCTATTTTGCACGTGTATATGTAACATCCATGTTTACAAGAACATTGATTTTTTCAATTGTTTATTTGATTGAATTGATCGCTTTATTTTATAAATGGCTTTATAAGGAAGTCCAATTTAATCTTAACGCACTATTGCTCAGATTCATTTATAATAATTATGTACAAATACAAACTGAGAAGCCATTTTAAAGTCATGTTATTTTATATGTTTGATCTATCTCTATATATATGTATAAAAATGAATGTTGAAATGAATTTCAATGCGGTTTTCACCAATAGTTCGATAATTAAGATTTAACATCAAAAGTCTAAAAAAAATCATGATTACTTTGTTTAATTGAATCAATAACCCTGGGTAACAGCGGGTCCAATCGCTAATAATCTATAATTCGAATAAATCAAAACGGTTATTTTATTTTGAATTTTAAAAACCTTATTTTTAACACGTTTTCTAACCTAAAACTCATCTCCGGCACGTTACACACACACATACACCACTTGTGTGACGTATAAAATGAGCAAGAACTAAATCCTGCAGCGCCACCCTTGTGCAGGAATAATCGTGCACAACAGGGCAAGATGACATCGCAGCGTCAAGTGGCGCTGTGAAACATCGCCCTACGGCCCTCCGTGATACACGGATGTGAGCTCAATGCGGTGGTGGACAGTGGCACCGTCACTATGTATCGTTTAGTATCCGAATTAATTAAATCTACTTTAATAAACAGATATTAAAATCAATGATTTATATTGAGATAGATGAATGTTAAATAAAATTAAAGTATAATTATACTTATAAAACCAAAAAAAATGTCGTTTTGGTATCCTAACCCCTTTTATACATACACTTATACAGAAGCAATCATGGTAAATTTTTTCGTCAAAATCTTAATTTCCATATTTTACTTAATCACATTTATTTTCTAAAAACGTTAAAATGTAAGGTACCTGCGGCAAATAAGGCCCATGTAAAAAAAATTACATTTATAATAGTTGGATTGGTCTGGGTTTTTATGTACACATAGAAGATACTTATACAAAGCTAACTAGACTTCGACTAGTCTCTCACCGCGTTTACTTTTCGGTACCTCTGAGTTTGTTGCGAGAGATGGTGACGAATGCTCAATTTTATAAAAATAACCAATAAATAATCTTAATTTTTGTTAAATTGTTTTATGTATTTTCTATTTCTTATTTGTTCAGTTAATAGTTCGATCTTAAAGTTTATGGTGCAAGTTGATTTCTATTGTTTTTTAAGTTTCTGTTTTATAAAATAAAATAAAATTTACCGTTGTACCTTACGGAAAATAAGGCCCACTAAATTTGAAATTGGTTTTTTTAAATTATTTATTACAATTTATGACCGCATATTTTGTTCTAGATTGGTATGTCATTTTTATTTAGTAATAATTCTATGTAAAAAAATCATCTACAAAGAAGAAATAACGTGGTCTGTCGTAGTTTAGCAGCTGCTATGGATGCAGCATCGGTACGTTATGGATAAAAAAAATATTAATTATTTATTTATTATCTGCAACTAAGCAAACTTTACGCCAAATATTGATTTAAACATAATTCCCATGCAAAATAAATTTACCATAGTTTAATTATAATAAGGCCCAAAGTTAATTTTCTTTAAGCTGTCTCAAAAATGAAAAAATCATTTAAGAAATGTTGATTTTCGTACTAATAATAATAAACCAAAATTTATCATTAATATAATCTTTTTAATATAAATTACTTATTTCTTGAAATATAGCATTTTTAATTAAAGTGGGTCGTATTTGTCTCAATGACCTTACTATATATTTAAGTATTATAGGTATAGTATCTAACTATGAAAAAAACTTTTTCCCGATCAGTGCCGAATTTGATAGCCTGATCAGGGCCGGGTTTGATAGCCTGATCCGGGGCGGATAGAATAATCAGTTCAGGTTCGGATAGAACAGCATGATCAGGACCAGGTTAGATAACCTGATCCAAAATAGATTCGGATAAAAATAGGATTTGGCCGAATACACAACTAAGTATAGACACTAAAATAACCCCTGATGTATGTGAACTATGAACCCTTTTGAGTTAGAAGTTATGCGATATATTTATATTTTTCCATATCGGACGCCACTGGTCGTGGAAGCACTTGGGCCATGTTTCAGGTTTAGAGGATTTAGCCAACCGCTTAGTGGATATTGTTGATCCTGATGAATACGCAAGTGACACGTTGAGAGGTCATCCCAAGGACGAAGATTTGCGAAATGTGACGTTAATTCCGTTAACCGACCTGTTTGATGTAAACAGAATTGTCAAATTCAATTGTGGTTTTAAACACAAGCAATTATGTTGTCGTAATAAAGGGATTGTCACAATTTTGTGTGTGGTAGACATATTTTTTACATTTGTAAATTGATATACTTGATTAAAAATTGTTTTTCATGTGCAAACAAAGGGTTATAATTATAAAATAATTATGTTTTATATGTAGGTATACATTAAACGAGTACAACTTCATGCCAGCAATTCTCAAACAGTGTGCTTCAAATATACCAGAAGTATACCCACGCATTTTTAAATTTTGAAAGCTTTAAAAAATTATATAAATCACATTATAAAAATCACAGCAAAACAGGTAGTCAAGTGCTGTTTTTTTAATTAGGGTATCTCCACTTCAAAGGTTAGAGAAACACTGCTTTATATTATATAGACAGTGACACCTTATAATTAATTTATTTTAAATCATTTTTTTAATTACTGCTGTGACCATCGCAAAACTTGGTTATAATTCATTATACAGAATCGAATATATTGAAAACGTTTCAATATGTCTAAAAAAATGCTAGAACATTTTTAGATAATTTTTAAAATTAATTATATCTTAAAAAACTTGTGGAACAATCAATAAAAAATAAATTAGTATAGATGTTAACATTATCTATAACTTTGATTCAAAGCTATTTTTTGTATTACGCACCGTTTCAAATATAGTTAGATAAATTCTAAAATTGAGTAAACATGCGTTTCCGGTTTAGTACTGCTCTTCAAAATAGGAGAATATACAAGAATCATAACTTGAAAATTTCATGTACATATGTACAATATACATAAGTTACACCGTTTTGGTTGTAGAACATTCACAGACTCACAGACAAATACACATACGTTATTGAAATAATGGTCGTGCGTGATTCTAGGACTCATGTATAATTTCATTAAAATTTGAGTTCGAATTACTAAATTTTACTGCATTTCATGTACGTGTAAAAAAGTATAAACATTTGTTTAAATTTAAACAAAACGTTACATATTATATATCTAAATATTTATTTACCTACAATTTGTCAATATACCTATATTTGGTGTTCATTATTTAAACAAGCATTGAGATAAAATTATAACCAATTTATTCGATTTCATTGTTTACAATAATACACTGTAAATATTTATCTCCGTATTCCAGAAAACTAAAAACACACGTACGACGTACATATATTTGTTTCTATTATCAAACCTTCAGATAAGGTAATATTGGTAAACAACATTATGTTATTTATAGTGTTAAAAACTGTAATGTAGTCCTGAAATTTAGCTTACAATTAGAATCTATATTTTATTTTATATGCATAAAATTATTCAAAAATAATATAAACAAAGTTTCACGTCAGAAACGACCAAAGATAGTCTACGACACAACACCACTGTAAACTGTCTGTGTAAATAAGAGGAATGAGTGCAGATATTTCTACTTTATATTTCTTTTCAAACAAAAGTTACCTTGTGCATTATTTACATAGATTTACATATCTATGTGAATTTTAGATATCAACTATATCTTTATAGATAAAGTTTAGCAAGACTTTTATAAGGTATTTGTATAAGTTAACATAAAATAAAACTGTCATTCTGAAACCAAATAAACTAGCTCTTGCCAATTTTATTTATTTATTTATTATGTAACTCGAATATGTTCTTCTATTAATATTGTAATATTAACCTAAAAATCCTAAACCCAGGCAAACTTGTTCGTTTACACCTACTATGATCGACCCATCAGCAACCTCCGGAAAATATTTCTACTCAGCTGTTAGAAAAGGGATTTCGAAACAAAAGAAAAATTTACCAGTAATTGATAAATTAAATACTTAAAATAATATCCTTGCCTGTATTTTTTAAAATCATTTTGGGTTTTGCCTTGGAGAATATTTATGCATTATAATTAACCAAAAGTAAATAAAACTTCATAACTACACCACTGACTAATTATAATTATTTCGGTGCTTTTGTATTGGATAATTGTGTTAAAAAGTCGACAACATTAACGTGGGAGTTCCTTAAACTTATTTGACGAATACATGAAAAATAGTTTGTTAAATTAACAGGAAACCGTCATTATTTTATACGACTAACACTTCAAACTTTGTTATTAGATTTTCTATTTGTTCTTTGTAATGTAATGATGAAAATTTATTAATTTTGTTGTTTTAAATTTTAATAGGTAGTATTGTACTGATTATTAAAGTAGATAAGTCAAAGTAAATGTGTTTTTGTGTTAATAATGTTTATAATGTACATACTTACAATGTTTTAATATTATAAAATATATTTTATATTTTATATTTACTGTTCAGTAGTTATAACTACTGAACAGTAAGCTACTTGCAGAAAAAAAATTGACATACTCAGTTTGGAGGATAACATCATTTTTATGATTTTTTCAATGGTATCTTTATTTTTTAGGTTATATAATAAACTTACAGGGTTTTTTACTAATCAGTTTTATAAAGGTATATAATGTTTATACTGAAGAAAATTTTTTTTAACAATTCGACCAATAGAACTGGATATTTTTTTAAAAAGGTTCCAAAAATTGGCTTTGGGAAGTCACCTTGAAAAAGTTAATAAAAAGATTTACTCCTTCCTTTATTCAAGAAAATTTTCGCTAATATAACTCCACTAGGTATAGAATTCAAATACTTTTTAAAATGAAATGAACTAATTAACTAAAAAATAAATATGTCACTATTTAAAAAGTAAAAATATTCCTTAGTTATTTATAATCATCGATTAATTTAAAATCCAAATATTGCACACATAAATAGGGAATTAAAACATATGCAATGTTATCTGAATGAAAATTATGTTACAGAGTGTAGATTAACGGGAAATGCACGTACACACATGTGAATTTACGCAGTTACTATTTGCATTATATCATATTGCTAATCGATACCAATATCATAGCATTATCAAATATTTAAAGATATATGATGAAATTAGTGGTTCACTATTTTATTCATTATTATTATCATTATTGATAATCCATCAAACGTAACATATTAATGCCATTATATTTACTCTAAATTGCATACTAATGTTTTAACAAAAAAAATTAACATTTTAATAATTTACTGCAGTGTGAAACTACGGATTAATGCATTGAGGGGAGGGAGGTTTAATGGATCCACATAAAATTAAATATATTATTGAAAATTTCAAGCTATAAAATAATAAATAAGCCTTAAAAACAGAAATAGCAATAAATATAAATTAATATAATAATTATAAATCTACTTACTCTTCTAAATTTTCTAATTTTTTTTTAATTTATTTATTTAAGTTTAACTATAAAAGTGTTATACTAACAGTACAAAAGGTACTAGATTTTATAAACTATATATTCATGAAAACGAATAGAATGCGGGCAAAGAAGTGGGGGGGAGGTAATATAAAAACCTATTTGAACCAAATGAACATCAATAATACAAAATATAATCAAACGAAATTAACTTTATCAAGGTTCTACCTACTTCGTTCTTACAAATCCAATAAAGCATTTGTATCGTCAATAAACAAACAGCATTGCACAGAGCAATATGTGAAATAGACCCATATATCTAATAGATCTTCTAATTTATTTCCGTCAATTAAAAGTTAATCCATTCTGGAATAAATGCTGCCACGCGATGTCTGGAGAAACGTGACCCAATAACCCTGTATAAAGGATAATCTAGGACAGAATTACGAACCTGTGAAATAGATGTTCATCCTTCCGTTTCCGTTGTATTTATTAGTAATTGATGTCAATATTTCACGTCTATGCTCGAGTTTCCGTTTGAATATAATTTATAAATTTAGGGTTTTTAGTGTTACAGAAATTGAACTTTAATACCGCATTGTAACAATACGTTTGGGTTATTGTATAATTATTTGTAGAAATTAGTTAACATTAGAAAACAATTTTTTTAGCGAGACCCCGGGAGAATTTATTGAGTCAGTCGTGCACACAGAGTCGTGAATTACACAATAAATTTTGTTAAGTGAATCTATGAAACAGGTAGCTACCTTAGCCCTGTAATTCAAGCTAAGGAGAAGTAAGGCCCTGTGTTAGCGACCACCTTTTTGTAATATTATAATACAAATTTTGTAAAGAAATAGTGTCAGTTTTGTATTAGAATTAGTGCCACATTTTTGTAATATTATAGTGAAAGTTTTGTGAAAGAAATAGTGTAAGTCTAGTTATAATTAAATCTATTTATTTAGTGTAGCAGTGTTTTACGTTTCCGAGCACCTACAGGTCCATCTACCTAACCAATTAAGGGTTAAATGAGATTAACAAAAGTCAATAGAACCCAAAACGTTACAGCATGTAGGTAGTACATAGTGGAGTCATATTAGCAAAAATTTTCTTGAATAATAAGGAGCATTTTTTTTTATTAACTTACATACATTTTTACGATTTCTTTATCAGATAAAATTATTAAAATATTTATTAGTCTTCAAACTATCGCATGTCCTTTCGTATCATATAATTGTAGTATTTATTCCAATTCACTTTTTAACTGTATTATTATCAACTTAACAAAAAGAGGACGTTACTAATTGAGCTAAAGACACGACAACATAACTTGTAGATTGATTATAACATTTGATAAATGAATACATTCAATTTCAATTATCATTCAAAGTTGATGTTTTTATAAACAAACTTAAAATAAATATTGAACTATTTTCATCGATTAAAAGGTGTGAATTAAAACATTGACAATAGTAACACTACTTGTTGATGTTGAAAGAAACTATTTATGTAGGTACTATATAAGGCAGTTAATATAGTCTTGTTAACTGACCTACTTTACAGTTGTTTAAATAACTAACTGTAAACACCGGTTGTTGGTTTACTGCCAAAACATATCTATTATACAACTAAATCTTTTTTCCGAAACATTTTCTTCTTGAGTGAAATATATTAATGTTATAAAACATATGTTACAAGTTATCTTAGTTTACAGTAAATAATAGGCCTTTTACATTTTGATCATTTTAACTATCATACAATACCAGGATCCTGGCATTAAAATATTACGCAATATAGCTCTAGCAGCGGGTGTCCTTTTTGTATGTCTCTCTGTTTAAAACCCGTTGTGGCAGAGATTGATTCCCCGTTTTAAACTACATATACCCCCAGCTTCGCCACATGAGATTGGACTAGCAGAGATTGCCTAATCAAGGACACTTGATTTGAAAATGTCTTGACATTGTTGATAATAAATTATTTTTTATATATTAATGCAAAAAAGGAGAAATGTTATTGTACAAAATAATAAGTTTAATGCTCAAAGTGTATAAAATAAATTCTAATATAACATGAATTTTAAAAGGAAATATGTACATACATATGTTAGGATTATTGATACAAGTTTCATGATTCCAGCTATGGCAACAGCGTGATGTCCATTTTAACTAACAGTGTGAGAAGTGAGAATAAAAATCTAACAAAAACATAACCTATCAAAGCCGCCAATCAATCCATGACAGTTAATTGTTGATAAATTGCTACTGCAAACTATAAATTAAAAACGCTGTATACTTACCTTTGTACTAACTACACCCTCACTCAAAATTACATCAAAAATCACTTATTTACATTTACGGAAACAAAACAATAACATTCAACTTGTCAAGGAAAACAATATAGCCGATATGCAATGAAATTAGGCGCCTATCGCACGGTGTTGTCATTTAAGAAATCAGAAAACTACTTTTCGAGATATAAGGGTGGTCCAATATACCATACTTTCCCCTATATGTTATTTAATGTAATTGTTATAATGTGTGTATAAATACTTCAATCGCCACCATTTGAAGTAAAGTTAAGAAAGAAGAGACCATAAAAAGGTGATCACGTTTAAAAAAGGCACATATGACATATGTACAAAGTATTACATATGTATGTATTACGGTTAACCGCATCGGTTGAATGTTTATCGTGATTAAGATACGGATCCATCCCGAGTGACAGATTGGTGTCAGCCAAAAGCTAAGGACACGTACAGCATTAGAAACATCTTTTTGTCCACTTATTCCTGGGAGGAACGAATATTTTTTGTGCACTACTTCTTGCGAGCTTTTGATCGTAAAGCTCTTTCGCTGCACAGTGTTTCTCTGTCTGTCTCTGTTCTGCGTCTCTGTTGCCGGACAAAAGTGTTAAGTGGGTGGAGATATCGTTTATTCTAACCGAGCTTCGCGTCTGTTTTGTTCTTTCAAAAAAGAAACTTTTTCTCGAGATAGTGTTAGTTTTGATTTCAGAAACAAAGGTGATATCTTCTCTTATATTATTCATCGTATTTATATATACAGACAAAATATAAACCTAATAAATATGTATAGCATAGAACGTATATCTAACGTTTATATTTTTTTTATAACTTAATCAACACTTTACCAATAATATATGGATTTTGGTTTTTTAACTTAAAAATGTATAAGAGAAACCGTAAAAAAACACTTTATACTTATGTCCGGTATTATAAAGAATTTGCTTGAGTGCACATGTAAATTAGCATCCAGCTTACGCTATCTCTTAGGTATTAAATATAAATAACAACACAGATGTAGCGAATGAAATCATACATATAATAACCTTGACGCATGCGCGATAAGTACAATCAGCGATTTAAAATAAATGCTGCCAAATGTATCTCATAAAATGCATAGCATTTACATTATTATACATTTATTACCACTACTTTAAAATATCGAGCAAATTTATAACTTTTATATTTGACACCTAGCAGATAGCGTTAGCTGGATAATATTGTGCATTAATGAATTAAGCATGTGAACACCAAAATCATTAACCAAAATTAATAAAATCAATGTGTTTTAAAAAAGACTGTAATAAAATAGAAGATAGAAATAGTTTTACACTTTTTTGATAAACAAATCAGATACTGAGAAAATTTTTATCAATAAATAAAAATTTTGTTTTTGATGCGTATGGACGCGAGATCATCGCGTCTAAACTACTGGATGTATTGAAGCCATATTCACACCATATGTTCATTTGGTGCTCAGTTAGCTTTATCTTTTTTGGATCCAGGTGACGCTGGGGTCGAAAAAATCAACCCTTTAAGAAATAAAAGGATAATTCTTATTAAGAAATGGTTTCATTTTTTTTATAATTCAGACAATTTAGAATAGCTAAAAAAAGCTATCTTAACTAACAATAAGTATAAAATGATGTCAGCTAAAAATAAAAATTTTCCCTAGCATTATAAAGGTAACAAAAATATATTAAAAATATAATTGATTTCCAGCTTCCAAAAATTAAATGACAGTTTTTTTAAAACTGCCTGCATGTAAATCAAATTAAAATTGATTATGGAAAGAAATGAAAAATTTTCACATTATTAAAATTTAAAAGCTGCGTTACGTAATAGTCAAAGATTTAATCAAGCATGACTGACAAGCCTAATTATTAATTATAATATCAGCATTCACATTTTTTTCAACTTCTTATACATTGTATATATTTAAAACCAATTAAACTAACGAAGTGCAAAAACTCTTCCCATTAATTGTAACTGGAAAAACAGATTGTTTGCATACAAATTAGAAAACACTTTTTCAAGACACCAAAAAAATATGAACAGTTCAATGGTACATAATATGCCAATTAAATAATTTAACGGTATATAAAAACGTTATAAAAACAACGTAACATTTTTTTAACAAACAAAAAATATCTAAATACCATAAGGTATGTTAACTACATTATAAAAACTACTTAATGGTAAAATCAATATCTATTCGCTGTGTTGTACTACTCGTATGCCACACGTTCAATGTTTTATACTCATTTTATTTCATTCAGCTGTTTTTATAAATCAAATATGTAAACAAAATGAAAATGATCGCTTTTAAAATTATAATACAAATGCATTTTCTTTCTGAAATTGTCTACAGTACAGTATTATTTAATTTATGTTAATTAAATGTAAATTGCTTGTTTAATTTATGGATGGTACTAAGAAATTGGTATAGATCGCGTATTAATTCTACTCCCGTTGAAAAGAAGAATTTTTAACAACATACATTATTTATTGTTATTTATATATGATTTGTTTTTTACTTTCTTATAAAGCAATTTCTATTATATACATATAGTGGAAGTATGTAATGTAAACATAAATCATTTTTTTAAATACGAAATTTTGATGGAAATATCCATTTTGATCTTCCCTGAATCCATTCCGGCTACAGTACAGTATATTATTTATTGTTATTTATATATGATTTTTTTTTTACTTTCTTATAAGGCAATTTCTATTTTATACATATAGTGCAAGTACTGTAAACATTTTTTTAAATACGAAATTTTGATGGAAATATCCATTTTGATCTTCCCAGAATCCATTCCGGCTATCTTTGCCATCATATCTGTCTATATGTAGACGCTGTTACTCAAAAAATGAAGGGTAGGATATTATATACAAGTGTATTTGGGATTAATTTTCGTCTGGAAAGAAAACCTTCTATTTTCGAAAATTTACAAAGTTTGATATTTCGAATGGTTCATAAGAGAAAATAAAGTTTTGCATAGAAATTGTATAGAGAACGTTATTTTTTATAATTTATGTATCATTCATTCTTTCTATCTTTTATCAGTTAGCTAGAAAAATGTGTTTTTATATAATTAGAAATTAGTTTTGCTTATAAAAGGTGATTATATGATTTTTCAGATTTTTTACCATTTTTTCAGGTTGAATCATCATAGAAACATGTTTATTTAGTAAAGTTTATCTCTTCACGAAATAATATTTTTAAACAAATGATAAATATATCTAACATTTTCACTCCGGCTTAAAACTCCTGCAAAAACTCTTTCTCGCCTCTTTATTTATGGAATTATTCGTCACATGCAAAAAATAAAAATATAAAAAAGCAAAACATTGTAAATTTATAATGCTTTGAAATGTACTTAATTGAATTAAATTTATATTGATTTTGTTGTACTACAATGTAAAAATATTTTTAATTAATTAAAGTATTTTTTTCAAAGAATAATACCATTCATAATAAATATTAAATGCACATATATGTAGGCGTTTTAGTATATGTTAAAAAAATGACAAGAGTTAACATCGGTATAACATAGGTTGTCAGATTTTTTTCTTAAATAAAGTATGTTATATGAAAATTTCGCCCATCTATGCTTATACACAAAAATATCACTTTTAATGGATTTGCAATGAGTTAACGAGGTTATTTTTATCAAATACAGATTTCGAAAATTTTCAGCATTATTACCTATGTATATACTTTCATATATTATTTATTTTTTTACTTTTAATAATATAATTGTATTAGCGGTCCGCTTACGGTTTCTCCTGCATTTTCTTCATTTTTATAATATTTATAAAATCTAATTTTCTATATTAGTTCTCTTAATCTAGAACAATTTATTAATGTTCTTTTAATTAAAGTACACTTGTATTTTTATTTTAATAGAAGGGTATTTTACCTGAACTTCACCTTTATGATACAAGTATATGTACTAGGGTGTTTTTTTTTCGGTCCCGCAGGCCTATGTTTAAGCTTTGGATCAAAAGTTAATTGTCCTAAAATTTCAGACTCATATATCAAACCTGTGGACGGCGCAAACCGAGTCTTTTTCCCATTTGATTAATATGGCAAAAATTACTTTTTTACTTACGCGTGAATATCTCGTTGAAAAAAAATTCTTTTTTTAATTTCTCAGGGGAATATTTTATAGAGAATTAAGTGCTCAATTCATAAATCCAATAAATTTGAAGAAATGTTTATTTAAAAATTATCATAAAAATTAGATTTTACTTTTTATGATAATGTTTAAACGAACATGTCTTTAAAAATATTCGATCTATGAATTGAGCACTTGGGATTTTTTTTTGTAAGAAAAATTCTCTATGATATGCCGCTGTAAGAAATTAAAATAAATAAATTTTTCAACGAGATATTCACGCATAAGTAAAAAAGTAATTTTTCCAATGTTAATCAAATGGGAAAAAGACTCGGTTTGCGCCGTCCACAGGTTTGATCTATGAGTCTGAAATATTTTTTTTAACTTTTGATCCGAAGCTAAAACATAGGCCTGCGGGACCGAAAAAATAAAAACAAATATAAAAAACACCCTAATATGTACATTAGCAGTTGTTCAGGTAAACGTATACAATTTTAAAAGTTTAACTCCCTTCTTATAGAGGTTGAATTTCGGAAAAATCACTTTTCAGTAGATGCTTACGTCATAAGAGGAAAACATATATAGAATTTCACGTTTCTAAGTGTAAGAGTTTGGGCTGCGCGTTGATAAGTAGGTATATGAAGAAAAAAGTCCTCATTTCAGTGGCTGGCAGATTATTTTCCAAAATTGCAAAATATGTATTTAAAAAAATACAAATATGTTACGTTTGTTTGATAACATGTCATAAAGAAGTATTATCATCATATCTACATATGAACAAAACGCGTATACTGCAAAATATTAATCTGCATTGAAAAGGTTAATGTTTTGTGCCCTTGCTTACTGTGCAATATGTGTCTAGTGCGGACATTTTTCTGTAAATAAAGACACTCGTAATATAAAAAGTAAGATAAGAGCTAACGCGAATTACACATTAAATATCATTAAGTAATATCAGTTACTTGGGGTTTTAGTTTTGCCCTAAGCCATAAAACCATTCGTTAATCTACTGAATCACTACGTTTAATCCACTAAGGCCCCCTCACTGACATACTGCCGGGCCAAGCCATAAAACACTGGCCAGAATTGTGAAGTGCTTGCCGGCTTGTATAATGTGTTTTCTACATCTTACGATTTTTCATCTCAGTTGCCACGATGGCTTTGTAAAAGATTTTTGTTTTAGGTCGTTTGTTGGGATGTTATTATTATTATTATTATTATTTAGTATATAAAAAGTTACAATGGGTATTTTAGTTTTTATAGTTGGGTAGTATGTTATATTTTGTATTATAAATGTTGAGGTTTTATTTTGATTTTAAGATTTAAGGCCATTCATTTTTCATTGCTAACATAAATTTATATTTTTGAGATAAGATTACTTTAGTTTAATGTATTTTTCCCCTGACATTAATGTTGGTTGAAACCAGTATTAGATTAAGATAACTTCAAACCAGGGACTTCAACCGGAATTTATTTATGGTTCGGGTTCGATTCGGGTTCAGGTTTTTGTTCAGCATGGTGCAAACTATCTCAGTTAGTACATTTTATAATCTCTTTTAAAAATCATTGGAGAAAAATATTAAAAAATTTATTGAACATTTTAAAAATATATGGTTAGCAGGGGTTATCCATGAAAAGGTTCGGATTCAGATTCAGGTTCGTTTACTTTGAAATATAGCTGTTCGGGTTCAGGTTAATGTAAAATACGGTTTTTTTCGGGTTTCAGGTTTGGGTTCGAGTTCAGGTTCAAGTCCTTGCTTCAAACCCTTCTTTTTACTGATCGAATGCCCTTTTTTAAATTACAGATTTTCAACAAAAAAAAATTTTCATGAATGAACTTTTTATTCTGTACATTACATACATACCTATTTGCGGTTAGAACAGTGGTAATGTTACGCTACCATCCTTTCTGTGATGTATACCAATCACCACTGCTTTAAGACTGCTGATTTCTACACAGTGCGCATGAACTAATGACTAAATCATAAATAAAAACCACATAACTGTCATTTAAAATTGATACCCTGCAGAAAGCGTTTGATTAGGTTTTGGTCTAGACCAAAATCTTTATAAACCTTAATAAAGAATTTAAAAATAAATCATGTTTAATTTATCGCCCATTTCAAATATAAATATATAAAATCAAAAATAATAATTCACATTTCTGGTTCTCTAAATTGCACACCTGATTTGACACTGGGGTATTTAAAAATATTATTTATCTCATTGCATACATACTCATAATATGTGTATACATCTTTTTAAATATAGTTAAACTTAAGTATGATTCATTATTCATTATTTCTAAGTATAGTAGATTAATTTCCTCGAATATAATTTCATGTAGCTGGTATGTGCACTTATATTTCATTCAGGTAATTATTACTTCCTGCGTTTATCACGACTATATTTTCCAAGTAATGCAATTTACACATGTATTCATTAAATATAATCAACCATGAAAGAGTTTTAATATTGATTTTTTTAAATGACCTTGTTTTTGCATTATATCCGTAATTTACATTTGTACATTAATTTATAAATTGTTTTTTTTTTCTACGTCTTAAAATTTTAATTTGAAACATTTTTCGTTTTTAATATAATTTAATAAAATTCTTAAAGATCTTTTATAATTAACCTTTTAAATTTAATATTCTCTCTTTCCCATTTTTTATAATAAATAAAATTATATTTCTGCAATTCGTACGCAGTTTTATTTTACATTTTTTACTGTGAATAATAAAATATTTTTAACATAAAATGCACCCTAATAAAAGTAGTATTGCAATGTACGAATGCATATTTTATATTTTCCTACATATCTACCCTAAAATTTTAAACCTTGAGCCACTAGAGTATAATACAAGGTTTTCTAAAATGCAGCCCGGAAACTTTATACCTTCCCAGTTATGAATTTAAATGTTATAATTGTTCAAATTCTTCTTGTAAGTCATTTGTTTTCGTAACAGTTTAATTTCTCTGCACATCCCTTAATAATTTTTAAATTTCTCAGCGTACGATATACACATCATACTTTTTTTTGGCCTTCCATCATCGATGATTTAGCTTGGACTTTTTATTACATATCATACTTAAAGCTTGCAAAACATTTTTAGAAACAAAGAACTATTACAGGTTCTTTCAGCTAGAGCTGGGCGTGTAAGTAATTTTCACTCATAAATACTTGGGTTTTTTTCACTCACGCATAGCGGATCACGCTCTTAACACGAATTTATGTATGTAAAAAATATACATTAATAAATATTCCATGTATGGTACATATTATTTATTTATTTAATTTTATTACTAGATTTCAAATATAAAAATTATTTTATATATTTATATAATTTTTAGAGATTGGAAAAATATTTGTTATTTTCAATGAAATAGTTACTAGTTGAATTTTTTTTCGGAAAATAGTTGATAAATTGTTTTTTTTACGATTTAATAATAATTAGTGCAAATGAAGCAGTAAAAAGTGTCGCAAATAGTTAACAATTGTTGGAAAGGTAGTTGCAAATAGTTGATTTCAAATTGTGTTCAATCAAACCAGTTTTCTGAAAACGGTGGAGATATGTAATAAAAATTACAATAAATGCATTTTTATGCAATAGTTGAAAAACTATTTTTCCAATCTCTAATAATTCGTTTCGATCAAATAGTTCCTGAAATTTAAAAATGTATAATTAGTTTTATAAGATATTCGAAAATGGCTTTTTCACAATCGATGATTTTAAAATCAGATCACGATGTGACCCGAAAAATCATATAAGAGTGTCGCGGGCCGCATGCTCTAAAAACTAAATTAATTGAAGAAAAAGTTTATATATAAAAGCGAAAAACAAATTTCTATGACATTAACTGTAATCGCAAGATCGCAGAAATTAGTTTTATTATATATATTTTATGTGTGGCCACAAAAATTATCATTGGACGTTTGGAAACCCCTGAGATATAACACATACTCACAAAACAAAGAAAACAAATGAAAATGAACACTAACATAAAAATTAATACAGAAACCAGACACAACTAACCAACCAATTACAAGTCACATCAGAATCAGACAGACTATGTGGTATTACTTTTTACTTGCATCAGTTTGTATAAATCTTCATATAAACAGTGACATATAAAACAAATAAAGCAAGTATATCTTTCTTCACGTCCACTGCGGTAATGCGGCGACGGCGGCAAAGTACAGGGAAAGCGAAGAGAAAATTAACCTCCCGACCACCCCCCTCGACCTGCCATTGCAACAACAGTGTACACTGCAGATATCTCTCGTAGGGTACAGGGATGCCTTAAATATTGGCCGAAAGGGCTACAGCCCCCATGGCGCCACATAGTAATAAAGAGTGCTATTTATACTTTAAGCATATGGATGGTTAACAATTGCAAAATATCTTAAGACAATAGAATAATCCGAAAATTTTGTACATACTTTTTTATTACTTAATTGCAAAGATTAGGCTTAAATAATAATAATAGCATTGAACAGATTGTTTTTTTATTGCTAAATTTTAAATTATTCAATATTAAAAGTCGTAACAATCAGCTCCCATTTAAAACGAGATGTGATTGGTTGAAGCGTTTGTGACGTCATAATCCATGTTCTGTCCAACTGTCATGTTGTTTGTATACAAAGTTTCAACGTGTGAGTTATAAAAACTAGAAAAGTAATAAAAATGAGCCCGGGATAAACTTTTGGGGTATGAAAAAATTTTCTACAATGTTTTTTGTTACCTCTAGATTACATAAAACAGGTTTTTAGGGGTTTTCATTTTTGACCGGATTACTCTATTTGAAATAATTTCAATCCCGATTGATATAAAAGCGAAAATCAAATTTATATGACATTAACAACCGTAATTGCAAGATCGCAGAAAATTGTTGTTTTTTTTTTGACGTAGAACTACGTCTTCCCCGGCGATATTAGGTGATAACTTCGAAAGCGCGAGTACAACGAAATATGTCACAATTTGAAAGCTTATATCTATGGATTCGTAGAGCAATAAATAAAACACCAAGATATACATAGATTATAAAGTCCAATTTATAGTAAACGTTTTAACCCTCTATCCCGCAACCTTTAAATACATTAACTTAAAAAAATTAAACTAACTTTCAACATCATAAAATACTCAGAAAACTTATTTAGTTATCATAAAAACATTTATAAAATTGCAGTTATTTCATATTATAGACTACATACAGAGCTGCATTTACTATAAATAAACGCTATAAAATTATAAGCCCCATAATACCTGTAGTTTTATATTTTATAGCAAATAAAGATTTTTCTTAACATTAAAAATTATTGTATAAGCTTAATAACTACAATAATTAACAATTAGTATTCTTTTTATAAATACACTTACTGCTGGGGCTATAATATAATCCCCATGGTGTATTGTGCATTTTATTAGTCCATTATAACAATGGAAAAGATTAAAAATTACAATGTTAACTTGTAATTATTATTTTTTATTTTTTGTATCTTATACCGATTATATGCGAAAGGTTTTTATATAAATAGGTTTTTTTTCGTAGTAGCTTAAGTAACAATAAACAAATTTCCAGTTATCTGAATTTTTTTAAATTAACAAAGGATAATTAATTGTTTTCCCCTTTAGAGGAGATTTCACAGTACATAGGTATTTTTTTATTGATAAGTAATTATATAATATACAAAAATTATATTATATTATTATAATTATATTATTATATATTATAATATTATAATTATAATACAAAAAATTAATATGATATCCATTTTGTTTTATGAAAAAAATACGTTGGCAGCCCTGAAGCTTCGAGCATGAAAGGATTGCATTGCTCTGACAGGAAACTTTGATGTGTGAATATAACAGAGTAAATATGACAGTAGGGTAATACCACAGAGCATAGGGCGCAATGTCACAGAATATGTCAGGAGTCAGGGATACATGAAGAAAGATACTATTTTCATAATAATTTTCAAATTGACTCACGAAAGCATTTTTAATATAAAATTTAGGCTTACAAAAAAACTTCTTGCACTCTTAACCGCAGTATGTTTTCTTGCGTATTTTTGGGTATTGAATTTTCAATATCTCATCGAATTTTTCGAATTTACATATTGATATCAGCCATATTGGATAAACCATTTTGAATTACGTGAATCTGACATTGTATTTGTAATTAGCGAACCCAAAAACCCCAGAATAAACATTTTTATCAATATTCTCGAAGATTTAAATGTCAGTATCCTCCAAATTAAATCCGCCATCTTGAATTTCGTAAATCTGATAGCGGATTCGTAATCAGCGACCCCAAAAACCCTTAAATGAGAATTTTCATGATCATACGATTATTTAAAAAATGTATGCTTCAAAGGGTTAATGATTAGTATGCTATGACGAAAATATGTTAGGAAACTCTGCTCTAGCTTATGTTAAAATAACCATATAACTATACAACAATACAACGTTTAAATAAATAACAACGGCAACAAAAAGCACACGTCTGAAATCCAAAACCCGATTTTAAAACACTGCATTGTAAACAGAAACACCAACACAACTTCCACCCCCCCAACTCATTCCAATCGGGGTCGCGTTTGTACAAATGTGGTTATCGCACTACTGGCAATGTCCACTGCTTCCTTCCGATTATCCAACACCTTCAACATCCGGTCGACGCCGGGAGACAACACCGATCGCTTCCGGATATTTTAAAAGATATATTTGCTACGTCAAATCGACCCTGAAATCTATACAGACATGTTTGTTGTATACATATGTATGTATGTACATTGTGCAGGAGTGCCTTTATTTTCATAGTGATAGTGTATATTATTGATAGTTCAGATACAAAATGATTAAATTGATTTGTCGATTTACGAATTTTACACTGTGGTTATCACGAAATAAAACATATAATTTTAATAGCGATGATTTTTAATTTTTAAAATGAGAACCTGCCTTTTTTGTTTTCAGGATCTGATTCTACGTGAAAAATAAAAATAACTTTTGCCATTACATTTTTTTTTACTTTTTTAAATGCTAAAAAAAACATTTTAACAAACCTTCCTTTTTTTCTAAATTAATTTATTTTGAAAGGCAAAACTCGCGTACGATACATGAAATTTTTGTTATTTGTTTTTGTTTTTCTGTTTAATTAATTCAGTTTAATTTTATGAGTATAGGTACTTTTTTTTTAAAAAAGAAGAAATTATAGAATTATTTCGATTTTGATATTTACCACTAATATATAATTTCCCTGTTACTCCCCCTCCCTTTTGTGGGACCATGATTAAACTCTGTAAATATATATAAATATAAATGTAAGATATAAAATACGAATTTTAATTAAATGTAATAAAAACAACAATATATAAAATAAATATTTAATAAAAAAAAGTTTACACGTCAACAATATACCAACACACATTTATCAATATAAAATTTAACTTACTTTAGTTTTAAAAGATATACGTATAAACCTTGAAAAAGTTTTATATAGTTTAAAAAAAAAATTCAAATATTTAGTCAGTGTATACATTTTTAAGTTCACATTTGCCTGAAGTAAACTTTAATATATAAACAGCTTATATGGACAAGTTTGTTATACGTTTAAATAATTCGTCGTAGTTGTGATTTTCGTGTTTACCTTTAAACCTAACCCACGATGAATAGTTGTGATACTGTGTTGACACAATGAACAATATACCTCACATAAATTCACCCACCCTTTATATTATACAAGGAATTATGCAGAGGCGGATTTGTATTGCTCCACTTGTCCTTTTTTAAACACGATATAACCACTTTTTTGTTATACAGAATGATTTACAACAAAATTTACAGTAAATTGAGGATGTTATTTTATGCAAAAAACTGCATATAAACGTGTCCTGAAATTCTTCGTGAGGTAGTTACAGTTCCTTAAAATATACTAATTTTTATCTGTTGTAAAACCTGTTATGAAATTTGATGATTTAGTATAAATAAGTAGCCCAGAAGTGTTTTAGGTAACTAGGTCCTTAAATTTGTACCTTATATTGATTATTGATCGATACTGAAAATCAATAACACTAATTAAAATTAAACCAATTATCAAATTTTATAACTTTAACACAATAGGTTCATTAGATATTAAATAAAAACTAATATTTTTTTTGGAGATTCTGTAGCTCCCTCAGATAGAATTTCTAGACACATGTTTATAGAAAGTTTTTGCTTAAAATAACATCCTGGATCTACTATTAATTTTTATACACTCGTTGTAAATTGTATGTATATTATAATAAAGGAAATCCTCATATGGATTTATTGGGTATAACCCAATAAACTCATTGAATTTCCCAAAAGGGAGTAACCCAATTTTTTGTATACCTCTATCTTGGCCAAAAATTTCTCAAAATGTGTATTTCTAATACTTTTATATAAGTACCTTTCACGTAGTATAAAATATAAAAAAAGTAACATGCGAAGGCTGTATGGAATATTTAAATAAATTTTAAGTATTTATTTTATATCAGATTGCATTCCGTCAATCAAATCTTTAACTAGGTATTATTAATTAGTTTTTTTTATTATATACTATTATTATTATTTAATTCAAATTACCTACATCTCATTTAATAATTTTGTTTTCGCTGACTGATTGTAGATACCGTAAAGTTTGGTGATTTTGCTCACTTGAGGGAAACTTTACACCAGGAAACAATATTATTTTGTTGATTGAGATAATGTTATTAGTTCTGATATCGATTAGATAAATATGTGTACATAGATAGATAGGTAACAGTAAAATTATCCTTCCAGGTTAAAATATTTATTAGTTTCAACGTTTGAAGATAATACATTCATTAGTATATATACGAATTATACATCGGTAAATTGTCTACTGTGCTCTTGTGGAAAATAATAAATCAAGGTAATTACGTAGTTGAAGTGCTAAGTTAATTTTTAATTGACTCAACAACAATTATTCGAGTGAGGAAAACATTGCCCCGAAATCGACGATACTTTGCTCCAAAGAAAATAAAACTAATCATCCTCTTAATGCCTATTTTTAGTGTAATTAAAAATTAAAACTAAGCATTGATATTTTACATGAAATTGTTTTCTCAATTAAAAAGAAAAATTAAGGACAATAGTTGTGGTTGATGTAAAGTACAACTTATTAGAAAACTATATTTAAACTTTTTTGCACAATAATATGATTTCCATATACTTTTTCTCTCTCTTTCAAATGGAACTTTCTAGAACTCTATATCTTTTACTGTTCAAAAAAAAAAATTTATACTTTATACCCTTTCTTTTGAAAGTACTATAAACAAATTTTAAAGGGTCCGTCGAAATCTGACATGATAACGGTAAACTTTTGACTAACTTGGCGTAAAAGTTTCACTATATGTATTCAATTTTTGTTATATTCTCTTCTTCTGACAGTATAATTAAATTATTCTAACACAAATATCTACCTATATCAATACATTTTACCGAATCAACATACAATACAGATCCAATGTATATATTATGTACGTGTATTCCATAGATTAGGTACTTCGACTTTAATTTAAATAACCGTTGGTAAAACTGCGTCTCAAAACGCCACCAATTTGTTTAATTGTTTCAATTTTCACCACCCACGCTTCACACCCTTGTTACATTATTATTGGCCATATAGTTAACATAAAAAAATTTCACCCCATAAAATGCTAATTATTTAATTCATGTATGAACGATATTTTCACGTGTTTTAAAAACATTTTATTTAATCAAATCGATTTGGTTTTTTTTTAAACCTCACTCAAATGCCTAAAATTAATTATTTTAATAAACGAATTTTGCGTTGTACAGATTAATGATGATTTAAAAACCGACTAAGGCATACACGGGGTATTATTATGCTATTATGGTTTCCCAAAAAATCCACACGTGTTTCAAATTCTTATGTAATGATATTTTTTTACATTTTTAACTGATAAAAACTTTGTTGTAAAAATATTATATTAGAGTTAAATATAATTTAAGAAATACTTCTGGTGTATGTATGAGAAGATAGAGTAACCTACTAAATGTACATATAAATAACCTTATAACAACTATATGTAGAGATCTAGCAAAATGTACAATTTACTGAAGTTTCTATATCCTTTTGAACAACACCTACACAGTTTTGTTTTATTTGAGTGGTCTGCAAAGACAAAATAAATATTTTATCTTATCTTTTTCCCTGTTTTGTTCCTACACTAAACCGAATTTTCTTCACAAGTATTTTATTCTGATGTTTCGTTTTCTACGGAATACAAAGATTATATGACACAAATATGATCATAAATTTTAACTTTTCTTTTTGAAAGTCGAAATATTCTTATGTGATTTGGAAAAAAAATCGTAAATAAAATGCCATACTTTTGGATGTATTGTATTACACACATTTCTACTTTTGGGGAATTTTTTTTTTTTTTTTAATTCTGTTCGAAATTATTTACGAAATTCATTTTGTAAATTATTTATACTTTTACTATTACTGTACCGAGAACATTTTTTTATATTTCTTACTTGAAAAATTTGTCGAAAAAATCCCATACTCTATCATATTTATTTTATTTACTGTTTTGAGACAATAAACCCTCCAAATTTCATTTAATTGCTTTTGGTATTATGCTAAAAAATCCTAAAAAAAGTATTGTTTTCAGAAATTACTGGATGTAACCCCTTAATTCAGAATATCTTTAGTGTTTGACATTTTAATTTAATCGAACTGAAATCTATATTCTTCTAGTTCATGAAGTCAGTAAATTAGACTTATAATACTTCGTACTTGAAATACCTTATGAAATATCCAAAAACATTATTTGAAAACATTTTTTGTCTATTACAATTCACAATATTGTATGAGAGATATTTACACTGAACAATGTATTTTTCGCAACGTACTATTTCGGGTTTACGTATACGTACAATGTTTATTATTTTTCACAGCTGTACATACACACCAGCATGTATTCATATATAGCTCATAGTATGTGTGTATCTACATACATATGTACAATGCAAATACACAAAATTGAGCAGTCAGTCAATACTAACAAAACCTGAAATTGGATTTCTATTTTTCTCGGAAAATCGCTTATCCCGGAGCAAGCGTAATGAAACATGTTTATGGAAGTTGGAAGATATATATCTTAATAAATACTTACATTGATAGAACGTATATATATTTGAGTTGTTGTATATATATACCATATCTTTAATTAACTGCCGTAATTTTATGATCGGACGGACATATGAATAGAAAAGTTTTTTATATACACTATCTTCAAATGTATATCTATGAAAATAAACCTTTTATCGCTCCTTCAATTAAAAAAAAACATTTTATAGGTTCAATTGAATGACCTTTTTTGCTCTTTACAAAATAACTGTTGGGGGTGGGGGTGAAGGGTAGTTACAAACGTATTCATCCATATACACATTGTGACATTTGTAATCAATTGTGATCACTGTAGTCAAAAAGGTGAATTAGTATGTTTTATTTGGTATAACAGACCTAACGCGACGTTGTAAATTGAGAATGAATTCTCAATTTATAAATAATATATTTTTCATGATCCCTATACCTACTACCATGTTTAGGTAAGGCAGTAAGAGGCAAAATATAAAAATTGAGAAAAATGGGATCAAAGTTTTTAGCATTTTCAGGTCCCACTTATAGTTCATATCACCAAAGAAGACCGGTTCGGTAATGTAATTTCAATGATTATACCGGTAATCTTTCATAACGGATTAAGCCAGCGCGGGGCCTGTAGCAAATGATATAAAGAGGGGAGTGAGGTGGCACCAAGAATGGAAATCAATAGTGTCACCCCCCAAAAATTAGAAAGTGCAAACTTTTGAATGAGCTTTGGATCCTGCAAATCTAATAATTTTTCGCGGAGATATAATTGAAAATATGAATTTTTTTGCTTTTTTTTAATCATCCCTTAATTTTTTTGAGGAGTGTATAATACAACAGCACTTTTACAGACAAATTTTTCTCAATTTAATGTAGGCAAATTTAGAAAAATCGATTTAAAAAATCAAAGATCGAAGCTTTCAAAAACATTCGGAAACCCTAAAATTAAATTATTAATTACTGTATATTTGGACACCCTGTATTAATCATTGAACGGTAGGTGGTAAATCCAATAAGAGATATTTTTTCACTAAGCTGCGGGGCCCGTAGCATTTGCTACTCCTGCTACATGGCTAATCCGGCACTGATAACGGTGCAAATTATTTGAGGTGAACATAATTCATTATAATATCATATTTTATTTCTTCTTCCCTCAGTAACGTGTAAGAAATCGTTTATAGAATCCAAACGGTACCAAAAATTAGAAAAAAATGTTTTTTTTTGGCATTTATTTTCATATACAGCCAGTTATTAACGTCACTATGCCACTAGCAGACATGGATGACTGGGGGGGATCGGGAAGTGCCCTGGGGCAATCAGGGCAGGAAACAGTCACGAAGCCCATTTCATCCACGGGTAACGTCCTAGAAACAGACAATAGGTTCTTATTTCTATCTTATAGCCTATACAGTCGTTGTCGAATTTCTCCCATACAGCCCCGTATGCCTCTGATTCTCCAGCTGCCACTGACGCTATTCTCAACGACTGTATTACAAAATTATCCTCACTGGCTGTTACAATTGTATTTTTGTATTAACTATAAAGTTGTAAATTATTTTATATACATATGTATTTCTATATCTATTGTGCTCAACAGAGAGCTTATGTTGTACAGTGGGAGTAATTTTTTTGCCATTAACTCTTTCCAGAGTTAGCATCTTTCTTTATCATAGTTTTTGCATGCAAATAATAAATGATTCAAATATCCTTCTGTAATGTGAAAAATAAATGTTATTACTGCCTTTTACTCATACCTCCTGGTTACACCACTGATATACTACATAAAAATAATACATATATATTTCCGTAAAGTCTTACAATTTGTCTTCATTAACTCATACCATTCTATTATGTTCATTATACACCTGTATGTGGATATATGTAGATGGGCGTTCCACAGGTATTGTAGCCGCTGATTGTTGTGAAATACCGCTGCTGGCTGTAATTGTTGTCGTGCGCGGTGCAGATAGAGCACATGCAAACCGTGTTTGTACTTATTAAAACGTCCCCGTCGTGTTTCTAAGAAATCATTATGCCCGTCTGATTAAATTATGAGCTATCTAATATGTGTCGCGTTTACTGTGCCAACTATTTATTTCAATGTTTTATTTACGATATTTCGTAGATAATAATTGTATTTTTATATAGGTTCGTATGTATTATTATTTTTTTATAATGTCGACCGGAAATGATCCTCTTCCGACAGCTCTTCGTGTTTTACTTGTGTTGTTGAACATGTATGTGTGTACGTGCAGGCCCGGATTTACCATGCAGGCAGAGTAGGCAGCTGCCTAGGGCGGCAAGAATTGAAGGGCGGCAAATTTTGGTGGAAACTTTGAAAACTTGTTATATTCGTGGGAATTGAATTTGATTTTGATTCCATTATCGATGAGTTTGCCATCCGAAAATCGAGATGTAAAAATTTCAACCCATAAGCAATAATTTCTCTATACATGTAACTCAAGCATGACTAAAAAAAAAAAAGGTTTTTAGTTTTTATGTTTTATGTAAATTTATAAAAATTTATAAAATTTGAAACTGACGCAACCAAAAAAAAAGATCCTGAGTTTTATATTTTGACATCTATGACGTAAACTGTTAGTTTCGAGGGGGTGGGGGCGGCAATTTTCGCAACTGCCTAGGGGCGGCAAATTTATAAATCCGGGCCTGTGTACGTGTGCAGTGGCGGGCTAAGGAAGGCTGGTAACCGGGGCTATTTTTAACACCCGGAGCAGATTAGTTTTTTTTACAAAAAATATGCTTACCATTTTTATAGAATTTTGAATGCTCTAAAAATATTCTATAAAATTTAAAAAATTACATTTTGCAATTTGTATAATGAATAGTTATTTAAAACATTATCAAATGTGAAATGAGAAAGTACGTTTTCAACAATTAACCGTATTTTTGATGATTATGTAATTTTGAAATCTAATTTCATTTCATTAAACAAAAAACTACCTAAATAGCTTTTTGTCAAAACAGGTAGTTTCCGCCGTTACAAGTTAATTTTTATTTCGTAAAGTGAAGATACTGAAAGTAAAAGCAATTTGAGATCAAGAAAAATCTCATGTTACACTTTATACATTAATATTCCAATCCAAAGCTCCCCCTTTAATTCAATCAAACTACGCCAATGTACGGAGTATCATTATCATTAACTGATTATATTAATTTAATTATAGTTATTTCGATTACGCACATAATAAATATGCGTAATGTTTCCTGTAAGAATTTGATTATTCCTAACCTCAATCACTCACTGAACTTCTAAAAATGTAATTAAAAAGTCAATGGTATTTGCTAAAAAAAACTATTTGCATTCTTTTATTACTTACTAGCGCATTGGACCCGATGTTAACCAGGTTAATATTCACAAAATCATAGTGATCTAAAATATTCTACATGCCCACCAAACATGCCCACCCAACATACATATTCACTGCGAATTGATTTTTTATTCGAATTTATACAAAAATGGAAATTGACTCGTGAAACACCAAGTCCCGTCTTAGAATTTGTATGAAAATCAAAAAATAAAAATAAATAGGTTAGCAACAATCATAATTAATTTCGATATTTTACATTTCTTGAAAGTGAAATGTTTCTTTATATTTCAATTTTCAATTAATATATTTCAACATATTTAATTGTTAACATGTGTCAAAAATCATCAAATTGTTTTTACTTTTTGCGTTATATTGAATTCATAGGTTTGTTTTCTTAAAAAATAAATCTTTGGATAATTAAATGTACTCAAACATCAATTTTATATTTCTGGAAAA
This sequence comes from Sialis fuliginosa, assembly GCA_961205875.1. Lineage (NCBI taxonomy): Eukaryota > Metazoa > Arthropoda > Insecta > Megaloptera > Sialidae > Sialis > Sialis fuliginosa. Next base: position 11,778,329 of record OY540818.1, on the reverse strand, counting down.
TTTAATTAATTAATAATAATAAGAGAAAATTGTTGGATAAATAAAACATATGTACATCACACAAAATTCGAGAAATATGTATGTACTTGTACAATATATCAAACATAATATTTTTACTGTGTGAGAAATAGACATATGTTTTTCAACCCAAAAACACTCGTTAAGCTTTGGCAATATTTAATTAAAATATTTTCTATGCTTTGAAACTATCTTGCCTGGAATGGAACAGTAAAATAAAATAAAACCCAACGTTTTCTTTTATGTAAAGGACCTCTGTATTTATCATGAATTTTGATTAATTATGCGAAAGAAAAATATTCAATGTTTAAAATAACACGAGAGAAAAGTTTTTTATGATTCTTGTTAACAAGAAAATATATTAACATAATGTGTTACCAAATTTCTTGTTGGCGGATATTTATTTTTAGAATATGATATATATTAATAAATATTAAAGAAACTATATACTACGATATTTGGGTGGGGGGGGGGATAATTTTACAATATTTAGTTACTCAGGAAAAAAGAATGTGCTTCGAAATTTGACTATGCAAATTTAGAATCAATATTGTTTTTTAATATATGAATTACAAAATATGTTCTCTTTTTAACTGACTTCAAAAAAGAATAAGGTTGTCCACTGTCGATGTTCACGCATAATTTCGTATTACGTGGACTGATTTGGATAACTTTTGTTTTGTTTGAAAGACGATACTCTCTTTAACAGTTTAAATCACACGTTCCGCGATTGAATTAATTTAATAATTTATTTGCCATATCAAAGTCAATAAAATAATGAAAAAACGAGTTAAAAAGTAAAAACCAATAATGTTTCAATAATTTGAAACACATTCATAATGTGTTCTGTATATAATATAACCATATTTTATATTATCTTGAGAGCAACCAAAAATATTTTTTTAGAGTTTCATACATATTACATTTGTATAGCTCAGCAGATAATTTAAATTTCAAAAGTAGCTCCCACTCCACGCTTAAACATACACATCTTTAATTTCAAGAAATAATATGCCTCCATAAACACGTTTCTACATATTTAAAACAACACCATAACTATAGTAACAATTTCCATTTCGAAATTCCACCCACACGTACCTTCTAAAATCATATATTTGTTTATAATGAACACAACAATAATAAACCTTTTGATTTAAAAATACCACCTCCACAAACGTAATTAAAATATCCTCAGTATGTGTTTATTTTACAGGTCGCTTATAATATATGAATATCTTAACCTTCCCTCAAATTTGATTTTGTTTCTTACCTTAAAACAGAATATTTAATATCATGTGCGGAAACATTGTTAATTAATTAATTACATTAATGTCTGTTACCTATAAAATGGGATGGCTACATGAACACCTACTGAAATACGTTAATTGACTGATGCGAAGTTAATTATATCTTATTTGGAGTTAATTCCTTGGAGACTTACTTTGAGTTTGTGATGATAATAAAAGTAACTCTCGTTTACGCAAAATGACGTAACTTTAGTATAAAATTATTGTTCTATACTATATTGTTGAAAAGCAAAGTTAACTTTAACAGAAAATTAATAAATTAAATGTAACTCGTATATACGTTCCCGGGAAAAAAAATAATTCCATTTACGTATATGAAATTTGAACTAATATTCTCAAAATTTCGATCTGCGTCAATTAAAATATATAAATCGATCAAATTTAATCTAAAATACAACTGTAACTTAACTCTAATAACACGGTCCGCAAAGAAGAACAAATACACTTTTTTACACGAAACATGAAAAATAAATTTATAAAAAAAATCTTTTTACAGTCTGTCTGTCTGTTCGTCCGTGCCCTTATCACCGAGAACCACTTATACGATTTACGTGTTTTTTTTTTATTCATAGATATGTTCTCTGGCCAGGTTTTAGGATATATTTTGTTACGTTAGGTAACATAAGGAATAAGCAGTGACAATAATAGTAAATCAAGCCAGAAAAAAGTTTTTTTTGTATTACAATATAATGTAGTAAATAATTGTGTAGAATAAAAACATCTAAAATAAACTCCATGACACCATATACATATCTAACCGAAACTAAGATAAACAAATAACCCTATCCGAAACTGAAAACAGGAAAAAAAACAGATATGCCATATCCATAACAACCCTAGTTTTCAACAAACGTTGATTTCTTCCATTTGCTTATTCATAAAGGCCGTTCCAACATTAGTCCTTTTATTTCAATAAAAGAACTAAAACTGGTATATTCAACCAACGTGTTCCATGTGCTATAGGGTATATATTATCACGCTATCAATTAAAACAACTGAGCAGTAAATATTTATATTTTTAAATTCCATAGTTACACACATTTAAAAAATGGGTGTGTGTAGTTATGTACCCGCATTAGAAGTTAAACTTCTTTGACGTAATGACATCTAGCGTGCAAATACAAAACAAAAAACCTGTTTTACCGACTATCATAATAGAAATCTACACCTAAACTAAATTCATGTCGTTAAATTGTTTCCGCATTTTATTTCCTTTGCGATATTAAAATTTCACCCTGAATGCGTCTAAAGAAGTACAATTTCATATGTTCACATAGAATTATGTTATTCTATCTTTAGATTAAATGGCGATTAATAATTTTACGTAAATATCGAACAATTTTATTATAAGCAAAGGCGTAGAAAAATACGAAAATGGAAATTGCGCCCCAAAGCTGTTTTCAAACAATAGGTATAAATATACGTGTGGCTAATTATTCGATTTTATTTTGCACATAAACGTTAGATATCGTTAGATATCATAGGCACTGATAAAGTAAATTAATTGCATTGTATAACAATAATATAAATTCACTTTTTAAAACAAACTCATGAAATAACTATACATATTACAAAAGTAATTTTGACAATCAAACGTCTAATATATCCGCTACATCAATGGAAATATAGTTTTTCATTATATTTATTCAATAACTATGTCACTGACAAAGTGACAATATAATTAACGTCAATTTTCAAAATGACGAACTGTTTGTTTACTGATGATATTATTAAGTATCTTCTATGCCAGCGCTGTCCGATTGGCGGCCCGCGAACCATTTCTAACCCATAAAAGTATTTTGGTGGCCAGCTACTTTAAACTGTTATATGCAGTGGCAAAGCATCCATGGAAGCAAGGGAAGCAGTGCTTTTAATCAAAAAAAGCATTTTATATTAATTTAGACGCTCAATTATAAAACTATAATACATCTACGTCTTATTTTCTTGAATTTTAATCAATATTTGTATGACGAGTTCACTGCAGGAAATTTCAATAAAAAAATTTTAAAATTTGAATTTTTGATTTCGTTAAAAGTATACTAATTATATAGAAAATGACGTGAAAAGTTGAAATTTTCAAACCGCAGTTCTGTATCTCCAACCGTTCTTGAAATATAGCCTCTCAAAGTTTCAGTTTTTTCAAAAATTTGAAGAAAAATGGCTCTAACTTTTTAACGGGTGGTCGGAATTGATTTTAGTTGACGGATTTGGAATCAGCGTGTCAAAATCTATATAATGAAATGTGAGACGTATAATACCTTAAAACTGGAAAAAAAAAATGTCGATTTTTGACCAAAAATTTTTTGTCGGATTTTAAAGTATTATACATGCCATTATATAGATTTTGACACGCTGATTTCAAATCCGTCAACTAAAATCAATTCCGACCACGCGTTCAAAAGTTAAGGCCGTTTTTCTCTAAAAATTTGAAAAAACTAAAACTTTGAGAGGCTATATCTCGAGAACGGTTTGAGATACAGACCTGCGGTTTGAAAATTTCAACTTTTCACGTCATTTTCTATACAATAAACATACTTTTAACGAAATCAAAAATTCGAAATTTTTTAGTGATATTTCCTGCAGTGAACTTCAACTCGTCATACAAATATCGACTAAAATACAAGAAAATAAGACATAGAATCATTTATTTAGATACTACATAAATACATAATAATTTATTTTAAAAAGTAAAAGCTTGAATTTAATGTGTTCCATAGTTTTTTTTGTTAATAGGAGGGGGAGGATTGACAAAATATGCTTCCCTTATTAAAAATTTCACGCCTCGCCACTGGTTATATGATACATATAAAATGAAAATAACTTGATTAAGGTTATTTTTACATTATAATAAAAAAAATCTAATATTTTTCTATTATATTTATCAATCAATCAGCTTTAATAAATATATTTTTTGATTCGATTAAATTAAAAATATAGTGTATTTTATATGCTATTCTTTGCACTAGTTGGATACTGTTATCCAGTTGTCGTTTCGAGATATCAACGTTTTTAATGCGCGCTAAGAAAAATTGATTTGTGATTTTGTTACATGTTCTTACTTTTTTCGATAGTAAGTATGACAAATTGACAAGTAATATAGCATTGTACATTGTAGAGTAAAAAAACAAGTTCAAATATGCTATAGCCAACATAGTGGCCCATAAGAAAAACTAAAGTTAGGGCTTGCTACTCGGAAACTAAAAGTGATATAAAAATTCTAAATATACCAATCAATTCTACATAAAAGTGCATTAAGAAACCGCAAACAAAAAGTAAATATCTACTTTTACAAAAAAGTTATAACCATCTAAATAATTTCCGAATTTTCAGATTTTTGGGTATACTGCCTAAACTATATAGAATTATTAACATTTTTTAAGGTAATAATACCACCCCTTCCTTACAAATAATTCATCTCATTTAACCGAACATGTATCTCTTACCGTTAAGGAAATCTCCACGCATTTCACGCTTATCTTGGACATCTGCATATAGATAAAGTGGTTACTTTATCTATGTAGGTATCTATATACATTTTATTTCATAACTTCTATTCAACGATAACAATGTGACAGTTGAACACAATATTGTCTATATTAATAAAATAAGAATAAAAATATATAATTGCTAATTGATAAGAGTTAATGTCTCTGAGATTCTGATGATGATAGCATTTGCTATTGATATTATGTGTAAGTTTAAAAAGTTTATTGGATAGGAAATTTATATTTGCTATAATAGATAATAACTGAGTTAATTTTTTACCGATTTTTTATGTATGTTCGAGCATAACTTCGACGATTCAAATGACTTTTTTTTGTTTGAAAGAGTATGCTCCTGCTTTAACTCTCATGTAATTTTTTTCGAAATTTTACTATGGACTTATATTTATATATTTTTTTATGTATTGTCGGACAAAACTCCAACAAATATGCAGTTATTAGAGGTGGTCTATATAAATTTCATCAGAATCTGACCATGGACTTCAAAGAGAAAAAGTAAAAAACTAAACTTAAAAAAAAACTAAAAACACTTAAAAGTATATCTAACAATTAAATTTAACAGTTTTTGAAGTCGGTGCTAAGCCAATAAAAATTTTAATAAAGAAAAAAGAAAACCGACTTCAAAAACTCTAAAATTTAATTATTAGATATACTTTTCAGTGCTTATTTGGGTTTTTTTAAGTCGGTTTTATTTTTTCCTTGAAAAGGTTTTTATATTATTTACTTATACATTTAAATTTGTTTTTCATAGGGAAGCACGCCGAGACAAGATTTTTGTCGGTCTCGTCTCGGTCTCGGTATCTAAACGAGATCGAGACCGAGATTAACGTGCCTTTAATGTATAATTATAGAAAAAATTACAAGATTTGTTATATTTCGAAAATTCTATGTTTATTTCATAAAAATAAAAGGTAAAAATAATTTTTAAACCGATTTTTCTCAGTCTCGGTTTCGATCACGTGTACGAAACAAAACCGAGACGAGATGGCTTCAATTTTCACGGAACGAGATCGAGACGAGACATCTGACTCTCGTCTCGTCTCTTGTGCAGCACTATATAGTTTTCTTCAATACAAAATTCTACGTAAAGTTTAAAATAGTACAGAACCTCATACTCAGGTTTAAAAAATTTAACTCATATATATCTATTTCCCCTCCCGCCCCGAAAATTTTTCTTACTACGCAACTGCAAACTATCATCGCGGGCCACAATAATAACAGGCGGGCTTTTACTCAGCATTATATTTTGATATTATTTAATTTTAATTATAATAAAATTTTATTTAACTGCACATTTTCAAAAAAGTTCCAATTTCGCTAAAAAAATGTGCCTTATTTGTTTATTAAAATATGTGAAAAATAAGTGTTTACTTAAGCCATACAAAGATACAATTATCTTAAATCTAACTAAAATATACAAACAAGATATTTAAGTTCGTATATTTCATAAAATATATTTTCGATTAAAAATATTATGATTTCATAACTAACAATTTATAAAACTAATTCGATACGTAACTTCTTAAATCTATACTATGTAATATTTTATGTAATATCATTCATTCTAATTGCCAGAAGTGTTTTTTAATATTAAAAATAAGCAATAATTAATGTAATTGATTTGTTTACCTGTTTGTCAACACCTCCTTGTGATACTCAAGAAGATCAAGAAATGAATTTGATGTTTTCTTTCTTCACAATTCAACACTTGTAGCAAAAAATAATAAACTCACTCACATATGCAAATATAAAAATCAAGTAACTTCATTCAACGAAAGGTTTATATTTATTTTTTATTTCAATAACCACACTTATAGGTACGCGCTTAGTAATTATCAACAACGTTTAAAATCTATTAATACTTTTAATGATATGTATATACTATACATTTAAATCCTATAATTTATGGTGTTATTTATGATATGTATTTTATAAGTCACTTAATTAAATATACGGTAGTCTATTTGATATGTATCCGTTACTATATTTATATTTATTTAATGATATAACATTATCTGATAGTTCATATTTTTTATTTTTTTATAAAATATATTAGTTTCTGTATATACTTTTGAAAATCGTTGTTTTGATTATAAACTCAAAAATCGGAATGACATTTCCGTAATATATCATGTTGATCATTTTAAAATAAATTTTATTAAAATCCACTCATTTTTACAAACACAAAGAATTTTTTATAAAATAACACACATGGAACAACACTTCCGTCTTGTTATTTGTATTGTACAGAGCGTTCTAGCGGTAAACAATGGCACATACAACAATCACTCCGGCTGGGGGGTGTCTGAGACGTCGCCAGTGCAATGGTATGACGTTTTGAGCCGGTGTGTGGTGCTGTCAAAGCCACTAGTTGAGTTGACCGTTGTGGTAGACGCATAACTGCCGAGTGGCGGGAACTCTCGCCGACCTGCCATGGCGCACACATACACACACACACGCACACACACACACACGCCCGCGCTCTCTCACAGCGCGCAGTGTGTGCACGCGGCGCGGCGCTTCGGGCTCGATCGATACCGCGGCGTCGGTGTCGACGTCGTCGTCGCGGACGGGACCGGCGTCGAAGTTATTCGTGCCCCACGTCGATATTCAGATACCTACATAAGAATTGATCAAATTTCAGAAGCTAAAATGACAAAATCGTGAAAATTTAATTTGCTTCCTCGCAATATTGAAGATATGAGAAGCTTTGAGATAAAAAAATTGTTCTCCGATTTCAAAATTTTAAATTGATCTTTCCGTTTCAGATCAAGATTGTTTCGTGTCTGTCCGTCTGTCTGTATGTGTGTAGCTGTGTATCTGTCCCCTGAATTCTTGTCACACACATAACTCATAAACCATTGAACTGATATTATATATAAGGACGGTTCCATTTCAAAATTGTTTAAAAACTAAATGGTTAACCAATGCCAGGTAATTTATCTGAACACTCAATAATTAACTAACAATAAGTATATTTGGTGAATTTAGCATAAGGGAACATTGTGAATTTATATACTTGGCAGATGTTTTTACAAGTATTAAAGCCGCACGTTGCGCCGCCTAAGACAAGTTTTCTCATTAAGAGTTTCGTCGAAATTGTCGGTTTTTAAAGATTTTGAATAATTATTCAAAATATAAATATTTGATATTCATCATAAAATCAATAATTAAAGTAAAATAAAATGGCTTGGCCATAAAATGCAAACCCCGATAATTTTTCTTCCTAAATTATTGTAATCAGTCCGAAAATCAAAAATTTCAACATATTTTTGTTTCAGTCACTATATTATAGTATATTTACACTATTTTCAGAAAGATGTTCGTGCATTACATACGTGAGTGTCATATTTTTACTGCACGAAATCTTGCAAATAAAAATTGCTATTGACTTCATTAGGGTTCCAAAAAAAATTAGATTTCAGAATTTCTTCAAAAAGATTTGTCAGATCTAATTTATTTTGGTGGCATACTTTAAAATACTTTTTGAATCGATTTAAAAAAATCTAGATGCGTATTAAGTGATATTTTAGGCCCCTATACTATTAAAATATCATATTCACATAAACTATATGGAAACAATCAAAAACCAGTATTCAAGTATTGATAGTCATACCATGTTAGGATGTTGGTTGTGTGGACCTCAAAGGTCACACCCACAGTGTTTTTTTGTTTTTAATTGCCCGAAGAGCAAAATTGTTTAAAGAGCAAAAAGGGTTCACATAATTTTTTTTTACTTAATTTATATACCGGACTACCATTTTACCTCGAGGTCCTAGGCTGTGTAATGTGCGACTGGTGAACTCATGTAATTTCGCTTTTATTATACATAAGTAGTACTTGCTGTGGATCTTGGCTTCTAGGTGTAAGCCGCGTCGGTTTGGTCGTGTTATCGGCCAACGTTTCGTCACACATTGCAGTGGACATCATCTAAAACATAACTAACACGACCAAACCGACGCGGCTTACACCCAAAAGCCAAGATCCATATCAAGATCACCGCGGAAGCCTCAAGACTTGTAGTAATACTTGCTGTATTATCGCCCGCCCTAGCATAACCGTTTAGATACGGCCCTGCACGTACACTCCTTCCTCCGCACGTCCCGCACTCGCCAACACCATCGCCGCGCCGCCGTCGACCTCGGCACCGGAGCTACGTCACAAGGACGACGCGGTATTATGTGCGTGTGTGGGTGCGTGTATATGTGGATATGTATGCATGTGTGTGTAAGAGTATGTGTGTATGGATGTTCCTCCAGCAACAGCTACCGGCCTCCGCCACCACCAGCGGTGCATCGCGCTGCATTCCGATGTTGTTGTTCTCTCCTCTCTTGCACTGTGTTTCAGTCAAATGGCTTTTGTGTGGGTTGTGCTTTCAGAATCTTTAGGTTCTTTATTTAGTGCTATTAGATTTTTTTAGATAATATAATTTGATTTTTATTTGCTTTGTCTTTTTAAAATATAATGCAGAGGCGTAGCTACCGATATAGCAGGTGTATACATGATACAGGACCCCCAAACTAGAGGGGCCTGGGACCCCAACATGCATAAGCAAAAAATCGTAAAACAAAAACAAAAATTTGTATTCATCACTTGAAATTTTATTGGTGTATCAACACTGTTAGGTATTTTTAGATTTTTAAATTCACTACAATAGCAGGTCATTTAAAAAATATATTTGCAATGATCACTTTTTTTAAATCTGCCTTTTGAAAAATTGTTAATAGGAAATAAGAAATCTATTTTTACATTAAGTTTAACAACATATTTCAATTTTATTAAAATTCGTGACATCAAATTTTTATTGTTGTCACAAATCACTAAATTCAATAATTTCCGTTATGTATATGAAAGAAAAAGTTGTATATTTTTCGCGTTTTATTTTCATTTATAATTACATAGTTTTTATTACTGTTATATAGTAAATAAATGATTCTATGTCTTATTTTCTTGTATTTTTGATGAATTAAAGTTTTTGAGAGGCTATATCTCGAGAACAGTTCAAGATACAGACCTGCGGTTTGAAAATTTCAACTTTTCACGTCATTTTCTATATAATTAACATACAAAAATTCAAAAAAAATTGTGAAACTTCCTGCAGTGAACTTCAACTCGTCATACAAAAATCGACTCAAATACAAGAAAATAAGACGTAGAGGTATTATAGTTTTATAATTGAGCGTGAAAATTAATATTAAATGCTATTTTTGATTTTTGCTTAAAATATTTGAGTTGCACATAAATATGAACATTCTAATAATATTTTAAAATTTTTTTTTGTAAAAATAACAATTCATATTAAGACAGGGTTGAAGCCCTTTGACCTCCACATGAGGCGAACAACGATGACATAAAACCGTCTGTCACACTGCTCAGCATAAAAAGTGATTTACTTGAGGAGTTGGATTTCAACAAAATTAATAATGATTTTGCAACGACAAAAGCTCACAATATACCTTTCACTTAACGAAAAAAAAATTATTTATTTATTTATTTTGATTTTATTTTTACCTTTAAAGCCCCTGTTGTTTTAAATAGTGGCGTAATCAGCGGGAGTGGGTTGGGGGAGGGCTTTAGTAATAATACTGTGACGTAGGTCGGAAAAAAGATATTCAGATCACATGTATAGTATAATGTGATACGCTAATAAAAATACTTATGCGACAAAAGTATTTATTTGTTTTACAAACAAATAAAAGATTTTCATGCAGAAAATGGCGGTTTTACAGATACGTAAATATTTATGTTTCTATAAATTTATAAAAATGACTTATATTAAATAGGTGCATATTATAAAAAAATAATACATTTATAATTTTATAAATAAATATTGTTGTTTTATTATTTGGTCGCCACAAAGTTAGATATTGGACGACAAATATTTTCTGTATTAATTTAAGTATCGCAATAAAATAAGATGTCTACAATTTAAATATTTATTTAGCTGATTTATTTAAGATAAATAAACATTAATCTCAGCAAACAAATATTGGTTTATTATCGGCTTATTATTCTTAACCAGTATTGACTCGACTCGTCTTTTTTGTCGCTTGAAATAAATATTTATTTTTTTATATGTTGACTTATATTTTCATCAAATTATAATAAAATTCAGGGGTAATGTGGTATAGTACCGAATTTTTAAAAGTTTTACAAAAAGATTAATAGGTACCTACATTTATCATCATATTTAACAATCAAATAATTATTTTTAATATTAAAAAAAAATTAATATTACTTCAAAATTCCCACGCATCATTGATTATGTAAGCTTTAAGTACAGTATTCTGCATTGCCAGCAAAAGTACAGCGTTTACATGGTACTCCATAAAGCTGATTTCATTTTCAAAAAATTACATATGAACATAATAAACTTAATATGACAGATCGAAAACAGCTGACTGTTGTGTACTACCAAAAAAGTGTTTTTTAGTGAATTTTATAGTTTTTAATAATATTTCTCATGTTAATTATGACTGAATTATAAATAAAATGATACCGTCTCTAGAATCGTACTAAACAATTTAATATTGCCGAAGTTAGATTGATCTAATGCATTTAATTCATTAGAAACAACATGCCATTACAAAGAATAGCTGTTAAAAACAATGATGTTGAAAACTGGATAGTTCCATCAACAGAGCCTGTGTATACTCAGGGCAGTTCTCGATTGGGCTCATCGAGTTCTAATATATCTTTTTCGAACAATGATATATGTCGGATATGCCACTGTGAAGCCGACAATATGAACCCATTATTGGCTCCTTGTTACTGTTCGGGAAGTTTAAAGTATGTTCATCAAGCTTGTTTACAACAATGGTTAACAGCTTCAGAAACTAGGTCGTGTGAATTATGTAAATTTAACTTTATAATGCACACGAAAATAAAACCGTTTAATGAAGTAAGTCTATTCATAGCATAAACGTTAATATGTAGTAATGTATGTTAAAATGTGTAAAGAATGCAATAATATAATTTATTTCTTACAGTGGCGTCGATTAGAAATGTCTAGTGTTGAACGTCGTCGTCTATGTTGTGCCGTATTGTTTCATTGTGTTGCTGCACTTTGTGTAGTGTGGTCTCTATTTGTCCTTATTGATAGAGCTGCTGAAGAAGTACAGAAAGGACTTATAGGTAATATACTCAAAATTTAGGTATTAAAACTAACTTTTAGATCAACAATAACTTGTATTCATTTTTCAGCGTGGCCATTTTGGACAAAACTCGTTGTGGTTGCTGTAGGTTTTACTGGTGGAGCTGTGTTTATGTATATACAATGTCGTCAGTATCTACACTTATGTAATAGATGGAGAGCTCACAATAGGTAATAGTATGACAATATTAAATCAAATTATCAGAATTAACAAATATACATTTTAGGATTATTTTAATTCAAAACGCTCCAGAAAAAGTGATTGCCCCTCCGTCGCCAACTTTCCGAGTGTCGGTACGTTCGTCAAACAATACGGGATCATACCCGAGTAGAACGAATGTTAGACCTGCTCAAGTTGTGGCAAACATAGAAAGCAATCCCTTAAATGCGAGTTGTGTTGACACTACCTCTAACTATAATAACAATTTAACAAATGTAGATAACTGCTCACTGGCATTGATATCAAATTCAAACAATAGCCTTAACTATTCACTCGACTTAGATAAAAATAATGTATTCGGTGAAAAAAGCAGTACAATCGATGTGCCTGGTTCATCTAACGAAGTTGAAAATACTTTTGTATTTTGTGAAAAGTACATATCCGGTTCTGATAGCGGTAACAGCAACGATAATGTCCAAGGAAAACCTGCCGTTAACAGTTGTCCCGGTACATCAAAACAGGATAATTTTTTTAGGCTAGAAACTCCTGGTTTTGATCCGTTAGAAATTAATATTCAAGAAATGTTAGCTTTGGATATAGAACATACGAATAGTCGTTTAAAAAATGGGAAACATTCTATAGTATCTTTAGTTGATGTGCAAAATATATCAGAAAGTAATAATAAAAACAAACATGTATTTAAATCGTTACCAAATTTGAAATCCGAGGAAGTAAATTTATTCTTATAATTTATTTACACAGTATTGGTAATGTTTCTTAAATATTTTTAACCAGTTATATGTATAATTTAACTACATGTACGTAATATATATATGTATGTAATTTTATTAATATCATGTTAGTCTAACCATACTCGATTTAAATATGTGTTTGTCATAGTTCTACTAAATTTCGTGAATTTTTTAACCAATTGTAAATGACGCACAAGTATATAAGCAAATATGATTATTTTACAATTGCATAATGTGTAATAATTATTGAAACTAAAAGTAAATTCCAAAAAATGTAGTTATTAATATAAAGAGTGTATGAAATTATTATTATTTATTTGTACTTTCTTTGATATTTTATTTAAAAAATTAACAATGTCGATTATCCATTAACCAATATTCTATCATTCAGATAATTAGCACTATATTGCATTATTTTAAACAGCATTGTAACAGTAAATAATGATTTTCTTGTTGAATGCGGTCTACTATTGTTCCCATGTGGCTAAACTGGATTATTTTAGACAAAAAAGGCTACTCAATCTACAATAGACTGCATGTGAGAAGATTACCTAAATAATTTCATTTGTTCGGGCTAATATTATATTAATACATAATTTAATTTTTAATAAAAACGTAAAACTAATTAAAGCATAGTTGGGAGTGCAAACTAAAATATATTATTATGTAAAATAATAATAACATTCTTAGAAGTAAATTAATAAATTTAAAATGTGTGTGCTGCTAAGAGTGTTACCTTAAAATATAAAGCTTTAGAATTTTAAGCTAGTTGAGTGTATATATATTGTACACAAATAATAATCCATAGAAATTTTAATTATAAATTTATTTGAACCGTGTTCTTTAATTTATTTAAATTAATGTCTGTGATTTTAATTTATATAATTATTACTATATTATCAACATGATAAAATACTATTAAAAAGTCATGTATAAATAAAGATATCAGTATAACTATTTACGGTATGTTAAGAGTGTGTCAAGCATAACTCAAGATTTATTTCTTTTATTAAAAAGAAAAAAAAATACACACATTGGTTAGTACTACGATGTTTCCCTATTGATAACTCGTCCAGTCACTCCCGTTATTGATAACTTTTGGCATCTCCGTAATATCCTTTTATTTAATTTATTTATATTATCATTTGTATAAATCTTTAATTGATTTACTCTACATATATACATTGATGAAGATAATTGTGTGCCATTGAAATAAAGTAATTATTCATTCAGAATTACTTAATACGTTCAATACTGAATATGAGAAACTTTACCGTTGTACTTATATCTAGTTTTAAACTGATTAATTGTAAATGTGACAGTTGCCATAAGAAATAATGTTAATGAGGAATTATCATAAGTATTGAATGAGTTATTATATTTTTTTGGTGTCGGATTTCAGATAGGGTGGCAATTAAAATTGTACATAAGTCAAAGAGCCGTAACTTGTGGTATAACTGTATTAATGGCAAATTAAAAGCCAACACTTGTACAGCTTCCCAGGAGGCCCCAACATATAAATCCGACCCTAATATTATTTCAAGTGTTCCTCAAGGCTGGCTCACGAGGCACAGGTCTTAATATTTTTTGGAATAATACATTAATATTTATCTCACACAACAAACTTTGTGATTTGCACTTTTATTGTATCAATTTGACAAAGTGCGCAGAAAATTAATGAAGATGTTTTGCAACATGTTATTATGAATAGGTCGTGGCCAAATAAAATTTACACACCTGCTAAAAAAACAGTTTTGAAATTTTTGTTTAATTGCAATTAATTATTGACTTATTTATTGTTGTTATACACGTAAATTTTAACTTGATAGTTTGAATTTAAATTTTATGACACAACGTTTTAAACCGTGACTGATTAGTTAATAATAGTGATGATTAAATGATTAATATAAATAATTTATGAAAAAGAAGTTGACGTTTTATTTATTAAGAAGTACTCAGTAAAATAATTATCAATCGATTAATTGTGTTAATAACCAAATATTTGTTTGTAAATTTAATTCTTAGATTAATTTAGTTAGAAAAGGATTGGAAAATATTATTTGAGTAACTATATTTTTATCAACTACTGGAAAAACGGAGAAACTGTGGTTTCTAGTCACTTAAACTAAAATATACACCTTAACTAGAGTCTGGAACTGTTAGGCTCCTGATGAGGACTTCTTGTGAAGTCGAAACACGTGTCGAGTGACATTGTTTTATTGTGGTTAAGGTGTATATTTTAGTTTAAGTATATTTTTATCGATAACTACTATATATTGCACTTAATATTTTAATAAAATCTTCTTGTTAAAGCCTTCAATTTGGTTGTGAAAATTATAATTTATTACTTGAGAAAGTGTTAATAATAGGTATATAGTGTTCATTTAGCAAAAATTGCTTTTAAATAAATATATAAGACCAAAACGATTCATGATTGTTTTTATATCGAATTTTATAAACGAGTCTCAATTTTTTGCCATTTTTAGCAATTTTTTTAATTATTAAATTTAATACAGGCTGTGGCATAAGTCAGTTAATCAAAATGCTTGATATTATACACCTGTTAATTTTAAAATAAAATAACAAAATTACTTATAATCAATTTTTGTTAATTATTATTATTAGAGTGCACAATTTTATTAAAAAAATAATTAGGAGTTATCGAAAATATATTCTAGTGACATAATTTTTGTTAATTTAGATTTATTTGTTGTATCTCTAAAAATGTATGGAAATATAGTTACCATTAATTTTAATGTTTATTTAAATATATATTTGATGCTAAGAAATGACTTATGATTATAAATACTAAAGAAATTAGTATATGTATCGATTTTGTTACCAATAGAATATTAATTTAGCATTATTTAAAGAATTACAAAAATATCAATTTTCTTATAATTGATCTCAGCTTAGGTATTGATTTTTTTCAATTATTAATTATAATTACAGTTTCATTTTATGTAATGTAAAAGTATATTATAAAATAAAACTAAAAAATATAGTATTTGTTAAAAAAATTTGTGAATAGACTGTAATTTAAATGAAGGAATTGTAAATCAATTTTTTGTTAAATTTGTTTATATTATTTGTGTTTTGTACTTAAGTATTATGTAAATATGAGTATATAAATAAAATGTTTTTTGTATGTTCTTCAAGTATAATTTCTTGTTTAATTTTATAAATCCTTTCATAAATAAATGCTACACTATACTAATTAATTTTCCTATATGTGAATTCTGTTTCCATTTGTGTGAAATCAGTTTTCTTTAATGTGAAATTATATTTTATTTGTGCAAAATCAGTTTTCTTTAATGTGATTTTATATTTCATTTGTGTGAAATCTGTTTTCATTAATGTGAAATTATGTTTCATAAGTGTGAATTCATACTGTAAAAGGTATAGTAAAAATAAAATAAGAAAAATTAATGAAAATAATTTAATATGGAGTAGAAAAATATAACAAGAAATGTGAAATACATTATAGAAAATATCAACAAAATAAAATATATCTATAAACAACTTAATATTACGTAATTAAGAAAAGAACAGATACAACATTATTTACTGGTGGATGCTTTATTTGTATTATTCTTTTTAATTAGAATTAACTCCGGAGGTGAATCATTGAGCAAATCATCTAAAAATTTCTTATCTTCTAATTCCTTATTCTTATTTTCCTCGTACAAAGATTCAAATACATTTAAAAACATTTCTGCTTCATCTTCATCATCCAATAGGTAACTCAAATCATCTTTTGCACTTGAATTATCATCGGTAGTTTTTATTTGAATCGAATCATCCGATGTGCTAATTGCTTCTTTTGAATCCATATGTTCGTTCACGCTAGTATCTGCAGCAGCAATTAGTTCATCATCTAAATCTGATAATTCATCAAAAAATCCATCGTTTGAATTAATTTCTGCTTTAGTGTTATTTGAAAGAGAAGGTTTCGCTGTATATTTAAAATCAGATAATGACATTTTATTGTTTTCTGAACTTAAAGATATTTTCTTTGGTTCTGGTTCATCGTCCTCATCAGATAAGGTGAACTCCGATGATACATTTTTTGGTTTTTTATATGATTGAGGTGGTGGATTGTCCGTACAAAATTTTTTAATAAATTCGACAAATCTTTTACCAAAGTTTTCCACTTTTACTTGATTAAAATTATTATCTGAAATTAAAAATTAAATCATTAATGAATCAATCAAAGAAAGTTTGTGTGTTTGTAAGAGATAATCTTGAAAACTACCAGATCGATTTTAAAACTTACATTGATAATTAATAAATTCTTCTATAGTCTGTGGCAAAGTCCTGACCATTTCCATAAGAGCCGTATCGGAACTTATAGTATATGGCATACAATCTATTTCATGCGCTAACGTATTACGAAATGATCTTAATGCAACAAATAGCTTTTGATTATAAGTTTTTAATTCTTCCGGATCATTTTCATCATAAAGCACAGTTGGCAATCTTGGTAAATTGACTGGTCCTTTCTGAGATTCAGGTCTGTAAATTTTAAAAAGAAAAATTTCATTTGTTTTTTAGTCAATGTTTATACTAGGAGATAGATTTTACTTTTTAGTTGTATGCTGTCTCAAACATTTTTTAATGTCTATTGGAGGTACTAATTTTATAGAAACACTATCAGGTGATTTTTTGTATTGTATAAGGAATTCTTCCCCTTTTGAACTTAAATTAATTACATACACATTATTCATTCCTTGGATTTTATTTTTTTTTAAATATTCCTTTTCTTCAGCTAATCTTCCTAAAAAAATAAACATTCAAATTAGAAAAAATAACATAAATCATTTCTACAATTGATTTGATTTGGGGTGTACAGGTTCTCAAAATTAATGTAAATTTTTACAATTTTTTAGAATATCTTGGGGCAAAAATATGTTCAACTAATATTTTTTAACCATTTTTTGTGAAAAATGCCTAGAAAATTTAAGTGATCCTACATTATTACCTATGGCTTTCCACCAATCAACAGTTTGTTTTTTTCCAGCTCCAAATAGTTTATGTTTCCGCAGATCAGTTCTGATTTTAGCTATATTTGAGCCTCTTATAAATGAAATGTACGTATTCAAACCAAATCGGCCACTCATTGCATATACAGTTTCTAAAAGCAATTCTATATCTGGTGTAAAATCAAAAAGACCATCTTTATCTACCCCTGCATAAATAACTGTATCACCCGTTAATCTGAAAAAATATAGAACAAATACTTCAATTTTCCTCCATTTCGAATTTTCTATGATTTATTGTTCCAGAGTACTATGTCGCCAAACTGCAGTGTAAATTTATGCAATATAAATTAATTTTAAAAGTACATACTTTTTCTTACAATTATCACAGCATTCTTTTGGCTTCTGATAAGCAGAAACTTTTTCTTCTCCTTCAAAATATTTTAAAATAATTTCTCTTCTACAGCTATCACTATAGAGGTAATTTTTCATTATACTCATTCGCTTATTTCGCCGCTCCTCCATAACAGCAGAGACAGGAGAATTTTTAAATATTAATTGATACATAAAAAAATCTGCATTTGAGAAAAACGTAATACATTTTGATGGTAAACCATCACGGCCTGCACGCCCAACCTGGAATAATAAAAAAGATTGCTTACTAAAGTATGTAAATTCTTTACACATGATTACTAATAAATTATACTAAAAATATTTTAGGAAGTGTAATTATAGTTGGTGACTTGATTTAAACAATATGACTTTTGAGAAAATAAATATCTAATCTAATTTATGATTCATAGACTAATAATTATTACCTCTTGATAATAACTTTCAATGTCTTTAGAAGTACCATAATGAATGACAAAACGTACATCAGGTTTGTCTATACCCATTCCGAATGCAATAGTTGCTATAATTATTTTGATTTCATCTTTTATAAACTTTTCATGAACGCTCTTTCTAACTTTCAAAGACAACCCTGCATGATATGCAGCACAATGAAAATTCTGGACTAAAATTAATTTAAAAACATTAAATTATATTCTAAATGTAAATAAATATAACTTCATACGTTGTAAAATATTGCAGATATTTTCTGTCTCCTTTTTAGTTAGAGTATAAATAATAACAGATCCATCTGCTGCTTCATTCAAATATGGCAGCAAATCTTTATGAATTGACTTGTCTCCTTTAGATAGAACTTCAAAATATAAATTAGGTCTATCATAACCTGATGACAGTAATAAAGGATTTCTAAAACAAAATAAAATGTTTACTAAAAATAACACCATATCTAAATTATATTTACTTTAATTTTAATGCTTTGCAAATATCGCTTTGTACACTTTTTGTGGCAGTAGCAGTAACAGCTAAGACAGGAACGTTTACTAAAATTGAACGTAGGTTTCCTAAACTACGATAAGATTGCCGAAAATCATGTCCCCAATGTGAGACACAATGAGCTTCATCAATGGCTAATAAAGTTATGTTCAGATCTGAGTTCATTCTTTTAAGTAAATCTATACCAGTATCGCCAGTGCAATATTCAGGGGTGACGTATATAAGTCTGTATTTATTTTCCATTATATTAGAAATAACATTACTTTTGTTTGTTTGGGCAGAACCAAGAAGACACGCAGATATTCCAGAAACCTTAAAAATTTAAAACATTATATATTTACATAATGGTACTTTAACTAAATATACCTACCTGTAGAGACAAAACTTGATCTTCCATTAATGAAATTAACGGTGACACGACTATTGTACATCCATTTGTATATACAGGAGGGTATTGAAAACATAAAGATTTCCCATAACCAGTTGACATAATAACACACTGATCAGCTTTCTTGAACAACACATTTTGTATTATTTCCCATTGCATAGGCCGAAATGAACTGTGGCCAAAATTTTCTTTCAAAATTTCTATATGTTCTTTAGGTGCTTGTAATTGTTGTGATGACATGTTATTTTCCTAAGAGTAATTTTCATACTAGTTATTTTTCAATATATTATACTTACTAAATAGAATTTTACATCAGAGGAACTTGGCCAATCATGATTGTTTTCTTCAAAATATTCAATTGCTTCTTCCATATCAATATCCATTTTAATGTTTTTTTGTTACTATTTACGAATATTTATACCATTACAGAACACACTATAGAAGTTTATTCAACTTTGTTCTCTGATTAAACTGAAATATTTCATTTGATTTACACATGATTTCTTCAAATAAAATTAATTATTTGAATAGTTCACAATTATTATTTTTTAACTTGAATTTACGAAAATATGTAAAATATGAAAGTCTTTAATATTTTAATTATCTATAATCAAATCACAAACACATTATTAAAAATTAAAAACATGACTTAAATATGTCATATTCAAAACGAACATTTCAAATAGATCGAATTGATGTGAACTTAACAATGATTAGAAGCTTTCACAGACACCAACATACCAAATTTAAAATAAAATTTACTTCATTTATCAATTTAATGCATAGACTATAAGTCTATGATTTCATGAATATTACATAAAAAAATATTTTAATTAAATTGATTTATTATATACATAATATAACAAAAACCCTGACAAAAACGTATATTTTTACCTGGTTTTTATTAAAACGTTTCTACATATAAACACAGAATAATCATATTATTAAATTTCGTTCAAATTCTATGGTTCAAATGGTTCAAATTAAAAAAAAAATATTAAAATTACTGAGTTGTCATTCTGTACGATTTAAAGCTAGCTTCGGTCTCATTCTACCTATTTCTGAAATTTATTTTTCAATTTCACCGGTCAGTGTAAATTTATCTATGGTGTAAATTCCCAGCTCTTTTTTAGTTTACTGTTCTTTATTAATATTCATAAATCAATATATTAAAATTAATTCATTTCCAAGTCGTTTAAAAATATTAAAAGAGATGGCTGTTAATACTGTTTTATTAGATTTTTCTGTTAATCCTCTCCAAATGAAAAATGATAAACAAATAGCATCTACAATAAGTAAAATCGAAAATACACTTCGTGATTTTTTACCAAATTTAAAGTTGATATTCAACTCGGCTGTTGAAGGAAATTCATTTAAAATTTATTCAGCTGAACGAGGAAGTCTTGTTACGATCAGAATATTTGATCATGGTTTAATTACCATCAACGTTGAATATTTTAAAGGCGAAGCTCAAGAACCTTTACTTACTTTTGAGGTGAGATGAAAATACAATTTTCATTAATTAGATTTTAATGCATACAAGCAATCATTATAATAAGTGAATACACAGTTATGTGGTCCAGTTTAGAACGATGATATAAATAATTTTAATATTTACAGCGGTTCAAGTTATTGGAACAGAAAATTCGTGTTTCTCTAGATAGTTATCGTTATAAAGTGTTCCCTCCAATCAAAAGAGGTGCCAAATTAGATGTATATCTTTCTAGTTCAGGTTGGATTATAAATAATATTCTAGCATTGACTAGCACATTGATTTCACTTTGTTAAATATTCTTTGCTGGAATGAAATATGAATGGGTTCATATATATTGTTGGTATTGGTCTGCCTTACATCTGCCGCTATGAACACATACTATGGAGTACATACAATTATGAAAATAAATTTTTTTGTAAAAACTTCAAAAGGTAAATGTATGTACTGCATAGTCTCATAACTCATATTCATAGAGGCTGGTGTACAGTAAACCAATATCAAATTATTTTTTATTTAAGCATGTTTGTATTTATATTTATCAGTTTATCGTTCAAAGCTTCATTTGTTGTTAAAACTGATTTCTTGTTCAGACTGCTATATAAATATTAAAAGTACTTCATATGACGTACTAAAAACATACAAATACTATGTCAAACAAGCTTCATAATTTTTTGTCACTTGCTGAAGTTCTACAAATATGTACATAATGTTTTAAAGATGTTAGGTAGTTACTTTTTCCAGGCAACTGTAACCTGTCTTTTTCACTCGCGCGTATATTTTTCTCACATGCACTCGAGTATTTGTCGTTTTACTTATCAGTGGCGCAGCACACAAACTTTTCATTTATTATTTAAAATTGTGTGAAATTTCAACTTATTCTTACTGATTTGATTTGACCTCTTAAGCTTATATACTATTTCTATATTACTTATTTAGGTACCACTTTTTGAAAATATGTATTTGTACATTAGATGTTATATTAGATAATAATTCATTGAAAAACATATTCAAATAATAATAACTTGTTTTCAAAATGCTACTAGCTATTACAGTAAAAATACATATAGGTTTTATTAATAAAATTAAGTATTTTCAACTTATTCTGAGTTTTCATCAAACATGTTTATTAATTAAATAAATTAAACTGTGAAAATAAAGTAGCACTTTGAAATTAACCACAAATAAATTTTTTTTTCAAATATTACTTTTATTAAGGACTTTTTACTGCTTCAAAACCTCTATTTTGCAAAAAAAGTTCTTCTTTTATTGGTTACTTATTTACATATGTACTGTATTAAATAAATAATTCTTCTGTCCGATGGACACCAGTAATAAGGTAAAATATATTAGTTTTGCATGTGTTATGTGTTTATAGCGTTCACGTGAAATGAGAGAGATTATACTGACTACTTTAGAAGGTACATTAGAGCGCAGTCATGTTTATCCGATTATGAAGAGGGGCACATTTATGACATATTTCCCAAGCTCAGGTCAGTTGCATGGTTATTTATTTTGATTTCTTGCAAATTGTGATCGTTTTAAAATGAGAAAAAAACAAACACTTTTTGTTCTGTGTCTGTCTGTCCTCTGAATCCTTATCACACGCATAAACAACGTAAGCAATATTAGTAAAACTTGGTTGGTTGGTTGGGTCTGTTGAGAAGACAGTCCCATTTAAAAATCATCAAAATCGTGTGACATCCCAAAATAGTTATTTTTTCAAGATATCTCAAGAACGACACATTTTACGTGAAAATTTGTTAGAATCTTTTTTGTAGAGCATTCAATTTTCTATAAATAGGTCACTATAATTTTTGTAGTAAAATATACTATGTATATATAAAAGTAATAAACAACTTTTTTGTAAAAGCACAAGTATATTTTAGTGTAAGTTCTACATTTTAATGTTTGCACAGTTGTTTTTTTTTTTAAATTGCATATTTTAATACAAAACATTATTCTAAAATTTTATTTACATTGCCTTCATGGTAGTAAACTGTTAACTTATTAAATCACAGATATCAAGATCTTCAGAATGATATCACACCCCCAATATATTCTTCAATACCTGACATGCATATTATTTTCCTTCAAGTGATAAACACATTTGCATACCTTATATCTTGTTACAATTATTGCTAACTCTATATCTACCTTCAATCTTTTTCTATGGTTTTTGCAAACCATACTTACAATTACAATGAACAATTAGTAAAAAGTAAACAAAGACAACATTGTCTTACAGAAATATTGTCATGTGCTTATGTTACTATCACAATAACAAATACATAATAATAAGTACCCATAAAAATTGTTCATTACAAAAAAAAATTACCCCCCTGCTTGAATTAAATTAAAAAATATATATTAAAAGTAATATGTCTTATTTAATTATTCCACAACTTGGCACTTTAGTTGACATCAGATTGGTTTACCTACATTCAAAATTGGTGCAGTCACAAGGACTTACCATAACATACCTTATTTTTAACATATCTAGAAAAAGATGTCTTAATGATATCATTCTGAAAACCTTTCATATTTGGGTTGTAAGTACCTATATATACAGTTGCTTAACTATAAAAGCTCGCAACCAATATTTTTGGCCTTATAAATTTTATTGTTGCCTGTTAGTTACACATCTGTATATACATATATTTATATCAGATATTTTTAATATTGTGCATGTTCGTATAAGAAAATGTTGTCAACTATTGTAAACAATTTATATTTAATTTTCTATAATTTTTTAGATGAACGCATTCTTGAATATGATATTGATGAACTAATTTTTGAAGAGCGGTCTCCATTTCAGAAAGTACAAATTGTTCATTCAAAGACTCTTGGAAATATGCTGGTATTGGATGAACTTCAAAGTAATATTTTTGATCAATATTTAATATTATTAATAAGAAAACTTATTTAACTTTCTATTTTTAGATTTATCTGAAGCTGATCTTATTTATACAGAAACATTGATGCAAAGAGGAAAAGAGAATTATAAAGATAAAGAAATAATTATACTTGGTATGTGTATATCATTTTTTTATTTTCTTTAAATATCAGTCTAATTTCTATTTTTTATTCCAGGTGGAGGGGATGGTGCTTTATTATATGAATTGTTGAAAGAAGAACCAAAAATGATTACCATGCTTGAGATTGATGAAGTTGTAATGCGTGCTTGTAATAAATTTATGAAATCTATCTGCGGAGATGTACTCGAGAAACGTAAAGGACCAAACTTTGAAGTTAGTTTATCTTAAAACTTTACTCATACATTGTTGTAATTATATTTTTTTAATTCCAGATCATTGTTGGTGATTGTATGAAGACTATTAACAAATATATCGAAGAAGATAGAAAATTTGATTACATCTTTGGGGATTTGACAGATATCCCAATATCAGATTCACCTAGCGGAGAAATTTGGAGTTTCATAATGAAAATATTAGAGAAGTCTTTTAAAGTTTTGAAACCTGATGGAAAATATATGACTCATGTAAACAAATTATCTTTATCATTATATTTACACAAATTTTCATAAAAGAAATCAGTATTCATATAAATAATAATTTTATATTTTTATAGGGAAATGGAGCAAGTTGTCCAGAATCTTTGAAAATGTTTGAAAATCAACTTCTCAAAATAAATCCTCCAGTCAAATTTGAAAAATGCAATGCGTTTGTACCATCGTTCTTAGAAGACTGGGTGTTCTACCAAGTGCAGCTAGAGTCATCGTCCTAACATTTTCAAATCGCATATTTGATGATAGTTACCATGTTAGTGTTGAATTTAGTAATGTTGATGAAATATTCAGTTAGAATACGTAGTGCTATAATAAATATTAGGTAGTATTTGGTGTCATATTAGCAGTTTTTGAATTATTTTTGTTTAAATGGTATTACGTTTTACGATTCTTTATACATCATATAAGTTCACTGCCATAAATTAGTACAAAGTATATAAACGAGTCCGTTCACAATATTATAATTTAGATTAAAGTTCTGCACCCTTAGATTACAAATCGTACATAAGAGATTATATAGAGGTTTAGTTATACATGAATATATATGCTTTAAGATCTGAATAGATAAAATTACATTATTGATATGTTTTGTTTAAAAGGTACTATCACATGTAAAAGTAACTGATCAGTTTGCAGCAAATATTGTTTAACACAACCTGTCTAAGCTCCTCTTATTTGTTTAGTTTAACTGTAGCTCCACTCCAAAGAAACATAACCAATGATGGTTATCGTTCTCTTCGAATCATTGCCAAGTGAAATTGAACCTGGAAGTGTACTGTTACTTTTACATGCAATAGTACACAGAAAGCGATAATGAAGATACACATTTTTATTTTATCTGTACCTTAGATAAACTATAGCCATACAAAAAATTTGGCATATAATATTAATGAAATAGTATTTAATTTAACTAACAATAATATTTTTATAATATTATATTATATGTTATAAAAATGTGATATTTATGTATATTTTTATCTGAGTGATTATTTTATGTTTT
Source organism: Sialis fuliginosa (assembly GCA_961205875.1). Classification (NCBI taxonomy): domain Eukaryota; kingdom Metazoa; phylum Arthropoda; class Insecta; order Megaloptera; family Sialidae; genus Sialis; species Sialis fuliginosa. The sequence goes on along the minus strand of OY540818.1, from coordinate 11,752,704 downwards.
TTTTATCATATTAATTTAGTTTTTATAATTCTGTTTATCATCTGTACTTTGTGGTTTTTGTATCATACAGTATTAACCTATATATCTTTTATATCATTGCACAAACAAATATAAGCATCACGTCACACATTTACAGTGAAATATATGGTTTTAATAAAATAAAAGCTAGTCGAAAATATAACATCCGAAGTAATTTTAAGGTATCAAAGTGTTGATTAAATATAAGAAAGAAACTACATTATGAAAAATTCAAATAACAGCAATAAGTCATTTAAAATTTTGTAAAATTTGACAAACCTCAGCGAAACAAACGTGCCACATAAATGTTATAATTTGATTAGTATGCCATAACACAAAAAAGGTTGGGAAGCTCTAGTCGAAACTCTCAATAATGTTTGGTAGGGTATACTGTAAAATAATATTAAGTATTCTAAATAAAATCTAGAAGAAAACATTTTGTAAGTGGATCTATGTAAAATCAAAACAATTTATTTAATTTTAATTTTAAATATCTTAAAACTCGACTCAAAGTTACCATTAAAAATATAAATTGCATCTTTGTTGGCTGAGGTATTATTGTAATCTTATTTTAATTTTATGTTAAACTATGATTTTTTAAATTTACATTAGTCATTTTTGTGATATATTTTTATTTTCTTATACCCATGTATATGAAATATACATATTGTAAGTATTTATTTTATTTGACATTACAAACATTTAACATTCTTACTAATCTTATTATATTTTGATTCATATATTGTATCACTTATTACAATTTATTTGTAAGTTAATATTGTATAGAACAGAATTATTTAAACAAATACTGGAAACATGTGTTTTATGTACTTAAATATTCTTTAAATAGTTAAGAATAGTTAATTATAACTGAGGTCAGACATTATTTCTATTTATTTTTTGAGTGAAATTGTATTATTTATTAAATAATACTATTATGGAATTATTTATGTAAAAACATTTTATTTGTATTATTTTTAACAATAATTTTGTTACTACTATGATAACAATATATTATTAAAAATATAATAGACTTCTTATTTACATCAAAATTTTATTATCACAGCATTCGTTCAGTTACATATTTGACAGAAATTAAGTGATTTTATGGACTTATTACTAAATTAATTATTAAATGGATATTCAAACATTTTATAACCAAGAGACAAACATTTTTAGTAAAACTGGTTGTTAAAAAGAGCGGTAAAGTAACGTCCAATCAAATTATTTCCCGGCGAAAGAGGTTGCGTTTGTGAAAAATCGTTAACGTTGTTCAAACTATATATAGTTATCTCTTTCCATCCCTAGAGAAAACGTATATATGTTTATCTCTGGTAATGTAATAATCGAAAATATATTTGAGAGGACGTGAACGTTTTTAGACAATCGTCAATCTTCAACGGTGTGGTTGTGTTGTGTCGTGCAGTTTATAAAATATAAGTTGTATTATTATATTTTAATTTTTAAGTGTATTTATATTCTAATTCAAAATGTTTGAAGCACGTCTTGATCAAAGTTCAATCCTTAAAAAGGTTTTAGAAGCAATAAAAGATCTTTTAAATGAAGCTACGTTTGACTGCACGGATTCCGGAATATCATTACAAGCTATGGATAATTCTCACGTTAGTTTAGTTTCATTAAATTTACGATCAGAAGGATTCGAAAAATACAGATGTGATAGAAACTTATCGATGGGTATTAATTTAAGCAGGTATGTATAATTTTAATTTAAATATTTTTTGGCGGGAATCCTTTATGCTTTGTTTAAAAACTACATAAGTGCAAAGCAAGGTATATAAAGACAAGGTAGTCTCAACAATTCCATGACCAATCAGCGTTGGCGCGGGAATTGACGTCACCTGGGGGATATATTCAAATGTCATAAATTTTTAATAGAATATTAATTACAAAAAATTCTTTTATTTATTTTTGTTTTCGTATTTTTTGATATTTTTACAACACATACAATCAAATAAGTACAAATTTGACATTGTAAAATCATAAAAAAGCTGTCAAAGACAATTTGGTCAATTCGGGAAGCATCATTTTTACTATTCTTAAGTTGGCAATACGTTATATGATTATGACAGTACTTTATGATTTTGCTATGTCGAATTTGTATTTATTTGATTGTATGTGTTGTTAAAATATCAAAAAATACGAAAGCAAGAATAAATAAAGGATTTTTTTGTAATTAATATTCTATTAAAAATTTATGACATTTGAATATATCCCCCAGGTGACGTCAATTCCCGCGCCAACGCTGATTGGTCAAGGAATTGTTGAGACTACCTTGTCTTTATATACCTTGAGTGCAAAGATAAATGCAAAAAGATGTTAGAATGTTTGCATTCGTTCTATTAACTATTTAAAAAACACCAGTAATACACTAAACATTAAAAGTTACGTATATAGAAAATATAATGCAATTATGGTTAACTTTCAGTATGTCAAAAATTGTAAAATGTGCTGGAGGCGATGATTCAGTAACAATTAAAGCACAAGATAATGCAGACACAATTATGTTTGTTTTTGAAACTAAAAATCAAGAAAAAGTTTCTGATTATGAAATGAAATTAATGAACCTCGATCAAGAACATTTAGGAATACCTGTAAGTACATTTGTATCATATCCTATTTCATTCAAGAACTAAACTGATTCTTAATATCAATAAGTCCTTGAGTTTTCTTAATTTTTAGAATAAATAAGGTTTTTTCTTCACTTAACCTCACTTAACAAAAATTGTCACTTTCTAGGATACTGAGTACGCGTGTGTGATTCGTATGCCAAGCGGAGAATTTGCACGTATCTGTCGAGATTTATCGCAGTTTGGTGAAAGTGTTGTTATTGCTTGTACGAAGGAAGGAGTCAAATTCAGTGCTGCTGGAGATATCGGCAGTGCAAACATCAAATTAGCACAAACGGCACTCGCAGACAAACCTGAAGATGCTGTTATTATTGAAATGCAAGAACCTGTTGTATTGACCTTTGCCTGCAAATATTTAAATTCGTTTACGAAAGCTACACCATTATCAAACCAGGTATGCATATACCAGAAAGTGTTGTGAATTTTACATATACAAAATATTTCCCAACATTTATAAATCAATTTTTTATTTTAGGTACAGTTATCTATGTCTGCTGATGTTCCACTTGTTGTTGAATACGTTATTGAAAATCTTGGCCATGTTCGATATTACTTAGCACCTAAGATTGAAGACGAAGACAATTAAAGTAATTTATAACCGAATTTTAATTTAATGCTTATACAGTTATTTTTTTATCCGTGTTTATTATTAAGTATTTTCTGTCATTGTAATATAATTTTTAATAGTATCAAATACACCATTTAATTATTTTTATTTGTTTTATTTGGATATTTTTTTATCAATATTGAGCTGAAAATCAAAATATATCATGATAAAAACTCAATGAGAAAAATGTTTTCATATTTTATTAAAGTTTCATATACAGTAGAAAATGAAAATATTTAAAAATATACTTTACATATTTTTTTTTGCATCAGATAAACTTTTACTTTATATATTTTTTTCATAAATACAAAGATCTTGGGTATAACTAGTGCTAGAAAAAGTTTTTGTTTTTTAAATTATATTTACATCAGTATGAGCTGTATACTCCAGTTCGTAATATTTTCTCTTTTAAATTGCAAGTAGTCTGTCTAATAAAAACCTAACCACAAAAATTTGTTTTTGGAAATCAGTTCTATTGAAAACTTATTAAAATTATCTAAAAAGAACTATTCATTGTTATACTTTAATTTTTTGGCTAAAAAGTTTACATGTCCAATTTTTGTATAATATATGTAGTTTTAAGAGTTATGTCGGTTACGCTCTTATTAGACGGTCTATATATATAAAATTATAATAAGTTTTAATAAATACTACTGTACAAATAAAGTTCTTCCAGTTTATAGATATTACAGTACGATAAAATTACAAATGTTTATTTTTTATTGTTTCATAGAAAAATATGCTAATATTTTATAAAGGATTTAACAGTATTACAATTACATGTCTTGAATATTTTCAACAAAATACAGTTATATACATGTCAGTCAACATTGTAAATCAAAGATACCAATAAGGTCTATATTAACTTCTTACAATTAATAGTGGGTGGGTAAAAATCATAAAAATAGTTTGGAACTTCCACAATAAGTATTTAGTACGGGATTCATAAGTTAAGACGTGTCTGCAAAAAATATTACTGGTTTTTTAATCACTTAAAAATTGAAAGTACACCTTAATCACAACAGAACAATGTCACTAGACTTGTTATGCAGTCTAGTATTATTAGACTTCATTTGAAGTCGAAACACATATTAAATGACATTGATTTATTAGTATTTTTATAATACATTTTTAAATCTGTACAATATTCTGATATTGTATCATATCACATTTGTTTGAGAGAACTTTAATTTACACTGATGTCTGACTTATACTCTCTTCGTTCCTGTCGGTCACTTCGTTGGAGCTGACGATCTTGTCATGAAGTGTTCTCAGATGCCGCAAAAGATTGCTCTTGACGTTAAACCCTTTGTTGCACAGATTACATACAAATGGTCTTTCTCCTGTGTGAGTTCTTGCGTGTATTATCATACTCGCATGCGACGGGAAGCGTTTGTTACATATTGTACATATTTTCAAGTTACCTGAAAATATAAAAATTATGTTAAGTATTTATTGTCTAAAAAGACTATTTCTGAATAAGAAATATCTTATATCCAGAAGCCAAGAAGAATTCTACTTTAGTTAATAGCATACATAATACATACTAGTGTGTTCCAAAAAAAGTCGATAATTTTTTTTTTTCGATTGCATGTGAAATTCTTGTTATATATGCTATAAAAAAAATTCTGTAAAAATTTGAGCCCTTAATATCAACTTGAAGAACTCCATCACCGAATTTGAAGATTTACCATTGATTTAACATGGAAAAATGATTTTTTAACGTTCATTTCTCCTGCAAACTATGTAGAACATTATTTTTCGGAAAAACCATGACTGATCCTTCTTCAGTATTAAATTCTGTAAAAAAAAGCTCTTAGGGTCCAGTCTCTAACGTCAACCCACTCGTTTTTATTTGCGTTAAAAAATACAGATTTTTTGAATTTGTTGACGTTAGAGACTGGACCCTAAGAGCTTTTTTTTACAGAATTTAATACTGAAGAAGGATCAGTCATGGTTTTTCCGAAAAATAATGTTCTACATAGTTTGCAGGAGAAATGAACGTTAAAAAATCATTTTTCCATGTTAAATCAATGGTAAATCTTCAAATTCGGTGATGGAGTTCTTCAAGTTGATATTAAGGGCTCAAATTTTTACAGAATTTTTTTTATAGCATATATAACAAGAATTTCACATGCAATCGAAAAAAAAAATTATCGACTTTTTTTGGAACACACTAATACATACACTATAAATAGGATATATAATTTTTGTGACAAATGTATAAAACGTAGGTCTTTTCAGGGTCTGTTGAGGTATATGTACTATTGCATGTAAAAGTAACCGACCAGTTGACAACAGATATTTCTTAATACAGCCTTTCTGGGCTACTCCCCTTTATAATCATATATTAATATAATATGTTATAATCAATATAATTTTGTTAAGGCCTCTATACAGTACACCACCCAATCTGCAGGGCCGATTTGTCGAGAGGTAGAGTGGAGGTACTTAAGATTGGGTCGTGTATAGGCCGACTATTAGCGGAATAATCGGCCCGATTTGCCTAAACACGACCCAATCTGCAGTACCCCCACTTTACCTCCCGACAAATCGACCCTGCAGATTGGATGGTGTATAGAGACTGCAATGTTTGTATATTGTATTATATTGAAAATTGTGTAATTTTTTAACAATCAAAATTTGATATCACGAATTTTAATAAACTTGAAATATGTTATTGAACTTAGTGTAAAAATGTCTCTAAATAATAAATACAGCTCCACCCCAGAAAGAGATAACCAGTGGTAATTACTAATTATATCTTTCTCTTCAAAATTGTTGTCAAACAAAATTGAACCTACATATTATAGTTACTGTTACTTTTGCATGTGATAGTCGTACAAAATGTGATATACAAGAAAATGTGGCTAATACGGAGACTCTGGGAGTCCTCTGTCAGATTTGTGAAAAATCACGTATATAGTTATTCAGAATAGGGTTGACGCGCATGCGTGACTAGATCAGTGTTAACAACTTTTATAAATCACGCATTTTATAAAACGACTGACCACGTTTAGCTGTGTTATATTTAATTATTTAGTTTAAGTTAGAGTAGTCCAGATAGATTGGTTCGTTTTCAGGTAGGGTTAGGTTAGGTTTATGAATTTCTGTTTATGCACTAAATAATATATTAACATAGATACAACATACTCTACTCTATTCTAACACATCAACACGTGACTTTTAGAGTTTTTGACAGAGGACCCCCAGAGTCTCCGTATTTACCGAAAATGTCAATATGGAGATTTTTCTTACCTTCACTTGTTATTCGTATTTGCCGACTTTTTGTTGGAGCACTGTTGTTACTCAGAGCTAATTCCTGGTCTGTATGAGTTTGTTGTATGTGTCTTACCCACTCAGCAGGTGTAGGAAATTTTTTCTGGCATAGATCACATACAAGGGGAGGTAATTTTGTAGTATCATCCTGTAAAGAATCAAAATTTTAGAATTTGGATACATTTTGATAATTTAAAATGCTATACATACATTACTGGGTTTTCCTCTCCGTTGTCTTTTTGCCGGTTGATGTAAGTCTGCGTGTTCTTCAATGTGTTTTACCCAATTTGCTGGAAGACTGAACGTTTCAGAACAAAGTTCACATGTTAATGGAGAATATTCACAATCTTTCCCTTCATCTATTTGCATTTGATAATCATCATCATCATCGTTATCATTGTCAAATATTATTTCTGGTTTAATTGTCATTTCTGTATGAAACAGTTCATTTTCAGATACTTCAACATCGTCTAGTTGTTCCCATTCTATTGGCTCTTCTTTTATAACGATGAATTTGTCATTATTATCATTTGATTTGTTTTGTTTTAGAACTATTTTCACAAGTTTATCGGAACTTTGTGCTACTGATTCTTTGCAAGCATTTGTTAATTTTTCTGTTGATACAACTTTTAATTTACTCCCACTAGGTTTTTCTATTTTATCTTGACCCTTACTTAATTCTTTATGTTTTAAAATCTCATTGGAGTCTTCGAATTTTAATTTTTCATTCTTTGAAGTTGTTTCGACAGTCTTTTTAGTTTCATTGTTTTTAGTAACACATTTAGATTGTGGTTCATTTTCTTCTGATAATTCTGAACTTTCACTAAGAGTTTTTAATTTATCACTTGTCACATTATGCTTTATGACAGGAACATTTACTTTTTTCAACGGCCCATTTAACTTATCAATAACCGGCGAAGGTTTCGGAGCTTGCTGTTGTACTTGATTCTCTGATTCTTTAGGTCTCCAAAGTCCTCGTATTTTTAAATAATCACCAGCTTTCAATATATTCTCAAGAATATCATTTGATACTGTTGTCTCACCACAGTATATATACTGAATCAGTGTTCGGAGTGTAACGAAATCTATTTCTACTGGAAGTATTACAAACACTGGTAAAGTGGATTGCATTTTCATGTGGTGTTTGAACATGTTTTGAAAAAATACGCTACATAATGAAAGTACAAATCTGTGTGCCTTTATTTGTCCACCATCACATGTACATAGTATTACATCGGTGTAACTTTCAGATTGTAAAAGACTTGCGACAGATGAGTGTAAGTGTGAACTGAATGAATGCCATTTTAGTTGATAGTTTTCACTTGATAATGTTGTCATTGTTGATGTCCGATGTCCTATTGTATAATTGTTTGAAACTGAAATTATAAATGTTTTTTAATAAAAAAATATTATAAATTTATTTACAACAATAGAAGTCAAGAATACATTTGAGATAAGAATTTTTATTGAGTATAGGGTATTTGTTGAAATGGAAATTTTGTCAACATTTTTAATAATTAATAAATAGATATCAATATAAAATGAAGATTAGTGCAACAGACCAACATTTAAATGTACAAAAACAAAATCTTTGAGAATACATATTTTTACCAGCACCTCCACCATTTTCATATTTCTTTTTATATTCAAGCAATTAACGAACTGATAAATTTTGAATCTTTATGAAATTAATATTATTGTTTTTATTATTAATTGATAAATCAATTTAAATTGGATTTTCGTTCATTGTTATGTTATTTTTGCAAATAATAATTACTAATTATATATTCTGTAGTCTGTATTATTTTATTTCAAAATAAATAATTGTTTTATAAAGCCAGTAAAACATTCTAATTTGTTATGAAAATAACGGATTTTATTAAAAAATATGGTTTTATTATAACCTAGAAGAAACTAAATCTGTCATTTCCGGTTTAACCGTTTTTTTTAACAATTAACTTTTAATGATGTATTTTTGTTAAATATCTTGGAATTTTGAAATCCAGCAAATAATTATTTCAGAAAGAAATTAAAAATTTTCCGTTTGAAAAACAAAAGTTTTCATCACTTCCAGTTAAAACGGAAATGACAGAAAATAAAAATACGTTATTTAAAAAAAAAGTCAGAAAAATACTGAATCTTCTCATTATTTAAATATCCTTCTATCTCCAGTAATTAAAATAAAGAAATAATGGCCTTTTAAATTGGGCACTCTGTATACTATACAGTGCATATAGTAATAGGTTTTCCAGGTGCAAGTCGTCCGATCTGATAAAAATGTCTGGAGTCTGACTGATTTCCGACAATTATCGGCCTACGTAAAAAGTTTCTGAATAAACCTAATGTAATAATATTAACAAATTAAATAATGAAAATATCTCGAAAGATTTTTTCTAGTTCAAATCTTGAGCTTGAAATGGTGAATCTTTTTTCCAGAATTATAAAATTTATAAAAAATATAATATACTACCCATGCTAAAAATACATCAAAGAATAATATATGTACTGTTCTAAAAAGTAACGCAATAATTTGCATATATTTAATTAGCATTTACATGCCACTAATTTGTTAATTGGTAAGTTTGATCAATGCTTTATTAAATTAAGTTTTAACGTGTGGATATGAACTTATGGCTAATAGGTTTATCATATAATAAAATAAACGATGTGTCTATACAATGATAAGCGTCAAAAATATTGATAGTGTTAACGATACTTCAATATATTGATTTATAAGAGCAATGGGAATAAATACATATGCATAGGCACCAACAGCGTTTTCAAATAATATTGGATATTTATTATGAATAAAAATTACTAAAAAAATGTCAAGTGCGAGTCTAGTCTCGTGTATTAGTGGCCCGTACCATAGAATAAAACTTTTAACAACCTTAAGAACCAATTATACTAGTTTAAATATTATCGAAGTGGTGGTAGCACAATTTATTTTAGATTTTATCTTCATTATTAAAAAAAAAAAAACAAAAAAAACTTTCTTCTGCATTCTGCTACGAAATATTAATTGAAGAAAATAAGACGTGTTTTTATATCTAAAAATAAAAATAAAACAAAATAAGTTGAGATTATTTCTTTTATTTTTTTCTATTTATTAAAATAATTCATTATTATACAAAATAACTATTATATTTAGTGTTCCCTACCGAAATCGGAATCAACACTGTATAATTCGCAATATCTACATACTTAAGTTTTATGCTTAGATATCAAATAATTCTGCTGGATTGGAAGGAATTAAAAAACATTTTAAAGGCTTTCGAATTACATCTTAACAATAAAAAATAACAAATTTGTTTTCATTATAATTAACTAGCTATATGTCCGCGGTTTCATTAGCTTAAATATAAAAGTTATAGATATATGGTATCGCAGAGTTTATTTTAGATCGTTTTATTCTACACAATTCTTTACTACATTATACTGTTCATATTGTTAATTAAGGCAGCGTATTGCAAAAGAGCGCGCTGGCGGTAAACTTTTTTCCGACTTGATTTACTATTATCGTCACTGCGTATTCCTTATGTATTACCTAATGTAACAAAATATATACTAAAACCTAGGCAAAGAACATATCTATGAATTAAAAGAAAAACACGTAAATCGGATAAGTGTTTCTCGAGTGATAAGCGCACTAATGGACAGACAGACAAAGAGACGTTGCGTTTTATAATATGTAAGGATATACCTATATCTATATTATAATTTCGTGAAAAATTAATAAAAGTTAAATTTACAAAAATCACAGAAAATAAGTTTTCAACCGTTAAAATGATTTTTTATTTATTTACATACGACATATGCGACCATTTTTGAATATTGCTCGTTTATATCTATGTAGAAATATTTTGATGAGTGTATTTGTTGTTATTATAAATAAAAATATTATTTCGTTTAAAAACTCTTTCTGTGTCTGAGAAAGTAATGTTCTAAATTTTGGTCCGTGGTGTTGAACAGTTTGGGAAGCACTTTTCTATGTACTAATAAGATTAAATTTATATTTCTCCGATAGATTTATTTTTCAATATTTGTCTCTTTGTATAGGTATATATACCTGCAGCTTTAAATTTAATCAATACTAGTAATGTATAAATCTGTAGCTCTGTCTGTACAATGTAAATATATTTATAATCAATACATCGATTTACAAGCAATAAAATTCATTTCAATAGTTTTTAAAATGTTCGTCTCTCTGTTTTAAAGCCTGGCCCTATATTGAATACGGCAGCCCGTATTAAGGAATTTTAATTTGATATTTTCTAATAAAAAATCATAAAAATTAAAAGAAAAGTCAAGAGCATGATTTTGATGTAATTAACCCTTTATCATGGTACCTACGTTTTTAAAGGAGCCAGTCACGTGGAAATTCACAAAATTTTAAAATACTTAGGGCGAACCCACGGGAAAATTTATAAAATACAGTAAAATGTATTTATAGAAATAATTCAATGTAACGAAGGTGTACTGTACTAAATAAAATAAATTTATGCGTAGTGTTTCATAAATTGCATTCCACGTATTACGCATCGATTAAATGATATAAGAATTTAAAAAATCAATGACCGCTCTAACAATAATATTATCATGCGCTATACAAACATATTTTGTAAATTATAAACAACTCATGTATGTGTGGAATTGTAATTAAAAATAATAAATTATTCATGTAAATTGTATTATTATCTTTTAGTATCTACTAAAACAAGTATATTTTCTATGTAATTAGGTTTTATTTTTCAAAATAGAGTATAACTTATTTTTATTAATTAAAGATCTCCAATGTCTCTAAAATAAATATTTGTTAACAGGTTTTTATATTAAATCTTCAGTTCAACAATACGGAGAAATTTTGGATAGTTATATTTTACAAACCTACCATAATAGACACTAATTCAAATAACAGTAATACATTAAAAATATATGAATAATTTACTATAAATAAATACTAAACAGTTGAATAAACAAATGAATACATTATTAATCACAATAATCTTTAAACTATACGCAACAATTGATCCATAAAATGCAAGATCATCCCTAAAAACATCTACCCAATATTGCCATCTACTTTTCTATACGCTAGTTGTAAACAAACTTCTTGAAAACTATAGATACATAAACAAAACACTTACCGACAAACGTTATCAACAAACAATTGATAATATCGCAACAATTAAACTTGTCGACCGTTACTTTTTAAATTTCACAAAAACACACGAGATGTAGCGAGCTAAATCGTCTCACTGTACAGACTTGTGAACGGGAATAATTGACATTATACATGTATATATCTATATACATAAATATCGGGTTGCGAGGAGCAGACTAAAAATCGATAAACGTGTTGGCACCTATTGATTTTATTCAACCAATCGTAACATTGCATTTATCTGTATCGATCCATAGCCCACTGGATTCATGCGCTCCGAATCCGTGGGGTGACGTTCCGTGGTGTTGTTTTGTAATAATATAAACTTATAACATTCTATGTAATACGTGCATTATTTTTTACTTTCTAATTAAAAGTCATTTTGGATAACAGTTATGCCCGCCATATTATAAGAACATACTAATGTAGCAGTAACATTTTCTGTTTTACTATTTTTAAATAGTAAAAAACACAAAACATTAATTCTATTTATAGTTGTTAACGTTTTTTTATAGATTTATTTAAAATATCAATCCGGGAAGTCTTCAATAACGTACTTACATATGTCAAGGATGGCCAGATATCTTGAATTTTGCGGGACATTCCCGTATAGAGCTAGGCGCGTGAGTTATTTGTCACACACGCTCTCAAATTAATATATTTTACTTACGCCCTATCAGCCCTATCCCTCCCCCCCTATGGCGGGGCATACTCGTGACACGATCTTATGTCGCAATCGTTTTTCCAAATATTATATTTTCGTGTTATGATTTCTGAAATTTTAGAAGGATAAAATTAGTTTTATAAAATTTTTGCTGAAATTGAAAAGATTGAAAAATATATTTTTTTAAATATAACACGCCCGAGAAAATAAATTCACGCACAATCACATAGTTACGATTTAAAAAACTCTCACATAGTCTCGTATTTGATCTAGGGTGACCAGGTCTCAGGTTTTCACCTAGAGTCTCAGGATTTGCAAACTATCGTAAACCAGTGATATTTTAATACCCTCTAGAATTTTTTTAATAGGTTTATAAAGTTTCTTTAGAAATAGTTTTTAAAATATATTATAAGTGTTCCGTATCGTAATCAGAAAAAAGTAACACAAACCTTCTAGCTACTGAACCGTTTGACCAAGAAAGCTGAGATTTGGCATAATTAGGTACAGTAAATGGTGGAGCAAAAATAGACCTAAGTTATATAAATAAATGTTTAAGTTTTTGGCGCTTTTTGAAGGGGGTAAAACTATTTTTATCTAAAAATGTACTAGGGGTGGGTTGAGTAAATTTATTTGAAAAAATTTGACATTTTCATTGACATAAATCCAAATCGGTATTGTCTACACTACGTGGAAATTGTTAATTTTTTTATTAAAAATTAATTTTCTCTGCTCATCTCAATATTTTTCTAGTGGACTTGTAATAGACAAATATTCAGGTGACGACTAGTAAGATAAGAAAATGTGAATATTGAATCGGTGTTGTCTACATTACTAAGTTGATGAAATTCAATCAGTATTATCGATACTAGGATGACCGAAACTATAAGAGAATAACTCCACTAATTTTCGCTTTTTGTAATTTCATAAATTGTTTTTCTTAAAAAAATGTATATATATGTATAATATATTAGTATATATGTATAATATATACATTAACTAGGAGGGAAGTTAGAGTGAATACTTCTGTATAACTTCAAGCTTTTTCCAAGTTTTATAATCTAGATATTTTAAATATGAGTTTTACAATTAGCAAAGTATAGCCTCAAGATTTTTTTGCTTCCTCGCGCCATATCGAAGATACGAGAAGCTTTGTGATCGTTTTAAAATGAGAAATTAATTTAAAATGTTTTACTTAATCTTTCCGTTTCAAGTCAAGACAAACACTTTTCTTCGTTCCGTGTCTGTCTGTCTCCTGAATCCTTGCCATACGCATAACTCATGAACCACTTAACCGATATTAATAAAACTTGGTTGGTTGGTAGCGTCTGGTTTTAGGACGGTCCCATTTAAAAATCATTAAGATCGTGTGTAAAGGGGATGGGTGACATCCTAAAACATTTTTTTAAATATCGCAAGAACAACACATGTTTAAAAAGTCAGGCGCGTACAAGACAAACTTTTATACAACTTTTAAATAAAATTGTATAAAAATTAAATGGAAGAGGCTCGCTGAAAATTCTAGCCTAGGGACCTGCGATGTAATGTAGGGGCCTATGATAATGAACTATTAAAAATATTTTCTAATTTTAATTATTAACTGCTGTGACCATTTTTCGTACATTATAAAAACATTATACATTATAAATAATGTTTCTTATAATCTACGAAAAATGATCACAACAGTTTTCAAAAAATTATTTTTTTCTAACTCTTTAATTAATTAAATCGTTCCCCATAACGACCATGTAAACATAAAAGTGTCGCAACGCAGCCATTGATGTGGAAGGGGGAGTGAACTTTGGCGTCTGTCAAATTTTTTTAATTATTTAAATTTTGTATTAAGTGTTGTTTGTTCTATAATGTTTATGTAATAAAATATAGTCTAAACATTTTATAAAAATGGATCGTAAGTCTATTTTCCTTAAAATATTAAGAAAATAATGAATTTACAATAGTAAACATTTCAATTCATCCATAAAATATAATGCAATTAATTACATTTATGATTGGGTTCATGTAATTCGAAAAAAAGATTATAGATATAGCAAATAATAATGTAAATAGTACTATCGTAGATTATTTAATTCATAAGATGTATCAATTTCAAAAATCATTATTGTTTTCAGTAAATGTTCCAGTCGAGTTGGATGATTTGGAGAGTTGCATTAAAGATAATAATGAAGAAAGTATTATTATAGAATTGAATAAGATTGCAAGTATAAAAAATGGTGTTATTGAAAAGACGGAACCATTTGAATTACTTTTAAATAAAATGGAGGTGTCAATTTTGATTATTACAACGAAAACTATTGCAGAACTTGCTAAAACAGTGCCAAACAGAACATTGTTTTCTGAGCCGAAATTAGTATTAAGCATCTTAAATTTACTCAAAAATAAAAATACCAAATTAGAAATACAAACATGTCGAGCATTAGGAAACTTGTGTTACGAAAGTGATTTTGTAAGAAATATTTTATTTGAAAATAAAGGACTCGAAACTATTATAGAAATATTAAGATTTGAATTAGAAGATAAGAAACAAGATGAAATGACAGCTGATGCCGAACATTATTTAATTAACGAGCATTCAAAACAACTTAGAACGGTAGCTTGTGGATTACTGTTTAATTTCTTGGCATCAAATGAAAATATTCAGAAGAAGGCATTAGAGATCGACTGTTTGAACGTTGTTGAAAAACTACTGAAAGTCGAATCTCAAAATATAGATAATTCTGAAGATTGTATTACACATTTATTATTAATATTAACTTTATTGATGGATAATGGCGGCGAAGTATGGATCACAGAAAATATTTGTAAGAGTTTAATAAATATATTGAGGTTATCTACGAATCCAGACATATCAGAACTGTGCTTAGAAATTCTACAGGGTCAGGCGGAACATGGTATGAATTAATAATCTGAAATATAATTACTTTTAAATATACAATAATTTTCATTTACAGATGAGATAAAACTGCATCTGGCCAAACATGGCTTGTGTGAATTGATGTATGTTTTATTGGATAAGCATAAAGATTTAGCTCAAGATGAAGAAAGCCGAGCGCTCATGAAGATGGCATGTGATTTGATTGTTTTAGTTTTAACGGGAGGTAAACACTAATTAGGTTATTTTATTTTTTGAGTACCTACTATAATAATAAATTTTTTTCAGATGAATCAATGAATTTTTTGTACCACGATGGAAATGGAGAAGTGTATTACAATATGTTGAACTGGTTAAAATCTGATGATGAAGATTTATTAACAACAGGAATTTTAGCGATTGGAAATTTTGCAAGAAATGATGACCATTGTATACAAATGGTTCAGTATGGTGTACCGAAAATGTTATTTGGTAATTATTTTAATATGATAACAAAAATATTATCAATTTATTTATCAATTAACTCATTTATTATTGCAGATGTTTTACGAAAGCACAGCTCAATGGATGGTGACATAAAAATACCACATGCAATTTTAAGTGCTCTCAAAAACTTGGTTATTCCTGTTCAGAATAAATCATTGTTGATCAATGAAGGAGTTGTGGACATTATATATCCGTTAATGGAAAGTGAGCACACGCCTGTAATATTTAAACTATTAGGGACATTACGCATGGTGATAGATGGACAGAGTAAGTATTAATATTCATCTTGATAGCTTTTAACTTTGATTATTTTCATATTTACTTTTTAGAAGATACCGCTACAGAACTTTTGCTGCGCAAAGGATTCTTGGAGAAATTGGTCTACTGGTGCTATAACACTGACCATGGTGGAGTGAAAGGAGAGTCATCTCGACTTTTAGCATGGTCTATTAAAAACTGTCATTCTAATATGCCATACACAAACATTCTAAAACAGCCGGGTACTATAAAATGTCTAATAGACATGATACCTTCACAACACGCTGTCATGCAAAATGAGGCTTTACTAGCATTAAATCTTATTGTCTTACATTGCTTGAGTATAAGTGAAAATTCTCCTAAAGATGAATCGGGTAGAAGTATAGATCAGAAATCCATTCTAGAAGATATTCTTATTGAATCTAAATTGGGAACAAATATATTTCTACTCTTGGAAAAGTACAGTAAAGTTATAGAGCCGGAAGTAATGGAGAATCTGTGCACCTTTTTAGAACAGATCACTGTAAATGAGAATATGAAAGAACATTTACGACAGAATAACATAGTTTTGGAATTAAGTAAATTAAAAGATAATGAAAAGTTAGTAAAATTGTCTGACAGGTTTGATAAATTGGAATCAAACATTATGTCAGATTAGATATTATAAATAAGTTTATCAAACATTAATATAGAGTGACCAAATATAACGTATGATGAAATAAATATTAAAGTACTCTGCACTATTATATTTTAATTATTTTGGTGTAGACATATTGTTGATGAATCATTATTTTAAAAATAATGTCAAATATACTCATCAAAAAGTAATTAAGAGAATGAAAATATTTTTACAAGGGTGTAAAGTAGGACTCCACCTAAAAACAGGCTGAAATTATTTTTTAAGTATTCTATCAACTCAAAAATGCTGCCAGTACTAATTACAAAACAGAGGAAGATCATTTTACCTAAAAATTATTGTGAGCTGATTTTTTTCAAATTTGAGATGTGCGTGCATCAAAGTGAAACAGTACTATCAAAATGGTCTTCCCATGTCTTGAAATTAGTGTTGGCAGCGATCTTGAGTTAACACAATGCTTTAAAACTTTTTGAGTCCTATTTTAAGATGTAGCCCCACTTCTGAACAATAACCAAAAGTTGTGCTGAATTATGTATAATTGGTCACTCTACTCTATATAAAGTTATAGTATATATATAGTATATATACGATGAAGTTGCTGCCTACATGTGTGTTGTTACATATTTACAGTTCATAATTATTTATAAAGTGCAGTATATTCTTTGTTAAACAGTATTTATTGTATTTAAACGTTAATGACAAAGTTAAACTTTAAATGACAAAACGATCATTTTAGAATTTACTGTGTGTATGTATTTATATACAAGTATTATATGAACAACCATTTTTAATATTAAAATATTTATTTATTTTAAATATGCATATTATAAAATACATCAGAAATCATGAGCTTGTGTAAGAATACCAATTTATAAAATAATTTACAGAAGTGCAATTTTATTATTAATTCATTGTAGGGTAAATCTAAGGAAAATGAAGCATGACATCACAAAATTTTAGTTTTGCCCTTTTAGTGTTTGCAATTTAAAATCAAACATAATAATATACTGTTTCTTAAATAACATACTGAAATAGATTTCCTGCATATTTTTTTTTCAGAAAAGACAAATCAGAACATATCAATGATTGTATTTTGATTAGTGAAATAAACATTTTCAATGTTATAATGTGTATGAAAAATGCACTAGTTATATTTAAAAAACTTTTATTTGTAAATACGATATTATAATTATAATTAACAGCATGCCATCTGAATAGTCATTAAATATTTCATCTAGTCATAATAATTTTCAATTTAATATTAATTTTAAAAACAAGTCTGGCAAATAACACAACATTGAAATGTCGCTACATCAATCTTAAGAATTCAAACCGTGTAAGTGAATTATAAAGGTAGATGTTTAATAGCCCCTCAAGGATAATTTATTTTAGGAAAATCTGATATGAAAAACCAGCTTTTATTATTATATACCTTGAATTTGTGTTGATATTTTACTAGCTACAACTATTATACAGAAGCAACAATAGTTAAATATTAACTTAAACATTCTAACGTAAACTATAAGTGGTACATTTTATCACAGCATCACTTTTCATCTTTGACTTATATTTATTTATTGTATAAAATCTCTGGCTTATTTTATATATTTTTTTCATTGAGTAGAATAGATTTAAAGCATTAAATTTATTATTTTATGCAAACATATTTTAGGCAGACAAATACAAAAACTATTTACTGTCAACAATGTCAATACTAAAAATCAAGTGTCCTTAGTTAGGGCTATATTTGCGGGCTCAATCTCCTGCGTCGAAGCTGGGAGTTAATTTAATTTAAAACTGGGGACTTAATCTCCACTGCAACAAACTACTTTTAAACACAGCAATACAAAAAGGACAGTTGATGTCTTGACAATAATTTTTGTGTTTGTCTCACAGAACATATAATAATGTTTATCTGTTTAAAATATTATTGCACTAATTCATAATAAAACATAAATTCATTTAATGCTCAAAGTGTATAAAATAATGTATGCTTAAATATTACCATTTCACCTTTTTGTTGCTCTTGGAAAATATATAAATATTCTAAATACATTGTTAGATGGCAAAATGTTAAATATTACCAAATTTATTATCAATTACATTTAATGTAGTTACTTATGTATTTTATAATCGAAATTGTTCACATGCTGTCGCACAATTTACTTAATATTATTTTTATAACTATGTATTTGATAATACTTTAGATTTTAATTTTCTACTTATAACAATCAATAAGCTTTAATTAAAAATACAGAAATATGCATGTTTTGTATATTTTTTATTTATCAAACTGCAATAACAAAGTGTTTCAAAAACATTAGTGTTTATAAAGTGTTATTAAAAGTTTATACAAAATAGACAGAAAAATGTATTCTATTTTTCAATGTAATTTTTTACGTGTTGAAAGTTAAAATGAATTTAAATTTATTATTTGCAATTTAAACTCTTCATGTGTCTTCCATCAATTTAAACACAATACAAATGTATGTGAGTAAAAAATGATTGATTAAATTTTTTTGCATTGTATAGATTTTTTATATCAGATGAAATATCTAATTGAGGTAAGAATATTTTTACAAAAAAAAAAAAAACTGATGGCGATATAAAATATTACTTGTTACTGAATAATGTACATTTTTTTGCCCATTATGTATAAAAATAGTTATAAATTAAATGTAACATAACATTTAAGGTTTATTTACAATTAGAATTTATTGTTCTTACATTTATAAACATTTATTAATTATAAAAATATATAACAATAAAATAATAAAATAATTTAATTTTTTTCATGTTCCTATAAAAGCTAAAATGCATTAGTTTTTGAAGCTATGTATAATAATGCTTACAGTATTTTGCATTATAATTTGTATTTTATATAAAAGTAGCGCTTTGAACCCGGTGTTACCCGGGGATATTAATTCAATTAAAAATAAAGTAATCATGCCCACCCGATATGCCCACCCAACATGCCCACAACACACAGTTCACCGTGAATTGTTTTTTTCCGACTTCATGTTTACACAAAATATACAAAAAAAATATTCTTCTTCTGTTGGTGTTCTTTTCTTGGTAATACAGCCAAGAATTTTCTTCATATCTTGATTGTCTATTATATTTATTTGAATCCATTTACATGAGATTGATAGTAATTACAATATTTCAGCAGTGGCGAAGCGTCCATGGAAGCAAGGGAAGCAGTGCTTCCCTTACTTTATAGGTAAATTAATACAAATCTGTGTTTTCAGTAATTTCAGTTAATAAATAATTTAAAAATATTATTAGAATGTTCATCTTTATGCGCAACTCAAACAATTTAACAAAAAATCAAAAAGAGCATTTAATATTAATTTACACGCTCAATTATAAAACTATAATACCTCTACGTCTTATTTTCTTATATTTTAGTCGATATTTGTATGACGAGTTGAAGTTCACTGCAGGAAATTTCACTAAAAAATTTCGAATTTCTTATTTCGTTAAAAGTATGTTTATTGTATAGAAAATGGCGTGAAAAGTTGTCTGTTTCAAACCGCAGGTCTGTATCTCAAACCGTTCTCCAGATATAGCCTCTCAAAGTCTTAGTTTTTTCAAAATTTTGAAGAAAAATGGCCCTAACTTTTTAACGCGTGGTCGGAATTGATTTTAGTTGACGGATTTGGAATCAGCGTGTCAAAATCTATATAATGACACCTTAAAAACCTTAAAACTCGAAAAAAAAAAAATTTCGCGAAAAATCGAAAAAATTCAAAGGGGTACACCTTAAAAAAATGTCGATTTTTGACCAAAAATTTTTTGTCGGATTTTAAAGTATTATACATGTCATTATATAGATTTTGACACGCTGATTTCAAATCCCTCAATTAAAATCAATTCCGACCACGCGTTCAAAAGTTATGGCCTTTTTTCTCCAAAAATTTGAAAAAACTAAAACTTTGAGAGGCTATATTTCGAGAACGGTTTGAGATACAGACCTGCGGTTTGAAACAAACAACTTTTCACGTCATTTTCTATACAATAAACATACTTTTAACGAAATCAAAAATTCGAAAATTTTTACTGATATTTCCTGCAGTGAACTTCAACTCGTCATACAAATATCGACTAAAATACAGGAATATAAGACGTAGAATCATTTAGTTACTTGAACTTAAGGTGTTTCATAACTAGTTATTTTGTTAATAGGAAGAGGAAGATTGACAAAATATGCTTCCCTTATTAAAAATTTCACGCCTCGCCACTGTATTTCAGCATACATTTTGTTGAAATTTCAGAAAGTTTCAGCTCGACCTGTAGGATAGTAATGCCTGTTTGGTCCACGACTCCATATTCAGTATATTAGGAGTGACCCCTTGTTCCCAGAAACTAATGATTGATACAAAATCAAATGTACTTATTTATAAATGTTTAGAAGAATGAACACAAATAATATTGCCAAAAATTCTAAGGTGTATTTCTGTTAACAAGGGGTTTCCCCCATCGGCCAACCGGGGGACGCGCCGTATACGCGGTTTCAGGCTTCCGCGCACGGCCCGGACGAGACAACACAAACACATAAAACAAAAAACATAAAACATAATAATGCATGCAAAAAAAAACATAAACATAATAATACATGCAAAAAAAAACTTAATAACTAATGCATGCAAAAAAAAACAGCTGGAATTTCAGTTCTCGGTGCGCTGTAACTCAATTTTAAACATGCAATACATAACATAAACCAAATAATCTGAAATATAAGGGGCCCCCTTAGAAATATTATAGTTTTAATGAAATAATTTCTGAAATATAAAAATCAATTGTTAATTTCTTCTTATACAGATATTTTAAAATTCGATGTATACATTTTTTGTCCTTATTGAATTCCATTTTTCCTTTTTTTGATAACTTCAAAACTAATTTTGAAAGACCAAAGGAATATAAATAAATAACAAATCTTGAGATCCAGCCCATAATCTGAAAATAGAGAAACATGATAATAATAAAAAATAGTGATAATAATCTCTACCCGATGCAAAATTGAAACCAGCATCTTTTTGATGTTTTTTTTTGTAACCTTCTTATACTTATTTTTTTTCTTAAGTATTTTAAGTCCAATATTTAATTATCATAACTTCATTCTTTATAAGTCTTTCTTGAAATTTAGGTATTTCAAAAGAAAAAAGAATATATACGAGAAATACAAGCTTGAGATCCGTCCGTGATCTGAAAGTAGAGAAAATTTATATTAATTTAAAAAAAGTGAATAATCTTATACGGGGTTGCATTGATTGTCAATCAATTTAACCCTGTATTATCTCGATGCAAATTCAAGCAAAGCAATTCTTATATTTTTTGTATCCTTTTCTTGATAACTTCAATTTTGTTAGTTACAAAAAAATACTCTTGCGGAACGGTCGAAAATCTGAAAACAGAGAAAATTATATTAATAAAAAATATGTGAATAATCATTACACAGGGTTGCATTGATTGTCAACAGATTAATAATCAATCCAACCCTGTATTATCGCGATGCAAATTCAAGCTAAGCAATTCTTCTTGTAGTTTTTGATTCATTTTCTTGATAACTTCAATTTTATTAGAAGAAAAATAGTCTTGCGATACGGCCGAAAATCTGAAAACAAAGAAAATTATATTAATAAAAAGTTATTAAATCGCAAAATATATAATCCATACAATGTTTCTCATGTCAATAATTTAAATTTTTCAGATTCAAAATTAATTGTAGATATTCTGTTTATAATGATTATAATTTAATTACGGTATTTTATTTTCATGTTAAAAAAGTTAAGAAACACTGATTTGATTATATATTTTTTTGCAAATAGGCACTTTTCAAACACTATTTTTTTTTCACAAACTTTTCCTGAAATAAAAAATACTCTCTTCCTAGAAATGACTAGAAAATGAAAACTCAGTAATCTTTAGAAAAATATTTATATCTTCTTAAAAATTGCAATTGGATAGTAAAAAAATTACTAACGATATTAAAATAAAACAAGATTACTCAGTTTTATTTTCCCTTTCATTAACATAACAGATATTATAAATAACGTATAAGAGATAGGAGATTACTTATAAAAACCTGAAAACCAGAAAAGATGATTAGTACTTATGAACTAAATAAATACACATTTATAGTCCATAGAAAGAGAGCAACTCCGCATTAACCTAAGTGTGCTATTCAGTATCTGTTCTGGAGGACAAAGTTACGCGATAATCTAATTTACTGATCAAATTGACTATTTAAGTTATTAATTAAAAAAAAGAACACACTAATTAAAAATTTATTTTAAAAATAATTAACAAACAAAAATCCCTCGATGCCGCCGTGTCTGGAAAACGACACAGCAGTCCAAATCCTGAAATAAATATATACATACATTGTGTGAGGTGGATGAGGTTTACAATATAAGGGTGTTGGTTGTGTAGTCAGTGTCTCTACTTGTGCCGCCTAAACGCACCCGCTCAAGGCAGACATCGCCTAGACTTTCTCCAGCAAATTCAAACAGATAACGGTCTTTTCGCTAGTTTCTTCCAGCGTCTAACCACTATATATCATCTTTGAGTGAGATATCGCTTAAGAAATCCTAGACAAGTTTACTTATCGCTTGTTTTACTTAAAGTCCATTGACGTACAAAATATCAACCAAGTCTACCTCTCACGTCCCTACCTAAGACATTCCAAATAGGCAGCGGGCCACGGTTCGTTGTATGTTGTTCAAATATTCCGCCCTCCCCCCCTAAGAGAACTCAACGACTAACACTGTCCGAAAACGGATCTTCTAGATCCAAATAGACAGGGTTCTTCGCTAGATCGGAAACCAATTAAATCGGAAGAACAGCTAAATTATACTACAAAATAATATAAATTCGTAAGTCACAAAACAGATCAATGTATCTGTTTGGTGAAATACGATACAATAATAAAGTGATTGGTAAGCGGAGGGCCTATTGATCAAGCCCTACGACCGCTTGGGAAGGGGTGAAACGTTGGACCAAATACCTACTAAGCACACTGTTAATATTTAAAACTCAAACCTTTACAAAGCTTTTACTCCTTGAAAAATTGAGGTGACTTCTTTGGTGAATACACACTTAACAAACACAATATTTTATACATGCACTTCACTTTTTTAAAATTGCCCATTTCACTCAAACCTTTACAAAGCTCTTACTCCTTGAAAAATTGAGGTGACTTCTTTGGTGAACACACACTTAACAAACACAATATTTTATACATGCACTTCACTTTTTTAAAATTGCCCATTTCACTTAATTTTAAATACACATTTTTCACTATTAATATTTAATACTAATGCCTCGGACACACATCGCGATGATATTCACGTAACAACGGCCCGAATGTTCTTAACATTTTCCTAATGAAGACAAACTAACACGAATATACCGTTTACACATCGGCATTTAGCCATACTCGACAAACACTCGACGATGGTGTACCAGGCATAAAACCTTTTTTTAAAACACTTTTTTCATTATTACTATTTAACACTCTCACTCCTTGAATTTTCTTTCTTCATTCTTTGAATATACACGTGAACTAAAAAAATAAATATCAGCTGATCCGCCCGTGATCTGAAAATAGAGAAAATTTATATTAATAATAAATATGTGATTAATAATCATTACACAGGGTTGTATTGATTGTCAACAGATTAAAAATCAGTCCAACCCTGTATTATCGCGATGCAAATTAAAGTTAAGCAATTCTTCTTGTATTTTTTTTATCGTTTTCTTGATAACTTCAATTTTGTTAGAAGAAAAATACTCTTGCGATACGGTCGAAAATCTGAAAACAGAAAATTATATTAATAAAAAATATGTGAATAATCATTACACGGATTGCATTGATTGTTAACAGATTAATAATCAATACAACCATGTATTATCGCGATGCAAATTAAAGCTAAGCAATTCTTCTTGTATTTTCTTGTATTTTTTTCTTGATAATTTGAATTTTGTTAGAAAAAATATAAATACTCTTGCGGAACGGTCGAAAATCTGAAAACAGAGAAAATTATATTAATAAAAAATTATTAAATCGCAAAATATATAATCTATAGTCTATACAGTGTTTCTCGGGTCAATAATTTACATTTTTCAGATTCAAAATTAATTGTAGATATTCTGTTTATAATGATTATATTATTCTAATTTAACTATGGTATTTTATTTTCATGTTAAAAAAAGTTGAGAAACACTGATTTGATTATATATTTTTTGCAAATAGACACTTTTGAAACACTAATTTTTTTTCACAAACTTTTCCTGAAATAAAAAATACTCTCTTCCTAGAAATGACTAGAAAATGAAAACTCAGTAATCTTTAGAAAAATATTTATATCTTCTTAAAATTGCAAATAGATAATAAAAAATGTACTAACGAGATTAAAATAAAACACGATTACTGAATTTTATTTTCCCTTTCATTAACATAACAGATATTATAAATAACGCATAAGAGATAGGAGATTACTTATAAAAACCTGAAAACCAGAAAAGATGATTAGTACTTATAAACTAAATAAATACACATTTATAGTCCATAGGAAGAGAGCAACTCCGCATTAACCTAAGTGTGCTATTCAGTATCTGTTCTGGAGGACAAAGTTACGCGATAATCTAATTTACTGATCAAATTGACTATTAAAGTTATTAATTTAAAAAAAAGAACACACTAATTAAAAATTTATTTTAAAAAGAATTAACAAACAAAAATCCCTCGATGCCGCCGTGTCTGGATAACGACACAGCAGTCCAAATCCTGAAATAAATATACATATATACATACATTGTGTGAGGTGGATGAGGTTTACAAGATAGGGTGTTGGTTGTGTAGTCAGTGTCTCTACTTGTGCCGCCCAAACGCACCCGCTCAAGGCAGACATCGCCTAGACTTTCTCCAGCAAATTCAAGCAGATAACGGTCTTTTCGCTAGTTTCTTCCAGCGTCTAATCACTATATATCATCTTTGAGTGAAATATCGCTTAAGAAATCCTAGACAAGATTACTTATCGCTGGATTTACTTAAAGTCCATTGACGTACAAAATATCAACCAAGTCTACCTCTCACGTCCCTACCTAAGACATTCCAAATAGGCAGCGGGCCACGGTTCGTTGTATGTTGTTCAAATATTCCGCCCCCCTCCCCTAAGAGAACCCAACGACTAACACTGTCCGATAACGGATCTTCTAGATCCAAACAGACAGGGTTCTTCGCTAGATCGGAAACCAATTAAATCGGAAGAACAGCTAAATTATACTACAAAATAATATAAATTCGTAAGTCACAAAACAGATCAATGTATCTGTTTGGTGAAATACGATACAATAATAAAGTGATTGGTAAGCGGAGGGCCTATTGATCAAGCCCTACGACCGCTTGGGAAGGGGTGAAACGTTGGACCAAATACCTACTAAGCACACTGTTAATATTTAAAACTCAAACCTTTACAAAGCTCTTACTCCTTGAAAAATTGAGGTAACTTCTTTGGTGAACACACACTTAACAAACATAATATTTTATATATGCACTTCACTTTTTTAAAATTGCCCATTTCACTTAATTTTAAATACACTTTTTCACTGTTGACATTTACAACACTTTTACTCCTCTAATTTTCTTTCTTCGTTCTTTAATAACAAACTAGTGAACCAGAAAAAGCTTAGGATCCAGTTAGTGATCTGGAAATAGAGAAAATTAATATTAATAAAAAAGGTACTTGCGCTTTGTTCATTATATCCCCGGTATTTGCAGATGTGTCTCATCTATTATATGATTTAATAAGCGCCAATGTGAGTTAAGTGTACTTTTGGTTTACATATTTATTATTTCATATGCAATTATCAGTGGTGCCAGAACCATTTTTTCTGGGGGGGGACGTACGAACTTCAAAATGTAGTCATTGAAAATGTTTGGGGAGAAATGGCCGACTATCAATTTAACAAAAACTATACACGATTTTTAAAGCAAATTGAGATAAATCTTTGTAAGGGAATATTTTACAACGAACGTTGTAGACCTATATTATACATAGTATCGTTCTTGAGATATCTTGGGATGTCACCCCTCCCCCTTACACATGATTTTGATGATTTTGAAATGGGACCGTCCTCAAGCCAGACCCAACCATCCGACCAAGTTTCAATAATATCGGTTCAGTGGTTCATGACTTATGCATATAACAAGGATTCAGGGGACAGGCACACGGACGGATGAATAGACAGACAGACACAGAACGAAAAGTGTTTGTCTTGACCTAAAACGGCAAGATCAATTTAAAATTTTGAAATCGGAGAACAATTTTTTTTGTCTCATTCTAAAACGAACACAAAGCTTCTTGTATCTTTCGATATTATGTAAATAAAATTATAAGATTTTAAAATATTTAGTTTTATAAAGAAATTCATAACGAAAAAAATGTATTTTTAGTGTTCCGTGAAAACGAAACACTAATGGTCTCCGTCCGTCCGTCTGTCACAGGCAATTTTCTCTGAAACTAATCGACGTATACATTTGAAATTTAACATAAAGATAGTTTTGTTTACATTTTTTTAATGAAATCGACAATGTTTAAAAACATTGAAACAACCTCAACATAGTTTTTTTTTCAAAAAAATAATTTACTGGTATATTTTAATTGTTTATAAAAGAATATAATTGCCTGCAATTTGATTAATAATAATACATATTTATTCAACCTTAAATAACCGCAAATAAAATTATAAAATAAGTCAAAATAATGTAAACGTGATGTGAACTATACTGAATATAGTGAATAGTGTATATAACCGCCAAATCGAATTTGCAACAATGTTCATACCAAAGGCACTTAACGAACTTGTTATATTTTTAACAATCAAAATTTGAAAAAAAAAATCAATTATTTTGCATTTTGATTAATGTCCAGTATTATAAAAGAGCTAACAAAATTAACTAAAATAATCACATGAATACTGCACAAAAAAAACCGCCAACTGAACTATGCATGTGTGAGTGTATACGTGTGATTTGAAGATGGCAAGCAACACTATAGAAAAAACTGTCTATTTTAACAATATAATTACTGGAAGGATTAGTAAAGTAATTTTGTAAAATAAATAAATAAATAACGGTATAACTAACATAGTAACAATAGATACGATGATGCATAAGTACTTACATATATTAGGAATGCCATTGTATTGGTATTTCAAATATAAATTATACTAATACGTTAAATTTCGTACACGATACGTTGAAATTCAAAATAACAATATTTCCGCACTTTGTATAGAAACTTTTGCACATATATTTAGATTTGTAAAACGAAAAATACTTGGAATATGACTTAAATTACCATAAGCACAAAAAGCCCGCCCAAGTAAACCATCACTACGTCACAAAAACTGTGCGTGTGTGTGTGTTTGATTGCATAGGTGTGTAATTTAAAAAAAATGGCAGGCAACACTATAGAATAATTATTTTTAATTACATACTAATTTTTACATTTTACATTAGATTATCTTCTATTAAAATAAAAATTACTTGAAGAATTAGCAAACTCAAAATAATTATACAAAAAAATTAATTAATGAAAATGACATGAGATATATTAATTAACGTTCAGATATGCAGACATAACAAAACGCCAGTATAAGTAGTTCAAAATTCAAATATAAATCATTATAAATGAAACATATTTAATTCGCTAGCATTGTTATTAAATGTAGTAATAGTTTCGCACCTTATAGAGAAACTTTTGCACATATATTTATATTTGTAAAACAAAAAAAAACATTAAAAATATTACTTATTGTTAAACAATAATTATAAGAACACCGCTTAAACAGTTTAAACTGTCAACTAAAGTAAGTATGTGTAAGTATGTACCATCGGCATCATAATTCGTCTGCAACCCTAAAGTTCATATTCGCCTAGTTTTTTTTTTTTAATTTCATATTACATTATATTTTATTTGTATAGTTGTCCCACTAAATGCGTTTTGTTATTTTAAACAATTATTGTTTAAAATAATAAACCGAATATGTGTATAAAAATAAATATTTAAACTAACAGTACAAATTTGACTCACATCGGCGCTCATCAAATCTTATAATGCATGAGACTTCCACAGTGGCGTCTCTAGGGGGTGGCACCAGGGGCGGAAATCGAGTGTCCCCCTTCACCGCAAAAAAGTCAATAGATTTTATTTTTACACATTAGGCGGGGTCCCCCTGTGATTTTTTAAGGACATAAAAATTATCTATTTTTTTAAATAAATCGAATGGTTATCATACCCCTCATAGATTTTCAATGACCAAAAAAATTTGTTTACATATTTTACCCCCTGGAAGCTTAAAATAACCAAAACAATAATGTAAAATTATTCTAATTAGATCAAACATTGTATCCAGTCAGATCTGATTGAATCTGATTAGATCTACTTAAATTATATCTGGATATTTTATGGACACTGACTAAATCTGATTAGATCTAATTCTATACCTAGTCAGAGTTACTTTGGTGAATAATAACAATAAGCTATGGTATTTAACTGATGTATTTTGAATATGTAATTTGGATCCAATCTAATCTAATGGATCCATAATAAGATTTAATTTAATTTTAATTAATTTGTGTTTACAGAAGTCCAGGAGTATGTATATAAATTAAATAAAAAAATGAAAATTCCCATTACGTACGTAGTACGTAGATACTCGTATATATACGTATGCATTTTTATACCGAGCAATTCATTATTAATAAAGTGTAACATTATAATCATAGATGTTATAAATTATAATATAGGCAACATAGGCAATTTCCTAGCATTCGAATTGCGTTTCGTGTGCGTTCTTCGAATGTGCAATCATAGACTTCTATAAGTCTGTGTACAATGAATGGAGTTTCTAATAATTAACACGGTACAGCGCTGTAGTATTTTTGCGGCCACGTAAGTCAGTGAATTTGTCAGAAATCAAATTGGTTGAGTTTTCTAACGAAAACTCAAAAATGTGTAAATATTTTCAAGTGTTTGTGTCATGATGATCAATTTTAATATATCGTGTTAAATAATATATTAAATCGTAAGTGTGCTATTGTCTGCTAATAAAATTATGTTAAAATGTTTAAATTTAGGGTTAAGGTTCTTATAACTTCAATGTCAATTTACGAATGATTTGGCAATTATTTGCTATTTGAACATATTTTTACTATTTTTAAAGTAAAAATGTTAATATTTTCCTAGTATCACTTTGCATTTTTACAAAGCGTACATAAAGAAGCATACTTATTAAAAAATTTTTAAGTACCTAGATTTTAAATACATTTCTTGAACTTCGAACTTTTGAAAATTGTTTTTATTGAAATGCGTATAAAAAAGCATTTGCTTCTTCGTATAAGGAAAATCTTGGTATTTAATTTGCGTCAAATTTTAAAGCATTGAATATACGCCAACGGCCCAGACTGGATTAATATAATTAAAAAATGTATTGAAAATTAAATGAAAGTAATTTCCTTTAAAAGTATTGATCATTACTCATTTATATAAAAATAATGGAAATAAATATGTGCATTTTATGTATATAATTAACAGTATTTTAATTAACTTTATTTTTACAATATACCAACATTTTTTTTAAATTTTAGTTACCTATATGTATTTTATTTACACATAAATAATATTTGAAGTTTTGTGTCAATGATTAATGTACATATTTTCAATTATTTTACTAGTTTAGGTCATTTTTAGTGTTTTTAACTAATAACCTAATTCATGCCTAATTTCCATTCATAAAGACTCTATTACTAATTGCTTTACTATATTATTAATTAAGTAATTGCTGTAGTGAGTCAGAATACTTCTTAATATTAATATGTATAATGTTACAGTCTACATATTATTCAATTATTTAAGTATCATGTCATAAGTAATTACTAAACTTTTTTGATACATTTTTTATTCAAAACATGTATTTCAAGGTTTATTTATAAATTTCATTTATGTAAAAAAATGCTGTTTTATGATATTACTGTAATAAAATGCATTTTTTTATACAAGCTTTCTTTTATCTTTATCTTTTCCATTGTATATTGAATTTATAGCCTTTTTAAGGAAATTACATATAATTTTATTGTTAATTATTTTTTCAAGCGTTACAACAGATAACAGACTTTTGATATTATTTTGTTTTATTTCAGAGAAACTTTTGATAACATCTGATCACAATGTCGCAGCATCCATCCTCTGAAAATATTTTCAACGTTTCACAGCAACAGACCGGAATGAAACCGATAATCCACAATCCCGGTCAAAAGCTCTCTCTGTCAACGCCTTCGACAAATGGCCTTTTGAGTTCTGCACATTCATCTCGGGACCCATCGCCTCTAGCATGGAAACAAAGTGAAATACCAGCATCTCAACTTCCGCCAGGAATGAGTTTACGAACCAATACATCTAATGTACCGAGTTCGCAATCGGTACACCCAAAACCTAATCATAGTAGTAATATATTGTTATCGCAAATACAAGAATCAACACCTCAGAATATATTATTAGCGCCAACAAATTTCAATCCAAATTCACCTTCGTTAGTAACTAGTTCACCTTTACAAAATACACAGATCGTTAAATTAGTAGGTACTCAAAATAAAAATGAAGTTGTTACATCTTCGAGTAATAAAATGCCTGGAACTGGAAACATGTTAGAAATATCAAATTTAAATAGACAAACAATTGGTGATGTGAAGAAAATTGAAGCTAGTGATTTTTCTAAAAAGTTGGATTATGTTTCGAAAAAAGTGGAAGACATGTCTGTTAAAAAACAAATAAATTCTGCAGTAGTAAGTGATACATCATTGGAACAACGTGAAAATTTCACAAGAATGTTTAAGCAAGATCATAATGAAACTCGTAGAACTACTTCATTAATGTCCCCCAGTTCTGACAAGATTGTGATGACTAGTGTTGTATCAAAACCCACCATTTATGTAACAACGCCAAATTTAATTGCTCCTAGTTCTGTTGAAACTAATGTTCTATCAAACCAACAGTCAAGTATTTTAAAAGATGTGCAAAAAGTGACACATACCATTCCAGAATTTGAAAATTTAACTAAGGAAAAAAATGCGATGGGTTATGATTTTAAAAATGATCAAATAACTTCTACATTCAATACTCAAAATGTGGATTTTAAAAAGCAATTAGAAAGAAAAACTGAAGGAATAACATCCACTTCAGAAAAAATATTTCCAAATCAAGATGCTCAATCTAGATTTGACATTAACAATTCATCTAGTATTAATCAAAATTTGAATAACAGCCATCATAGTAAAACTAATTCAAGTTCGGATAGTATTCACTTGACACATTCAGTAACTACTGAGCAAAAACAAATTACAGGACAAGCCCAACAAGATATAAACCCTCCTGTTTATAAAACTAGTGCTGAATACAACCAGCTGGTTGATAAAAGAAATGATTCAAACACTTCTGTTGTAAATAATAAAAGTCAACGGTTGCCCACTTTATATTTGTATAATCAGCAAAGTAAAGAATCACCGGTATTAGGTTCTGGTCATCAGGAA
Organism: Sialis fuliginosa; assembly: GCA_961205875.1. NCBI lineage: Eukaryota > Metazoa > Arthropoda > Insecta > Megaloptera > Sialidae > Sialis > Sialis fuliginosa. Next base: position 11,720,461 of record OY540818.1, on the reverse strand, counting down.
CAATTACCACAGATGCCAACTAATCAAAATTCTGCTCAATCAACTAGAATATTACTACAGCAACAGTTAAACCAATCGACTGTTTCAAGTCAACAAATGCCGACAAATTATCTTCAGCAAAATCGACAATATCAAAATCAACAAGCTCAGTTTCCGGCTTCAACTCAATTTCAACAACAAATTTCTAATCCATCGATACAAAGACCACAACCTCTCCAGTTTCAGCTTGTTCAACCCGTTAGTACAGTTCCAAATCAATCTCAACCTAATCAATTATCTACTTCAAGTCAACAGTCTACAGTTTCAAGTCTGGTTCATCCTAATATAAATCAATATCAAGCTAAACCACCACAACTTCAGTCAGAAATGGTTCAACCTCCAGCTCCAAATCAATTTCAAGTAAATCGATCACCAACTTCAGGGCAACACCAAATAATTCAACCTTCAACTTCAGGACATCAAGTAATTCAACCCTTAACTTCAGGGCAACATCAAATAATTCAACCTCCAACTTCAGGGCAATTACAAATGAATCAACCTCCTACTTCAGGACAATTGCCATTAAATCCACCTCTGGCCTCAGGACAATTACAAATGAATCGACCTCCAACTTTAGGCCAAATGCCAATGAATAAACCTCCAACTTTAGGCCAAATGCCAATGAATCAACCTCCAACTTCAGGACAATTACAAATGAATCAACCTCCGATTTCAGGGCAATCGCCAATGAATCAACATCCAACTACAGGGCAGTTACAAGCAAACCAATCACCATCATTAAATCAGTTTCAAATAAATAGACTGCCTAATCAACCGTTGAGCCAACCAGTTCAACAACAATCTCTTAATCAATTCCAGCAAAATCAAAATCTCCCAAAACAAATACCACCTGAAAATGTTGCCCAAAGCCAACAACCAGTGAATTATAATGAACAAAATCATGTTCCTTTACCTCCTACTTACAACCAACAGAAACTAACCCAACCAGGTTATCCAGGTGGAGATTCATCACCGATTAATCAACCTAAAATGCCAACATCACAATCAAGAAGGTATCCGACTCAAACATATCAGAATTATGGATATCAAAATACAGTTCCACAACCACAGCAAAACTATAATCAGCCGCAAATGCAACCTCAGTATAAATTAAACCAAAATCAAATGGGAAATATGCAACAAACGTACCAAAGTGATTCTCAGGGTAATTTAAATGTAACTCAGACAGGTTTTAATAGATTGTGGGGGTGTGAGAGTTATGACTTGTTACAAAACAGGAATATTCTGCCTCCGGGAAAAGTTGAACCTGGGAAAGTAGTTCTTGCTCAAGAGTGTTTGAATTCTGCAAATTGTAGTCCAGAGTAAGTTTATTTTTAAATTTGCTATGTGAAATATCGTTAATCCAAAATAGATTTAATTTTTTCATGTATCATTCAATGTTGACGATACATATATCTATAATCTATATATATGTGGATATTTATTTAGTTCTTCAGAATGTAGATATTTTAACAAGATTTTGGATCTTCATAATTTTTATTAATATTATCCTTTGTGATAATGTTTAGAATACTATGATCTTTCTATATTGGATAAATGATATTCTATTTACTGTATTTCTAAAGTACCAATATTTTAAATTAATTTTTTGCAGTATTTTCCGTTGTACAATGACGAAAATTCCTGAATCAAATTCCTTATTGAACAAATCACGTTTACCTCTAGGAGTTTTAATACATCCATTTAAAGATTTAAATGTAAGTCAATCGTTAATTAATTATTTAACTGATTTAATATATGTATATATATGTGAATATTTTATTTTTCAGCATTTGCCGGTTATACAATGCAATTCCATAGTTCGATGTCGTGCATGTAGAACATACATAAATCCTTTTGTATATTTCGTAGATTCTAAACGGTGGAAATGTAATTTGTGCTACAGAGTTAATGAATGTGAGTATATTGTAATCGTTTTATTGTATAAAATGTTGTCTTAATGTTGTATATTTTATACAATAAAAAATAAGATTTTACATTTCTGACAAAAACCAAAAATGAATATAAATTTTAAATATATCATTCTCATTTTATTAGTACCAGAAGAATTCCAGTATGATCCTTTAAGTAAAACATATGGAGATCCAACTAGAAGACCAGAAATAAAATCTAGCACTATAGAATATATTGCACCATCTGAATATATGGTAAGTTGAAAAAATGCACAACTCTACATTTGATTGCTAAGAAACACTTTAAAATATTTTTTAGGTACGCCCACCACAACCTGCTGTATATTTATATGTTTTGGATGTTTCACGGCTTGCAGTCGAGTCCGGTTACTTACAAGTGCTTTGTAATGCTTTAACGGAAGAAATAGATAATATACCAGGAGACGCACGGACACAAATTGGGTTTATCTGTTTTAATTCATCGTTGCATTTTTATTTATTAGCAGATGGTTTAAATCAACCTCATGAAATGACCATAGTTGATATAGACGGTAAGTAAAAAATTTATCTAAATTAAATACTCGTATCATAGAATTCTGAATTCTTATTTGTCGTGTGTTATTTTGTTTTAGATATATTTCTTCCTTGCCCTAGTTTATTGGTGAATTTGAAAGAACGTAAAGAAATGGTGAAAGATTTACTTTCCCAACTTCCTACACGCTTTGAAAATTCTCATGATACGGGATCAGCTTTAGGTGCTGTTTTACAAGCAGCTTTTAAAATGATGGTAAGTTATGCATAAAATTTTATTATTAAGTATTATCTACATTGAATAAATTAATTTATAATCTTATTTCACAGTCACCAACAGGCGGGCGAGTTTCAGTGTTCCAATGTTCACTGCCGTCGATTGGACCAGGACAGCTAGTGTCACGTGAAGTACCATCACAGAGGGCTGGTTCTGAAGTACCGCACCTGAACCCAGCCACAGATTTCTATAAGCGGCTGGCACTTGAGTGCAGTGCACAGCAAGTCACGGTTGACTTGTTTATTTTGAATGGCCAATACGTGGATCTGAGTACTATATGTGAGTGTTTTTATTTTTTATATCAAGCTAAAGTCTAAAGCTGCTACGTAGACGATTGTTACTGTCAAGAGAACTGTCATATAAGTTTGATACCCCATTTGAAAATACTTGCAAGATAACAAATTTTTGCTAGCTAGTCTGTAATATTGGATGTAATATATAGAATGGTTCAATTAACCTTAAACAATTGTGTAGGCGTTTGTTTTAAAAAATTATAATTTGACAATAACGATCACTTGACAGTAACAATATTGACAATAATGATTGTCTATTGTAAATTTTTAGGGTTACTTCCACCCTTCAATACAGTAATCTCATTATTCATCACTTTAATAATAATATAAATATTGTTGATTTTTTTTGTAATGTTAAAATAATTTATACATTTTCAGCTGATATAAGCAGATTTAGTGCAGGATGTATACACCATTGGCCGTTGTTTAAATCAAGTCGTAGTGTGCAAGTACAACAATTTGATAACTGTCTTAGGAGGTATTTGACAAGAAAGATAGGGTACGAAGCTGTAATGAGGATACGATGTACACGGTATGTAAATTGAATCGATACATTTTTGTAAGATAATAAAAATGTGTATTCTTATTTCAGTGGGTTAGCAATTCATACGTTCCACGGTAACTTCTTTGTTCGTTCTACTGATTTACTTTCACTCCCCAATTGCAATCCTGATTCGGGGTTCGGTATGCAGGTTGCAATCGAGGAAAGCTTAACAGATTTACAAACAGTTTGTTTCCAAGCTGCGCTGCTGTACACGTCCAGTAAAGGTATGTGATTAATATTGATTGTTGATAAATTTTAACAAAATGTAATCGTTTTTAGGAGAACGACGAATCAGAGTTCACACTCTGTGCCTTCCAGTTGCTACAACTTTGTCTGATGTTTTGAACTCTGCTGATCAACAGTGTATTGTTGGATTGTTAGCAAAAATGGGTATGATAATTGGAATTGTTTAATAGTTTATTTGAATCAATTCTGATAATTTTGTATATTTATTTATAGCTGTGGATCGATCATTCAAGTCAAGTTTAACGGATGCAAGAGACGCTTTCATCAATGCAGCTATAGATATTTTATCTGCCTATAAATTATCATTAAATCAAGGGTCTGGAATGGGGACGGGTCTTCTAGCACCGCATAGTCTTAGACTGCTTCCATTATATATTGTAGCATTGTTGAAATATGTAAGTATAAGTTATGTTAATAATTTACTATAATTTTGGTTACAAATATAATGTTTAATAAATTTGAGGAAGCACCATTTTCTTAGTCTTCAAGGTATATTGCTTTCATTGATAAAGCATATTCACACTTCAATAAATATATAAATAAACTTCCACAATGAAATGTGATTGCTGTTTTCTAAAACAACAATAATCTTATTTACTCGCAGATTGCATTTCGTATTGGTGTGAGTACACGTCTGGATGACCGTGTATTCGCTATGTGTGAAATGAAGAACTTGCCACTGGTCCACTTGATTCAGCAAATATACCCTGATCTGTATGCGGTGCATTTGTTGACCGAGGAAGGTGGAATAGTCGACGATGATGGAAAAGTGATTCCGCAACCGGCTAGACTTCAATTGAGTGCTGAAAAGTGAGTATCTTCTTTTAAATATTGTTATAATATTAGCATATGTATAACCACGGTGTAACTACAATTGGTGTTCAAAATTAAAAATTAATTAAAATATAATTATTAAAAATCAGTTTGGAAACTATTCATAATTAAAGAAGGTGCAGCTAACTTCATGCATTACGTGACAAACAGACAAAGGCTATTGTTTACTGTCAATTTTTAGTAAGCAGTTGTATGTCACGATTAGTTGAATTAGAAAAATAATTGTATTAATTTTTAATTTGTTTTAGACTTGATTCACGTGGTGCTTTTCTACTTGACTGTGGTAATCATATGCAACTGTACATTGGACACAGTGCTTCAACAGATTTCATCAGTCGAACGTTAGGTTATCCGAATTTCAACGCGATTCCAGATGAGTGTTACGAGTTGCCTAGAACGAGTACACCTGATAATGATCGTTTGCACACTTTCATTAATCATTTAAATTTTGAAAAACCGTTTCCTGCAACAATTCAACTTATTAGGTATGTAATTATTTATTACTTTATTTTGTTTAGTTTGTAATGAACTTTAAACATATCAGATTAAAAAAGTGATTCCAAAAAAGTTAAGAATTACATTAAGGAACTATAAACTCATGAAATTGTTACTACTATATGCATGAATTAAAAAACATCTTTGTTTAAAAAACAATTAATTGATTTTGAAAGTTAAATTTTAACAAAAATGTTGCAAATCAAATTGATTTAAATTGAGAGTCATTGTAGTGAATATTATTTTATATTTTGTAATTATAATTTTTCAGAGATAACAGTCCGTTGCGGATTCAGTTTACGGAAAAGCTTATAGAAGATCGTATAGAGAATGCACTATCGTATTATGAATTTTTGCAACATCTTAAAACGCACGTTAAATAATATTATTTTATTTTATTAGGTTATCACATTTATAATGATAAAATTTTGCAGTTGTGTATTGAATTAAATTTTGTAAATATACAATCAAGTATGAGATTTTTGTTTACTTAGTCGACAAAAATAATTCTTTGACGTATAATTAATTATATGCCAATAGATGCTCAATTATTTTTATGTATGTTTATTTGTATTTGTTTTTTTTTCTTTCATTTTTTATTACTGCGTTCAGACTAATTGAAAAACTTGTGAATGTTAAAAAAAAGTGAATATTTTCTCATTCTTTTATTTATTATGAGAATATTTGGACGGTCTGAATACAGTTAGTTTATAAAAGAAATAATTGAAATATATTTAAAAAATATTCAAAAATAAATGATTTTATATGACTTTTATTGATAAATAAATTAAATAACTGCAAAATTTAAATTACTGTGAACTATTTATTGAAAATAAACTTTTTTATTAATATAATACTGTATGAAACAATTGTTGACTAAATTCAATAGAACCTGAAATTATTTAAACTTATTAAAATCTTTTAATGGAGATAGTTAATTAATTACTTTAGCTGATTTTTGCTGTATTATTATTAAAGTATAAGATTAAGATAGGAGATCTACAATTATCGTTTACATATATACTTATTTTGTTTCTGTAAATAGTGCTTAATTACAAAAATATATTTGCTGATATAATTAATGGTTCATACTTGATTTCAACTGTTATTTTAATTAATTCAACCATCATGAATAGCTAAACTATAAAAAGTATCAATAAATTTTCTTATAAAAGATTGTTATTATTTTATTGGCACAATTTATCAACTAATCTTTGTATAAATCAACATTTGAATTTTGAAATATAAAATCAAGAACGGAGGCTAAATATATATTTCTTGCTATCGTAATTATTAGTGCTATTGGGCACTAGTTGCGTAACTCTTCATGCATATATAAGACAAAAATTAGGTCATTAGTGTAATTACAATTCAAGTAATTGTAATCGACAAAAACAGAATCTGGGTCATTGTATTTTACTGAAAGAACTTTTCAGCCATCCCTCCTATGAGTTATTATTTTTATTTATAATGTTAACTTATACATTGATTAATACGATAGATATCTTGTGCATGGTATATATTAGTTAAAAGGTTTGTTGATTTTAGACGAACTAGTCACTTTGAGAAGGAATTAACAGGGCTTTAATATATTTGCATTTGAGTGAATATCTAAATGATTTATTAAATGAAAGTATGCAAGTATATTACAGGGATGAAGATTTAAATGCCATAATATATTATAATAAAATATTTCTCCTTGATTTTTGAAAATTTAGTTGTTTTTGTAAATTAAATACACAGGTCTAAAAAAGTTGTTTTGATAAATTACTAATTTTATAGTTTCGCCCAAATTGATCCTCGCATCAGGTTTTCAAAATATCCTAACCTTAAAATGCCAAAATTTATTATTTTGGTTGTATTTATGAATATTTATCAAGTGGGAAATTTTTTCTTAATATTTTTGTTCACGTTGACCAATTTTTCGATTTAAATGTGAACTTCTACTTAAGAGATACTCTAGCTTAAGCTTAAAGATTATGTTATATTTATGTGTACATTTATTGTTAAAAATATTACATCTTCAAAGGGGAAAGATATTACTATTTGTTACCGTGAACAAAAACTTAAAAAAAAATTGTCTGCTGTATAATAAATTCATAAAAATGATTAAAATCATCATTATCAGACTTTTAAGTTAGGATACCTCCAAAAACTTAACGTGTTGGGCAATAGTAGATTTAGGAGATTATAATATAGTTTAAAACACCAAAAATATTTGAAACAACAAATTTTATGTTGGCCTGTGTTATTTGTTTTCTTGTGTGAATGGTTAATTTTTGAATCTATGAAGACAGGTTTTATAATATGCTCATAATTTATAATTTATCAAATTCCATTTATCAGATTCACAGTTTAAAGGTTATGAATGATAAAGTTATTGTTTTACGCTTACTTTTTTGATATAGTTTACTTTATGCAGCCATTTTTAGCGTCCTTGTACGTTTAAATAAATGTGGTTTCCGTTCCATATTTGAATGTGTGTATTATTATACGATGGTTGTATTTTTGTCATTATATATTTATGTTCTAATGGCACACTCATATTAATATTAAATTTTATTTAAATACAGACAATTGTAGAATCTATATGTTGAATTTTATTTACGTCATTATATATTTGAATATTACAGTTATAAATTCTTGGCTTGTAACCAAAAACAACTTAAGTATGAAAACATTTGTTCTAAATAATTAGTTATATTTAAAAAAAATCAGTTGTTAGTTAAGTTTTAATTTAAATCAACTTAATTAAGATGTTTTAGTTAATGAGCCAGGAATTATATTTCATTTATTAATATACATAATTCAGTGATATTTCAATATTGCAAGTATAAGTAAAATGTATTTATATTAAAAATTATAGGTCATGATACAATATTTTTAATTTTACAGTTTAAATATTATTTGGTAAGACTACTTTTATTTATTTATATTATTGTTTTATATGTTAGTTTATTGTAAAGTATATATTAAATAATAAATTGCGCTTAATAATCAAACTAATATTTTATAATGAAATTATACTTGCAAATGTATATTATAAATATTTAGCTATTTACAGAATGGTTAGCTATATAACTAAAGGATTTATTTTATGGAGTCTATCGTTTGGAATTTTATTTAAATATTGAAACTTAGGTTATGGTTTAGGATTGTTTCAATAATAAAAATGCTGAATTGCATAAAAATATAAAATATTGTACATTATTATAATAAACAATATATACATGTTTTTATTGAAAATTGTATCTTTCTTTACCCAGTCCGTTTTTATTGTTTCAATTATTTTTAAATTTCTAATAATATATGTGTATTGTGTATTTTTAGAATCACAAAATAAACAGGTGAAAAAAAAAGAAAAAAATACAGAATAATTCAGCATGGCCTGTATTACATAACAAATTATGATTCTATTAATGATACATTCAAAGTGAAGCCGAAAGTGCGATTCTTTTCTACTTCATAAAATATTAAACTCGAAAAAACCGGAATTTTTAAATATACTTGCTCGGCGCGTTATAACAATAATGTATACGCGCATGCGCATTTCTATATATGCATACGGAAAATACTATCTCTGTCACTTCTTCACGTATTCGTTTATCATTCTGATAGAAAAGGATAGCGATGTATCTGTAAAGCTCATCTATGTTTTGATATTTTGACAGAACCGAAAGCTTTCTCATACGGCAGTATGAATTTAGCGCTTGCTTTGTGTATTAGATGAATTATTAAATTCTATTCGGTAAAGTATATCGTGAAAGTTATCAATAACAACAATACAAAACGGTAAGTTGTCAATATGATATTTTTTATAAAAATGCATATATATTTTCGTATTTTTAATTTATTACCAAAAAATATGTAAATATTAATTTTGTATTTACAATACAATGTGTATTTAATGATAAGTTTTCTGCAATCTCATTATAATTGTTATGCTTGATTAATATAGTTTATGTGGTTTTAATGCTGATATTTCTGTTATAAATTATAATGCTAGAAGTAAATAAAATATTTATTATATTTGCAAGTTTCAACAAGATTATTTTGATGATAAATAAAAGTACTTAATTTTTATATTACTTTACATACCTGATTTTTCAAAGATTTATTTATTGTGATGACCTTAAAATATATTTCTTATATATTATGTCGGTACTATGAATATATTTGCGCGCGCTTTTCATAAATAGTATAGAAGAGAACGTAAAAATTATATTCAAACATGCTTACAAAATTTATATTTATTAAAATTTATTTTATGATTCGGTGACTACTACGTTCTAAAAATTGTATATGATGGACGAGCATACTTATAGTTTTAATAAAGCTATAGGAAAACTGCTATGAATTAAATTCTATTATAAATATGTAGAATATAATTTGAAATAATTAGCAGCCCCATAATCGTAGGGGACATTAAGCTGAATTAATTTAACGTTAATTAATGCATACATACATATGCATGCATGTAGGTAGAGGTACATAGAATTGAAAATTTTGCATATGCAAATTATTTCAATATTTCTAAAAACTAAATTCGCCGACTACTAACGCACGTAGTAAACTACATTAACAGATGATATGCAAACAGTTTGCATATATTTGTGATACAAATAAAATACAAACCGCGTGCAATGTTTATAATATGTAATCACAGTGGTCTCGTTGTTAACATAAATGTAACAATGGATAATATTCACATTTGGTTATAGTCTGAATTAACATATTAAAAACTATAGTAAAACATACAAAATTCGTTTTATTACTTGCATATTCCGAAGGAAATGGTAGTATTTTATTTTTAAAATTGGACTGTGTTATGCATTACTATGTGAATCCACAAAAATACAATTTTTGAATTATTTAAAATAGTGCGCTTATAACTCGAAAACCACTTTTCCTGTTTACGTGTGTTTTTTTTAATTCATAGATATGTTCTTTGCCCAGGTTTTAGTTTTTATTTTGTTACGTTAGGTAACATAAGGAATAAGCAGTGACGATAATAATAATTCAAGTCGGAAAAAAGTTTGCCGCCAGCGCGCTCTTTTACAATACGTTGCTTAAACCGTTTGAACAATATAATGTATATAGTGAAGAACTGTGCACAATAAAAATATCTAAAATAATTCAACTATATTTTCAAAAATCCTAAACAATAATTCCGTAGTCCATACGAGCGAAGCTGCGGGATCAGAAAGTTCAAAATAAAGTTGTGGTTTCCTTGAAGAGAGAATGAATGATTATAGAAAACAATGTTTTTTAGATTTTATTGGAAGAAGTGTCTAATTAACCAAACTCTAAATAACTTTTTTCTAATAGAAATAAATGTAACATAATCACAAATGTATTTTTCTTTGCGTGCGTCAAAAACGTTGATATCTTGAAATGAACTTTATGTAAGTTGATACAGTAGTAGTGTATAACAAAGTCCTAATATTACTATAATTGTGGATTCCATAATTAGTCCGTTTTTTGAAACCATGATTAATGTTAATTTCGGTTCTGATTAGAATATACGTGAATCCACTTGAACCGTTTATTTACAATTAGATATACATACATACTTATGTCCGGTATTATAAAGAATTTGCTAGAGTGCAAATGCAAATTAGCTTCCAGTTAACGCTATCTGCTAGGTATTAAATATAAATGACAACACAGATGTAGCGAATGAAATCGTACATATCATAACCTTGCTATGTGTAGCTCATAAAATGCATAGCATTTACATTATTATACATTTATTACCACTGCTTTAAAATATTGAGCAATTTGACACCTAGCAGATAGCGTTAGCTGGAAGTTAATTTGCATTTGCACTCAATAAATTTTTTTTATAATACCAGGCATTATTCGACTTAAATAATTTTTCTAAAATATGCGTCTAAAACAAATGAATTCAACATCTAACCTATTGATATGGCAAAGGTCATCGAGTGCTAAATTAGCACTCGATGACAAACACATCACTTCTTTGTATAATTCTATAAGCTGTACATATTATCCCTTTTTTATTCACACCTTTTATTCCATACAATGACCGAAAATCGAGGGTGGTTTGGGCATTTGAAGTATAGATAAAAATCTAGGTAATCCGTAAATAACTATTCATTGAACCGTGTAACGATTTGGATTTACATAGCAACGATTTCCGTTGACCGGCGAATACGTTCGGGTTAGAGATGTATCACCCCCCTCCCCCCCTCCCAACTGCCCCTTCCATTCTCGTACGTTTGTGTATCGTTTTCCAACAACAGAAGATGAAATACGGGTACATATTTCAATGACGGCTTTCCTAAACACTCTGATAAAGTATTTCGATTCCGTGTTCCCTTATTTCTTAATATAGAAATGAAAAACGACCGCTACTGTGTGTGTTTTAGTTTAGATGATATATTTTAGAGTTGTTTTTGGAATAATATTTTTTACAGAACAGATGTGTTTTTTTATGAAAATCGTTAGCGAAAAACGTAAATAGAGATTTGTATATTTTTGGAAATATTAATTAATTAACATTTTTTTTGTTTTTGGTGATATTAAATATCTGTTATGTGTACCACAGAACTTTCTAGTTATACCTTCTTTTATAAAAAAAAATCTGTTTAGATTGAATGTTTTTTTTTTTTAAATATGACCCATCTTACTCCTCGTACTTGCTCCAATCATCTTTCTTGTTACTCCATTTTTTAGGAAGGTATATTAAAATATTTTTTAGTTAAAATAAGTATATTTGATTTATATTAAAATACTCTTTAAATGATAACTCCATATACAGGCTGATTTACAAGTAGTGTAAAAAAAATTAACAGTAGATCGAGGATGTAATTTTAAGCAAAAAACTTTATGTGAACCTATGTCCCCAAATTCTTCGTGAGGAAGCTACAGTCTTTTGCCTAAAATTATTTATTTAATATTTAGAGAACCCATTGTGGTATAGACATGAAATTTGGTATTAATAAGTGTTATTGATTTCGAGTATCAAATAATAATAATTTAGACCAGGGTTCACATAAAGTTTATGCTTAAAATTATATTCTCGATCTACTGTAAATTTTTTTTACACTAGTTGTAAATCATCCTGTATATTATAAAGCTCAACGTCTATCTGTCTGTCTGTTTGTTTGTCCGTTTGTGCGCTTATAACTCGAGAACTGCTTATCCGATTTACGTGTTTTTTAAAATTCATAGATATGTTCTCTGGCCAGTTTATAGGATATATTTTGTTACGTTAGGTAACATAAGGAATAATCAGTGACAATAATATAATAGTAAATACGTCGAAAACATTCGTAAATATTTCAGCTCCTATGCAAGATAAAGGGTTCTTTTCCCCCCTAAAAATCCCACTCCCATGGTATTTTTCCCGCCGGATCAAATGAAACTAATTACAACCCTCCATACTACTATTTCTAAAAAAACACAAAAAATGAAAAATAAGATCAGAAAATGAAAAAAATAATTTTTATAATTTTCTAACAAAATAATAGTTGACATGCTAATATAACAAAAATTATTGTAATTACATAAGGTACGGTAAGATAGCATTAGCTTCCTGTCCATATCTATTACTGAAAAGTTCACCTATGCCATTTTGTATTTTTTTTCATAAATTACATAAGTAAGGTGTCAGTTGAAGTAAAATTTATAGTCCGCTACACAGTATATAAACCATTGTTCTTTTGTAGATTTGGGGTAGAACTATTTGTTTTTATTACCCTTTTGTGGTAGCGTTTGTATTGTTGTATGCCAAATGTTTTAGATTTATTTATCAAATGTGAGATTTATTCTAGTTAACTCAATTCATATATCTTGTATTTAGTTTTCCGTAAATGTTATTTATTTTAAAAATGTAGCTTCATTTTTTTGTATACGTGTTTATATTTTAGAAGCCTAAATAACTAAATTTGCTTTTTATTAATTTTATAATTTTTATATCAATGCACATTAATAAAAAACTTTTCGTGTGATATAAGTTTCATTCACATCCATTTATAATAAATACAAAAAAAAACGTACGACAAATTTCGATGTTCACGTATTAATATATACATAGATGTTATTCAAAATAAAATCGAGTATAGTTGCAAACAGATAATAATTCATAGTTAGAAAAACCCGATAAAGATATAAAATAAAGTGAGGTACTTAAAAGGCCGCAGCAGGCTAACAATAAGCGTGCGGGACAGCTGCCCCTTGCTTATCCTGCTACGGCCTTTGAACATAAAAAGTATCTATTGAATTTTTTATAGAATGTCTGGCTTTGGGGAATATGAAACAAATTCTGTTTTCGCGGAATCTGCCCAGTGCAAACATCCTGTATTATAAAGCTTAAGGTATCAACAATGTATACGGTACATTACCCAGTCTACTGCCCTCGAGGTTTATTTTTTATTTTCTTGATAAATGTCCAGTAAAAAAATACACTGTAAAATAATCGTTTTATTTAGTTTTCTGGTGGAACCTAAAAAACATTTTTAGTTTGTAATTTTTGTTATTATATTCTATTAAAAAGTATGTAATAAAGTTGAGCAACAATAACTTTGGAAAAAACGTTAAAAAAATGTTGCCCACAGGTGTTATCAACGTGTCAATTTTGATTTTAAATACGTTTTTTAGCTGTTCTAAAAATTTATTTGGAATTTGGTCATCACAAAAGAAACCGAAAAAAAGTCAAAAAAATACCTTTCAACCCAATGTAAAGATATCAGTCGCATATAAAAAAATTGCCAATTACTTATTCAAAGAAATTTTCGCTTAAACAATTTTCTACACTTTGCATGAAACGATTGAAGTTAATTTTACAATAAAAGTTATTATTGTGTTCATAAAATTTATTTTTGGCGAAATTTCAAGGAATATCAATAAATATTTCAATAAAATTTATTGTCAGATGTTTACCAATTCTTTAATTTTAGAATGAATAGATTGAAATTCAGTTTAACGGACTTGTGAAATCTTTAAGAACAATCGATTCTAAGGTTACACGCCGAGACGAAACTTTTCTTCGTCTCGATCTCGTTTCGAGACGAGTGCCTTAATTTTTAATCTTTAAAAATATACGTAAAATAAAATAGGGTCAACTGGGGTAAAAGTGAAACAAAATACAAATCTTTCATGTTTTTTGACAGTAACGATACAAATTCATACTTTTTTTTTTACTAGATGCGCTTATGAATAACCATTTTAAATACTTACGTCATTTGAACTGTACGATACAACACGGACTTTAAAAATGAAAAAAGTGTGTTTCATTTTTAACCTCTAATTTGGGAAAAAGTGAAACAGGCCTCTAATGGAAAATATTTATCGAAAAATTAAAAGAAAAGCTACAAAGGCAACTTTGATTTATCTTCTTTGTGGCATATCAATGTGAAATTGTAACTTTAATTAATATCTAAGCTATACAGAAAGTTATGTGCAAAGAATTAAAATTTAATTCACACGTTTTGACATCGACTAACAGGGAAATCTGTAAGGGTGACACATCACTTATTAAGCGATTCATATTTTCAGGTCGCTTTAACAAACCTTTAATAATGATGTCAGTTTTTATAATTCTCCTATAAAAAAATAGTTTTTTAGTTGCAAGCTTGTTTCACTTTTACCCCATTTTTTTTCGTGTTTCATATTTACCCCACTCGACCCTATTTAAAATTTCATTGTTCATAACATAAGAACAAATGGAATCGAGAATATTATATATAGTTATAAAAACCGAGACGAGACGAGGCTTACCTGACTCTCGTTTCGTGTGCAGCCTTAATTGATTGACACGAACTGGAAAAATCTTAATTAATTAAATTTCAAAATGTTTGTTTTTGTGTTAAAATATACATAATGGAAGCATCGTGTTCACGTTAATTTTGCAGCAAGTTGTATAACATTTTGCGCTTGTCCTAGCTGTAATTATTAACGCTTTAAACGCCGTGTGTCATTAAAGTCGTGGTTTATTTGCATCGGAACACATTGTGTTCTTGTTTCGTGTTTTCTATTTGGACACTTAAACACATTAGCTAAATAAATGCATTGTTTTATTGTGAAAATGAATTCTATTTTTGTGTTACCGGATTTTGTGTTGTTTTTAATATATTTAAATTAAATTAGACTTATCTTAGGTTGTATAAAGAAAAATTACTTACGATAAGTTAGTTGTCCGTTTATTATCACTTTCATGGCGGAATTTGAGCAAAAAAATTATACATCTACATCGTACTCGAGGTGAAGAAATTAGGGTCTTTTTCAAACTTATGTATGAGAGCCCTCTAAAAAAACTAATGTCGAGTGTTATAATGAATTTGCTCCAGAGCAAAAGCTAAGCTAACGCTATCTGCGTGGTGTCAAATCGTCTTCGCTTTTGCTCCAGAGCAGATTCTTTATAATACCGGGTTTTTATTTTACATCTAAAAACATGTGAAAAATTATATCACACCATTTTCACTTGCACAGGCCAACATAATTTTTCCTAAATAAATAAAACTGACTCAAAAACCTGACTCGATGTTGTAGATTATCTAGCCTCTCAGGTTTTTGAAACTTGATTAAAAAAATCGATCTTATAAATACCTCAGTTAAGCTAGAGTAAGTCCCTCTAGAGGGGCGTGATAAAACTAAATGGGGGGCACGAGCACATCGAGAAAAAATGAGAAAAAATATTATTAAAAAATTTATTTAATTTATTGAAAAAAGCAATAAAATACATTCTGACAAAATGAAAACAGACGTTTACGTTTACACTGTTATAATACTTACACTTATAAATAGGATTGTATCAGTACTGCACAATGTATTTAATAATTAATTTATCAATATTAAATTATAAACAAGATTAATAATTATTAGTGATTCCCTTGCACCTGTCTTGCATAGCAATGTTTTTCGAAAGAAGGTTTAATATTAGAAATTGTTGACACTCAAACAAAATACAATTAAATTAAATAAAAACTTATATTACAATTACAGCACGATTTCAGTGAAAATTACTGTATGAGAGTGGGGGGGGGGGGAGGTGTGATGAGAATTGTGATTGAAAATTGGGTCGCAAATACTAAAAGTATATATTTGAAAATTTACTTATTTAATTATTTAATTAAATAATTAGTTCTATGAATTGATTTAACTAAGAAATTCTATTAGGTATATTAATTAACCTTTAAAATATATACCTACGTACGAGTATAATAAATCACGATAACCTTTTCACAAATCTGAAAGAAGTTTATGCATGATTATGGGTATGAATGATTTGAGTAACTCAATGCATTATTTAACGTTAAACGTTCTCATTAACTCTGTGATGAGATCGTTCGCTAAATGAAAAGTAAATAAGTCAATTAATTCTCGTTGTCAGTCTTAATTATTATACATATAGTGATATCGTATTGAAACATTTCCTTTTAAACGCTCTAATTTATCTAATTTACTTTTAATTATATATGTGCAAACAAGAAATACTGCTACCGTTTAAATTTTATATTATACACGTTACTTGTAAAACTTTATTTAGTTATAAACGTGCTTTTTAAAAATGCTGATCATTTGTGATTTAAAAAGCTGCCATTAATGCCATGAGACTTTCTTATATGCAATGCTGAGACTGAACAATGTTATAATAAAAGAGAAGAAATGAATAGAACATAAATTATAGTTAATGTACTGGCACCAGTCTTTGATATGACCCCAGTAATGGCTATTTTTTAATTAAATGTACTGAATTAGAAATATTTGTTGATATTTGATTACTACCATTTCTAAATATTAATCTATGTACCTATATACATTTAACTTACAGTGTGATTTGATGACAATCGGCTAATAGGTGTCAAAATGGTGGACATTTAAAGTAATTTAAACTAATTGTTAGTATAATTTATTTATTAATTATTATATTATCATAGCAACTGATTTACATTGTTTCAAATTTGACGGTTCTTTTTTTTATATCTTTTGTGTCGTAGTACTTATCATTTTGTAATCATTAGCAAGTGTCCATCACTGTGTGCTCATTACTGGTTTTACTTTAACCTTTAGTATTGGAGAAAAAACATAAACAAAATAAAAGGCTATAATTTAAAAAACAAACTATATTTGCGGACTTTGGTAATTAAATTGATTAAATAAAGAGTTACTTGTTTTATTATTAACATGAGTTCATAAGAATTACAAAAAAATACAAAAACAGTAAACCTTGCTCTTATAGGGGCCACAACTGGTGCCAGTACCTTATAGAACAATTCTTTATAACTTTTATCTAAAACATTTTCTCTAATTTGTACCGTTTCAAAATAAATTCGAAAAATTCAAAAATTGACAAGAGGAAACATCCGTTTCCGGTAGAAAGATCGTTTTTAATTTTTTCTATGATTTATCGTATATATTTGAGTTACAGCGTCTACAGACAGATATCATTGCAAAAATAATTAAAAAAAAAACAACACTGTAAAGTCTAATTCCCCCTTTTTTGTTCCCTCATCATTTCATATCAGCGCAGTATCGATTTTTTAACCTACAGATACTGTACGTATTCGTGGTTTATTGAGCCGAAGATTAAAATATTAATTTCTAAAACATATGGCGACCTGTAGCAACGGTGGCATATTTATCACATCATAGTTAACAGTTAACAGGTATCTGTGCGCGTAAACATTTACAATAGCGAAGATGATTTATTGAAACGTCGTTATAAATAGCACTTGTATGATTGGAAACAGTTTTTGTTTGTATTAAAAACAATGTTATCTTCATAATACAGTAAAAGCTCTTTATTCGCGGGGTATATGTTCCATAAATATGCCGCGAATACAGAAACCGTGAATACGGAATGGTAATTTATATGGGATTATAGGGGATACGTTCCTAGGTGACAAAATAAATAAACAAATACAATATAAAAAAATCAATTTAATTGAAGTTTTTGACCATATTGATTAATTATTATCTTCAGGCTTAAGCAATGGCTTAAAGAATTTTGTAATTTTTTCTTGCTTGGCAGTTTTTAAAAGCTCCTTCAATTCAGACTGATATTCAGCAGTAGCATTAGCAATTTGCCTCTTAAAAATAAGACTTCGTTCCATAGACGGATCAATTATCATAAAGAAATCACAAAGCTCATTTGCCATTCTTAAACCTTCACTAAGATTTTTCAAATTAAATATCACGTTTCCTGATTAGATCCGCGAATAAAGAAATCCTTAGCCGCGAATATAGGAATTGAGTCGCATTTTTTTAATCCGCGAATAGTGAAAACGCGAATGAAGGAAGCGCGAATAAGGAGCTTTTACTGTAATAAGTTATTTTAGTAGTTTATGCATCTTTCATCTAAAATATATTTATTATAATTCAGGGACCTGAACCCGAATCCAAACCACGAAAAAACCGTATTTTTCATTAACCGAATCGAACCGCTATATTTCAAAATAAACTGAATCAGAATCCGAACCGTTTTATGGATAGTTAATCGGTAGCCATAAATTTTTAAAAGATTCAATTTATTATATTTAATTTTTTTATTTTTTTCTCCATTGATTTTTAAAAGATATTATAAAATGTAAAAACTGGATATCTGTTTGAATTTTATGGTATGATGAGACATATTAAGTCTAATTTTACTTTTTTTTTTTAAATTTTATAACTGAATTACATTTAAATTTCCGAAAAAATATTTGAAAAGTAGAGATTACAATCTTTAAAATGTAATTTTATTTTTTGCTCTTTTTTCAATCAAGCAATATTTTAAAGATGGTTAATGTTTTTTTCTTCTTCAAAAGTGTTTTATTTGTTAATTATAAGTTTTTTTCTAACAAAATCATTTTCTTTCAATTACAAACTTGAACTCGAAGCCAAACCCTAAAAAATAACGGTTTTTGGACCTAAATAGTTTGAATAAAAATGCTTTTCGCATTTTGAGATAATTGGGTTATTTATTTTTCTATTTATAATTGAATTATCTTACTTAAAATTTAACTAGAATCTGCGAACTGCAACATAATGTGTCTATTTTGATTTGTTTCGAACGGATTAGCAAATATTGAAAATGTTTGTGACATTGAATATTAAACACAGTTAATCGAAATTTAATACGGTTATTGTGTTAGGTATAAATACAATTTTATCAATATTAAACAGCCTTGTCTGTATTAGTATATAGCAGTTAGTGTAAAATTGCAATGTGATACACAAGATTGTCAATTATTATACATACTGAATTAATTTTAAAATTAATCATTTCAGTTTGAGTAAAATTATTATATTATTTTTTCATATTTTTTGAGACTAAATAAACTTTAAAATGTTCACTAAAACGTATGATAAAATGTATAGTATAAAATTGATACAATATACGCTAAAATATACATTCATATTTATATAATTGAGATTTTGGCAATTTTCTTATAAACACTTATTTTGATTTATATCTATCTAATATATTTCAAATTTTCAAATAGTTTTTCTGAGAAATCACATTATTACAGTTATTATGTTATATATTATATCTTACACCATCAATGTATGTATTAGGGTGTTTTCTTTTTTTTCTCGGTCCGATTAGCTTATGTTTTAGCTTTAGATCTAAAGAAAATTCTACTATTTCAAATTTGTATGTGAACGGCGCAAATAGTCTTAAAATCATTTAATTAACATGGGAAAAATGACTTTTTTACTTATGTACGCGTGAATAGCTCGTTGAAAACATTTTTTTTGTCTCATACATTTTGTAGAGAATTAAATTTTCTATAATAAAGATCATAGATTCAGTATTTTTAAAGATATGTTCGTTTAAACAATATCATAAAAAGTAAAATCCAATTATTTTGATAATATTTAAAGAAATATATCTTAAAAATTACTAGATTCATGAATTGAGCCATTAATTCTCTACAAAATGTTAGTGTGAGAGATTACAAAAAAATTGTTCAACGAGCGAGACTTTGTTTAAAATTTTCGAAGAATTTTCTTTAGATCTAAAACTAAAACATTGTCCAATGAGAACGAGAAAAAAAAAACACACCACAAGTGCGCTTTTAAACATGCTTGTTTCGTTTTACGTATAATTCATAAATTCAGATAGACTTGCAATAAAAGTTTATCCAGTTGAAAAATGTATATCTTGATCAAAATTGAAAACATATCCGGCAGGTTTTTCTTTATGTAAGACACGTTAAAATTATTCAACACGTAAACTTCTGTCAAATATTTCCTGACAATACACATAGAAAATCCTTTAAATATCTCTTGAGATGCTGTCAACAAATGGTACACATTTACGTTTTTGTCAGCTTCTTGCGTCTGCTGTTGCCTGAATAAGGGTAGGTTTTTGTCGGGAAGACCATTTCATACGGGACCTGAAAACAAATAAGAATGATACATCATTAATATTTTATAATATTTTTTTTATTATAATCAGGGAATAAAATATGTTTTTTTTTTATTAAAATAATTTTACTTGAAAATCAAAGAGTTTTTTTTTAATAAAAACCTTTTCCCCAAAATGAAAACAGCACAGATTTTGCTAGGGTTTTCTTACTTTTTTATATAAAGAAACTTTTTTTTACATTTGAGCATTCTGTTAATTTAAATACAAAAAAATTAAGTTAAAATTACGAAAATGAGTTACAGTCAATTTAGTGAGACCAGATAACGCGTCATGTTATGACCCTCAGAAAACTTTAAACTTTTTTCGATCTTGTCTCAGCGATTCCACAAAGACTAATGACCCGATTAAAAAATTATTTTTTCGAAATTTTCGTAATCACAGTGACTAAGTTTGCACGTAGCCGATTTTTGAAATGTTGATAATTATTATTTTTTTAAACCGCTTGAATTAAAGAAAAATTAAAAACCGTCGTCATTTTGTGAAAAAATAAAATAATTAATTTTTTTCTGATAACTCATACCGAAATTTGGATGTTTTTTTGGATATTTTTTGATCGCCACATTTGTAAATTTTTAATATTTTTTAATAAAATCTGGTATTGAATAAAGTTGAATATATACTTAATAAAATGTCCTCTACCAGATCCTAAAATAATTAATTATACCTGTGAAAAAAAATTTACAATTTTTTGACCCGTCACCGTGGCTTTCTTCTTTAAATATTTGATAAATATTTTGTTGAAATATTTGTTTCGTCAATATTTTAATCAATCTCGCCTCGACGTTAACTCTCAGATTTTGTGTATAGGTAAAAATATTTAAAAATACCTTGAGCCTGCTCTGTTGATAATACGGAGTATCAATTCTTACAAAAAGCTCCACAGAATCTATGTGTATCTTTTACCGAACAAATTTTGTGACGTGTGTCTACAGACCATATTTCTACACAAAGGTAGAATTTTTTAAGAAAAAGCAATTTTGTGACGCAGACATATACGTTTGTGTATTTTGTTTATTTGTCTAAAACCACATTATATATTTTATTTGTCATTTGTTTTGTTTCAAAAAACATAAAAGTCATTTCGATGTAAATTTAAAATGAGAAATAAATAGAATTTGGATTATTATATGTACATATGAAATATTTTACATTCGACAGTTCTATTAATCTTTAAAAAGATGGGGGCTTCGTGAAGGACGGTGGTGCGTTTTATACTAGATAAATTAGATAGTGTTATCTAATAGACATTTATAATAAAATTAATTTAACATGATCAAATAAATTGAAAAACTATACGGTACGAGACACTTGTACGCGGGCCTCGACTAGTACTTGACAAATATTTATGTACATATTTGACCCCATCATAAAAATACATGTACCTAAATTTATGATGTGTGGCCTTAAAAAAAATTGAGTGTGTCGTACAAATTTTATAATTTAATTAGTATGTCGTAATACAAAAAAGGTTTGGAAGTTTTGCTATACGTACATATATCATCTACAATATGCATAGTACAGCATATTCAAACACATAGGTATGCATGCATGCTCTCATACAAATTGTCTCGCAGTAGTGAACTATAATTCAATATAGATACTCTTAGTAAGAGTTCTGACATCCCGAATCGATTTCTGATTGTATGTAATAACCATATTTTCAATATCATTAAATATACTATATATTATTATCAGGGATTATTTTAAGGAAATGTTAGAACTACGCAATTTGAGACAAATAAAAAAAATCTCAGAGCAGGTTAATATTATAATATAATGTAATACACTGCACAAAATGAATTTTTGAACTGCATATTTCAATTTCAGAGCTGCTGCTCCCTGATTTTTACATTTTGTTCAATTTTAATTTTATTTTTTTATGTTTGCTAAAAATAATACATAAATGAATTTTTGAATAAATCGCGTCACCGTTATAGACATAGAGATATGGACTGCGCATTTTGTATTACTGTATGACGCTATCTGCCAATCAGAGCTTATTAGATAAAGAGGTTGCCGGTATCGATATTGCCGGTTTGACTAAAAAAAATATGGGTGTGACTGTGTCGAGATATACTGATTTTAAATTTACGCTGACGCGTTACATTGAATCTCGCGTGAAACATTAGACGTTATTTACGTCAAAATTGCTACGCTGTCATAACTCTTACTAGAGTATCTATAATATTCATCAGCAGCCAGCGCACTTTACATTAGTTCTACGCTTTGTCTTGCTCTCTAAATGGAAATTCTGATGTTCCAAAGACAATTTATTATCACAGCACGTGCATCGAGAAGGGTAATAGCACGCTCAAAACCGCTAGTTTTTAATATTCTTCACGTATTGTTAGATGAACACTTCAAATTGTAGAGAAACTTGTGCTGTAATAGTTCTAAGAGGTGAATGTCTGCAGATGACGAAGGTACTTGCATGTTTGATGGAAACACAAGTGCAATTGTTCGGTTAATAATAAGACCGATAAATGTAATTATTGCTGAGTATTTACAATAAAAATATTATTTTATGTGGAAATTATTATCTCTTACTACTGGATATTGATTTTCAAATTTAAATCTGACATGAAAATGTATTTAAATTATTAAATTAATTAATCGGAGGACAAACTACAAACATCTTAGACCGAGTTCTCTTAAGTATATACACATAAAGCATAGTTTCATTGATAAAACAGAAAGTTGTTTTTGCTTCTGAATCACTCAATAAATTAATTGAAAAACTTTACATTCCTAACGTTTATTGACATTTTATATCATACCATATTACTTTCGTGTGGAGCTATGAAATAATTGAAATTCAACCCAGTGTCAACTTAATTCATTTTAAACACGTAAAAACGAAAGTACCAAATCGATAAAATATAATTTACTTCCAACAGACAGATAAATCACGAATACAGAATTATCCGCTTGTTTTATATTCCTGTTAATTTTGATTTATATCTTCATCAATATAAATAACAAACTACATACTCACACAACAAACTTTTGAACTCTCTAGGGAGTAGTAGGTTATACTTACGAGACTTGGGAGTTATACACATATTTGTTTCACACATTGAGAGTAATCTAGATATCTCTACTATTGTTAACGTCTCTAATATTTACATGTACCTATCTATGTATATCTATTTTCGCTGTTTTCATATCCTGTGTTTTTGTTTGAAGAAACTAAATAGGATATTGTTTTACAGGGACGTGTTAAAATGTTTAAGGGGGTATTCTCTTTATTTATGACTAAAAAATCGATATAATTTTTTTTTAGCAATTATTAATCTGTAGTCTCATAGAATAAATGCCTGTATTAATTTTTGAAAAATTCTAAATATTTTTATATACATGGATGAGGCTATGTAGACGCCAGTTGAGCTCTTCTTTCTGTAAGCAAACTAATATTTACTTTGTTCATCGTTGTACCAGAAAATAAAACCTATTGAACAAATTATTTTCTTTTACGATATAAAAATTTGGTTTTACGAGTATGTAAATTTAGCAATCTGTGTGGCCTCATATCATAATTATTATAAGAAGTTATAAGGTACTGGCACCAGTCTTGGTAGCTTTAAAAGCAAGGCATATTGGGATTGGTGGGCTTCTTTTTTGTAATTTTCTTCAACCCATGTTACTAATAAAACAAGTAACTCTTTATTAAATCAATTTAATTACCAAAGTCCGCAAATATAAATTGTGTTTTAAATTATAGCCTTTTATTTTGTTTATGTTTTTTCTTCAGTAATGGACACTTACTAATAATTACAAAATTATAAGTACTACGACACAGAAGTTATAAAATAAATAATCGTAAAATTTTAAACAATATAAATAGATTACACTAATAATTAGTTTAAATGTCCACCATTTTGACACCCATTGATCGATTATCATCAAATTAAGCTGTTTTAGAGTATAGATTATGATTCAGTAATGGTAGTTATTAAATATCAACAAAAATTTCTAATTAAGTACATTTAATTAAACAAGAGTCCAACACTGGGGTATGAATGATCCAAAACTGATTCCAATTATTTATCCTTAATAATCAATATGAATTGGAAACCTTTTCTAAATTAAAATTAAAACCGTGTTACCTTTTTTGTATTTCGGTAAAAAAATTAAAAGTAGTGGAGCGTCCATGATAATGTGAATTTTAATTGCTTGGTCTGAATATATAATTTAGCCGTTTTTAATTAGTGAGGTTTAATTTAGATTGATTTAATCAAATTTAACCAATTAACCCGTAAATTCTTTATAGAATTACATAAAGTTGATTAAGTAGACGAAAATTGGATTTTAAGTAAGGTTGATTAAAAATATAAATTGTTTGTTAACTGAATTTCTTGTTCAGTTAAATTCTGATTTATTGATTTTTAACAGAGAAATAGTTTTAAGTTTAAACTATGGATCATCTAGATATTCATATTTAAAATTTAATTATTTTATTAAGAAACTACAACTTTAAAATTACATAACTCAATTTTTTAGATGGAACACTATATTGGTGTGTCTTAAAATACATATGTAACTTTCAAATAAAATATTCCAATAAAAATAATATACTTTCAATTTTTGGTCGGATTTTCTTTGCAGGAAGGTTTCTGTGACGCAAATTTCAGGAAATAAAAAATTTAACAATCTACTATATTTTTATTAGTAGGTAATACAGTTTTATAGATTAAATATTGAATAATAATAAAATTATGTACCTCAAAATAGCAAAGAGACAATATTGTAGACAAATACGCAATTGAATTTCAACATCGATTTTTATATTTTCAACATCTACATACCCGTGACACATTGAAATGTCTGCGCAACAGGTTTGTAACGATAACATATCGTTTTAAAAACATTCGTGAAATTCGGATACTATGTTGATAGTTTTGTTTCGTTATGTATCTGTAGATTAGTAATTTTCATTCGAAAACAACTGATACAGTTTTAGCATTATTTGCGTGAACCCTTTACATTATTATGTTGCATTATGTTTTACAAGTATTGGTATGGGTCTTGGCTTCTAGTTGTAAGCCGCATTTATTTGGTCGTGTTATCAGCCAACGTTTCGTCACACATTGCAGTGGCTCTTCTAAAAGTTCGACAGAGGCGAGCGTCGGCACTCGTTAATACCTACATTGTATTATGTTTATGGCATCAATTATAAATTATTCGTACGAATTATTTTCTATTAATAAGAGGTTTAAACTAAAACTGGCTAAATCAGGAATGAAAGGCCACAACATTAAAAAAGGTATATTGTTTGTTTATAATTTTTATAAATTATAAGTAAGTTTTCCTGAATAGATTTATCAGATTTAAGTAAAATTGAGAATATGTAGACAGTTTCGATAGACAAACATGATGTCAGATTAATTTTGGATTACTTATTATTGATGCTTCCTCGCTATATCCAAAGGATAGTGGAAGTTATGTGATCATTTCTGAAAGCTGATAAAAATATGTTCTCCGATTTCAAAATTACCATTTGATATTTTCCGTTCAGGTCTGTAACTGTGTGCGTGCGTGTGTGAGTGACCGTGTGTCTGTCTCCTGAATCAACTGAATCGATTTTAATAAACTTGGTTTATTGGTTGAATCCCATATTAAAATTATCAAAATCGTGAGGTGAGGTAGTATCCTAAAATTTTTTTTTCTTCAAAATATTTCAGAATTTTCAAATCTTTTTTTAGAGAATTCAATTTTCTATAAGAAAGGTCATTTTGGTGGCTTCTTATTGCAATGATAATACATATGTACACTAGCGCGTTACATTTTGTTATACAGGGTGATCCGGTTTGGAATACAGATATTTTAGGAGCTGATTCCTTGACTCATTGTGAGTAAAAAATTGTACGGAAAAGAGGGGTCTATCTTCAACACCCTCTGAGCTACAGGGTATTTAAAAACTTCCTTCAGAGTAGTACTTACAAACAAAGATTATCTCATAACTTCCAAAGTAACGTAACTAGAGCAACCACAATGAGTAGATGTACTAAATTTGAAATATTATTTGTAATTTTAATTAAATATTAACACATAATATTATATACTCGATTTAATTGAAACATAGTCGTTATAAATCTCGATAAAATTATAATTTAATTATCCAACACATATGGAAATATATCCGATACCGGCACGCGGCGATAGTATTTATGTAAGCTTTTAGGAAGTATTCGAATCAATTAGAACAATTACGTTTAGGTTGGGATCCTAATGGAGGCACAATAGCGCGTCCTTAGATTGCGCACAGTTTTATGATGGTCTGTATCCTTTATAATCCTCTGAGTTTCAGCTGCGTGTAATCGAATTACTATTAACATTGGGAAGGTTTCGCAGGCCTGCCTTTCTTGCATTATCCGAGGATTTGGACCACGGGCGAATCAGTGTATATAGATTATTCTGTGTCTATGTGTAGGGTTAACCACAAAAACGTTTGTATGGATAGTGTGTTACCTATATGTATCGAATTGTTTTACCTAGTTAATGATATGGTAGAGGTTCTTAATGTTTAGTTGAAATAATATTGTTCTGACTTCCACACCTGTTTTTACTTTCTTATACGGTCATATAAATCAAATATACAGGATGGGTCGTTTATAAACAATTCACTCAAGTATTTCAGAGCTTTAAAGTCATAGGTAAAAATATTTGTATGTTTGTCAGCTTTTTAGCTACTGAACCATTTGACCTAGAAAGCTGCGATTTGGTTATGATTTATTAAAATAAAGTTTTTGATGCTTTTTAAGGGGGCAAATCGATTACCCAAAAAGTTTTTTTCATTCAATCCCAGCGAGTGGAGTATCAAATGAAAGCTGATAGTTCAAGAAATCAAATTTGTAAACGTTTTGTTATAATTAAAAAAATTATCCCTGTTGGCCTCCTTTAATGTAATTCCTAGTGTTCACAGTGCAATTCAAAAGAAAATAATGGGCTACATTGAAAAACTAAATGGTACAAGACACGCACATTTCTTTTCTACTTTAGCAAATAAGTGATATAATATAATAACAATAATAATAAATAATAATAATGCAAATTGAGTTTCGAATAGAAATGTTCTTTCAGCGGTCGCGCAGAATCGAACGTTCGTATTCGTATTGTAGAAGAATTTAATTAAAACTGTTGATGTGCCTTTTATATTCGGCATTGAATGGTTCCCATTTTATCGAGAAAGTGTAAAAGCGGCGGCACATCTGCGCCAGCCCGATAAGAAACGTATGAAAAGGTAATCGCGAATTGAACGATTAGAATCGCATGAAAGCCGGAAAACCAGATTACGCTCTTCTATGCACTATAGAGAATAAATGTATAGCAGGTTTTTCGCACAAATAATTTCATTATTGGTAACTCATTTATTTTTGATGAATCACATTCTTTTGTTAAATTATGTATCATTTTATTTTTTTAAATTAGATCCACCATTATTAAATTATACATATATTTGTATTTTCGTAGGACAGCCTGTATTAATCGAAGTGTGCAACTTTATTAATATAAATAAATGTCCGTAAATTATATACCTATATACCTACTGTTTTATTGGGCAGATTTACCTTTTATAAAACAACCCCAGAAAAAAGTGTGCAATACCAAAAAAGCGACCTACAAAACATTGTAATATTGGTCGAACATAATAGAAATCCAAATTTTTGGAATTTTCTGCTTACCAGCTTTTTTTATTTGAGCTTGAATTTTGGATTAATAAGTTGGCTAAACCAAAAATTCAAGCTCAAATAAAAAAAAACTGGTAAGCAGAAAATTCCAAAAATTTTGATTTCGACTATGCTCGACCAATACTACAATGCTATATAGGACGATTTTTTGGTATTGCAGTTTTTTATGTGGCTGTGTATTTATTGAAAACACATTAATTCGATATGAAAAATTATTTAACAGCACCTAAGAATATTTCTATTGTATTGATATGCCTATTTTTTTTAGTTTCATAGAAAATAGCTTATGTTTCAGTGCCTTTTCTTACCATTAATCAAATATACGAGTTTCGACGTTCATAACCGAATTACATCTACTTATTTTCAAAGTTTTTCAATTTTCTGGATATTTTATATACATTTTGAATAAATTGAAAGTAGAAGAAACGACATAAAAATTATACTATTACTTTTTCAACAGTTTTGTTAATATTTCTGTATTTGGTAATTTATTGTATTTTTTAATCTAACTTTAATGAAGTTATTTGATTATAATTGAATTATTGTTTGTATGGACCTTATTCATATTAAGTACATAACTTATAAAATTCAATGTATTATACTTATTATTAGCTGTATAAATAATATTTTAATTTATAAAGGCGATAAAAAGTGTATATATAAAAGAATTTCATGTAATAATATAGTATTTTTTCATTAATTATATCATAATAATAAAAATAAATTCATTATGTTCAAATATAGTAAAAAGTTAACGTCATAAATTATTTGACGTTAAAGTACGGAGTAAATTTTAATGAAATTGCCATAAGCTGTAAAATGTAATGTAAAATAAAGAAGAAATAAGTTAAGAAAGTCTAACGGAGGATCCCATTGTTTGAATGAAAATATCTTTTAGAATGTAGTTTCATAAAGTAATAATCGTTTCAATGTTGATTTTAAATAATTATAATATTCATGTTCATTGTTCATTATATCTTGTTTGCAAACGTTTGGATGTATTACTTTATACAATTATTTTAATATTATTTGGGCATATACAGTGTAATTTTTTTGAGAATAATGTTTGAAATAAAAGTTGCAGGGTTTGAAGAGGGCATTCAAAATGGCTATCCAAATTTTCAGTCCCGAGACTATTGTGGCCCTCATGAGGCCCTATTTTTCAAATGGAAGCTTGTGCACATCATTTTTTACGGTATATTATTATATAGAAAAAAAAAACAATTTTAATTTTGTGTACGACAATTTTTCAAAAAAATCGTGAAATAAATGCAAAAATTAAATTAATCTAAAAAAGTTTATTGGATAAAAATAAACTTTTTTCCATGTAAAAAATTCTCAAAAATCTGTATAAGTATTTATTTTGTTGCCTTGGAAAATTGAAGTCTTACAAAAATTATTCAAGATATAAATTTACAATTTCACCTGCTCTGATTACCCCAGGGCACATTCCCTTCCTATATGTCATCCACGTTGGGAGAAGTTTGTGTTCGTTCGGTTATAACTGGCTGCATCTAATTATAGTAAAGCCAAAAAAGAAAAAAAAAATTACAATTATCATAGTAAAAACTAATTTTATCATCAATTTACAAACACACTGATTTTATTTATATTTAGTAAATAATCTTTGGCTTCTGAGTATTAACAATGTCTTACTGGTCACCTAAAAGTAAAACATCAAGTTACTATATATATTTTAATCGTGCTTACTTACAAAATATTATTTGAACAGTAAAATAGTATAAAGTAATCATTTTTAGTAGTAAATAATTTAATAAGAAGAATAAAAATAAACTGTCTTATAAGAAAATGATAAAATCGATAAAGCACTTTTTAAGGGTTGTCATAATTTGATATGAGTATTTATTAATTTCCATCAAACATAAAAAATACATTACGCCATCTTATGCTTAGCGCTGAAATTTTAATGAAAATGCTATAAAAGCGTATACAGCGTCATGTTCATCGACGTTGGAATAAAACAAAACAAACATCTCTAGAGCAGTGGCTGCTCGTCAATCAATCTCCAAAATTAATGATTACAAAATTGATCGCAATTGATACAAATTGTGCAAATTGATTTTTATTGATTATTATTTTACATTTATAACATAACAATATTGAAAGAAAGTATCAAATTTTGTATCGTTTATATAATATTTTTCTAGAATCAAACTAAGCCATTGTTTTTCCTTATTCTGACATCCTGATCTCGTATGCTTATGTTTCTGATGCACAATTTATCAAAATGTTTCTGAAGAAGACTGCGAGGAGACGGATGAAGTTTTACAATATAAATAAGGCTGCGTTTTCATTTCCCTTGTCTCTAGATACATAGCTTAGAATCTTAGAACTATGTGTCTCTCTTTCTGGTGTGAATAAAAAAGAGATTACAAAGAAACTATTTGGGATTATTCTAAATCTTTTTGTATTTGGACCCTAACCGCGTGACTTATATTGAATTTAAGAAACTATCGAGGAACCCGTTTGTAACAATTACGAAATTTGTATGTTTAATCTATTTCTAGACAGCTAAGATTTTCAGAAAGGCGCCACAAAGATATTTTTTACATACCTTAACAATATTTTATATCCTAAAATATATAGCTGTAACTCTGAGAAAAATTATTACAATGCAATTTGATTTTTTTAAATACTTATTCGTAACTGAAAACGTAAAATCAATTTTGATGAAAAATACATTCAATTTATCGTTGGGTAGCTTTGCTAAAAAACCAGCCAATCTTCATTTGCTTAAAATAATTGATTAGTCGACACTTTAAGCTTTAAAATGTAATTTTCTTTTAATTTTTACGATAAAATTTTAGTTAAAAAAGTTCAATAACCCAGTGAAAATAAATCGTAGAGATAATAAAAAAAACATTTTGAAACTATGTGTCCAAACTTTTAAGTGGCATGTTTCAAATTTTTATACTCTAGAACGCTGTCACAGTTGTGAACATTTTTCGGTAACTTTTTAAGATATAAATAAAAGTAAAATTGTATAAAGAAATCTTAAACTAAAGATTTCAAGCCTTTTTTTTTAAAATCCGTAGTTGACTATTGCATATTTTTTTATAAAAATAAAAATCCTTTAATTTTTTTGACGAGTGTACAATAAATAAAAAAAAACAAAACATTTTACTCCAATCTTACATCCACCC
This sequence comes from Sialis fuliginosa, assembly GCA_961205875.1. Taxonomy (NCBI): domain Eukaryota; kingdom Metazoa; phylum Arthropoda; class Insecta; order Megaloptera; family Sialidae; genus Sialis; species Sialis fuliginosa. Next base: position 11,689,058 of record OY540818.1, on the reverse strand, counting down.
CTCTACCTTAATGATGTTTGTATCGTTAATGATTATAAAATTATTCATAATTATTTTTTTGAAATAAAAATCCACCTTATGTGTATAATATTTTTAATAAAAAATCCCTGAATTTAATTTGTCTCGAGCTACCACTGATTGAGATAGAATCTATTCAGTGCTTGTGATGTTTTGTTGCCCCGGTTTTCAACGGGAGGTAATAATCAGCATCGTATCGGAGAAGGTACATTGCACAGATGCCGACATGATTTGCATATTCTTAACAAGTTTAACGTATCAGTGGTTCTGAACATTTGTCACACCGCTCGATCGTTTATGCTGAGATAAGTGGGGTGTTATTGATGTTAATGTTTGCTTCAGGAAGTATATGAACGTGTTAATCGATCGGAGTGTTTGGGAATGACGTAGGTTTTGGTGTAAAAGAGATATGTTTACTTAAATAGTTAAGGTAGAGTCCTTATTAAATGCTGTATCCTTATTGCCTATGTTCATTAGTTAAGGATACCAAAGTTACTGATTTTCAGAACATTTGCACTGAATTTCGGACTAATTTAAAAAATCTAAGTTAAAAATAAAATATGTAAATAATTTAATTTTGTCAAGTGCGAGTTGAGTCTCACGTCCTAGTGTCCCATACTGTATTTTATTATTAATTTAACTTTAATAAAGTTAAAAATGTGAAACAGCCACTTTTTAATTTCTTAAATTCATATTGCAGTATATAATACCTCTTCAATTTTCGTAGGTATATGTAAAAACAACGAGGCTTATAACTTTTACCATACAGTAATAATCATTTCAGGAGTTCCGCAAAACCTTAAATCTTGTAAGTTAAAACATCTTAATAACTTTAATGCTTCGCTCTGAACATTTGATTGAATTACAATTACGAGTATACACACTGAATTCTAGACAGTTTTTTATACATCTTTTTCTTGAAGAACATTCATATTGCTTTGATATTTTCAATAAACAATAAAAAAAACGAATTCTTTGTAAAAGAACGTATAATTAAAATATTATTTTGCATTTTTGCTTGTTATTAAATATATCATTTTATTCTTTACGTATTTGGTATGGCAATTTTGTTATAACAGAAATAATTAATAAATAATAAAAATAAAAATTACTTATAAGTATTTTAATTTGAAGTTATTAATATTTAATGATAATTACTCGTGAATTAAAAATATTTAATTAATTCTTTATAAATTTTGTATCATGTTTAACACTTCAAAATTGCTGTATTTCCCAAGACACTAGCATTATTAAACCAATTTGATATTAAAAAGTTCATTTTTCATTATGATTAATCATTATGAATTCATGACAATTACATTGCCGGCTTAACAAACTTTGTACATTTTAATTAATGTTGGAATAAATACTGTTCAGCATTTTACAGTCACACTGTCAAAACAAATTGGTGTAGGCGCTGAGGACAGTGATATAAATTCATGTACATATTTAATTCTCCAAATATCGTGTATTAAACTGCAGTAATCGCCAGTTGTTGTGATAACATTTGTAGTATATTGTAAACTGAATATTTTTTATTGAAATTTTATTGATATTTGTCGTTTTAGAAGCTACATAACCTAAAGCAATATACACGTAATAGTTAAATTGTAGTTATAAATAATATTTCCATGTTTTACCTTCCCGCTCGTCGCGAAAGGAAGTAAGGTATTGGATTACTCACTTAATTTGTGTGAGTTTCCAACAGATGTGTACATTTTGATACCCCCCCCTCCCTCAAAAAAGGTTGATTTTTAATGTGTTTTTTAGTGTTCCCTAAAAAAACATAGAATCAATACTGCATGTCTTCTAACTACTAACAATTTGACCTAAAATTATGATAATAAATGGTTGAACAATAATAAGTATTGAAAAACATATTTTTTGTGAAAGTTCGTTAAAATTACTGTTTAACAAGTACATATACCTAATTCATTTGGTTTTGGTAACATTGGTGACGTTCACGACTAACCAAAAACAGTGAACAACGAGCTTTGATTGGTTGATTCATGGAATTATAAATAGAAACTAGTGTTCTGGCAAAAACGTTCAACATGAAGTGAACATAAAAGTTCTTTGGTTAGCCTGGTCACTAGTTTCTATCTCTTTCTAGTAACTTCATTCTCACTTCCTTACACGCTTAAAAAATGACATTATTTTAATTTCTGGTACATTCCACCAGAAATTCCATGAATCAACCAATCAAAACCTAACCCTCCCATCCAGTACGTATGTTCTGCATACTTACATACTAATATTATATATGTATGCTGAAAGATATTAATGGCTTTTTTATGAACCAGTCAAAATATAGAAATATTATGCCAAATATTTCTGAACTTGTTTCAACTTCAACCTTCAAATTAACTAAAAAGTATTTTTGTTCACTGCTCTTCAATGTGAGAAAGGCTGTAAGAATAAGCAAGTTTATTGAGGTTTTAAATTAGCGAAAGTGCGTTTTGATTTAGGAAACTTCTTTATAAATATCATTTCTCATGAATGACTTATCTTTTATTTAAATTAAAGGATATTTATATTTAAACTCGTAATTCTATAATAAGTATTAAAGCAAACTACAATTCAGTTTCTTGTTGAATGAGATTTTGTAAATTAGTAAATGTACTTTTGCTGTACTTGATTAAACTAAAACTTTCAGCACTTTTATCTAAAATTGGGTTACACTGATATGCTTCATTCAGAAGTTAAAGTGACTAACTCAATTTCAGTAAAAAGGCTCAACATTTAATTGATTTATAAAAAAAAACTTTATTATATCAAATATCTATATGTATTTTCACTTTCTTATACGGTAATACATTTAGCGTAAAAAGTAATAAGTACCTATCCATTTTGATTTCTGAATCCATTCTGATTATTTTCACCATGATGTATATGTGTCTGTCTGTAGACGCTGTAACTCAAAAACGACATGGTTGATATTTCATATTTAGAATTTTCGTCTGGTAATAAAACCTAATATTTTTTAAAACGATCTAATAACCGGAAAATATATTTACTCTTGTCAATTTTAGAACTTTTCGAATTATTTTTGAATCGGGGTAAGTTAGAAAAAAAAGTTGTAGAGAGTATTATTTATTATTATTACCTATAATTTATGTCTATTTCATTCATTTTTCTTTCTTTTAACAGTTAGCCAGTTGTGTACTTGAACACACGTATTCTGTATACTCAGTACAGCGTATAAGAAAGTTCCGTGACGTGGCACCCATGATAACATTTTTTTATAATATAATCATCTGTACTGTTCCTCGATTTCAGGACTTCTGGCGATGTTAAATTATTAATATGATTATGAATTTAATTAATATCTCCACCAAGTGACATTCATTGTTAATAGAAATATACACACAAGGTAAAATATTAAAACTAAATGTAATTACGTTTTATGAAATGAATCAATCATTGAGTCTACTGTTTGTAAAGTTATCAAATTACAAATTAATAATACGGAACCACCTGAGATACACCTGCACGCTGTATAAGAGCAATAATAAATTTTAAACGAGGTAAAAGGTACGCAGAGGTATTCTTAATCGATGCTGTGTACATATTTTACCCCAGCAATAGACGTGCTTGGCTGAGGCTCTACATCATTATAAAATTGATATTTAAAGTAGGGGAGACTGGAATGTAAAGTTCGATACTAATAATATTTAGATTATTAAAACTTATTTAACATTTGTCATATATGTTTGAAACACATAGTAGAGGAGTCAGTTGTATTTTTGGTGTAGGTTTTACAACCGTCTGCCGTTGTGGTTGCTTTGAAGTACCCACTCAGACAAAGCTCGAGCGATGGGTTCGATCTACTAGTTTGTAGGGGTTTAATAGATAAGGCCCATGAAAAATACACACTCATTTTTTGCGTTTCCCCTCCCAGAAAATGAGCCTTTAAAGGCTTGTAAACAATGAGCTTAACATGGTTTATTAACTTGATAAAACCGATTTATTTTTGGATTTGAGATTTTAATGGAAATATCTATTTCGAATTTCCCTTAATCAATTCTATGTGCACCATAATGTCCGTATCTATCTTGTCGATTTCTATTTTGTTTTAAATCAGTTATATTTTATTACAATTAAATAAAAAAATGTGTATTTCATCTGAAAAAATTTAAAAAATAATTTTTGGTCGTAAACAAAAAGTTATCTTTTGTTCCTAATTGTAAGTTTCTCAATTTGAATATTCAAGGTATTATTATTTTTTTGTGTACTTCATTAAATATATTTTTTAATTGTGATAAAATTATAGGAGTAAACTCAATCGTATAGTGGTTACAAGGAAATGGATAAAGTTTCTCACATTTTATTTGCTTGGTGTAAACTTGTAATATTAATTAAAATCTTATGAAATCAAGTTATAATTTGTTGAAATTAATTACAATTACAAATACGGGAAATTATGGCCTCTTAATCACTAACTAACAACAATTCACATAAATTATGAAAACTACAGTTGTAAAGTTAACTGGTAATACACATATATACGTATACTTTATTTAATTAAATATAATTATTTTACTTGAAATATCAATCACGTTTATATTAAAATATCAAATATTCAAGCTGAATTTATATGTATCTAACTAGTCCGGTTTCAATAAATTAAAATTCGGAGTAATTTGTGGTTCATGTTAATGCGAATAAAAATGTATCATTTTAATATTATTAATGAAATGTACATCCCTTTAATATTGTATGTTTAAATAGAATTGTTAAATGCAAACCAAATTAATTCAACTAAATAAATATGGATACTATAATGTGCTGTTTCAGAAAATGCAAACTTTTAAGTGGGTTGCTGAAGAAATTTAAGAAGTAATGCTTATTTAATAAAAATTTACCTTACAGTGAATTCAGAAAACTGTAAAAAAAAACTTATCAACTAAAAATTTCTACAATATGGATGATTATTACAATATAGAGTTCTAATTTGTTTCTGCAACTGCATGTAATATACAAGTAAATAGATACATATTTTTCATTATAATTTCAGTTATTTTATTGTATATGCATATTGCAATTTTGTTAATTCAGTATTTTTATTTTTTATTTGTAACTTTGTACTTTCTTTCTCTTGTTTGACTTATTTCATATCGTGTAACTTAAGATCCACGAAATAAAGTTATTATTATTATTATCAACGTACAAAGGTATGCAAACAATTTTTAAACCGAGAGTAGAATTATAATACACAACCAAGCAAAGCCTACTTGAGGTGTGCAGTATATTAAATTAAATTTTCTGTATTCTGAAAGTTTAAAAACACTGAAAAGTATATAATAATAATTTTTAACAGTTTTTGAAATTTATTTTTTCCTTGAAACGTTTTTTATTGGCTTGGCAGTTTGGCACCTACTTTTAAAAACCGTTAAATTTAATTATTAATATTTTCAATTAGGATTTATTTAAGCCGGTTTTATTTAATTTTTAATTTTTTTTACTTTTTTCCTTTTGAGTGGAGTATATCTAAGAAGTTCATTGTCAGATTCTGATAAAATTTATATGCGACTACCTCGGAAGTTTACTTTTTCAAACAAAAAAAAGTTTCACCGAATAGATGCATGTGTGTCGGAGTAATGTACGAACATATATTAAAAAAATATACAAAAAATATATAAAAAAATAAATAAATCGGGAGTATAGTTTTTCAAATAAATAAAATCGTTCAAATTGGTGCATGTTTGTCGGGGTTATGCCGGAACATTTATAAAAAATATATACAGAAGAATTGAGAACCTTCATTCGTCCTCCTTTTTTGAAGTCAGTTATAAAAATACCGCGCCGAATACTTTTAATATTCTCCTTATACCTACATATAATAATGTGTACAGTACTGTACACTGTACAGCCCTGAACACATGAACTATATAGTCTACACATCTGAGGTACGGCAGGTATTGTTCTGCGGAAGTGCGGAAAATACAGACGTTGAATATAAATGTGTGAATAAATTAACATTTTGCTTCCAATTTACATACAAATCTATATAAATAATCGATGCCCTATGTGCTGACTGCCGCTGTTAATATTTTAATATAGGATTTTATATATTATTTATAATTTTATGTATTATATATACATATATGTATATGTATATTAACTTTGAAATTTGTGTTAGGATGGATTAGAATTATTAAATTTTGTTATGTCCGGTATTATAAAGAATTTTCTCAAGAGCAGCTAAGGAAATCAATGGTATGGTATATATAAATGACCTTAACGTATTATTATATATTAATAACCTTTATATTTTAAAACAAAAGGTACATTAAATTAGCACAACAAATGTAGCACACATCGATAAAAGAAGAGTACTAAATTAGAGCCTATTGAATGCTAATTTAGTACGCAAAAAAAATCTATAACTCTTTTATTTAAAAAAGGTTGTATTTTAGCGCATATTTGCTTGCTTAGTTTGTAAATTAGCACACATCTCTGTCGAAAACGCAACCAAAGTGGTACACTAAATTAGCGCACATTTAGTGCTAATTTCGTACCTATGTACCAAAAAGGTGCCGGAATTCACTTCTTGTCAAGCTTTTCATTAAAGAAAATTATATTCAAATATTATTTAAATTAATTTTATTTATTTATTTATTTATATATTATATATTATTTATCAGACTAAATATTCAATTAACAATAAAATAAAAGTAATACACCTTTTACCGGTCACCTTAATTCGAAGGACAATAGAAATATTTGATTGTTGATTAATTAATTATAGAGAGTAGAGTACGTACTTTCATACATAAACTTTAACTGTTATTTTATTAAATCAAAACAGTAATAAATATTAATGACAGTGGAGAAATGCATCTTTAAAATAACCCATAGAAATTCTATCCACATGTATAGTTAAAATATTTCCGAAGTTTATATTTGTACATACATAGAGGCACATATATATATAATCAATATTCCCAGAACTATAATTGGTCCATTAATTTTGTACTATAACGAAACCAATAGTATGTGCCTTGAAGTATTCAAATTGTCCGAGAAACGCGATAATCAATACGTTATTCAATTACATTTAATACCGAAATACCAAACCAACGATTTTAACCCTTTAGTGATTGATATTTTGGTATTACTATATTTAATAGGTTTATGTTTACGTTTGCGATAAAGAAACGATACTCTGTCTTATCCATACTAATATTATATTGTCACCTTTTCGCAGCAAAACCGCTGAGCCGATCTTGATAAAATTTGGTAGAGAGATACATAGTTTACATTCTGAAAGAAAATATTAAATAAGAAATGGTGTCTGACATTTGTATGCGCGATACATTTTTGACGTGCACAAAACTTGTTTTATCGAGTAACATACAGAAATCTGTATTATCTATCAGTATTATTTACCTAATTTAACTTCATGGTGTTGTTTTTACTAATTTAAATTCCACGTGATAACAGCTATATTTTTTCTAATATCTTAAGATCTACTAACAATGTTAATATTTAATTTAATGCTCTATAAAAAAGATTATGTACAGTTTCTTAAGATGTTTGAAAAAAGGAATACCCGAGAGTAAAAAAAGCGTCTCATATAGAAATTATCAAAATCAAATAGAAGTAAGAATAGTATCCCAAATTGTTATTTTTTTTTAAATATCTTAAGAATGTAAAAATTCTATAAAATACTTTCTTCAGAGCATTGAATTAATCTTCAATTTTTAATGTAATATATCCCCTTACAAAAATATGTTTTTCAGAATTAAGTACAAGGAATTTTTCTAGATTTTTGTAGTCACCTTGACTATCTAGGAAACTATGGTTTGAAAAGGGTTACTTAAACTAGGACGTGCACATTTATGTATATTAAATACATTATACATGTGTAAATGATACTATAAAACCATGTTATTATAAATATTTAATTATTATTGTTACTAATGTAATATTTAATGCATTTTCACAATTCAATATATGTTTACATGTGTAGATACATATGTTTCATATAATATGTCTGTATGTATAATATACTTACTTTTAATTCATTGGTTGTTGATTTAATTTTATTTTATATCATTAATAGATTTATTTTAATTACATTTTTTTAATTTTTAGATTGCATAAACTGCATACGTATGTTATAGGTGTAAAATTGAATATATGAAAACTAATCTTATTTCAGATATTATGGCAAATTCGTAAATACATTTTTTTCTTATACTTGTGAAACTTGAATCGAATTCACTATTAGTTTTTAATTTCATCCAGAATTTGGCCACGAACCAAAAAATAATCTCAGATGACTTAATTGTTTTACAACTCTGTTAATTTAATTTTGGTATTTAATTATTTAAAACACTTCTTATGAATGGTATGGTTTATATGAATGACCTTGACGCATGCGCGTTAAGTAGTAATGACGAGTACGAGTACCTTATAAAACGAATAGCATTTACATCATTATAGTTTTATTACCACTGCTCTAATACACCGAGCAAATTCACAACAGTTTGACAACTCGCAGATAGTTAGCTTAGCTTTTGCTCTAAAGCAAAATCTTTATAATACTCGACATTATTTTTGATAATCATGACCAAACCCAAAAACGAAATAGATCAAATCTTTGCGTGTACCTAAAATATCATTAAGTTTCATAGTTAAATTCCATGTGTATTATACGAGTATAAATTAAGTTATAATCTAAATTATAAGGCATGCTATAATTTTTATAAGTATTTAGTATTATCAAAAACGTCAACACCTACAAAAAGATTGACTTTTAGATAAAAATTTAAAAACGAATACACAGTGTTGTTATCCTTATCCCTATATACATATATATCTGTGGTCCCCAAACTGTTTTTGGGGTACCGCAGTACCTCACTGAGGGCAAAAAAAATTATACTCACACAAGTTGGATGGAAAGGGGTTCGCCGAAAAAAACTTATAATTCAAAGGGTTTCGTGAGTCGACAAAGTTTGGAAACCACTGCGTTATATTATATATTTTTAAAATAACACTGTGTATACATATATTTTTAGTAACTTACATTATTTTATTTAAACTGTTAAAACATTTTTTTCCAGGCTAATCGAATATTATTTGATAAAAACTTTTTAAATATATAATAAATAATATGGCAATATACAAGAATATCATGAATACTAAAATATAATTCAAGTTCTCAATAAAATTGAGAAAACCCATACATTAAGTTAATTTTTTTACGAACTACAACAACATATGTGTACAAACATGTTTTATACGTGATATGCAGAACTATTCGTGAAAGCTTTTTATCATGGAACGTTCCATTTCCATAAAACATCCGGATAAAATGGCTAGAATGATAAACATGTCAAAATCTATGTTTGTAATTGGATTTCAACAATTCAGCGTCAGTTTATTGTTATTCATTGTGAATTGAATTCTTTTCTTCAGATTTGACATTGAAAGATATTTTGTGAATATCGATTTGTTTTTATAGTTAGATTACATACATAATATATAAAGTGATATGTGTGTGTGCATATGGTATGTACATACATATATATACCTGATATATTATACGTACATAGGCGCCGACTTTAGAGGTGGGGGAGGGGATCGCCTCCATGCGAATCTGTACTCTAGTTTTTATAAAATAAAACAAAACACATGCTCGTTAATAAAATTAAAAGAATTATTTATTTTCTTAAAAAATTTCAATATTGAAATCGCTGTTACTTTGATAAAATAATAAAGACATTTTTCAAAAATGAACTTAAGTTTTTTCTTTCAGAATTTTTATTTTCATGTTAAAATTGTAGAAAAATATTTTTTTACACCCGAAAGCTGCCAAAATTGTTACTTTTTCTAACTTTTTAGCGCATACTTTATTATTATTAAGATGAAAATGACGAAGTTATAAAGTAGAAATTTCAAGCTTTAATTTCCTTTTTGAAAAATGATTACCAAAGTTACAGCTATTTGGATTTTTAAAGAAATTTTTTTTAATCTTTAAAATTTGCCTCATAAAAATAAGCAATTTATGGCTCTTTCAATTCTCTTGTAAAATTAAAAGTTTCCGAGTAAAAAGTTCATGAAAATAAAATATATCTATTGTCGAGCCTCGCGTATTAGTGTACCATACCGTAGATTAAAACATTTAATAAAGTAAATAACCAATTTAAATTAGTTTAAATATTATCGGAAATGTATTTTACATTTTAACTTTGAATTATTTTCGAAAGAATACGTTTAGAAACTAAAGCAATATTTAGAAAATTCTTATTTATATTACGTGTAGTATATTTTTCTTATAAAAGTTACGCTCCTGATTGGACGTAATATATTTAAGTGTGTGTACATAACATAATAATTGATTTATATAGCAATTTAGAATTGATTAATGTTGCTATATCGTTACAGGATAGGATATTACTTCCGATTACGTTGAAATTAGGAAAATCGTTCTAGGTTAAGTCGTTTGTAGATTTGACCAGGATAGGAACAGACTATTAGAATAGGTAATAATATTTAATATAATCTACGTACTATTATTACTGTTATTATTATCAATGGAGTAATATTAACTAAAATTATCTTGATTAACAAACAGGAAGGAATGAGTTTTTTTTTTAAATTAATTGGCATATTATATAGTAAGGTAGATACGAGTACTAGTCAAGTATATGACCCCAGTAATGGCTATTTTTTAATTAAATGTACTGAATTAGAAATATTTGTTGATATTTGATTACTACCATTTCTGAATATTTATCTATGTATATACATTTAACTGTCTTACAGCGTGATTTGATGACAATCGGCCAATAGGTGTTAAAATGGTGAACATTTAAACTAATTATTAGTATAATTTATGTATTAATTATTATATTATCATAGTAACTGCTTTATATTGTTTCAAATTTGACGAGTCTTTCTTTTATATCTTTTATGTCGTAGTACTTATCATTTTTGTAATCATTAGCAAGTGTCCATCACTGCGTGCTCATTACTGGTTTTATTTTACCTATTATTGGAGAAAAAATATAAATAAAATAAAAGACTATAATTTAAAAAACAAACTTTATTTGCGGACTTTGGTAATTAAATTGATTAAATAAAGAGTTACTTGTTTTATTAGTAATATGAGTTCATGAGAATTACAAAAAAGAAGCCCGACAATCACAAAAACAGTAAACCATAACTGGTGCCAGTATCTTATCTACTTATTATCAATTTTGTATTTATTTCAACTGTCAAAATTTTAGGGTTCAATATTTTGATATATAGAAATAAATATTCCTGAATTAGTAAGGATTGACCTCCTCTTGCCTTTCTCCAGACGCGAGCTCCTTCTATCCCTCTAAGCGTTTGCTCTATCAGGTAATACGATTTGTAACATTTCTAAGCGTACATTCACTTAAGTTTAGTAAAGTTTTGCATTACCCCGGAGTACTTCTGGACAATATCGCTCCAGAATGTATTCCCAGTGAAGGTAGATAATTCCCACCTACGTACAATCTCCTAGACCAGTGAAGTGCGACTGGAGTTGTTACATTTTAAAAGTAAAAAAATGTGAGTGAGTATATAACTACTTATATACGCGCGTTAGAAGTTAAACTTTAGCGTAGTGATTTCTAACATGCAAATGCAAAATAAAAAACCTGTTTAACCGATATCTCGCGTCACACATACCACTAGAGACTTATGACGGAAAATTTTTCATTTATTTCTTTCCTTTTTTTGACATTATTTTGGAAAAATAAAAAAGAACTATTAATTTAAAATTTAGTGAAATAGATTTTGACGGGTATAATGTCTTCATAAAAAGCAATTTTAAATTAATTACTCTCATTATTGAAAATCCTCGCCAGACATATACAAACATTATATGAAACCCTTTATCACCAGATAATTCTAGTCCGGTTTAGTCAACTAGATTAAATTACAATTTCTATATATATGTATCGTATTTATATAGTAGGGGAGATACGCAATGAAATGGACATCTGAGATTGAAGACGTTTTTTTTATTGAAATGACAATAGGCATGATGCCAGTAACAAAGTATCACTGAAATTATGATTTTAAATAATGATATAGGTTAAAAAGATTCTAAAAAAGGTATTAATTTTTATATTATAAGCAAGATTAATATATTTTTTGGAACAAGGATTTACTATCGTTGACAAGGAGTGTTTACATAAGCGTACGTCAAAAATGCGCCATGACACCTGCGAGCGTTTTGGCGTCAAATTCAAAATTAGTTTTAAAAGGGCCAATTTTTGTGATTAAACCTTTATTTTCTGCAGAAATAAGTATTTTTTTGGAAATAAGAGACAGGTGAGATCATCATAGAATAGTTTTTTAAAATTAGGCATCATGCCTATTATAAAAGAAATAACTACGTTATACATATCTCTTATTATATTTATGTTTCTTGAATATCTATTACTAAAATAATCCTAAATAAAAACAGCTTGATAACCAATTTTCTTCCTACCATTTTTAAAGAGTCCATCTACTAGTTTATTTAAAATAATTGATATTTTCATTCGAAGAAATGCTTTGCCAAAGCTTCATGTCCTATACTGCTATACATACATTTTTAATCTACCATTATCCTTTCCATGCTCTGAATAAACTACAGATATTCAAGCCGGGTTGTGTACGAATAAAAAATGAAAGTAAACACAGACAGAAGACTTATTTGATGTTTATTGATGCAGGGCAGATCTGAAATGGAACTCGCTCATGCAAGTAATAATGTAATACACACATACGTTTATATGCAGGAGTGTGTTCAGGAGAAATTTTTAGGGCCTTGTTTATGGATATGAAATTATTATTATTCTCTAATAATTCTAAAGGCCTCTGTACATCACTCAATCTGAAGGACCGATTTGATGGGAGGAAGAGTGGGGGTACTGCAGATTGGGTCTAGAACACCCGGTATATCAAACATATTTATTGCTGTCATAATGACACTAAATAGTACTTATTTTTATTCTTTAGGGTTTCGTGGCAGTTATACATATGCACTAAGTTTCCGAGCTGTTGTCTACGTTGTCGTATTTTCTTATTTGATGTTTCGACTTTCGTGTCGGAGTCTTCTTCAGAAAAGTTTCAGAAACACTTTGAAGAAGACTCCGACATAATAGTCGAAATGTTAAGTAAGAAAATATGACAACGTAGGCAACAGGAAAACTGTTAAAGTCTTAAAAAAACACACAAACTTATTACAAGTGTTTGCAGTCACACAATATTACAAATTACAAGAAATGTATGCAGATTTGTCAATAATATAGTGTATTGTAGGTAGTATTAATAATTAAACGAACATTATTCAATTTTTTTCATAAGAATTATAACTTTCATGGGTTTACCTCAAATTGTCAGTTATCCAACTTCTTTTTAATTTAACAAAGAATCAAAAACTATTTGTATTCTTCCTTAATAATGTCAAACCAGATAATTTTCGAGATCAATAATCAATTCGCAGTTAGATTAAAAGATAACCAAATCAGTCTACAGGCAAAACATTGGATAATTATTTAATTAAAATGCTTTCTGTATTAGACCCAAATTGCACAAAAGAGTTCACTATAGACCTAGTTAAATGTCAACGTGTAATATACGCACACAGAGAACCATGTGCGCCGCAAGAATTGTCCATGGGGTTTGACAAATTGTACTTAAACTTTTCACGAAAGGATTTGATGTTCCATCGACATAATAATAATACGCAAACTAAGTAATGCATAGTTTAAGCTACTACCACACTATCAAAATGCGGGAATAGAATCTCAAAAAATGATTTTTCAAAGTAATGTCTAAAAACGTAAATATTATATCACATTTACCCCTCCACGTTTTTTTTTTAATATTGTACCATTATTATAGCAGGAATTAAATAAGGTAGAAACAAATCTTTCCGTTTAAAAAAATATCGTTTATTATGTAATTTTTTCGGGACTACATTGTAGGTATCTCTTAAATCAGATGAGATATCGAAGAAATATAAATTATTGATTCAGCCTGTATATAATATAACTTTTTTTAATATAAATTCCGAAATTACAAAAATATAATATAAATGATTGTAGAATGAAGAACAATCACGAAAATAAATTACTTTGTTCGTTTGTTTAATATCTGGAAAACAAAAGTCTTATTTAAATATAAAATATCTATACAAGTTATAATTTTTACGTTTTTATACATACATGAAATGTACTGTATAATAAAGTATGGTAATCATGAAAAAAATCCAACTTGAGATATTAACAAAGTTACACGTTTTGAGGATTTCTGATTCGAATACGACCAATTGCATCAATGTATGTGTGTCTGTCTGTCGATCTGTGAACGCTCTTTAGTTAAAATGGTGAAACATACAAACATGAAATTTTAAACTATATTTCTAGAGCATTCTTAAACCCGAAACAGATATTTACTCTAGGTTACACTTTTTTTCCGAAAGTTATTTTTTAATGATATTATAATCCATTTTTTTAATTATTTCGAAACTGTTCATAAAAAATGTTTTTAGATAAAGTTGTAAAAATGTTTCGGATCTAAGATTTATGTTCTTATTATTTTTTTGTTAAAACGAACCGTTTCAAGATTTCTGTATAATATTGTATAAAAAAGTCTTGTGGTGGCCACATCATTTTCCTTGACTTATTATTATATAGGAATTTATATTCACCCGTTATATAACTAACAATGATAAAAACAAGTATAGCAATTAATATTATATTTATTTCTGACGGTTTTAATTTGATCGACATTATTTCAAAGGTGTGGGGTAAGCTCCCTTCCCCTTTACTGTTATCTGCGAACGCTCATGCACAGAACTGTACACGTATAGATAAGCCGATAGAACCCAATGAACCGAACAACTGTGAAATTGTGTAACGGTCCGGTAAATCAAACGTTTTGAATTTCTGATTAAAACAACATCCGAATATCAAAGAATATTGAAGGAGCTTTTGTTTACTCGGTTAAAGGAAGAAAGTAAACACGTCTCTCGTGTTATCTTTTTTTTTGTATATATGTATGTATTTTATTTCTCACGTACAATTTGTCTTGAGTAATATTTTATTGATGATGGAGATTCTGTGATTAAAGGAAGACGTGTTTTAAATAAATTGTGTACACAAAAGTTTATTTATGTTTAGACGGAAAAAAGAATAAATAAATATTGCTTTAATATAATGTCGTATTTATATTGGAAAAATACTAAACAGCAATACTGTGTTTTTAAAACACTTGGTATTAAAAAATGTATAGGGTTTGTTGCAATTTTGTTAAAAAAACACCAATGTTAATTGTCTTTCAGGTCTAAACGATTCTAAATGTTAAATTGTAAAAAATAGAATAGTTATTTTTTTACTGTGTGACATCTGAATTACCTAACCAAAAGGATTTTCTCACATTGTAAAATTTACTGACCGTTCGATCAATCAATGCTGAATGACATTGTTAATTTAACATTTAAATGAAGTACCTAGATTAAAATATTATTTCATATAATATATATTTGTATTGATCCATTCGTTCATTATACAATTATTCAATTAAGAGACATAAATATTAATGGCCGTAGAACTATTAATAGTAATGACTATAGTAACAATTAAGATTGTTTATATAGTGGTGAGAGGTAACTTGCGTGTGTGAATTAATTACAATATTTTCTTGATAAATATTTAAATTATTTATGCACACGCTAAAAATGATTTTTTTTATTTTACAGAACATCTACAAGATCATATTTCCTTTCCTGTGGTGTGTAGAAAGTAAGTAAAATTTTTAAACTTTACCGTTCATGGGGGTATTTATATTTTATAAAAACAGTTATTTCACATTTTTGTTTTTCTGGTAAATATTCAATTTTTATTATTTATAACAATTTTAATCTTATGGAGTAAGGGCTTAATATCATTTGTGATCTTTATTTTTATGACATTAGTATAATTTATTTATAGTTTTCTATTTTCATTGGAATATTTATTTTTTGTATACCGTTATTTTTTTATAACAATTTTTCGATATAAGACAAACATTTACGGAAAATTCTATACAAATTTGATATTCTCGCTAATATCCCATAAATAACATAGCTACACAAAAAAAAGTGCGAAGCCAAAAAAGCAACCTATATAGCATTGTACAATAGTATTGGTCGAGTATAGTCGAAATTTAAATTTTTAGAATTTTCTGCTTACCAGTTTTTTTTTAATTTGAGGTTTAGCCAACTTAGAAACATTCAACCTGTGTAATTATTGGTCTACAAATTTTTAAATATTTTTTACATTTTTAACTCACTTTTGCTAATTATATAGAAATATGCTTCTAATTGCATACAATACTGGTAATTAAAAAAAAATTTAATTAATTCTGCATGTTAGATTATTTATTTACATATTTAATAACTGAGGTCAATGCGTATACCAAAAAAATATACGTCTACCGCGGTCTACCCCATTGTCCGAGGGTTCAGGATACAATCTTCAATATTAAATAAAAAAATAACAGTCTTTGTAACACGTTGGTGAACTATTTTATATCTCATTTTGATTTAAAACCAATACTCTTATTTTTATTATTTTCAAATAAAAATCCTTCTTATCGATAAACTGATCAAAACTGAAGGATTACCAGAAGGAAAGCTAAGGTATTTTGTATGTATAGAAGATTTGATTTTCTCAAAAGATTTGAAGTCTTTTCACAAAAAACTGCATTTCTTGGATATTCCCGGAGATTGCGAGAAGGAAATGAAGTGAAGCGAAAATCTCCTCGTTTTATTTTATAAAATAAACTTTTATTAGCTGTGTGGAATCCAGGATTGCGGCCTGATTAAATAAATTTTAAATGAGGGAAGTAATTTCACTAATCTATTATAGCACAAGGTTTCCGGTGTTTTCCCTTTTGCGGTCATGACTTTTCCGGATGTGTATTTTTTTTATACCGAATCATTGAAACTTTTAAAATAACATTTACCAACAAATTGTGTTACGTACGCATATTCGTAAAGTTTTTTTTTGTATTTGTAAGGGTTTGGAACGAGTTTGCCTCAGTGTTTGTTTATTTTAGCAGTTTTCAGTTTTTATGTACGTATTTTTATGCTGGGTAAATATTTATATTCATGAAAAATTGAAGTTTTCTGATATGTACCAATGTTTTGTTTCACGAATTTGGTATTGAAAATTTTTATTGGTTATGATTTTTAAAGTTGTTTTATTATTATTATGTATTCTTTTTTTGTTTACTTACCATGATGAAGTTTTAAAACGAGACTGCATGAATTTTATCGAGACTATCTGAAATATATCAATTTATAAGTTTCGTCGACAGTTTGCCGAGAGTTTTGGTATTTTTTATTTTTTTAGAAAAACTTCGGTCACATGTATGAGACGAAACCAAAACGAGATCGGCTTAATTTTTTTACGAGACGTTATCGATAGTTTCAATGAGAGATTGAAACGAGGCTTTTAGTTGTAGTATTTACGTTCTTTATATTATATTTTACTTCAAAATACCAGTTAAGAAAGGTTTAATTTTCACAACCAAAATACTGAATATTTCGTTTTTTAGTTAAAATACGTTTTTCGACTAGTATATAGGATCTAAATGGTCCATTTAATATTAGGTACCCTAATAATCTAATCTGATTTTAAATTTTATTTCTTTAATTATAGGGAACAATGTTTGGGGTTTCTAAAAGTCTATTCAAATATTCGCTGTACCTTTCTAACAGTTGTTAATTAATATTTGGTAACTCGAAGATGTAATAAATATCTTATAACATCCACAAATTGCAAAAATAAAGTGGCGTAAATTCCAAACAATCGAAAATACGAGTTCATCAAAATTTAGAAACATGTGTACGTTAATTGACACAATAAATCTGATATAATTTAATTGCCACGTGTAATTAAATTACATAATAAATTTCGGCCTCTTCACTGACGCGAAATACTATACATAAATTCGCACAACGAATTGTGTCACTGTTATTTCAGGTTAGTTAGTCTCTAGTTTAGATTTCGATTAACACTGGTGGTTTATTAATTTCTCCGGGGATGTTAACCTCGTCCATGCTTGGAAAATAATACAAAGCGACCTCCATATGCGACCGTTTTTTTAAAATATACTGTTAATTTTGTTTTAGATATATATTTTTAACAACAAAAATTAAACACAATTTAACTCCTGAGTAATGATTTAATTTTAGTCCAAATTTCATCCCGATATGAATAACACTTTCTTAAATATCACTATTTCAAATTTGAATTTTGATTGTAATCTTGTTACAAACGTGTGCATCATCCGCGTACAAGGAATGTAGAGTGTGATATGGCAAACGTATGTCAGTCGTCGGGTATGGGTTAATAAATGAAAATGAATGACAATGAGTACATCCATAATTAGTGAGGCACTTCAGAACAGATTTAGGTACAATATGTGTTGCTTTTAGCTTCGCGAGTTATGGTGTTGTGCACAAGTTTGTGTAAACTTTCTCATGTTAATTGTTTCCTATGTGATTAATTGTTGGGATTACAGTGAGTGAAATTGATTGGGATAGTTTGATAACAAATATTATCGTGTGCGTGTGTTGGGTTGATTAAACTAAGAAGATATTTATTATGATATTGTTGTAATTGATATATCTTTCTTCCAATGTTCTTTGTATAAGAGCTTGGCGCGTGAGTAATTTTAGCTCAGGATCGTGCACGCTCATGAGAGAATTTTTTTTCTTCACGCCCGCTCACTCACGGTTACAAAACAAGCTTTGGGTTGGGGTGAGACCCTTTAGGTCCACACAATCAACTTCCCAACACGGTATGATTATAAATACTTGAATACTGATTATTTATTGTTTCCATATACTTTATGTGAATATTTTTTTAATATGTATATGAAAAATTTTAATGGAATTGGTCAGAAGTAAAACTGACCTTTGTATTATGAATATTAGTTTTCTAAGAAAGAATTTGATAAAAATTGGTATTTAATTTATTTATTTATTTTTCCATAGATGGAAATATATTTTTAAAATATAAATGTTTTTTTATAACCACCTCTACACATCCATATAATTTTAAAGAACAGAATTTCAATGAAAACCTTTAGAACCACTAATCGTATTCTCAGAGGCTTTGCGTCATCAGATTTTCATTTATTTCTGATGTTGTTACCTACAGATTTTGTTAAATGGTATCTTCAATGATTCCATAGAGACTCGGTTTTAATTTTTATTTTTCCCAGTAATTTCTCACTAGAAAAATGCTGAATAAAGTAAAATTTTGTTTTATTATTTTCGAATTTATTATATTTTTTTAAATGCTTATAATTTAAAGAAAATAACGATTTGATTTACCTATAACTAATTGACTTTTATGTATTGAATAATTAGGTCAGACACGTATTAAGAAAAAATGATTAATATTTTCTTATAAAGTTATAATATTTATTAAAATAGTAAGTAGATATACTTTTAGAAAGACATTTCGAAATGAAAAATTATATTTTAAATTACTTGGATTACCTCTCCTGTAACAGACATGCCCCCTTTATGTGCGAAAAGTAACTCCATTGTTTAAACGAACGAAAACAAATCAATTATAGAAGCCCTTTAAACTTTCTAAAATAAAATAAATGAAAAGCAGCAGAAACTTTATAATTAAAATAGAATTTACATAGCGCGCCAATCGGTGGTTTGCAGCAGCTAATTTTCAACATTTTAATTGAACTGCTATACCAATATTATTTATATTTATTTAAATCTTTGTCTATTGAGTATTAAAAGAAGTTTTTTTTTCTATAACTACCTGAATCTTATTTGCAACAATTGTGTAGTATGTTGTAGTATGATGGTGTGTGTTTTAAAAAAATATATAATTTGATATTGATTAGTATAATGCCGATTATAAAGCATTTGTAATTTATTAATTTTAAAGAATTTGAAAAACACATGCATTTTTTATTCCATAAGTAAAATATTTTAAAAAAATATCAAAAAATACACAAGTGAAGATGGTAAGGTTATAGTGCCGTAAACTTCATTTACCGCCTATGTCCGGTATTATAAAAAAGCTAGCAAATTTACTAGCTAGCAAGCACTTTAAAATGAGATATCAAACTTATATGACAGTTCTTTTGGAGTTTGTTGAAGACTTTGACAATTTCACGCACGCGTTGTAGGTAAATACCATCGGTATTAAAACAATGGTGATATTATGAAAATTATTTTGTACGGTGAAAGACGCCAACTGTGTTACAATTAGTTGAAGTGTCACTGCTCTAAATTCCATAGCTAACCCATAGATACTAGTACAGAATTAATACCCCATTTGAAAGTGCTTGCTAGCTAAATGGAGTATTTTTTTAAGTTTATCGAATATATAAAATTAGTTACTTTTCCTAAATATAAAAGCAGTAAAATCATTTTTCAACATAAAAAAGCAGTTACTTTCATTTTGATCTCAATAAAACTCATTGAAATAAAACAGAATTTTTATTCTTCATTACTGCGTTTTATTCCTGACAAAAAACTATTTAAATAAATAAAAAAGTAGAAAAAACAGTACTTCTGTTTTATAGTACAAAGACAGTAAAACCACATCTTACTGCTTTTAAATTACCAGAAATAAAAGACAGTAAATCACTCAATTTAGGCATTTTGATGAATTGTAATCTAAAATTACACTCAAATGACATAATGAAATCATGTAACTTATCATTGGTCGCTAAACAATTTTATGAAAAAATATATTATTAATTCAGTTTAAAAAAATCAAAAACTTCGAGTTCAGTTTTCTTGGTTTTACTTTTCACACCTTATTACCCTTTACATAAGCACGGCAGTATAGATATTTTAAAATTAATTAGAGTTGTCTACACCACTCTTTTGTGCGGCGGTCGGCTACATTTGAACAAATTATATGTAATAACGTTTTTTTAAGTATCGGATTATTTAAAATGCCTGAAATTGGTTTTATTTTCCCATTGTTTTCTTCTTGAATTCGTATAAAAAATAATGAAACTCACTAATTGAAATTATTTATTTTATATTATATTAGAATAGACGAAGGTATTTCTTCAGATAAATTATTTGATATAAAATAATAATTACTCAAAGTAAATAAGTTTATTTTCCACTACTGATAAATTACATTCTCTACATTTCCTAACTGGTAATCTGACAACAGAATTAAATTGGATAAAGTGCTTTATGCAAGCGTTTAACTGGACAGTTGAACCAATTCTTTATTAAAGTGTAACAATAGAACATCAGCTAGCTGCCTCATGTGTTTACGAGTCAGTAGTGTGTGTGTTTGATCCTTTGTCGCGACACAAGATTAGTTATTTAACACACAAAGCAAAAGCTACTGTACTATCGGTGTCATGAGCTGAGTTACATAAAGTGCTGATTTTTGCTATAGTTATTGTTGGCATTCTAGAATTTAAATCTAAAGAGTTACATAAAATATTAAAAAGTAAAACAAGTGTGCAGTAATCTTGGAGCGATCTTTGATTTTTGTTTTAATCCAGTATACAGTTTTAAGAACTTTATGGACCCTACGTGACAAAACATTTTTGCACTCCTTTGAAAATTGGGTTAGCAAATGTAGAACAACCGATCAAAATCTGTTTTGACATTTTTTTGTCGTAGAACTACATCCTTCCTTAGGGGAATTCACCTGTACCCTGGTGAATGAAAGGTATCAATTCCGGGCCAACGGATTTATAATTATAATGAAATATTTAAAACACATTTAATAATGTTTTAAGAATAATTCATTTAAAAAATCATTTTTAACTTCCCAACTGGAAGTTATTGTAATCGGTTCGAAAATCAAAATCAAAAATTTCAACATAATTGTATGTCTTAAGGTCACTATAGTATATTTACATTATTTTCAAAAAGATGTCTGTTTATGTGTGTACGTACATATGTGCGTGTCATTTTTTACGTTCACGAAATCTCGTAAATAAAAAATGCTATTGACTTCGTTGGGGTGCCAATAGAAGCGTCTTGACGAAAGGATTTTTCGAAATTCAACCCCTAAATCAGTATTCAAGTATTTATAATCATACCGTGTTGGGAAGTTGATTGTGTGGACCTAAAGGTTCTCACCCCAACCCAAGGCATGTTATATTTAAAGATTGAATCCCTTATACATATAAATGCGTAAACTAAACCCATAGAATACATACATAGTCTGTAAAACATCACACCACACATGCGTTTTGTAAAGTACTAGAAATTCACCCGGTAGATATGGAAACAGTTGAAAGTTCAGATCTTATAAATCACACAAACATTTAGAGCTGCATTGTTTATCAACCCCTGTATATATATCCACAGAGAGAACGGTGAAGATTTATGGCGAATGCTCGCTTTCTGCGGCCTGTCACGGCCCACTCGGATTGTTCTGTGAGAGAAACGTATTTATTCAAACAGGTGATATGGTCTGCATGGTGTTATAGAACTAAGCGTCGACTTTTAGATATTTCAAAGGTGCCAAATTGTATTAGGTGTGGCAAATTCTCACACAATCTTTGGGATGTATTATGTCCGGTATTATAAAGAATTTATAATAATTATATAAATGACAGCCCACTGACAGTTATAATCAAAGGAATGGTTTATATAAATTACTAAAACGATATCAAAATAATACAAGATAATTTTGTTGTCACGAATTTTAATAAAATCCAAATATGTTCTTTAACTTGATACTTATAAAATTAGATGTATTTTTCAAAATTTTGTATTATCTTGAACTATATAATTATATATAAACATATAGGTATGTATAGCAGATTTTCAAACAAGTGATTATTGCAAATATATATTTTTAAATATTGTGTTATGTAATATTCTATAATAAAGAATTTAAAAACAGATGCCCGGTATTATAAAGGAGCTAACAAATTTGCTACTTGCAAGCACTTTTAAATGGGGTGTTAATTCTGTGATAGTATCTATGGGTTAGTTATGGAATTTAGAGCAGTGATACTTCAACTTATTATAACGTAGTTGGCAACTCTCACCGTACAAATTAATTTTCATAATATCACTACTGTTTTAATACTGTTGGTGTTTATTTACCACGCGTGCTCGAAACTTATCAAACACTTCATGATACTTTCAAAGAAACTTGAAAAATCAGAGAAAAGTAAAGTTTGATATTAATAGATAAAATTTATCTAGCTCATTATATTTAGATGTAAAGTAAAACTGACATAATTTTTTAACGTTCTTTGGATATATTTTTTTAAAGTTATTATAATTGAATAAATGGATATCTCTTACTTCTTTGAAAAAACTACGTTTTTCTATGTTATATAGCTCTTATCTTGATCACTTTAATTATTACTAGTAAAACACGACTTTTATAAAACAATATCTTTTAATTATTTTATATATATATTACATTTACATAAAAATAATTTCGACATTATTACAAATGGTAGAAGCTGTGATCACAAAAGCTATTTCAAATAAATCCTTTTCTTAATTTACATTTGATTAACATGTTTATTGCTTTGCCGATTGAATCGTTCAATAATCCATGATGGATATTGAGGAAAAGGGAAATGAAAAGTCTTTTCAATACGTTTAAATCAATGAACATTTTTTTACTTTGAATTTGTAAAGCAGAGCACAGCATTGTTTTGTCTTTCTTTACAATTTTTGACGCATTATTCATTTTTGAACTTCAACGGTAACAATTTAAGATCATGAAGTTCGGTTAGTAGTAGATAATACATGCAAATTTCTGTTATGATAGTCAGTTAAACGGTTTTTAGTTTTGAATTTGCACGCTAGATGTCACTACGCCAAAGAAGTAAAATGTATAATGCGCATACATAAATACCTACACTATCCACTTATGAAATAAAAACTTTACTAGCGAATTTTTTTTTTCGCAGAAATACACTACTGTTTGGGGTCACCCATGATGTCGAACTGTGTAATTTTTATGTTATATGTAGTTTCAAATGTATATTAATTTATTCAACATCGATTTTTCTTAATTGTTTGTCTAGTGGGCTCTTCTATTTTATTACTTTCCTGTAATTTTGCCTCTAAAACATCGATTTTCTGAACAAATCAATTATCCTTTATTTTTCTATTTCTTTTTATCACGTAATTACAGGTCGTGGAAAAAAAACGAACGTATCAATTACAAAATGTATAAAATAATGTAACTGAATACAAAACCGTAGATAAAAGAAATCGATTATATGTCATCCATTCACATAATTTCGATTAGATGAATTGGCCTACATTACTCAGCGTATTCTATATTTTGATTCGATTAACAGAGAGTAGTGTGCTTTGTACTCGTAGCACACTTGTTACAGATCTTTCTTTTTCAAATATTTAAATGATTTCGAGCTTAATTGAATTTATCCGAACGGTAGATGGAATCAAACTTCTCAAATTGGATCAGCGGCAGTGGTGGATTCAAGAACTAAGACTTGTACTTAGAGAGAGAAAGAAAACTGATTTAAATTATAAGATTGATTCTATAAAAAAGTTTTTTCTTTATTAAATTATGTGGATAGCATTGGATGTAGCTGGGATTCTGGGAATACATGCAGTATGAAAAGATTCTGACAATGAAAATATTTTTTTTAATGTATGGTACTTTATGATTATGAATTACAAATACATATAATATCTTCGGTTTTTGGTGCTTTTAACGGGGAGAATGGGTTACCAAAAAAATTGAATTCAACCTCAGTGAGGTATTAAATTAAAACTGTCAATTCAAGGAATTTAAATATGTTTTTATTAAAATTTGTTTAACAAGTTTTTAAACTTCTCCTGGTCATATCTCCGAAAGTAGTGAGAAAAATCTGAAAAAATGAGAATGTGTATAATGATGCTGGGATTGAAAGAAAATTATCATCCCTTACTGCACTTACCTATTTTTTAGAAATAATTCAAAACTATATTCTATAATCTATATAATCCAAATGAGAATTACATTGTACTGCCACCCTTTCAAAAAAATATTAACTATTACTAATTGTATTACATATTTTAACCCTTTGAGTACCGAACTAATTTTTATTCTTAAATGAGTAATTTTACCAACCAGACTGTATATATCCCGACAGTGAAGCAAATCTGTGTAGATGATTTTTAATCTGCTTGTGGGACGTATTGTCCCAGTGGGACTCAAAGGGTTAAATTGGTTTTTACTTTTAAATGTAAGTTGTTTGTTCTCTAGCGTCATAGCTAGTTTTCTCAAGTGCATTTAAAACAAAATAATAATAAATTATAAAATAGTATACAGGCACAATTTTTTTAACATAAACTTATTAGTTTTTAAAGTAAAGTTTCTTAATGTTTATATAATATTATATGAAAATATAAAACGTATACCTATCATTTAATATTAACAGCTCTTTATAATAAGAACTTTGAGAGCAATTTGAAATTATTATATTAAATGAAAATTAATACTGTAGTTTTAATCTTTTCCATTTTATAAGTCCGTCGCTGATCAAATTCAACTTCAATTCGCCAGAAGCACCAGCGCGCGATGCTTTCTTAATGATATCTACTCCATTATTGAAATTACACTCCCCCCTGCCCTTTCTGTGGTCTACAAGAGATAAACGGAATTAATATAATAAAGAATTATATTGTACCCGAAGATTATCTTGTGTTAATTAAAATACTTTTAATTAGTGTTCTTTTTTTCCATTTGAAACCACCACAATATGCTAATTTTATAAACGATGATTACTTTTTATATTTTTAGTTTTCCGTACTTAAGGAATCTACCAGTCTATCTGTCGGACACAGCCTTCTAGCCGTGAACCGTTTGACCTATAAAATTGAGATCTTTTTCCAATACAGGGTTGTACAATGTATATCCACTATCGACGAACGTAAGTTATTATAACTCATTTAGCTTTTACACGAAACAGTGAATTTTCAAATAAATATTACATTTTTAAAACTAAACTGCTGTACTACATTGAAAAAGCGTCCTGCTAATTTTGACCGGTAATGCAGGTATAATAAAATGTAAATTTGACTAAAAAACAATTTCCGCACCTTCTTTTTTTCAGCTTTGTTGTAACTCCTCCGGGATTGAAAAGCAGGCTGCGTGCCTGGTTATTGCACAGACACATGAACAAATTCTATATTTTCCGTTCGTTATTAAATTAGAAAATAAAATGAAAAGTAAAAGTTAGGTTTTATTGTGTGGCACACAAAATACACAGTATGTGTGCGTTACTCAAAGTACAATTTAACAAAAGTTTCTTTATTTAGTTTTTATTGCCTGTATTGTAAACTTTTCACCAGTTTTTTTTATATGAAAAGTTAACTGCCCTCATAGTATTGAATTTAAAAACAAATATATTCTTTTAGAAATATAAAAAAGATTTATATGTTTATGAAATTGTGTAAATAATAAAAAAAACTTATTTATTTGAAGAAAGACAATCTTTGTTGAGTAGCGTTTCAACTAGATAAATTAAAAGTTTGTTAAATGTTATATAAAGTTGATATCTTCAGGTTATTATTTTTGTTTATTTGCCTTTCGTAGAAAAGATATATGATGAGAAATTTTCTTTTCTTCATTTTCTTTATTATATAGTTGTAACTTTTCTTTAGTAAATCTTACGATTAGATTCATTATCGTGGAAATATTTATTTTCTTTGATTGATGTTAAAGATTTCAAGCGTCGATTAATCATATAAGATATTATCTTAAATATTGGGTGTCGATGTCGCCAACCTTTGAGAGTTCAATATTGTGGAATTTGTGTAAAAAAGAGGTGCTTATTTTTTATTTAATAATTAATTATCTATACACTGAAAGAAATATCGTTCATTAATATTACGAAACGCGTTCAACAACCATGAATTCATAGTAATACTGAAGAAATACTTTATATTAAAGTAAAAATTCATTACTTTTTTACTTTCAATAAATTTTTACTTTAATATAATACTCGTTTAATTATAAATTGGAGTATATAAGCTATCTATTGTTTTTTTATTTATTGCTCTATGATTATTAGTTTCGATGTTTTCGTTACATTCGTGCTCTCTAGTATATTTCTTACAATTAGTATCGCTCGCGCCGTGCTGGGGAAAAATGCAATTTTAAGTAAAAAAACTACTATTTATACCTACATACAGTTATTTAGCGGTTTAAAATATTTTTAAAATTGTAATGTTATTATTTTTTCTATAAATAATCTAAAAACTTTTGTATATATGTACTAGAAAAAAACTTTTTTAGATTTATTTGTAACTATTTATGTATACTACCATTCAAATATTCAGAATATTCCAATAAAGTGTGATTAAATCGATAAATAATTAATAATCCTCGCCATCAGTATGTATAATTAAAGATGCTGGAATAGGTCCCTTTTGAAACTTGATAGAAGTTTGGCCAATCAAAATGTGTGAACAATAACTAAGTATTGCCTCTCTAAACACTAAAGTAAATACAGCGCTACATGGAGAGGCAATAACGAACTGAAATTAGCTCCGGGCTACCGGAATCACGGCTGCCACCATTGGGATTGTTCGTGCGTATTTTAGATTGTAGACGTGACGCAAGTTTTGTACAAAGTGTAACAGTGAAATATGGAATTTTAAAAATCCGGCTTACACGTACACTGCAGTCAAATTAGTGTTGGGAAATTCTAGAGTAAACTTTTGAGGGAAATTCACGAACCTAGGTTTTTATATATATGTAGTTTAACGCGTTCTGTTTATGTAAGCTGAATATCAATTTGATACTTTTGGATTATACACTTCTACAGCCATAAATATTAATTAGCTAATGAAGAAATATTTTCTACAAAAAAATATTGTCAAATAATTTTCCATAACTTTTTTTATGCGGCATCATATTGACCGAAATCGAAAAATAGTATACTTATGGGATCTCTGTCCTGTCTGTCTGTCTGACAGTAACAGTTTTTAACTAGCCTTTGATCTAGAAAGCTGAGATTTGTCATAATTATAGTAAATTATGGGCCAACAATAGACCTGAGTTACGAAAAAGTTTTTGTGCTTTTTAAGGGGCCAGGACAAACAGATTACTATTACTGTATTTGTAAATTTAATTATATGTAAAAAATACTTTTTTGGAAACTTATAAAATAAAACTTAATTATAAGAAAATCTGTTTTTGGATATATATAGGTACTTTAAAAATATTTTTATACCAATATTTGATTAAAATTAAGTACCTAATTTTTAGCATCTAGGTCTTTCATAAAATGAAAAGCAATGAACCAAATTAAATTTGTTCGATTGCCTTTTTTTTAAACCAAATTTTATGAATTTCAAATGAATTCGGATAATTCTGATGCATCTCTGGTTTTACTGTAATTTTCAATTAATCAACGCCTGATTTTCACTTGCAAATTGGTTAATTAATTTAAATTTGCTCTGTAGTAGAACAAATGACTTTTTATTTAATCCGTCACTACGTGAAATTATCCTAGGCAATGAAATTGTATTCAGCAATTTAATTTCTACCATTTTTGTCACAAACATATGTTCACAATTCAGCGAATTATTGTGTTTTTGATTGGATTATTGTTTATGTATTCGATCTGTTTCATTCAAGTGTAGGTTTATTAGTATACAAGGTCAATTTAATTTGTTGACAAAGGCGTGTCTATTTTCCGGAAATAAATCGGGAATTATAGATCTCCTACGGTCAATCTAGAATATCGTTATTCTATAACTTACAACAAAATATTCAATTTGTTTAAAAAAATGAAAGTATCTAAAAAAAAAAACAAAAAAAACATAGTTCACAACTTACGGGGTGCTAGACCAATAACCTTAATATATCTTAGCAGCTACAAGCTATTTCGTATTATGTGTTGTGTTTATTTAGGATTACCAACATTGAGAACATAAACATTAAGTAATCTGCTGCATTTCTGTTTTGGTCAAGAATTGGTCTAAATTGGGTTATATTTGTATTTGTTTCAAAGTTCAAACTGTTAATTGATGCTAACATTAACTTAACAAAATTATTCGTGGTTTGTGTTTGTTTCATTGACATCAAAGATTTAAGTAGTTATGTACCTAGGGGATAAAAAACTAATTAATCTTGAAATGCTCGTTTCAATAATTTCTACGAATAGTAGTTACCGATGGTATATAATGGTATATAATTTAAAATTTATCAGATTTGACACTAATATTAAAAATCTGGCCTAAAATAATTTTAAAGTAAATCAAAGTCTTAGCTTTTCTAACAGTGAAAGTCTCATTTAAATCGGTTTAGTAGTTTTCGAGTTTTTTTTTATTCTAAAAACTATCACAATGAATTATATAGTTTGTAAAATGACGCATAGACTTAAAAATCATGTTTTGTTATTATGATTTATGATATGATTGTAAATAATCCCTATAACCACATCGATGCGGTCAAGGGTGACTTCAAACGGTACGGGGTAAATGTTGTAATTATTCCCTACGGGAAATTAGAGTATGAATAATATAATGCTGAAATCGCTGAAACCTTAGATATATTTTATTAATAATTTTAAGAATTAAATTAAACACTCGACTGCCACTTTCTTCATTATAATTATTTTCATAACATCGCAAATGTATTTTACTCAACAAAAAATATCAATGTTTAAATAATGAGAAAACTTCAGATACTTTTTTTACGAACGGAAATTTTAATGTGATTTTCACAAGGTGTAAAGATAATGCTTTTATAAAAAAAAACAACCCGTCTGTTGTGTGTATTTTCTTTTTTAAATTAAGAGTCGCATATTCATGAACAGGCGTCGTTTATAAAATGTAGTAGACGACATTGAAAAATTAATGAGAACGTAAAGATATTATTATTACTTATATATTTTCCAATTATGTTGTTTGTTCAAATATTATATTGCTTATATAAACATGTCTATTTTTAAGATCTTATTTCTAATAGTTTAATAGCTTGTAATCAGAATTCGTTAATTATGTTTTTAGATATAATTTGGTATAGGTACTCAATATTTGAAATGAACACTTTTAAATATTATAACCCAAATTTTTTGAGAATAAATAAAGTGTAAAAGTCTCCAGATTTAATTAATACGAGGTAGCAGATTTTTAGTTCATCTTAAATAATGACGAAGGAATAATCATTCGCACGAATGGTCGTCAAAAAAATAGAAAATTTATATCAATTTTGAGAGCCTCCAGTGGCCGTGATAAATTTTTACTGACCAAAAATATATGTACATTACAGATCAAAATTCTCTCTTCAATTTGCTTCTTTTTTTTCATCGCTGTATGACAATTTTTGACCGAATTATGAAGTTTGGAAATGTTAAACGGTTTTCTTCGATTTCTTTAAAAGACTTAAGCCACAATACCTACTAAGTAATTAAAAGAACAGTCAACTGTTATTTATATCTACCAAAAGGATATATAGTTCATCAAAAGTAAGAATAACTATTTCTCTTAAAACAAAACCAATAATAACCACCTTATATGTACGCTTCTTCTTAAGGTATTTTAAGTAAAAATTGTAGGCACATACCTTCCTACTTCAGTAAATTAGTTTTTTATATATACATAGATACTATAATGTTTGTTAACACACCTATGCAAGCGTACAGAAAAGAAAACAAGCACCTCGTAAGAGAAAAACGAAAAAATAACGTAATTCAGCAAGCACTTACAAATAATAAAAGCTCTCTACAGCATCACTTTGATGTTCCATTATCGACTTCCGTGGAAATAAATATCATTTCTTGTGGAGCAATGAAGTGGATGACGTCATACACATATGTATGTACTACACATCTCGACCATGAACACATGTCCAATACAATAGTAGCTAATGAATATTATACAGTAATAAAGTTCTATTGTAAATAATGCTGTATATAGAAATGAATATGCATATAGTTTTATTAATTTTCCTATTCTTTGAGAAAGTGAATCGCTATATTTTATTTAATAAGGTACATATTGTATATAATAACACACAGCCCTATTAAAAAACAAAAATTTAAGAACAAAAAATATTTGATAAAAATCGGCGGGCCCACTGGCCCCATACATCCCTGGTCTAAATTATTATTGTTATAAACCGGTTATCAAATTTAATAACTGTACCACTATGTGCTCTCGAGTTATTAAATAAACACTAATTTTGGGTAAAATATTTGGAAGGCTGTAGCACATGTTCATATAAAGTTTTTTGCTTAAAATAACATCCTCGATCTACTATTAAAATTGTTTACACTAGTTGTAAATCATCCTGAGTTTATGGAGATAAATGACGATTTAAAAATATAAAAATATGACCCGAAATATTTTAATAACCAAAATATAAAACTTGCTGTTTGCAGTTAATGTAATAAATATATTATATTCTCTTTTAATTTTGTTACAAAGTTCTTCATTTATTTATTAACATTTTGTTTTATGACAGGATTTTGTGCGTCGCTTAAATTTATTTACAGCTTTTTTAATTGTTTAGTTCATAGCGTTTTTTCTTTTTCGCTTTAATTGTCAACATTTATTTTTCATAATCTCATATATTTGCACAACAATGGATCCTTTTTTGGTTATTTTCTCTCTTCTCATTAAAACATACGCTTTAATTTTGTTTCATCTGAATTATTTTAGGTAGATACGTATAATTATGTTAATTTAATACTTGAAGGTGTTGAATGTTAAAATGAGTAAACAATTATTTTTCTAGTTTGGGCAGAGCTTTGAGTGTAAGCTGCAAATTTTTATTTATTAATCTACTATGTTGTAATGATTAAACATGGAACATCACTGTCCGTCTGTCTGTCTGTCAATATAAATTTTATACCTACATAAATTTGATAACCCAAAAACAGAAATGATGAGGTTTTTGAAAAAAAAACACTTTTTATTTTAACCCTTAACCCTTATTAAAATTTTTAATTTCAAGTTTCTAGCTTATATAGTTTACGAAATATTTTGCTTTGACTGAAAAAGACGGAACGGATGGACGGAGGGACGACAAAGTGAAATTAATAGGGTTTCTTCGGAACCCTAAAAAGGATATATTTAACCCTAGAAACATAAAACTGACAATGAATGTAGATAACACATGCGCGTTCTTCTAGGGTTAAAGGCGAAGTTTCTTCCAATTATACAACCATCACTGGAATCATAACGACATCTTTCATTTCTGTTTTTCTTTTCATGACAAACTCAAAAGAGTCTCTCCAAACATTGTAAGTTTTGTTTGAAATCAAAGATTCTTCCTTCAATTGGAATTTCAGTTTTTGTTCACATCACAACGTGCTGTCAACAGAATTGTAATTATGACATGAATTCTTCTACTTCTCATATCTAGTGCAGTCTCTTTTGTAGACACATTCATTATACATGTCTGCATGAATCACCTGTGCTTGTTAGGGGAATACAGGTAATTTTTTTGTTTATAAAAGTACTCGAATTATTTTACATAAAATGCCTTGAATTAAGTGATTGAACGGTGGGTATACAATAATTAATTTTAGATAATTTAACGTCTACCAACTTCAAAAAACTAAAAACACTGAAAAGTATACTCAATAATTAAAAATATAATAATATAAAAAGTATCATATTTTTATTACTTCTTTACTGAAACTTTTGCGATATTTATTATATAAAATTATTTTAAATGAACAATATACATAACAGCCATGTACGCTTTAAAAGAAATCAGGATTTTATAATCGGTCAGGTGCCAAGTATTTTGAAGTAGAAGAAATCCAGACTGATTTTTTTCTTCATATAATGGTTTTCACTAAGAAATTCTGAAGTTTTTCTCTACCAACGAGGTCGGCATCACCTCCTAAGGAGTGAGGAAAGGGCAAAATCAGTTTTTACCGATTTCTCGACTTTCTTTGAACTTTATGACAAAATTAGTTCTATACAAAATTATAGCTGGTTAAATTCTCCACAAAAATTTTTAAATACATTTTTTTGTCAGATTCATACTTCACCCAGTAATGAAAATTCAATTAACTTTAGTTTTGTATATACAATTAATAAAAATTACGGTTCTAAAAAAAATCAGAAGTATTTTTCCAGTCATCGTGTTACAGATATTAACGTTATCTCGTTATTTTGCTCTGCGCATATTTTAAATCCCTTAATACCGGTATTTGTTTGTACAAAATCGACTTGTCTAGCCGTTATTAACAATAAACTTCCGTTATTAGTTCTCTCAACGGCTTTATTAATCAGATGGATTTTATGTACTTTTTAATGGTTGGATATTACTTTTCAAACTTCATTCATCAGAAATATTGTTAGTCATTAGTAGGTATACCTCGCGTCAACGTAATTAGATAATTAAAGTCTTTTTTAAAGAATACCTATTTAGTTAGATTTATAAACATATATTATACTTATCATAAAGTCTTTTCCCACGTAAATTATGTAAATAAATTACGCAATTACTGTTATTTTATATAATTTGCATACGTTATCTAGATTAAAATGTAGACAATTTGTTTTATTATGTTGACGTGCATTAATTAAAAATGAACTGAATTACGCTTTTACGCACCGACAACAAATAGAACCGCTTCGGGTATGATACGCACCCGCAGCAGGCATGAATAATGTGACCCATTATAAACATACGTATATATCAATAAATTAATTCTCTGTTTTGTCATTTAAGAATGAATCTAAGAAATAGAAATTATTTACTTAGTGTAGTGTATATTTTTAATTAAAATGATTAATTAACTGTTATATTCAAATGCATTCGGTAGAACTTGTTATTTACTCCAAAACACTGTTTAAACTTTTAAACTTTACGTCTTGTAGTGGCATCACTGATGCGTACAGTGTCTGAAAACTTTCAGAGATATGACGCATAATTAATAATCATCTGCATTACACTCAAATTGATACAAGATCATAAATATTAAAACTTTACATTTACAATCGATGTACAGAAAAGTTTACGAATACATATGATATATAAGTACATATGTGTTAATCTGGAAGCAGGCCCGTCGAAAAGTCATTATGATATAGAATATATATTTAGGGGCTGTCTCAGACTTTGTTAGCTGTTGTTTTTCATCTCAATACTAAATAATATTTCCTAAATATATGTATCATTATCCCTAAAAAGTATAAATATATGTATAGCTATTGCCAATATTATTCTTTTGAGATGTCATATATAAAAAAAATGTTTGTTATTTTTTTTTAGTTATATAATACAAAAAGGATTATTCTAGATTTTTGTTACTCACCGAGAAAAACTTTAATTATAAAACCAATCGAAGTATAGAAAATAGGTACATACATAGTTAAAAACAAAATTTCATTTAATCCCTTCTTGTTTTTCCAACAGCAGGTAATCATTATTTTAGCCCCTTTGTTTACGTAGGTACTTATTTTGTGTCGCACCCTTTTCGATTATTCATGCCCTAAAACATTGTTTCCCAAACTTACTTCTTTTATATATTGATTTTAACAGCATACTTCTTTTAGGGGTTCTGTCATAGCAAAATATCTCTAGACCCCTTGATACCGATATAAAAATTCTTGTGTTTTCGAAACTTCTTGTTAGTTTGGTACCTAGATATGTTTTTTAATTTTCTTCAAAAATAGCGCCAACGTCTTCCCGAAATAATCATGTCTTATAGCCCCCACCCCCTCTTAAAAAATGAAAGCAGGCGTTTGATGATACTATAAATGCTAAGGTCAACAATATCATTTCAAATGTGTGTGTCACACTTTGAGAAACACTGCCCTAGAACAGAAGAGCACGCGTTATGTAGTGTAGATGTGTCTGTGAAAGAACACATCATATACTATTCTAATGTAATTAGAATATTAACGCCAGACGTGTAATAGCGAATATTAATATTCATTAAATCGGTGTACACTAAAGGACGTGTGTGTGGGTGTTGGAGTCCTCACAAAGCAAGTGCTCGTCAGTTGCCGCACTCTTGACAATTAACAGCCAACAGAATCTACTTCTGTGCATCGCTGTGTTAAATATTAATATCCATATTTCATGCTACGTATGTGAAGTAAGATTATAGTTAGATTTTTTTATAATCAACATTAATTATGTGTACAAACTTTAGTGTATGCATGTGCAGAATTTATTAGTAAGCAGTGGCGAGGCGTGAAATTTTTAATAAGGGAAGCATATTTTGTCAATCCTCCCTCTCCTATTAACAAAAAAAACTAGTTATGAAATAGCTTAAGTTCCAGCTTTTACTTTTTTAAATAAATTCTTATTATTGTGTTTATTATTATGTTTATTGTTAGAAATAATGGCTACTGCACGAGTGATAATCAATATAATCTATTAAATAAAGCAATACACATTATTTAAAAATAAAAAGCTATGTAATTTGTTTTTAATTTATCGAAATGAGTCGATATTTCTATGACGAGTTTAAGTTCACTGCAGGAAATTTCACTTTCAACTCGTCATACAAATATCGACTAAAATACAAGAAAATAAGACGTAGAATCATTTAGTTACTATATAAATATATTTATTATATTTATTTTAAAAAGTAAAAGCTTGAACTTAAGATGTTTCATAACTATAGTTTTGTTTTGTTAATAGGAGGGAGAGGATTGACAAAATATACTTCCCTTATTAAAAATTTCACGTCTCACCACTGCTAAGAACAGCATCTATAAAAACAAATGTATAAATAAGATTTGATTACGATTCCTTTGGAAACTAAAATAAACGTCTGACAGCTTTGACAGTTGACATTTACGGCTTTATTGTGAACAATATAATAATTAATTAATTTTACTAAAAATGTGCTCTCGATATTACATCAGACAAGCAAACTTATTATTAGCACAACCACATTGTAATTATCGATTCTATTGCATAACATCTTTATAATGTTACTGGAATATTAAGCTAATTGACGTGTTATTTAGATTAAATAAAAAATATACGACTAACATTTTTTATTGATTTATACAAAAATTGGAATAACCAAATATAAATAAATACAATTAAATAACATTTCCATAATGAATTGTTATCAATGAAAGCTTGAAAAATTCTGTGGTGATGAAATGGTGTCCAAGATAATAATGGAAAAACCGCAATTTATTCCCGAATTCAATGAATTAATTTTTATCAATTTTGCTTTTCGTTTTTTATGAATAAATAATTGAAAGTGAAAATGTCTTCGTTTATTATTATCTTTTTGTCGACAGTTCGGTAGTGTTTATAAGTGAATGTATGTTCGTGGTTTATAGGGATATAAGATGGATTAGAAACTGCTAATGGGTTGATAACAGTAGGATAATATGAACGTATATAAAGGAATAGAGTCACATTTAAGGGTGTCCGCATAACTTTTAACAATTCGCTGTTAAAATATTGTAATCGAAATTTCGACTAGATTTAATTAAGCTAGAACTTTGAAATTTTACACACGCGTTGACAATGTAATGTAGTATAATATCTAATATTGTTCTAAATCCAATATGGCGGACGTCCCAAAATGGCGGATTATATTTTTCTTCACAAACCACTTAACATGGGTATCAAATGAAAAGGTTTGCCGAGTAGAATGCGATAAGCTATGTGACCTTATTCTAAACTCTATATGGCGGATCTAAATAATTAAAGCTTGTTTGTAAAAAGTATGTTTTAGGTACATATAATTTATTTGATAAAATGAAGATAACTTTATTTTTATAATTTTAGTCTCAAATGAGGATTCTGATTGATTTAATGTTAAATTAAGTCGTTTAATAAATCATTAATTTTAAATTTTGACATTATTTAAAATTGTTTTACTATTCATGTCATACTATTTAGTTGTCTATAAATTTTTTGCGTTTTTAATACCTATAATTAATTTACATACTCATATTCAAGTACAATTTCTCGATCATAAAATTATAGATAAGTATGTATATAAAACTTTAAAGAATCTGAATTTCTTGATGTAAAACTTATGCAAAACTGTTTAAAATGCACTTTTCAACTAAATTTATGCATTCTTCACAAAATATGTTTCATGGTATAATTTAAGACTCATGCATTTTTATTCATGATAGTCTTTAAAGAAACATAAAAATTTCGCTTTGAAAAGGACAGGGGGTGTGATTAAACGGACAGGAGTACATAAGTGGTACCTATCAAACATAATTTAATTCAAATTAAACAAAATTGAGATCTATAATCATGTTTAATCTAGTATTTGTATTATTACTAACAAGGGGAAGCAACAGCACGGATAATGGGAATTTCAATGAGCTTGTGGTATGTCAAACTAGAGCAAAAATAAAAAGACACGTGTCCAACAATTTGATCTCATAGGCCTTAATTACAAAGATAATTAACTTTGAAAATTTGTGTATTCAATATAACCGTGTATTATGTTCGCTCGAAATATAAGTGTGTTGGCCCTACGGTCAACGCGCTGGCGTCTCGCCTGGTTTTAAGATTTTGATTTTAATTTTTATTTACAATTATTTTTTATTTTTTTGTACACATTACCTCTCCCACTTGCGTAAAAATCGATAAATTAGATATAATTAAAACATATATTATTATTGACAATGAAAATATTGATATATACGCCAGTACATAATTATTAATTTGTTTTAAAGTAAATTTAATTTATTATTGACACAACTCATTAGTTTTTAATTAATAAATTAAAAAGTTTTAATAAAAAACAAACTTGAAAGAAACCACAAACATCTATTGTCAATAATAATATATGTTTTATTTATGTCTAATTTATCGATTTTTACGCAAGTGGGAGAGGTAATGTGTACAAAAAAATAAAAAATAATTGTAAATAAAAATTAAAATCAAAATCTTAAAACCAGGCGAGACGCCAGCGCGTTGACCGTAGGGCCAACACACTTATATTTCGAGCGAACATAATACACGGTTATATTGAATACACAAATTTTCAAAGTTAATTATCTTTGTAATTAAGGCCTATGAGATCAAATTGTTGGACACGTGTCTTTTTATTTTTGCTCTAGTTTGACATACCACAAACTCATTGAAATTCTCATTAACCGTGCTGTTGCTTCCCCTTGTAAGTACTTAACTACTTAATTTAAAAAATAAGTTTAGTTTTGATGAAACAGACATTGTCCGTTTCAATACGAATCTCCCCTACGTCCTATTTTTTCAAATTTTATAAAATATCATTTGTAGAATTTCAAAATCCCAAACTCATTTAGTAGATATATATGTATGTACAGTATACACGTTCATTATGACGACAAATGCGGGCCACACGGACGCAAAGAGATTGTCCTAGATTGTGCTGACATCTATTATCCATAACGTACATTCCTTCTCAAATGTGTGCGGCTTTGCGGAGGACTGGACACAGATTTGTAAGGATACCTCATTAAACCACCATGTATTTGACAGGACATTCGGTTTTCTAAATAGACTTGATATTGTTGTTTGGATGTCCCGGCGGTATTCTAGACATTTTAATGAAACGTCAAAGGTTGAAATTGGATGGTTTTAAGAGCTTTATATTTTTTAAGTTGATTAATATTTGATGTATGGGGGATATTGGATATAAAATATAGTTTTTACTTCTATAAAGATGTTATCTGATGCCCGTATTACACTTGTTATTTTTTTTCAATTCGTTGTTTGATAAATAAACATGTTTGTATTCACCAATACGTAATATTTCAAATGAGATTTCCACGTAATACAATTTTTGTCTATTCAAAAGAATTTTGATCAATAAATTAAAACATTAAAATATTTTTATGAAACGTATACATAATTACTGTACGTGTTAAAATATTTTACTGTCAAAAGTTATCTTATAAAATATTTTAATTTTCAAATATTCTGGAAGATTTTTTATATGACGTACCTACTATACGAGTAGGTACATACCCTTTTTAACGACTGATGTACATAAAAGTTAATAACGCTTGCTGTACATAGCCTTTTAACGTAAGTATAGCATTTTATGACTGGATCTATAAAACTTCACGTGGTTAACTATTAACCTTACACGTCAAACAGTTGGTTATTTATATTATAAAACTAACAACCACATTTTACTGACATAAGTGTGTAGGTAATTTGTTATATTTTAAATTAAATTAGAAATTTCTCAATTAATATTGAAATTCATATAATGTTTCAAAAAGGACGCAATCCCGAAGACAAAAAAGGAGAACTTCTGTACTCAAGGTTAATTGCCTCTAGCCATTGATATGAACTTGTCAAGAGTCAGTTTGTGCATTCATTACGCCGTTATTCCGGTTTTACTGTAACCGGTGTAGTAAAACCGAGTTTAAAAATATGTTTAATGACATATTATACCCGACAAAACTAAACAGGTTTAGTTGTGCTGTTCCTGTTGACCTACAGGCATAGCATAATTAAATCGGAATAGAGATGGAATAAAAACGCGTGTAAACTGCATAGAATTTGTTATATCTATTTAGCCAACCTAAAAAAATATAAGTCTATACGGAGTGTAAGGATTTCATCTAATGCACTTCGCATTAACATTTGGAAAAGCGTCGTCAGTTAAAATATGGTTAAAACACCTGAGACGAAGAGATGGAAAACAAAAGAAAACGTAATTCGTTGGACGTAAAGGAGACGAAGTATTTTTGGGATTTCTTGTTGGTACCGTATTTCAAATCGGAATTATAATTCCAGTTGACGTTACTTATTCTCGTATGTGTAAACAGCACCATTTAAAACGGTTTAACTACATCGGTTATAGTAAAACCGGAACAGCAGCACTGTGTAAACGTACTCATTGTTGAGATTTTTTGGACGAACAAATCATATAATACGAGATGGCTCCAATTTTTACGAAACAAGATTGCCAACATTTTCAATAACCTATACGAGATGAAATTTACCTAACTTTCGTCTAGTGTACAACCCTGTCTGAAAATGTACTGTATAATATGTGAAAATTTATCTTGTAAGAGTACATTAGTAAAGTAACTTTACCTAAAAATTATACAATACAAAAGAACAAAAGTAGGTACATTTAAACGTAGTAGGCGTGCAGTGTTTTATGTAATGTAGATACATGAATAAATAAACAACATTAAACACTTCAATTCTAAAACAAACACACTGAAATCTGCGAGTATCTACGTAGAGTATACTACAATACAAACACATTTAACTATTATCATACAATGTTAGTTACCGCTGATTTGAATAAAAGCCCACTTAAACAATACTCGTATGTGTAATATTGAATCATTAATTTATATTGTTCAAATTTGAGGAATGTAAATTCATAGAGGATTAGAAAACATTACAATATAGTAATATAATAATAACGCATACTTATGCTTAACTCTCGGAGTTGAATTGTTTGACGTATATCTAACAAAACGAATGTCTATACATTTATTGCAAACAATGAATACAGAGTGTTTATTTATTTATTTATTATTTCAAATTGAAAATCTGTACAAATGCTGACTGCCCACAAGTATACTAAGTATGCATTTTTATATTAAACTGGAGCAGTGGCGTTACTATATGACTGGAAAGGATATGGATACGTATATTACAGAAATATAAATAAGGTAATTTGAAATTCGAGACCTAACAAAAATTAATAAAAAAGTTTTTATTAAAAATGCACTAAAAATTACAAAATAATTTTTCAGCTATCATAAAATGGGGCTTTTTCTTTCTGAAAGTGTAATTTATTTTTTAACAAAAGCTATATATTTTTCTTCATAAGCGTCCCATGTTTTTATTGGGGTAAGTCATACAAACCTGAAACTTTTGTGATAGCTGAAAATTTATATTGTATTTTTTAGTACATTTTTAATAAAAGTTTATTATTTTTTATTAATGTTGATACTTTTGATCAAATTTAGGAAGTACAATTATTTAGTTCACAGTTTTTGACATATTTTTTAGTTTGTACTTTTTTTATTACAATATTTTTAAAATATTAATTTCAGTTGTCAGAAACATAGCGTTGAAATAATGTTGCAGTCATAATAATTCATAAAGGAATTGCATAATTATCTGATTTGCACGTCACTGACTCTTGACAAATATGAGTTTTGTGCATGTCTGCTCGTTATTTAACTGCCAACTATTTAGACATTCCAAGTTTCGGATTCTTGTGCTTGAATGAAAATGTAAAATAGTTATTTAAAATGTAAATGCGAGTAGAAACTAAAGTACACACAGTCAATTTATACATGAACCATTGTTAATTAATTAATCTAAGAATATATGCACTTTTCATAGACAAAAGATTTACAGTAGAATAATTTTATAACATACAAAATTCGTGTACGTATTTAATCATTTTATAAGTGATAATATTACAGTTCTGGTACCAGTTATGGCCCCTATAAGAGCAAGGTTTACTGTTTTTATAATTATCAAAGTCCGCAAATATAGTTTGTTTTTTAAATTATAGCCTTTTATTTTATGTTTTTTCTCCAGTAATGGATAAATTAAAACCAGTAATGAGAACGCAGTGATGTACACTTGCTAATGATTACAAAATGATAAGTATTATACGACACAAAAGAAAGAATCGTCTTTGAAACAATGTAAAGCGGTTGCTATGGTAATATAATAATTAATAAATAAATTATATTAATAATTCGTTTCAATGTCCACCATTTTAACACCTGTTAGCCGATTGTCATCAAATCACGCTGTAACAGCAGTTAATTAAATGTATATAAATTAATATTCAGAAATGGTAGTAATCAAATATCAACAAATATTTCTAATTCAGTACATTTAATTAAAAAATAGCCATTACTTTGGTCATATCCAAGACTGGTGCCAGTACCTTATTTATGGTTTGGGTCTCATATATATGACAATTCTATTTAACAGCGACATTTCTATTGACTTATTTGTTAAAGCCTTCTAATCAATAAGCGATAATGAAGCAACCGGATTGTACAAAGTAATTATTGGGAGATTCGGATGATTTCCCAGCTTTTCTATTCACTAGTGATTGTGACATACTAAAACAAACTTCATTTCTCCTTTCAGGATGATCAATTGTTAGTTTGAAGTAGTAATATAGTGAATAGTGATTCTATATTCGAATTTTTAGTAAAAACTCCTGAATAAAATTTAATAAAACGGAAAAAGATGTGGTCAAGCAGACGTGTCATGTAAAACAAAAGCTAAAACATTGCGGAAACTACAAAGTTTGTAGATAATAACTCAAACATTATACTAGCAAAAGTTAATACTTTCAAACTTCCTACTTTATATGTGTACACAAACCTATATAATCATATAACCTATATTGTATGTTATATGTACATTGTACATAAGTAGTACAGGGTTTCACAAATCACGGGGAACCTTATTGGTCAACCAAAAACGATGGTGTTCCGTTTTAAAAATAAATAATTTTTAATGACAACATAAATTTCCGATATACAGGTGATTCGAGAATTTTATATTAACTTCAAAAATTTATTTTAAACAAAAACGTTTTGGCATACATATTTCAAAACCGACGCGGCTAATACCTAGAAGCCAAGATCCATACAATGAGTGTACAAATAATAAATTAGATATTCGTATCTATCGTTTGAACCCAGAAACCCAGTCAGTGCCGGCCTTAGCAAATCTGGCGCCCTGGGCGAGATTTATTTTTCCGCCCTCTCTCCCTCTAAAAAAATGTTAAAAAATCACCGAAAATGTCAATTAAAATTGATAAATTAACAAATAAGTTGAATAATTCATATCTCAGCTTGGCACGATCCTACAGACTCAAACTTTTTTTTTTTTTAATATAGTTTACATAATTAACTTTAAGACTATCAAATGCCCTAAGACCACCGAGACCTCCTTCCCCTATTATGAACAAATTAAAACTGATAAATTAACAAATAAGTTGAATAATTTATATCTCAGCTTGGCACGATCCTATACAGACTTTTTTTTTAAGTATAGCTTACATCATTAACTTTAAGACTATCAAATGTGCTCTGATCACCCCAGGCCAGAGTACATCTTATTCCACCAAGTCATTATCTTAGGATTGTTTTGTACAAATAATCAGTTCTATATTTTCATATTAAAACCGTTATTAACAAAAAAAATATATTTCCCAAATTTTCTTGAAAAAATCTGTCAGGACTATACGACCTTATTTTTCGATCCATGAGTATATACATAGAGATACGTATATATTTCACGTTGTTCAC
The DNA here is from genome assembly GCA_961205875.1 of Sialis fuliginosa. Classification (NCBI taxonomy): domain Eukaryota; kingdom Metazoa; phylum Arthropoda; class Insecta; order Megaloptera; family Sialidae; genus Sialis; species Sialis fuliginosa. The sequence goes on along the minus strand of OY540818.1, from coordinate 11,645,848 downwards.
AAACACTCATTATAATATTCAAATATTTCGATCACGCACCTGACAAATTTTGATCACATATTTCCAGAACACTGATATATTAGCGGTGTTATACAAAATCTTTTGAGCAAATATCTTGAAAAGAATAAAATGAAAAATGTATATCTGATAAACCAAACATTTACATACATATGTATGAGTCAGAAGCGCAGGTATTTTCACACGTACATTTTTTATATAGAGACACTTGCCGATATTTAAATATTCTAGATTGTTGCCAACTTTTTTGATTTCTCGTACATATAAATGGTAATTTACTAACAATAAGGAATTTTCACAGATTAGACGTTATTGCATTTCTTTAAAATTATTTTCATGTGATACTTCCGCACTACGTCTATTCTGTGACATATCTTCCTTTTAAAAACACCTAATGTTTTTTATTTAAGAACTTTTTTAAGATCTGTTAGATTTATTAATAATAAATACATAGACGCCAAACGAATAACCATATTTTTGGCTTCATGTAGTCGGGTAAACATTAATAAAAATAACTTTTCGAAATAAATAATTCATTTTTTATATAAAGGCAATACAATATCAGGCCCATTCATACATATAATGCTCAATAAAAATTCAACAGTAATGCTTCAAATACTAATATAATTACTGTCACATATAGCAATAAAATACAGCTGGGTAGTAAAAATACCATTCTAGTTCTACTCCAATTTGAATAATATAGCTTTATTCGAATCATTTTCCTGATTTATTGTACTTTAAGTATAATTGTATTTTGCAATTTACAATAAATGTATATATTTGAGGTATAAAATATATATTTTATAATGTAGTAAAAGTATGATTTTGGCATTAATAATATTTCTAGAACCAATGTGTAATTAATATCTATTTACGTAGGTAATAGTGCTTATTTTATTGACTTATATTTTTATTTTGTTTGATTTTTATTCAATTTTTTATTTATTTAAAACTTTATGCCATAAACTCTCGGTTCTAACCGTATTGTTTGTAACTGAAAGTATATGGAAGAGAATCGAGCAAAATCAAGTTGGGTTTGATTATATTCAGGGAAGTACGTGTGACGTCACACGTCACCCTTTCATATAAACCCATATAATATATGGATTCCTGAAATCGTACATCCGTTCTCTTGAATTTAATACGATTTTAATTTTAGATAGTATGAAGACATGCATCCACCATTTTGTTGATTTCCATTAATTGTCCGGTATTATAATAGATTTTCTTTTGAGTAAAGTTATTTTAACCCCTTGTTTATTAAAATCGGTCCAGCCGTTTTGAAGTTACAGAGATATAAACATACGTAGAGTCGCATGCAGAAGTGGTCGATCAGTTTTCATTCAAATTCGCTTATCACAAACTTAGTAGGTCCCTCCTATTTGATTATTATAATATTTAAATCATTTCTTCATGTACCAAACAAAGAAAAATATTTTTTAACTCATTTGCTAGATAAAGAAGTACTCTTCGTTTATAGTACTTAAATATATTTGTGCGATTAAATTATTATGAAATCTATTGAAAATTGTATAAGTATATTTTTTGGTCAAAAATATTTGATAAAAAATTAATTAATGAAATGGATGTATATTTGTGTTTTTATTTAAATATAAACTCCGCCCTGGAAAAAGATAACCGATGATGTTTATCTGAATGTTTTTGAATTCTGATCTTTAGGGTGGCAGACGACTTCTGAAGCCCATAGTACATACAAATAAATAAACAAACTAACATACATACGCAACCATACATAATACCGTCGTCCTTGCGTAGTCGAGTGAAAAAAGTTTATAAAATCTAGCTACGAGTGCTCTCTACAACCTAGTACATTTATTATATAGTATGTAGATTGTAGATTATGTAGATATGTTGAACTAAATTTTACAAAACTCCCTTTATATAACATTATTTTATACCATTAATGCATATTTATCATGCAGCATGAATACCAACTCTTTTGAAATAAAATACCAATATGCGATCATGAATATATATCGGGTGTTCAAAATAAAGCTTTACGAATTTATATTTTGAAAAAAAAGTTACTTACAGACAAACTTCAGACAAAAGTAACTCTGCTTAAAGGGCGGATATATCATATTTATATTATATAAATATTTATATATTTTTATGATTTTTTTAAATAGCAGTACTCTCATGTTTTCAGTGAGAACGTCTGTAATTTTTAATTAAAAAGAATACTTATTATACTTGCGATTGAGAGTAATATTTTTTTGTACTTTTTCTGAAAATTATTTTATTTTAAATAAAAAAAAATTGCGTTCTATACATTTGTTTGCTAAAAAGGAAAGGAGGTCGCGAGGGTCTTTAAGTGCGTGATACTCTTAAAGATAATAGTGTAATTTACATTTAAAAAATTTTGAGTCTGTAGGATCGCGCCAAGCTGAGATATTAACTATTCAATTTACTTCTTTGTTAGTTTATGAGTTTTAATTTGTTTTTAAAAAGGGAAGGAGATCGCGATCGAGGGTCTTTAAGTGCGTGATACTCTTAAAGATAATAGTGTAAGCTACATTTTAAAAGAAAAATTGAGTTTGTAGGATCGCACCAAGCTGAGATATTAACTATTCAATTTACTTCTTTGTTAGTTGAGAGCAAAAATATAGGTTCTTATTTAAAAAACCAATTTTACCTTTTAAAAACGCAAATAAAAAATATCATGAAATTCTCCCCACCAAACTGGGTAACTTTTATCTGAAAAGTTTTTCTGTGGGAAACGTTTTATTTAGAACACTCGGTATATTCACGTATAGATCATTTTTTATTTTTTGCTTTAAACCTATACATAAATCATTTTGTATCAATAAACTTTAATGTAAAATGTTTCTTGCAAAAATAAAAATTTCATGGTGGCTCACGGGAATTATATTTTTTTAAAAGCTACATGAAAAGTGTAATGGCAAAGACGCCAAACGCTTTTCTTCATAAGATTATAAATTATGCATGAAAACTAACAAAAAACATACATAGGCGCCACTGCATTCAATTCCTAGCTTTTATAATATTTCTTTTGCTTTTCTAAACCGTTCAGATTTCAAGGCGATTGAATTTGAAGAATTTTTTATTTGTGATATCTGAATATCTATATTTCTTTTAATTCAGCACGAAATGTTATTTATGAAAGAATGAAGATACTTAATATCCCTTCAGAACAAATTAAACGTCCCTTTACTTTATAAATTAAAAAATGTAGAACAAGTCTTATTTTTACACCATAACAATTAATCCGAAATTTTAAAAAATCTTTAATTTATGAATATTCGTAAGACATTTTTATTAATATATACTAATACCATCGAAACTAAACAAATTTTTGGTAAATTAACAAATAAGTTCAATAATTATAATTAAGGTCAATTTACAACCATACTTATGCCGAACAAAATGTAAAAAAAACTGCATTTGTGTTATAAAATGATTGTTTCCATTAAAATTTTTGTTATATCATATTTATTATATTAAAGTTTGATTTTTTAAACAAAAATAACGTATATTATTTATGATTTTTTTAATAGTGAGCAATAACAATGTTTCAAAATTCCGGCAAAATAAGGCTGGAATTTACCAGTTCCGGCCTGAATCGAAGCCGGAATTAAATTGTAAATTCCGGTAACTCCTAGTTATTATAGGACCTGATATTTATTTCAGTAACTATTTATTACAGAAATAAAATATATCTAATATTTTAATATGGTTTCCAAATTCGTATTCCTTGTCTCACTTCAAAACTTCATTACAAAGTACATAAAACACAGTTTTGGAAACACAGAAGTTTGAAGTCCGCTGTTAGTTTTTGTCTACAGAGACTTGGGGCTTTACGTTACTGAATGTAACTATAATTTGCATAGGCTGGGACTTCGCCTTCGTTCAGACTGTGTCTCGTAATGGACGTTAGCCAGAAACATCTGAATAATTAAATAAACGAATCACAACTCGGTACAAAATTGTTGGTATAAATATATATTCTCATTCAATAAATCCGTTGTTACCGTTAAAAAAGGTCGCATGAGTTTTATTTTGATTCTCTTAATAAATAAGTGAATTGAGTAAGGCACCAGTCTTGGATATGACCCCACTAATGGCTTTTTTTAAATTAAGTGTACTGAACTAGAAATATTTATTAATATTTTATTACTAACATTTCTGAATATTGTTATTAACAGGTTTTAGTTAAGAAAATGATTTGATGACAATCGGCCAATAGGTGTCAAAATGCTGGACATTTAAACTAATTATATTATTAGTATAATTTATTTATTAATTATTATATTATCATAGTAACTGCTTTACATTGTTGCAAATTTGACGATTATTTCTTTTATATCTTTTGTGTCGTAGTACTTATCATTTTGTAATCATTGGCAAGTGTCCATCACTGCGTGCTCATTACTGGTTTTATTTTATCCATTACTGGAGAAAAAACATAAAAAAAACTATATTTCCGGACTTTGGTAATTAAATTGATTAAATAAAGAGTTAATTGTTTTATTAGTAAAATGAGTTCATGAGAATTACAAAAAGAAGCCCGTCAATCACAAAAACAGTAAACCTTGCTCTTATAGCAACCATTACTGGTGCCAGTACCTTATATGCATACTGATTGAAATTAAAAAAGTATGTTTAGTCTAAATTTATGAGTGAGCTACATTTTCTTAATCAATGAATGAACTTTACTATGTTTTATTACTTAATAAAACATAATTAATGCCCATTATTTTAAATAATTTATTCGCAAAGAAAAACCTTTCTACGAGGTATTTACAGTACGATTGGCAGCTATGTTATGTTTTCTAGAAGTTTTACTAATTTTGTTTCTTCATAGACCAAAAACTCATACACAACAACCAGTAAAAATAATTTCTTTGTAATATCATATTATATGTAGATTAATTTTCATTTGAATGTGAAAAAATGTATTGCACTCTATTTGGTCTCTCATTTAAAACTAATAAATAAACTTAATAAATATATCTGTGTATTATCTATTATACCGATTAATTAAAATTATTAAAAAAAATATAAAAAACAAGAAAAGAGAAATTTGTATGTTCAGTTAAATAGAAAATCTGCTACTGTTTTTCTGTATTTATACTTTTTTTTACAAAAAGACTTTTACATAGAATTCATTGCAATATCGTGTTCAATACGCGAACCATATTTCAATATTTCCATTTTATGGAATATTTTCCATCCTGTCTGTCGAACTTTGCTTTTGTTGTTTTTCCACGAAGCCCCGTGGCATACATCAAATGCTTGAATATTTTCTTTGTATCTTTACATAGATACATATTATGGTATTCGTGCTTATTTTGATTATTTAAAAAATATATTTGATTTTAATGAAAGTGTTTTTCTAGTTTTACATTTTTTTCAATCAAAAATGGCCTTATGAAAACTTTAACATATAACACAGCGTTGAAAGGTTAGGTTATTATTCAAAATGTAAATGAATAAGCCTGGCACTTAAAACAAAGTCGCGTTTTGACAAGTGTTATGAATTTTAGTAAAGTAATATCAATATGCATTTCGGCAACTCGTATAAGAATGAAGTAATGACAGATCACCAAATTCGCCATTGAATTTTAAACTGTAATTTGATAAATTAAACGTTATCATAAAATCCTTCAGGCTTACAGAATAAGATAAGAAGAAAGGGAATGTAAGTTTGGCGGTAACAGAAGTAGGGGGTGGAGGGTTGGAAAGCAAATTAGCCTCAAGAATATTCGAGGTATCTTTTTCCCGTTCGGCTCTGCGTGTTATAATAATATCCCTGAGATGATATCATAGGATTCAGCATTAGAGATGAAAATCGAAACCAATAATTATTATATCTGTGTAATTCTCAAAGGTGAAAGGTTAACACGGAAAAATTAATATAAAGGGAACATGAATTGCGTGGGTATATGGATTCGCGAATAAAATATGGCTTTTAGTGCAGTGGTGGCTTACAGTTCAATATATTTATAAAGTTATGTAGTGTATTACTACCAATAATAACGTTTTTTTGTGTGGCTGTAGAACTAAAAATGAAGTTGATTACAAATTACAAACCTAATAAAAAAGAAACAATTGAAATTTGAAATTATAACGTGATTGAAACAAGATTATTATTGGAAGGCTGAGACCCGAGTATCTAAATATGGTGCAAATTAGGGTTGGGGCATAAAGCGTCCAGAGGCAAAGCCCCTAGTATAGAATAAAACTTTTTAATAATAATTGATTTTTAGGGTTCTGTAGAAAACTCACACAATTATGCAATTTTCTCGGGACGCACTTGGTCGATTTTTCAAAAAAAAATATTTTCAACTCATATAAAGAGAAAATCCAAAAAAATCCAACTTCCCGAATGCATCACTTCAAAATGCTAATTTCCCTCTACTACTTGTGGAAACATTGCGTCTGTCACAATCTGACGTATACTCAATATTCGAATAACTAGTTTTATAATACTAATTCAATAGAAAAACTTTACAATTTACTTTTTTAATAAATAAACGTTTTACAAAGTTCCTTGGAAACTATTTTATCTCGGCATGATCAATAATCTATCAACCTAATAAAAAAAGCATGAATAAAATTACTACTAAAAGTACTTTAAAGTAGTTTTTATAAGTTAGTTAAACATGAAAGAAGTATAAAAGGAATTACTTTTTTCTTCATTTTTATAGCTTGTATAGCTTTTGAAAAATGAAAAATATAAAATAAAATATAAACATATTTTTCTTGAAAGTAATATTATTTTTTCTGTTTTTCTTCAGATTTCCAGTATAAATTTCAATTTATGGTAAGTTTCTTTTTTGTACTTTATGTTATTTATTTAATGTTTGGGTTTATGATATACAGAGTGTCCCATTTTCGGAACTTTCGACTAATATAAAACTAATTATATAACCTACCTTTTTGTCGTTACGAAATTATGGCTGACATATATCCGAATTCAACGATTCCGATTATTTTAAACAATGTCTTGGGGTTTGAAATTAAATGAATAAACCTGTCACTTTAATTTATACGGTTTGAATTCTTGAAGTCGGCGTCACAGCACTGTCTTATTTGCCAAGACTTTATAGTCATTGTTGGCGATTGTAAAGTCTCCTCTCATTGTTGAATATTATTATTATGCCCGGTATTATAAAGAATTTGCTTGAGTGCAAATGCAAATTAGCTTCCAGCTAAAACTATCTGTTAGGTGTCAAATTGTTATGAAATTGCTCGATATTTTAAAGCAGTGGTTATAAATGTATAATAATGTAAATGCTATGTGCTGCACTTATTTTAAGTCGCTGATTGTACTTAGCAAGCATTCGTCAAGGTGATCATATATACGATTTCATTCGCTACATCTGTGAGTGTGTTGTAATTTATATTTAATACCTAGTAGATAGCTTTAACTTGAAGCTAATTTGCTTTTGCACTCAAGCTTGGACCTTATTAAAAATACAATTTTAATTAGTGTACGTCTCATATATTTTTATGTATCATTTCGGGCACTAATGATAGATCGACCTAACCTCCATTTTCCACGATAATGTATTATAATTTATTAATTTTTTCATGAAAATACGTGTAGCTGTTTTCACTTAATCCTTCTGTCTCTGTCTGCTTTGTGTAATACTAATTAACATAGCCGCCACCTTGCCATGTATTATTAATGTGTAAATGTAGTTTTTGTTCCGTCTCTTATCAAGGTCCTAATTAAATCACTGCGCTGTAATGCAGAGGATTATTACAAAAACCCTTATTACATCGCTGTTGTAGTGCTTACAAACGTTCATGTCGTATCATGTTGTTCAGATTTTGTTTGTATGTTATTAACTTTGCGGGAAAAAGTATACGTATGTCTGCTAATACATTTTAGCCGTTAAGGGCGATACTTTAGTTAATAAATAGTATATAGGGTGCGTTCCGAAATCATTCATGTATGGGAGTACTATCAAAATATTACCAAAATTGGTGAGAATGTTCTCATTAGCATTTTAATGCAATTAACAAAATATTAAATTGATTCACAGAGTCATTTAGGAAATATATTGATTTCAATTTAACATGTGTTCTTATGGAAAACTGATATTTTTCGACATTTTTTAGGTAAAACACATTGATAAAACAATACCGATTTTTTAATTTTTTTGGGGAGTATAGTATTTGATTAGTTGAACATTTATGCAAAATATCATTAGTATTCTCCGAACTGTTTCCGAGAAATTAATTATAATACAACAAAAATTTTAATTTCCCACTCTGCGAATATTTTTGTGTATATTTTGCAACGTATTTTTTGCAAATCAATTATGAAAGATCTTTGTTTTGTTTTTTTATAACTAGGTCATATTTTATGTTTCTTAAAGATAATTAAAGAGAAGTTTAGTACATAGTGTAATTAAATGTGCACAAATAATAGAATATCAGCATTATTGTTTGACAGTTCTAATTATCAACTTGAAAATTTTAACGTCGTTGCCAAAACTGATATTGTATATTTACGTCAATAATGATTAATTTCAATAATTGTTGTATTTATAATACAGGTTTGCGTTTCCTATCTGCAGTAATAAATAACGTAAATAATATTAAAAATATATTTTTGTTAAGTTGAATTTGCTAATTTAATCAAAATAGTCATAGGGGAGGGAAATTTAGCTTCAAATATCAAGTATAACTTCTACTACAAAATTTACGGCGCAAATATTTGTGAATTTTAAAATTTAGCTACTTTTGCCTCTGATTGTATCTCCCATTCCTCCTTAAATAAATAAAAATGTTGGCAAAATTTTAATCTAAAATGTAGCTTACACTTATAGAATTAGATAATTATTTTACTCTTATTGTTAGATTAGGAAAGACTATGGATACATAACATCCGTATATGAAACTGTTATCAATGTTTTTTAAATGTCACAATCGTGATTTCCATGCATATTATCCCAGAGGCGTCAGTTGAAAACTTATAATATGCAAATATGCTTTGAATTACAATTGAATTTAGTATGTATGAGAGATGATAGTTCCAAATAGACATTTCTCTGGTAATAAATTATCACTTAAGTAATTTTAAAGACAATATAAAACATTTATTATTAATTAATTTTATAATTCAAAACAATTGATATTTATTTTAAAATCTGAATGATACGCCAATGACTTGTGGAGCGATATGGTAACAACGCTAGGTAATTTGTTATTTGTCCTTTATTTTTCCTTGTCTAAGCTTTTACTAGTTCAAGATAGGTTATATGAACATGAAAACTTTTGATACTAAAATCCTTAATTAAAACCTATGACTTCAAAGCTCTGAGATATTAAAGTGAATTGTTAAAAATGAGCCATGCTGTACATATAATTTTTTATGTATACAGTTTGTATATCATATCTATGTTTAAAGATAACACATGTGTGTGCATACATACATTTTATATTCAAATCAATATGCACATAAGTTTATGGGAGAACGTATATAAAATTACGTCCCTTAAAAGGGTACTCCTGCAAAACATATTTTACAAAATGGCTGTGGAAGACTTTCTTTAAGTGTATACTAGAATGATAAAGTTGATAAAATAAATTCAAATGTAATATTTCTTCATAATTTCATTAACATTCAACTGTATATTTTAATAATGTTGATCTAAAGAATTGAATATATTATCTAACTTAAACAGCTCAGACTTTAACTGTATTCAGCATAAAACCAGTATTTTAGTAACGAGTGAAAGGTAATTAGCAATTTGAATATAATATAGTTGATCCTGCTGCTGACACTGTTAAATAGTACACAAAATATTCATACCTTTCATCAAAAGTGGGACAAAAAATTATAAAAAATTGCTTGGTCCTTCGGGACAATTTTATATCAGTTTACATAAATTCAATTAGAACACAGACAAACTAAAACCATTTTTTTAACAATAATGTGTCAGAATATAACAATAATAATTCTTACATGTCTCGAAATACAATAAATTCTATACATTCCAATCAACTCGTTATCAATAATGCTAAATAATGAACTCGAAATACAGAAAGCAATTTAATAGTTACCAATAAATTAATTTATTTACTGTTTCATCGCACGCTAGATCACAATCTGTAAAAATATTTGCTAAATTGTTTGAAAACACTTAATGGTGATTTGGCTGCTAAAATATTACTTGACGACGCGGGCGTTGGTATAATATGTTATTTTAAACATTTTACTACCTGCGTAGCGTCGAAGTAATAAAAAAGAAAGTAGGATAGTTTATTTCCGTGCAGAGATTTTCTTTTTTCTTCCTTTTTTCACCGGTAAGTAGGTTTTAAGTGCTGTAATAAAATACAGTGGGCTCTGAAAATGCACTCTAGGACAGGATTATTTATCTAATCTTATAACTACGATAAATCACCACCTGAAGGTATAGATTATTTACAAGGGAAGGTTTCCAGATGATTAATATTCTGGCTGTTCAGTGAACTTAGTGACTTCAATTTGAACTCTATTGTATATAAATAAGTACCTTTAAAATGTTGTGTTTTAAATATTGAATGAAATTATATAAGATTTTTTTTTATTCTGGGAAATTCTCTGAAAATTTTCAAGTTTTGATAATGATTGTTAAATACTATTTTTAAGACACGTGATACTTTAAAATTCAAGAATAACATTAATAAAACTTATATATAAATTATTAATAAGAGATTTGCACCCCGAGATCTCAATTACTACGCCAGGATGAAAATAAAAAAAATATATAGCGAATTTATGGGTGCCTCTCTTAAATCCAGCACTGGAATGACGTTATGTATACCGTATAATCATAAAAAATGTAAGAATTTAGACTAGCACGTGTTTTAATAGCAGCACTATAAAGACACAGTGTCTTCAAGATTCTGATGATGATAGCATTGGTATTGAAACACGTGGCAGTCTAAACTCTTTATGGTTAGGGAATTTGTATTTTATAAGTTTGTTACAGTTATGTTAATAGAAGCACAGAAAAGTCTCATGCATTATCTCTATATATATATAAAAATGAATGTTCGTTTGTTTGAGGCTTATAGACTCGGGAATCACTGAACCGATTTCAATGCGGTTTTCACCAATAGTTAGATAATTTTTCTGTGCAGTATCGTGGCTATAGATATTTTATGAAAATCTAAGATTTAACATCAAAAGACTAAAAAAATCTTTAACAAGTCGTGTTTTGTTTCCATGATGTCACAGCATATTACTGTCATTTTGGTATATAAAAAGATAATACCTACAGAATTCTATAACTTACGATAAAACCAGGTCCAATGAGCTAGTGGAAAATAAAAAAATAAAAAGTATTTACATTTACTTATTAATATTAATATACTTACTGAAACGTTTTTTAAAGTTTGGAAATGCGTTACACAGAGAATTGCCTCTTTGTTCTGTATATGAGATCAAAGTCAGTATAGTAATTTTACTCATACATTACTATATGTATGCATATATAATATATCTGTACATATATACAATAAGTATGACTGACGTTATACATATATATATGTATGTATATGAATATATATCTATAATATAGAGTAAAATTGAAGGGTACATATACATATGGTATGCATTTAATTATGCTATACGGTTTCAACATTTGTGATAGGATACATCTGATCTTCCCTTTGAAGTTCTAGTGGCTTGTCAAAAGAGAAAAATATTTGTGTAGATATTTCAGTAAACGTAATGGAATTCTTGTATATAAATTTAATTATGTTTTTAAATCAAAAGATGTTAGTTTTGTATTTTATATGCAATTAGAATTTTTTTAGTAATTAGTGTACTTAATATAGTTACTCATAACACTTCGCTATCCGCAATTTCTTAAGCCAATTTTTGAGTCCTAGAGTGAAAGGATTGTCGAAAACGTAAAACTATTTATGACTATTTTGACTAGTGAGCTTTCATTTAATACCCCACTCGCCTGGATTAAATAAAAATTTAAGTGGTAATCTATAAAAAAATCTAATAAAATAATAATGCTAAATCTCAGCTTCTTAGGTCAAATAGTGAAATCCCCATTTAGACCAGTCAATCTGTGTTAAAATACGTCAGAAGATAATTTATTTTTCCCACCCATTTTTTTGCTATAAATTTTCCCATTATTTTTTTCATAAAAAATCAATAATACATAACATATGAATAAGGTTACTTTAATAATAACAAATCATATGGTTACATGAATTGATTATAACCAAAGGCGTTTTTAAATAATGCGATGTATTTTATAATAATACCGTAGCTCGTTTCGGTAAAAAATATAAAGAGCGTATTTATTGTATTTTTCTTTTATACTCTTTGTATTTATTTATGAGATTTTTTTAAAAGAGAGAAAGAGAGGTAAGTACAAAAGAAAACATCTTATGCTGTCAGTGCAGTGATTGTTTGTCAGTGACTGTATGATGTTAGTATAACAATAAGATAAAAATGTTTTATAAGAAATAACGGGGAAATATAAAATTTAAAAAAAAGCGATTACGTTTTTATAAGCGTTTTTCCTTATTGAATTTTATCGAGATTTTAAAATTATTTTTTTCTTTATACTTTTATATAATATATACAGGATGTTCGCCAGGCGAGATCATTGCTAACTTTTTTATTATTGGAGCTAGAAGATGGGTTAAATGGGTAAAGTATCAGTATTTTTTCCGGGATGAAAAATGGCCGTCTCAAAAAAAAACAATTGAATGTCGAATTTCAGAGATATATGTATATAATTTTTTCTAAATGGAATAACCTGTATATTATTAATTGATTTTATAGTTGAGAATGTTCTCTTTGTGTAATACATGCATGATGGTAAAATGGATAGAAAACATTTTTTAACAAATATAAAATTAATAGAAAATATCGAAAAATAGTGTACTATGCAGATTTAATACAATACAAATAATTCATTAAAAATTTTAAACATTAATTTCAGGTATCTATGCTTTGTTTCGCAAATTTTTAACGTTTTTGAGTATTATTGATAAAAAATGATAATGAATTATAATAATAACTTTTATCAATAAAATACAAAAAATACTTGAAATTATTGTTTTAAAATTTTTAATCATTTTTTTAATTAAATTAAATTTACATCACAGATTAATTTTGATATTTTCTATTAATTTATTACTTCTTTTATAATAATTTTACCACCATACATATATAAAACTTTTATAAAGAGAACATTCTTAGCTATAAAATCCAATAATAATATACAGAGTATTCTATTTAAAAAAACGTTCTTTTTCAATATATCTCTGAAATTCGACATTCAATTGTTTTTTTGAGACCGCCATTTTTCATACTGATACCATTTAACCGACTTTATAGCTCAAATAAGAACAAAGTTAGCAATGATCACTCGATTCTGGCGAACATCCTGTATATATGTATATCTACTTGAAATGTAGGTACTGTATAATAAAGTATAGAATTGTGAAAAAATTCGAATTGTAAATTTTTGTGGGTTCCTTAGTATCTTTGACAATATACGAATTCTATATTTGTTGTTCATAAAAAAATCAATTTCATGCATTCAAAATATTATTTGTTATTTAAAAATATGATAAATTCATTTGATACCCCACTCGCCGAGATTGTATAAAAAATATTTTTTGGTAACCCATTTTCCTTCCTAAAAATTTATCAAGGACTGGAAATTTTATATTTATAATTCAGATATATTATTGGTCCATCATTTACTATAATTATGCCATATCTCAGCTTTCTGGCTCAACAGACACAGTGTTGATTCCGTAAGTGGTATTTTTTCCAATACGGTTCATTAATGAATAAAACATTTAAAAAATAAAAAAGTGACATATTCGTGTAATATTTCTTAAAATTCCGCTCAATCCAAATAAAACTTTGTTCCAATTAATTCGGATTAAAATGGATGTTAGTTTCCTAGTGAAAACTTTTAATAAAAAGATCTATTTAATAATTACAATTGTAGAAAGTTCCATCATAGCATATATTAAAGTTTAAAACTTTTATTTGCTTACTGAGCATAAAACTTATAATAATTTAAAACGTATTTTGAATAAGGATTCTATTTATACGGTATTGAAGAAAACTACTTTTATATTTATTTAATAAGAACTAAATTAAATTTCATTTCCTTATCTCTCGACTCTTCTCAAGTTAACAATAAAAACAGAGTAGGTATCCGAGTAGTAAAATGAGACAAATACCACTGGTATCATTATATCATATCATTTACAACAGTCGCATGCTTGTAGTGATAATGACAACACGGTCGTTTTTCTTCTCACATCTCTCTAATCTTTATTGTACTACATTACCATTATAGTCAATGTAAGTAAGATAGGTTATGTCCGTATTGTATGATTTTTATTCGTATCTTTATTAAAATTTACTGTCCTATACTATTTTTTCGTTCATTATTTGACATCATGTTGGTTTAACTTCATTAATATTTAGTGCGCTGGAATAATGTCTTATTTTATGTCTTTGTTTTTGTTGATCCATTTTATCAATAAACTTTGATTTAATTTTAATGGTTCCTGAATTGTTTTTAACTGTGATAAAACTTTTATACAGTGGAACCACGATAGTACGATTTTCGCCACAGTATATTTTTTTAGGTTCCGACATTCTTCCTTGAGACCCCATGTTAATATATTTCGTTAGTACGTTTCTCTCGTCAGTACGTGTTTTTTTTCCAGTTCTTTCAAAAACGTACTAACGAGGTTTCACTGTAAAATTGCGATTGTATACACAGCAAGAGTAAGTAGTTTTTTTAGCTGGTGGGCCAATTGAAAGAATTATGAAACATTTTTGACGTAGAACTACTTCCCAATAGCAATAAATAGACAACTTTAATGTTTTTATTCAACCCTTAAAATATTAGCAAAATAAATAAATATTTTCAGATGAAGGGTTGTAATTGGTCGCATTCGATTCGACGGGGAAAATTCTACGTGGATGTAGGGATATAGCAACTGATATGTTTTCGATTTTGTATAATGAATAAATAACAAAAAAGTGAAAATATACGTATCGTATTGTGCTCTAGTATCTTATTTTATTTTCGTTCTAGGAGCCACTTTTTTACCAGCCTTTTGTCGGTGGTGGCTTGAATGATAAGCTCATTCATTTATACGGTTCGAATTTTTAAGGTCGTAGCGGTACCGCTACAACGCTGTCTTAAATGCCAGTGCTTTAAAGTTGAATAACTCAATCTAAAAATAATTTAGCTTTAATATGGTTCTAAGCAGGGTTGCATCGATTTCAATCAGAGCCCACATTTATATTAGTAAGTTTATTAAAAATCATAAGAAATAAATATTTTGTTTCATTTTTTATTGAAAAAAAAAAACGAAATATTTATTTGAAATTTGTTTTAATTGATAGTATTTTCCAAATTTTTGATAAAAAAAATATTAGTCCAATTTTTATTTTTATTTTAATTAAAAAATTTGAGGAAATGGATTTTTAAAATGAATCAAGTTTTACTGCTGTTATTGTGGATTGTATAAAGCTAAACAAAATCACGGTTAATTAATCGTCCGATTATTTTCGTAATTCAGTTTAATTCAGAGGTCTTAAAACGAGTGATAAACTAGTCGTGATTATTTTTGTTTTATGCATTCACCATTACGTTTTTGAAGTAGTCATTAAACTGCATACAAAATTTATAATTGGTCGTTTTGGCTCGTAAACGACCCATATATGTACTATCTACATCATTAGCAATTTCTACACTACTGACTAAATCCTAAAACAAAACCATAAATTCCTTAAGTTAATATACTCCGTACTGTTTTGGCGCGCTATTTTTCCAAACATCGAGTACTCGACTCACGTAGAGCGTGCGCGGCTGTATTTATTCAACCGTGGGGGCGCAGTTAATTTCAGGAACGCATCCCGGCAACTCTCGAGGCCCCGTCAGAGCTTCCTACCTATACCTATGTATTCACAGGCAGGTGCTGACCGAGACCACAGGTGTGTGTGCCGGTACGAGTGTTTGTCAATGTGTGTGTGTGTGTGTTTGTATGTGTATATATCTGTATGATGCGCACACAGGGGCGGGTCATAATTTCGATTAAATCAATTAATAAAATAGAATATATTAAATATCAGAATATCGCTTCATTTTATAAATAAGTTCTTATATATTTATATAGTAACTTAATGATTCTAAGTCTTATTTTCTTGTATTGTAGTCGATATTTGTATGACGAGTTGAAGTTCACTGCAGGAAATTTTACTAAAAAATTTCGAATTTTTGATTTCGTTAAAAGTATGTTTCTTGTATAGAAAATGACGTGAAAAGTTGAATGCTTCAAACCGCAGGTCTGTATCTCAAACCGTTCTCGAGATACAGCCTCTCAAAGTTTTAGTTTTTTCAAATTTTTGGAGAAAAAAGGCCATAACTTTTGAACGGGTGGTCGGAATTGATTTTATTTGACGGATTTGAAATCAGCGTGTCAAAATCTATATAATGACATGTATAATACTTTAAAATCCGACAAAAAAAATTTCGTCAAAAATCGACATTTTTTTAAGGTATACCCCTTTGAATTTTTTCGATTTTTCGCGAATTTTTTTTTTTCGAGTTTTAAGGTATTATACATGTCATTATATAGATTTTGACACGCTGATTCCAAATCCGTCAATTAAAATCAATTCCGACCATCCGTTCAAAAGTTAGGGCCATTTTTCTTCAAAATTTTGAAAAAACTGAAACTTTGAGAGGCTATATCTCAAGAACGGTTTGAGATACAGACCTGCGGTTTGAACAGTTCAACTTTTCACGTCATTTTCTATACAATAAACATACTTTTAACGAAATCAAAAATTCGAAATTTTTTAGTGAAATTTCCTGCAGTGAACTTCAACTCGTAATACAAATATCGACTAAAATACAAGAAAATAAGACGTAGAGGTATTATAGTTTTATAATTGAACGTGTAAACTAATATTAAATGTTATTTTTGACTTTTGGTTAAAATGTTTGGGTTGCGCATAAATATATAATATTTTAAAATTATTTATTAACTGAAAACACTTCCCCTGCTTCCACTGAGATCATATTATATAAAACTAAGAATCTCAACTACTTTATAATATACTATATATAGAGATAGGGATACTCGTAAATCCCAAGTACCCAAAGTGACATATTTAGCTTATCTGTATATTGCTCAAATGTTTATATAATTTGCATATTTGCTTGGGACCTATTAAACTGTAGAACCTAGAGCCTTTATATTGTTATATCTGACTATACATGTGCACGTGTATGTGTATTTCACCTGTGTATCTTCATATGTATGTGTGAGAGAGCGAGGCGTGCATCGATCGCCCGCGCGCACCTCGCTCAGTTCGCCGGGGACGAGAGCGCCTCGACGCGCGCTATCGATTGCCCGACGCCGAGCCCCATGCTATACATACATACACATATACATGCATGTATGCACGCACACCTGTAGGGACACGTTTCCTATACAAACACACCGGGGTATAGTTGCGAGTGTGTGTGAGGATACCAGAGGTGTGTGTGCGTAAAATAAATAAATAATTCGAATAGAATAATTGAAATGAATTAGTAACGTAATGTGGCGTATTTGCAGATGCGAAATTTAATCTTTAGATTTTTTTTAAATATCGATTAATTAAGTCTTAGATAGATAGATAGAAAAAAAATTATTTATAAAATATGTCAAGAAAAGGAAATACATAAAAAAAAATAGCCTGACGATGATTCTGTGAATCGAAAGCTTGCGTTTACCTCTTCTTAATTAAATTTTGACGTTTAAACAAACAAGTTTGTTTTTATTTATATTTAACGTCACTATTATTATATTGTTAGAAAAGGAAATACATATACATAAAAATATTCATACATACACATAACATACATATATACACATATTAAATAACAAAATTCTATTAAAGAAACGATTTTGCTTTACAATAAATAACATATTATAATTAACAAAAAATGAAAATCTATATCCTAAAAATTGAGTTTTTAGTTGCAATAATGCATTTTATACTTAATCAAATATTTTTTAACCTCATAATATTGTTTAAATAATATTTAATTTATTAAATGTACCCCCCTCCCCCTCACCAGTGATGCTCTATGAAAGTCGGTGGCTCTAAGCAGAGTAAAAATATTTAGAGGTCGCATTAAAAAAATGTTTTCTTTTTATAATAAATTTTTTTTTTTAATCTGAATACTTTTCTTCTTCATCAGTTGTTTGAAGAGCAAAATAATGTTTTCATATACAATTTTTTAATTTATTTTTATACTGGACTCTTTCGTTAGTTCGGGGTCCACCTTCACCTCGAGTCGCGCTAGGCAGTGCCTACTGTGTGCTTTGCCGTTAGATTGAAATTTTGTCTTCAGGTGTGGCCATTAACAGTAGTTCTTACAACTTAATGCAGTCGTAGAAGAATCCAAAGCATGCTGTTTTATTGTGGTTAATGAGTTTATATTTAGTTTTAGTCATCCCATAAAAACATATGCATAATACATAAAAAAAAAATCAATTTGTAATAATAAATAAATTTTATCATCTGTGATAATTACGATCTATTAGAATTAATCCATCGATATGTATAGTTGTTTTCTCGCCCATTTAACATGTGGATTTGATTGTTATTGCTTAAAAATTTAATCCAATAAATTTATTTTTGATTTAAAAATATATTTTCCTATTTAGGGTCGATCCAGACTATCGTGTCAGTCCGGGTCTGATCATGCTCCAATCAAAATATAAATAAACAATAAACAATGGTCACGTTCACGACTAACCAAAAACAGTGAACAACGAACTTTGATTGGTTGATTCATGGAATTTCTGGTGGAATATACCAGAAATTTAAAGAATGTAATTTTTAAGCGTGTAAGGAAGTGAGAAAGACGTAACCAGAAAGACACTAGTTTTCGGGCAGAAACGCTCAACATGAAGTGAACATAAAAGTTCTTTGGTGAGCCTGGTCACTAGTTTCTATCCCTTTCTAGTAACTTCTTTCTCACTTCATTAGACGCTTAAAAAATGGCATTCTTTTAATTTCTGGTACATTCCACCAGAAATTCCATGAATCAACCAATCAAAGCTCTTCCGTTTTTTGGTCAGACGTGAACGCTCCCAATGAAAGCATCCACACTATAGATATCGTGCCGGTCTCGCTCCAGTCACACTCCAATACAGTATTTACTATACTGAATATTTGACTGGAGCGAGACCGGACCGATAGTGCAGATCGGCCCTTATAATCATAATATAATTTCTGTATAGTTTGAGCCGTTTGAACACTTCAAACTATACATATTTATAATAATAATAAATTAATTTTATCAACCTTATCCTAAATCGATTGCTATACGCCACTGGTGGATTGAGAATAGAATTAACGGTTGTAATTGATATAGAGTGCCGGTCAAATCGACCGCGACGGTGTACGTATGTAACCTATACACACACCCAAATGCTATTATTACACCTTTAGTTATTGAATAATATGGTTATTGGACATTCACGATAATCTGCAAGATACATATATTAGGTTTGATTTTGGGATGGTTTTATAAATGCTTTTTTTTCATTCAAGCTATAAGGCTTCCGCGGTGATTTCTGATTGTAAGCGCTTCATTTTAGTCGATATTATTATATCCATCGTTTCGCAGTACAATGCAATGAACATTTAACATTAAATTTAAAAAAATCAAACTTTAAACACTATTAAAATGCGTGGAAATAGGCTACTATACATATATACACAGTTTTGATAAGATTTGTCTGCGTAGTAATCTGGATGAAATTTTTCTCCTACTTGCGTAACATGTTTTACTGCTTACCTCTCTGGTTTGGTAGTATGTTGTTACTCGAGGGATCGTAAGGAACACGTCGGTGAAAAATGCATGCAAATCAATTCAATATTGTCTAAGGGAAATTTTACAAATTAGTCCTCGAAAATAGTTTATATTTTATTGAATTTATAAAACAATACACTGGTATGATCAAACAACCAAAAAAAAAATTAATAATAAATTTTATATTAAAAAAATCAATTAGTAATATATCATTACGTAAACTAAAATTTTGTAGTCAAGTTATAAATATATCAATAAACTGCAACCTTTTAAATGACAAGAACATTGTAATTATTTTTAGCTTTTTTCGATTTAAAATAATCCAGGTCAGAGGTTATTTACCTTATATACCAAATGTCAAAAATGTGTTTTTAATTTACCAATAAATTTTAATTAAACGAAAAAATACGTACGTACTAAATTAAATTTACCGAAATTATTAATCAAATGACTCGGACAAAAATAGGTTAACCTGTATAAATATTTTTAATCTAAATAAATAACAGGGTTTTACAAAGTTTATTTATCAACGTTAAAAAATCAAAATAATGAAAAATTTGGTTTTACAAAAATTGATTGTACTTATATGTCTTTTTATTTAATAAATCATTTTGATTCTAAATGGATTAATTAGTATATAACAACTTTCTTTGTTTTTCTGTCAACAAAAGGGTCTCTAAAAAATTGTTCAAAAGGGGGTTCCTAGACTACATTAGTTTAAGAACTCCTGGATTAAAGTATTTTTTAGAAAACAAAATGAAATATTTAAGTGAATTTATAAAAAAAATAACATTATTTTAATTTTAAAATCGATCTTTTATCTTACGAATAATAAAATTAAAGTTGGGATACTTACCCCATTTAAAAATCAGATATTATAAAAACAAATATGTTTAATTATGCAATTTAAATTTAAATAAAAAACTACTTATAACAAAAATAATTTGAATTTAACTTAATTTAATTCTTCCAAAAAATAAGTAAATTCTCTCTTCAATAAAAAAAATCGATTTTAAATTGTAATTTTTTTAAATTTAATATAAGTTAATTTTTTTTAAATTAATACACAATAAAGAGTTTCTTGGAAAGTACATTTTTCAATATTAGTGAAAGTATTACAATATAATATAATTCGGTATATTTAACCATATTTTAACTCCATCTTCATAATTCACTCAGTGTCGATCGATATAAAAAAATCCGAAATCGTAACTCAATCTAATGCAAACTAATTGAAAACAACAACCTTAGGTATACAAAAATATTATTTTATAATTTCAAATGGAAATGTAACCCTACCTATACACACACACACAGACATATTTTACTCACCCACCTGTAGATGTAGACTTGGTTTCCTCCCTTCCCGATCCGGAATAAAATCAACAGTAATTGATACAGAGTGCCAGCGGCTAAACCATCCAACAGAACACAACACACACACAAATATAGATCTACATTGACGTGACATATGCAGTGGCGTCACGGAAGTGGTGCAAACAGGTGCAATCATAGCCGAGGTTAAATTAAAATTATTGGAAAATAATTTAAAAAATATATAATTTATTTGTTTATAAAAATATAATATCTTTCTCGAATTTTGTTTTGGATGAATCTGCATTTACAAAAATGCGGTAAGATACAATAGATATAAGAGTAAATAATAAAATATTAAAATCTTGTCATATTAACATTTAGTAAAGGAGAAATGAGCGAACGAATATTTAATATTCTAGTTCCCAGGTTCATACGTCTTTTGTTACACCACACAGTAGATTATAAAAGGAACAACAATTTTTCATATAGGTACGTCCTACAAACTAAATATCCATGTATTCATTTTCTTTGATATTGGTTATTTTTGCTATCAGATAAAGTATGGAAGAAAATATAATATATATAATATAATAATTTATATAAATAAATCTTTATAGTAAAACTATACAATCCACGTATGATAAGCTTTGCAACATTCTGACATGAGGGTATTTTCTATTAAATTTCGTTAACAATAGGGTCTTAACTCTTGTAGCTATAACTACCTCATTCTCTTACCGGTTTAGTTATGTTGCTTATACATTAAATTAACAGATAAGATGAAAATTAACTGCGAAAATTTGCGTGTCTAAATACAATACACATTTGAAAATGGGCTATTTTGTACCAATATTCGCTGATTAATTACGCAATACAAAATCAAAATAAATATTATTTTTGAATCCTTAAAAATAGTGATAAAATACGTTTTGAGTCATCAACCCTTAGACCAACGATTTCCAAACTAGGAGGCGTGGACTAGTGCAACATAAAATTTAGGTATAATTATAAATAAAAAATATATTCATATAAATAAACTTTTATAACATAACTTTATTTTTTATATATATTATCTATTCTTGAAAGGCACGTTACTGTGTAGTTTTAGACTGACAAATATTGAAAAGGAAAAACTGATAGAAGTATCAGACAAAAATTTCAGAGTGAAAATGTTGGTTGAATCGAAGTGAAGAATATAATACTTCAAGCAAAGCAATGCAAGTACTACTGCCATTCGTAACATTATATTTATGCGAAGCAGGATTTTCTTCATTAGTTGCAATGAAATACAAATATCGACACCGTATAATAGTAGAAAAAGAACTACGAGTAGCAGTAGTTAATAAACAAGCACATTCATCTATCAATTACGTTTTTTAAATTTTTTGTATTAATACATTTTATAAACGTGTCTTTATTATTTTATAAAATAAAGGGGGGGGGGGAGGAAAGATTAGATTTTTTTAAAGGGAGACGAAGTAACATAAAGTTTGGCAACCATTGTCTTGACTGTGGACGAAGTATGGGCAAATTAGCTTTATATAAATTCCAGGTCGAAAGTTTTACCTTTTTGAGATATCGAATATTTTCCGCAAAACCACTATTCTGGTCCACTGTGCGCCACTGCTAGTGTGGGTGTGTGAGTGTATGTGAGAATGTGCCGGATCAGGTGTGCTGTGCGGAAATGTCTACTGGCTCTTTATGCGTGCACGAAATTTAATAACCGATGTAATTTAAATATGTTTTTACACGCTCTCGTTCTACTTTATGTCCAACGTCGTTAAGTATTGTTGTTGTTGGTGAAATATTTACACTTTCAGAGGTTCCTGTCATTAGCTGATATCGATTTGTTTCAAATCTATACGACCTACAATCTAAAAACGTAAACTAATGTACTAGCTTATGTTCATTAAAAAATAATTCGTTTATTCACTAAAATAATAACTTAATAATTACGTCATAGTTTTTAATTAAGGTTAAATATGTAAGTACTGTTTTTTTCACAGTCCGTGCAAAGAAGGTCTGCACGCTGAGACGAGAACTAAACGGCCTTTTATGGTTTCTATTGTACATTTAAAAAAAATATCTCTGGGTATATTGGTCGGATTAGAAAAATTAAAAAACTATTTTCTTCATTATGAATTCCCCAAAAAAGCTGAATCCGACCAACAGTACCGGAGACATTTAAAAAAATGCACAATAGAAATCGTAAAAAGGTCGGTTTTTTTCAAATGTGTCGAAAAAAATGACTTCCGGAGGTCGAACAATGTAAAGATTTCGATAACATTTTGCCTGTAATGCCAACAAGTTGATAAAAAAATTACTCCTTCCTTTCAGTTCCTTATTCAAGAAAATGTTCGCTAAATTACTTCACTACTATACGAATTGTAACAAATGATGTAATTTGCAGTAAAAATTCACGTACTGTGTGTTCAGTATAGGTACTACATTTATTTATTGTTATACGGCAAACATATATATAGATATAAATATTGCAGTGAGTTTAAAAAGGTTATACAATTCTACAAAAAGTATACAAATATACTCGTACAAACACAAAAAATGCCTTCTCTACATATGTACATACATACGAGCGGTTCAATCCTACAGACTCAGTAGCAACGGAGAGAGGTTAGTTTTGATCCGTAAAGCAGGGATTTTAAAATTGTAATATTCATTTGCAATACAAATTATAAAAAAATTCTATTACAATATATTTTTTTGCTTATAATAATGAAAAAATACTGTATAATCTATAGAAAAGTGTAGTAAAAACTAAAAGTATAGTAAAGACGGTAATTTTTAATGTGTAAAAATCGTAAACTTGAGTGAATGTGATGTTTCTTGGGAAATTTACCCCAAATTGGTGACTGGATGCATGTATTAGATCTATACTAACATATAAAATTATTATTAACTTAAACACTACTGTACCGATTTTGATAAAACCTGCACCAATATATTCCTTGAAATCAAAAGAGCTGAGTAGTAAATATATTAGCTGCTAGAGTAAAAAAATATACATGCGGACTATTTAACCCGTTCTCTGGCTTAAACTATAAGAGATACATCATAATTATGTATTTTTTTTATGTTACTTTCGATTAGTTCTACATAAAAATCCGCGAGACCGTTTATCTAACTTTAATACTTAAGTCGCTGCAAATGTTTGAAAATACTAAGTCGGTACCATTATTACTGCTAGGAACAGATATTAGTACATCACAGCGCGAATGCTCTAAAAATTCTCCATATGCATTGAAAGTAAGCTTTTAATTTAATCCATAGCTGCTATAACATTGCCGAAACATTATCTTAACTGTATTATTAAATAAATAATACGATTATTATACAAACAAAAAATATTTTAAATTGAAACATTTAATTCAACAACAATTATAATAAACAACTCGGTACAATTTCCAGTAATTTCCAACATGAAAAGCTTGTTTTGTTCGCTGCTACATAATACACAATAAGTGATCAAAAATATAATAATTGCGTACAAAGTAATACATAGAATGAATGGGAGTCCCTAAACGTTTATATTAGAAATAGAGGTAATCAAGTTTCTTCGTTTCTTTTCCATTGTGAGGAATACAATTTACAAAATCTGATTTAGAAACTCTCTTGTGCGTTATTTTATTACGTGTATACAGCGTGATCAAAATATTTTAAAACTGTTTTAAGCATAAGACTTTCCTTCACATTATTTTGAATCATCCTACATAAAGCAAGGTCGATTAATTATAATCAAATTGAGTTTATCTTATCAAAAAGTGTTTTATAGCATGCTTTACATACAATTAGATGTCTATATATACCTACATGATTTCCAATTTAATGGCAAACGTGTAGATAGAGTATTTGACTAAATTTTAAAATATATTAAAAATAGGCACGTGACAAACAGATTAAAAATTGCAATTTTAATTAGGTTAGTGTGATCATGAGAACATTCAATCAACAAATCACAAACTACATCATATTTAAGTTTCAACCCGTTTCACTGTACCATAATTTACATTGATTTGGTGCGAAATCCTTTACAATCAATAAAGTTATTCATTTTGAAAGTAAATCTCTCAACAACGTGAAACCATCTCAACCACTTTAATCTACAGCATTTATCGAATGATAACTAAAACCACCCGTTCCACATTGTGTTGTGAATGTTTTCATATGTTAAATACAGATAACAAACAACCCTAGACCTGTTGCTGCGATTTGGGAAAGTTTTTAAAAGTACCCTTGAATAAAATGGTAAGTTTTATCTTTTTAGAAGATAACAATAAATGTTTTGTGTAAAGAATCCGATGGGTTGTAGCATTTTCTTAAGTGTATTTGAAGATGAGAATTTTTTTATTTGTATAGATTCATATATACAAAAAATAGAATAAGAAAACTGGGTTCAGAATAATAACAACACTGCTCCGCAAAAATCATTGAAAATGAATTTGTCAATATAGCTCACTGACCCCCCATGTTTTTGCTTTATTCAAAAAATTGTAAGAAATAAATAAATAGAAAAATATCAATTTTGAGACACGGGTCATGTTTAATTTTTTTAGCCAAATCTATCTAATAAATGACTTTTGTAGATCATACTTTTCTCGTCAAATTTCTTTTTTTGTATCGCTGAATGACTTTGATTTTTGATCACGTTATTTTCAGTCCAAAAATACATAATTCCGAAATTTTAAATAATTTTTTCGGAAAAAAAATGAAGAGCAAAACGAAACTTTCATTAAACTTGTGCATTTTTCAACTGTTTTAATAATAATAAACAAAAAAGATTGGACACCCATACCGAATTTAATCAAAATCGATTAAATCAAGTTATTTTATAACCAGCCGATATATTTATAAAAGCTAATTCGATTTCTTCAGACTGTGGTATTATTAAATAATATTTACAAAGCAAATGAGCTCAATCATATAACATTTACAAAGTTTCGAACCTACATGAAAATAAATTTCATTGTAAAAATCGTTAAAAATAATTTATATCATTTATTTTATAGACGCACAGTTGAACTATACTTTAATTGCTTTCAAACTACAACGTACAAATTTACATTAACATTCGAAATGTTTATTTCTATTACATGTACATGTAGTTAACAATATTGTTATGGGGCACATTTATTCATTTTATAGCTCCTGTTTGCAATACAATATTGTATTTTATTCTTTACATCGTAGCGAATTTTACAATGGAATGTCATGGAATTTAATTTATGAAATTATATTATTCTTTTATTATTTTAATTTGTTAAAATGTATTTCATAATTTTATATGGATGCATAGCTACTAATATGAACTACATATGAGGATAATATATGTACATATATATTAGCTGTGTTCGCGGCTTTAGTCGCTTTAGTATAAAAGTTAGATATATGGTATCACGGAGTTTATTTTAGATCTTTTTATTCTACACAATTATTTACTACATTACATTTATTCAATATTTAACGGTTTAGGCAAAGTATTGCAAAAGAGCGCGCTGGCGGCAAACTTTTTTCCGACTTGATTTACTATTATCGTCATTGCTTATTCCTTATGTTACCTAACGTAAAAAAACACTTAAATCGGATAAGTAGTTCTCGAGTGATAAGCGTACTAACGAACAGACAACCAGACGTTGCGTTTTATAATATGCAAGGATGAATAATTTTTTTTAATAAACATAAAATTGAAAATTGTATATCGTAAATTGAACTGAATTTTATATTTTTAATTTTTATTATGAGTAAGTATCTAGTGTTTTTTAAGGATCATTCAAATAAATATACATTTTAGTACATATATAATATAATATAAAATATGTAAAAAAATATATATTTGCATTTAGATAAAAAAATTTCAGCAAAGTAAGCCATAATATTGAATAAGGTTCAAATACAGAATCACAATTATAAAAGTTGAAAAGTCGAATAAAAAAAACGTATGTTATTAAGTAGCACATCAATAACGAACTTTTTTCTCATAAAAATTGAACATCTTTAGAAATTATATTCATTTTTTACGAAAAACGTTTTAACTTATTTTCCAATCCTTCATTTTTATCATTTTTCAATTTGAATATCTTAGCGGCTCCAATACTTTGTTCCGTTCCGGTTAGTACAATAAAGTATTTTCTTTGCACGGTTATCGATCTGCTCCCCTTTGTGTGCTTAGAGGTAACGACAGATTTGGTTTCCAGCATTTCAAATGCAAAAAGCCACCAATCAGTGGCGGCCATTCACCACAAAATTCCTCAGAATCATTTATTTTTAAGTAATGTGTAAGCAAAACATTTTGGTATGTTATAAAGTTTCAGCGGTTATCTGTATATCCTAGAAGAACTTAGTGCAGTTTAGCAAGCGTAAATAATCGGATGTATAAGTGAAGTGAGTATAATATATACACAACAACATGAAAAATATGAAACAACTACTGTACCATATTTTTTATATGTACATATATGTATCTTGTTTTGTAAGAAATTATTGTGTTTACTGTAACTTCGTAACAAATCCGTCCATCTCTCTTTGACAAGCAGACAAGTAAAAAACAAAATCCTGTAGTTGGTGTCAAAATAAAAACAGCTGATGAATACTCGACATATTTAACAAATATTTAAGATCTTAATTACCATTCGTGTTTCGTTAGTTAATTTAATTAATCGAACGTTTATACAACAGAAAAACTTATGTTTAACGATTTTCAATTACCCTTAATCATTAAACAACGTTTTTGGAATCCAGTATAGAAAATAAAATATTTATAAGGTAGAGATTATCTATGGATTTTACTAAGGTAGCTTAGATGCCTTGTAAAAAGTTTACTTCTAATTTTATTTGGAAAAATTCATGATAAAACCAAGAATAAGGTATTTGCAAATTTGCATACTATATTATTTATCTGTAAATTCTGAAGTTTCGTCAAGTCTCAAGATATGTATAACACTTTTTATAAAGTTTTAAAAGGTATTATAAAAGAATTGCGATTTTTTTATTGGCTGTATTTTTATCTGTAAGCTCAGACTTAAATAAATAAATAATTATATTTGAAGATGTATTTTTGATTTATTTTATTTTTAACTATTATTTTTTACTATAACATTGCCGCTTCGATATCGAATGAATGAATGAACCTGGCACTTCAACTATCATCGCAGTTTGATGGTAGCTAAAGTTCCAGGTTAATTTATTTACACTGTTTGGAACCTCAAGGTCAAAACGATGGTGCCACAGCATTATTGCACTCCTAAAAATAATTATATATATATATTTGTACATAAATAACCATAGTGGATAATTAGTATTCTACAGTAAAGTACCTACCCTAATTTCTTTATACGAGAAGCCACTGTCATCAAGTATAAGAAGATTACTTCCTGCAGGTTTTCCTACTCTGACGAGGGTTCGTAAAATACCTTTATAAAATAAGGTTAGGTGAATTTATACTAAAATACGAATTCTATCAAAATTGTAATGATTGTTCTTGTTTCAATATTTTCTGATACACTTTTATGATTTCAATCATATATCATATTTTGAAAATTATATTATAGGTACATATTTTATAGATTAAACAAATAACTAGAACTTTCAAATAAAATTAAATCATAGGCCATAAACAAACACTGTCAAATACAAATTGGCAATTAGATTTGTGGCGCCTTAAGCAAGTTATTAATTTTAGACAATTTTATATTTTTTCAAACAAATTGTTGTAATAAAGGTTTTTATTTCAATTAATTGTTTTTCATTTTTTCACTTTGCACCCCCTACAAATTGAGAAAAACTGTATTAAGATATTACTTTAATTTTATTAGGAAGATATAATTTTTTATGGGGTACTATAATCGGCCACAAGTTCGGTAAGAGAAAAGGTATTACTCCTAAATAGTAAAAATATATTTTATTCGTAGGGCATAAAAATTGATAGCGCTTTGTTAGAACGGAATAGAAAAGAATAAAACAAATTAGGAAAAACAATCATTAAATGATTGTGTGAAACCGGAAACTATTATGGATTAATTTTTAATTAAAAGAAAACATTGCCATAACATGTTCTATTGTTTTGCTCGGTGTAAAACGATTTGAACTGGATGGGCAGAAAAACATCTGACAACAAAAATTCAACCGAACATGAATGGAGGAAGTCATAAAATTTTCTGCTTTAATTTTGTATCACTCATACTCAACAGTTATTTTTGGAAAACAAATGTATTTATCAGGGTCGGTGCGGTAATTTGCTCAACATTTTTCATTTTCTAAATATTATTTTTAAGCTATTGTCTATGAAAAGTTAAACTCACTATTAAGAATATACAGGTGAGTCAATAGTTTATATTTCTTGGATATACCTACCCTCTCTTTTGAGGGATGAAAAAAATTCAATTTTGAATGATTTATAAAATCATATTGAAATATACATTATATATAAATGATAAATGATATACTTTTTAATGTAATGAACTAGTTATTCTACCTTATTTAATTCCTGTTCTGAAGGTCTATACTTCTATACATTAGTACCTATAATGTTTCTCATCAAAATTGAAGAGTTGAGGAAATAAAAAATATTTTTTTAATTGACGTTTTTAAACATTATTTTGCAGATTTATTATTGTGTTTTGGTGCAGTAGTAGCTGAAACTCTGAAGAATATAATTATTTTATACAAGATATCCATTAAAAAAATGCAATTTTTCAAAATTTTAAAGTTACAATACTCAATTACGTTTTTATAAATGTAACACCCTATATTACAGTATATACTATGTATATCTAAAATCATTTATTATCGTGTTATTTCTATTTGATAATTTCGAAACATTTAAAAAAATAGATAAAACTAACAAGAGAAATAGTTTATGTAGTTTATAAAATGTTATGTATTTGTGATGCTAACCAATAATCATTTTTTCCACAAAAAAATTATTATTTTCACCTTTCTGAACAAAAAAAAAACCTCGTAATGACACGTCTGTTAAAACGGACCTGTTTTCGATATAAAATTTAATTACTTCAAAGAGAAAAGTCATTCATATATTTTTTCTGTATAATACTCTATTTCTGTATTACACGAGACAGCTGTCACAACATTTCATTTTTACTAGCAACGCTGTTAATATACATCATTTCGCTTTTTGTCTTTTTCGTGTTTATTTCAATACATGTATTCGGTTTATTTCAATTTCGTTGTTTTTCCTAATTTAGACTGGAAATGTTTTATTCTTTACACGGATATTTTTATTATGATGAAAGTTTCAAAATACATATTTTCTCTAGAACCCTAGGGAACAGTAGTTACAATGGCGCACCCAGAAAAACGCCAATTAAAAAAGTTTATATGTTTGAAAATTATTGTCTTTGTTTATGTATAAGATGCGATCTTAGAAGAAAAAAATTGCAATTTCATCATTTTTTAATTTTTTATTGAAGAATAAAGATTTTTTTCATCTATGATTTACGAATCAAAATTTAATTTTAAAAAAAGTTCTTAAAGTTAAATTTTTTATATTTAATTTTCTATTAATTCATAAATAAAACAAAATGTATATACAAAATTTGGTGAAAATCATTTTCATGTTATGAAAATCTGTACTAAAATCTAGTGCGCCACATTCGCCGAACTGGAGGGCAATGATAAATATAAATTAATATATTAAATTAACAAAAAATATAAAACAAATATTATAAAATTATGAGTTATATTGCAAATATTCAAACTACTGAAAAAAATCATTTTTTTCCATTTTTTATTTAATAATATTCGCCGCTGTTTCCCATGTATTTTAACTTTAAACAATTTTTCATTGTACTATTTATTTCCATTAATATGAGATAAATGAATACATTCATTCTTCAATTTTTTTATGTTAAGGGCTGCAAACCTAGACGAGAATTTTTTTAGTCTTAAAACGAGATCGAAACCGAGACAAAATTGGCTTACTCGGACGATACTATATGAATTTTAATGACACGGAACAGTTTGAATTATTTAATTATTCTTTAAAAGTCAAAGGGGTGAAACTATCCTTTTCAAGAGCGTCGAATAAGAATTATTTAAAATTCATGGTTTCACTTTTATAGTATTTTTTATTTTATTACAAACATAAAAAGTTTTTTTTTTTTTTCTTCACAAATTTGTTGTCGGCAGGTTTGGTCCTAGTCCGACAGCTCAGTAGTATCGTGGTGTGTTGTGAGTGGTGGTGTTTGTGATTGTGTTGGATGTTAGACAGGGACACTAGAAGGATGGGGAGTTTGCTGATGGGCCGATCATCGCAGGTTTAGACGAACTGGGGGGCCTAGAATTCCGGGAATGGGTGGTGGATACACTTGGGGATTAGGGAAACATATATTCTTTATATTTGTAGGTTGCAATCGTAAATGAAGTTCATGAGATATTTGTATGTTTTAGTGTTCGATATTAACGCTGTGTATTCTTTGTTTCTGATATCAATATTCTTTTTGGTTAGTTCTACCCATAGTTTGTTACGTTGATTTGTGTATTTTTTTACATGCCATCATGATGTGCTTTGTGTCAGATATGGAGGTGTTATCACACTCGCAGAGCGGAGTTTCGATCAACCCCATTTTGTGCTGAAACTGTGGAGTGAAGGCGTGGTTTAGTCTAATACGTGATATTGATCTAATTAAACTTCTCGAACTTTTGAATTTCTCGAACCATGGTTTTCGAGAGATTGTTGGTTGAATCGAGCCATAGAATTTTCCTTTCACTTTAATAGTTTCTGAATAGTTGGATTGCCAGTTTTCGTATGCTTTAGCTCTTGCTGTGGAAGCTAAATCTGTGTGTGGAATAGGAATTTTCTTGTTTGCTTCATTTTTAGTAGCGTTTCGTGCTGTCATGTCTGCTATTTCATTTCCTTCGATGCTGGCATGGCTTTTCCCCCAAATGAAAATTATTTCTTTTCTTATGTTTTTGTAAACATAAAAAGTTAATGCTTGTGAAAATTTATTTTGACCTTAGAGGTTTGAGTTGGATTTCCTGTTTTGGGTATTATTTTTTATTATCTTTTAATTCTTTACGGCAAATATTTGCTGTGAGTTTAAGACATTATAAATATATCTTTTAATAAAGTAGAAAATTAATCCTCTTGAAGAATTATTCACAAATGAAACTATTTAATTAACAGACCCGTTCAAATAAAATTTTTAATATATTTTTGTTTATTTACTATAAAATAAAAATATCACATTACATTACAATTTTTTGCCCTTAACAGTAAACAATATATTATTACTAAAAATTCCATCAAATACATACGAATTTAAAAATATCAAACGTCGTTATTTACAAAACTAACCGATGTCAATCAAATGCTTTAAAAATTTACGGATTTCGTTTTCTCAGTGTACTGAATTGACAGAGACTGAAATTTATATATTGCGATATAAAAACGAGATACTGTAGCTCTATATGATACATTTACGAAATTGAGAGGTGGCGTTATATTTCTTTCTGCTAAACGCTCGAATGCTATAAAAAAGGGCTAGAAAAACGTGTTGGTTTTTATCGACAAACTAAACACAGAAAATATCGGAGATGATTAAAGTAGAAATAGTAGGTATACCGACTGTGTATGTAATTGCAACTAACTATTATTTTATATTGATTCTTTTAGTAATTTGATTTTATTATCAAAGTAAATAAATTCCAAAACTCGTTCGTTCCATTTAAAAAAAATTAATCGGGATGCAGTGGATTTTGAAAAAATTTCAGTTTTGAGCAAATCCACTGCATCTTTTTTAAAATGGAACGAAATATTAAGTAGGTGCTATATCACATAATTAAAATCGCTATATCAATCCATAGAAACATTTGAGTAGTCTATGACGTAGCAGATTTTGCACGCACAACGCTGATATCATATTACTTTATTTGTTATAAAAAAGACAAACCCATTTTGAATTAATCTAATTCATTATGTAGGTATTTAAGTGCGTAATCAGCAGTAGAAGTTTTTGCTTCCAACTGTTATTGGCTTCTTTCCAACTAGTCCATAATTTCTCCATTATATTGTGTATGAAATATGAATACTCTGTTCGTTCTATATGAATACATTTCTTCAGTAGTGAACTTAATTTGAACAATTAAATTTAATTAATGCTATCAACTTTTTTCACTATAAATTATTTAATTTTCGGAACAAAATGAAATATGACGTATAATTTTCTCCAAGATAAAAAACTACAGTCTGGAGTCTAGAATTTCAAAACTGTTTAGGCGAAAGCCTAAAATTGAAGCAATTTAAATATAATATATTATTTTTAGAAAGGGAACATCAAAATACCTTATCAAAATTAAAAACATAGCCACAATACAAAATAGCACTGAAAACAAATTTGATAAAAAAAACTTTTTCTTTTTTTTCCAATTTTTTTTCTATCGTTATGTTTAAGGGAGGTGGAAGGAGGGCGCAAACTTTTTTATTGTCAAATTCGTTTTTAGAAACCAAAATTTGTTCGGTTAAAAATATAAGACCTTTTTTGGGCCTGATTAATTAAAGAGAAACAACGATTACAAGGAAATACAAAATGATTTGAAAATTCCTTTAAAACTTTCATTTGCATACCGAATATCATACATCTAGAAAACCAAATTAAACTTCACTCCACGAAACTATCGTACTATTTAATTTCAAAAACAATAAATTCAGTTTACAAACTTCGTTGCAATTAATCCACATAACAATAAAACCTGATCTGGAGTTTGAACAAATTATTTAGATAGAGAACTGCAGATGTCAAGAACGGTTAACCAAGTATATATTTAGTAAAACAGGGATGTCGAACTAAGAGTTTTATTGGGGCATTTAAAATTATATATACTCCGGATAGATTCCTTACAATTGATTATCTATAAATTTATAAGTAACTACTTTATATAATATTATAAACAAATTAAAAAAAATTAAAAAACATCTATTTTAGAGTTTATTAATTCAAAGCTACAGATTTATCGTTCTAATACCGCGTATGTCGGTTTTTAGATACAGCTGTAATAGAGAAATAAATTAATGATATTTTAGTAATTAAATAACTCTTAAATGTCTAAGTTTTCTAAATATGGCCAAAAAATATATAAATAATAAAATATTTGAGAAGGCGAGTTCCAAAACTCGTTCTTTCCATTTTAAAAAAATTATCGAGATGCAGTGGATTTTAAAAGAAATTTTTGATATTACAATACGAAAGAATTATAAAAATTCATCACAAAATCCACTGCATCTCGATTACTTTTTAAAATGGAACTAACGAGTTTTGGAACTCACATTCTCATTTTAACTCTACATTGATAAAATCGCTGATATATAGGTTTTTACTGTTTCTCGATAAAAAAATAACATTGTGTTTTTGATCTCCTTATTTATATTTTATATTTAATATAATTTTTAATGTAATTTAATTTTGTAAATATCCTGACAAGTTTAACCTAATAATAAGTTAATAATATATTTGTGTTTTTTTTCTGGCAGTGATCTTTCCGTAAACAAAAATACAAATATTTACCAAAATAGCAATGAACTACATATTTTATCGCTTAAATCGTTCTATTAAGCGTAGTAAAATAGTAGAACAAAATAAAAATTGCTTTAATCCTTTCCTAAATATATGAACATTAGTTATTTTATTATATCTACTAGTATTTTTTAACTATTATTACAAAGTTAAG
Source organism: Sialis fuliginosa (assembly GCA_961205875.1). Lineage (NCBI taxonomy): Eukaryota > Metazoa > Arthropoda > Insecta > Megaloptera > Sialidae > Sialis > Sialis fuliginosa. The sequence goes on along the minus strand of OY540818.1, from coordinate 11,610,944 downwards.
ATACTTCCAAGCCCAAAAAAGCTTTATACAGCACTGAAGTAGAAGATTGGAGTTGGCGCTGACCCATTTCAATCGTTCCCCGACAGAGTTCGACACCGTCGTCGCGCTGTTTATTGCACATAATGTGTAAAGTAGGACAGGTGTCATCAAGCTACCCTTGTGTAGAATTACATCCAGTGTTGGACTGGGCCGAGGGGAATCAAACAATCAGGCTAATGGCGGTCAACTAAAATATGTTCATTTTTACTTTTTTATACATACATAAAATAATATAATAAAATATAGTAATCATGAAAAAAATTCCAACTCGATACGAACTAACTTTTCGGGCTGTCGTAATTTATTACTTTGACTTCATCAGAAGTGTTTCTGAAACTGGTGCTTTCAGCTCGCGTCGGTCCTAATATACCTGTGACATCTGTGATCATGCATGACGTTCCGGATGACTGGTAACCACGTTCTAGGTAGTTCTATCTCTTGAGAGGACCAGTTTCAGAAACATTTCTGAAGAAGACTCCGACATAAAAGTCGAAACGTCAAGTAATAAATTATGATAACGTGCACAAGAGTTTGAAAATTTAGTTTTAATCGAAAGTATTTGGTTTAAAATACTTAATATATGGGTTGAAAAAAAAATTATATATACTATTCTTTGCTTATTTAAACAACTAATTTTATTTGTTGAAATTTTAATCAAAACTTAATTTGAAAGTACCTTGTAATTATTAAAAGGAAGTTGAATAACTCTCACTAGGGAATTGACCAAATAATTTTGTTAAAAACACAGAATTTTTGATTTACTTGAAAATAAATTGGGTTGACTCAATGCAATTTTGTTCAAATTTAGAATAAGTATTTTGCTAATGAATTTAAGAACTGTACAAAAAACAAAAACTTAGTTTTAGCAAAAAAATATATCAAAAAATATTTTGTTGGGCCAAATTTTTTTGGACCCAACACTGCTTATATATGTGTTTGTGCTATCGTTAACCGCAGATAAGATGGAAGAAGGTGGTTCGTTGCAATTCCAATTTATCTCTCTTGTGCTTGATATCTTTTTTCGTGTATCGTGAAAATGTAAGATGAGGTTTCTATTTCTTGTAAAGAAAGTATGCCTTTGTATGTTCAGGTGTGTTTTTAATTACGAAACTCGTTATTTTGTATTCCGTAATCTCATTGGTTGGGATTGCAATTGAATGCAATCTTGATAAATAGTATTGTACACTCAGTTCTGTTTTTACACGTATTGATTTAATTTTGCACGATCCATTTTTTTTTTCTCTTTTTTAATTCTGCGAAAAAAAAATACCCGTTAAAGTTTACGTTTTTTTATTTTTAGGGGATTTTTTTGAAATTTGTGATTGCACATACTTATTTTTATTTTTATTTTAAGTTTGTTCATTTATAAAACTGAAAACTTTATTATTATTTTCTATTTGATATGAAATATCTTATATTTATGATAAAATCATATAAAATTAAAATAATGTTTTGTTTTTAAAAATTTCTTTTTACGTTTTTTGAACCTATTGGATCACCATTTTGTTTTATATTTTATTTAAAAAAATGTTTTTGTATGTTTTGAGACATTTACAATAAACCCTCCAAATTTCATTTGATTGCTTGTTTATTATTCTTTTAAAAAATGTCTTAAAAAGTCTCATTTTCCGAAGTGACGATTAGTGTACTCTCGCTCTGAAAAAAAAATTTGTTGTCTTATAGTTAAGCAATTTAATTTAGTCAGATTTTACTTTTCAATCTAATATTTTTACTTTTTACGACAGTTTCCAATATATGATTGATACTTTAACATTTTTTGTTATATTGTTATATTAGATAAATATACCACAAATCAAAATAATTTTATAATGAAACGATCACAAATACGGATATTTTAGTACCTCAATTTCTGGAATATCAGCAAATCAAACAATGAAGAGCGACCATGATATACCGCTACCTTTTTAGATATCAGAAAATTAATCCTGATTGGCGATTCTATTTCATCGTCTCTCTCTTTAGATAGATCTATGTGATGTTTCACACGGGCAAATTATTTATTTATACATTTTAATAAACATTTGTCAAGTGTAAGTCGAAGTTCGCGCACTAGTTTTCCGTACCGAATAGTTTTTCAATTAATTCGATTGTTCTAATTTAATTTAATTTTAACAAAGTTAAGAAACACTATAATAGTTTATCTATTTGAAAACAGGTGGTTCAAAATGTACTATAATTAAATTATTTTGAATCATTTTAAAAAAAATGCACAAGTGCAATTATAAATAATCCCGACAAAGGATTTTTTGAAAATTTGTTAAACAACGATTTTAATAATAATAAAACGTTTAGATTTTTAAAATTCTTTAATTGTTAGCTATTATTTGATACCCCACCCGCCGGGATTGAATAAAAAAATGATAAAAACGTCAAGTACTTAATTTTAGTTAATTTTAAATCTCTAGAATGCTGAGATTTTGATTTTGATGAGTTTTTATCATGCGGTTTAGTTTTTACAACGCTCTGATAGATAGATAGACGGACAGACAGGTACATAGTTAATTCTGATTTCAATACGAAACACCAAAATTGATAAATATAAAACAAAACTCATCAAATTATTAATTTAAGCCCCATAGAAAAATTTTTTCTTGGACCAAATATATACTTTTTTAAATGTCTTTTTTTCACGAACCATCAATATATAGCAGTGATGGCGAACCTATGGCACGCGTGCCACAAGTGGCACGCGTGATGATTTTGGTAGGCACGCAAAATTTCTGATTTGACGATTTCTTTTTTCAAGGGAAATTTAAAAATTCATACTAATTGTACATACACTATAACTTATACTAATACTGTGTTCCATATTAACTGCATGGAGAGATAATATTTCTATTTAACATATTTTTGTATGAGGCACTTTTCTTCCACGATCTGTTTTTCTATTTTGTAACTCTAAATATATTGAGTTTTAATGTCTTTTTGAGATTTCTTTATGACAATAATTGAAATTCGCGGTAATTATACTGAAGTTCTTTTGCTTTTATGTTACAAACAAAACATAAAATATTTGGGTTCTGTTTACATGGAGACAAAAATTTATAGATTTAAAAAAGATTTTGGAAGATATGGAGCGAGATCGATTATCTGGAGGAACCCAAAATAGTGCCGAAGCAGAATTATTAAAAACTTGGAAATCCATGCCAGACATTTTTTGTTCATTAAAAAAAATAGCAATGGCAATTTTAACCATTTTTTCATCCACATATACATGTGAAGCATTGTTTTCTTCAATGAATTTGATAAAATCGGATATAAGAAGTAGACTTACAGATGAAAGTAGTGCTGCTTGTATCCTGCTCAAAGCCACCAGTTATGAACCGGATGTAAAAAATTTGGCAGCTGCCATACAAATGCAAAAATCACATTAAATTTTATTTTTTGATCAATTAAAATGAATAATTTTTTGATTTTCTTTCATTGTTTTTTAATTTACATACTTATGTACATATATTATACCTAATAAAAGGAGTGTATTTTTTATTATATTTTATTTTTCATATTTTTTTTTTAAACTACGCAAACAGGATACTTTATAATTTTCTTATAGGCACGCTGCATAATATTGCACAAACAATAAAAACTCATGACACGCAAGCTCAAAAAGGTTCGCCACCACTGATATATAGTATAATTTAATCAACTTTATATCTATGTAGAATAAAAATGAAAACGTTTATATCTACGCAGTTGTTTTTCACATAAACCAGTCCCTGTGAAATAATTCTCAGGGTTGAAGAATGGCGAACTCTCGATTGCGACCTCACGTCCCCGTAACGATTGACCGTTAAACTCTGTAATTGAGGCTTAATTGTTTGCACAAGTTATATTTCTTTTGTTCGACATTTACTATTCTCGCTTTCCGGTATTTATAACTTTGTTTTACGAACACTTATATACTTTGCGATGTTGTTTGCAAGGAGCAGGAAGTACGCGCCCATTAAAAAAGCCTGTAATGACGGAGGTATTAATTTCTGTGGGTATAAAAATATTATGTATAGAGATATACTTGTGTTTGTTAAATTTAAATATCTGGGTCTTGTTTGGGTGTTTATCAAGTGTATTTAACCGATTATTTTATTTTTAATTGATAACATTAAATTTATAATAAGATTTCAACATTTATCAAAGTTAAGAACCAATTAACACAGAAAGAGCAATTATAGTCTGTTTCATTTAAGATTGCAGTAGTGGGCAAACGTTTTTAAGAAATAAAACTCACCTTTGTACTATGAATATTAGTTTTCTAATGTCCTAATGTCTATAATATAATACACATTTTTAGAATAACTTATCTGGCAATTTGAATTTACTTGCATTTGTTTCCAAGGCAACGTGAATTAGTAGATATCTTGCATCAGTGAAAATTGTGTTATAGTGAATCTGTTTGGCGTTTTGCCCAATCAGGAGCGCGTATTATGCTTCCTATGTTAGGTACCGCTGCAAACTTAAATGAAACAGACTATAATAACTGTTTAAATATTATCGAAAAGGCGGCAGCATAATGTAATATAGATTTTTAATACATTTTAATTTTGAATTATTTTTGAAAAAATGATAATTGTGATCTGAGTATCATTATACATATTCCCAATTTTTCGTAGATTTTTCTTATTATTTCTTTCGAAGAAATATGGGCAGGGGAAGGGATAAAATATTTTGACGATTTTTTTGAAAAGTTATACTTACGAAAATTTTAATGATAATATAATATTTACGTATTTAAATTCATTGAACTGTCAACCTTCATGTGATACCCCACTTACAGGGATTGAATAAAAAAATCGGTAACTCATTTGCCCTCCTTAATATACGCCAACAACTTTTTTTATTTTTATAATTCAGGATTATAATTAGTCATGTAACCTCACCTTTCTTGGTCAAACGGTTCAGTAACTAGAAGGCTGTGACACACCGACGGACACAGTGTTGTTTTAATAATAATAATTGTTCACTAATAATAATATCCTATATTAAAAAATATACTATTTCATTTTTATTTAAATTAACTAGCAGTAAAGTAAAATTTGTTTAATTTTTTTTACATTGAAGATAGTTTTAATTGGCGTTTGTACATAAAATAAAAATAGATGCTCATTTTATCTTATTTGTAAGCAGAAAGAATTCTTTTAAAACGAGTTTTATGGAGTAGCTTTTTCCGTTGCACTAGTTCACGTAGTTAAGTTATGAAGAAATTTAATAAAGACTGCAATGCTGGAACTAAATTAATTTAATTTTTATGATTTCTGATTCAACCGTGCTTACAAAAGCTTTTAAAAGTCTTTAAAAAGCTCTGTAGTATTGAACATAGAGTTTTGATGTAGATATATGTATTATAGTTTCCATTATTATGTGAATTAAATATTTCTAATTGAGTAGGTAGATTTTTTTCCAAAATAACATGTTTTTTCAATATTGGTGATCACCAACAACTACACAAGTCAACTTAATTGAATCGTTCCCGAGGTTTTTTTTTTGTTACCGATATTGCTGATGTCAATCATCAATTCATACCCATCTATATATACTAAAACTCCTTGGTAATTGCATTGTTGATGTATTCAGTCCAATACTCGAAAATAAGTATGATTTCAAACCCATTTGAATTAAAATAATCTTACATCAAACGCAAAATCTTAACAAAAGTGCAAGTCAAAAAATTCGACTATTAATCGACATTTTAGTCTATGTATATTGCCCATTAGTACACCCCAAGAACAAATACATTAAACCGAGTTTATTTTAAAATGTGGTCTAAAATTGTATTTTAATTGCCTTTTCTCCAGAGTGAAGGTCTCTGGAAAAACCACTTCACATTAGATTCGCTTCACCTTTCTAATGTGTGAGAAAAGTTATAATTATAACGTACGACTCGTTGAGCTTTTCATTAACCAAATAAGTTTTCCAACTCTGGTCTACGCTAATTCCAAATAGTTTATTTTATTTATTTTATCGGCTTTGATTTTCGATGATCTATAAGAACGTAAATTGTAACACACAATTGTTTTTATAATAATAGTTACACAAAGTTTCCGTAAGAAAGTTAATGAATACTTTTCCTTGACCATTAATCTTAAAAAGTGGAAGAACTTGACAGAAAACAAAGAGAATTAAAACGCTATTGGATACCTTATTCTGGAGCGTTCTCATTAAAACTACAATGAAAGTAACGGAAGTACACAAAGGAAGAAATAATGTGGAGTTTAGTTACTTTCTTTTGTGAAACTGGCGGGAAAGGATTTACTAAATTTAAAATATACCGGGTGTTTTTTTTTAACTTTTCAACGAATATTTATTCCAAAATATCGAATTTCCATATAAAATATTTCAGACAAAAGTTTCGTAGTTTCGAAGGCGCTAATGGGATTTCAATGTCAACTTTTATTTTCAAAAGGAACTTCAAAAGTAAGCAACTTTATCAATTTTTTACTCGAAGACTAAAATTTTAAGAAAAATCACAAAAGGCGAGAAGAGCTTAGTTATAAACAAGTATTTTCAGAATTTTTTTAATTTATAATTTTACTAAAAGTCGAAAATTTCTATTTAGACGCAACGATAATAGTTTGCACAGTCTGATTTTAAATTTATTTTTATCTACATTAAAAATGCTAAATACTTGTATTTAATAATGCATTAACCCATTACTTCCCAGCGTCCTATTATTAGGACATCATATTTTCATTTTTTTTCCTCTGACACAATAACTTGGTTAATTTGATTTACATTACTAATATGTTTTTCAACTCTCACTACTTACTATAAATTTCATGGATACCTCTAGAGTGACAAATTACAACCCTTTTAGAGTAATCGTGTTCTATGCCAGCTAGCCGACTTTTATAGTTAAATTTTTTTCACTTAGTAAAGTGTTTTTAAATTGACGAAACTATATATAATATTACTTACGAGAGTGTAAATAAAGCAAAATAATATCAATACATTTCAAATCCAGGTACAGACTGTCGTCGTTAAAATGTACTATTCTATAAATATGAAACTGGAAACTAATGGCAATAATCTAGTACTGTGACTGATTATTATTATATCTTGTATTGAATTTATCTTTCTGGTCACATTTTCAACAAGAATTGAGAACATGACCAAAAAATTCGAAGAAATAAAAAGACGGGAAGTAATGGGTTAAAATCATAGACTATAACTAATTTCAATATAGGTACTTAATACCACATAAATTATTTTTTAAACCAACACCTTTAGTTATAAATTAAATTAAATGGAAGAATGTACCCAGTCTTCGTGAATAAACACTAAACCACATTTAATTTAGGATCTGTGTATTTTTGAAATACTCAGTTAATTAAAACATCAGCTACAGACTTTATAAAAAATATGTTACATAAACCAGCACGTTTTCATTATTTCTCGTGTGATAGGTACGGTTACAAATTACAAATAAAACAAATTTAATGTTATATTTTTAATGATACACCAGCGACCCCCAAACTACGATCAGTGAATGGTTTTTAGCCGACCTTTAATTACATTTGACCTCATCTCGTGCATATTTTATATCAGCTCGAATGCTGTTCTACTTAGAATCGATTTATGCCCTTATATGTGTTTGTGCTATTGTTAAAACTCTGTAATTATATCAACATAGTTAATATTTTCAAGTGATAATTTGTCTTAATCTGAAGAAAATTCGAATTTAAGTGCAAAACAAATTATACGTAGTATGAATGTAATTTTTAACCCGACTACGCAAAGCCAAAAGAAGTCTTGTTTGTCTGCGTGTCATAGGCTACTCATTTTTATAAAGAAAATTGTCTTTAAAAAGAAGAAGGAACACAAGAAATTAATTTTAGAGATATGTAACTATATCTATTCTGTGAAACTTCTTCCTTTTATAGAACGTGAAATGTTTTATCGTAGCCGATTTTTTTTATTAACTAATATAATTCGGTAAGACTTTTTATTTTATTTATAAATGACGCTTGAATCAACATACGAACATGAATTAATGTAATGTACTCGTAATTATGTAATAACAGCAAAACATTAAGATAATAGATCAAATAGGCAAAGTTACATATGTATGTAAATACAAGTGCGCCTACACATGTAGTAAATGTTAATAATGCAATTCTAAAACAATACAATTCATAATAACATAACTACGAGTACATTCATAGAGGACATAAAAGCATTACACAGACAATAGTATTTGCAAAAATCGATACTCCACTTTGAAAATGTGACTCTATAAATGAACTATGTTCCACACTAATGTATCAACCCACACAAATATCATTTTTGAATTATGAATGCAGTTTCATTCAAAATAAAAAATAGCTCGTTAGAGCTATAAAAAAAATTTAAATTATAATTTAACAAAAACACATATCGACATGATTTTTTTTAGTGGGGGTTGATACATTAGTGCAAAACATAGTCCAAATATATAAGTAGTAATTGATGATGTTAATTAAGGGGGAACTTATGAGTAGACGGTGGAATAATAAGGTGAATTTTGGGAATTATTATCTCAAAAAGTAATTGATAAATTTCATCCAGGTTTGTTTTATTCTAAAGTATGTATACAATTTTTTTATGAATATATATCGACTGGAAGCGCTGCTGTCGTGGCTGGCATAAAACATGTCCTTCGATGCGGCTCACAGGATTATTGGCAGTCGGTTGACCTGAAACAGAAATTGCAAAGATTTTCTTAGAAGATAATGTATGTTGCCCTTCGCTACGTAGAATTTTTTTTACTCAATTCGTTTTTTTATCAAGCCAGAAGGGTCGGAAATTGTGGTTGAAAAATGAATGTAACGTTCAATCGGGCACCATTTCGTGAAAAAAATCTTATGTATCGAAGGACATCATTAACTTCTAAGAATCTCTTTGAAATTTCTGTTTCAGTTCAACCGACTGCCGGTAATCCTGGGAACCGCATCGAAGGATATGGCTTATATATATTCATTAAAAAAATATAAACGTTTCTCAATATATACCTACACTTTAGAATAAAAACAAACTTGTATGAAATCGAACAATTAGTTTTTGGGATAATAATTCCCAAAATTCACCTATTTTTTCCGCTATCTACTCATAAGTTCCCCCTTAACTAGCATCATCATTTACTACGTATGTATTTGGACTATGTTTTGCACTAATGCATCAACTCACATTAAATGTCGAGATATCAACGTTTTTAATGCGCGCAATTGTGATTTTGTTACATTTAAAATTTACCTATTTTTTCCGGCGTCTTATACTCATATGTTTCTTCTTAAATAAAAATATTCTGCGCATTATCTTTTTATATTAAACTATTTACAAAATAAGGTAAATAATACAATGAATGTAAATGAAAACTCATGTTGTTGTTGTTGTTGTTGTTGTTGAATTAACAAAGTTCTGTGAAATAAAATAAGCTGTTATCAATTTGTTTATTTTTGTTCGTGTTGATTAGAAACCTTTGTACTGAAAATGTCTTATAATTTCTATCTGCCCGCTTGTTAGTGTAGGATTATGTTTGACATTTACATCAAAAGATTGTTATTACGTCAAATTCTTAACTCAAATTTATAATTCGCGTCCCTGAAGAACCTTGTTTAGAAAATTTTTATTTAACAGAACAGAAAAAGTAATCAAAAAGTTTAAATTTGCTTAGAATCTGTCAATAAACTAAATCATGATATTTTTTGCTATATTTATCAGATTTTTGTCAACCCCATACATAATATTACAAATAAGGCACCCCCCACCTAGTTTAGAGTTTCAGACCAGATACTGGGAGGGTGTTTCAGAAACTGTAACACAAATTTTGTATCTCGACACTCAAAACAGCTACCACGCGGGTAAAAAATCTAAACATTCAACCAGTTTTAATAAACGATAAGTTTAACATTATAAAAACTTAACGGAGCACCAAACGAACATATGGTGTGAATATGGCTTCAATACGTCCAGTGATTTAGGCCTGATGATCTCACATACAAAAAACGTTTTAATGTTTTTTTTTATATGGAAAAAACACAATATTTCGTAATATCTCAACTCCAGCGCCACCTATCGGATTCAAAAAATCTATAAACTTATCGGAGCACCAAACGAACATATGGTGTAAATATGGCTTCGATACGTCCATTGTTTTACGTCTGATGAGAACACTTGAATACACAGCAACGTTTTTATATATTAAGAAAATAAAAATATCTCAAGACAAACGCACACAAATTACCATGAAAAATGAATAGAATTTTTATTTGTATACAGCATTCAATTTTCTATAAAAAAGGTCATTACAACTTTTTCAATTTCTTCGAAAATTACCCTTTACTAAATTTAGCACAACGAAGCCCTGTGTCTTCTTCTGGCGAACTATTAAGATTATTACAATAAACGTCTATATAATAATACAAACGTAATTTAGGTAAGTGCTTTTCAATCACCTACAATTTTTCTACCTCATACTATTTCGATAATGGATTAAATTTTAATTGAAAATTGATTATAAGTTATTAATAGTTTTCACAAATTGCATTTGGAACTAAATTATGAGATTTTATCTTCATTGCGCTGTTCGTTATTCAGAATACCTGTATCAGCACTTTCTAGCTCGAAGGATTATGATAATAATTCTTCGTGATCCTTTTGTATTACGTTTATTTGCTGCTCTAGTCAATCTGTATGCATTTTCTTAAGTATACAATGTATCAATTCAGAAATGATGTCCTGTCATATTAATATATTAATAATATATACACAGTTTGTTTCATTTAAAATTACAGCAGTAGCTAATATAGGAAACATGATACGCGCTTCTGATTGGACAAAAAACCAGTTACCCAATCATTTTAGATTTTTTCACGAAAAAAACAAGAATGTGATTTCATCATCTACTCCGCCGGGGACACACAACTGCGTCAAAAGTTTCGACTAGGCAGTTTTTTTGCATCTTACATCGAATTTGATCTAAAATGATCGGGCTACAGGCAGATTCACACTAACACAATTTTCACTGAAGCAATATAATATCTACTAATCCATGTTGCCTTGGAAACAAATACCTTGGAAACAAATACAATTAAATTCAAATTGTCAGATTAGTTATTCTAAAAATATATATTACCGACATAAGAATATTATTTATCAAAATTCCATTAAAAATTATCACATACATATGAAAAAAATATTCATAGAATAGTGCCTGTGTGAATCGTACCATCTAATCCCCGCCCACCACTGCAATTTAAAAAATATATAAAATTTTGAAACATATTGAAATTCCTTTACATATTTCAAAATAGCGGCTATTCAGAACTGAAAAATAATCAAATGCAAATTCCATAGTTTTTTGCAGATCAAAAAGTATATGAACAATATCACAAAGTTAAATTGATGATATAGATAGACCATCGAATATTACAGCATTTTTGTATAGCCTACATTCTTTACACCAATATACGTGTAGGTTTATTTCAGTGACCCCACCATTCATTTTTCCTATCGCATTTTAATCCGTTCGAATTCACTAGCAATATTAAATTTCCACTTACTCGTTATAAAAATTGTAATTTATAAAAGTGTACATATGAAGATTAAAATCTACTGAACCAGTATTTCGCAATCATATTTCACTCTGAATTCCCATACATAAACACAACAAAGAAAACAAATTGCAAAAACACTGTATAAAACGGAAGAAGAAGAATTAACAACACATATCGAACAAAGATTCGAAAGCTATATTTGAAGCTACACTACTAAATAATTCCTAAAGAAAAAATGCACACACACATCAAATCGGCTCATGAATGTTTTATCGTGACGTCTGATGAAAAACGTGGATCCAAAACACAATGATGAAATAAAACAGCGCCGCTGTGCGACTGTGTTGTTGTTCGACCGCGCGCAATAAAAAATACATTTGTAGCGGCACTAAGAAAATCAGCCGTGCGGATGTTTGTGTTTGTGTCGTCATGTGCGTATAAATGAAAATAACATGGCTTTGCCATAAAATGCACACCCCTATAACTTCTTTTAGACCCTTTACACACTAACGCGATGCTAAAATTCGTGATTCAGCAACATGACGAAATCTCATGGCATGTCGATCATTTTCGTTCAAAATTGTTTCAATAGGCATGGTGCCTAATTTTTAAAAACTATTTTATAATGATCTTACGTGTCTCTTATTTTCAAAAAAATGCTTATTTCTGCAGAAAATAAAGGTTTAATCACTAAAATTGACCCTTTTAAAACTAAATACGGTAATAATGGCCCCCATATTTTAACGCAGGCATTTGTGCCAAAATTTTAAACAGGTGCTCTTTTGTATGTGACGAGTGGGGTATCAAATCTTTGAGAAATTTCCACTTACGTATTTTTTAAAAATAATTGAAACAATTTAAACCCAAATTATATTATTAACTTTTAAGTTGTTCTTAATAGAAAGATTTTAGCGAACGTTATTTTTTTATAATTATGTTCGTCATTTTTTTGATCAATGTTTGTATCAGTAAATACACGTAGGTACACTGTACAACTGCATTACATATAAGAAAGTCCTGTGGCATCCACGCAGTTTTGTATTCTATTATTTCGCGTTTATACTTAGAGAATACAAAAACCATTTAAAACACCAAAATCGCACTTATTTTTCTTTTATTTGTTTTTATGAATACGCACCAGGCGGGTTTCTAGAAATAAAACCGAGTGAACAAACGTCGACTTAGATGTATTTATATGTTTTCCACCCAATTATTTATATGTCTAATCGTTTTTACGGCTTATTTTATAGCGGAAGTAATGGAACATAACAAAGCTTTTAATCGTTAGTAATTATCAAGTATTTAAAAAAAATATTTAATCATCCTTTTACATTTTTAATTAGTATAAAAATCTTAATTTAAATTAATTAATTAATTAGAGAACAAACTTATACTTTGAGTTTCCAGTAAAAACACTTGAAAATAAGTTAATTTCATGTTAAAATCTTTTTCTTGAAAATTATTTTTTAATTATTTTTCCATCAATTAGACATACTTTAATTTATTTATTTAAATAATATAATTTCTTAAAAGTCCTGTAAAAATTATTATTATTATTTTAATAGGTACACTTTGTCTAATATTATAAATAATTTTCTCTAGACCAAAATCAAAACAAACACTATATGCGAGTTGTCAAATAAAGTTATGGATTTAAGAGCAGTGGTAATAAATATATTATAATAATGTGAAGCTGCTATCCTTTCTACTGTTTCTACTACTCTTTTATAAATACTAAATACAACTGAATTGATTGCAGCTAACAGTGAACTGCTATTTTATTTAATATTCTGTCGATAGAGAATTGCTGCAAGTGTTAAACATATAAAACAAAGTTATAAAAAAATTCATCGAATATTCTTATCATAAAAATATTAATTTTTTATTGTTTGGTAAAAGTTTAAATTTTTTAAAAATTATTTTTAAAATACCGCCATTAAACACACCAGTTTCGTTAGTTACGAGCTACGAGTATTATTAAAACCTATGTTCATATTATGTTCTGTTTGTATGCAGCAAAAACTGGGTTACATATTTACATGAAAAATAGATAATTTTAGTAGAAAAGATAATAAAGATAAAAATATAGGAGTTATAAATAATCACATAATGCGGGTATATATGCCAAATGTAAATTCGGTGTACATAAAATATGAAGGGTATAATGATAGTGACCACTTTTTGGTAGTTACTGAGACATAATAATATTATTATCGTGAAAATTTTTAAATCGAATTTTCATCAAAAATTATGTTTGCTATTTTAATTTTAACCATAACAAAATTGTAACATGACTATTAAAAAATTTAGATCTAATAGTTACAAATAAAAATAAATGTAATATATAGATTTCCCTGTTAGCCGATGTCAAAACGTGTGAATTAAATTTTAATTCTTTGCACATAACTTTCTGTATAGCTCAGATATTAATTAAAGTTACAATTTCACATTGATATGCCACGAAGAAGATAAATCAAAGTTGCCTTTGTAGCTTTTCTTTTAATTTTTCGAGAAATATTTTTCATTAGAGGCCTGTTTCACTTTTTCCAAATTAGAGGATAAAAATGAAACACACTTTTTTTCATTTTTAAAGTCCGTGTTGTATCGTACAATTCAAATGATGTAATAGAAAAAATTAAAGTATGAATTTGTATCGTTAACTGTCAAAATACATGAAAGATTTGTATTTTGTTTCACTTTTACCACAGTTGACCCTACTTATACCATACACACAATACAAAGTAGATATTAAATTTTTTTCAAAGGAAAAGAAAAACAAAGCTTTTATGTAAAAAAAAAACACAAACAAAAAATCAAATATTTCTTGTTATTTTCTTGAAATAGAATTCCCTGACTTTTCTGATATATCATACCGCCAATTATTTTCTCTAAATTTCCGTTTACTTCATCGCTAACTTTTGCCAACTTCTCCACTGGAATATTGAAGAACTCTTAAGGATTACTGTTGGTAGAAATAAATTAACAACACAACTAACTTGATTAACACTTTATAATAATTACAAATTTTCTTGTTATTTTTCCATCCATGTTTTTATATAGAACTTTTCATGTTAACTTTATTCTATTTATAGACTACTAGCGCATTGGACCCGGTGTTATCCGGGGATATAAATTTAATCACTGATAAACCTATTAAACAGTGTTGTTAGCTAACTAGCCATTTACTTCTCCGACTTCATGAAATTTACACAAAATATTCACAAATTATACACTTTAAACTTCCTCGTGAAACAGTGTAGGTATCTAGTAGTGAAAACCGGAATAAAATCCGTTAAGTAGTTACTGAGAAAATTGTGCAAGGACGCGACGAGAGACTTTGTTTTATACTATGGTAATTAGAGATGTATTTTATTAATTTCAGTAGAATCTTGATTTAAGAGACATGAGTGGGTCAGATGAAGTCGAAAATCAGTTATGTAATAATATAATTGAATAGATTTTCCGAACGTAATACAAATATTTTGTATAATTTATTTAATTAAATTATTATATTATAAAACATTAACCACAAAAAATTCAACTAAAACAAAAATTACTATAGAATCTAACACAGTTTAAAATAAAGATTTTTAACGTTTTCTTATGATTTTTATGAATTATTTGTATTTCTACACTTTAAAAGTTAAGACTTAACTAATTATTGAATATCAAAATAGCTTGTTTGACAAATTGACAAATAAATAAGTTTACTAGTTTGTAATTAGGATTAAACTTGAAAGCTTTAATCTACAGAAAAAGATTCATTTTAGTCATGAATTTTTTTTTAAATCTATGTAGGTACATAAAAATTTATCGAAAACCCGAAGTTGAATATATCTGACATTAAATTAGATATTTACAGAGAGATTCATTATTATGAAGAAAAAAAAACTTTTCAAATTTATTTATTCCTAGATCGTATATCAAAATAATTGATTATATTAAAAAGAATCTGCTTTTGCAGTTGGTGGAATTATTCCAATATAGGTAAGCAGACTGGAACGCGAACGTCGCAATTTAAATGTGTTTAAACGATGATGAACGACTTTGTGGTGTTGTTTTCAAATAAATGGTTCGTTTTATACCTCACACCTTAGTACCCCTTATACCAGCGACCCCAAAACGTTTTGCAAATTATGATGGTGTATATTTTTGTCAGTATTAATTTCAAATTATTACAACTTTTAGATAGATATAAAAACCAACAAAAAAAAGATTTTTTATTGTACCTATACTAAAAATTGTAAAAGAGTTATTTATACAAAAGTAGAAAATTAAAATTAATTGGGTCAAAAACTACATAAAATGACAACTATTAACAATTCGGGCGTTGAAAAAATTCAACGACAAACTTGAAAAACCAAAAATCTTTTCCGCATAATTCGTTCAAAATGGTCGTGTACACAGTGATACAAAAAAAATTGTAGAGAAAAATCTGTTCTAAATATATAAAAGATAAATTAAATTAGGTTAAATTGATAATAATTTTTAAGATGGTAAAAAAATTTGGGTAAGTAAATTCGTTATTAACGATCCAAAATGTGTAAGAAAATATAGTCTTGTTAAGAGAACAAAATATTTTTTGTGGGGCTGTGTAACCAATAACTTTTATTTACATCAACTCTAATAACTAACAAAAAGAGCTACATACGTTTAGAACTACTGCTGTATAAATAAATTACAGTTAATATTAAGTTTTTCGTTCCTTCTTTTTCCTCCAGTTTTATAAAGTATTAAAGAACTATTACTGTAGCGTATACATTAAACAAGTTTAAAAAGTATTTTCTTTAAGATTTTAAAACCGCAAGATACTACCACACTACATTGAATATACAGATACATATATATACAAAAGTATAATTACAATGAATGTATTTAAACACATTTCTCATTAATTTCCACCGTACTGACATGAGTAGTACATAAAGTGTTGTTAATGTACACTTTTTTGTTTTTGTTTTAAGACGAAACAAGGACAGGAATGCATTTATAAAAATAAATATTGATATCCAACAATTTTTAAATTTACATAATAATACATATATATATTACTTATGTATTTATGTAAGGGAAAGTCGGTTAATTTGAACCACTTTTTTTAATTAAGATATTTAGTATACCTACTAGTTTTAGGTTTAGACAAATTTATTTTTTTATGAAATGAAACAGCAGTTTATAGATTTTGTTTTAAGTATTAATCAACATAATTATTATAAACTCGACAAAAATCAACAAAATGCGAGATCGGAGCTTTGTTTCAATTTAGCCAACCAGTACTGTAAATTGAACCACGAGCTTGCTAATTTGGACTTTAATAGAATATTAACTAAAATACACCTGTAAACAAAACATAATATATATTTATGAATTACAGACTATCAAACAATTATTTATCATAAGTATTAAAACAAATAACTGTAAGAAATCAGTCTTGAGGCTTTTTTATTATTCAGTAAATAAAAATTGAGCGGTAATACAAAATTAACCTTATCGATAAAATATGTAAATGATTCTTGAAAATCTAATACACTAACTTAAATAATAAGATGAAATATATGTTGAATTCATTGATATACAGTATGCAGGTATATTGTATATGTACTCTTAGTGATATATGATCGAAATATTTATGAGACCTGTTGGCCAAGAGCCCATTATAATAAATAAGTCCGTTTCTGAATGTGAAAAACAATTTTCAACAAAGATTATTTATGGTAAGCGAAAGCATACATTTCAACTCGAGATTGTTAGCGATATAAGACGAGATAAATGACTCCAAGTTCTTGGACCGGCGCTGTTTTAATGTAAACACGGTCAACTTTTTCTTAACGCGACGCGAAAAAAGGGTAACATTTAAAACCTAATGATTAATCGACGTATTTAAATCGGACTTTTTTTGTTTTGTGGGGATAGCTTAATGTGCTTTTAAATTAAAATGTATGTATTTGGATGCAGCTTCAGTTTTAAGATATTATTTATATTATATCGTAATTGTTCTGTATGTCAAAAATAGGAAATTTTGTTTTATCGAATCGGTTGATGGTCTTAGTTCATAGAAAAGTATAACATGCGTAGGTATCTGCCCAGGGATGCCCGCAAGAAATTTTCCAAGGAAAAATGGGGAGGACAGATAGTAAAAAAAAATTGTAATTAAAAAATTTTCCCCACAAAAATATTATGTTAATTTGTGTTTCGCTATCGTAAATAAAATATTTCCCAATAAAGTGATCTTAAAGAAAATTACCGACTCTTCTTCTTCTTCATGGGTTTTATGTCAAGTGGATTTTACCTACTCTTCATACAGTGATGAACACTTGCTAATGATTGCAAAATGATAAGTACTACGATACAAAAGTAATAAAATAAAGAATCGTCAAATTTAAAACAATGTAAGGGAGATACTATGATAATATACAAATTTATTAAAATTACACTAATAATTAGTTTAAATGTCCACCATTTTGACACTCATTAACCGATTGTCATCAAATTAAACTGTTTTACAGTTAAGTGTCTATAGATTATGATTCAGTAACGACAATAATCAATTATCAACAAATATTTGTAATTAAGTTTATTTAATTAAACAAGAATCCAACACTGGGGTATGATCCAAGACTGGTGCCAGTACCTTAGCTAATTGCAATACATTCATCCGAGGACAAACATCTAAAATTTTATTAAAGTATCGTGGACGCCTTAAATTATCATACATATGTATATTACAAACTACGAGCATATTAATTTAAAAAATAACTTAACTAATGTAGTAGAACAAAGTAAACTAGCATAGCGTAATGCTAGTAGGAGGAGGTATATACATATGTATGTATGTATATTATTATCATGATCTTGCATGATTAAATATTAATTTACCTTGTATGTTCAAAACTAGAACATCTTTCCGTTATAAATTGTAAGGTAACACGCGAACTAGATAATATTGCACAGGTTGGAATATGCTTTTATGCTCATGTCAGTAGCGTAGTCAGAGGTGGGTAGGTGTCAAACTGATTATTCAACAAAACAAACAATAGATATAAGATAAATGTAAGGATTGGTTTCTAAAAAATAATAATAAATAAAATATATTATTGTTCTATGAAATATAAAAAGTATATCATTCCATTTAATAAAAAATAGTTTTCTACCGAGCGTGCGAAGCGAGAGAAGGTATATTTGAACTTTGATATTTAGATATTTCTTATTTTACCATTGTTGATATTATCAACAATTACAAAAATAAATACCTGGTTCTATAATAATACCGCACCCTGTATAATTATACCAGTGTTAAGAAATTTTAAAATATTGATAATTATGCGTACATTATAAACAAACATTGATAATGAAGTATCTGTTTTATCTATGGATTGTATGAATAAGACCCGTAAACAATTTTAACATCTGTAATAACAATTTTATCTTTATGTTTGTTTAGATTTTATTTTAATTATTTTTATTTTGAAGTATATACACACAAATTATAAGGATTAATTTGTTTGGTTAACTTATATTAACTGGTGCAATTTATGTACACTTATTAATATGCTTACATTTTTTTAAAATAGGTATCTATTTCTTTTGCTCATTTAGTTAAAAAAGCCATTTTTAATAAAAAACCGTATTTTTCATTAACTTGAACCCAAACCGAACCATTGTATTTCAAAGTCAACGAACCTGAACCTGAATCCAAATCTTATGAATAACCGGTAACCATATATTTTTAAAAGGTTAAATAAATTATTTTTAATATTTTAATATTTTTTTCCAATGATTTTTAAAAGAGATTATAAAATGAACTAACTGAAAATCTGTTTGATTTTTATGGTTTGATGTGAGTTATCAATTCCACTACTATTTACTTTCTTTTTTAATTCTATAATTGAATTACATTTCAATTTTGCAAAAAAATCTGAAAAGTAGAGATTTCAATCTTTAAAATGTATTTTTATTTTTTGTCCTTTTTTCTAGCCAAATTTAATGGACATTCATTTTTTTGCTTCTTCAGAAAATGTTTTATTTGTTAATAATATTTATTATATTATATTTCTATTTTTCTCCAACACAATAATTTTCTTTCAATTACAAACTTAAACCCGAACCCAAACTGTCCCAAACCCGAAAAAATAATACGACAATTAAAATTTTAAATTTACATTTTGCAAATTTACGTATCATTAGAATGAATTATTCCAATTATCACAAAAAGTCTTCACATCAGACTAACCAAAGACAAGCTTTCTTGGAATATTCCAGTCGTACCACTACTAAACAACAGAATACAACAATTCAATGCATACAAATCTATATATCACTAACTAGCATAATGGTAGATCTATTCCCATTGTACCATTGTTGTTGTAGCACATCCTGCTTGTAACGGTCCATTCGTTATCTACAGTAGACGTTACAAAGCTTTATTTGTGAGACATATATTTAACACATTTAACCCAAAGTGCAAACCATTCTTGTAAAATGTAACGCGAACGTTTTCATGTAAATACAATTGTTAATAATTTTGTGGCATCAGGTGGTTACAATTGTAGGTAGGATACAGGATATTGTATTGCGTGCCGGCACGAATGTGTTAACTAAATGCGTCCTGGATGGTCTCGCGCTGGCGTAATCGTGTGTTTAATAACGAGATAACACTAATACACCGAATCTCCGGCCAAATCAACAAGTGTTCGACCTTGTTTTAATTAATTTTCGTATGAATATGCAAAATTTCTATAGCTTTGATATTAAGGATGTTGTAATTATTATTAAGTGTATATTTTGTGTATAATTATTTACTTCAATAGAGTATTTTATGAACCAATTAGAACTCCAAGCGTTTAGCTCCAAGAAACATTCGAGAAAGGTGATTTTCACTCACGATCACGCACGCTCGTATCTCGATTTTGTAGATATTGAAGTTAAGATAACACAGCCACACAAAAAAGTGTGAGGTACAAAAAAGCATTGTAATATTGGTCGAAAAAAGTTGAAATCCGAATTTTGGGTTTAGGTTGAATCTAAAATCGTTTTTTTAGCTGTAAAATGGATTTTGTTATAGCTTTATTAGTTGTAGCTTGTTTCTGTAGTTCCAAAATGAAAACTGGAGTTGTAAAAGCTAATTTGTGTAGTTGAAAAATTGCAAATAGATAGAAAAATATAAAACAGTGTAAGTGTGGAGCAAAAAAAGGTCAAAAGAGAGAAATATACAAAAAACAAAAAAAAAAGATATTTGCTGTTGAAAAATTTTCGTAAAATAACCCCGGCGAGAAAGAATACTATTCAAACTTAAAATTCAAAACAACAACTTTACATTTAACATTTAGAACATACTGCAAACTATTCCATCTTCCCTCAAACAGACACTTCAAATAAACAAGAAAAAACTTACACTTACACAAAACATCTTTATTCTTCTTATTCTCGGCAACTTCAATATTCTACCACTGGAAAAATAATCTTATATTTTTTGTCTCTTTTTAATCCGTTGTTTACTTGAATCACAAAGCGAGGAGCTTTAGATGTTTCTCTGAGAGATTAAGTACTCTCGCATTAAACTTATTCCATTATACGTGGTGGGAGGTACTTATAGACAAAGCTTATTAATTAAACTCTAATCGACTGTTGATTTGTTTTGCAGACAACGGTCGAGTGTACAACTGTCACCCGGAATACCCAGTTCGGTTCATTAGCGCAGTATTGGTGAGTACATTTGTGTTTTGTTTTATGAGTAAAATTCAAAAGTAAAGATCAGATGATTTATTTGTTTAAATTAATTTGATCAAAAAATGTATTTATAAAATTTCAATAGAAAATTTAAGCGCACTTTTTTGGTAGCAAATATATTGTGACAGAAGGGTTAAAATCAAAAGATTATATAACATTTTTTTTGCACTTTAAGAGACCAATCTAAAAAGTGAAAATTTTTTTTGATAGTGTTCGTTGTAATTTTCAGTGAAACTAATTTAAAATTACATTCTGAATTTTTTTTTTAGATTTTTTGAATACATAGTTTAGAAATTTGAAAGGAGAACGCTCTGACAACGACATTGAAATGCAAATATATCGTGACTGTAGGATCATTTAACATTTTAGTTGCATTTTAAGACACCAAACGCACTGTAAGAACCCGTTCATACAGCGTCGCGTCGTACCGGCTTTTTCCCATGCGCTTAGCAGTAGCAATGCATTTCATATGAGTATTCACACGACACACGGCCGACCGTATACGGCAGTCGATCGTTTGTCGTATGAACACTGATATTAAATGCATTACCACTACTAGACGTACGGGAAAAAGGCGTTACGGCTCTTACTGGTGCGGATTTTCTGATGAAAAATTACAATTTATTATTTGAACACTAGTTACAAGTTTCGTCCGTTATATCCAGTGCTCGTAATATCCCGATTAAAAAATATTTGTTTTTAAAATATAACCTATTTACATAATTATGTATTTTATAACACCAGATTTTGATATATTTAAGTTTTTAATAACTATATTCGACTGTATAATGTATATCACTAAAAAATATTCAAGTTGAATATTTGACATTTATAAAAAAATATGCTAGGGATTATTATTTCTGTCAAAGAAAAACTTGTCTCTCAAGTCACGAATAAATTGAAAAGGGTATTCTGAAAAATTTGAGTTCACAAAAATTAGTCATTTACCTTTTAAATGTTTTTGACCCTTATCATTGAAATTAAAACGGTGGAAAATATTTGATATTTTCCAATAGAAAAAGTTGCATTTTTATTTAGCGTTTATTATTTTATTTAAATAATACATACATATTGAATTATTATTTACAATAAGTATTTATTATTTTACAATTATATTCATACAATGAATTTAATAATATAATTATAATTTAAACAAACAGTTTAATTAAATTATAACATTCATGTAGAACTGCAATATACATATTATGATATTCTCGTACTCGACAAAATTTAATTAGTTAATTATTATATTTATATAATTAATTCATTTAAACAATAGTCGCAAATTATCATACAACATAATATAAGTCATTCAGGAGCCTAAATAAGATTAATCGATAAAAGCAATGCTTTGCAACAAACGTACCTACACAGTATAGGTAGGTGCAAAATTGAACAGTGAATTCAATATGCCCCGTGTTTTAAATTAAAATAGAAGTTGAATTCAATTTTTTATGATATGATAAGTTAAAGCTCAAATAAAAAAAATGTGTAATTTACAATCATACAATCCCTAAAAGTTTTACATATAAATTTTCAAATAACATAGAAGCGTAAATAAATTAAATGACTGAAATGTTCACACTTAAACATGCCTACAAACAACATTTACAAATGTCTCTAAAATCATTAACTAGCCGAAACGGGCCAAAGATCGGTCTTGATAGAGTGAACTAATTTAAAGATAAGAATCCGGAATTAATTTAGTAATTAACAACAAACAGGATGCGGATCATTAAGACGGGCGCCTGTATATTTTTTCGTAAAAGGTATTGCTGTGGTTTGCTCTAGTTAACGCTCGCATTATCCTGGATAATGAACACATAGTAAATAGTCCGTAATCCTGCCAGTATTTTGTGAACTTGTGCGGAATTTTTCAGTCAATAATAAGGGAGTTTTTTTTTATTTATTATCTCTTAAATGTTTTTATGTATTATAGTGAGACGAGACGAGAATCAGCTAAGTCTCGTCGATATATTTTGCTTTGACTGAAAAGGACAAACGGACGACAAAGTGAGATTAATAGGGTTTCTTCGGAACCCTAAAAAATGAAGATGACTTTCTATAACCTTTAGACGTCCACTAAAAAAAAATTGGTAGCACCATCCTTTAAACTTTTATCCTAAGCATTTTTCTCTATCTTACTGTGTTTTTTAAATAGGGCGATTAAAATGGAAGAGCTTGTGTATTTTAATTTTAAAATAATAACTAAATATTTTCCACCAATTTAACACCCATCTTGTACAGAGGCTTTTTGTTGAACGCTCGGTGACATATATGGAGCCATTATGTTACTTTGTTGTGGTGCGTTCGAAGTAGGCCTTGAGTGCTCTTTTGTTCCATGCCCTTCCTGAGATATATCAAGTGCTTAAAGATTAAGGAGTAATTTGCGCAACAAAGTCCGTGTTATTATTTGCATATAAACGAAAAAAAGCTAGTGTTTTTCAGTTTATTCTTTTTACCATTGATATCTGTAGCATTTTCTTGGATTATTTTAATAAGTGTAGAGATATGTGCGTCTTTATGACTTTTTTAATAGTTTTTCGTCGTTGTTTATGATTTTTAATTAAATTTCTACGTTGAGTACATCGTTTTTTATTTAAATAAAAATTTTACAGTATAAAATTTGTTGTAATAGATTTTTTACAATGTTCTTAAAGAAAAATCAAATAAATTTTAATTATCCATTGGAACCGTTCTTTAATTAAAAAAGGCAGCAAAGTGTACATTGTATACAAAATCCAGATTCTGTCAATATTGACCGATAGTAATGAAACTAGTTTTCCTGAAATTACTGTTCAGATTTTTCATTAATTATATTTTTAAGTTGTAGGAGTGAAAATCATTTTTTCAAATAATTTTTTAAATGTAGAATATTGCCCTAACCAAGGACAGTGAACGTATATATTATTATTTACATAGTATTCGTGATTTTTGACAATTGTGGCGTCATACCGGCATATTCTTCAATACGAGTTAAAATTGAGTGAAAAGTATTAAAATTTATGTTCGAGTGTACAAAATGCATACTATCAAATTTTTAGTATAATTATATATAACAGTTTAAAAATCATAATTTATTTATTCAATCAAATTCAGTGGTTCATTATTACATGAATATATGTATAATGTTTTGATAGGTAGATACGCCGTTGACGAGATATACAGTAGATACAGTCCGCGTACCACGTAGCAGCACATGGCATTTGTCAGTTTATATCTGCATCAGTTAATACACTATGGATTAAACATCCCGGGTGATTGTTGGTGCAGATGACAAGCGTCACCCGCGTTTTGAGGGGATCGATTAACCTCAATTATATACACGACATATCAAAATATATCAGTTATATATAAACATACGTAGGTGTTTCGTATTATCTCTATATATAAAAATGAATGTTCGTTTATATGAAGCTTATAGACTCTGAAATTACTGAACCGATTTCAGTGCGGTTTTCACCAATAGTTAGAACATTTTTCTGTGCAGTATCGTGGCTATTAATATTTTAAAAGACTAAAAACTCTAAAAACTATATTTTATGGAATTTAAAATTCGGAAGTTTTTACTGAATTTTCAACACACATTTTAATTCATATATCTAAAAATCTAAACAGAACATCTGCATAAAGATTTGTTCTAATTCATGCACGAATTTTCACATTCCTCGCAAGTAGAGGCTATCAACTGCTACTGCATCGAAAGCTTTGTCATTACAGAGATGACAACACTGATGGTTTGGGTTTATTAAAATTATAAGCTCAGAAATTTTTGTCTATTGTAATTAATCTTTATGGCTTTAAGAGTTTCTAAGAATTTATCTTTACATCTTTATACTTTTAATTAATTCCAAACTGCTTCTTTTGGATGGTTGCAATTAATATCTTTATCTAAATTATTGTTATTAATTTTCATGAAATAAATCCACGTTTTTATGATGGGGGAGTTTAGTGTCACCATGAAAAAGCCTTGAAGAAAATCTGATTAATTTTAGGCTTGTGTTTTTAAGATAAAATTTCGTTTTAAATACATTTACTAAAATAAAAATTAATTATCAACACAACAAAAATAAGTTTGGTTAATATTGTTTTGTATTTTATCTAACCGTCATCAGCGAAATTCCAATCATATTCTTGAGGAAAATTGTCTTATTTTCAGTGTGCAATGACAGTAACAAAAAAATGTATTTTAAATTTCGATTTATGATTAATAAGTAGTTTTAGTAATCTTGTAAAAAACATTCCCAACGACCTATTTTATATCGGATTAAAAAATGATGGGTTACATAAAAATGCGTTCACAAATAACAAATCTTATTACAGAATTAAATGAGCCAAATAACGAAATTGTTTGTCGAAGGATTTTTCCTACATAATAATAAATTTCTGTCAAATCGAATCATTCTTATAATACGAAATACAATAACAGAAAATACTACCTATATCAATAGACTTTACATTTCTAAAGAGAATGATTTGATGAGTTTATATCAAGTAGAAAAATACATAAAAAAATCAGTAGACGCATTTTGAAGAGAAATATTCAAGCTTACTATACATTGTTTAATTAATAATTTTTTAACCCATTACGAGTTCACAACGTCAAAATAACAATTTTGCTTATATGTTAAATATAAAAAGTATAAAAATAACAGGTTATAAAATATGTTGCTACTGAATAAATTCTTGGATTATTTTTAAAAACGTTTCAAACAAATACTCGGCAACGTAAATTTGTAAGTATATAGCAAGAAAAATCACTACGTCGAATTCTACATTCAACTAACACAACGTAAACTATTACTAATGCTTACCCTTCTTTACGAGAGAAAAATAAGTGATAATTTTTATTCTAAAAATGCAGTTCTTATATCTTAGGTACCTATATAAATGATATTGTGGTTTCGGTGACCTAACGTAATAATTCTACATTCTTGGAAACCAGATAATTGATTGGGTCTTACAACACAAAGCAGTACAATGGAGCTGAAAGTGAAGACCTTGCTCATACGTGTGGCACTTACATACCCATCCTTTCGACTACACCCTCGCTTGTAGAACTGTCAGATGGAAAACGGTACGCGCTAGATATAAAAATGGTTTTTTTCTGATAAAAAACGATGCATTTTGATTTCGTAAAAGGCTTTTTGGGTATGTTTTCATTGAATTAATGGATATATATGGATATATTCTTATTTTTTTACATTTCGTTTTTAATTAACAATGAAAAGGGCTATATTATTGTAATATAATGGGTGAACAATTCTTCTTCAAATTTTTAGAGAAAAAAATATTGTTTAACATTGATTCTCTCTCTTTCAACATATAAAAAAAATGCATGTCAAAGTTTTAAATAAAACAAAATTGGTCATGTGCGAGTCGAGTATTTATGCCAAATATCACATTTTTAGGTTCAGTGGTTCAGTAGCTAGAAGGCTATGATAGTGTTAAAGTGTTCCTTTTTCCGATTTGGGTATTAGTTTTGTAACTCAGACAAGATCGAAATGAATAAAAACAATGAATTTTTAAAACGTATTATAAACAACAAAAGCTTTCTAAATAACCGTTAACTAAAGTGTAAAGTTTTTGCAATTTATTTTAAACTGTAGGTTCAATTTTCCTTTAATTGGAAGATTGAAACAGACCTCAGGGTGCCGAAACGTACATGTATACAAAGATATAAAAAAGATGTTTCTAAATTTATAATTTTTCTATTTAGATTTGATAGCCTAAATCACAGCTTACACAATAAATACACAATCGATACACTAATCATACACAATACCAAAAAAACAGTTACGGTTATATTTATTATTTTCTTAACTACACTAAATCCTAAAGCTTCCTCGTTACTACAGAGTCATTTAGACCTTAACATTAATTACAAGGGCCTCAATATTTACAAACCTGTTAGAGATCTTTACTTTTTGCACTTTTAAAATTTTATGTTATCTTTTTGACGCTGTAATAACGATTGAAGTCTTCTCAATCTTTCCACGTGTATTACGTAATGTCCCTTTTTTTTAAATGTAATCTACAGACACTTATAACTAAAGGGATTACGCAATACTAGTTGCCATCGCTAACAAATTAGAATATTTGTGCATATCGCTACAAAAGATACAATCAATAATGTGCAACTTGCATACATACATCTAAAAGCTGTTACCAATAACCGCGGAAACTTTATACTTTGCAATAATTCACTTAAACGCCAACGGGACGTGCATATCGGGGTTTAGATCAAAAGCGTTAAGACGCTTATGAGATAGTCAGACACATGCTTTGAACGTATTTGTTTCTTTGGTGTCGTGAACGTAGCGGAAACAGGTCGAGAATATACGCGGGCAGGTTCAGTAAAATGAACACAATTGTACCGATTGTATCACTTCTACGTTCGTAGGTAATTTAATTAGAACGTATTACAGTACTGCGACTGCAACTGGACGTAATTTTACCGCTATTTCCTAGTATATTTATTTTATCTATACCTAAAAAAATATCCACTTGATTCAAATTTTACGATACACTAACAATAAGCTATTTACAACACATCTAGAGTCTAATTATAAAGAATTTACTCTAAAATTCTAAAGCAAAAGTTAAACTAACGTTATCTACAGGGTATTAAACATAAATGACAGTCCATTGACAGTTGTAATCAATGGTATAGTTATAGTACATACATATGAATGACTTTGTCGCATGTGCATTAATTTGGAATCGGCTATCTAAAAGCAGTGGTGATAGTTGTACATCATATAATATTTATTATCACTGCTCTAGAATCCCATGAAAATTCATAACGATTTGACACCTGTTTTGCAGATAACATTAGCTTTGTTTTTGCTCCAGAGCAAATTCTTTATAATATTCGGCATTTTTTATTTTTTTATTCCTAACAAAAAATAGACCAGGAGAAGACGATATTAATTATTTATATTGATTATTAAATAATCAATAATAGACCTAACTTATAAAAAAAAAATTATGTTCTTAGCGCTATGGGAATGGGGGCAAATGGGTCACTAAATTTTTTATTATTCAATCTTGGCGAATAGGATATATCAAATGAAAGCTAACAATTCAATGAATTTATTTATGTAAACGTTTCGTTTATATTATTTAAATGATTTGACATTTTAATAGTTAAATGTCGATTAAATAATTATTATTACGTTATACATATACATATATAAATAAAAATTTTACTCTCAAATGCATATAAAATGAAAATCACAATTAGTCTTTTGTGTATTTTTAGATGAAAAAAAAAGATAACAGTCAAATTATTAAATTAAAATTTTTACTTACAAAACTAATAATAACCTATTTTTTACTAACAAAGAACATAAAGAATTGTTCTTTTGTTGTAAATGTAAACGAATTTTTTTCATATGCCTATTGATTATTTAATTTACGTTTTCTTAAATGGAGGTATTAAATTCAAAAAATGTTAAAGTGCGAAAAGAACATATAAGAAAAAATCTCAATGATTGCAAAACGATCAGAAGTCTCAAATTCACTTTTTCGTTCACGAAACATTCCTCTGACACATTGATTTATGAAAAACTTTGTTCTTTTTTTACACAACAGTAAATTCAAAGTACAGTATTTCCGAACAAAAAAAATCTTACGTACAAATATTCAATGTAAATTACTTTTTATTTACCGGTATTTTTTCTCAGAAAATCAAGTACACATTATAAGATGAAAAATCGACTTCGAACATTTTTCATAATTAATATAAATTATTGTACCAAGCGTATAATTTTAATATATACCTACCTATATAGATATAAATATATTTTTTTTTTTAATCCAATATTCAATTTTCTCCAGCGATATTCCTTTATTGTACGTTACATATTAATTTCAATTCATTTATACATTCACAGCAGTCAGTAATCTCATTTAATATAAACTCTGAATTGAATTTCAAAAGTAAATTGAATTTTCTTTTTAGAAAACAACAAACATAAAAAAAACGTGAGGGCTTCGGTACATTACCAGTGGTTTGAGCATTTGTGGTAACAAAACGCTAAAAGGGTCCTAGGTGGCAACACATTTTGTGATCTAGTTTGAACATCTCATACCAAACGCTCCGGGCCACAGAAACAGTTGAATGTAATTTATACCAGGTGAGGTATTGTTCTGCCAATGGCGTACGCTATCGGGTAAAAACCATATTTTCTTTGTCTCATTCGGTAATTTTCAGAATTGATTAAATTAAAATTCACAGCAAGTGTCTTATTGATTTTATGTCCAAAGTATAAAAAAAAAATTCAAAATTTCCAACTAATCAGGTAAAAACAAAACTTTTCTTTTGGTGCCAGTATGTCTCACCGTTACTGAACTATTTTTTTATGTTATTCAATTTTATAAATTCGACAACTTTTCCTTTAATAGTCCCAAGCCCAAATGGAAAAAATTATAAAATAATTTTATAAAATTAGTTTCGAATTTTTGTTCGTGATTTTTTTATGTTTTTCAAATGTTTATCACTATAATACTGTCATTATTATAAACCAAAAGATAGGAGGTAAAATATAAACTCTTCCCTGGTGTGCAGATCGAGAAAAAATATCTTCACGAAAATGAAAATGTTTTTATTAGAAATTTTCTGTTGAACAAATGAAATATATCAAATATTTGTTTGTATTCTAAAAAGTTGCAAAAACAAAAGAAAAATATACATCTAAATGTTTCAACCAAAGCTACAAAATTTTCATATTAACAAAAATTACAAATAATATATTCGAACCAGATTGATACCAATATGTGAGTTGTCTGAAATATATTCTTATAAAAAAAAAAAATAGAACAATATCCGGAGTTAGTTTCCCCATATAGATGTTTTAGACATCTCGATGTCCTGTATTTTTCCTCCGGGCTAAAATAACTGTAAGTGATATTTTAAAATGTAGGTCGATCTATATTTTCATTTATTCTACAAAATCCCATGTTTGTCCTTTTACAACGCCGAAATGTGATGCAGTTACGAAAAACAAACTGCGATGAGTTTTGTTTCTGCGTATTTAGGTCGATGCTGTATCATAAAATAAATATCTATAGTTTGTTGATACAAATACGTTATATACATTTATTTGTTGTTTGTATAATAAAGCGGTTCTTAACATTTTCGAAGCAAGGGAACATTTTAAAATTATAAAGAAAATCTATCAAGGCATACACAGGTATATGCCATTAGTTCCGATGGTAACATCTTTGTAGACCCCATTTTAGGGTCGAATTCTACTGATTGAGATCTACATTTTGATACCCACATGCCTAGGTATGAAAATAAAATAGGTGTAAATAAAAATTTTAAAATCAACTCTATGACGTATCTTTCTATGTCTTCAAAATTTGAAATGTTTTCAGCTTAAACATACGTACTTATCTTTAAGGTATATGTATTATATTTGACTTCTTACCAGTAATTGAAACAAAAAAAAATTAATTTCGAATCATTTTAATTTTAATACTTTTGATTTAATATAGAACTTTTCATATTTTAAATTTTATATCATGTACAAATATATTATGTATGTACTATGTATTTTTAAATATGCTATAATTATAACAGTTAATTACGGTCTTATATCATAACAAAAACAAACAAAAATGTAATTCATATTTGATATTCAGAAATTTTAATGTAGTCATAATTAAAAGAACATTATTCTTCTAGAGACATAAAAATTTTGAATGCATATTAAATATTTTTTGCAGGTAGTAATTAATATTCTTGAATTTTTATTTGCGACGTCAAAATAATTTTCAAGAAAATCAATCTCAGGAGAATATTAAACGATCCGTAAATTTTTAATGGTCTTGTCAAAAATATATCATTTTCTTACACCTTAATTAGAAAATTTCATTAAATAATTAAAATTGATATTTATAATTACCTATTAAATTATGGTTAAATAATATTATACATATACAAGGAAACTTTATCTGTAAGATCAATATTAATTCGTTGCTTAATTTTATAATATTGGTAAGTTGCAAAATGTAAATTTATTTTCTTATTATCTTACTTCTTTTAATCTTAATATATAAAAAACGTTGGTGCATATGTATGTGATCTCATCAAGCCTAAACCACTGGACATATCGAATCCATATTCACACCATATGTTCGTTTGATGCTCCGATAAGTTCATAGATTTTTTTGGGCCCAGTAGGTAGCGCTGGGGTCGACAATTTGTATTTATGTTCTGATTAATAAATTATTTTAACGTTTACAACACTCCATACGTGGCAGGGGGTGAAATATTAACTCCCATGAAAAAATACTAGCACGTCCGCTATAAATTTTTTTTTTTAAATTTCTATAAACTATGCATAGGATACTATACATGTTATCTACATCAAAACTTAAATTAATATATTTATTAACTCTTAGAAACTAATAAAATATTTTATGTTAAAATTTATTATAGGCCCTCTCTCACATTCTTGACAGCTCTTTACACATTAGATAAATTCTAATAAATAACAATATTACTAATATAATAACAATGAGTACCTTCATAAAGTTTGTTTTATTTAATTTAATTAAATCTTGAGATACAATTGATTGTATAACTCTTTAATCCTTTATACTTCCATCCCAATTTCAACAACAGTCCTGTACACATTATAAACTTTCCTATTTATTGTAACACTATTATCAGTTGTAATCAGTGGCGGACTAAGGAAAACTGGTACCCGGGGCCAAATTTTAGGTATTCACCCTCTTCAATAGCAAATTACCTTTTTTAGTCCTCGTGTCATTTTTAAAACCACATCAAGCTCTTCTACCTCATTTTGACCCTTCATGTACCTTGGCATCCGAGGTGGTTCCTCCTTAGTCCACCTCTGGTTGTCACTTTTGTTTTATTTATGGGAGTTTACGGGTAAGAAATGGGAAAAATGTGTATTTTAAAATTATGATGTTAATAATGTTTTTAATTAAAAGTATTTATTATTTTTTCCACGTTGTTGGTGCTCATGCTGAAAAGTAAAAAAAGTAAAGAATTTTAGAGGTTAATTTCTTAGATAGAAATGGGGGTTTTAAATGTACGTTCGTAAACGATACCACTATAATATTAAAACCAGGGACCTGAACCCGAAACCCGAAAAAACGTTAAAACCCGAACCGAACCACTATATTTCAAAGTCTACGAACCTGAACCTGAATTCGAACCTTTTCAGGGATAACCGTTAACCATATATTTTTAAAAGGTTCAATATTTTTCACCAATGATTACAAAATTAAGAGATTACAAAATGTACTAACTGGAAATCTGTTTAAATTTTATTGTATGATGTGACTAACAATAAGTCCACTATAAAAATTTTATATATTTTTTTACCTTTTTTCTAGCCATATTTTAAAGGCTATTAATTTTTTTTTTCTTTTTCAGAAAATGCTTTATTTGTTAATTATAATTTTTTTTTCGAACAAATTAATTTTCAAACTTGAACCCTGAAAAAATAACTGTTTTTGAGCCCAAATAGTTTACACCATACTGAACTCAAACCCGAACCAAAAATATTTGAACCCGAAGCATAAATAAATTTCAGTTCAAATCCCTGATTAAAACAATTGAATTTTTTACCCGCATACTCCTAAATTTACACAATATCCCTGTATGTAAATTAGCTTTACAGAAATCCAATATAAAGTCACAAGAAACAATGACGTGTGTGAAATAAAGCTACAGTGATTTAACATCAGTCGTGTAACTCTTTCGCATCTCATGCACCCAAATAATCCGATGTATGTACAAGTTTATCCAAGATAAACATACTGTTAAGTAGATCTTGAGTTGTACTAACTTTGATAGAAGTTTATAACTACATATGTGCAGGTAAATGTACTGTATTTTATTGCTTAAACGTATCCGGGTATATTACATACATATATTCATAAAATAATATAATTATTGAAGTGAACTATTGAAAACTAAAGTGATAAACTTTACGATACTGTGTTATTCATTAATATATGTATTTATAACTAAGTATATCATCAGTGCCGGCTTTAGCAAATCTGGCGCCCTGGGCGAGATTTATTTTTCCACCCTCTCTCCCCCTAAAAAAATGTTAAAAAATCACTGAAAATGTCAATTAAAATTGATAAATTAACAAATAAGTTGATTAGTTAGTATCTCAGCTAATACCTTATTCAAGGTTTTCTGGGTTGCTGAATAATAATCGATTTACAAATTAATATTGTTTATAATAAAACCTAATCAAAAAACTAATCGTCATCAAAATATATAATATAATTAACAACTAGTTCAGCTAGATAATCCTTTTAGACAAACAAATGACTCTATATCACGTTGAAAATCCCATTAATGCAGTACCTACAGTGGCTATTTCAAAAACAAATGAAACTACACAACACCGTTAAACTGATCACCGGCTACAGCAAATGCAAAATATTCTCATTACAACAGTTCGTTACGTCCTAGTCTCTCTGATTACTAGGTCAAACGGTTTGCCAATAACAGTAATTAGAGCTAGGTGGATAACCAGGGCTCACTGGAGCTATGTCCTCTCTCATTAGTTAGTAAAAATCGTTAATATATAGCGCACATAGAAAAATTTTGACTCTCTAAAGATAACTATCATAATCAGTGGCGGACTTAGGAAGGTTGTGGCCCGAGGCAGAATAACATCAGTTATGCCTCCTCCTAAATTTTTATTTTAAAAGTTTGAATGACCCATCATTTCATATACATATTGCTCAATTGCTATTTTTGAGTTGTTTATACAGGAAAAACCGTTCATATATGTACTTTATACAGCAATAATGACATATCTGAGCATCTTTAACTAACTACGAGAGAGAATAAATATTATATTTGAAAATCATCATATTAAGTTATACCATTTCAAAACTTTAAACGTGTCTCCTGAAAAATCACAATATTTGAGTTATAACAATTCTGATCTAACTTTTAAAATTCTTGTGGTTTTAAAGAAAATTCGATAAAACACCTCTCTAAAAGCATTTTAGACACACAAGAATGTTGCTCTTATGCCGGATAAAATGCCTTCACTTTATAAAAAATTACAAACATGCGCATTCGCGAAATTTAACCGAAGTGATGTTATTACATTTTTGTGTGGTTTTTAATTACTTTCATTTTATACTCATTCTTACAAAATTATATGTAGGTATATGAAAGGAACTTGTTAAACGAATTTTCCAAAAGAAAATTAGAAATTGCTATTACTTCCATGACAGATCTATAGGTATAATATATTATCGTTATATGTATCGTATGTTCAAGATAAGTAATTTTTTTTATTAATTATTAAATTATCATAGCAACTGCTTTACATTGTTTCAAAGACGATTTTTTCTTTTATATCTTTAGTGTCGTAGTACTTATCATTTTGTAATCATTAGCATGTGTCCATCATTGCGTGCTCATTACTGGTTTTACTTTATCCATTACTGGAGAAAAAACATAAACAAAATAAAAGGCTATAATTTAAAAAACAAACTATATTTTCAGATTTTGGTAATTAAATTGATTAAATAAAGAGTTACTTGTTTTATTAGTAACATGAGTTCATGAGAATTACAAAAAATAAGCCTGTGAATCACAAAAACGGTAAACTTTTGTCAATAACATTTACATATATTTTATTAGTTATAATTAATCATCACAATCAAATCCGTTTCATACTCAGTCAATATATGGTAATTAGAATCTATTAGAAAATATAATTTTGCTTACGTACACATATGTTCAAATGTTCATTAATCACATTATGGAACAATTGCACTGTCAGATGATATAGTAGTTACCGATTAGAATTTACAACAGCAGACATATCAGGTGTAAATAATGTAAATTACTAATTAAAGAAAAAAATGTTTTAGTTTATCCAATTTTACTTCTATGTACTGAAAGAAATGGAAGTATTGTAATACCGACGAAAAACCGTGTCCGAGATAAAAGCAGATTTTGATTATACTACCTTGAAAACTTAAAGAAAGGTGTGTTTATATGTCTGGATGCAGAGTTTTCTTTAAAGACCTATGTCCGTATCAAATACGTGGTAATTAATATTTTTAAATAACAGACTCCATGTTATTTAAATAAAAAAACTTCAAACTCAATTGAATTTAACATTTGATTTTTGCGATGATGTTTTTTGCCATGTACCTACTAAAAAGTTTTTCACGAAAAAGAATGTTGCTTCCATATAGGCCACCCTAATCAACATACGTATGTACTTAACAACTACATAGAACATACAATATACAAGAGATTTTCCCCGGCGTTACATGATATTGATTAAATAACAACATACAACCAACAAATGTTGTTACTTATTCTTCTCTTGTTTATAACGTCTTGCTTTACGTCTCACGAGACCTCCGAGCTAACTCGCACAAACTGTATGTTTTTATTAAACCTGGTGTATTGTATACGAGTAGTTATTTCGACATGGTTTGGGGTAGCTGCTCTTAAAACTCCGATACATAAATAAATAAATACGTTGGAGTGGTATTAAAATTGGAGTATTTGTTTTCATTATTGGTTTGTAGAATTTGTTGTTCAATTGTGTTATTCACAAAGAAGTTTTAGAAATTTTGTTTTATTAATGAATCTGGAAAGAAGATTGAGTTTTGAAAATTATTTAATTTAGGTTAAATATTGAACTAACTCAAAATATCATAAAAGAAGTATTGATCCCGTATTTTTCTAAAGCAAAAAAAATACAGTAACTTTTTTTACAGAATTAAATTAGCTTAAATTTTTTTGACATACATTGGTAAAAACTGATTTTTTTATATAACTCCAATGGTAGGGAATGCTGATAGAAGAAACATATTTTCAGAATTGGCACTTGATAATAAAATCAAAATATAATAAATGAAAACTTGATAATTATTGCTGTCAATCAATAAATTTATAAATTAAATGTATATTTTATTTATTCGTTTAATTTCGTAAGATGTCTATCATATATTTTCTCGCAAAAAACATTTTATAACTAAATCATAATAAATGTCTATTTTAATATGTCTTAATAAAATTAACATCATTATATTAATTAATTTTGTTTACAATATAACATAAAGTTCTACTCGTAGTTGAACTATGTGTTAGATCAAATTTAGAACCCCATCGGGAATCTTATTGTAGTATTAATATGTGTTGTGAACTAATTTACAAAGCAAAACTAAATACCGTGCAATAGCACCTGCTTGGCTGTAGTCACTGAATTAGAGTTTCAAAGAGATTTGAGTGTGTGTTATTCTCATTGTTAATGTTACAAATATGTAGGTATAATTAAGCATTTAATAGAAATTTCTCACTATTGTAATAAAATGTATTTGTATTTCTAATCAGTTATATTGTGAAGAGAGGGAAGTTTTGATTCTATACCCCTCCTTCTTTTTCTTCTTCTTCTTTTTCGTACATTCTTGTTTGCTGGCTTAACCTTTAACGTGTGTATTTGTATTTGTGTGTGTTAAGGAGTACATGGATACAAGATGGAATGGGAAGTTGCTGATGGGCCAATCATAGCAGGGAAAAATATACAGGATAGCCGGGTTAATAGGAATTATTTAAGGAGTCGCTAAGGTTATTTACATAGAACATATATTTTTACTTGGTGTTTCTTAAAAATGTGATTATGTGGGTCTATATACCCCTTACATAAACTTTTTTGACTTAATTTTACTTTTATATAAAAATAACTCGATTGTAAATAATATAATATAAATTTAGTTATAAAAATTTTGTCAAGACTTCAAATTATAATGACTAATATTTTTTTATAAAAATGTGTTTTGTAGGGTAAAAAAAGTAATATGATTTAGGTATAATTTATAATATGATTTCATGACAAAATAATTTTAAGTAAAAAAATTCATTACTATGCTTTTTGTTTCTGATCTAACTTTTAAAATTCTTGTGGTTTTAAAGAAAATTCGATAAAACACCTCTCTAAAAGCATTTTAGACACACAAGAATGTTGCTTTTATACCGGATAAAATGCCTTCACTTTATAAAAATTTACAAACATGCGCATTCCTGAAATTTAACCGAAGTGATGTTATTACATTTTTGTGTGGTTTTTAATTACTTTCATTTTATACTCATTCTTACAAAATTATATGTAGGTATATGAAAGGAACTTGTTAAACGAATTTTCCAAAAGAAAATTAGATATTACTGTTACTTCCATGAGAGATCTATAAGTATAATATATTATCGTTACATGTATCGTTTGTCCATGATAAGTAATTTATTTATTAATTATTATATTATCATAGCAACTGCTCTTTACATTGTTTCAAAAACGATTTTTTATTTTATATCTTTTTTATCGTAGTACTTATCATTTTGTAATCATTAGCAAGTATCCATCACTGCGTACTCATTACTGGTTTTACTTTATCCATTACTCGAGAAAAAACATAAACAAAATAAAAGGCTATAATTTAAAAAACATACTATATTTGTGGACTCTGGTATTTAAATTGATTAAATAAAGAGTTACTTGTTTTATTAGTAACATGAGTTCATGAGAATTACAAAAAATAAGCCTGTCAATCACAAAAACGGTAAACCTTTGTTTTATAGCGGCCATAACTGGTGCCAATACCTTTGTTACTTTTTATTTGGGGTTTTTTAAAGACATTTTGTGTAGTATTGAATGGCATTTTTAGAATTTATATTACTTTAAGCCTTTAAACTAAACCATAAAGTTAATTATTTATTTTTATTTACTTCAACTGAGCTGCATACTAAAATAATAACTCCTGTTGTTAAACTTATCTTCAAAATTAATAAAAATCATTTTTTATAAACAATTTTTATTTTAAGATTATCAATTCTATACTGTACTATAATTTATATATTTTCAAATTTTCTCGCGGCCCAATAATTGAAAAACGCTGAACTAAAACACACAATTTTAAACTTTAATTGAGAATTAAAAAAATAACTTACAGTAAATAACTATTAATAAAAAAGACAGAATTTTGATTAATAAAAAAAGTATTGGTATTAATAATGTAGTACGTTCCTGTATGAATTTATAACATTATAACATGATACATATCCAACAAGTTAGAGAAAACTTTACCGCCGAAACATTTCTTTGAAATATCACAAACATCGTCAGTATCTAGTTGATTAACTTTTAGCTTTTCACATGCAAACGCTGTTATTCTATCACCCGACAGTTATGAGTTTTAGGTAAATAGTTTAATGTTTCAAAAGCGACAGCGAGGAAACTTCGGCAGCGATTCAACATCTATTAACATTTTACAGAATTTTGTTAAGTTTGTTTGTTTATCCCAAACTTCCGAAATATAATGTTATTTATAATACGTTTAATGTATACGCATATTAAATACTTCAACAATACAGACTTACGATAATATTGTGTTTTCTAATCGCCCACAATATTTTTTTAAATTTCGGTCCTTTCTTTTAAGGAAGCGTTACCTGACCGATCATTTTATTCCACAGCTCTCTTCGTGATATTAGACGTCCATGCACGTAGAAGATTGTCGAGGATTTCCGACATGATTACCGGTTTCCCCATTTTGTTTGATCTTAAGATTAGAACTACCTACTAGCATTTGCATTTTATTATCTCTCACGTGAAGCCATCAATAAATTAATAGAATTGACTTACTATTAACATATAAATAAATCTGTAATTATAATATTATTCAAAAATAAGGTTACACTTTAGAACTGAAGTTTACAATTGACAATCCCGTAAAAATTAAATTCTCGAAAAATATTAATTAAGCCGGTCTCGTCTCACTACAATTTCCCCGCGGCTTCGTCCGCGTGTACTTCAAAATCGGTAAATGCCCTAAGGCGGTAATGTTGATAGTGCTGCTACAGGTGTCCCGTAAGTCAA
The DNA here is from genome assembly GCA_961205875.1 of Sialis fuliginosa. Taxonomy (NCBI): domain Eukaryota; kingdom Metazoa; phylum Arthropoda; class Insecta; order Megaloptera; family Sialidae; genus Sialis; species Sialis fuliginosa. The sequence goes on along the minus strand of OY540818.1, from coordinate 11,571,721 downwards.
GACTTATAAATGTTTTAGATTAGATACGGGACACCATTCTAAATAAACACATTGTTTAAACTACAATAATTATATTACACTATGACCACTTAGGAGCTGTCAGAAGAGGACAACGTACAGCTGACAAACTTTAAATATAATAATAAATCTTATATCATAGATGCACAAACAAAGTAAACCTGGCCTTACGCCAAAACATGTGTTATGGGGGAAATTGTTTGATGTTTTGTATTTCAAAATCAATTTACTTTTGTTTGTTTGTGTTTTAGATACATCATTATAGAAGTATTTCTCTGGTTAATTAATCTTTAACTCAACTATTGATAAAATATTTAAAGTTCTAAACAAAATCAAAATTCCTTATTGTTAGTTAAAACCCTTTCTAATTTTAGGCATCAATGCTTAGGCAATATGCTGACTATGGCTCCGCAAGTGGGGGGAGACTCTAAAAACCCGGAGGACCAAAACTAATTAATAATATTTTTAAGGCGCCATTTTTTAAAACCGTTAAATGAACAATCAGGCTGCGACATATTATACAAAATGATTTACAACTAATGTAAAAAAATTCAATTTGACCAGAAAACTTTGTGTACAGAAATTCTTCGTGAAGCCTTCCAAAGATTTTACTTAAAATTAGTGTATATTTAATAACTAGAGCAGTGCTTTTTAAACTTTTTAATGTCGCGGCTCCCCTGCAACTCAAATTGATAACCCACGCCCCCCCTAATTTTTTTTTGGAACCCAAGTTGATTAAAAATATTTATTTGTTTAATGTTCACTCCTGTACAACTATAGTGCTATCTAGCCGTAAAGGAAGTATTTAGGATTCTCGCCAACAGTTTAAAATTTTTGATTTAAAGAAAACAGTTGTAAAAATATAATCATTTTAACATTTCAGCATTTTAACAAAATTTCATATAATCATAATTTAAGCAAGTATGTACATCAGTGGCGAGGCGTGAAATTTTTAATAAGGGAAGCATATTTTGTCAATCCTCCCCCTCCTATTAACAAAAAAAATAGTTATGAAACACCTTAAGTTCAAGCTTTTACTTTTTTAAATAAATTCTTGTATATTTATATAGTAATTCAAAGAATCTACGTCTTATTCTCTTGTATTTTAGTCGATATTTGTATGACGAGTTGAAGTTCACTGCAGGAAATATCACTAAAAAATTTCGAATTTTTGATTTCGTTAAAATTATGTTTATTGTATAGAAAATGACGTGAAAAGTTGTTTGTTTCAAACCGCAGGTCTGTATCTCAAACCGTTCTCGAGATATAGCCTCTCAAAGTTTTAGTTTTTTCAAATTTTTGGAGAAAAAAGGCCATAACTTTTCAATGCCTGGTCGAAATTGATTTTAGTTGACGGATTTGAAATCAGCATATCAAAATCTATATAATAACATGTATAATACTTTAAAATCCGACAAAAAATTTTTTGTCAAAAATCGACATTTTTTTAAGGTATACCCCTTTGAATTTTTTCGATTTTTCCCGAAATTTTTTTTTCCGAATTTTAAGGTATTATACATGTCATTATATAGATTTTGACACGCTGATTTCAAATCCGTCAACTAAAATCAATTCCGACCACGCATTCAAAAGTTATAGCCTTTTTTCTCTAAAAATTTAAAAAAAACTAAAACTTTGAGAGGCTATATTTCGAGAACGGTTTGAGATACAGACCTGCGGTTTGAAACAAACAACTTTTCACGTCATTTTCTATACAATAAACATACTTTTAACGAAATCAAAAATTCGAAATTTTTTAGTGAAATTTCCTGCAGTGAACTTCAACTCGTCATACAAATATCGACTAAAATAAAAGAAAATAAGACATAGAAGTATTAAAGTTTTATAATTGAGCGTGTAAATTAATATTAAATGCTATTTTTGATTTTTGGTTAAAATGTTTGAGTTGCGCATAAAGATTATTTTTATTATTATTTATTAACATAATTAAGAAGCACTGAACTAGAGAACCCATTGTGATACAGTTATGAAATTTGTCACCCGGTTTAATGTTAATAAGTGTTATCGATTTTCAGTATCAAACAATAATGATTTAGGCCAGGGGTATATGGGGCCAGTGGTTGTAGCTCCCTCACGAAGAATTTCCGACCACAGGTTCACATAAAGTGTTTTGCTTAAAATAACATCCTCGATCTACTCTTAATTTTGTTTACACTAGTTGTAAATCACCCTATATAAAAATAATTTGTAAATTAATAACTCTAGCTGGTCTTAAAATTATTAAATATTTTTAATATACTTTCATATGATTATTTACAATAAATATAAATAATCTATTACATAAATCAAAATGTCGCATTACAACTTTAAATTCAGCAAGGGTATATTTTATTTCATCACGTTTTTTACTTTTAATTATTAACTAATATTAACATTTTCAATTAAATTATTTCTATGTAGTATGTTAAATTAAATTTCGAAATATAATGAAATTATAAATAAAACGAAAACACAATATATCCGCACATAAAATAATATATAATAATACAATTATATAAACTACAAGATCAATAACATAATTAACTAATTAATTAAATAAGGTATTTAAAACCTCACGTCGAAGGTACAATTCTCTTTTCGATATAATCACATTCTGAGGGACGCATAGGAGAAAACCGAACTCATTTTGCATTGCTAAAATCAAACGCTTCCAAATTGATTCAATCAGATGGTTAATTGTTTTAATGCAATTATCATTATTGATTTTTAATTATGGAACAGCGCATACGATTACATATGTCGCTCCAAAAAAGGGGTAACATTAATTAATAATAATTGATTATACCGTTGCTATTTAAACCCCTAGGGTAAGGTCATAGTTAAACGATTATTTTTGAATCCATTGTTTATGATGACACAAAAATATTGCTGTTTAAAAGTTCGTTGTTCAAAATTCAACATTTTGTATTTGACAGTTCGGTGCTATAAATAAAAAAATACTGAGAGTGAACAATGTAATTGTTTCTACCTTTATTTAAAAATTATTTCTGGATAACTAAAAAGATTAATAAATAATTCTTTACAATTTTTATCTAAAATATTTTTCTCTTATTCGCATTGTTTTAAAAATAATTAGAAAATTAAAAAATGACAAGAGTTATATCCGTTTCCGGTTGAAAAATAGGAGGTTTTCTTCCGAGATTAATTAATATTAAATATAAAATTTCACCCTTCTACGATTTGTCGTATTTGAATTAAAGCGTCGACAGACAGACATACCGACACACATTATAAAATGACTCACCCTGTACACCTTTGATGATATTACAGCGTTAAAATTTATTCCTATTCAGAACAATTGTAACAATCTACGTACTTTAATCTAGTTCTCAATCAATATATCCCTAACACATTTTTCCAAATCATATATTTACTGTAATACAAGAGAAATCGTTTCTCTAATTTCTCGGAAGACAATCAATAACTTATATAACACCAAATACAATTTAATTAACGTCTAAATTCAAGCACAACGTTTAGTTAGTAACAAAAAGTTAGAATAAACATCTGGTCCAGTTGTAAATGAGATTTTTTGATTTATTACTCCATGAAAAACATCATAAATATGTAACACTGAAATGTTGGATTTTTACGCTTGGTAGTTTTTTTAGATTTTTTCATGCGATTTATAAAAACAAATAGTAGTTTGTGATTAAATTAACATATTTCGTGTATTTGTTTGAATATTTTGATGAAGCTAAATACGATTTTCAAATGGAGCATGTCTCTAGTTAGATTTTTTATATAAAAATACTTGAAATGCCGATGAGGAAAATTTCGTTAATTTATGTAAATGTTAATCAGTTTACTAAATTATTTTAAGATTATCTTTAGTTTATTTGTATTGTTTTAACGATTTATAAATACAAGATATCGTTTCTAAATTCTTAGTAAAGTACATAAATTACTAGTAGATTTTAACCCCAATTTATATTTAATTTACTTCTTCTAGCTGATTTAGCTGATGATTCCATATACTTAAAATCATCAAGGGGGTTGTTCTTTTCTTAAAATATTTATCGTGAAAATTTTATAAAATCGTTTTTGTATAGCTTTAAAAAAAGTCAGTATTTTTAAAGAATCTTGCATCTGAATATTCTAATCATCAGTAATTGTTTCTACATTCGTACTTTTAGTTATTAGGTATAGCAGAAAAAAATTCAAAATATACGAAAGTAATAATTATATATTATAATATATATTTTAAAAAATCGGGTAAATATTTTTTAAATATATTTATATAAAAATGAAAAAATCAACGGTATTTCTTTTAAAACTTCGATAATTAACTCCATTTGGTGAATTTACCACAAGAAAACACTGTGCAATCACTTGGCAGATGTTTTTTATACTCCAAACTACTTGCCAGTAAATTATTCCATAACGTTGCGTTTATTGTACCCAGTACCCCGTTACTACAACTTTCTGTGATACATAACCTATATTTTTTTATCTTTTATCTATTTTCTACACATTCCTTTATATGTATATAGAACTACTTACTAGTAATTTAGATTCATACTGCTGCATTATCATTCTTAATAATATGTAATTTCTCTTCTAGTATCCCCTACATACTTTTCTGTACGCCAAACTACTTACTAGTAATTTAAATTCATAATCCCCATACATGTTTACATTTACTCAATTGTTCCATGCAGAAACATTGATTTCTTGTAAAACATTCTTTACGCAAGATCAAAGTCCCGAAAGCTCTCTAACGACGCTAATTTATTGTTGTTATACTGAAACAAGTGAAGTTTATTTGACATGGTTTAGAAAGTTTATCACGGGCATGTTCGTTATGATAACGACCGTAGCCCCTCAGCGAGAGAACCCTTTATAACACACAGATGTTTTTAATAGACATGCGTCGAGCAGATACTGTCTGCTCGGAGTAACATACATACTTACTTCTCAAGATTTACCTGTGGCATGTAGCAGAAGATTATAATGGTGTGGCTTATATTTGGTTTTCATTGACATTGCGAACGGGACTTGTATTCTGTATGCACCCCATATACGCTTTCAAAGTTTATAAAAAATTAAGGGATACTTTTTTGAACTCTTTTAACCCTTGACACAAAGCGCACTTTTGATTTTAAAACTAGAAAATGCAAGCTTTTAAATGAGCTTTGGATCATGCATTTTTCGTGTAGATATAACTATATTTGAGGAGTGTATAGTAAAAATATTAATGAAAACTATTTCCATTAAATTTTTAATTTTCTTTGAACCCCCTTTCCATCGTCAATAACAGAATCCTGCATTAAAGTATGTATGTATGTATATTGTTTTCAAGATACATTCTTATATTAAAACTTAAATTAAAATATCAACAGTTATTTATATTTCAGTTGGTATACTTATGTATGATAATTTGTTAAATTTGGCTTTGCTGTATTTTACAATGGTAATGAATAACTAACTTGAAATTTTAAATTTTCATCTTATCCAGATATGATACAAGATTAAAGTAAATGAAAATAATATGAATTATTCATTTTCTTTACGTAAGAAATCCGAGAAAATTTGTATCGGTGTTTATTACTTTTAAAAGGAACATGCTTTATTTACATCTCTAATAAACAAAGTTGTGCACAAATACACAAAATGTACTTAGGTACAAGTAAATTACCAAAACATTATTTATGTACAAACTACAAATACGAGCACTCTTTTCAAAAATATACCTACATACATATGTAAATACCTTTACAAAAGTACTTAAATTTTTAATTTTTAAATTTAAAGTAATTAAGTAAATTTCTAATATAACTACAAGTAGAGTACAATTTTTTAATTATTTTTTGAAGAAATATTCACAATTATTATTTTAATTAAAAAATACCTTTTCATATAATTCAAATAATTATTACATTTATTTTTCAAATGGTTGAGGTGCAGGGTATTTTTTTAAAATTGTAAATTGTTTATATTTAGGTAGATATAATAATAAAATAAACTTGTTTTCGTATTCATACGTCATACTCGAAGACGTTTACTTTTAAAAACTTAAAAATCTATTATTTTCATTAAACGTAATTAAACATTAAGTAAATAATAATTTTCATTAATATTAAGACACTTTTTGGTGTTTGAAATAACTTCATAAATTAAATTTAATACTAATCATATATGATTTTTGATCTTAATTTTTAATCCATTGTTAGAACTTTTTGCGTAATTTCTTAATAGCAGTAGCTACATTTTTTTAACATCAATTTTTTATCAGCCCTCGAGTAAATATACACTGAATTTCGTAACAATGGGTACACATAATGAACAAATACAGGAACAAATACAGCTTTATATTAATCCTCTGTGCATGCCTCCTTCCGGTGCGTACTGTGCCGTGGTGGATGTATTTGTTCGTACGTCGTGCGGGCGCGTGTATACTAGTTACGACAGTATAAAAATCTTGTTGAATTGGTTTAAAATTCAAAACGAATATATTTTTGACTAGATATGTATATAAGATAAGATAGTACATAAATGAATGCAGATAATAAGTCAACAACACAATTTTCAAGAAATTCTTGCACTGTATAGTGACAATCTTTTAGCAGTTTATCCCTCAGCATCGTTTTGAATTTTTTTATGGGTAGATTTTTAATTTCATAATGTATTTTATCACAAATTTTTATAATAGCATTTATTACTTCTTTTTGTATAACAGTAAGATTTGTAAGCATAAGTTGTGGTTGATTTCTTTGTCTCGTAGGGTAATTATGTTCTGAAATATAATCTTTAAAAAAGTTTATATTGGTCTTAGCAAATAAAGCACACTCGAGTATATAGAGGTCAGTTAAGATTTGAATGGAAAAAAAATTAAAAAAATACTAAATATGTGACAATTATTTCGGAATAGGAGAGTATAGACAAAAATATACATTTGTATGAATTTTCAAAAGCGTCCGCGGTATTGACTTGCGTGCTGGTACATCAACAACACTTCCGTAATGCGTTTGGTTGGCATTATGTCAGCGCATTGTAGGCGGCGGGAGATGAGGGGGAGGTAGACTTCAGTCAATATTTACAACAGATTTTGATCGATTGCCTTTCCGCAGTGACATTCGTCTCTGCTCTAGTAAATTTAATAGGTGTACATTATTTTTGTTTGCTTTCATATGCTGTATAATTTTATTAATGTTGTTGAAGTTAAATATTAACAACAACAAAATTGAATGCATTATAATAAGAAACGATAATGCAGTTGTTTTAAATCTTTTCTAATTGTTTTTTTCCCTAATAGAACTATTACAATTTTACAGTAAAATCGATTGAAAACTACTAAGATTTCGTTTAATATTTCCTTCTTTTTTCATCGCAAAATTTCATTGTAAAATTGTTCTTATTCTGGTTTTTAGAGCGGATCAAAGCAATATTTCTTTAAAAAACAAGACACATACAGTAGACCCCCCAAAGACCTTCCGAAATAGAGGATGATCTCTAGAGAATCCATAGGATTAGGAACTTATGTGAACATTGATGGAAAAATAAAACGATTCTTTCTGTACCAGTCCTGGCCAACCCAAATTGCTCCACGGGCCGCATAGACAACCTAAAACTGTTTGAATTTTTTATTTCATTAAAAGTATGGTTTTTTTATATTAAAAATTAAAAATTTTAAACCGTAGGTCGGTATCTCAAACCGTTCTCGAGATATTGCCTCTCAAAGTTTCAGTTTTATTAAAATTTTCGATAAAAATAGCTATAACTTTTGAACGCGTGGTTGTAATTGATTTTAATTGACGAATTTGAAATCACCGTGTCAAAATCTATTTAATGACATGTAAAATACTTCAAAATCAGACAAAAAAATTTTGCCAAAAATCGACATTTTTTCGCAAAATTTTTTTAGTCGAGTTTTAAAAGTATTTTACATGTCATTAAATAGATTTTGACACGGTGATTTCAAATTCGTCAACTAAAATCAATTCCAACCACGCGTTCAAAAGTTACGACTATTTTCTCCAAAATTTTGAAATAACTGAAACTAAAAGGCTATATATTGAGATACAAACTTGCAGTTTGAAAATTTCAACTTTTCACCTGATTTTGTATACAAAAAATGCACCATTAACCTTAATATAAAATTAGAAGGAACATAATCAAATCTAAAAGAATGTGCTGCAAAATTCGAGTGGAATATTTTTATTCAGGCTGTTTACCCAAACCAAAATAGTTAAACGATCTCAAATTTATACAAGATATTAACAATTCTAATGAGATTCCGTGTAATTTCATTCAAAATTTTCCTCTATCCCGTTTTTAAGTAATTTATAATCAAAGTTTGATTCTTGAAAACTCTATCATAAAATAGTAAGATTTTTTTTAAATATGATATCCACGCAAAAAATAAAAATGTTCGTCTTTCAAAAATATTACTATATTAAGAAAATCAGTGTTTTCAGAAATGTATATAGGCAAATAGGCATACATTCTTAACACGTAAGATACATATTTGTGTGTGTATAGCTACAATACCAAACGCTGTTACCACATTTCAGTACTAACTAGATATTACAAAAAATGTTTTGGAACCCATAAGATGGTATATATCAAATATTATTAATTTATAATAAAAAAAATAATCTAATAAAAAATAATATTTCTATATAAGTTTTAATTAACTAATACTATTTTTTTCATTAAAATTTATTTCTGAATAGTTCCTAATGATCACTTTTAACTGTCATACACTGTAACCAACCTCCATAAAGGAAAAAAACATTTTGTAACTTTACTTATACTCATGTACAGCCTTTATACTAAAAACGGCAGTATAGTTAATCTACTTTTTGTAACTAATTTATTTCTTCTTTACAGTTCCACGCATCAGAAAAGTTTACGCTGTTATGTTTCACTTCTGAAAATTTCCGTGTATCAGAGATTCTAAGAAACTTTTATAAGGTTAGCGTAGTTTTACTTGATTTTATTTTTTCTTCTAACTTTATCGTAACACTTTTACAGTCTGTTACACTCTACAAGGTTGTGCTGAAATTTATTATAATTATTTATAGAAATATATAAACAAATATACAATGGAACATTTGTTTGTTTGTTTTTTAAAATTAAACAATCGCAATTGTTTACTAGAATTTTTATTTGATATAATGTGAGTTGTTAAGATGTTAAAAATGATTCTTTTTTACTTAAATAAATTAACAAGTTTTATTCGTTCAAAATAAGAATAAATTTTATTCTTTTGTCTCTCATGTTTCAGAGTAAAAAATCAAAAATCTGTAGCTATTTTGTAAACTGTTTTAAAAAAAAGTTTTCTTACGAATTGAGTTTTTAAGCCTAAAATTTTTACAACACATTTATTTATATGAGACTGATAAATTATTTTTGAAGCTGGAAAAAATAAAATAAACTAAAAAATTATACTTATCTTCTTAATTGGTAAACTATCATGTATGGTTTCAATAAAAAAATATATTTATCATAAAATAAACTATTAAATTTACGTTTATATATTATGTATTTCAATCCAAAAATAGACATGTTAAGTTTAATAAACAATTAAAATTTACAAAAAACCAGTTTCGAACCGGTGTCTCACAGGATACGTAACGAAACGTCGATAACTAAATACTCAGATACAGTTTTATATTTATTTGTGTTGTGTTTAATAAAAAAAATATAATAATGGATTTTTTTACAATTATTATTATATTATGTATTTCAATCCAAAAATAGACATGTTAAGTTTAATAAACAATTAAAATTTACAAAAAACCAGTTTCGAACCCGTGTCTCACAGGATACGTAACGAAACGTCGATAACTAAATTCTCGGATACAGTTTTACATTTATTTGTGTTGTGTTTAATAAAGAAAATATAATAATGGATTTTTTTATAATTATTTCATATTTGTATAAATTGTTGATCAAAAAACATAAATGTCTGCATAATATTTGCTGCACGTTATTTAATCAGATAAAAGTGTTTTGTATTTAAAAAACAAAAAAATGTTTGTTTGATGTTAAAAACATATATAATTTTGTACGTAAAATTTTAATGCAGGCGTAAAAAATAATATAAAACTTCTGTTATAAACAAATGGAAGTTGTGTTGAAAATACGTACGTTTTGTGGTTACTTTTTGTACTAAAATCCTTAGAGACAGGGACGTATTTAGGTAAAGGTGAAAAGGGCACTTGTTCTGGGTGGCAAATTTGAAAAGGGGGAGATAAGGACAGGCGTGAATGGATTTGTTTTTTAATCACCTGAGATAATCAAAAAACATATTTTAAGTCTACATCTAAAATTAACAAAAAAATATATTATTTTATTATAAAACTTACATTACTTGGCTGTTTTATTTATTATTATATAATCTAAAGCGCCACGCCAAGAATAAACTGGCTTTTTTACGAAACAGTCGATTGTAAAATTTTAGATCGAAACGAGACCAACCCTAACATAGTCTCGTCTCATCTCGTGTTAAATTCATAAGTATAATAAAACCATTTACCTATGTAGGTACAAATTAATCACAAATGTCAATGTTATATTTTTGATTACCGTGCATGCAAAACAATTAATCTAAAATCATTTCAGCGTGTGGAGCATTTCAAGTTCACGGTTTCAAATATATCAAAGTCAATATGTATATAATTAGATAAATTAATCTTTCCCGAAGAATTCAGCGTATGCTACATGCGCTTGAATCAAAACCAATTAGTTAGAGCAATATCTTACCGTCTAACGTTTATAAAGGAAATTAGAGTTGAAGCGACGTATTTACGAGATATATTCGAAAACGAATTATAACTATGGCCCCTGGAGAAATTTACTGAAATGTATTGACTGCTTTATAAAGATCGAACTAGATGAAATAATTTTTCACTTATATCGTTGACCTTGTACAAGGTTCAATAGTTTTTAACTAAATTGCATTTCGAAGCATTATTGGATTATCTATCGGCGGTAATTTTTTTCTGTGGAATTTAATTTTGAAGGTAAAAATATATTAACGATCGAGTGTCTTTGTACTGATGAAGAGGTTGAATATTTTGAGTTAGTTTAAGGCCCCTATACACCCTCCAATCTGCAGGACCGATTTGTCGGGAGGTAGAGTGGGGATACTGCAGATTTGTCTATATACAATCCAATCTGCAGTACTCACACTCTACCTACCGACAAATCGGCCCTGCAGATTGGGTGGTATATAGAGGCCTTTAGGTTATCTCAGATTTTACTAACAATAAGTGGTGGTTTATGATCCTATTTCAAGGATGTCCTTGAATGTTCTGTTAAATCATTTAGGAATTTACTAATTTCGTGTGTAGCTCTATTCTCGAAACCTGAGTATTATAATTTATAAAATAATTACGCCCGGTTTCAATAATAATAATTTACCGAACAGTTAGTTATCATAACCAAGCAAATTTTTATTTTAAAAATAAATCAATTTTTAATCTGTTGTCCTTACGAAGGAACTCGCATGTAGAATCTCTCAACGAGGTGTCACTATCTCAAATGACAATTGTTTTGATTTTATGAAGCAAGGCACAGAATAAATCCATAGATAATAAAGTCAGGGTCGTAATAAAATAATCAAAAACACTAGGCAAAACTTGGTTGCAGCGCACTTATTTAAAAAATGAATTATTCAAAGTTAAGGTAAAATTACATTATTTTAACATTTCTTTCTTAAAGAAAAAATTTAAGTTCTTTACTTAAACCAATATAGTATTTGATATAATGGTAAAATAGATGAGCATTATTTATAATTCATTTAAATATGACAGATTATATCAAATTAAAGATATTATTTCTGAAACTCACATGAAATGTTAACAATTTTTTAATTTTCATTGTTCAATGATTTTTTTACTTTTGCAAAAAAAAATATTATTGGCGATTTGATGATGGCCCTATTATAGTGGGGTCCATAGGCAGCATCATGTTTAATGCAGCCATATGTGGAGCACAATATGATACCTCACATTAGTGTATTTCAACTAATAAAATAGTATTTTAAGTAATGCTAAATGCTTATTTAAAATTATAACTAGAAAACTGAAAATTCATATTTTATTGCACGTAGTTATAATTAGCGCACTAAATTAACATAATCAATAAATAAGTATTCGAATAATGTTATCAAAACAATTCATAAAATCCTTATTCTCATCGCGTAGCTTCATTTAAACCATATTTTATTTTTAACTACATAAATTATTCATATGCCATTTACATATTATGTATATCAGATGTTCAGCTTTAAAATTTCATTATTTAAGAATACTTACTCAAATTTTTATATCACATTATAATATGCGTATATCTACAGTTATATTTACTGATAATAAAAAGATAATTACATCTATGTGTATGTATAATATATATACCCGCGTATATATTCTTTGTTATATGCTAATGTTATTATTTTAAAATATATATATCTCTATCTACCAGTAAAACAAAACGGATATTTTATTTTTATTTTATTTGTCTGATCTTTGTATACACTATTTCGAAAATATAAAAGCACAATTGAAAAAATAATGTAAATAAACATAGCTAACATGTGTATAAAACAATGCATATTATTAAGAAATCAAATTTATACAAATATTTATTTCATCTAGCCACAATACAAATGTTCTATTTCAAAACACTATTTTCATAGGTGCCGACTTTACAAATTCTGGAGAGACTTATAGCATATGAAATAGTAATGATTTTTAAGAAAAAGCTATAATTGTTTACTTATATTGTGTATTATTTTCTAAAATGTCATGTATTTTCGATATAAACAACTAAACCGATTTTAATGCAGTTTTCATCGCCAGATACATATTTTATCAGGTCAAATTTTATGCTACATATTATCATACTCTCGCAATAAAACAGTTGATAAATAAATTGTGCAAGTCGGAAGAAAATTCGTACTTCTGGCTATAAACAATAATGTCGTGTTAAGACCAAAAAAAACAGCAATACAGTGTTTTAAAACACTTCGTATCTAAAAATATATATTGTTTGTTGTAGTTTTATCAAAAAGGCACGATTTTGAAATGCAGAAGTGGTCTTCCAGTTTTCATTCAAATTCACAAACTTTGTAGGCTCCTCCCATTTGATTATTAATTATAATATTTAAATCATTTAGTATTTAAATATGTTAAACTTGATATAAAATTAATTAATGAAAGGGACGAATATTTGTGTTTTTATTTAAAATGGTGTAACTTTATAAGCTCTCCGCCCTAGAAAAAGATGTTTGTCTTAATGTTTCGAATCTGTTATAAGCGACTCCAACCTTTACGATAGTAGACGACTTCTGTACATCAAAATAATGTATAAAATTTATTTTAAAAAATTGTAAATTGCTTTTATTTCTTTATTCAAACAATTCAGGAAACAGAATTTGAAAAAAAATACGTTTCAGTACGATGTATTTCGAACCCTGTTTAAAACCTTATTTTTGTATAGTTCATTTTTACAGTATTTAAAGATTTTTAACAAAAAATATTCGTATCAAAATAAAATAAATGAAGAAAAAATTTACTATCTGTAAATTAGTACATTTTATAACATATTGATTCTGAAAGAAGATTTCGTTAAATTGATTTTCATTACACATAAAACCTCATTATAAAACGTAACAATCGGCCTCACTACTAACCTAATATTCATAAAAAAAAAATCTGATTTTACAAAAATTCTATTTTCGCTCACAATGAATCACTATTAATGAGCAGTTGATGAAATTAAAAAGTAAATGTAATTCGAGCGTGTTTTTGTGAAGAAAGTGCACAGAGTGTAATTAGTGTAACACAGATCCGTGCTACGGAATAATGGATGACGCAGGCCGGGAAAAGGGCAAAGGCCAAACAAGGCATTGTGATAAAAATAACGCCTGCAGCTGTCACAGTGCAAATGCAAAACACAAATAAGTTAATCATCGACATTGTGAGCGTATCTCCTTAAAAGGTCGTTTATTATTGTCCTTAAATTATTTTGACTTGACAAAGGTATTTAAATAGGACACAATAGTTCCAGTAATGTTTAAAACTAAATGTCGAATAATAATTACACAGGTCAACATCATTTTTGGTTTTTGTTGCCAAATAGATGATACCAAAGTTCTGATATATAAAGTAATGTATATTGCTCATAAAACAATAATTTCTTAAAATTGGCAGAAAACTAGGAATCCTTATAGTTCCGCTCGGTTCGTCCGTTCGTATTTCTATATAAAATTTATACCGATTAAGATGAAATTTGATATACAGACGTGGATTGATAACGCAAAAACAGAAATGAGAAGAATATTGAAAAAAAAATTTTTTTGGACCCCCTTTTAATACTGAACTGAAAAGTATATTTAAAAAAATTCGTTTAATCCAATGTCTTTAGATAGGTTTCCTAAAATGCAACAAAAAATGTTATATGACCCTTCAATCGCGATATATTTGCTTTTCAATGTGGTTATCAGAGCTCCCCCCCACCTTCTAGTTTCTAATCTATCGATGCAAAAAATCTTTTAAAAATCCAGAACGTAGTTTTTATTTATTAGTACTTTCAATGAAAATTATAACACTGTAGCAAGAATAGTTTATGAAAAATTTTGAATTAACTATTTTATAAATCATATTGACTATGGAACCCTATCATGTGCGTGCCCAACGCGCACTTTGCTATTTTATTTTTATTTATCAGCACCTTTAAAAAATGCAATTATTTTACAATTTTTGTAAATGTGATTTTCAAATATCTTAATGCGGAGCTGGCTATATACGGCTATTACTATTATAGGAACCGCAAATTCCTAAGTAATTCAACAAGATACTGAAAATTTAAAATCGATACCTAAATCCAATCCTTATTATCAGCATCTCTACAAAGGTATGGGCCCTCGCACCCTAGAGAGTGCCGCATACATTCAAGAACACAAAGGTTGGCTGAGGACACCCACTTGGCACCTGTATTGTGCGCGCTATAAAGACATGTAACAAATACGTATCTGGAACGTTCGTTGAGTTTTTCCGAACAAAGAAGTCAATGTATGCTCAGATAAAAAAGTGTAAATGTGAAAAAACGGTTATGACGTTTTTAACATATAAAAACTTTCTCACAAAGGTCTCCGTATTTTTGTGAATATAAAATCATGTATACTGTTGAAGACAAGAGTGAAAAGTTTATCTGGGAAATGAAAAGGTGATAAAAATATTACCTACTTGTATAAATTTTAAATCTAATGGTGTTCAGATTGAAGGCTTCCGCGGTTGTCTTGAAATTCATTGAGACAGCTCTGACGATGTCTTCTGTGAGATAGTATTTTAGTTGAATGTTTATCAAAGGGCGAGTCCAGACTAACCGCTACTTTTACTAACTTTTTTTTATTTATTTTTTGCGTAGAAAGTTCACTTCATGATAAATTGACGCCTAAATGGTAAGAAACAATAAAAAAGAACACTTTTTTCATTATAACATATTATTTTAAAAATCACTTAACATTTAACATTGCTTAGAATGAAGTAAAAATTATCTATATCAATTGTGTGTAACGCCCGGTATACACTTATCAAAAATCATTAAAAAATAGATAAACGTGCAATCTGGCTTCATTTTTATGTTTACGTCTGCCTATATTAATAAAGTCACAATATACAAAAAAAACACATAGAGAAATAAGAGATTTTGCAGATTTACCTGATTTAATAACTTAGCTTAAATAGCGAAATTTGTAACGTCCGTTACAAGTACTTATGAGCAATTACAATTACAAATCTAATAATAAGAGTGCAAAATTCTCCTTTTAACAAAGTGAAGATAATAAAAAATCAATTCCTTTTCAGGTGTTATTTCATATTATAAATTTATATTAATATCAAAAATATCGTTTAGATTAGCATAAACTTGTAAAATCCCTTCCATGGACTCGCCCCAAACCGACTCGGCTTACTCGCGTATTGAAAATTGGTGAAAAAATTGACAAGTTTAATACAGGCTTATCACCCTGAGATTATCTAGATAGGAGACACTAATGAAACCCAGAATTCACGGACTAGTGGCTCTCGGGTAAATCTATTCAAAAACATCGATTTTCCCAACTGGTTGTTGATTTATTTTTAGAGAACTAATATTATTTTTACGATTATAAAACATAACCTAACTTTATAAATACTGTAATAAATAGAGAAAAAAATAGCTATGTTAAAATTAAATTTCACTACGATTAATATAAAATGTAAATGGGTCCGCACGCAATTCGAAAAAAATAAATTTGCTTATAAATCTAAAATTTAAACAAATGAAATCGGCTAAATGAAATATGTACCTACACAAGTGTGCAAAAGAGCAAGGAAATCTTTGCATAAAAAGATCTGATAGTGTTTTTCCGATATCGTTTGGTACATCAGAAACCACCTAAATCAAATTTCCCGCTTGAAATGCAATTCCACCGGCGACTGCGATCATCGTTGTACTATGCAAATGACATATAAACAAACTCAGTGAATCTAAAAATGTTACGTTGAGCTTTTCTAAAAATTTTTCGACATTATACTTTTCGTCTTGGTAGAGAGAGTACAATATATACACAATCACATGAGGAACATAACAAACTATATACATATATACTTCTGTATCTTCGGTTTTAAGAGCTTTTTGTCAGTCTTATAGATGTAATCTCATCTCTTGGACAAGAAATTATTATGCTCAAAATAAAAACATCTGTTGAATACTCATCGCCATATTTAACAAAATCTTAATTGACCATTCGTGACCGATTAACTTAATCGAGGATTTTGAAGGAAATCATGTTTTATGCAAAAGGATGTACATTTTCTGGCGTTTAAATCTCAATACTAATTTATATTAAATTTTATAATTTTAAATACAAAATAAAATTATTGAAGGGGCCCAAAAAGAAAACTCTATAAAATATATGTAAGAAACCGCTGATTTTGTATTTTCCCTTTACTTTTTCTCTCGGATGTGACGTCAGTTCGCGAACGACAACGGAACACGTCACTTCCGCTCTCTTTCTGATAAAACGACAACTCGTGTAGGTCTTGTAGAAACGAATCACAGAACCAGACAGTAGTACTGCAGCGACGCGAGCGGCGGTATGAGACACTACCGCTACTTGATCGAGTTACCCGAGTTACCTCTGCAACAATGCGCGCTGAATTCAAATCGATGTTTTCTAACGGATTTCAACTCTCGTTTGTTTTAATTGTTAGTGTTAGTGATTTATTGATTATATAATACTTGAATACGCTGATATATGTTTGTACAGTGGATAATTGGCTTTTTTATTCTGTTTTAAATAAAGTTTATGCGTAGTAGAACATTTTACAAATTTCATTTTTTATTTCTATTTACATAAGTGGTATTTTCTGTTATCGTTAAAATATGATGTTTCATAAAACATTATTATAATTTAGGTATTATTATATTATGTGTTATCATAATTTTTTTATATTTAACGAAAAATTTTATATGTAATTAAAAATATAAAATTTTAATTATTAAAATATTAAGTATCTACTTACATATATAAAAATATACAATAAGAAAAATACAATGCTAAAATGATTCTTCATTTTATTCTCGTATGATAAACAAACAAACAAAAAACATAAATATACACATATGTATGATAAGCAGATGTTTCATATTATCAGCTAAATGTATATTTTAATTATATACAGGATGTGCATTATTTCAAAATAATCGAATTAAAAAAAAATATTAATACAAAAATGGTGGGGTTCAACTTAAGCTATTTAATAGGTGGTTAAGATCTTGGGCCCACAACCTCATTTGGGCCTTATAATACTCAAAACTAATGCACTAAAAAGTACGTGGTGCGAATTGAAAATATAGACAAGGCCCAAATAAGGGCCTGGATCCAAAATCTAAATTAATAAATTATTTCGAACTTCACAAATATTTTTATTTAAAATTCGATTCTTGTATGATGTTATTTCGGGGTTATGTATATAAAGTTATACACGCAATAAAACTATTTCGTATAATTAAAAAAATAATCTCTTATTTAACTTTTTAAACAAATTTCATTTATTGTAAGAAAAATTTTCAACTGCAAATACCTTTTTTTTGTTTTTTTTGCTCTACACTTTGTATATTTCTCTCTTACAAATAATAGTGACCTTTTTTTGCTCTACACTTCTTTTTTATATTTTTCATTCTACTTGCAATTTTTCAAGTACACAAATTAATTTTTACAACTGTAGATTTCATTTTTGGAACTGCAGAAATAAGTTACAACTACACACTAAAATAACCTCTGATTAAATTCTAAAATTATTAGGCCGCATACGATTGTTAAATAATAGCCGGAACTTCGTATTGAATTTTATTTTTGTTTACCTTCAGAAATTTGGTTATAATACCGGCTAAAATAACATCTATATACATGGGCACCGGGAGGGGGGTGCAAGGAGGTGCACTTGCACTCCCCTGGCAAAAATGAAAAAACTAAAAAATTAAGAAATACAATTTTTAATTTAAAATTCAGGTCAGAATATAAAAGTGAGGACCTTTTTTTTTTTGGTCGCGTCAAGTTCACTCTGTAATTTGAAGACCTTTTTTTATTATTATTTTATATATAATTTAATTTTCTATATCTAGATGCACCCCCTTGGAAGAAATTCTGCCAGCGCCCATGTCTATATACTATTGACGATCTAATTGTTTAGGTATTTCTTTTTCAATGTAGTACCTACAGTTTTTTCTGTAAATTAAAAAGTTTAATACTACTGGTTTCGTACTTGGTTACTGAGATACTTACAAGAAAATACAGCTTCTATTCTATATTTATTCCTCTATCATTTTATTTACTCTATGTAAACTGTGTACTTTACATTAAAATAAACAGAATATATTTACATTAATATAGACATAAAGAAAAATAAACTTACTTGAATATATATTTTATTCGTAACTTTATTTTTTAATTTATCATTTAAAAAATAACATGATATTTACATTAAGTAATACTTTGAATAGGTAAAGTAAATAAAATTATATTGATAAGGGAGAAGTAAGCGAAACGAGATCATTAAATTTTATCAGTTATTACTTTAATAACGTAACTATTAAAGATAAATATCAATATGATGGGTACATTTATATTTTATATATAATTATATGTATAATAAGATACTATTTAATATGAAAAATACAAATTGACCATCGACAACCGACCACGTCTGATACTTAAGATAATTGTAATTGTTTTTATTTTTATTACCATTATATTTAACAAATAAAGTAAATGTTCTATCTTACCCCATCTATTTTACCTGTTACCTCATGTTTAGTTTATATCAAAATATTTTTTAAATTGATAAAATATATAATATGCTAAAATACTTTTCAAGAAATAGTAACAATCGATTGTAATCCAAATTTGAACAAAAAACCGTAAAATAACATCAGATAATGAAAATATACATTTTTATAATTCTCTAATAAATGAAATCAAATTTAAGAAAACAAGAACGTTTACAAGTCAATAATAATTATTGTAAGGTACAGTAAATATTTAAGATAAAAGCCTATACTATATTCCTACCTGTCTTCATTTGCCCTCTGTACCCCTATATCTAAACAAATTAAACTTCATCCAAGCAAAAATTAAGAAACCATCTAACTTTCTTAAAAGTCCTTAGCATCTGGTCATAACAATGCAGACCTCAACTAACAAAGAACGCGAAATAATATACGAATTAAATAACAAACAATTATTTTCTATGTACATTGAACCATCTAATACAAAACTTAGTTTACAAAAACAATCGATAATATTTAATTGATTTGAACATACCACTATTATAGAAACCATTAATTAAAGCTGTGATTAAACTGCCGATGATGCGGGAAGATTTTCAACAATTCACAATCTAAAGCGAAATATATAAACTACATAGCCATAGTAATAGAGTAGACGAGATTAGCGAAAGCCTAGGGCGTTGATTGCTAGACGGAACGTGACACCTTTTTATCAAGTTGTATGGGGTTCAACAATTTTTTTAGACAAATTCTCTTAATGTCATTTGGAACAAAGTTTCAGATAAAAAATGTTTTTTTAGATTAGACCAACGATTTTTATCTATACCTTTTCAACTTCAAATTGAGACTAATCAATTTCAAATTGGGAATAATCAATTTCAAATTGAGACTAAACAATTTCATATTGGGAATAATCAATTTCAAATTGAGACTAAACATTTTCAAATTGGGAACAATCAACTTCACTTTGAAATTGATTATTCCCAATTTGAAATTGTTTAGTCTCAATTTGAAATTGATTATTCCCAATATGAAATTGTTTAATCTCAATTTGAAATTGATTATTCCCAATTTGAAATTGATTAGTCTCAATTTGAAGTTGAAAAGGTATAGATACAAAGTTGTTTGATTTAAACTTTATCTTAAAAAGCTCGGTAGAAAACAAATTGGATAAAATCTAAAAAAGCGTTTTGAAGTTAAAAGCTTACACTAATGAAAAGGTGTAAACATTTTTATTTTATACACAAAGTTTACAAAAAAATATGCGTTTTTTTGCTTATATAATCCTATTACTCAGAGGAAAATTGATGAAAATTCAATCTGTCAAAAGCATTGAAAAGTAAAGAGAATAATTTTAAAATGCTTTATCATCCACGTACGACCATAATTACATAGTTTTGAATTTAGTCCTTACTTTTCGACATCTATTTGAGAAAAAATCGGAGATCAATAGAGCTGCACGCAGAGAGAAGACCGAAACGATATTAACTTTATAAGTCTTACGAGAGTATCGTGTTTTTTCTTCTTAAATAAATAATTAAAGTAAAATATATATGTATAAGATTCGTTATATTTCAAAATTTCTTTGGTTGTTACTTTTTATATAAAATTAAATCAACTCGGTCACGGGTACGAAACGAAACCGAGACGAGACTGGTTATTTTTTAGGAGACGAGATGGCTTCAATTTTCACGAGTATGAACCTCAAGACGAGACATATCTATCCATTCCTCTTGTGCAGCCCTATAGAATATAATCTAAAAATAGTGTTTTAAAGTAAAAACTATGCTTTCGAACTGCATTTACGTCGCTTAAGTTCTAACACCGCTTTACTCAAAATAGATTACTTTACTTTTTTTCTTCTACGTTCGAATAAAACGTTTTTTTAACACTATTACATAAATGGATCTTGGCTTCTGGGTCTAAGCTGCGTCGATTTGGTCGTGTTATCGGCCAATGTTCCGTCACACATTGCAGTGGACATCTTCAGGGCTCTTGATGAACTAATTTGTTTTCCAAATAGCACTTTTAGAAGTACCCTAAAGATGTTCACTACAATGTGTGACGAAACGTTGGCCGATAACACGACCAAATCGACGCAGCTTACACCCAGATCACCGGGGAAGCCTCAAGACTATTACATAAAAGCGGTCAAACCTAGTCAAGCATACTCTTTCGGATATTTTTGACTTTAATTAAAATATTTTATAGATTTTGATATTTACAGAATAAAATTTCACCATTAGCCCTATAAAAGTTTCTGATAGGCCAAACGATGCGTTTAACGATTCTCTATCCAATGATACCAATATCTCAATATCACTAATTTTTAACATCGTGTTAGAAGTTAATTAACTGACGATTAGAACTAATTTAGATGAAGCATATGTATTATGTATATTATAGATTTTAAAATATTTTTATTTTCTTTGCAGATCTTCGCCTCGTCAAGCATCAAAATCTACTGTCAAATATGAATGAATAAATTGAAAAAAATATAAAACTAAATTTTATTTTTTAATCTTTCTAAATAGTAATTGTGACAATCGCTTTGAAGAATTTTTATTTATTTTTGTATAATATATAACAAAAAAAGTTTTACGTATGTAATGTAGTTTATATAAAAGTGTTATTAAATTTAATATATATTTCTTTCTACTTTGACAAATCTATTTGAAAATTGTGATCTTCGTATATAAGCTAGTCAATATTTAAATATAAATATAGATTTAATAATCTAGTTATTTATCTGATTGAACGCAATACAAATATACTAAAATGAACAAAACGAACGACGATATTATATTGGAGATCCTCCAAGGATACAAGGTTCCAAGATGGCCGGCTCCTAGACTGATTAAAATATTCATTGCAAGTACACGTTCAGGTATGTATTTGTTTTAATAATCTATGCACGAAGGTGTTGGTTCCAGAGTTTCCTAACATACCGTCCAAATGCACCCGGTTACGTATTCATGAGTTAATTTATTTACAAATAGCATTTTTGGGATAATTTAATTTTTTTTAACAAATATGATGTCATGGTGATAGGTCGGGCTTATGGTGGAAAGATACATATTTATATATTTGTATCATGGCTCGGGCTATAGTTTTTACTAGAGGGGGGTGGGTGAAAAGATTCTAGCCTGGTGGTCAAAAGTATCCATGGACACAATTTCCGAAAATGAGCAGATTTTTTAGTTACTGAGGGTCAAAAAAAAATTAATCACAATTAGTTGATCAGTTGTTTTTAAATCATTATTACGTCAATTCTAAAAAAACAATAATGGTTATGATATATTTTATAAGGTAAAAAATTATCATATTCAGTGAACTATTAATTTACAAATTGAGATTAAGTTTATAATTAACATTAATCATGGTTTGAAAACAACTGATTAACTAAGTGTGGTTAATTTTGCTTTATATAACCCGAGGTAAAAATCTCAATTACGCAATTAGTAACTTTTTTCCTCATTCTACACACTAAAGCGCTGGCACTTAGCAAAAACGTAGACCGTCACCGTATCGACCTTGAAAATCTGTTATGTATGTATATGTGTTTTAATACCTTTTAAGTAAATTCTTTAATTTTACCGAACAGCGAAACAAGAAATATAGTTAAAATTGTGTTGCTCTAAATCCCTGTTTTTATGTTCTATTCTTGCAGATTTTATAGAAGAGCGAAGGCAGTTGCTAGAAGTTATTGGGCCAGATTTGCATTCCCTTTATGATGATAAACAAATTGAGGTAAGATGATTAATTATTATGTATTTCGTTTAAGAGTTATTTTTCTAGATAAAATTGTATTTCGTATAAAAAAGTTATCGCCATATAAAAAAGACCGAATGAATGAAAAGCGCAGTTGCGAAATATCCAATCGTACGTAAATTATTAAACAGTAATAAACTATTTACAGGCAGGAAGAGTCTGACCCAGTATACCCACACAAAATAAAATAAAGGACGAACACCATTAACAATAATTTGACAAGGATATCGTTATGAGACGAATTTTTTATTTCGTTGACATCTTAAACTTGGCGCCCCCTAAACCACACTTTTGCGCCTCCTTACTATTTTTGATTATCTTTTTTTTTCATTTAAAAGCTTTTTTACTTCTCATTTCACTTGTTTATCCTAATAATGCTTTTCTGATCCATTTTTCCGCCCCCTCCTCCAGGGTGATTTTGTCAACCCTTAGCTACGCCACTGCTCATGGGTAACGTAAATAGAATTCCTACAGTAAATTCTGTATCGATATGAATGCAATCCTAACGTGGGGGGAGGAAGGGTCATGAACGTTACTTATCTTAGTTTTTTTTTTGTAAAATACGACAATTGAAACTAGTTTTGGCTGTTGTATTACATTTTTAATCAATTATCTTTGCGTATCCTTAAAGAAAGGAAGGAGGGAGGTTAAAATTTTCAAAAATCATCCTCACTTAATTGAATGAACGCTGCCTAAACATCTTACCAATAAAACAGCAACGGCGAAATCCTACTTAAGACCGTTTGTTACAGTCAGTAAAAAAATACAAGATATATGTATAATCCCACACTTTTAAAATTAGATTTATATTTGACATTTAAGTCAAACATTTCTTGTTAAATTCTGTTAACATTTTTATAATCTGATTTATTGCTCCTAAATCCTCTTAACGTGTTGAGAATTCCAATCGACGATTTATATAAAATATATAACATTTTATACGGTGTGGCTGAAAAATATATTTACAGAAACATTTTGTTTTAAATTATTAATAACTTAGTTTATAATTACTTTTCTAATTAATAAAATATGATTATTTATAAATCTTTACATGAGTTTATCTGAAGTACGTTGATTTTGGTTTCTGAAATACTGGATTACATAAAAAAATATGGATTATTGTTATTATATTATCCGAACAAATGAATTCAAATTTTGTTGTTAGTAGGTATAACTAATTGTAAGCTCCATAGACTATAAAGATGGCATTTACCAAGTTCCATGTTTTATGTTTGTATTGCTAATAAAAGTTTTCGTCCTAAAAAATAAAAAAAATATTGTTTTTACTTTTCAAATCTTAATTCTGTGTAGATGAAGTTTATCAATTAATTTTAAAGGTTACTTACGCATTGAATTGGACAGATGTTCGTATATTGAAACGGACGTTTATTTTAATAATGTTGATGGCTAAAATTACTTAAAATGCTCATGTTAAAGGACTGCGGAACTTATTTTGCAATAATTGCAGTTAAATAAACAATTCGACTTGATAAAACAACATTTTAGAATTAATTACTTAGTACTTACAATTAGTAATAATACTAACACTAGATTAAAAATGATTATAGATTTCAAAATATATCTTATTAAAATTTTGTTTAATTTAATAAAAAGGTTCAGTTCAAGAAACCCAATTAATTAAAGATACGTATAACGTAGTTGATTTTTTATATTTTTATATTTAAAAATGCGTAAGTAATGTCCATTTCATTACGTATTTCCTCTACACACACAATATACAGGGTGTCTAAATACCAGGGTACAGTATGGGTATCTCGGAAACTGTAAGATATAGAGATTAAGTTTGTGTATTTACATTATTTCACAAAATTTTAATAAAACGACTCGAAATTAAAAACAAATTCTAGTTTAAAAAAACTAAAAAAAAAAAAACACGGTTCAGCTTATTGTTAGCCAATGATAAGTCCCTATGCCACCTCCATCATCATAGAAGCTCGATGGTAAAAAACGTGTTAAAAATGTTTCAAATAAATGTTGTTTTGTCTAATTAACAAATTACTTATAAACCAATATTAACCTAATTTTTACCTCATACAATTTCTGAAATCCCGATAATGTACTCCGGTTTTTAACAGCCTGTATAATAACCATAGTAATATCCATGCTGTTATCCATTTATTTCCGCACTTTGGACTCATCACATATGTATATTATATACATATACATATGTGGTTAAATACGATATCCGTAAATGATAAAACATATATATGAAATAACCACTAATTACTCTTGTTAAACTAGTACACATTAAAATTTAAAACACTCATTATGTTTACATTTGAATATTAAAATTTAAATTATCTTTAAAATTTTATTCAAACAAAGTAATTATTTTTTCTACATTTATCAAGTCAAATAAAGGTAGAAAATGAACGTTTTATTACTTCTTAAAAAATTTACAAGGATAAACTTTGGTATTATTTAAAAGTTTTTTCTTAAATTGACTAAAGCGTCGTAATACAATTCATGAAAATTTTCATTTGCACGTTTCAAAGAATTTACTTCAAAAATTATTTTCCTTAGAAATAAAAGAAAAAGTTTTGTATAGATATTATTTTGTTACCCCAATTTTTATATATTTCGTTTAATACACAACTGACTTTGTCAGATTAAATTTAAACGTGAAAATAAAAATATCGTATCAGAATATTTTTAATTTATTTTTCACAAATCACATAAGATGTCAGTTGTTACTTTTTTTATTTCCATGTTCTAAAGGAAATGATAGTATGGTGTAGGATTTTAAAACCGTGGGTAATAAAAAAATAGAAAAGTTGTAGTGTTAAGATACATAGATATATGATATTATCTATAGATTGTGTTCTTAGATTTTTTCAATTTAATGCACCATTTTGGTTATTATCTTTTGTATCTTATATTAAGATTATTTTTTTATTTATTCGCAGGTGGAATTCGTAGACATACATTTTGGTTCCCCAGAAACAGACGCATATAACCCATTTTTATTTGAAGACCATCATTACGAAATCGACTCCTGCTATGACGTATCCAGAAGTTGTTTCTTTATTGTAAGTTTTATTAACCCATTATTTCCCGACTTTTTATTTCTTCGAATTTTTTGGTCATGTTCTCAATTCTTGTTGAAAATAAGACCAAAAAGATAAATTCAATACAAGATATAATAATAATAATCAGTCACAGTACTAGATTATTGCCATGAGTTTCCAGTGTCATATTTATAGAATAGCACATTTTAACGACGACAGTCTGTTCCTGGATTTATTTTTGAAATGTATTGATATTATTTTCCTTTATTGACACTCTCATCAGTAATATTATATATAGTTTCGTAAATTTAAAAACACTTTACTAATGTAAGTGAAAAAATTTAACTATAAAAGTCGGCTAGCTAGCATAAAACACGATTACTTTAAAAGGGTTGTTATTTGTCATTGAATGAACTCTAGAGGTGTCCATGAAATTCATTGTAAGTAATGAGAGTTAAATAACATATTAGTAATGTAAATCAAATTAACCAAGTTATTGTGTCAGAGGAAAAAAAATGAAAATATGATGTCCTATAAATAGGACACTGGGAAGTAATGGGTTAATCTCAAAATTATATAAAGTGTATTTTACTATTATTGTAAACGAACATCAAATACTTTACATGTTAATAATTTATCTCATTTGTCTACGTAAATTAATAGCCAATCCTTCCTATTTCTAAATTCATAATAACTTATTGTTGGGCAGTTAGTTAAAATTTAAAATAATAATAAAATTATTTTCAGTGTTTAATTGGGGATAAATACAATCCCTACGTCCTCCCATCGACACTAAAATATAAAATTTATGAAGACATATTGGTAAAAGCAAAAGAACTCAATCTAAACGGAGATCTTTTAGAAAAATGGTACAAGAAGGGTGAAACTGACTATATTCTTAAACAATCGAAGTAAGTATTCAAACTATCTTATTTATATTATATTTTACTCTTGCCTAAAGATATTATTCTGGACCTTTTTTACGACAAGTTTTTTTCCGAATCTGGTGGTATATTATTATTATCATGGTTATTATACTACATATACATACTTGTGCTTTAACAAAAAATGTTTTTCTTAAAAGAATTTGTCGTATTTATTGCCGTTTTCAGATAAAAAAAAATCCTCATGAATAAAAATAAAGTGTTCTATATTTTATTGACAGTATAGAAAAAAAAATGTAGAAAAAACGCTAGTTTGCAAAAGGTCTAAAATTTATTTTATCGTTCGCATCATTTTGACTGAACATGTACATTTATTTAGAAATATGGTGACTCGTCAGATGAGGTTTTAGATTGTATGCGAGACTCAATTTATTTTTTTAACCCTCGATTTTTTTATTTGTGTTAAATAGCGCAATTTTTGGTTGCTGTACAGAATTTATTTAATTAAGTTTCTAGAAAATATTATAATTTATTAAATTAATAAATTATTAGTAACGTGTGGTAATTTTTTTGACTTGCTTATAACTGTTATAAACCCACACTGAAAGTTTTTATAAAGCAAGGGATACTCCGAGAAAAAAATGTGTTTTAAATTTTATAAATAAAACCGGAAATCAAAAACTCAATTCTGGTGTCTAAGGGACTTCCTCACTTAAATTTCAATAAAATTAACTAATATCTGTTTTAATTAAAGTAAATTATAAAAAAATACCAGAAGTAGAACTAATTTAAACGAGTATTTATAGATTTAATTTATATTTATATTTCATGATTTTTTTTGTGTATTCTAAGTTGAATGGCTTTGTGGTTATTTTCAATATTATTTCACATTTAATTTTAGAACCGCCTACACTTAACTGCTTCTACATTTACTGTTACCATTTTACAATTTTTCTTACTAAAATTCTGTTAATTGCATTATTTAATTATCGGTAATTAGGGCAACAGTTAGACTTTTCAACGTCAAATGTAAAATTAATTTTTGTGCCCTATTTTGACAATAAAAAGATGTTTTTTTTTGCTATCATCAAAATAGGAAATTTATATGTGGTAATTTGTTTACCAAATCAAATAAATAACTTTAGTTGTTCCCTGTTTATAGGCGTTCAAAGTTAAAAGTGTAATTTTTGCATTGATCGCAAATTATTCGGTCAAAAATGATCGTACAGCAATACAAAAAAGCAAATTGATTACAAAAATCTGATTCGTTAAATTTGGTTAAAAAAAATATCACGGCCCGTGCAGGCTCTCAAAATTGATATTAATTAAAACAAAGTCAGGTTATTGTATTATATTTATTATTGTTCCAATAAAGCACGTGCCCACTGCTGGGTTAATACATGATTGTATATTTACAGAGACACATCACCGCAGGACTGGAAGCGAGACAGTATCGAGTTAACGAACATAATTCAGAGCTGTGTCGATCCCGACGACGAATGCCATCATTTATTTCAGTCATCAGTTGAAAAGCAATTTAGATACGCTGTAGGTAAGTTATGGCAGCAAACTTACCGATCTAGATCAACTTTATGACATCTGTGTTTTAAATCATTTTTATTTTCCCGGGTTGATAACAGCTGGGAGTATTTTAAAGCATTTTTAGTGTTTTCATATGTAAATTTTTGTTTAAATATATGGAAATTTAATTTTCTTATTAATACGTTATTATTCGATAAAAACGTTGAAAATATAAAATATTTATTTTAGGTATAAGGTACTAGCACATCTTGGATCCTTAAGAGCAAGGTGTACTGTTTTTTACTAATAAAACATATACCTCTTTATTAAATTAATTTATTTACTAAAATCAGCAAATATAGTTTTCTTTTTTTAATTATAGCGTTTTTTCTCCAGTAACGGTTAAAGTAAAACCAGTAATGGGTACTCAATGATGGACACTTTCTAATGATTACAAAATGATAAGTACTACAAGACAAAAGTTATAAAATAAAGAATCGTAAAATTTGAAACAACGTAAAGCAGATGCTATATGATAATATAATAATAATAATAAATAGACTATACTAATAATTAGTTTAAATGTCCACCATTTTGATACCTATTGGCCGATTGTCATCAAATTATTTTACAGTTAAATGTCTATAGATTATAATTCAGTAATGGCAGTAATCAAATATTTCTAATTTAGTACATTTAATTAAACAAGAATCCAACATTGGGGTATGATCTAAGATTGGTGCCAGTACCTTATTTAAATATTATTTTTGTTTCTATGATAAGTTTTTAGATGGCTTGCTTACCATTAAACTTTCATTAATTCTACTTGTATCTTTGTAACTTCAATTGTTTATTTAAATTTTATAATTTCTCCTCACTGTTAAATATGTAAATTATTTTTTCAAAACTAACCTTTGTGCCTTCATCGTATTACAATTTCAATATGCTAATCAAAATGCTTTTATCGCAATTTGGAATTTACTTTTTAGGGTTTTTTTTATTGACAAAGTTAAAAGCTTTTAATGATTGCTGCCTAATTTTCTTTATTGATTTTTAATGGTGATTTTAAAACCAATTGTTTTTATATCGAAGGTTTGTTTGTATTCTCTGATAGTCAATGGCAAATATTTATCTAATTGTTTCAATTAAATTTAATTACGTTTTGTTTCATAAAATTTACTTTGATTTATACAAAATTATTTTATGTATTTGGTTAATATGTTAGTATTTTAAGTAAAGAGTATTTTCGTAATTAAAAACATAATAATAATAATAAAGTTTAATATAAAAATAGCAAGTAAAATAAATTAAAACCGTGTGCAAAAACACACTTAAAACCAAGTTTTCATTACAGCAATCGTAGTCGCAGGATCATAGAAACTTACTACAATATTATTTAAGCTTTAATCCGCCCCAAAATTCAATTAAAATCATTTTAACTGTAATCGTCGGCGTTAACGAAGAAGCGTTATTATTATAATAAGCTTAATATTGTAATACATATTTTTTGGTTTATTTTTCTTTTGTATGAATGATTCGATTTATTAATTTTTAATTTTTATTATAATATATGTGGTGGACAAAATTAATTACTATTTGACACCCTTTGCAGGT
Source organism: Sialis fuliginosa (assembly GCA_961205875.1). NCBI lineage: Eukaryota > Metazoa > Arthropoda > Insecta > Megaloptera > Sialidae > Sialis > Sialis fuliginosa. The sequence goes on along the minus strand of OY540818.1, from coordinate 11,541,579 downwards.
GCCATTTTTGAGTTGGTACAAATTCTACTGATTGAGATCAGCATTTTGACACCCCATATTACTTTAGCTCTATAGCGTCCCTCGGAACTGAAAAAAAATATTTTCCAAAATTTGTAACACCTATGTTTAGAGATCACAACTACACATGTTTAATTAAAATTTCAAGTTTCTATCTTATATAGTTTACGTGATATTTTGCTGTAATCGGATGATACATACGAGTATGCCATACGAACGAACAGTGGCGCTGGAGCCGGGGGCAGAGAGGCAGCTACCCCTTCAAAGTTTTCAGTGGGGAGCAATGACTACTTTTGGGTCCCCAAAATTTTGATCCTGTTTTTAGGGCGAGTTGGAAGCGATTGTTTTTTGTATTTTTACTCATTCTTTAATTTTTGTAAATTGATGAAGCTTACAAACAAACAAACAAACAAAAATGAAAAGTTAGTATTTCTGTTTAATTTTTTTTTATTTTAACAAATAATAAAATTAAAGAAAATTTAAGTCAATTTTGAATTTTAAAAACGCCAAGTAAAGTCAGGTCAGCTTAATTTTGAAGATTCGTACTGCCCCCTCCCCCAAAATAAATTTGGTTCCGGCGCCACTGCGGACGAACAAAAAATTTCTACGAATTAAAAAATATATGTAATGCATTTTACATTTACATCTCGTTAGTTGCACAAATTACTATGCGCTCACAATAAATCTGTACCAGGCGAACCTGTGTAGTGTACCAACATTCATTCATTAAATCGTGTTGTTAATTTCTCTCTAACTATTATACATACCAACTGACTTCTCGCTTTTGTTGAGTGTACAATATTTAGTTCATTAAAATATACATACCTGATGGAACAACTATGCTAGAGTAATGTAAAGCGCACTGTACAGTGCATGCACCAATAACACAATAAGTGCATCAGGAACGATTCGAAATAATTTAATTTAATAAGCGTGCTATATTTCGCTGAACGCAGTACCGTCTTATGAACTTTATGGGCCCTAGGGTACGGACATTTTATGGACTCCTTTGACAAATTTTTACCCACCCAGATAGATACAGAAAAATTCATGTAAATTAAAATAATATTAACTCACAATCAGTGAGGCCGGGGGGCAGAGGGAGCAACTGCCTCCCCTCAATTTTTCAGTGGGAGGCAGTGACTACTTTTTGCTCCCCAAAATTTTGATCCTGTTTTTAGGATGGGTTTGAAGCGACATGCAATTATAAAAATCTGTTTTTTGTACATTTTTTGTACTCTTAAAAGTTCTGTAATTTTTGTAAACTGATGTTAACGAGTCTAGTCAGAGACAAAATAAAATGAATATCACTGTTTGATTTTTTTAACAAATAATACGATATTAAGCAAGTAAAATAAAAATAATAAAATTGATGTAAATTTTGAATTTTAAGAACGCCAAGAATAGATAAATCAGCATAATTTTTAAGGTTCGTACTGACCCCCCAGAAAAAAAATTTGTTTCGGCACCACTGCTTATAATTATGTATTTCTAACGCAGACCGGATTCAAACGCTGCACGGAAAAAAAATTATTAATTGAGTATAAGAACAATAAGCTTACAGTGTAGTACGGGGTAGCGTCATTTCGAAACGTTAAATTGAAAAAATATTTATAAACTTGAGGACAGTTTGTGAACTTTTACAAAATAAAAATGTATATTCCACTGTAGAAACTGCAATGACGTAATACAATACAGTGATTTTTTTTTTACTCGGTGACATCTGAATTAGTTAAAAATGATTATTAGGTACATTGTAAAATTTATCGATCGTTCGATCATTTTAACATTATAAATAAAGTAGATTAAAAACATAATTACTCATCTACTGCATCTATTACTATCTAGTCTATCCGTTTATCATACATTATTTTATTTAACAATAAATTATAAAAAATAAAAATTATATATTAATACAAAAAAAATTAAATCCCTCCTCGATTTTTTTTCTGTCTGCGCCGCTGGAAAATCCAAGATTTTTATTCAATTAACTTTCCTTATCTTAAAGTTTATATTTGAAATTTTAAGAACTCAAATATAATTTATTATTTTATTATACTTTCTTTATATTTTATTAAAATACGTAAATATTTGTTGTTGTTTTTTTTGTAAGTATAGATTAGTTAAAATTTAATTATTTAAAACGTAAAAGCTTTCTTCATTGAAAATCAATACACTACATTTCACATCGGAACAGGGGGCCTGGCTTCTCCGCAGTGTTATAACTAGCGAGGAGTTATACCATATTAACTTATTAACATTAAAAATAGATATGGCAGTGGATTTTGAAAGAATTTTTGACATTCTTTAAGTTTTTTGTCAGTTTTAAGCAAAACTGACATTACCATAGCATATAAAATAATGCCAAAAAATGGAACGAAGAGTTTAAAATAATAAATAAAAATATTCCGACCCCTCTCTCCTAAATAAAATCCTGGCTACACCACTGCTCATTTTTTTAAATACTTTCTTGATTTACAAGATGAAATTGTAGTTTTTTATTTTTTTAAATTATTTACTTCCGTGTATAAATTAACTAGACATGAGTATAGTAAACCCGACTCTGATCTTACTCCATTATATTCAATATCGTTCGTATTCTCGTATAATACTTACATACATACATACACATAGATGAAATGGCTCTTGGTGCTGTAAGTGGAAAGCAATGTTGTATTTATTATTTCATGATATGAATTGGGTCTGGTGGCTATCACTGAAATTCTATAGACTATATCTATACAGAAACAAACTTTTCTATTTCTAGATTTAATTAAAGCGATACTATTTTGTTCCTTGTATTGTTTATATTTGTTGCTGATGGATTCAAAATTAACTTTTGTTGTGTTAACTATTATTTTAAATTGATTTGTAAATAATATATGTAGTACTTTTGTTAGTTCTGGATTATAGAATTTAAACCTATCTAAATTAATTGAATTACAGTAAAACCTCGCTGGTTCATTTTTCGATTCTTTTTCATGTAGAATGAAATTGAAAATGTTATCGATGAAATGAAAACTGTTCTGTGAAATTAAACTTTTTGTACATTTTGAGTGTTTCAAACCGAAATCGAAAAAAGGTCACACATGGAGATTTGGCATAAGGGGTCATCCATAAATTATGCCACTCGTTAAGGGGAAGGGGAGGGTCTACAAAATGTGACATGATGTGACAAGGAGGGGCAGAAGTCGAAAGCTTCGTGATACACGAAAATTTGAGGAAAAATTACTATGTTGTTAGTAACTCGAGGTCGGTGAAGAGTTATTGGGAAATTCTCAAACGTGCTTAGTAAAATTTCGTATAATTTTGATTAATAAACGAAGAAATTTTATATAAAAATAATATTAACAGCAAAGTACAATAAAAGAATATTTATTTTGTTTTTTTCGTTGATTTTGAGTACCTACTTATTAATTCGAAACTTACGTGACGTCACAAAAGGGTGGAGGGGGGGTCAAACGAATGTTACAACCTGTGACAAGGCCGAGGGAGGTAAAAAAAAAACATGAAATTTGTGTGACGTAATTTATGGATGGTTTCTAATTATAGTATATAAATAAAAATAAAAATTATAATTTTTGAGAGGGGTAAATAGATAACAGTAAATTGATAAATACTATATTTTATAATCTAGGTACTTATGGAAAAAATTAAATAATTAATTTTTTTTTTTTAATTGGGTTTCATGTTTATTTACAAGCTTCTCCCCCTTGAAAACTTTTCTGCGATCGCTCCTAACTGAACGTAATAAAACTAAAATCTCGGAGTTTTAAATATACGACACTTTGATTAATGGGACCTTCTACAGGCGCGAGCGCTAGCAGATTGATTAATGTATTAATAATAAATTAATTAAAATTATTTTTTAGGTTTATCTCCTGAGGCTAAGAACCGAGCATTGGCGTACATCAGAACTATCGAAAAATTCGATCCGGAAAATTTAGACAGTAATTATTTTGATGTTCAAGAAAATGAAAAGCAAAACTTAAGAACGATCGAAGGCTTACAAAATTTCAAACAGTACGTCAATTCTACAATAGCTGAAGAAAATCTAGTAAATTTAAGGTAATATTTTTATCAAAATCTTTGATTTTTAATTTATTATTTTACGCATATGATTTTTTTTATAGCGTACCTTGGAAACCTGGAGGAATTAACAGTGAAAGTGGAGATTTTGCTATTTATCTTAACAATTTTCGTGAAATGATATCAGCAAAACTTCGAAATCAAATTAATAGTACTTTAGAAAAAAATCCAGAACTTATTTCAAGAAAAAAAATTGTACAGGTAATAATTGTTATATTTACCCCCCCTCACCTATTTCAGTGGCGTAACCAGGGAGGGGCAATTTGGAATAACCATTTGGCTCCTAGCTAGTTACTACCATGCTGCGGAGGTTGCAGACCCCCCTGGCCCCGTCACTGGTTACACCATTGACATATTTATACTTTTATAATATAAACTATTGAAAACAAAGACATTATTTTTTATTGTAGGAAATATTTCAAGAAAATATTACACATTTGTCGACATGTTTCAAACCATTTGTAACAGATTTAGATTTGAACAATTATCCTAACAAATTAAAAATCATTGAAAAAGTCCAACAGCACATCACACATAATTACAAAAACAATCTCCGCCACTGTCCACTTATAATCCAAGGTTCATCTGGATCAGGAAAAACATCTTTAGTGAAAACTGTATTTCAAAGCTGTGAAAATTGGATCAACACTTTAGGATGTCAACGGTTGTTTCGATTTGTAAGATTTTGTTCATCTACCCCACGCTCTGCATACAATCTAGAACTACTGAGAGTTATATGTCAACAAATATGTATTGTCCTTAAACTACCAGAAGGATTTTTACCAAAAGATGCTTCGTTTGATCCACTTTATATAAACAATTGGTTCCAGAATCTTTTAAAACACTTTGAAGAACTTAATAATCATGTACTTGTTATATTGATAGATGATTTACACAAATTAAACCCATTAGATTCAGATATTGTAGCGGCTTTGTCATGGATTCCAATAAGCTTGCCGAAAAACGTATTTTTAATTTGCACAACGTCGCTGTCTCTAGATGTTCTAAAGTTAACACCAGTACAGAAAGAAAAGTTTAGAAGTACTGAATCTTTCTCTGAAATTCCCTTATGTACACCAGTTTCAAGTGAAAATATTGAAGATAGGTTTAATGCATTAGAATGTGAATTTACTGCGCCAGCTATTAGCAGGCTGGCGGTTTTGATTACTTGTTCAGAATATGGACTCACAGAAACTGAACTGTTAGAACTTGTGATGCCAACTAGCAATAGTGAGGAAGAAATATTACTTGCAAATGCAAATTTGAATTTTTCATCGTTTTGTTCTGTACGGCGAAAATTCGGTAAGAAGAATAATTATTAATATCGCATTTATTTTAAATAATAATTATAATTTTAATTATTTAGGAATGTTTTTACAAGAAAAGTTAATGAGTGGTAAACTTTTACTTGATTGGAGTCACGATTCAATCAGAGATGTTGCAAGAAAACGTTATTTAGGAAATCAAGAATATGTACGTAACACGCATGCAGAAATTGGCAATCTATTCTTCAGCGAGTTTGGTGAAAAGGAAGAAGATAGTGATAATGAATCAATACCTGAACCTGGTACTTATTTAATAAAATTTTACAAAAACTAATTTGAATTGAATGCTATTTTATTTATATTTACTTTAGCGCCACCTGAAGTGATAGATATAAAAGAAACTCCGTTTCAATCGACCCTTCATAGTGATGTAACGTACAGCTTACGGCATGTCGAAGAATCATGGATACATTTATTGAAAGCTGGAGATTCTAATAAACTTAAAACACTCACAGTTTGCAATTTTGATTTTCTACTTGCTTCGGTAATATACAAAATGCAATAAATGAAGAGCTGATATTTTTATAATTTATTTATTATATTATAGGTACAAACAGTATCTGTAAGTTATTTACGCTGTATTCTAGAACATGTTCGCTGTTACTTATTAGACCGAGACTTAGAATTAGTTTACTATACGATTAGAAAATCAAGTGACGTACTTACAAGAGATCCTTTGCAATTAGGAGCGCAGGTATGAAAAATTAGACTAATTTGATAAGAGTAGCATATAATTATTTAATTATTTATAACTTATTTAACTTCCAGATTATTTTATGGTTAAGACCATCAACAGATTCACAATCACCTGTTTTATCTATGTTATTGACGCAAGCAATGGCTTGGTGTGATGGATTCAAACTCCCGTTATTGGTCCCTCTAACGTGTTGGCTCAACACTCCTTTAGCTGGTTGTGTTGGGCGTGGTTTACAGGTAATTATTACTTAAGATATTGTAAAATTGTAATACACACCGGGGACCAATTTAGTCCCTTATCGCTTCTCCTCCTTTCCCTCTATGTTATTTATTTACAAAAAAACTTTTCATTATATGTATATCTCATATGTGAACAGTTAAAATAATATTTCCATAATATCTAAGTACTTAAAATTAATATTTAATCTAGGTAAATGGTATATACCAATGTGTTGCGACTCCACCAGGACAGCATGTAGTTTGTGTAGGGCACAAAGATGCACCAGGTGCTGAACAACCTACACTATGGCATGTTATGAGCAAACAGCTAGTACATACATTTAAAGGTAATTATATCTCAAATGACTTGATGTCACTTATGTATTAGAATTTAATACAGTGCAAAGTAGGTTATCCTCTTATTATTAACCATGAGATAATAACTATTATTTTTATCAAATAATTTTTTTTTAAATAACAGTAAAATAGTGCTATTTTATCTTTTTTTTGTTTTCAGGACACAGCGGTCCTGTGTTATGCATGCACATAACAAAACAATCGCAGTATTTGATAACTGGATCTGAAGACATCAGTATCATCGTGTGGGATTTAAAGACATTAACTCTTAAACTTAGAATATATGAACATATTGCACCTGTGTTAACCGTTACATCAGCACTTAATAACAGTATAATAGTTAGCGGTGGAGAAGACAGCAGTATAATAATTACATCTTTAGCCGATGGGCATGTTGTAAGTTTTCACAATTTGTTTATTTAAATATTAAATAAAATTAACATTATTTCTAAATTTAGGTGATGAAAATAGATCATCACAGAGGTCCTGTAACATCAGTTTGTGTCAACACAATGGGCGATGTGTTAGTTTCTGGAAGTTCTGATAAAACCATCTGTCTATGGTCGCTAGAAAATTTTACTTTACTAAATACAATAACTCTTTTATCTCCAATAAAAATGATAGACATATCAGCTGATAGCGTATTTTTATTAGCATCCTGTGAAGATAATAATTTATATTTAAGAACATTAGCAACTGGAACAGAACTTCATAGTTTAGTGGGTCATAAATCAAAGGTGAGACTAATAAATTACAATAATAAAATATATCTTATTTAACTAATCCTTTAAACTTACAGGTAAAATCAGTTTGCTTAGCACAAGACAGCTGTCGGGCTGTGGTAGGATGCGCAGACGGGCGAGTTTATATTTACGATATGCATAGCGGTAGACTTGCAAAAACATTACCTGGTCCTAGTCAAAATGCTGAAGTTACATGTGTCAGAGTGACTGACAACGATGACTTTTTAATCACTGCAGGTATATATTTTAAACTTATTATTATTATTATTCACCCAAGGCACAAAAATAATAATATTAATAATATTTTGTTTAACATAGTTAATAAATTACAATATACATCCTGCCCCATCCCTTCACTCATGCAGCAGATAGAAGAATTACTCTGGCTTGCCTAATTGTTGTTCTTCATTACTAAAATTATAATTCGTTTTTTTTTTGCAGGTGGTAGTAAAATTAATTTTTATCCATTTAGAGAAACGGATGCTATTAAACCTTTATTATCAAAGTTAAATAAGAAGTCACAACAAACACTTCAAGTTCATACTTCTCACCTTACATGTGTAGATGTTTCTAGAGATAATTTATTAGCAGTAACTGGTAAAAACATTGTTATATAATAATATTTTACTTGCTCGTGTTAATTATATATTTTATATTATAGGTTCTGCAGACAATTTAGTAAATGTTTGGCAACTAAACTCTCAAGAAATTATTCAAACACTTGAAGGACACACTGCAGCTATAACATGTGTATCGTTCGCTCCAAATGGTTTGTTTGTTGTCAGTGGTTCGGAAGATAAAACTCTAAAAGTGTGGGGATTAACGCTTGGTTCTGTTGTTGCATGTTTTAGGGTTAGTTTTACTGAAAATTAATTTGATACATATCAATTATTGTTTTCTATTTTATCTTGTGATTTTAGGGACATCAAGCACCAATATCAGGAGTAACTGTAATGCTTGATTCATGCCGTATTCTTTCCGCCGATAAAGATGGTTTGCTTACAATTTGGTTAGCTGACAATGGATCTTTAGTTCAGTCTTGTACAGGTCCAATTGAAAGACTAGCTGTCACAAATAATATGAAATATGCTGTATGTAATAAAATATAATACTTATATCTATTATGCCAACACCGGTCGCTCTTGAATGTATTTAAGGAGCATTTATATGTACTCCATAGTCCATAGTCTATGTTTGTACTCATTCCACAGAATAATAAATATTTATATAAATAAAAATATTATATATCATTCGTATAAGTTGTTAGCATAATAGGCAACAACCTAAGTAAATATAGTTTTCTTAAATTTCATGAAATTCATGTAAATGTATTTCTAGGCTAGTACAAATGGAGATAACACATTAAAAATTTGGTCGTTGTTAAGAGAAGATGAGAAATCCAATGTTTGTCATTCGGAAGAAATCACTTGTTTTGTTTTGACAATGGATTCGCTACAGGCAATTACAGGGTCTAGGGATATGTCGCTCAAAATATGGCAACTGACTGGTGGCAAATTGTCACAGGTAATAATAATTAATAATAATGTAAACCTGGAAATCTAAAATATAAGCAGTTCTATATCTATTTTAAAATTTATTTAAACATTTCCCTTAATCTTTTTTGTTATTAATTATTTATTTCAAATGCAACCATTTTTCAGGTTCTAGTTGGACATACAGACGCCGTGACATGTGTAGCAGTATCGGCACTCAACAAGAGCTTAGTTGTTAGTGGTTCTTGTGATACAAACTGTATTGTGTGGGATGTACAGACAGGTGCTGACCTTCATACTCTTACGGGACATCTCGCACCAGTGTCTTGTGTTAGAGCCAGCCCTGATGGTACTGCAGCTGTCAGTGGTTAGTTTTTTTTAAATCTAATACAATATAAAGGTCACTAAACAATGTATATTTATTTTAGGAAGCGAAGATAAGACTATAATTGTTTGGGATACAAAGCAAGGAGTTCAATTGACATCTCTACAATTGCACATACCGATAGTTAGTTTAGAAATTACATGTGACTGTACTCGTATCGCAGTTCTTTTAAAAGATACGAGGTACCTACCAATCATATGTTTACATAACACTCCTGCTAAATATGTAAAATTACCTACTTACTGTGCACCTGCCAAAGATGTTGAAGGTAAATATTAATAATTCATTATAATTTAAAAATATTATTCATGAATTTTAAATTTTTAGCTCGACCTTTACCAAAACGACAAATACGCAGATTATTAAAGAAAGAAGTATCATTGGACACGTATACCTGGCAAAGAAAATATGGTCACTTGACATCAAATATAACTATAGCAGCTGTAGATGAAAGACTTAAGAGGAGGTTTTCTGTATCAGCAAGCATGGAAGAAATTTCAAAAATACCACAAAATAACAACCTTGCGTCACAGGTAAAGATATACATACAATATACAAATAAAGCACATATCCTCTATAAAGTAGAGTATTGTATACTTTACACCAGCAGTTCTTAAACTTAAATTATCTATTCTAGCAACAAGGGCAAGGTTCATTAGCTCAATCTCAACATTTCGATCAGCTTGAAGCTCTGTGGAATAAGAGATCTCCGCCTAGACGCAGACTTAATCAGGTGACCAAATATATTTTGTTTTAAATATTTTTAAGATAATTAAATATCATTTTTGTAGTTAAAAAGGTACTTAAGAACAGTAAAAATTGTTTTTATATTTTATTATTTTTATGTCAGCAACGATGGAAAATTTACACTCGAATATTGAACAGTTTATTTATACATTTGTTTAGTATAGTTACATAACATACTCATAAATGTTTCATATATAATTACAAGGTTGATAATGTGTACATTAAAGATGCAATAAATACTGAAATGTGTTTAAAATTATCACAACACCTGCTCTTAATATTTATTATATTTCATAGCTTACAGAAATATTAAATTAATGGCCAATACATTAAATTAAAATAGAACACATTTTTTTGTATCGAACGTGATGTTTGAAGTTAAATTACAACCATTAAAATTATTACGTTTTTATTCTATTTTTAAAAACAACAAATGTTTCTTAAGAAGAACCTTAATATCTTGTATATTAAAGAAATATTGTATCTCTATTTATTTTTTTACATTTTACAGTCATTATCAAAACAATCTTCCCTTGTTGAATCACGTTTCTCATCTGATGAGGAAGAAGATCAACTAGATAGACTTACTGGTACGTCTAATCCATGTGGATGCATGTCAGCAGCGCACGGAACATTGAGTCAACGTTGTTTCTATAACCTGCATGCCGAAAGAGATACGTTTATTAAAGATAATAAATTGAAAAAAATAACTCGTAGACATACGTTGTGGGACATTCCTAAAGATGATAGTCAAAAATTAGTATCACTTCACTGCATGCCTAATGAGGAATGTCAAAAATCTAAAAACTGTGACTTGTTTAATATTGTTTATCGTTTTAAAAAGAATTACTTATAACTGTTTTATATTGTTAATGTTTGTTGGTGTGAATTATATGTTATATAAATGATTTATTTCTGAAATGAATAGAATAATATATACAGAGTTGTAATAGATGTATATATAATATTTTTATAACATTGTATCTGTTCAATGTATACATTTTTATTAAATAATGTTTTGTTTTTTTTAGTGCTGTAGCCAGAAATATTTTTCAGTATATAGGGTGGGAAGATACATATTATTAGGGTTGTAAGAAATAGGACAAATCGGTTTCGGTTCCAAATTTTTTTATTACTTTCAATTCCTGTTTGTTTTTGCCTGTAGTTTGTGTCTGGGGGGTCGGACAACGAGCTCTGTAACAATTCTATATATCATCATCACAAATATACCCCTGTATTCAAATTCCAAATATATCATTTTAAAAATATGTTATAAAAGTTACCTTAAATACAATTTTTGCTCGTTAAAATTTAATTAAGGAGAGTTGGGGGAACTCCCACAAAAACCCACCCTGGCTACGGCCCTGTTTTTATATTAATAATATTGTGTTGTTAATTTTACTATTAGATTGCATGTTATTCATGTCGGTGGTTTCGTTTTATCATTTTTTTAAGTCAGCATGATATTGCATGTGCTTTAACGTTATGAAAAGTTAAGTATTATATTTTCAGTTTATAAAACATATATTGAATATTAATTTTCTCTATATTTTCAGGTCTACCAGGCGAATAAACAATGATAGAATGTTTATGAAGATTTTAAAATGAAATTATGACAGAAGTAATGCTTGCATTCTTATAAATACTTCTTTCAATTTTTTATGTGATATTCGATAAATGTATTTGTTTTCTATTTAAATGAATCATATCAAAATGAATCCAACATAAACATTGATTTCAATGTGTGCGAAATATATATATGATAATTTAAATTAAATAATAATACCCTATTCTAGATATCGTAACTAAAGTATGTACATATTTTCTGAACAATCACATTAAAATAAACGTGATAATTTATAAACATCTTTCTTATCTTTTACTCATCTAACTATGAGACTGTCAAAATAGAATAATTAAGTGTTTTAGAACTTCCCGTATTTTATACGTTAATACGTATTTCCTGTAGAATTTAATTAAAAACAATAGGCGTTTGAAACTACCTTTGCTATTCCGTTTATTTATTTAGTAAAATTCTACAAGAAGTATTTATATTTGTTATTTACAAGGGATATTCAAAATGTTCCCAGAAAATTTTTAATAAAGAATATAATAACACAAATTCCGGGAATTTTTTTAACATCCATGTATAGCATTATAAAGCAGTGATTCTGAGTCACAACTCTATGAAGGAAAAATAATAATCTGAATGATGCAAATACAGAATTTTTTTTACCAAAGCATAATGTTGTCAATTGTTTTCAAACGATATACAGATTTTTTTTATATTTTGCCAAAAAATTGTAGCTGAACTAAAACAGTATTATATTAGCTTTATATAGAATTAATAATAACTAACCACTAACCCACACGAAATTCTCAATTTCAATTAATTTTTATTGAGCACAAAAATGTCACCTTCCGCTAGTTGTTCTTTGTATCTCTTGGTTCAGAACCACTGTTCTGATATATTATAAGTGTATGTGTTTATTCAAGTTAAACTGAAATTAAATTATATCTAAGATATAGATATATGTATTATGTGTTTATTCATCGTAAACATGAGTGCCATATTAATTTTTAAAGGATTTAAAATTAAGACTACAAAAAATTATATATTTATTTGCATTAAATGCTTTTAATAAAAATTCTATAAATAACGATTTTAAATTATTGTTATATTTAAAAAATTAATACTTTATTTATGAAATTTTACTAGCTAGAATATATTGAAAAGTTTTTTGTTATTTATTTAAAAATCTTTATATCTATGTAACTGTTGTAAAATTTATAAAAAAAATTAAATATGTTCATATCTAGTGATTTTATGAAAGACATAGTTAATTAATTTTATTTTTGTCATTTTGTTAGACTATATAATAATGTAAATACTAATTTCCCTAAAATAGTTGTTAAAATTTGCATATATTAAAATTATTAAAAAAATATGTTAAATGATATTCTCAATTGGCTAATTATAATATATATATAAATATATTGTATATGTACTTATATATTATCTATCATAAATGCATTGCAAATTTATTGCAGAGAAGATCGAATAATCATCAGAACGTTACATGGGTTACATGTAACACGGGTATATTTAATTTTAATACTGTGTCTGTCTGATTGTCTGTCACAGCCTTTTAGGCTTTTAGCTTCTGAACCATTTGACCTAGAAAGCTGATATTTGGCGTAATTGTGGACCAATAATAGACCTGAAATATAAAAATATAATTTTCAGTTTTTAGCACGTTTTGAGACAGTAAATGGGTTACCAAAAAAAAAAAATTATTCAATCCGACTGGGGTATCAAATGCAAGCTGGCAATTTAAAAAAGTTATTTTTATTATTATTTTTTATAGGATAAGTATTAGTGAGAAAATCTGAAAAATTGCGAAATGTATTTTTTTTTTATAAATAAGTACATTTATTGCCATCTATTTTCTAATAGATGAACTATCAAATATAACAATTATATCGGTTCTTAACTTTGCTAAAATTAAATAAAAATAACAATCAAATAAATTTAATGCTGAGGCTCGACTTACATTTGACAAATTTTTATCAATTAATATACAGTGGGGTCACGGTAATCTACATATAATTTAGGTAGACACGCTTCAGTCTATCATTTAGGAATTGAGAATACCCCTAAATTATAAAAAAATAATTTAACTCACACATAAGTTGACTGTTTTTTTCATTTTGATGCGTATTTTATTTTCTTATATTTTATCAACTATAGTACAGATCTGACCAAGTAAACATCGAACACAAAAAAGTACTTGTAAATATCTGGTGGTTATTAAAATTGTACACAAGCATTTATGAAGATAATGGTAAATAATAATGCAAATGACTATCATTATAGTTAAGTATCTTTTTACACTATTTATCTTTACTTATTTGAGACAAAGTACTTAAAAATGTATTATAAACTCATTTTCCATATTTTTTGAATGACACATAAATGCGTCCATATACGTCATATGTGTTTTATTTATTTATTTATTATTTATTTATATGTGAAAGTAGATGCATTTATAGAATCAATACTGAAAACTAGAAAAATATGTTGTCCTTATACTTTTATAGTGTCTTTAGATTGTACTTCTGAATAAATATACTGTCATTTAAATAAATGCAATAATAAATGGATAAAATAGTAACATTGTATTATTTATTTTGCTTTTAGCTCCATGATTAATTTTACTTCCATGCCAAATAGAGTGAATTTTACTGTACTTGGCCCCATCTAAAATATCCTGACTCTATAAGATTGCATCCTAAACAATTTAAAATATTAAATAAAAAAGTAAAAATATGAAACTAATTAACCTTCCAACCCCAAGAAGATATTTAATTTACATTTTGCTATTGAACTTTCAGAAATAAGTCCTGAATGACTGACTCATCAACGCCTAGTCCAAACCCCTGGACCTAAAAATAGAAACATGAAATTTAAAAGATCTCCATTTCATGGCGTAAGCACTCACTAATAACGAATTTTAGAGGATATTTGAAAGTTCAACAAATTTAAAAATAAAGGTAAACATTTTTCCAGATTAATATTAGATTTTATAAATTATATAAATATTAATAAAAACGAATACACGGGCGAAGCTGCGAAATGGTCGTTAATAATAATTTAAAATGTATACGTGTCTAAAATTCTCAAGGTATATTATAGCGTTCTTAAAATATTTGCAAACAGTACATTTTTACACATTCATAAAAATTCAAGGTGAAACTAGGTAAAAAAATCAAGTTATCAAAAAGGATTCGTTGAACACCGATATCGTAAACACAGCTAGAATGAATTTCATTTATAGTAACGAAAATTCCCAGAACCGACTTTTTCATCAAATTTTGTTACCAATTCTGGGAATGAGATTCTCATTTACATTTTTTTTTCGCGTTTAAACAAATAAGTACTGTTGAACATAGGACTTATATTGCACTTATAACTCGAGAACCACTTATCCGATTTGTCTGTTTTTTTTAATTCATAGATATGTTCTCTGGCCAGGTTATAGGTTATATTTTTGGTTCAAATCAGTGTACAAGCTGTAATTTTTGAGTAAACTTTTTTTTATCTTTAAATTTTTTGTCGATCAGTTAAACCCGATTAAGCAAAAAATATAACTAAATATAAACATTGTTAATTTGTAAAAAAAAATCGTTTATTTAATAGCTGCTAACTAACAAATACTTATTCAGCAACCCAGACAACCTTTAATAAGGTATTAGCTGAAATACTAACTAATCAACTTATTACTTGATTTATCAATTTTAATTTGTTCATAATAGGGGAAGGAGGTCACGACGGTCTTAGGGCATTTGCTAGTCTTAAAGTTAATTAATGCTATATTTTAAAAAATAGTTTGAATCTGTCGGATCGCACCAAGCTGAGATATGAATTATTCAACTTATTTGTTAATTTATCAATTTTAATTGACATTTTCGGTGATTTTTTAACATTTTTTTAGGTGGATAGAGAGCGGAAAAATTAATCTCGCCCAGGGCGCCAGATTTGCTAAGGCCGGCACTGCATAAGGTTTAAGCAAGTCGGAAAAAATCGTAAATATCTCGGCTCCTACCCCGTGGTATTTTTCCCGCTAGATCTAATGAAACTAATTACGAATAATATGACAATAGGTAAAATTTTAAATACCGCGCGAAGCAGGGGCGGGTCCGTTAGTATATTTATATTCCGAAGTTCTACATTAACACTAGGTATTTCTTTAATTTCAACTATGAAGACATGTCAATCTTTTTTCAGTACATACATATATATTATTCAACTACAAAAATGAAATAGCAAGTACAAATAATAACAATACATTAATATTTTTACCCATTACTCACTTTTGTAGTAAACTCGTAATTGCAAATATTTACATATTATTCGTCATTCGCATCTCGCAAATAAAGGAACATAAAAACATTATAAAACTGTGTCTATAAATATTTGCACGCGTTTGTCCAGTCAGACAACGTATACACTGACAATTGTGTTTAAAAATGAGTTTGAACCAGATATTTTTATATTTTTATTTTTAATATGGGAACAGAAACAAACTTTATATTTCAAAAATTACAGAGTAGTAATTAGCTCACAAATTAAAAAACATGAGAGCAATTTTAGTTGTTTTCACTTTTTATTGTAAGAGGGTGAAATCATTCCTTGATTATTGGATTATTTTTCGCTTTTATTTTATTATGTATTTCTTAACGGTGAGAAATTAAAAAAAATGTAATGACAATTAACAAATAGGTACTCTACTATCATTTAACTCATTTGAGCATAGACATAGAGCATCGAAAACAGAACCGTGTCAAAAGAAAGAGATAGAAAATGATTTGGGATATATTTGTCCTTAATTAAACAGGAGTAAATATTTCATTCTTCTTAGAAAATGAGATAGATATATCCCAAACGCCACCGCATCTCTCTCACTGTTTTGAAAAAATATGTCTATAATTTGACCCATTTAACCATTTCTATAGTTTTATAATTGAGCGTGTAAATTAATATTAAATGCTATTTTTGATTTTTGGTTGAAATGTTTGAATTGCGCATAAAGATGAATATTCTAATAATATTTTTAAATTATTATTATTAATTACTGCTTCCCCTGCTTTCATGGACGCTTCGCCACTGGATCAGATAAAAAACCTATGTGGGATTATGTTGGAAATAAATGTTTTTTTCTTGATACAATTGTATGTAGCTGGTACTACCTACTACCAACAGACTTTATTTTTATATATTTAATGGAATTGGTTTGTATAGAAAACATGGAAAAATAATTTTGTAAAAAAATTCCATACAAAAGTATTCTTTATTATCTTTTATTAATAGAATTTTTTACCAACATTGTTTGAATACTTTATTTTCCAATACCTACAATACAATACATCAAGTTCACGAATACAATATATTTGTACATCAATCAATTACAAATAAAAAAAACATATTAAGTCTCATATAGACGTTGTTTCTTTCAGTACAGTAATTTTGAAGGCTTAAAAACACTTATATTGATTGATTTTCAGAAATAAAAAACTCGGGGCACGTAGAACTATATACACTACCGTCCAAAAGTTTGGAAGCAGGTATATTTTTCTGTGTATCAAAATTTTATTATCTGTACGTTCGAAGAGACTGTTTTGAGGGTTCCGTACCTCAAAATGAAAAACAAAACCCTTATAGGATCACTTTGTTGTCCATCTGTCTGTCTGTCCGTCAAGACCCTTTTTCTCAGGAACGGCTAAAGGTATCAAGTTGAAATTAATTTAAAAAAATCAAGATTCTAGGTTAACAGTCAGTGTCAAAATACGCTTTGAAAGGCCGTATCTTTTTATTGCATTGAGTTAGAAACTTGAATTTTTTCATAACTACGAGACTGTAGATCTTACAATTAGTATTTGATATTAATTTCAACTTGATAACTCTAGCCGTTCCTGAGAAAAAGGGTCTTGACGGAGGAACAGACAGATAGACGGACAACAAAGTGATTCTATAAGAATACATTGATAATAAAGTTTTGATACACATCGAAAAATATACCTGTTTCTAAACTTTCGGACGGTAGCGTATATTGTCATTTTTATACTACTGTATTTAAGGGTTGAGGAATGGAGGGTTAAAACCGTTCAAAGTGTTATAAGCTTTCAAAATGTTACATATTTTCATTGCATTCGTGCTACCGAATGCCGGGGAAACGTAGTTCTACGTCAAAAACAATTTGCAGCTCCCTAATTATATTTTCAGCAAGTTTTCTTCACTAAAAAAAGGTTACCGACCCCTGTTTACTAGAGTGGGCAACGTCGATTTGGATTGTCAAATTCTATTATCGTAGACTTCATTTAGTTGAACTAAAATAACAATGACGATTTCACCTTCAGTAAATCTTTTATTGTACTTATACTTGTATAATTATTATTGGTCATTTTTAATAGTTTCTTTTTTATTGAAAATTTTTAAATGGGCGAGTTGTGTAGAAGTCAAAACAACTAAATTAAATTTTTAACATTTTTTTGTGTAACATAGTTTCGTACTAAAAAAATATAAAAACTACATTTTTAAACTATATCGCATTTTAATTTTATGTTTCAGCTAGTTGTACAAAAATAATTTAATCTTGTATAAATATGTTATATTACTTGTTTTCTTTGATCGTCTTGGCATGAAACGGTCTATATGTTAAGAAAAATATGCGTACTGTCTCAAAATAAATAAAAATCAATTTCGCAATTCACTATTTAAAAGCCATGTTATAGTCGTTAATACAAATTGCTATAAATATATCTAGAATCTATGTTACATAACGCAGGTACCCATAATAATTCAAATTTTAAAGTGGTATTCCAAAAAAATATAATTTTACCACACTAAACAAATAAAAATTATTTGTTGTACTGACCAATACTGACCATACGCTACACATAGCTGTGCATCGGCGCGCCCAAAAAAATTGATGGGGTATAATTCCTACCCCCCCCCTCCCACGGGTGCGCCACTGAATCTGACCGGCTCGATAGTCTGGATCGACCTTAAATGTACTTAAAAGTAAGTACTTACATATATTTTTGTGAAAAGTACAATATATTATAATCTGATCTCGCCTCAGCTTCGTTTTATAAAAAAAAAGATGTTAAAATTCAAGCGATATCACCTTGCTCTCGTCTCGTCCAAATTTAAGCCAAGTCTCGGTCTCAAAACGATACATAGAAAAGTCTCAGTTAGGAGTATAACGCCTTATATTTTTTTTCCAATAACTTAATATTCTGTCGAATTACTTACATCAGTCTACATCACCTCACTAGACATGTATTTATAAAATGTTCCACACATTAATTTTCACAAACTTTATGCAAAAAAATAATGAGCGTACAAAATAATTTTTACAGAATGTCAGTGTAGCAATATGTTTACGTTACAGTACGTGTATGTTTAAAAAGACGCCCGCGCCGCGGTGTTCATGTGTAATCCTGAAATCAGTGTTTTTGCCAAATATTTTGCCTAAATATACATCCCCAAATTACTTACATTCTGTATTTAGAAGCGATACACACAGCTGTTATAAAAAAATTTGCTGCATTTGCCAAATAGCCGAAATTGGCGGAATGATGTAGAGCTAAATGTGTCGTCAAGGTCTTTTGGAGGACTGGGTTATGTGTTACGTAACGCTAGGGCAGCGGAAATAAATTTATTTAAAATGTAACAAAATAAAACCTCTTGGTTGATTTTATTCCCATGTTCCAAAGAAAATGAGAGAAAAAATATTAAATGGGCGAGTCCATTACATGGATTTTAACGATATTTTTGATATTTAATATTAAAATGAGAATTTTGCACACTTATTAGATTTGTAAAATACTCATTAGTACCTGTAACGGGCGTTACAAATTTCGGAAGGCAGTTTATCAAGAAGTGAACTTTTTATGCAAAAAATAAATAAATCAAAAAAGTAATGTCCGGTATTATAAAGGAGCTAGCAAAATTTGTTAGCTAGCAAGCACTTTCAAATGGGGGTATCAAACTTATATGACAGTTTTATTGGAGTTTTTGACAGATAATTTCATGCATAGGAAGTAAAATTAAAGATATGTTATGTAAAGTATATTTACTAAAGTGTATTTTCCAACCTTGAGTAAAAGCGGCAAAACTCAAAGAGAACTGCCATATAAGTTTGATATCTCATTTGAGAGTGCTTGCTAGCTAGTAAACTTGCTAGCTCCTTTATAATACTGGACATCAAAGTAGCGGTTAATCTGGACTCGCCCAAATATGAGTCAAACCTCGCGTATTATTGTCTCATACAGTAGATTTAAACTTCTAATAATGTTAAGAACAATTTAGATTGGTTTAAACGTTATTGAAAAATTAGCAGCATAATTTATTTTACATTTTATTTATTTTTTAATTTTGAATTATTTTCGAAAAAATATGTAAGTCCGGTGAATGTTGATAATTTTCATGTGAAACTAATTCGTATGTATTTAAAACTGTAAAAAAAGTATTATTTTTGATAATTGCAATTTGTCAATTCAAATAAAACAATAATACAGTTTGATAGACGGTTTATAAAGTACGCATAAGTGTATGACAGCATCCTAGCAGTTAACACGTTTACTGCCATGTGCATTCACGTTGGTTTATTTCTGATATTTAATATACACCATATACTTTACTTACATCACGTTTATCTGAGCGTTTTAATATAATGTATTGTAGAAATACAGTTCCACTTACATATTAGACGAGAGGGTATTTAGCTATAAACGTATACTAATATTATATATATATTTTTTAAACACAATGAGGTGTCTGAGAAATTGGGGGCTTTGGACCCAGTGTAGAGTTTAGGGAGAAATACAGCTCCAATTTTTGTAAAAATTATTAGTTTTTAAGATTAAATTACAAACATTGAACTTTTTAGAAAAACTAGTTTTTACCATTCAAAAATATAATTTTGTAAATTACGAATGTAATGTAGGAAACCTTTTACACTTTAATAGCCCACCTCTGTATAATACCACCAAAATACGAGATTACGCCCATAAAAGGAAATGTTAAAGTTTCGGTTATACGATCTATTTACCAACTATACTTGTAGAATATTTATTATTACTTCCTTAAAATTATAATTGTTCAAATGTTTTCGTTTTAATATATCTAACAACTATAGTAATTTAAAGAATAATATTCTATAAAAGTTTAAAACATTTTTATTTTTAAGAAAAAGTTTTAAAACAGAATGTTTATTTAATATTTTTTATAATAAAAATATTAGTATTTTTTTAATATTTAATAAAATATTTAATTTTATTTAATAATATATTTAATTTTATTTGTAATACTTTTTAAATACCAGGTACGAAGAAATTGCAGAAAAAAATTGGATCATCTAAACTTGTCCATACCGTGAAATGAAGTGCCGCCATTATATGTACTATTTTTGTCTAACGTGCGTCTTACCAATAGCCCTTTCCTTTCATTTCATGTGTTTACTATGTTGTGCCAGAATTGCTGCCGGCAATATAATGTGTTGATTCCGACCGCAGAAAATAGTGATCTGTCATCGAGGTTGTGAGAATTTTTAATAGTTAGCTCAACCGGCTTACAATATTGTATACATAATCAATTTGAGTCTACAAAATTTGACTTAACATCTAAACGGTGTTGTGTCAAATAAAAGTTGTTTACATTCATTTGTGATTGTTGCATTATAAAGACAGTGCAAAATTCCTAAGAACTTAGAAAGGATTATATAGGTACCAATATTTAAATATATTGGTATAGATAAACAATTATCAGTTAACGTGTTTATTATTTTTCAATACCTAACGTTACAGTTTTAAAGAAGTGAAAACATGGCTAGCGGCAAAGGTAAGAAAAAATTTCATTTTTATGGTTGTAATTTTAAAATGATACTATTCATAATATCGTACCATATTTACAGTTTCTCAAGTATTAGGTACCATTATTCATAACATGTGGCATGTTAGTACACTTTTTTCTAAATTTTAGGCGTGCATACTTTTTATTTATATAAATTATGAGTTCAAGGTTAAACCTTTTATCCTATGTTTACATACAATATATTTTTAGCATTCTACTTTTCACACTATGAAATAGCCAGTACGTGTGTGGTATTTTAGTTTTTCGTTTCTTTTAATTAATGTTTTAAATATTTGTATAATTATTAACATTATAAAAGGTATGTTTAACAATATTGTATTATTTAACTTAAAAGATATTGTACTTAAAAAACTGTCTAGGAAAAAACAATTTTTAATTTTTTATCCTCAAAAAATTGAAAACCACATTCTTTTTTATACAAATAATAAATTATTAGACAGCCTTATGTAAAGCTTGTACTTAATACAAGTATTGATTTTTATCGCTGACGTAATTTTAGTTATTTAAAAATTAAAAAAAAAATTTAATAACAACAAACTCGACTTTTTTTATTAAAAAGTACATACTATTTAATTACTACTTAAATTATTTAATATCTACAGCTTCGGCTGGTCTGTCAATGCGTTATTTATACGGATTCCATGAAAATGAATTTTGTAAACAACATTTATTTAAAGTAGATTTACTTAATTCAATTTAAATGTTCAGGTTAAATACTTAATCATATTATCGGTATGTTAGCTTAAGGTGTAAAAATAGAACGTAGAAGAAATATTATATACGTACATCGTATGTTTAGATTTTTTGGCCAATAGATTGGCGTGTCAGTGGTATTCAAAATTTGATCCGAAGGAAAAAAGTATTAAGATTTAAACTAAAAAATATTTTTTTAGATGAAGAAATGAAATTATGAATGATTATTTTAATTTTTCAAAAAGGACCTATGTACGTACTATGCCTTTCATTAATATTATTTTAATTGTAATCATTTATTTTTTAAAACGATGTAGTTACTTATATGATTTTTTTAACATTCTCTAAATATTGGGAAATTAATAAATATATTTTTGGTCAACCAGTCTATTAAGTGCTATATTTACGTCCGGTATTCTAAAGAATTTGCTTGCAAGCAAAATCAAATTGAAATCTTTGTGTACCTGCCTATTTTTTTATTAAGTAATCTATAATAAGTAGGTATTTTTACTACGCAAATAAGCCAAATAGAGGGTTATGCTTTTGGCAGTCTGTATGTACGTATGTATATATTCATGTATTTCCTCGTAGAGCCTACTTGATCGATGTAAACAAATGATTCTTCTTGATTGTTTGCATGCCATAAGCTACACATTTTTTTTGGAAAATTCGAAATTGTAACCGTGTAATGCTATATTACTATAGATTTAAAAAAACATCATGCTGGGTATCAAATTAAAGGGCTTTGAAAAACGATTTCGAAAATATATAACAATTAGAAAGTTATAAACAACTTATCTTCAAAAGGAAGAAGTTTCACAGAACAGACGTATAGTCGCACGTCGCATAAAGGTACGGAAGGAACTCATGAAAAGTGGACTACATCTTGAAATAATGTTTTAGCGTTATCAGATTTTAGTCAGGCCACTCCTGTTGTAATTAAAAATATATTTTTATTACTTTTTATTTTTATATTTGTCATGCCAAATTATATATCACTATAAATAAAATGCTTTATAATTAATACTAATAAACCAGCCTTGACTTGAAATTCATAAGTATTTTTAAAAGGAGTCTATACATTATATTTAAATTGTAAAAATACTCCTTGGAAACACTTTAAATGAGATCATTACAATTAATGCCAATTATTATGATTGATATTAAGTGATTGAATCAATAAAGTAATTCATTTTTACGTTGTTGTCATATTTACTGTTTGATATTACGGTTTTTCAAATATAAAATACATACTGCGACGAACGTTAGAGTAAATATAAATGTATAACAATAAAATAATGCAAGAGCAAGTACATTGAATTTATTTTAATTGGTATGATTAATAAAGCGAAGCTTTTTAAATATGGTTTAGTGGAAGGGTTAAGTACAAATTTTGTAAATATGTCAATTTATGAAAATTATAATATTCTTGAGTGATAAATGCACTAACGGACAGACAAAGAGGCGTTGCATTTTATAATTTATACATATAGATAAGCAGTATCAAAATAAAAACAAAATTTTAACACCCATTTTCCCCCTTTAGGGGTTGAATTTCAGAAAATCCCTTCTTAGGGAGTGCTTACGTCAAAATAGGAAAATACTCCAAAAATTTCAATCCAAGGGTTTGGGCAGTGCATTGATAATTATGAGTCTTTGAATGAATGAGGACATATATTTTGTATATTTTACAATCTTTCAGGTGAAGTAACTAGTTAATATTTAATATACCTAAGTACTTTATATTGTTGAAATTGAAATGTATAGCTACTTTATATTTCAAAACAATTTGTTATTGAAGTTAATCCTAAAGGATTTGAATTGTATAACTGTACAAAGCTTCGTTTGATATTATACTTTTATAAATCTGTGTTCAATATAATATCTGCATAAATGTTTTGAATAGAATATTATTCGATTTGCGCCCCCATAGATTTGTACCAAAGGGCTTATACCATCTTTTACTTCTCACGATACGACATTGCTTGTTTATTTTACCTTCAAATACAAATTTCGTAGAATAATGTGAATTTAATATTTGATATTGCATGCTAAGACACAATATTATCGAGAATAATTATTTAAAAAATAAGTATTACAATATCATGTAGTTACAAGCTTAGATATATTATTTTTATTATAATCTACTATATATAACGAAGTGTCCTCACTGACTGATAATCATTTTTTTGACCATTTCCACTCATCGGAGAACCTTGAAATTTGGTATATATATTCCTTGGGGGTAAAAAATAACAACTAGTGGGCCTTTTTTGAAAAAGTTCATAAATGGGGTGACAAGGGGCCCCCAATTTTTCAAAAAAAAAGTTAGAATTTTTTTATTATTTTTTTTATATTCCTTGGGTGATATAATGTAAGGTTCAAATTTCAGATTTAAAAAAAATGAAAAAAAAAGGAAAAAAAAAGTTTTGATGTAAAAAAGTATCAAAACGAAAACCGATATTAGATTTTTTTAATTTTTTTCAAATACTTTGGTTAATTGGCAACCATGAACCCGTGTCTGATTTTTGAAAAAGATATGTTAAAGAGGAGAAAATAAATAAAATACGTTTACATATAATGCGCTTTAAGCATTTACTAAATTAATTGCAAATGTCGTAACTATGGATACATTATATTTTATTGATTATTTTTAAAAATTTTAAATGTCAGTGGCCATTTAAAATTTTGAAGTGAACAATAAAATATAACAAAAAAGAAATATAAAGAGCATAACGAACGAAAAAATATGCACAACTCTAATGTAATAAATAATTTAAATTTTCATAAATAAATTTGACAAAAAAATTGAAGACAAACAATTTCAGCATTCGGACACAATTCGACCAACATTCGGCGATAGATATGTGTTCCCGGTACAAATAAAAATTAAGTATATAATGACATTTTTTAAATCTTAAGTCATTGAATTATCAATATTTTTACTTTCATAGGTATAGGTATTTTATTATATTTATTTGTAATCATAAATATCAGAAGAATTTATATAATTTCAAATTAACATTGTAATTTTAAATGATATTATTTTAATTGTTGTTTGAAACTGTATATCTGTCATCTTTACCCAATGTACTAACCTAAAATGTACATTTACAAAATTAAAACAAGATGTTGATTTATTGCAAATTGTTACGAAAGCTTCATTCAATTGACAAGACCTATATTTGATTGTAATTAATTAATTAATTGTACAAAGGGTGTACGAGTATCTACAAGAGCTAATAATGTATTTATATAGACACATTGATGAATTTTTGAAAGACACGAGCAGAAAAACCAAAAATGAAATTATTTTTAATATTCATAAAATGTTCAAATCATGTAAGTACATGATGTAATACAATACATGTACCAGAAGTCATAAAATAATTTTTTGTCGTTGTCATATCAGAAACAAATGTCATAATATGTATTTAGTATGCAATATATTTTCATACGACAAGAGTTGAAAACGCATCGTAAACAAATATACAGGTAATCCTCGACTTATAATTGTCTTTGTCTCTTTCTTACATGCACATATTACATAAATGAAACAAACAGTTCCGGGAATTTCCCAAAAATGTAATTTATTATTATTTATGTAGATATTTTTGGGAACCCGCAACTGTTTGTTATGTATAGAAAATGCGATTCGCTTCACATCAAGGAAAACGTCCAAAGCAAAAATATGTACATATTGTACGTGTTAACTTACAACTTATTCTATTTACGATCGATGTTTAGAAACCTATCTCGGTTGTAAGTCGAGGAATACCTGTACTACGATATATAACGTATGTCTTATCAGTTTAAGCGTAAAAAATATCAAAGTTAATATTCAATGTTTTTAAATGCTGCGAGAAGTTCAAACATGCTTGACTGATTTAAATTTACTTTTTTCCTTATTTTATATATTACTTACAAAATAACCAAGACGTTCCATTAAAATTTCAGGATTTGTGAAGTGTTCTGTCGTAGGAAAAGTTTAGGAAGCACTGTTCTACATCATACTTCAATATCAACCAAATTGAGTTATTGAGGGTAAAAAATATATTGAAAAAACCTCATAGAGAAACCATATTTAGTTTGTGCAATAAAGTTTTAACAGGTACGATTTTTCTAAAATATCTTAAAATTAATAAAATTAAAATTGATAAAAGCCCAGCTCTAATGAATAAATAAGAAAGCACTCCGTCACAGCACTATATTATTCCGTCGCGGGAAAGTACCTACCATATAGGCCAGTCAGGATCCACTCAGGGCTAGCTACGTCACTGGTTACGATACTATATTATTGTTGGTTACGATATTTCATAAAACAGATATCGGTGCTTAGAATACATTGTCTGGAGGAATACGATAAAAGTTTTAACAGATTTTTTAGCGGAAAAGAGAATTTTGTCGCTTATATATGAGATTTTTAGAATCGATAACTCAATTTCGCAAAAAGTGTATCTTACGATACTTTGCCTTGGAGGGGACGATATAGAAATAATTTAACCAGGTATGTTATAATTTAGGTATATAAAAACATAGTACCTAGCCATGGAATACGGAATTTTATAATTTACGGTTTCAATATTTTATTTTATTAATTTAGGTTACTATGATTATGTCTCTTTAAAATATTTTGTCGAACAATTAAATGATTTTTGACACATATTAACAATTAAATATTTTGAAATGCCTATATTGATTGAAAATTTAAATATGAAGAAACATTTCACTTCTATGAAAGGTAAAATATCGAAATTAATTATTAGGTTTGGTGTAAATTTTTCGAAACACAATTTTTCGAATCACAATTTTTTGAATCAAAATTCTTCGAATGAACAATTTTTCGAAAAATTTAAGTTTTATTGTTCAAATTTTAATTAGTTAATAAAATATTAAGTAAAGTAATATTTGGACATTTTACGATATCCATACTAATATTATAAATGCGAAAGTGTGTTTGTCTGTCTGTTTTCTGTTTGTTACCTTTTCACGGCTAAACCGCTTTACCGATTTTGATGAAATTTGGCAGTGAGATAGCTTGCATCCCGAGGACGGACATAGGCTATTTCGTATCTTAAAAATTCAACCCCTAAGAAATTGCAAGGGGGTGGAAAATTTTTAATTTTTTTTTAGTAATTATTATTTTACCCCCCGATACATATGAAGGGTTGTAAGTGGTTTTATTTGATCCGGTGGGAAAAATACCACGGTGGCGTAGGTTTTAGGGGGCAAATCAACCCTCTATCTCGCATAGGAGCCGAGATATTTACGATTTTGTATAATGAAAGAAAACTAAAAATAAGAAAAATTTAATATTTTACCCCCTGTCACATATGAAGAGTTGTAATTGATTACATTCGATCTGGCGGGCAAAAATACTACGGAAGAGGGATTATTAGGGGGACAAAACAACCCCTTATCTTACATAGGAGTCGCGACTTCTATTATAAATGCGAAAGTGTATCTCTCAGTCTGTCTATTTGTTACCTGTTCACGACTAAACTGCTTTACCGATTTTGATGAAATTTGGCAGTGAGATGGCTTACATCCCGAGGACGGATTAAGGCTATTTCGTATCTCGAAAATTCAACCTCTAAGTAATTGAAAGGGGGAGGAAAATTTTTAATTTTTTTTAGTAATTAATATTTTACCCGTTACATATGAAGGGTTGTAAGTGGTTTTATTCGATCCAGCAGGAAAAATACTACGGGGGCGGGGGTTTTAAGGCGGAAAAACCCCTCTATCTCGCATAGGAGCCGAGACATTTACGATTTTGTATAATTGAAGAAAACTAAAAATAAGATAAATTTAATATTTTACCCCCTGTCACATATGAAGGGTTTCGAAATCCACGCGAGCGAAGTCGCGGGTAGCAGCTAGTTATTGTATAACGAAAAAAAAATATTGATGTAAAAAAACATGCCTGAATAAAATAAATAAATATATTTCTTTTAACAAAGATGTCTGATAAAATCAAGCCAATTTTAGAATTTTGTTTAATCAATAAGAAATACATGCTCATATTGGATTCTTCCCTGACACAAAATTTTATTTGTACGAAATATTTGAATAAATATCATAACTTAATATTCTGTCAGATAAAAAACGTATCGATATTTTAAACATATTTTTCAGAAAGGCTAGAAACCGTTCTATGCGTATATAAGGATTTTTATTCTACCAATGATTTTTGATAATTATTGTCTACAAACAGAAACAGAAATCTAATTACCTTTTCAATATATAACTTTGAAATCAAACATTTTATATACTTTTGTCTGTTATCTTACCTCAATAGATTTTTTCACTTTAATTCAATAAACAAATTAAAAAATGTCATTCATTTCTTACAGGTTATCGACATTTAATAAGTGACCTTTTTTCTCGGTATTACGCCATTGAAAACTATTCATATGCATATCTGTAGTAGAACATTTTCATTGCTACTTTACTGCATTAGATATGTACGTACACATACTAAACACATACATACATATGTATATTAAATTGTATAGTGCTTTGAATTTAATTCAGTTGTTTGTTACACACTTACATAAATAATATAAATAAAAAATTGTAAACAATAGGAAGATTTGAAACTTATTATGTATTTGTAAATTAAATTTTAATTAACGAGATAACAGTTTCATTATAGATATTATTGTTTATAAATTGATTTTAATTTGTAATAATTTGTATAAATATTTGTATAATTTGTATAAATGTTTATTTTAAGTGCAGGTCAAATTTTTATTTTTGATTAATTTATTTTTAAATTATTCTAAGAATTACAAATGAAAAAAGGTAAAATACTTTTTTTATGATTACAATATAATTTTAACATTGATAACATTTAAATGATGAGTAGTTCATAATGCAATATTTTGTTAAAATAATTAATTTTTTACTGTATATTTGTGTGATTAGCTTCCAGCTAACGCTATCGGTTAGGTGTCAAATTGTTATGAAATTACTCGATATTTTAAAGCATGGTAATAAATGAATAATAATGTAGATTTTATGCATTTTATGAGGTAATCTCGTCTTGATTTAAAAAAAAATCTCAGCCCTAGGTATGACGTCACATAAAAAAATGAAGGATGCGCAAACTATAGAAAATAATTCGCAATTACTTTTATTAACAAGAGTAATGTTGTAGGCCGTAGAATCAATTATTCCTTACCTTTTTTCAGGTTAGGAAATAGAAAAATATTTTACTAAAAACTAAATTATAATTGTCTTATCTCTAAAAAAAATTATTTACTTTTAATTTAAAAATCTAAATTACTCTTATACATAAATTTCACAATTTAGGTTTCATTATATATTGAAAGTGGGTATATGTTGCGTATATAGAAGACACTTGTACATGCGGAAATGTTTGTAATGAAAAACTTTCACGATACCTTACTGTTTCATGAAATTTTATTATTCGTTTTTTTATGTGACTACTTCTCCTTGTGTCCGTACGAAAGGACTTTATTATTATAAAAATAAATTTCGTATAAAAAAATGTTTTAGTTTCTATTATAAATAATCTAAAAATAGTTTTATGAATTAAATTTTCAGTTTACTGTACAATAGTGTTCCTAAAATTACAGTAATGCCTCAAATTAATGAACTAATTAAGATGAAGGCTTGTCCGTTAATGGAGAACGTACTTACATAAAAAATAAATCCGCATTTTTAATTTTAAACAGCTTGGTAAATATTGTATTTAATTAAACATTTTAAAACGGAATATACGTCTTGCATTGTATTCATTGTTGGTTAATGAAAAGGATACAGTAAATTTGAAATATAAAATGAGAAAAGTTATGGGGAAAAAATAACATTAAAGCAAGATGAACCATGATTCCTCAGACAAATATGTCTTATGGTATTATAAAGAATTTGCTCTAGAAAAAAAACTAAGAAAATGCTATCTGCGAAGTGTCAAATCGTTTTGAATTTGCTCGGGATTTTAAAGCAGTGGTAATAAATATATAATAATATAAATGCTATATATTTTATGATGTGCTTACATTTGTCACCACTTTTTCTACTTGACGCGCATGCGTCAAGGTCATTCATATAAACTATACCTATCATTGATTAAAACTATATTTAGTACTCCGCAGATAGCGTTTTGCTCCAGACCTAATTCTTTATAATACCGGACATTAGGAATCGTTTGTTTAAGGCGTCAGAAATTAGGCATACTGAGACAATTTTTTGGTAATTTTTAGGGGATTTTTTTGTTCACAAATACAGCGAGTTACTATTACTGTACACCTCCACCAGACATGGATAAAAGAATAGAAGTTAATATTAACCCCGGGCGACTAGAGATGGTAACAAAATATAAGTGCGGCTTATATTTCTGTAATGAGTGTACATTGTACAAGTCAGAAATAGAGGGTTGTGGTGAAATATGAGAAATAGTGGGTTGAAATAATGGGTTAAGCTTCAGTTGATTTATAACACTGTCTAAAATGTTTATAATGAGGGAAAACTTTCAAGTTCAAATCATTTATCCGATAAATCGAAACGCTTTTGACTATACATCAATGTCGTGGAAAAAATTGCTACACGTTTTAGATTTTATTTAGTACTACTAGACCTATGTACCTGTGATTTGCTGCGTTGAGAAAATCATGCAATAACATTTATTAGAGATAAGGAAGCAAAAGATAATCAAAAAAAGTAATCTCTATTATGTTTATCTAAACATTCATCGCATATTGATTGTGCAGCAAATACAAACAAATTTAAAAGTAACCTCTCAATAAAATCATCTGATTTTCCAAATAACTTAAACCTTTTAAGATTCAATCATTTGATTTATATTCGTATTGGTTTTTCATTCTTAATTGAGGCATTAAAAATCGTATCATTTTGTTGATTTTTTAATTTTGATATATCGATGCTGGAAATCATTTTTTCTGTAAGCACTAAAACTATAACTAACATTTAATTTTTGGAAAAAGTACTGTCCTTTAAATATTTTTTCTATCAGAAGTTATAAGAATGTACCAATTAATAAAAGTACTATAAGAACAATAAAAATTGTTAATGGTTGGCATTTACAACGAAATTACTTTCCAGCGTATTTCGGATATCCGATAGTTTCGTTTTTAAATACAAAACGTTTGTCTTGCGTGAAATCTGTTCTTGTCAGAAAATATAACTGAAATTGGTGCATGCACTGAACGTGTAAACTAAACGATTTTCAAAACTTAGCACATGCGCAATTTGATATAATAATATATAGTTTATATTTATGTAACATTTATTAATATTTGCAACTACGACAACGTCCAAAAAAATGTATTCTTATTAATTCCTAATTAAATTCGTAGAACGTTACAAGTTGTTTTCTTGATGTAGAATATCAAATCAACAGAATACAATGTCAGAAATGCCAAAGTAAAAGCATATGAAATTCATTGAGAAAATGAACATTTTTGATGATGATAGGAATAGATAAACTGTTGTGCAAAAAATTAATTGTATGTACACTACATTCTACATACAGAAAATAATTGATCGATATCAATCAGAAAAACCAGGTGAATAAGATGACTGAAAAATTGCTCCAATCAAACTGAACATATATGTAAATGATAATCTGTGGAAAGTTAAATATTATTAAGGTCGACCCAGACTATCGTACCAGTCTCGGTCCGGTCTCGCTCCAATCAAATCGAAGATAGTTAATGTGAATATCATAAGATTTGATTGGAGCGAGACTGGACCGAGACCGGCTCGATAATCTTGATCGACCCTTAAGGGCCGATGTGTAGGGTGGGGGTAAATCGGGTACCGTTATCAGGGGTGAAAACTAGTCAGTAAAATCAGTAAAAGTCAATTTTTTGTAACCCGGTCAGTTAAAGTCAGTTTTTTGGAAAAATAGTCAGTTTTGTCAGTTTTTTTGGGTTTGGCACTCAAAGTTTTCATATCGGAACCCTATTTATCGTGAAAAAACTATTTGTTTTCAAAACGACACAATTATCGTGAAAAATATGTTCAAATTATAAATAATGTTCTATTTTGTTTACTTATTTGTATTGTTTATTATCAACTATTAGAAGATATTTTATGACATAATTGTAACGTATGTATATTTTATACACATTGTAACATATAAACAACATAATCTCACCCTAGCACTGGCTATGCCAAGTTCGATGAGAAAAATTAACAAAAATTAACTGTAATGTTTGTTACTTTTGTTATGAACATAATAAAAAGGTGCTAAGGTTTGACTATGTGTCAGTAAAATCAGTATTTTTGAACACTGAACTTGTTTCGACCCCTGCGTTATAGTAAGTAGTGTTTTTTTTGTATTATATATAATCGCCCCGACTTGCCTATACACGACTCAATCTGCAGGGACCCTGAAGATTGGGTGTCAGGGTAGTGTATAAAAGCCTTCAACGGGTTTCATTTCATTGAAAACGAACCATTATTACATTATTAATCTGCAAGCTATGTTTCTGCATACTTTCATTGATTCGATTAGAGTATTACTGGGTTTTCACTGTTGTTCGGCGACTGTTAACCCATATCAATATAGAGTACCTTCAGCCCCCACCATTCAAGGCCGTCGCGTCGTTATAGACCTACACTCCTGGTCTTTGGTTATATCCCGGAATCGATCGCGTCCTTCCGAGCGTGCGTACTAATACTAGCAGGGCCGGTGTTTTACACCTACTACGCATTATACAACACACATGTGCTACTACCATTGTATGTAGTCGTCATAATATTAGTATAAAATATGTACTTATAGGTGTAACGTTAGGCAAATAAATTATACGAATATTTGATTATTCATTCTTTGCCTTATTTTTACAAAAGTCGGTTTTTGAAAATGTAATGTCGTCTTGATGTTGAATTTTATAACTGACTATCTCGTCTCGTAAAAATTGAAAAATTGGAGCCCGTAATGTAAAATTTAACCAGTATTCATTCTGAGAAATAAATCGATCTCGTGTGAACTGTCTAAAAAAATTATATTTTTATGTATAATAAACAAAACTAAATTATAAAAAAAATATGACGAATTTAATTAATTATTGATTTTTAAAATTAGGTAATATTTAATTACCTTTAATTTTACATTAATTTAAATATCTATACAAAAAGAATTATGATTTTACCGGGTTTTTAATTTTTTCGAAAAAACTTTTCTCTTAAAAAATAAATCGTTAAAATTTAAGCGGTATTGTTTCGGTCTCATCCGAATTCAAGCAAATTTCGTTTCAATCACGAAATCAAGAAAAGTCTCGTCTTATCGTGCCACACGTTTTTTGATCTCATTTTGCTTTGGGGAATTTTACGCTTAAAATTGTAAAATTGTGTGGGTGTATCTATTTAAAATTATCTACATTTTATAATTAACTATTTTTTAATTCGTGTGTACATTTTTAGAGAACAATTTTACTATAATTCTATTATAACCTAGTTAGTATATTTTCATTTATTCTTCACTTTATAATCTGCTAAATTAATATATCTTTATTCTCAAGCTATCAAAATCATTTTCGACAAGAATACCTGGTACCTTGAGAGTTCCTTCTCAAGGTCAACTAGGATCACTAACTCTTTTCTCTTGAATAACTGAGCATTTTTTTAAAAAGTTAGTTTGTTTAATTTCTTCGGAAATTGAGGTCGATTAAAAAAATGCATTTAAAAAGACATCTTCTCAAGGTCAGTCAAGGTCATTAACTTTTATTCCCACAGTAGCTAATAAACTTATCTGAAAAATTTTTGTCTACGAACCAAACAGTTTTAGATTGGCCTATATTTTACACCCCCCCCCCCACCTTATTTTTAAAAGTAATTTCTAAGTTGTAATTTAATCAAACCACTGAACTAAACCAACAAAATAAACTATAAAATAATTCTATATTCTCAAATCGGGCCCATAAAATCAACCCCCCTTGTGTGCACGAGCCGGGTCTGTAATTCAAAGTAATTTCTAAGTTGTAATTTAATCAGACTACTGAACAAAGCCATCAACAAAACAAACTATAATATAATTCTATATTCTCAAATCGGGCCCTTAAAATCAACCCCCCTTGTCGTGCACGAGCCGGGTCTGCAGGCCGGCCGGCCGCCTCTCGCGTCCCTGTACACGCCCATAGAGAAGCTGCGGCGACGAACACACTGTAGTTACGTAAGAGTTCATTGTGTCAGTGTAAACAAAAGTCTTTCACGTGCCGCTCTATATCGTTCAGTGTGTATTTTTGTGCAAATCCTGTCGGTTTCATCTGCACTGATTTTGTCCCCGAACATTATTGTGATTAAAATGAATACGCCGCACTCGACTCTTTAGCGCAATCGCCTGCGTTGCCGAAAAAGGGTAAATTGGATTTTGTTTTATCGATATTTTGTTACTATTTTAACCTTCTATGGATATATATTTTTTATTCTATTGTTGGTAATTAACATTAAAAAATATATGTTTATAAAAAAAAATTGCTTGTTTTACATCAGGATACTCAAGAAACGGTAGATTCTTCTAGATTCTAGAAGCGCATTAGGTTACATTGCATTGGTTTGAAAATCTTAAATGCAAAAAAAGATTATAAACATTATAAAAAAATTAACCAGAACGGTTATAATTTTTGAAATTTCATTTTTTAACTATATTATTTCCTAATTTACATACGTTTAAATAGCATTTTCAGGGTTAACTTATGTATAACATTTAATTTATAAAAAATATTTTTTTTTTTTATTTACTTCAAAAATAATTTTTACATATTTCAAAAATTAGTTTATCAATATTTTACTTTTTAAATGTATCTATTACATTTTTAATATGCTTTTTTCTGTACTGCGCAAAAACGTAGCTTATTTGGGGAGAGGGGGGGAGGGGGACTATTCCATATACCTCCGAAATAAAAACATAATATAATTAAAAATACTACATTTTTTAATCATCAAAGCAAAATATCTACATTAAACAAAAATTAACGCAATGTGTGATAATTTAATTCTTTTCATACTAAAAAAATAATAATAAATGTAAACAAAGGATTTAACTATAAAATCCAGCGTGTACGTGCTGGGATTAAATTTAATATTTTAATTAAACTATGATAACGGTATGTTGGTAATTATAGTAATTAGCTGAAAGGTTATCAGGTGTGTTACATAACTTCAATTATTAAAAAAAAAACTATATAAACTTTATCGGCGTTTTTGAACAATCTAATACAGGATTGTAATTTATTAAATGGAACAGGATCATTTAATATGAATGAATTCTATATATAAATATAAATACAGTGGGCCCCCAACATTTATCCAATTTAACTCATTGTATATTGAAGCCAATAAAAAATGAAATGGCCATTGGTTCTGCAAATATCACCTATCCCTATATTGAAGGCTGCTATGGAATCCGTCTTATTTTTGTAGTTTTATGGGCCACAAAATAAGGTTTTGTTATGGTTTGAAGATTCATCATTTTAGACTCTTGTATTCACTTTCGAGATTTATTTTGCGAAAAAATTGTACGCAGATTTATTAAAATTTAACTATTTCAGCTAATATGTATGTTCCTGGTAGATTGTATTGAAGAAAGTTATGTTAATTTGTTTTTATTTCAGGGTGAGATTTCATTTTATATTTTATATTGATATTCAAAAACTATGATTTCATTATTTTAAACAATATGTTAAGGAGGAAAGGCACTGCGACGCGTCGCAGTGCCTTTTTGACCCGTCGCGACGGGTAAAAAAATTGTCAATGTTTGGGAATTTTTTTCACAGGTATAATTAATTACTTTAGTATCAGTTAGAGGATATTTTATTAAGTATTCATTCAATTTATTTAGTACCAATTTTTACTAAAAAAAATTTTTTTTTCATAGTCCCATCGAAATTTTGGGATGCGTTATCGGAAAAAAATAAATGTATATTTTATCAATATCTATATGTATGTAGCTATGGTTGTATGTGCCCGTTTTTTTCACAAAATGGCGAATTCTTTTTTAACACTATTTTTTTAATTCAAAAATCTGTTATGCACAAACTTAGCCACTGCTATTACGAAAATTTCGAAAATACTATTTTTTTAACAGTTCATAAATCTTTGAGGAATCACTAGGACAAGGTCGAAAAAAGTCGTTTCGAGAAAAACGCTTTTAATATTTTCTAAGGCTCATAAACGGCCTTGATACCTGGTCTCACTAAATTGACTGTAACTCGGGAAATTTTCGGAACTATACTTTAAAAAAAATGCATAAAAAATATAAGTTCATAAGTTCCTACTTTCTAGTAGATCCAAATAAGAATGATTTAAATATAATTAATTAAATAGGCAATGTATCATACATTTAAATAAAAAGATTGTTAAAACCTATTTGACATATGTATTTATATGAGAGTAATTATCAATTTAAGCTATTCTATATGTCAATTTCATCACACATCTTAAAAAAAATCAATAATTCGCATTCGTTTTCGCTTTCGCTTTCACAAAACTTTTTTTCCTTTCCTACTTGTATTCGCTTTCGATATACGTACGTACTTTCGTTACAACCCTACAGTCAGAAAATAAAACTTCTTTAGAATAGAGTTGGGCATTTGAGTTCATGACAGAGAGCGCTCTCTATAGTTCAGTGGTCTTTAATGAACTAGTTCGTTCTTCTAGTTCTTTTTGTTCATAGAATTTTTTTCCGGACTAAACGATTTCAATTTATTGATTTAGATATTTGGATTATTGGATTTTTAATGTACCTATAATTAAATTGTTTAATTAGTAATTTTGTATTACTATTTTTTCATCAAACTATAAAAATGCAAACTGCTGCAATTTTGAATTCGTTATTAATTTATAGACAAGATCGATATTTTTAAATGTATATATTTGCAAATTTTTTTTTTTTTTAAATCGAACCCTCGATATATATGAAAATTATGAAACATCTTCAATGATACATTATTTATTGTATTATTATTTAAACAATATATTTCAATTTCAAATAAAATCTGTGACATTCCTTTTTGTTGATTGTAATAAAATAATATAAAAATTACGTACTTTTGACAAGCATATTGCATTCATGTGAACAAAAAAAAAACAATATAATATATCTTTAGTAAAATAAATTCAAAATTGGTAATAAAGTATTGAAAACGTAAATTATTAAACATAAAAATCATACAATCTCGTTTTTTGAACAGTGTATTTGAAGTGTATCGGGAACTATTGAACTAAAAAAGCGGAGCGCATACGAACTAGTTCCTCTAATTCTCATGTAAGGTGACCAGGAGTCTCAGGGTTTGCACACTGGATCTCCGGACTCCGGGTTTGGGTGAAATTTCTCCGGGTTTTGCAAAAAATGACGACGACTAAAAAAAAAGGTCGTCAGGGGACATAACAGTGCAGATTATGGTAACAAATTTTATGAAAATAAAAATAAAAAGGATAAAATAAAAACAAAATAGATAAGATAAAATAAAAAAGGGGTCTTCATTTACATCTCAGGGTTTACCAAAACTAAAATCTGGTCACCTCATGTGGAAGCGCTCTTTTGAACTAGTTCGTTCGTGAACTACACACTACACATGTCTACTTTAGAAGAACAATTATAAAATATTTTCTTCATAAATTATTATTGACGGATACCTTGACCTCCGTCATTGATCGTTGTTTAATTTATATTTGTTTTTTTTTATTCTAATAGTAATTGATAGTAAGGGAAGGGGTACACACCGAGGAGGAAAAATTCCATTTAACAGTGCAATTTTAAAGCAATTTAAATTCGTATAGTTTGGTTAAAATTAAAACAATAATATAAAACATAATTTATTACGTATTATATGCAGTATGAATTAAGTCAAGCACTGGGTCATTTTAATAAAGTAAATGTGGTCACATTGATCAAATATAAAATGATTCTAATTTTAGTTTGATATTTTGGTCCTCAGTTCAACTGACTCATTTTCTTGAAATTAAATTTATTTTTGTATTTTATAGAAAATTAACTATTTTTTAGATTTATTTACTAACTAGCAGAGCCTGGCCCCTGATAAACAAAAGTTCGGACATTTTCCTCTTTTTAACATGGAGAGTCCAACATTATTTTCTACCTACCCCACCACTGCAAATATTCAAGTTTCTGTAAAATAAATTAATATATAAAGTCAATTTTATTATACTACTATAAGTTTTTTCAGCATTTCTATACCATGGACAACTTAATTAACTGCATACAATCAGATTCAATTTAACTAGAAGTTTAAGATTCAAACAAGTAAATATGAAGTATTTAAATTGAAATGTGCATATATATTTATTTATATCGAGGTTTTTGTCTATCTATACTTATGACTGTACTCAGCCGATATCAAGGTTGCTTAAGTCACGTATGCATTTTATTATTAATTTATGATTTTTTTATTAATGCATTTTTATTTATTCGCTTTGTTTTCTATCAAAAATACATTTGTTTATAAAATGTAAATAAAATTCTATATATGTATGTGAAGAACTGCTGTGATCAGCACATTAGCATAATCCCTTCCTGTCTTATGTCCTAGTGCTTCCTAACAAGTGCAGGCAGCCTTATTTGTACACATTACATGAAAACGTAATTATTTATACAGAATAAGGAGAAAAATAATAAAATATTAATGTTTCCTTCCAATGTTGATTACTTTTTCCTCATTTGTTCCATCCAGCCGGTCAGAAAAATGTAAAAAATACAGTAGCATTTGTTGTAATGTATTTTAGTAGACCTGACTCATTGTCAACAAAAATATATAACTTTTTTGAGGCGTTTTAAATAGATTTCTTGACAAGGTATTTGGCATAATTTTTCCTTATTATTTTTAGTCGACTATTGCATCATTCTTAACAAGCTATTCAGAGATATAAAAAGTAAATTGATTATTATTATTATTCAAATGTATATGTGAACAACTCGTATAAACATTTTTATAAACCTGTTAGGAATTTAACAAATTTTATAATATTTTAATGACTCACTGAAATTTATTTTTTTTAATATTTATCTATATGTGTATATATTATTATTACCGGTCGAATTTGCATGCAGTTTTCACCTTAACGTAGATTAGTTTTGTCCGAAATTAGAAGAAATGTTTCATTTATTAATCATTAATAGTTTCGAAGCTATTCTGAGACTCTATATTATTAGAAATTTATTATTAATTAAAAGATTTGTCATAAAAATTTGTAATTGATTTTCATCATCATTTTGTTTTATTGTTTATTATTAGAACATCTATAAAGAGGAAATGATTATTATTATTTACTTGTGGATTTTTTTATATTCTTTATATTGCCGGTTATGATACGTAATTTTCTTTAGAATTAACCATATTTTGACATTGAAGTACCTATTCATTTCAATAGAACCGTACTTATAAACAAGTCGACTCCGGACTCGCCCGGGTTTTACTTTTATATATTATTAGTTTTGCAGGTCTCAAAATGTTTAACTACGGCTTCCGACTAACTATTTATTATAGGTACTGCAATTTCATCAATTTGTAGATTAAAAAAAATTGCATTATCATATAACTTTTAATAGTTTTCTTCACACATCTCTAATATATGTATAATAAAATTGAGTCAAAATACAGAAAATATCAAATAGACCTACATATATTTATAATGGACGGTCTAATAAGTTTTCAACAACCCAAAATATAACCTCAAAGGTTTCTTACCCGAGTATAATTTATATGTATAATAGACGACTCACAAACTGTTTAATGTCCGGTGAAAATTGTCAAACATTTCATGAAACTAAAGGAGAACTGTCAGATAGGTTAGAAACCTCATTTGAAAGTGCTTGCTAGCTAGCAAATTTTGCTAGCTCCTTTATAATACTGGACATAAGAGTATGTTAAAAATTTGTTTCTTAAATGTGCCGCACAAAAAAGGTTGGGAAACTCTGTATTAGATTATAATTTTAGGCGTTTATGGTTTTTACCACCTCCGAACTTTTTCAGACATGATTGTCAGAAGTAAATATAATGCGTATATTATAAAAAATAATAATAAATTTTAATTTTTGCTAGCGGGTGCTATATTTAATGTCGTAGCACATTCAAACGAACCACACCTGCATGTAGATATAAAGTTGAGCAGGTTGATATTGTATGATGATTATAATCTCTTCAAGGTGATTTCCGAATAAAATTGTAATCATTTTTAGGTCACTGCAGTCGTAGATGCGTAGTATGTCACGTATCGATAGTTTCTTTTCTGGGTTTAATGTCTTGTTTATAACTTTGTATCATGGTCTATTAGTTATGCATTTATATAACCCTGCACTGCATTAAATTAAATTGACACTTAAAATAAATTTTACTACGAATAAGTTTTATTATTTAAAAAGTTTATTTTTGTTTCTAACAAAGCAAACTTTGGCATGTATTTTCAGGAAGTTAAAATCGTTTCAAAATTAATTATTGTATGGTAAATTTTAGATTGAATTTTAATTATTTGAAATTAACAGGAAATTGTTTTGACTTACAAATCGAAATGTTAAAATTTCTGGCGACAAAATTTTTCAATTTATAGAATTTAGAAACAAAAATTTTTAATTTTAATATACATTTTTTCACAACAAATATTTGTTATACAATGACATAAAGATCAAGTGAATTTTAAAACTGCAGTCAGACATTTTTAAAGTAAACAACAGATTGTGACCAATTTATTATTCATATGGAAGTTTTTCAAACTATACTTTTTGTTGTTTTGAGTCAAGGTTGTTTTTATTTTTTCTTGTTTGAATAATTATATAATTAATAATACATTTTGGTTCGATGCGTATTAAAAAGATTATGTAGGTAATAAGAAAGTGTAAACAAATACATATATAGAAACTTAAATAACTGTATCGAACGGAAATACTTATAATAAATGCTTGTGGAAATATAAAGGATATGACTATTGTTGTTATTAAAGATATATCACAAATTGGTCTATGTAATTAAATAAAATTCATTTGTCATTGTAGTATATTGTTTTTTGGTTAATAAATAATAATGATTTGGCGATTATTTTTTAATTGCAGTAAAATAATATAAATTACAAAATTTTGAATAGTCATTTTTTGATTAAATAATCAAATATGCACGTAGTAAGTACTTTTTATAATTGAAGGTCTTTTCAGTGTAGGTCACCATTCTTTTTATATTTTGTAATCATCCAAATCGAAGATAGACGAAATATAATTTAGCTTCAAAAACTCGCCTTGAAAATTATAAAGAAAATATTAATATTTCGTGGTTTTTAGTAAAACAAAAGTTATTTTCAAAATATACGTAGAAAAAATAACAATGTATAACGCTAAAAATCAATAATGTTAAAAAAAAATCAAATATAGAAAAAATTTAAAAAGCACAAAAAATTACATTTTTTAAAACATTTATAGTATTTCCTTTATTACCATCGTAGAGTACATAAAAAATCTACAATAAAAAAATGTTCATCTAACACATATTACCCACAAATACCTTTTGATACACGTATTTATGATCATAAGGAATATCTTTTCCAAAAGTATTGTTTAGGTTATTTTTAATTATTCAGTTTTGTAGGGGAATTCATAACGAAGAAAATTGTTTTTTTATTTTTGCACTCTGACCAATAATACAAGTACAAGAAAACCGTAAAAAGGTAGTTTTTCAAAAAAGTCAAAAGTTAAAAAATGGTCCTTCCTTCCAATAAAATGTTCGTAAATATGGCCAATTGACCACTGATAAATAATCTCCAAATTAAAAATATTAACATGTACAATATACTAGACTAGATGTACCTATTGAGATAATTAATTTTTATCAATTTTCAAAGGGTAATTTTTACCCTCAAACGTATGTTTTATAAGCTAAAATATATATAGGTCATCAGCTACTTCGATGACTTACTAAATACAAAAATTTAAAGTTGAAAAAACGATGAGATACCTACCGAAAAAAACCATGTATAGTTCAGAAGAAACAGGTTCGGCAATGTGATTATAATGCTTAGGCCGGTCATCTTTCATGATACAAACTATATATTATTATATAGTTTATTTTTTGTTTTATATCATTAATTTATAAACATATGTATATCATTTTTACCGACATCATCTATATATAGAATAATAATATGTATATTTATTTTATTTTCAATGTCGTGATCAACTGTTTTATTATTTGTATCTACATTTATCGTTTATTTATGATACACAATCTGGAACATAGCTAATAGTCATAATTATAGCTGTTGTAATTATTCAATCCTACATTTTTTTGATATCAGTCATAAAATAGAAACATGTGACCATAAATTTCAGATTCATGTATTACATAAGCGTATATATTAGAGGTTTATTATTATTTTTATGGAAACAATAAAATTCTCTATCGATATTTTGTCATTATAAAAATGTATCATTATAAGTGATATTGCAATTATAGGAAAATTTAAATAAGCACTTTACAAAAACGGTCTCTGTCACCGCTTCGACCTTGTAAATATATTACATGTTAGCTGCGTTAAAACGCAGCGCCGTTTTGACGCAACTAACATGCCACTTGTATTGAATCACATATAATAGATTTACAAGGTCGAAGCGGACACCGTTTCTGTAAAGTGCCAAGGCTTGAAAGTCTTTTTAAAGTTGAATAATAATTATTGAATGAAAGATTCGGTTTATTAAAAAGTTCGCCCGGATATTATGTGAGATATAGATATCTACTTAAACATGCGACGAATGTTGACTGTCAAACTTTCAAAAAAGGGAAGGCTGGATATCCCCCTTCTTAGTTTTATATTGATCAATAATCAATAATAAAAATGTACAATTCTATTTATAACACTACATTCATTCATCTATACGAAAAAAATCTGTCTTCTCTTTCAAAAAAATCTAACCACGCCCGTTGATACTATCTAATAATTATATAATATTTTACACGAAAAATTAAATTTCCTTTTTATCTGTGTCATATGTTGTTAGGAACGAACATCTATCGTTAAATGATGCACATCTGTATAAATAAAATAAAGTGTTTGCATATTTAATAAATAAAATGTATTAAATATTGACATGCTTGTGATACTAATATTTAATATCAACGACTTCCCGGAAATCTTAAAATATAATTAAATGTTTTATAAATAAACCAGTGATATCGTGTCTGTATATATGTATATTTTACAAACAAATTGTGTCTCTGAGTATGTACAGAGTTATGAATGAACTTGCACAATATCTGTTGTGTATGGTGTCAATAAACTCGTAACGTTTTCGTATGTATCTTTGCACGTAGTCTTCTCACCTTCATATAAATACCGGCCCAAAGTGCGATTAGCTTTCACCAAATGAGCAGGTCAATGAATTTTCTAAAAATATAATAATTTGTTTGTTTACATCTTATATAGATAACCTTACGTATTTTATTGTTAAATTATGAAAATATTTTGAATGGTGTTGATTTTTAATGTACCGTAAAATGTTGATTACGTTTTTTTTTATAATTTTGCATTTTTATTAAAGTATATTTTTAAATTTATTTATAGAGAGTGTAAGGGTGGCCGCACATGTTTTACGGTTATCGTATCAGGTTCCCTGACGCGGTTACTGGATCAGGGAACCTGAAGGTCGAAATAGCATGGGAACATATGGCGCATTGCACACGTATACAGTCCGGTTTGAAACAGTGCATACAAACAGCGAGCGAAATGCATCGGGTTGAGTCGTCCGGTTAAAAACCTAATCAGGGAACCTGAAGGTGAACTTAACATGTGTTTGCTATGGTCTCCGCACATGAAGGTTTTTTCATTATTTCCAAACGAAAAATAGCTATTGTTCTCACTTTCATTTATTTATTATTATTCGAGCTAGAAGATTGGTAAAATGGACGATTGGGATTGATAATTGTGATACCAAAAAACAATTAAATTAATTTGTAATCTTTCAGAGATATAATAAAATATATTCTCTACGACCTAACGGTTTTTTTTTTTATTTGCGACAGTAAGTTCATGTTTTCTTTCTCATTAACACTACTGAACTGAGCAAATTAAAACCTAACCCAATCAACCGTACGTGTGCGGGGCTTGTCAGGTTCCCTGATCCGGTAACCGCGTCAGGGAACCTGATACGAAAACCGGACGTGTGCGGCCACCCTAAATCGTCAAAATTAAAGTGGAGCTTATGATACTTATATTATTGATATCGATAGTATTGTACTTTATAAATACTAGCTGTTGTTGCCATCGTTGCCTAGGTGGATGTCGGAATATCACCAAATTGGTGTAATTATTATTAAGACCAAATAATATTTTCTCAATTCTTCCATGCATTGTTTATTATATCTCTGGCCATAGCCTAGAAAATTAAATTTAAAAAAATTGCCTAAAGAAACCCGGGCGTGGGAGCACGCGATAGATTGTATACAATCAGAATTTAATTTAAAAAAAAAAACATA
This sequence comes from Sialis fuliginosa, assembly GCA_961205875.1. Taxonomy (NCBI): domain Eukaryota; kingdom Metazoa; phylum Arthropoda; class Insecta; order Megaloptera; family Sialidae; genus Sialis; species Sialis fuliginosa. The sequence goes on along the minus strand of OY540818.1, from coordinate 11,496,917 downwards.
ATTTTGAGTTAATTCTTACTTCTTTGATATGATAGCGTGATACACCGTATATTACTCAGAAAGTAAAAACAAAACGTTGGTAAAAGTTCATTCAAATCGGTTCAGTAGTTACTAAAATTAGTGTTAAAAAATCCACGAACTTTTCCTATTTATTATATTCGTTTAGAATCTTAGAAACAAAGTCAAAAATGAAATGTTTGAAGTTGAAGATAAAGTTAATATCTACTGCTAAAAACGGAAAGATACAGACACTCATCTTTAATCAAAATATTCAAATTACATAATATGAAAAAGTAAATAGGTTATTTCATAACGTCGAAAAAAGTACATGACAATTTCTTGGAGTAATGTATTTTACCCGGAGCTTTTCATGTCATAAGAAAATAAAATACAGCTTTATTCAGCAGTTTGATGAAATCGATTACATCCAGTATATTAGTTTAGCAGAGACATAAATTTAAAGCAACATACGCATTTATCTGTAAAAGACTGTCAATCACGCAAAGAGCCACACATTTTAACAAGTAAACAACTTAATATTGGCCTATTCAGTTACCAATGCGACTTACTCCACTTTTGTCGATTTTCTTATTTAATACCTACTACAATTTGATTTTTTTTTTTTTAGATTAGAGTATGTAGTGTAGAATTTTCTTTACTTTTTATTATTTTGTGAAATCGGGACAGTTTTTTGTCTAGGGCCTAAGGCCTACTTTGACAAAGGGTTTGGATCAAGGTATATAAAGACAAGGTAGTCTCATCAGCTCCTTGACCAATCAGCGTTGGAGCGGGAATTGACGTCACCACGAAGACATATTCAAATGTTATAAATGTACATATAATAGAATATCAATTACAAAAAAAAAAATTATTTATTCTTGTTTTTGTATTTTTGATATTTTAATAACACATACAATCAAAGAAGTACAAATTCGGCATTGCAAAATCATAAAAAGCTGTCAAAATCACAGAACTTAAGAATAGTAAAAATGACGCTTCCCGAATAGACCAAATTGTCTGTGACAGCTTTTTTATGATTTTGCAATGTCGAATTTGTACTTCTTTGATTGTATTGATTTGATTGATATTCTATTATATATTTATAACATTTGAATATGTCTTCGCGGTGACGTCAATTCCCAAAAATTATTTTGTTATTAATTTAAAATATCGATATGAAATTTTTATTGATACGTTGTGTGCACGAAGCTTAATACGTATAGAAGAACGAAGCATAATGAAGTTAACTTTAAATTAAACGAACGTCTCATATTCGCACGACCACGGCCAAAAGATTCCATTAGATTGTATGTAGTAGGTAGAACGGTATGCATGCTACAGGTCTGTCTAAAATTAATACAGTATAGCGTCGATTATTCGAACAAATTGCGACCGAGGGTAGTTCGGATTAAAAACTTCCAAAAATATTTATAATCAACCTTAAAATCTAAAAATATTTATAATCAACCTTAAAATAAAATTTCATGGCGTTTCTTGATAGTAAGAATTACGGTATTAAAACAATGGTGATATATATGAAAAATATCTTAATAATAATGTAATAGTAGTGACGTAAAATATAAATAAAAACAAACTTGTTTGTTTAAACGTCAAAAAATTTAATTAAGAAAAGGTAATCGCAAGCTTTCGATTCACAGAATCATCGTCAGGCTATTAATAAAGAATTAAATTTGAGAACGATGAATATTATTGAGATAACAACATCGTTCTCAAATTTAATTCTTTATTAAAAGCCTGACGATGATTCTGTGAATCGAAAGCTTGCGATTACCTTTTCTTAATTAAATTTTTTGACGTTTAAACAAACAAGTTTGTTTTTATGAAAAATATCTTATATACGATCAGTGTCAGAGTCACTAACTGTACAGTTTAGTAAATTCAAGGACCACTGTTTTGAACTCCAAAACGAATCCATAGATAATATCACAAGAATAACATTCCGTCAGTGCCGGATTAAGCCAGCGCGGGCCTGTAGCAAATATTATAAAGAGGCCCTTGACAGTGGCGTAACTAGGAGGGGGGGGGGGGGGTGACACCCGGGGTGAAAATCGATAGTGTCATCCCCTCAGAAAGTGCAAGCTTTTGAATGAGCTTTGGTTCATGCCAATCTAATAATTTTTCGCGGAGATATAACTGTTTGAAAATTCGATTTTTTTTTACTTTTCTTTAATTATCCCTTAATTTTCTTGAGGTATGTTTAATAAAACACCACTTTTACAGACAAATTTTTCTCAATTTAATGTGGGCAAATTTAGAAAAATCGATTAAAAAAATTAAAGATCCGAGCTTTAAAAATCGAATCGAGATCGGAAACCCTAAAATTAAATTATTAATTACTGTAGATTTGGATACCCCGTATCAACCATTGGACGGTAGGTGGTAAATCCAATAATGTCCGGTATCATAAAGGACCTAACAAATTTGTTAGCTAACAAACACTTTCAACTGAGGTATCAAACATATATGACAGTTCTTTTGGAGTTTGTTGATGACTTTGACAAGTTTCGCGCACGCGTTGAAGGTAAATACAAACGGTATTAAAACAGTGGTGATGTTATGAAAATTATTTTGTACGGTTAAAGATGCCAACTGTGTTACAATTAATTGAAGTGTCACTGCTCTAAATTCCATAACTAATCCATAGATACTAGTACAGTATTAATACCCCATATGAATGTAATTGCTAGCTAACAAATTTTGTTAGGTCCTTTATAATACCGGGCATAAGAGATATTTTTTGCTAAACCGCGGGGCCCGTAGCATTTGCTACTCCTGCTACATAGCTAATCCGGCACTGCATCCCGTTGAATGTGCTTGTTAGCTAACAATTTTTTTAACTTCTTTATAATACCGAACAATAGTTTGAAGTTAACTAATACGATATAAATACAGTTTATATAAAAGTATTATAAATATATTTTTAAATACCTTCTCAGAACTTCAGACTATATGAAAAATAATGAAAAAGTGGTATTTGCGTCCAAGGCGGTCTTATGAAAAGAAAAATCTTAAAATAGTTTCGAAATTTTCCATTAGAAATATTATTGAGATATAAAAAGGTTATGTATGTCTTCTACAAAATTCGTGCAATTTATGTTTACATTAGCTTGATTAAAACAGTTCTAAATATTTTTTTTCGTAAAATATATCCCGAATGAGAATTAGTAATATATTACGAAGATATCATTTTTTTAACTTTACTGAAAAGTAAGTTACAATGTAAAAAAATGGGGTAGTTTTAAGATCCAAAATACAATTAATTTTTAGGTAATTCTAGAATTAGATTCTATAATAAAACAACGGCACCAAATACAAAAATGGTCTTAAAAAATGTTTGTATAACCCTCTGTTATTTTTGATCTGATCTAAAGTTTAGTTGTAATACATTTCTTCTTTATCTACTCTACTGATTCTTTACATCGGAATATGTATTTAAAAAATATTGAAAAAATAAAAATAAAAAAACGTGCCCATTTTTGATTTTTAAAATACATATTCTGAATTTGTTTTATTTATACAGGTATATTATTTTTTACAGCAAAACATTAATTGTAGGTGGATTTTAACATTAATAAATTAATTATATTCAATAATTCAAATCGGCATCCTGTAAATAAGGAAAATAATTTTTCCAGCCCGCTATACATTTTAAAGTGTTATATGATACTCTCTTCATAAAGGAGTTAGTAATATACTCCCTACTATATAGAACGTTGAGAGATAATTATAGTTTATAGCCCAAAAATTAATCATAATTAGTTAGAAACCATAAATATCAAGTTACATAACATCGATCAGTCAGAATAGATTAATGAAGTACCTACTTGGAAAACAAACGTTCAATATTTCATTTATTTAATGTATGTATGAGCGGTGTCAAATGCATGAAAATTGGTGGAAATATTATCATTAACATTCTGATGCAATAAGCAAAATATTAAATTGATTGTCTACGCCGTTTAGAAAATATATTGATTTTAATTTAACATTTCTTCTTATGTGAAAAACTAATTGATAAAACGGTCATAGGTACTGGCACCAGTTATGGCCGCTATAAGAGCAATTGTTTTTGTGATTGACGGGATTATTTTTTGTAATTCCCATGAACTCATGTTACGAATAAAACAGGTAACTATTTATTTAATCAATTTAATTATCAAAGTCCGCAAATATAGTTTTTTTTTTTTTTTAAATTATAGCCTTTTATTTTGTTTATGTTTTTTCTCTGGTAATGGATAAAGTAAAATCAGTAATGAGCACGCAGTGATGGGCACTTGCTAATGATTACAAAATGATAAGTACTACGACACAAAAGATATAAAAGAAAGAATCGTCAAATTTGAAGCAATGTTATAATTATAATAATTAATAAATAAATTATACTAATAATTAGTTTAAATGTCCATCATGTTGATACCTATTGGCCGATTGCCATCAAATCACGCTGTAAGACAGTTAAATGTATATAGATTAATATTCAGAAATGGTATTAATCAAATATCAACAAATATTTCTAATTCAGTACATTTAATTTAAAAATAACCATTACTGGAGTCATATCCAATACTGGTGCCAGTACCTTATTTTTTATTTATTTATGATATTTTAAATTATAAATGTTTTACTTATAAAATATTTAAAAAGTAAAACATTTATGCAAAATATCATTAGTATTCACTACACCGTTTCTCAGAAATTAATTGCAATACAATAAAATTTTAATTTTGTGTATTGTATAAATTTGACAACATGGGAACTTAACGCAACCAAAAAAAAAGGTCCTCAATTTTTTATTTTTGTATATTCTGGTCTGCAGTAAATTGGGTTTATGCTAAGCGGCCCAGAAGGTTCAAAAGGTCAGACACCTGTGACCTATATAATATATGATATATCCCTAACAACCCTAACTTTTATTACTAAAAGAAAAATTTGTCTAATTTAAAGTTTAGCGAGTTTATAGTTACTTTTATATCCAATTGTACCTCCCATTTACAGCCTGATTATAAAACATCGATTTTACCTAATTTACCTACTTAATCTTTTTGACTTCTGAACGATTCAACAGTCTATAAAACATTTTAGTTTAACAATCCATTCACAATATTTGCTGAATTCGCTCAAACCGAAAGTGAACGTGTAAATAATAAACACTAAATCGACATCGATTTTCCCGACTGGGTTAGTTGCGTCTGGCTTCTGAACAGTTCAACACCACCCACATACATTTGACATACCCCATTCACCGTATCTGCTGTGTTCACTCGTACCGCGTGTATAAATAATAAATATGAAATCCCCGTTCCATCACAGACCTGTGTAGAGGCGTACCGCTTCCGTCGCCCGGCGCTAGCGCGGTGATGGGTTGCTATTAATAGAGCGGCGTCCGGGAGCGCGCGTCGCGTGACGTCACGGGTATGCGTGGCTGACGTCACGTAAGCCACCGCTCTCTGGAATCGAACTGAGTTTAATTGATACCATCGCGCTCAAGGAAATATTTGTTGACGACTTTAAATGTAGGCAATTGTTTTTGGGGGGAGAATGGCACATGTTTAATGTTTTGTTTGTTAGTTTGATCGATTTGATTGGATCAAGTGTTGATGAAATGTGAAATGATGACATTGTATGTCTCGTTTAGACTTACATTAGTATCGATTTACAGATTAATCGGTTGTAGCTAAAAATATTTACATCTTGAAGCTCTACTGCATCCTTAATGTCTGTCTGTCTGTCCGTCCGTTAGTGCGCTTATCACTCAAGAACCACTTATCCGATTTACGTGGTTTCTTTTTTAATTCATAGGCTATATTTTGTTACGTTAGGTAACATAACAACTAAGCAGTGACGATAATAGTAAATCAAGTCAGAAAAATTTGCCGTCGGCGCGCTATTTTGCAATACGCTGCCTAAACCGTTCAATATTGAACAAAATAATGTATTATAGAATTGTGTAGAATCAAAAGATCTACAATAAAGTCAGCGACACCATATGTCTAACTTTTATATTTAAGCCACAATGATTGCTTTTATGTTACAAAGAAAATTAAAAATATTTGGGTTTTGTTTACGTGGACTTATGACCTGCAAAACATTAATCCTTATCGAAATAAATGATTTCATCGTCATAAGTACTTTATTATTACGATAATAATTAATCGTGTTTGTACTTAATTCAACTATATTTTTCAAAAATCCTAAACAATAATTCCGTAGTCCAAGCGGGTGAAATCGCACGGGCCCAGCTAGTTTAGTACAAAAAGAGGAAACTCTAAATGATTTTTTTCTATAAAAAATAGGCAAAATTCAAATTAATGATTTAATAAATTCAATCAATTTTCGGAAAGTTTGATGAAAGTTGGTCAAACTTTGTCAAACTCACGCTCGATGGAAAAAAAGTTTGTGAAAAATTCGTAGAATACCTAAATAATCAAAAAGCATTTACTTGTTGAAATTTTAACTTTTAAAATTTAACCAAGCATGAGATATTTGATTAAAATTTTTTTAGATATTCCTTATTTTCAATTTAATAATTTATATAAATAACAAGTTTAAAATGCATTTTTAATTACCGTTTTTATTGAATAAGAGTATAATTACTGTTAGAATTGTTATTAATTAGTATACTATGTTTTGTGATCATAAATTTTAATACGGCTGTTATAACTTCGATAATTGCAACTGATCTACTAATCAATAATTGCAATTGTTTGTTGATTTTAATATTTGTTAATATATACATTACGATTTTAAAATAACTATTGTATTTATGTATGTAGTGTACAAACATTTTGTATTTTATTAATTTGAATTACTTCATCTCGAACTGATTTAATTTCCCCATTTTCTCCAATTTATATTCATATTAAAACACAAAATACATAGAAGTTCAAATGCGTTAATTTGCTTAAGAAATTACAGTAAATATTCACCAAGTCACAAAATTCTCACAAATTATTTGCATAGAATATTATTTATCTTTATGTCTGGAAAAATATTTAAGACTTAATAATTTAATTTTGTTTGCAAACAAACCTTTAGTCAATCAATTTGCTGATAAAATGTTGTTGGCACAACAACGTGACACATACTGCCATCAAACCTCGTAGAATTTTGCCAAAATTGTGGCATCTGTTTCGTAATTGTTAAAATAAACAAACTAAAAATAAAATTTAATTTATAAAAAAATTACTCAAAATTCTAATATTTTATAAAGAATAATCACTGAAATTAAAATTAAAATTACAATTCGTCATGGAATTATCTATCTTCATAGAAATTAGAATAGCATTATTACTGTTAAAGAATTTGTTCGCGAAACTTTTACTTGAAAATTTCTTTAATTCATGATATTAGACGAACAGGAATATTTTTAATTAACTACATTTTCCTTGGTTTATATTTTATAATCTACTGATTATACTACAATATATTTATTATTCTGTGCTGACTACCTACTTTTCATTTATGTGACAACTTAATCTAAGTTGTTGTTTTTTTTTACTTTTTCATTAAATATTTACATTACAAAATGAAATTTCCGTTTGAATTAACATTTACTAGTTAATTTATTTAATTCACAATAATATAATTTAAGTTGTTTTTTTTTACTTTTTCATTAAATATTTACATTACAAAATGAAATTTCCTTTTAAATTAACATTTACTAGTTAATTTATTTAATTCACAATAATATAATTATAGTTTATATAAAAGAAATACTTCAACTAATTGTAAGATTAGATTTTCCTTTATTTTTACAATCTTCTGACTACCATTTTAACATATTATTCTGCGCTTTTCATTTCTGAGACAACATAATCCGTTTTTTTTTAATATTTCATACTGAAATCGGAAAAAATAAACACACGGAATCAACAATGTGTATATCTTTCTGTCTGTCACAACCTTCTAGCTACTAAATTTTTTGACCTGGAAAGTTGAGATTTGGTATTATATGAATCAATAAAGCTGTTTCTTTCAGAGGGGCAAACATTTTTATTCAATCTCAGCGAATGGGGTATCAAATGAAAGCTGACGCGTCAGGGAATATAAACATATAAACGTTTTGTTATTATTAAAATCTTCGTTTAGTAATTTTTCAAAAAATCGTAAATAAATCCGGAAGATACTATGTGAAAAAATTTATTTTCACGTATTTTTCTTTTTCCAAAAAATTCAAAATTATATTCTACATAATACAAATGGAAAATTCTTGTTGATATTATTTAATCTACAACTACTTAATTGCTGTGTTTGAAATTAATTTTCAACTTTACTAAAGTTTGAAAGGTTTTGGATATGTAAAATTCACGTTATCTAGTATCATCCCTAGTGTTCACAAATGCAATTAGAAATAAAATAATCGAATAAATTTAAAAAACTATATAGTACGGAACACTAATACACGATGCTTGACTTGCATTTGACAAATCTTTTTTTTAACATTTATTTATTGAATACATTAAAAATGAAATATTATGAGCATCTACACAATATTTACGAAGACTTCCAGGTCATATTTATCTGATCTCCAATTTAAATTATTTTTCATGACAGTCCTATTTCCTTACGTGATCAAAACAATTAATTTACCACTAACAAACAAAATAAATATATAGTTCATATACTTTTAATTATGTATTGTAAATAAAATTATTAACTACATCGCTAGTTATTTTTGATACAGTCTATATTTAAATAATGACTTATTTTCGACAAAACACGCAATTAATTGTAATGTTTACCCTTTTTGGAAAGCGTAGTATTGTTGGGCGTCACATGTTTACGCCATGTAGCTTCAATTAGCTCTTGTATATTTTCATTAATTAATTTCGATGCGGTCTATTCATATTATAATTATTTTGACAAAGTAATAATAACTTTGGCACATATTTTAAATTGATCGCAATTTGCACAAAGTTGAAAATGACCGCAAATTGTTTATATGAAGTTGTAATACATGTATATAGTCAAATATCTTATAACTTTAGTTATAGAGAGAGGTTCGAAGTAGACAAACAAAACCTTATGTGATACATAATTGTTAATTGGTACAAACTTTGTTAGTTACGCATTTTTTTAAATCGGAATTTTTATACAAAAAAGAACAAATAATAAAACCCAATGTTTGTATTATATTGTTCGTTCTGAAAGCTTTATGTAATTGAGGAAATGTAAAACAAAAGTACACAAGAACATTGTTGATACAATACGTATTATATTTATATAGCGTCTCGTGCCTCGGCCGTGATATCAAATTATCTGTGGCACCGTATAAATAATGTCTTATTAGGTTCACACAGAAATTGAACTTGACAAGGTCTGTGAAAAAGTTTGTGTAAATATAAATATTATGTAAAAGTATTCTAGTTTTTTATTTCGTTATCTTTTTACACAGTTTAATTTAATTGAAAAGTTTTCATTTAACTTTTCAGAAGCTACAACGACTTCTGCATTCGTTAAAGTTTAAATTTTTGCTATTAAAGACCATAGCCCCCACATTTTATCATGGGCGCCCTGACTTAAATTTTATGCGGGTCCCCTCCTGCTAAAAAACCTAATGTCCGGTATCATAAAGGACCTAACAAATTTGTTAGCTAACAAGCACTTTCAACTGAGATATCAAACTTATATGACAGTTCTTTTGGAGTTTGTTGATGACTTTGACAAGTTTCGCGCACGCGGTGAAGGTAAATACAAACGCTATTAAAACAGTGGTGATGTTATGAAAATTATTTTGTACGGTCAATGATGCCAACTGTGTTACAATTAGTTGAAGTGTCACTGCTCTAAATTCCATAACTAATCCATTTGGCGCCCGAGGCATAATAGACCTCCTAGCCCCCCCCCCCCCCCCCCCCCTCGCTACACCACTGATGGCCGTAGTAAAATTTCGTGTTTGCGTCATTGTGGAACGCATCCCCGATGCGAAGAACGATCTGCAGGTGTTCTTATATATTATATATCCTCGGTACGGTCCTGTCTATGTATATTACCCTTATATACGAAAGTCCTTGGCAAATATCCCAATGTCGATGCAACTTTTGTATTGTTGTGTTTTGTAACAAAACGTTAAAAATAATGCTTATATATAAACAAATGTTATAATAACACGTGTGTCATCTCAAAAATAGGAATATGTGTTTGCATTTTTTTTAAACTAGGTTATGTAAAATTTTTTTAATCCTTGTATTATTTCAAATGTTATTTATAAAAAATAAAAAATCGCGAGCTCTTTTAGTTATTCTGAAATATATTTCTTTACATATAATAAAATTTGCATTTTAATAAAAAAAATAGTAATTGTAAGTATGACTAATCTAACGCCTGACAAACAATAAGATTACTTTATGGATCAGGGTGTGCCCTAGAGCGATCAAGGCTGGAAATAAATTAGCAAACTCCACTTATTCCATTCACTGTCTTGATTTTTAATTTTGATACCCGACCAATATTAGCAAAGTCCTTTCAGAAATCTCAATATAATCCTTCGATATTTGTGAGAGTTACGTTTATGAGAAACACCGCGTATACGGAAATTTTAAGATAACAAAATACGGATTAATTTTTTATTTTTGGAAACTTTTTTTTTTTATTCTTATGAGGATAATCAATTTTAGAAGTCCGTACGAGACCAAGGTGAGATCGATTTCAATTTTCATGAGTTGATCACTTTAAAATACAGTAAAACTTATGTTTTCGAAGGAAATGTTAAACAATTGTAGGTGGTGGTTTCAACTTATAGAAAGAAATGTTTTTATAGGAACAGTTTCGACTTAAAGAAGGTTAACATCTACGTTGTCGAGTTATAGAGATCGTAAAACGTTAATTTCGAGTTATAGAGAGTAAAAATGTATTGAAAAGAACTCCTAGAAAAACCATAGTTAGTTTGAGTTATAGAGGGTTCATACTGCGAGTAATAGACATTCTGGGTTCTGAAGGGAAGGGAAAATACATTTTCTTAGACTTATCGAGGTTGTACTGTACTTAAAAACCTGGATATGAAATTTACATACATATATAATGTTTAAAAGTCGGGACCTTTAACGTAAATTATCAAGTATAATGTAAAAGCGGCCTTCCGTAAAAACAGTGTATTATTATTTATAATGCAAAGTGACAGTTTTAAGATTCATTGTCGGACACGATCAGGAATCACGTGAAACAAGGAAAACCGACCGCGACGGCACTACGTGACGAACCTTGTATTGTGTATCTATACTGTAAATATTTAATTGCGGTGAATATACCGGAAAAAACCACCCGAGTAACAAATACGTATAATAATTATTTATAAATACTATTATATAAATAAACGTATTAATACTAGGGTTTTATTTTTGTTTTTGTAATATATATCTTATACAACTGTTTGTACGATTTTTATTTTTAGATGGATTTTGATGAAACAAATTTCGTGGAAGGCCGGAATATGATGATGGAGTGCTTGAGATTTTAAATTATAAATTAATAATTCGGTATTTGTCTATTATGCCGATGTTTTGATATTTTCGTAATTATATTTTAAATAAAATAATTGTGGTGGAGATTGAGTATAAATATATAAAAAATATTTCTATAATTTGAAAAATGATGGGCCAATCGAATTATTGCATTATTCTGTAATTGTGTTTGTAACTATTGAAATACAACCTTTATCAAGTAATAAATATACAAATAACTGCTTTTATTTTTGGGGACCTTTTATATAATTTACTTCAGGAACTTAAATTCCTAGTTATACCACTGGCCACTAGAGATTGTCCTAACCACGAACAATTAATTTACTACTTTATTCTAATTTACGTGTACCTACATTTAGAATTTAAAGAAATTTATAATGGAAAAAATTTTAAAATGAGCAAAAAAATATACAATGAAAAAACGAGATAAATTGAAACTGAGCAAATTGACAAATTTATGAAAATTTTAATAAAATAAATGTAGACAATTTTTAACGATTTCTGTTTCTTTGTTACAGGCCAACAGTAAAACTTCCCCCTAGAAGATTTCCTGTATCCGGATCAAAGCGACTGATCTTTGCAATAAGACATCTACATACAGCATTGAACGTATGCTGTAGTGAAGTGGAAACAGTGGCGATCTAACGGAACATCGCCATTTAAATCCATGCTAACGTTACGATTGGTATCGACGCACTTTCTCAAACAGCCATAGAGACGACAATGTGTCGGGACCGAGATATGAACCCGTGATTGAAAGCTAAATATAAACGCGTGAAAACGATTTATTTCATCAGTATTCATCCACAAGCAATAACATTTAATTTTCACTCCTGTTAGCTAACATATGTATATGTTTTTCAAATATAGATAATTAGTGGTTTTTTATTACATCATCATTCCAACCGAAATTGATATATTAATCGAAAACGTGTGGCACTACGCAAGAAGTTGTGTGGTAAGTTTCAATATTTATTGTCATAAAGTTAATGTTAGAATATGCGTATACATATTTAGTAATGATACCATATCTTAGAATTTAAAAAATTACATAAAATGTTCAATAATTTCCATTTATACCTATTTATAAACAATTTTTCATTTTACAATACTTAATTTGCTAAAATCCATAGACAATAGATAATTATCAAATACCTCGTACAGAAATTGGAGATTTTTATTTTACATTATGTAGATACCGGGCAAAAAACAATAGAATAATTATTGCATTATTAATATTAATCAACTCAAGTTTCTGTTTTATAAATCAAAAATACACAAAAGATAACAATAAAGTACATTACAATTAATTATTATATATATCTTTATTTAATAATTTTTATATAAAATTTTATCAGGTGAAGATAATGTATATAAGTGAATGCAAATGTAATGTTCTTTAGTTCAAGTATTTGAATCAAATAATATTATATGTCGCATACATTTACAAGTAGTCTATTGTTTGAATATAAATACAAACACATTCCCGTCAATAGCAATCTAATAAATAGGACAAATACTGAGAGTGCTGTAACTGGATACTGTATTTGTGCTATCTATTAGATTGCTTTACATTTACATCAATATATATTCAGCTTATCTAACAGAACATATTGATTTCATGTATTTAACATACACGTGTTACAAACATTCGAATCCACTTTAAGTAATTTGTGTTACAGTGTGGTTCACACGAGGTGCGAAGACGGGAGGCAATGCGGCGTCCAACGGTAGAAGACTGTGGCGGTTCAGACGGGACTGCACATCTCAACGACAACACAACGACTAATGAGAGCCGTTTTTCAAAAGTGAAACGTATTTTAAGCGGAACTCTGACGATCGGACGTTCACACAGCCGGAAACAAAATGAGAACGAGCAAAAGAAAGCCGAGACACGCAAGAGGGACCATTCTAAAGAACATTTTGGAGAAAGAGATTCAGAAACAAGTTGCATAAAAAGAAAAGAAGTGGACAAGAACTTGGCGAGAGAATGCTTGAACGAGATCTACTGCAATAATGAGACTATTGCTTCGTACATCAATAACAAACAGTTGATAAGCGACGAGTACAACCAGAATGAGAAGCATGGACGGAAAAGAAAAGAGCGACATGAGAGTATCGGTTCACTGCAACAGGAACGCAAGCTCATACGATCGAGTTCAGAAGAGAGACCGGTGAGTATTCACGATGATAGCTCCGCTAAAGATATCAGAAGAGTTTCAAGTCATGAAGATTTCAAGAAAAATCCTGTTGATACAACTGAAGACTGTACCTGTAAACTAATAGTACAAAAAGAACCGCTTCATGAAATAATTATCAAAGAAACCAATATTAAATCTAATGGAACATGTCATGTCAATAACCAGAATAACAAACAAAACAAAGCTGATACAGAAAATATCCCTGTAAATGAAACAAATGAAAAAAACGTTTCTCGTAATTTTTTCTCATCTAGTCATGTTTCTCCTAACCGTGATCCGAGAATCCAGTTCTACGCAGAACGCAATTCTGAATATGAATCAGAACATGAGAAAAGAAGAAGCAGCGAAAGATTTTCAAGACCGATGGCATGCCGTGGAAGAACTGGCAAAAAACGAAAAAATATCAAAGAAAACAACAATCAGAATATTGTAAAAGAAACACCGATAACAAGCGAAACTAAAAGATCTGAACTGGTGGTAGATTCTAATAAGAATAAAAGCGATCAATTACATCCAGTTGCTTCATACAAGAATCTTGGAGATGAAAAACCTATACAGGCAAATGTATCACCTAAATCTCCTAAAGTAGTTAAAAATCATGACAAAATTATTGCAACACCTCAATTAGATCAGAACATAAATTCACCTTTGCCTGAAATATATAAAGAATCTCATTCCGAGAAATTTGATTTCAAGTCATTACACAAACAAATCGATGATGTTGAACCCATTCGCATGAGCTATCTGTACAATGTAGAAACAACGCCTACACAAAGTAAACCTATAACTTCAAACCGTGTGCTGCTATCACCGAGAAACTCAATCATCTTAACTCGCAGAACATACATGAATCCTGACATACCCATACATTTAAATAAACCAGATATGCCAATAAAAGAGTGCGTTCCACAGAACTTTATCGAAGTCCGTGCTAAACAAATCTCCAAGCAGATAGCCAGTTTGAAAAAGAAAATCAAAAAGTATGATGAGACATTTGATCTGAATTCTGATATTAAGCAATCAATGTATGAAGGGTACGGTAATGATAAGAAAATGAAAATGTGGATTCTTGAATTAGGTAAATTGAAAAAGGAATTAAAATGTTTGAGGAACAGTCCTCTACCATCACCTTTCCCACCTATGATTACACCTGACCATCTGAAAGATGAAAAAGCCAACATGTCACGGATTGAATTTATGAAGTTTACTTTCGGTGAAGTGCAAAAGGTAATTTTGTTATTATGTAGGAAAAAAAATTATTGAAAAATGATTTCTTTAATAAGTGCCAAACAATTAGAGATTTTTGAGATTCTGTGTGTCTTGACACCATGTCAATTGACTGAATAAATATGTTTTTTTAAACAACGCACTAAACTATAATTTTATTTTACAGAGACTTATTGAAAAACGTCAAAATACAAACCGGACAGAAGACATTGATCAAATGACATCAGAACAGTTAGTTGATGAAAAAGTTGCAGTTCAGAAAGCCCTATTATATTTTGAAAGTGTACATGGCAGGCCAATCGAGAAAGATGAACGTGATCTTGTACGACCACTGTATGATCGATATCGAATATTGAAAAGACTTGTTGCCAGAGCTGCTAATGTAAGTATATGTATAAATTATTAATCAATTTGCAGTTGAAAAATAAGGTGATTTTTTATACATAACAATATTTTTGACAAATACGCTTTTAAAGTTTTGAGTATAAAATGTAAACTTACCAGGTCCATAAGACTTCTTTACAAATTCTTATTCTTTGATGGATTTTTGGCAGTAGCGACACATGGATTGGAATTTTCCATCCAATTTTTTTACAGTTTTATTCTCATATATTAAAAATTAATTATTGAATTGTTTTCTTACAGTCAAAACTAAACAGCAGTATTAGTGAATTAGCAACTATATTAGAAAATGAAACAATGGATTTCGTGTCAGTTCCAATTCAAGAAAACGCAGAATCCGATACAACTGTTGCAAATGTCAACGTAAGCACAGACAGCAGTGATACAGATACGTCTATCAATGAAAACCTCCACGCTCTACCGATAGAGGACCTTATTGAAGTTCAGAAAGTTACACAGGAAGAAAAGAAAAAATTAAGAAAAGCTCTGAAGGATTTTGAACATGACTTCCAGATACAAACAGGCCGTAGATTACAGAAGGACGAACGGACCCCAATGGAATCAACATACAAGTGCTACAAACAGGCAAAAGCTAAATTACGGTTATTAGAAGCATTACTTATCAAACAAATACAAACCTTCCCATAAATATTTAGTATATCAGATATAAAAATATATATATATTATATTGTCGAGTATTATATATGTTTTGTATAATGTTTCTAAACGTACGGTTTGTAATCCACAAATAAAAAAGGAAACCGAAAATTTATATTTAACGAGTAATAATTAGTATAGTGATACGAGCGTTAGAACCTGAATTTGTGGATTATGATACCTAAATGACTAGATATCACCATTTTGTCTTACTTAATTTAATATTGTAAAGATGTTAATTTATAATTGATTTTCGTACTTTACGGTTTATTTTATGCTCAATGATGTTTTCTAAGTAAGAAGAAATGGCACCATTATGATATTTATTTTAAAATTTTGGATTGCAATATTATTATTGGAAATAATATCGGTACGTAAGATTATAAAAATAAGTTGAACAATATCTTGACCCTTGAACACTGCATACATTACAAATCTCTCTTTAGCAAGCGTGAAACAGCCGAGTAAGAATGTGGTGATGTCATTGTATGGGTTACATTAATCCATATTTTATGTCAGTAAAGGCTTCATACTCCAACAGTAAACTTCAAGTAATTATCAATTATTTCTATCTTGCACAAGATTTTTATACAAAATTTTCATTCAGAAACATATAAATTTTCTTAATTTTAGTTCTTTGAAACTAGGGGAATTTTTATATAATCATTGCAATTACTTTCAATACTTGGAAATGATTGGTCGATTAGAGTCTGAAATACAAGCTGGGTTAGGCTAACTTGTGTGTGGTGAAATTGGTTAGTGTTCAAGGGTTAAATATTATCAAAGAAATGTTATTTTTTTTTTTTTTATATGAGTTTGCAATAAATTGAATAAAATTAATTCATTCATCTAATCATTTTTCATTGACAAATAAAACCTGTAAGAGTACAAAATATAAATACTTTAAATGTTAAAACACGGATGAATGATTTTCTTCTATTATTGTGCTAATACCATCGGCAGCTAGTGACCTATTTCCTTTTTTGGAATTAATGTAGTCTACCACTGTCGAATACTATTTTAATTAGAAATGATATTGATATGCATAAAAAAGGTAGGTTTAAAATTATGAAAATTAACGTTATTTTTTTATTAAGACGTTTTTTTTGTGTGATATTATTTATAAATTTTGTAAGTATTGTAAACATTTTGGTGCCGAATTAAATTGACATCTTTAATCTATGAATAATTGTATCAATCTCGGTAATAATAATTCATGTATGTTATAATTTATAAAAGTCTATATTTATTACCATATATTGCTAATCATTACTTGATCTTTTGTTCGTTGGGAGTGTGCATTATTTATTTATTATTTAAGCAAAAGAAAATACATTAATCACCATAAATATTTTTAATATCATTAATTATACATTTTCACAACATTTTGTAAAATCATTTAAAGTATGTTTGAAGTAAGATAGTAATTGGTGCCAACTTGGTGCTAATTAATGTACAGTAATTATTTTCTTTCTCAAAATATAGAACTTTTTATTTGACTGAGTAAAATACAAGAGTAATCTCGTTAGAATTTTGTATTTGGTGCCAAAAGAAATAAATTTTGAAGAATACTTTCGAGGGTGATTTACATTTTTGATAAAGCTCAAAAATGTTTGTAAACAATAACATTTATAATTTAGCATGTTTCAGAAACATATATATTAGTTGATTGAATAACTTTTAATAAAAATCGTAAACTTTTCATACACTAATACTTTTTGATAAAAATATTCAATACCGAAATAACTTTTTGAACAACTGTATAAGTAATTTTAATGTGCGATTCAATTCATTTGTATATAAGATATATAAACGAACTTATTAAACATTGTACCGTATGTTAAGTCATTATCACGTGCCTTGCTGTAGTTTCAGAAACAAATGCTCTAGACAGCGTTATTACTGCAAAGTAACTAATTATGATTTTGAAACCCTGTGAGGTATATGATAGTTACTAAATATATGCTTATACTTAATTTTTATATTACTGTCGACTATGAACTTCCATAAATATACAATTCTTATTATTTTTAGACATGATATAATACATATCAATTCATCCACAACAAAAAAATAAAGTATTAGATACCACGATTATCCGATTCTTTATTTATTTACTTGCATTATTTATTTCTCATTCACATTTCTTCAACAATGAAAAGGATTTTATATTTATGGATACTTAAATAAGATGAGTAGTTTAAGATTTAGTAATTGTATATCGGAAATAGTTTTATTCGAATGTTATTGATTTAAGAACCATAAATCGTGAATTATATTATATAAGGCAATCTGACTGTCATTTTCATATTATATTGGTTTGGTATTTTATAATATCAAATGTCAGCTTTCTTAAAAATATTAATAATCGTAGTATTGGATACTAACTTATTGTTTTTATATTCTGTTATGCATCTTCATAATTTTATAAATTTGTTTTCACTTATAAATGTTACGATCTCAAATACATACATTAATTAAGGCAAATAATTTAATCTGGTTATTAAGAATTTCTTAATATTGATTGAAAATACATCAGTTATCCTAGTTAAAATAAGAAAGTACTTAACAAAGTATATGCATTCATTTTTTAGTTTATATGTTTTATTATAAACAGGGAACTGAATTTGTTGCGGTTAGTCACTTCAATTGTAAATAATGGTTTTACAAAACAATTTAATTTTTCGGACAGATGAAATTATTTGTTCAAAAATTATGTATAATTTTATATATACATAAAAATAAATATGTATATATTTTATAGTTTATAAAAGCAAAAAATATATGTCTTTTGTGGTATCATATAAGAAGAGTAATAAAATATTATATGTATAAATAAATCACTATATTATATTAATCCTAATAGGACATTGTCACCATTTTATATCCATGTTTCTTTTTTATTTCCTTTCAAAATACTCTATTGAATTTTATTATAAACTAGGTGATAGAACCTGGTGTTCACTGCTCAGTTTTTTTTTATTAACAGTGTAACAATATTTTAGATTTTAAGAAACACGGCACTGGTACATACAAAATAATATTTTTAAATAAAAGGTAAGTAATTTTCAATAGTACAATTCTTTTATATCTGTATAGAAAAACCGGTAACGAACTAATAAAGAGCATGTATGTAGATAAATAGATTTTATAAATTCAGTCAGTTACCAAACATGCCTGTGTAAATAAACAGGTATATTATTATATTAATTAAATATAAGGGTGTAAATGGTTCAAAATTTCAAGCAAATTTTTTAGACAAAATTGATAAAAACAGTTATTGAACAGAGTGAATCTTAATGAGCGAATTTTTGGATACAGGATGCCCTAATACATACAATAGCATCGATAGCATCTAATTTGTAAAAAAAAAAATGACTTAGTCGGAATGGCTTGTGAAAAAAATATTGAAATTTAAAAGGTTTATGTGGCGCCATCTTACAAAAAAAACATGAACTAAAATATAATTCAGCCGGTTTTTTTATAGTTTAAGTTTTCACGCTAATGTCGTAATATTTGCTTTTAAAATTTCAATTTTTCAGATGCCATTCCGACTAAGTCAATTTTTTTAACGATTTAGTGCGTGTCCATTTACATACGATGGCGTATATAATACTTGCAAATTAAAAATGGGTGTATCAATTACCGTACTGAAAAACAAACCCTTATTGAATTTGAAAATAATTGACACGCCATCGTATGTAAAATGACACGCTGATATCAGAAATGATAATAGATTTTAAATCAATTCACTGGTTCAATATATGATTAAATTTTTTAAGACAAAAGTTGATAAAAAAAAACCGTGTTATCAATCCGAGCGAAACTTTTAATGTGCACTTTTGGAATCAGAGTAGTCTTATACATACGATAGCGACTCTACTCGACAAAAAATTGACTTAGTCGGAATGGCATCTGAAAAAAATCTTGAAATTTAAATGGTTCATGGACGCCATCTGACAGAAATAGCTGGAACTAACAATATAATTCAGCTAGTTTTTTGATAATTCAAGCTTTTCACGCTAGATTTTGTTACATCTACTTTTCAAATTTCAATTCATTTTTCAGATGCCATTTCGACTAAGTCAATTTTTTTTGTCGAGTTAGAGACGCTATCGTATGTATAAGACTACTCTGATTCCAAAAATGCACATTAAAAGTTTCGCTCGGATCGATAAAACGGTTTTTTATCAACATTTATCTAAAAAATTTGCTTGAAATTTTTAACAAACGAAGAAATTTTAATCTGGTGTCATATATGACATTAGTGTGTCATTTTACATACGATGTCATGTATAATACTTTTAAATTAATAAAGGGTGTATCAATTACCGTACTGAAAAACAAACCCTTATTGAATTTGAAAATAATTGACACACCATCGTATGTAATATGACTCGCTGATATCAGAAATGATAATAGATTTTAAATCAATTCACTGGTTCAAAATATGATGAAATTTTTTAAGACAAAAGTTGATAAAAAACCGTGTTCTCGATCCGAGCGCAACTTTTGATGGGCATATTTGGAATCAGGGTGCCCTAATACATACGATAGCGTCTCTAACTCGACACAAAAAAAAATTATCAAAAATTATCAGAGGTGTTAGTCTTCTTTAAATTTTGACCGAAAAACACTTTTTTCGATTTTCAAATAATTAGATACGTTATCGCATGTAAAGGGATACGCTGATTCGACTTTTATTATCAGTTGCAAAATTCATCAAAGGGTTTAAAAGTTACAGCCATTTTACGACGAAAAATTGATAAAAAACGGTGATAGGGGTCCGAGCGGAACTTTTAATCAACATTTTTGGAATCACCATGCTGTTATACATACGATATCATACCTAACACGATAAAAAAAAAATTATCTGGTGACGTAACACGACAGCGCCTCCACCATATATAAAAATGTACAGAATAAAATATGTTTTGATTTTTTAGTATTCCTTATTCAAAAATACGAAATATATATTATTTTTGTACATTTTTATATATGGTGAAGGCGCCGTCATGTTACGTCATCGCTACAAATTTTTTTTGTCGAGTTAGGTACGCTATCGTACGTATAACAGCATGCTGATTCCAAAAATGTTGATAAAAAGTTCCGCTCAGACCCCTATCACCGTTTTTTATCAATTTTTCGTCATAAAATGGCTGTAACTTTTGAACCTTTTGATCAAATTTGCATCTGATAATAAAAGTCGAATCAGCGTATCCCTTTACATGCGATAACGTATCTAATTATTTGAAAATCGAAAAAAGTATAATTCGGTCAAAATTTAAAGAAGACTAACACCCCTGTTAATTTTTGAGAATTTTTTTGTGTGTCGAGTTAGAGACGCTATCGTATGTATTAGGGCACCCTGATTCCAAATATGCCCATCAAAAGTTGCGCTCGGATCGATAACACGGTTTCTTATCAACTTTTGTCATAAAAAATTTCATCATATTTTGAACCAGTGAATTGATTTAAAATCTATTATCATTTCTGATATCAGCGTGTCATTTTACATACGATGGCGTGTCAATTATTTTCAAATTCAATAAGGGTTTGTTTTTCAGTACGGTAATTGATACACCCTTTATCAATTTAAAAGTATTATACATGACATCGTATGTAAAATGACACGCTGATGTCATATATGACACCAGATTAAAATTCCTTCGTTTGTTAAAATTTCAAGCAAATTTTTTATACAAATGTTGATAAAAAACAGTTTTATCGATCCAATTAAAACTTTGTATGTGTATTTTTGGACTCAGGATGCCCTAATACATACGATAGCGTCTCTAACTCGTTAAAAAAAAATTGACTTAGTCGGAATGGCATCTGAAAAATTGAAATTTTAAAAGTACATGTTACGACATTAGCGTGAAAATCTTGAACTATAAAAAAAAACTGAATTATATTTTAGTTCAAGTATTTTTGTTAGATGGCGCCACATAAACCTTTTAAATTTCAATGTTTTTTTCACAAGCCATTCCGACTAAGTTATTTTTTTACAAATTAGAGATGCTATCGTATGTATTAGGGGATCCTGAATCCAAAAATGCGCTCAAAAAGATTAGCTCGAATCGATAAAACTGTTTTTTATCTACTTTTTTTTTAAATTTACTTGAAATTTTGAACCGGTGAAATAATTTTAAATGTAGTATTATTTATTACTTTGAAAATCGAAGAGTGTATTTTCCACCCTTTTATTTAATATATTTGATTTAATTTTATAATATACCTGTTTATTTACACAGGTAAAATTGAGTATAACCATTAAGTAAAAATATAATATTCATATTTACGAATTGACTGAATTTAATTGATAGATCCTCATAATTAGTTTTATGTTACCTGTTTATCTACACAGGTATACAGTATATATTGTAGTAATACTTACCATACGTCGGTCTTAGCAAGTCTGGAAACCTGGGCCAAACCACGATCAAACTGGGATATATTTACTCAAAATGTACTTGATACTTCAAATACATTCACTAAGTACTTGTTATTTATACATCAAGTACTTTCACTCAGTACTTACTTGTAAATTAAATATTTTAAATTTTACTAACCAGTTAATTAGGAATTTTATGATTTAGGGAATTCTATCATCTTGTGCGAGATTGTGGTGCGGAATCTTATGTCTCTATGTTCATGTCAATAAACGTCAGTCGAAATGTCAAAAATGGTTTTGTGTTAACGTGAATTTTGACATGTATTATTAAAAAATTGATTGATCTATAATAATCATGTCAACCAAGAAACAAAAAACGGTGAGTAAGATATAATCTTTATTTATTTATTTATTTTTTAAATTTTTATTACTATTACTAATAATAAATTCTCAATTATTTACATAAAACGTGGTATAAATAAACTGTTTTCAAAAAATGAACAATTTGAATTAAAATTTAAGATTTGTTTAAAAATAATAATTTATAATTAATGTGGAATACGTTTTGTACTAATAATCGTTGGAATAATTCAGTAAAGTATACATTTTATGAATAAAACTCAATTTGAATATTTTTCAATTTGTATCAGTTTATTTTTTTAATATTTTAATTAAATATATAATATAATATAACTACGTGTCAATGCCACTCACATTTGTTTATTTACATGTTTCTTTTTTATGTCTATAGGTATAAAACTTATACATTCTATTACAATTAATTTTAAATCAAATAATGATTTTAAAATATTTTCATTCATTTTACCTTGATATAATTATATAAAAATATAGTGATAAGTAATTACTTTCTATTCATTTTAGTTACACATATTTATGGTATTTAATTAAAAGTAATTTTCCTTTTCATGGAATATCATTGATATAATTTTGTCCTTTACTTTTTATTATACATTATTGAACGCGTGTATTTTGTTATGCACGTAAAAACTATGTAATTTCTTTATGTACATATTACACATGTTTTTACAGTTCAGTATAAACAATTATCAATACCTATGTAATATTTAATCATATTTAGTTAAACAACTGTACAATATACATACCACATAAATTATAATGATAGTATATTATTTGATATCGATAGAATTTAATAATAATAATATAATATTTAAGTAAATACGTAAATTTTATAAAAATAAAGTAGTTTTTTTTTTAATCATTAGATAAAGAAATACTTCTATCCGATTTTCTTAACCATCACGTTTCTACCACATCACACCAAATATTTAAATATGCAATAGAAAATCTATACGTTGAAGTTCAAGGCAAACGCTAACAAAATTCGAAGTAAAGAGATTTCGATTTATAGAGAGTTACGAATTAATAGATAGGTTTTACTTTTTAAAGGCACAGGTACATAATATGTTTTACTTATATATGCGTTGACGAGTTATAAAGGTCGTGGAATACTAACTTCGAGTTATAGAGGGTAAATATGTATTGAAAAACCTCCTAGGGAAACCGTGTAATAGAGAGATCCTGAAGAGAAGGGAACGGACATTCTTTTCGATTTATAGAGATCCTACTGTAAACTTTAATAATATTAATTTTCTTGAAATATATTTTTCTCTATGTATAAAAACATAAATCCACAGTTTTATTTGAAATAAAGATTTTTTTATTCTTGATGACTCTTGACAGAGTTTCATAAAAAATATTTTTTCTTTATTTTTCAACGAAAATTGATATAAAAATATATATATATATAAACTATACAATAATATACATACATATGTATATTATGAATTATATACTTATCTGTCATACAGTTCAGTGAATTTTAAGTAAATAATAATGAGTCATTATTTAAAATTAGCTTAATGTATATCTAAACATATTAATTATTTTTAAATTATTGCTTTCTCGACATATCCGAAAGATCAGAAAAACTATGTGATCATTTATGAAAACAGAAAAAAATCTGTTGTCCGATTTCAGAATTTCTATTTCCTCTTTCCGTTTCGGATCAAGACAAACACTTTTTGTTTCGTGTCTGAATGTTTCTCATACGAATAACTTATGAACCATTGAACCGATTTATATTAAACTTGGTTTCTTAGTTAGGTCTGGCTAGTAGATAGTAGTACGTAGTAGGTTCCATACAAAAATCATGTGTAGGGGGAGGAGAGGTATCTCAATAATCAAAATATCTCAAGAACTACGCATGTTACGTGAAAATTTTATAGTATCATTTTTGTAGAGCATTCAATTTTCTATAAAAAAAGGTTACTACAACTTTTGTAGTAAAATATTCCCTTACAAAGATATATTCATTTTGCTCTTAAAATTCAAATCATCGTCAATTGTTTCCATCACGTGCTTTTTACATTGATATAGCAAATGTCACTTTCGTGGTACCTTCCCCTACTGGGCCCCTACATGTATATATTTGAGTGAAAACGTATATTATTAAGTGATTGATACGTATTTATCTAATATCAGAATAAAGTAGAATAGAGGTGGGGACTAAATGGAACTTTTGACATATAATTATATATATAATTTAAAGTACAAACTTCATTGTATCAGTTGGTTTTTATTTGTGGTAGTTGAATATCTAATTATACTTATTGAATAGCTAGTGTGGTGATAACGGTGTGATAATTGTTTTTATTTAATTTACAAATATGCACTTATTTTATTAATTTTCATACCTTCTTATAATATTTTTAATATTATAAGTGCATATTAGTAAGTCTGAAAAAACGCAAAAATATATTTTCTATTTATGTATTATATCGTAAGAACTTCGTCTTCTTAAATATTTTAATTTATAGTTTTTATTTAAATTGTTTAAAGGAAAATATGTAAATTCATTACAATAAAAAACAATAATTAGATACATATGATATGGGTTGATATGGCCGTATGAGAAAGTAAAAATTTTGTAGAAAATATATCAACAAATTGAATATTTAATAAAATATTAATCCGTTATTAATTATAAATAACTACTATACAAAGCAAAAATTCGAGAAAATATTTTTTATAACATATTCAATGTTCAAGTGGATAATCATGCACTTAAACTAAAAATTTACTAATTATTAATTTGTTTTCGCTATCTATCCAGTATTTAGATATGATAAACTATCAGCGTTAGTCGTTTCTCTGTAATTTCTCGAGCCAGACTTGTGATGTCGATAAGTATCTATTTCGTTGCTAAAAGAACGTTTAATGAAATAAATTAAGACAATTAATAAAATGTAATTGTGTCACAATCACAGTAAATAATATAATTGATGTAAACAATAAGATGACATTTAATATCGACATTACTATGAATTTAGTTCCCGTAGAATTCTTTCTGATATTTAAATTATACTTCAAATAAATATACGTTCAAACATTTTTTTTCATAAATGTACAGTATACTTGCGGTGACTAGATGTACTATATTATACAGGATGTCTCAGATCAACCGGATTTGCTTACCACCACAGGATAACTTATTAAATAAGCTTCAAAAAAGGTCCAGTAAACTTTTTCGTAGGACTTTTTGAGAATTTTTTTTTTTTTTTTCAAAATATTAGCTAAAACTGTTTTATTTCCAATTTTTTCTTCGCGGGTAATTCTTCAACGAGAGTCAAAATTAAAAAAAGTTTCAAATAGAAGTTGTAGGTATAATTCGTATAATATAGTACAGTAACTGCCCACGTTCCTAATAGTTCTCAAATTATATTGTCTACCTATTCTCTACATCTGAATGTAGACATGGATCATTTTTTCTAGAAAATAGAACATTAATTATAGTCAAGTGGCGGACTAACGAAGGTTACGACCCGGGGTAGAATGCTAGTTATAAATTATAATTATTAATAATATTGTAATATTCTTTTTATGAAATAAGAAAAAAAATATAAAAAATTAATAAGATCTTTTTTGCTCCTCAAGCAATTTTTGGTATCTTATTTCTTCACTGAAATCATTTGAAAAGCCATTTATTATCTTTCTAACTAAAAATTGTACCTTTACCATTCCGACCTAGCACGTAGGGCCCGGGCGGACCTCCCCCTCGCCTCGCCCCTTACCATAGTCCGTAAATATTTATAGTGACATTCAGTGAAGAGATTATAATATATGAAGGGCACCGTATCATTAATAAATATTAAATTAATTTTACCTTGTGCAAAAATAAGTGTGTATGTAAAAGCAGTAGTAATAAAAATATTACGATATTTACTGTAAAAATAATATTATTATTATATTCATTTTACAAATTGGCCTTTTTATATCCAACGGTGCGTTATGAAGCAAAATTAATATTCGGGGCCCACATTTAACTGTCGAATAAATTGTTTTTACAAAATTAAAAAAAAAATGTCATCGCACTGCCTGAAGACCTTTTTCTACCAAAATCGTTTGAAGACCGAAAAAAATATCTTAAAATAATAAATACTTCACTGATAATACAATATATACGTATATATATATTAAGTATTTTAATAATATTAATTAAATATCTACAACTGTAACTGAATCCGACGTTTCTACTTAACTGGTACACATAAAAACATTTTACTTATTTCCATCATTAAGTAAAAAACCTTCATTCTTATCTATTTTATATTAGAATAAAACTTTTATCTACTCGTATTTTATATTTCTCATGAAATTTAAAATAATATAACATATGCAAAATGTGTATGTATGTACAATGTACATACACATTTCATATAAAAAATGAAATACAACACCGTCTGTTCTAAATATTTCAGCATCAGCACTGTGTAAATTAATAATATTTACTATAGAAGTAAAATAAAAGTCATTATTAGAATATACAGGGTAGAATAAATAAATTCTAAGTATTTTAAAAATTACATACAAAAATGTTTTCCTATCTACCTATTTAATTTTTGAATAAAATGTAAAACCCTTGCTTGTTTTTTCCCTCTGATCGAATGAGACAAATTACAACTCTTTATCTGTGACGGGAAAAATATTGAGATTTTTTCGTTATTTATTAATTATACAATATCGTAAATATCTCGGTTTCTATACGAAGTAGTGGGTAATTTTTTCTCTAAAATTCCTGCACTTATGTAGGTTTTTTCCCACCTGCACCGGATCGAATAAGATCCTTTCATCTGTGAAAATTAGCTTTTAATTTTTTTATGCTAATACATTTAAAAGTTTAGGGATGGGGGGTTAAAAGTTGATTAAATAAGCTTTTTATTTATTGCTCTATGATTATTAGTTCCGGAGATATAAGCTTTCAAAGTGTGACATATTTTCGTTAGATTCATGTTTCCGAGCGTATTCCCTTATATTGCCGGGGAAGACGTAGTTCTATTAAAAAAAAAAAAAATGATTAGAAAAAAATTCAAAACTATAAAATCTAAATTTGTTTACAAAATTTCTTATTTATGTGCGACCCTCAGAAAATTTTAGGACGTCAATGCGGTCCGCGGTGCAATTTGGGTTGGCCAGGCCTGGTATAATCTATAAGAAAGTAAATATACATAAGTATATTAATTTCATTGACTTAATTGTTTTTAATATCAGTTACCGATTCTGAGTAATTTAATTTATCTCAAGTTCAATTCGGATTGTTTATTTCTCATTTATCGTAAACATGATAAAACTAAATATGTACTATTGTTTAAATATATATGTTTTTAATTTTAATTGGTATAGAAAAAACCCATAACCGGTTTAATCAAATTTCTTACAGATATGTTTTTTTCCAAATAATACCTACCTCGGAGAATCACAACATATGTAATAATATGTGCTCGATTTATAATAAGCAGGACCGTAACAAAATTAAATCATTTATTCTTCATGATGTACAGTGGGGTATTGTATGTCTAGAGCTGGTCAAAAACCGGAAATCCCAAAGTTACATTTGATTATTCTTATTAATTGTACCTAAGATAATAATAGACAGGGTATTAAAAACCAACCCTTACATGCCTCATATATAGTTTCAGCAGAAAAATACCACGTCAGTCGTAAGTTACTCTTTGTACCAACTGTCTATGTTTTGTAATTATTGAAAACCTGAATTTATGAATTCTTTACTTAAAGGATTTTACGTTTAAAAATACCTATTTTTAGACACATTTTAATAAATATGATTAGTTTATAAAAATAATCGTCTTTTTTTTAATTTCTGATTATTATTTTAGTTGTACTTCCAATCATTTTCAAGCAAAGTATGTGCAATCACAATTTAGAGCACACTTTTATAATTTAGAATGTCAAGACAAAAATGGCCATTTTATTTTTAGTGAATTTTTTTCTGTATAAAAAATCCTAAATCCGTAAATTAAAAAATATTAACTTTTAGGAAAATGTTGAATTTGTGAAATATATATATTTAGATAAATTAAACTCATTTTTGTTGCCCTTTTTCGACATATTAATTTACTAAAAAAAACTTTCAAAATTCTCCTTAGATTTAAAAATGTTTCAGACAGAAGTTTCTTATAATATAATTATGTCCTTAAATTATCTTATTGATAAAAAAGCATAAAAAACACCAACAAAATAGTTCCTCCGAAATGACAATGAGTAAGTTTTGTCTGAAAAGTTTTTCTTTCAACAATTTACTTTTCGAACTAAAATTTCGTAAGGTTTTATTTTGAACATCCTGTATATTCTATAGTACTACGTTTTAAAAATTCAAATCGTTCTGACAAATTGTTTATTAATTATAGCCCTTCAGTAAAGTAAAAAAAAACCGGTGTGCGAATGGCAAGTGGATCAATTTACAAGGTCAATGTTAATATTGCTGATGTTTTTTAAACCAAAAAATTGAAAAAGTGGTTATGAATGAATTTTAAATTTTTGCGAATCAAAATTGATTATTATTTAATAATTACTAGCAGTATTTCCGCCCTGGGAGTCACCCCCCCCCCCCCACCTAGCGACGCCACTACCTATGGCCTCTTTATAACATTTGCTACAGGCCCCGCGCTGACTTAATCCGGCACTGTATATTTGAAGACCTTTTTTGGTCTTCAAATAATTTTCGTTTTTGTTTTTTTTTGCTCTCACAGTTGCTAGAGAACAAAAAAAATCTTTACCAAAATTATTTGGAGAGTAAAAAAAATCTTCAGGTGTTGTGAAATTAAAATATTTCAATATTGATATTACTTTTTAATTATAAAGTTTTTGCGAAAATAATAAATCAATCAATAAAAAAAAACGAAAGCATGGTCTCGAAAAGGGGATGGGGCTAATAAAGTTCTAACTTGTGGGCCCGGGACTAAGAGAGTGACCCGGCGAATTGTCAAGCTTTGGTCGTTGAAAATTCTTAGGGCTCGTGGTAGAATGTGGGGCCCCTAAATAAAAGGGACCAAGGCAGCAATAAAAACGGCCTTGAAGTACGCCACAGAGTTACCGACCGGTCTCGATCAACATAACAATATTTTTTTTCCCAAATCCGTCACTGGACATATATACATCAGTTGTTTTAAAAGTGAAAATCACTTATCTCGCGGCAGTTAAAGAAAGTACTACGGCAGTACAGTACTATTTGACGTTTTGCTTTCATATTTTTTCAAAACAGTGCCGCGTGAACATGTCCATGAGTATAGAACGCGTAAGTTTGTTTTAACAATTTTATGTCTAATTATATCCTTATCATTGTTGAACACTTGTTTCTTTGATAACTGGGTACATAATAATGTACATTTATAGTGAACCTTCGATACAACGAGTTCTACGTGTGTTCTAGTTTGTTATTATTGTGAAAAATCAATTTTTTTAAATTTAAATTCGACAAAATTAACAGTTTATAGTTTTGATTAATTTTGATGTAATTTATTCGTTTTGTAAAAATCAATCTTTATACATTATTTGACTGATTTTAATCATTTTATTTGTACTTTTCTACATAATTCTGATAATTTATATAATTACATTTCCAAGATAAAAAATATTCAAGGAGAATGTCAAAACAGTGATGATGATATGGCTTGAAAATCAATTTAAAAATATATAATATGAAAAATAATTGTTATTAAAAAAATAGTACTGTTAGTATTGGCGTTCTAAACAGTTATTTAACCGAAATATTTAACACCAAAAATTGACCTACTCTTAAAGTTGACATACAATTTTAAATAATTATTATAAAAATTCATACTTCAACCCAATCTAATTAAAATTGAATTAATTAATATTATATAAAGTATATTCTTATCAACTTTACAAATTTCAGTTCAAGAAAATAAGTAAAAATATGTTTACTAATTGTTTGTTAATTGTGATTTACGAAAATACAGAGGCGAATTAGTTTTTATTCGAATTCAAACTCAAAATTTTCTTAGTACATATCTGTGTGCTAATTTCGAAATAATGTGTAATAAAACATGAAAAATACAACCTTATTATTTATTCTTAAGACTATAATATATGTTCATGCATGTCATTTGTATTATATTGTATACATTTATATGTTGACATATCCAGGGTCGAATTTTTTGTAAGGATATACAGATTATGATTTTAATTAATATTATTTTTAACTCTTGATACGATAATATTTTCTGACACTAATTTGTTAACTGATAATTTTTCGCTTTAAATTCTTATTAAAAATTTTTTAAACAATAAATATTTACAAAATAAAAGTCATCATCAATCATTTTGGGGCACTAGCTAGGCAATAATTAAAAATAGCCAAAATTAAACATTATGTACACTTTCTGGACCAAACTCACTATGAAAACCAAGACCTGTCAATCTCTGTTGATACCCTAATATAATGTGGGTCTCAACATTTTTATTATGTGCGATTAAAAATATTTTTACCCTTAAGACATTTATTTTTTATGTTTTACCAATTGTATTTAGAAAAATATTTATTTTTATTACAATTAATATTTTTGTAAATAATACCGAAGAGGCAATTTATTTATTTATTAACAAATAAGATAATTCTTGTTTACACGTTTAAATAGTTCAAAATATATCTACACAACCAAACTGCTTCCAAAATATGGATATTTATTACAACATATTAATATTCAATTTCATCATTGATAAATTTTTATTTTACTTTCTTTTCGCATATAATTTAATCTTAATTAGCTAAAATATATAAAATAATGATATACGTAAAAATTCAAGTATTTATTTAAAGTCCTCAAAATGTTAGTTTGGATTTTTAAATGTACAAAAAACACGCATTAATTCTTCTGGTCTCACGGGTTACCCAGTTTTCTTCTTATTTAACACTTTCGCTGTACATTTTTAAATTTTGTTGACTGCTAAATCTATATTAGAAAACTTTGTTTACAATTTATTATAACTACTTATTTTCAATATCTTTTTTCGTTCATTCTGTAATTTCAATTTATAATGATCAAATATAATTAAGTAAACTCCAATTACACACAGAGGCGGCCTTAGATAATTTTTTTAATGGAAGATGAGAGCAAAGTAGAAAACAATAAAAATTACAAAAAGTTAAACAAATTTAATATACATTGGATTATAAAATTGGGGAGGCGTATCTCCTGTTACTTATATCGATGTAAATATTTTCATATATTTGTAACAATATTCTTTGTTTTGTAAACTTACCATTAAATCATTCTATCTTCCATGAAACTTTATCTTCGATTGTTTATTTTTTGCGATTAAGTTTTATTAATAAATAAATAATATAAATTAATAAATATATTGGTAGATATTAGAATATTACTAAATACCTACTACTATGGACTGCAGTATTCTCAATAGATGCAGTTTGTTGCATATTTTTAATAAATGCTTGTCGTGTAGGCCTTGAAATAATTAATTGAGATACTACTGCAATAATACGCGTACCAGGAGCGTATCCACGAAATATTGTGTTAGCTAACATTTCCGATAATATTTTTTTTATAGATTCCACCTTTTAATTAAAAAAAACTAGTAGCAATTGTGTCGCAACTATTAATATATATTGCCTTTTTTAATACTACTGTATTTAATAGTTACACTTTTTTTATTATAATTGGACTATATACAATTATTAATTCAAAGTATGCGAAAAATCTATATCTATCAAATTAACGAACTAAAATGTTCACTAATGTTACTTTCAACTTTCCAATGGTTTAAAAAAAATGTATTGTGATATATTCTTCTATATGGATATTAGGGTGAAGAGAAAAATTTTTTTTTTGAAATCTTCGAAACGCTACATGCGCAAAATGTGCATTTGTATGTCCTTAAAACACCTTTTGATGGAATTTGTAATTGGATATCATCCTGAGGTTCCTAAATGATTTTCTTTATTAGAAAAAAACATAAATTTTTGGGCATTATATCTCGGTAACGGGGTAAGATATTTGAATGCGCAATAGTTTAAATTAAAGAGACATTCAGTACCTTTAAAATGATATATAACAGTCAAACATTTATTATAGTTAATCGTTTGAAAAACGCTCTCAAAAAAATATTATTTTTTATAAAAAACCAAAAAATAAACATCATTTAAAAAAAAAATGATTAACTTTACATATTAACTTTACATATTATTAACGTTACATATTATTTTAAAGACACTGGATTGCTCTTTAATTTAAATTATTGCGCATTCACATATCTTTCCGCGTTACCGAGATATTATACTCTAAATTCTATTAATTTAATGAAATTAAAGTGTTATATCTCGGTAACGGGGAAAGATATTTGAATGCGCAATAATTTAAATTAAAGAGCAATCCAGTGTCTTTAAAATAATATGTAACGTTAATAATATGTAAAGTTAATCATTTTTTTTTTAAATGATGTTTATTTTTTGGTTTTTTATAAAAAATAATATTTTTTTGAGAGCGTTTTTCAAACGATTAACTATAATAAATGTTTGACTGTTATATATCATTTTAAAGGTACTAAATGTCTCTTTAATTTAAACTATTGCGCATTCAAATATCTTACCCCGTTACCGAGATATAATGCCCAAAAATTTATGTTTTTTTCTAATAAAGAAAATCATTTAGGAACCTCAGGATGACATCCAATTACAAATTCCTTCATAAGGTGTTTTAAGGACATACAAATGCACATTTTGCGCATATAGCGTCTCGAAGATTCAAAAAAAAATTTTTTTCACTCCACCCTAATGGATATTTTTAAAAGAAACCTTGATGTATACGCACCTGATTTAAAAAAATCACGGACGTGGTGATGTATAAAAAATAAATTGCGTATATTGATAGATTTAACGCATGGAAGTCGTGGAATTGTCAGTAGCTATTTGTTCTATATATACTTAGTACTTACATTATTATAACGGATTCATTTCATGGTAAAGCAATTAAATATGATTTTTGCACCTATTGAACGATTTATTACATAACAATTAAAACGCGTATTGAATTCGATCGTAAAATAATAATTTTTTTGATAAAATGATGATACGTATAATGTATTTAAATGTATTTTTTTAATAAACGACTTGGGTAATTTTAGCGTATTATATGTTCAATAGAAAATGTACTTTTGTGATTGATATATAATAAAAAACAGTTTTTGCAGATTTATTTTTAAATAACAGAAATTATTTACGTATAATAAATTGAGTGAAAATGTTTAATAATACTGACGAGGTATGTATTTTTTATATTTGAAATCATTGTTGAATCCAGTATAAAAAAAGTATAAAAAAAATCACGCTAACAATAAGATCCAGTGGCGTCGTTAGGGGGAGAGGGTGACACCCGGGGCGGAAATCGAGTCTCACTCCCCCCCCCCTCAAAAAAAGTCAATAGGTTTTATTTTTTCCACATTAGGCGGGTGTCACCGCTGTGATTTTTTAACGACAGAAAAAAGATCTATTTTTTTAATAAATTGAATAGTTATCACACTCCTTATAGACTTTCAATGGCCAAAAAAAATGTTTACACATTTTACCAATTGGGAGCTTAAAATAACCAAAACAATAAGTTAAATAGGCTTTATTTTTTAACATATTACACGGGTGTCACCCCATTGAAGGTGACACCCGGGGCGGACCCCCCCCCCCCCTTTTAGCGACGCCACTGAGTCTAAGACCGATCCTATTTGATTTCCAAGTTTTTTTTATATTTTTGTTTCAAAATTAATTATTATTTTAAAATACAGAGTAAACACGTTAATAACTTCTCTGATTACAAAAATTATTTATACAACTGAGAATCAGTGAAAAATTTAGAATTCTGATGAAATCTTTTTACTTTCTACATTATTATTCGCTATACTATTGCAGTGTTAACTCGTGCAGTTGTTTTATGAATGTTAGATGCTTTATATTTATTTTGAAAATACAACAGTCCACTGATTCAATTAAAAATGGATCTTTAAATACTGATGAATTAGTGATTTTCGCACTGATTCAAATATATTAAGAGAGTAATGTTTATTTTGTTTTGTTACAGTGTTTACAAGTTGCCACAAATGTTACCCTTCAGAGGCATCACGTCTCCAGAGAGAAGAGAGGACAGGCGTTAGGTAAAGGTTTCCGGGGGTGCTGTATATGGCTTACAGGACTCTCCGGAGCCGGAAAAACTGCAATTGCGTTTCAGCTAGAAGCGCATCTTGTGTCAAAGTAAGTGTAAATCGATTTTTGTAGTTAGTGCGTTCGGGAAAATTACCGTATGTTAACGAAAATTATTTTCAGGGGTATTCCTGCGTATGGATTAGATGGAGATAATCTACGCACAGGGCTAAATAAGAATCTCGGATTCACTGAAGCGGACAGAGAAGAAAATATTCGGCGTGTGGCGGAAGTTGGAAAATTGTTCGCTGATTCTGGAGTTGTTTCAATTTGTAGTTTTGTATCACCTTTTGCAGCTGTAAGTATTTTTTGAAAAGCTATCTATTCATCCTTTGAGAATCCAAACATTCAGTGTTTTATAATACGGCATTTGTTCACTGGTTCAACCAATAGTAGTTGATAGCCTAACTTCAGAAGTCAACCCGATCTTTGCAGTTTCCTCTACAATTAGCGCACTATTCTCCTGAACAGGGTTTACTTTATACATATATTTTTAGAAATAATTATTTTGTTTTTTACTTTGAATGTATAAATTATTTCAGGATCGTGAGGTAGCTAGGCAAATCCATAAAGACGGAAACCTTCCATTTTTTGAAGTATTTGTTGACACTCCATTAGAAGTATGTGAAATGAGAGATGTTAAAGGACTGTATAAGAAAGCACGTATGGGGCTCATTAAAGGATTCACTGGTGTTGATCAACCATATGAAAAACCTGAAAACCCTGAGCTAGTTTTGAAAACTGTTGAAATATCCATAGAGGAAAATGTTAATCATATTGTTGAACTTTTATTGGATCATGTAAGTATTATATTTTTAATAAGGGATAAAAAAAAGTATAACTTTCAAGACTCATAGACAATGGTGGAATTAAAAAATATAATAGGGGAAGCATTATTTTAAATATAGTTTTTCAATTTATTTGATTATGTTAATGACTTTCACTATCAAAAAAAGATAACTCATTTGCTTTATTTTTATTTATTTTGTTGTAATTCTTACAGGGCATTATTCCATTATCAGCGAAAATTGTTGAAAATATTGAAGAATTATTTGTAAGTGAAAATCGTATCGATGCTGCAAAAACCGAAGCTTTAACATTACCTCGTATATTCCTTAATGAAGTTGACTTACAATGGGTGCAAATACTTAGCGAGGGGTGGGCTGCACCCTTGCGAGGATTCATGAGAGAAAATGAATACATACAAGTAAATTTTCATTATTATCTTTTTCTTACCAATATAATTTTTTTTTCATAAATCCTTTTTCAGGTATTACATTTCAATACGTTTATGCACAATGGAATGCAAATCAATCAAAGTATTCCTATTGTATTGGCAATAACTGACCAAGACAAGGAACGTTTCGAAGGTATTTCTGCAGTCAGTTTGTGGTATAATGGAAAAGCGATAGCTATTTTACGCAAACCTGAAATCTACGCACACCGTAAAGAGGAAAGATGTGGGCGACAATTTGGTACATATCATCCTGATCATCCGTATGTAAAAGTAAGTACTGAATGTATTTTACCACTGTAATTGTTGAAAATTAATTGTTGAACTCGGTTATAGCATTTGAAGTAACAGCTATAAACATTTAACATAACATAAACATAACAGCTATATAACATTTTTTTTAATAACATACTATTATATTTATATTTCAAAATTATTATCAACAACCCCCCTCCCCTTTCATAAACTTAGTCTTGATAAAAAAAACTTGCCAGTAATGGAGGGGGAGTCCCAAGTTTGTATTTTGTAAAAAAAAGTGATATAGTGACGTTTGCAATAACCGAGTTATTACACATTAAATAATGTGCAAAAATATTATATACATTTTTTTAGATGATCATAGATAGTGGAGATTGGTTGATCGGTGGTGAGTTAGAAGTAATCGAAAGAATTAGATGGAACGATGGGCTTGACAAGTATAGATTAACACCTAATGAACTTCGGCAGAGTTTCAAAAAAATTGAAGCAGATGCTATATTTGCTTTCCAGGTACGTTATATACAATTACATCATATTTTTAAAAATATTAATGCATTTGTAAATTGCAGCTTCGAAACCCAATCCATAACGGTCATGCGTTATTGATGACCGAAACTAAAAGACAACTTAAAAATAAAGGTTTCAAGAAACCAGTTCTATTATTACATCCGCTAGGTGGATATACAAAAGAAGATGATGTACCATTACCCACAAGGTAAATATTATTAACATGAGGTCTTTCTATATCAGCAGAATATTTGAATAGTTTTTTAATCTAATATTTAAATAATTACAGAATAGCTCAACACGAGGCAGTATTAGAAGACGGAGTTTTGGATGCAAACAGTACAATCTTAGCAATTTTCCCAAGCCCGATGATGTACGCTGGTCCTACGGAAGTGCAGTGGCATGCTAAAACAAGGATGATTGCTGGTGCTAACTTTTATATTGTCGGACGCGATCCAGCTGGAATGCCACATCCTTTAGGGAAAGGAGTTGGAGGTATAAATTAGTTAGATCATCTTTTTTGTTCAATGCTTATTTATACATAACTTTTTTATGACAGGTACTGTAGATGGAAATTTGTACGATCCTTCTCATGGTTCCCGTATTTTAAAACAAGCTCCAGGACTAGCAGGCCTTGAAATCATTCCATTTAAAGTAGCTGCGTATGACAAGAAGAATAAATGTATGTCGTTTTATGACCCAGATCGTCAAGTCGATTTTGATTTTATATCAGGAACCCGAATGAGGGGTACGTAAATATTGTAATTTTTCTTTGACAATAGGGTATGACTAAATTTTAAAATATATTGTTAATTGTGCATATGTATATAATAGATACTTTCTTAGTATTTTTTTTTCAAAATAATACTGAAAATAATCTTTTTCTATTCAATTGAAAAAATTCCCACTAAAATGTCCATTCAAAGTCAATGTCTGGTAAGCAAACTGAAATCAAGCAGTAGGGATCCAATTTTCTGATGTTTTTAATGTATTCTGACGTCATACCAGTGACAAATCTGCTAGACACGTTTGTGATCATGTGATAAAAAGGCTAAAAATTACAATTTTAGATTAGGTTTATTATTAAAATACTGACTTATTTCACGTAAAAAACACTTAATTGTAAATTATAGTAATATATACTATACTATTTACAACATTTTAATCTTTATTATTAATAGTGTCAAATACCCTATTATAAAATTTTGTTTATTATCTTCCTATTTTGTAAATTTAATAATTATGTTTAATTTTCAGGTTTAGCAAAATCTGGTGATAATCCACCTGAAGGATTCATGGCTCCAAAGGCATGGACAATTTTGTCCGAGTATTATCAGTCGTTAGCAAAACAAAATTAATAAATATTCATTTTAATATATATAAATATATATTGGCATTTAAATAGTTAAAAATATTAACGCCTTAAACGATTCTATTATATAAATTTAAAATTGTGTTGAATATTGAAACTAAATGGCCGTATGTAAATTTGGAACTTATAACGTTAAAGGTTTTTAATATTATTATTACTATGTGTATTCATATTTATT
The DNA here is from genome assembly GCA_961205875.1 of Sialis fuliginosa. Classification (NCBI taxonomy): domain Eukaryota; kingdom Metazoa; phylum Arthropoda; class Insecta; order Megaloptera; family Sialidae; genus Sialis; species Sialis fuliginosa. The sequence continues at coordinate 11,458,445 of OY540818.1, read as the reverse complement.
ATATATTTTAGATTCTATTTTATTATTGTTATTTTTATTATATTTTGCATTTTATTTACATCAGAATATAATTTATATATTATTATTGGTTTATAAGTTTTAATCATATTATACAAAATATATTATGTAAGAAAAAAATTATATTTAGTATTAAATAATTATGATAAATAAACAATTTGAAAAGCACATGAATTTTTATTTTTAAATCGAGTCAATTAAGGTATAAATTTTAGTTTAACCACAGTTTCCCTGTTTTCCAGTAGCAAAATTTATATATCAATTCATGATAGTTTTTTACTCTATATGTACATAATACTATTTATTTATTAATTAACTAACCTATCCTATCTATAGGAACATCTGTTTCATCAGTTAGCTGTTGCATTAACCCCATTATTAATATTTTGTTTATAAGCCCTTCTGCATATATTTGTTGATCAGGAGTCATTTTTTTTAATTTTGCTGCAACATTAATACCAACAGCATCAAATTCTCCTATAGGGAAAACAGTATCTGTGTTTTCGTTATTCTTTTCAATTCTCTTCCTCTTGCGGTCATTTTGTAAAGGGTTATATATCTATAACAAATAAATTAAATAAATCAAATACAAATCCCCTAACCATAAAAATTGTAAGTTTAGACTTACACGTGTTTCAATAGCAATGCTATCATCATCGGAGTCCTAAAGACACTAACTTAAATCTAAATAACTATGACTATTTATATATCTTAGAAACTACTAAACCAGAACTTATCCTGGAACGGTAATCAACACGGTCAACGATTACCGTTCCAGGATAAGTTCTGGTTCAGTAGTTTCTAAAGTATATAAATAGTCGTAATTATTTAGATTTAAGTTAGTGTCTTTAGGACTCCGATGATGATAGCATTGCTATTGAAACACGTGTTAGTCTAAACTCTTACAATTTTTATGGTTAGGGGATTTGTATTTGATAGGTCATAACCATAGTTTTTATCTGTTGTTTGTTATAAAAATTAAATAAATACCTAAAATTTGTGTAGATATCATAATACATTCAAATTTGGAACAAAATATTAGTATAAATTAAAATATACTTGCTTCAAATTGTGTTTCTTGAATCTCTTCTCCTAACCGTTCCACAAACTTTTCCTCTTCCTCGTTTTCATCTTCTTCTTCAATCTCTGTTATAAGAGAGACGTGAGCTAAAATTCAAATAAGTTTTATACAATCACATTAACAGCAATATCAACACTGTAGTAAAGTATTATAGGGGTGTATAGCTTTAACTTTAGTTACCTGGTGAGTTATCTAAGTCACTGTAACTTTCAGTAGATGCTTTCACATCCACAGTAAATGTCAACAAATCATAATACCAAAGTGAAGGAGTGTAAACATCTTCTGGAACTCCTCCTCTTTCTGAAAGTTTTACTTTCTTATATTCCTTTCTAAAAGATCCTCTCAAAGACTGAATTTTTTTTGCAATAAATTCTTTATTTGCGTTAACTTTAAATTTCCGGCAAACATCTATTAATGCTGAATAACTGGAAATATAAGTATATTTATTTATAAAATCCGATGTTTAGTTAACAAATAAAATTAATTCTCAATATTACCCTTTGTTCTTTAAAGTTTTATTGCTATAAACTTTACTGTTCATTTTCCATAATGCTGGATGTTGATGATAAACATTTATAAATTCAATCAGGAAAGTTCTCGAGAAGTACCTAGAAATTTTTTAGAACAGTATAACAATCAATAATAAATCCAGCTGCAGCTTAGAAATAAAAACAGACGGTAAAAACTATTTGTTAACTACATTAAGCACTACAAGGCTGCCCGAAAATATGAACGAATTTGTCCGCTCAATTATATAATATTATACTCAATTAAATAAACTCAAAAGATTTTTGTTGTTAAGAGTTTTTCAAACTCTACTCGCATATAATAGCAATATAAATGCATTTTTAAAATTTCGTTAATTTACCCTACCTGGTATCAGTTGTAAACAAATCTTCCTTCTCCATCACATTTGAATTTACAACAATCGCAACAATAGATTTCAAATAACGTTCAAGGCGTGTGAAAGTCACGAACATCACGAGTTTGGCACGGCGTGTTTTCAGCGGCCATTAATCGGACAGACTTTTGCCTACGATTTAATCGTTTAAACTATCAAAACTTAACTGTCGCAAATATATTTGTTTGTTTCTAAATAAATAGTACAATACATCGTTGTACAAGTTTATTTAATTATATTTTATACTTCACGCATTCAAGCAAACCCACACGATTGGAATGACACATCCCATACATGTGAGAAAAAACGCTAACTAAAGACCGCTTTATATTTTTTATCCACTGAGCACTCTTTTCCGCGTAATTTGAATACAGTGAAATAAACCTGCAATACGTGAATGATATTTAATTAATTCATAATTTAAATTGTGGGCGGTACCTATTATGACTTATATTTTATTATTTTTCAGTATTTTAATTAATTGCTCTTGAGAAATGCGGCAGTGGCTAATGTGCCAAACTCATTTATTTACAGTTTGGATTTTTAAGGTCGTAGCGACTGCAGAAAGTATCTTAATTACTAAAGCTTAAATAAAAAAACTATATCTTTCTTAAAATAATAGGTTTTATTCAATATTTAATTGTTACACATCATGAACTTAAGTAATTAGATTAAATTATTATTATAAATTATATATACAAGCAACTGATTATATACAAAATAAAAGTATTTTATAATATTTCTAAATCACAGTGTCTCACTTCAGGATGTTTTTTCTGAAAAAAAAAACAAAAATATTACGATTCTAATTTCATAAATATTTGTCAAACAAAATTTACCATCAGTTTCATTTCAATTCGATCAATTTCACCTCCCATCATATCAACTATATTTTCCCCATGTTTCAGTAAAAAAGCTTCAAGTTCATCAATAGTTTCAAATTGTTTGCATTCCTAAAATATATAATTATTATAGAAAAATACTGAATAAAATATAAAATTATTTTTTACCTCTAGTAACTCATTTAAATCTTGTTTATCTAAATACGATCTTGTGAGTTCCCGCCCATCAAAATCCATCTCAGCTTTATAGCGAACCAAATAATTACCCATATCAATACCTTTAACATCGTGTATAGCACGAATCATAACATCTGATTCTAATTCAGCATTAATTTTTTCTAATTGTTCTTGTGGAATTGATCTACATAATAAAATCAGTCATCTTAATATTATTTAAATTACACGATACAATTAAAATTGGGTGGATAACTTTCGTATTTAATGTTTAAAAAAAGTTTTAGTATATACTTATAAAATAATAATAATAATAATAAAGTAAAACTAATTACATAATAAACCTGTTATATTATGAACAGAAAAGTTATTACCTTCCAACAAGAGCTGCAACATTAGTATAAATAATGAATGAAGCTACAGCACCTAAAATACCTCCAACTAACAGAGACCCCACCGCATCTGGTATCGGTGACCCAGTGTAAGAACTGAGACCCATGCAACTAGCTGCCACGGCTACGCCCAATACAGCGGCCAAATCTTCCAGCAGTACCACGTTTACACTAGGATCTTGTCCACGCATAACTAGATTAAAAAATGATTTATTCAGTTATTAAAGTATAGATATTGTTATATTAATATTATCATTTTAATCAGTGATCAACTTAAGTAAAAGCGAGATATTAAATAGTCAGTACTGTCAATCGTTACAGCAACAAAAAGTTTATTATAAATATAAATCATCAAAACTAGACATTCTCAATATTTTTGACCATTTTCTCTATACTCATTACATAATAAGCAATCTGTTTTTAATATTACTGCATACATTTTTTAAACTTTATTTTGTAGTTAATTTTGCTAGTTTTCTGGACAGACAGACTGAAATTTTTCTAATAACAAGAAAAACAAAAATTTCTAGACTAGAATATTCTCTAAATTCTCTGACTATTATTAATATTTCATTATCTTTACCAGGTCACCCTATATATATATTAATGTTCAAAATTAAACAAACCGTATTCTTTGACAGACATATTCGACTCCTTGGCCCCTTTTCTAAGAGAATTAAATGCCATAATCCAAGTAGCACCTTCAGAAACCAGCGACCCTCCCAAAATAAAATAGGCCTATAATTAAATACAAAACAATTACATTTATTTAAGATTTATTTCTTTGCTTATCTATACCCAATAAAAATCTTCCATTGGTTGAGGATCAATCAGACCCAAAATTCCATGGTATAAAGACAGCCCAGTACCGACGCAAAATATTCCAACACCAGAAATCAATGATGCAACATATTTCATGTTGCTGTAGCCGTATGGATGGTCGGGGTTGGGTACTTGCACTGATTTGTGTATCCCGTAAGCCAATATAAGCTGGTTTATTGTATCTGCTAACGAATGAATGCATTCACTAAACATACTGTGAGATCCAGTGAATACCCATGCAAATAGTTTGAAGAAAAAATTGCTTGCATTTCTAAAAATAAATACATGTTATATTAAATTATTAGGGTTGTCTAAATATTCAACTAAAATGTTTGTCTTATAATGTGAGACATCTAAGATTTCAAAGATTGTATTTTAAATACTAAACAGCAATGATATGACAACTAATATATAATATATACGCACATAACTACTGCTGTTAAAACAACTCTGCCTGACCTCCCAAACAGTCCTTCGGTTTTTGCTGTTAAATCTGTTCCGCGGCCTATTTCTTTTCTGTAATCTCGCAATCTTCGCTTCATTGTGAAAATATCTAATAAACAAAAATGAATAGATATAAAATATAAATATTGGTGTTATGATTTTTAAAATACATATTAAAATACATTTTTTTAAATAAAAATTTACTTTGCTGATGCATTTTTTTCTCAAAATCTCTTTTAATCAGCTCTTTTTTTAAATTTTCTTTTGATGTCCATACTTCAATAGCTTTTGCTTCAACATCTTTTCTCCAATATACTGTTATGGGCGGCTCAAATTCATAAGGCGACCGTCTTAACGTTTTTGGTAATGATTCTAAATCTGAAGACTTCAATGCAAAGTCACTTATAGCACGTGCAGGAGTAATAAAATTTCTTTCTAATGAAATTGCAGATAAATCTAATGGTTTTCGTTTCTTTTTCACAGGTTTTGTATCAATATTTTTCTGATCTATATTCTTATTTTCTGGCGATTCTGAATCATTGAGATTTTTATATGATAAATCTAATAACAACTCATCACTGTTGTGATTACCTGTGGTTTCTAATTTAGAATCAATTGCTATTTTCTTAATTAATTTATTTTCTACTTCTACGTTGACTTTTAGTTGATGTTCTCCTTCTACATCTAAACTTTTTTCCTGTATGTGATCTAAATTAACTTTTTTTATATTAGAATCAGTTTCTTGACTAGACTCATCTTGCTTGTTTTTTAAAACTAGAGATATACTTAAGCATCGCATAGATGAATCAAATTGCATAAAAGTTTTAACAGGTTTCCTAGCTGTGTAATTATAAATATAAATGGAATAATTTCTCTGCAGCTTATCTAAAAAATTCAATACATTTAATGTATTATGTGTACCATGAAATATAATTGTATTTATTTACCTAAATGTTTGACATTCAAACGATCAGGCAGGTATGACATTTTTATATTGTGATATAAAACCTTTGACAAGTTGGTTGATCGAGAAAACATCTTGAATTTTTTAAATTAGTAATTGGAATTGATAATTATATTTCAACAAAAAATAAATAATATGTACTCATTCGGTTATTTCCATTTCATAATAAATCATATGTAAAAAAATTTACCAATAACTACTATATATATAGTGAATTTTAACATAAACGAAAATAAATAATGAATCAAAAATATGTGTAATATATAAAAAAAATCTTAAAAAAATATTGTAAAACAATTTAACAATACAATTGCCTCTCTTATTATTTTTATGTTAATTAAACATATTTAACATATTATTGTTTATATTCAATAATTGTGTCTGTCAAATGAGTGTCAAGTGTCAAATAGTCATAGATGTAGAGTATCCAAAAATGCTAAAATTTAAACACGATTCTTAATCTGTGGATTTTATCGATTACAAAAAATATGAGTGAGAAGAGATAAATTAATGTGATAATTATTATTTTTCATTGAATGTTTATATAAATATATTCAAATTCTGCAATATTATTTTACAAAAATGCATAATGATTGGAAATGAAAAGTATTATACCCTTGTATATGTCAGATTTTTAATCGCTAGAAAAAATAATTCATCGATTAAATTTTAGTAACAAGTCGGGATGGATCGCGTTGGATATTTTAGATAACCTATCTTGTGTTATCTATCAAAATTTTGATGATACACCATCGGTCTGGACGTTGGAATAATATATCAACAAAATTTAAAAACAACGTGCGATCATGTATCATAAAACGTGTGGGGCAGCCGCTGCTGCCGCGGCCGGAGGAACTTGTGTCGAAACCGAAAGAGATACTCAAGGACTTGTATCTCGGGAACCAGTGCCCCCTGCTGCAACAGAATACGATTACAGCGGTTTTGATATTGTAAAGGCTACACAGGTAAATTCTGCATTAAAATTACAGTGGTGCCTAACAAAAAAACCTTGACTTAAAAATATTTTACTTCGGTATATATCTATAAAAGATTATTTTTCTTCCTTAGTATATGAAGTATATATAGATGATTTAAACAAAATAATTTTTAATTTAGTACGGAGCCTTCAATCGTGTAAAAGAGCTTGTTGAAGCAGGGTATAATGTAAATCAACCGGATTCAGAAACAGTTACATTACTACATTGGGCTGCAATAAACAACAGAAGGGACATTATTCTATACTTAATTGAAAAGGGGGCAATAGTTGATGCTATAGGAGGTGAATTGGATGCTACCCCATTGCATTGGGCAACTAGACAGGGACATTTAGGTGCAGTTGTGTTATTATTAAATGCTGGAGCAGACCCGACCTTAAGAGATGCAGAAGGATGTTCTTGCATACATTTAGCAGCACAATATGGGCATACAGCACTAGTAGCGTATTTAGTTGCTAGAGGTGGGTATGATTCATTATAAATAGTATTTTCCTTACAAAATATTATTAACAATATTTTGAGATTGATATTTTTATAAAAATGACATGTTCTAGGAGTCAGTCCAGATTTGAGTGATAAAGGAGGTATGACCGCACTGATGTGGTCATGTTGGAAAGTGACGGCGCTTGACCCTACGAGACTGTTGTTGACACTGGGGGCAAGTACAAAGTGCATAGATAATACACACGGCAATACTGCATTACACTGGGCAATATTATCACGGAACACAACAGCAATATCTACATTAATATTCCACGGAAACGCAGCCTTAGATGTTACTAACTATAGAGGCGACACACCGCTGTCTATGTTACAGCCATTCCTTGGCCAGCCGTGGATTCCACAGAAAATAGCTGACCTGGTTTTTCTCAATCAGCGAAAAAAACAAAAGGAAAATATATGTAAAAAATTTTTTAAGAGTAAAGTAAGTATATTTTAAATTAACCAAAGGTTCTTCAAAAATTTGATATATAAATATCTATTTTTCTTTACAGGGTCTAAAATGGTGGTGTATGGTTGGAACACCATTTGTGTCGTTTTATATCGCTGGCATAATTTTATGTCTAAATATGTTAGCTTTATTAAAATTATTTCTTTTAACTATATTGTATATTGTTTTACATTTCTGTGGACATGTATTATTTGATGATCGTTTAATGACTTTATTACCTGTAAATGTGTATCTGGCTACTAAATTTTGGATGTATATTACATGGATTTTTTACATAATGCCGTGGGTGTCATTCGCCACAAGTGTTGTATTTTTGACAAGCTCGGGTGCTCTATGGTACTGTTTTCTCAAGTCGTGGCTTGGAGATCCTGGAGTTATAAAGATTAATCAAGAGCAACGGTTTAGAGTAAGTAATTTTTGTATAGATTAGTAATTTTGTCATATATGGTCTACAGGAAACATATCTTGTAACTTAAAGAAATTATTTGTTAGTAACAATTAACAAATTTAATATTACTAATTTTAGACAATCATTGAATTAGCCGAACGAGGAGGTGGAGGGTTTGAACCTTCAATTTTCTGTTCGGGATGTTTAGTGCGAAGGCCTTTAAGATCAAAACATTGTTCTATTTGCAACAGATGCGTAGCTAAATTCGATCACCATTGCCCTTGGGTTGCTAATTGTATTGGTAAGTAAACAAAACTCCTATCATGTCCAGTTCATAAAATAAAACATGTTTTAAATTTCAGGTACTAATAATCATAAACATTTCATTGGCTTCTTGGCATGCATTACGTTTTTGTCAATGCAGTTTGTCCGCGGTGCATTTATCTCGTGGGAGGAACGGTGCGCGCTACCAGTATTATCATGGGAGATGGTGGAGAAGGCGGCGTCGTGCGATCCATGGCTTATGTATGTGTGTGCACATGCTATGCTACACTCTATATGGGTCACGATGCTATTTTTGTGTCAATTATATCAGGTATGTTTTATTTATCATCATCGCTGACTTTAACTTCAGAGTATTTGATATAGAAATGTACATAATATTGCCTTATATTTCATATAGTATCTTTTATATACATTCAAGTTATCATTATGTAAAACCTAATAAAATTATGATAAAAACAATTTGTTGATTCACGGAATAATGTGTTAAAATTTTAGAATATTTTTTTTTATCGTCTGCATAAAAATATATGTATTTCAAGTATAAAATTTATACTTACTACTAATCAATGAGGAGTTTTTTTTATGAAAACATTATATACAAAAGTTAATTCATTATTGATATTTCAGATTGTATGCTTAGGAATGACTACAAATGAACGCATGAATAAAGGAAGATATCAACATTTTGCCAACATCGGAGGTCGGAGCCCCTTTTCTAGAGGACCGTTATCAAATTTGGCTGATTTTCTTGGAATTAGTATTTGTGGGTTTGTTAAAGCGCAACATACTGATTGGATGACGAGATTCGAATTGGATAAAAATATTGAGCATCAACCTTTACTTAGACAAAAAGATAATTTTCAGTATGTTTAAAACATGTCTAACTAAAAAACATGATAAGATTATATAAAATTAATTATAAATTAAAATATAATATTAACACAAATCGTACCGGTCTGTTGTCACTTTTACCTGCTCTAGTTTCCGCTTGATTTAAGATATATTTAAGCCATTCAGAAATTAAAATAATTAAATCTATTTATCAGTAAAGATAATCAATGCAAAAGGAAAGAAATTCAGATTGGATATTTTTTTCATAAACTGTTACTTTAGCCATGTCAATGCAATGATATTTCAACACATTTCCCAAGGCTTTATTTTCATATTTAAAAGAAGTTAGCTCATCAAAAAAAATTAACAATATGGTCATTTTTACGATCGTCATTCAAATACAAATACATTCAACTGTAACTAAAATTATAGTCAGTTTAATTTTTGTACTAAATATTATTATGCCATATGCAACATGTAACTTTTGGCTAAAATTATAATCTTCTACTTGTTCTTTTTTACAATTGATTCTTGAGTTAAAAGAATCCCAAAAGAGTCAAATTGTGTCAACTGCAAGAGACCTAAAGTTGAAAATAGCTAAAAATTAGTTTTAGTTAATTGAATCTTAATTTGGGTCAATCAAAACAGGGATTTATAATTTGTTATAATAATAAGTTAAACTATTTGTCAATTATATTAATAAGATATTACACTTAAAAATTTCAAGAGCTTCGATTAAATTAATTTTGTGTATCTAGGTAATACAAAAACAAATATATTTTATAGGACTGTTTTGAAATAATGTAATTTGAAAAATTAAACTACACTTTTAAAAAAATCGATATTAAATTAAAATTATATAACACGATTTTATTTAAAAATTTAAGCTTAAGATTGTTACAGAACATGAGCCGCATTTAGTATGTAAAACAGCCTCAGTTTATTAATGTCTGTTTTATACATATATCTAGAATTATTTCAGAAAAACCACATATCACTTATCTAGATAAATATTGCCAAAGTTGTCAAATGAAATAAACGTAGATTGGTATAATTTGTGTTAATAATTAACAATATTAATGAAATTATATATATGGGCAATTTTTGGAACAGGAATGTACTTTACCATATTTCTTTTATATTAAAATAACTACTTTTATAAGTATTTAAACCACTGACATTATTTTAGATTGAATTAATCCATAGTCAAACAGCTTAACTTATAAAAGTTTGTTCTGTATTTATTTTAGATAGGTAGATGATAGCTTCTTGTAATATATTAATTTTAATAAATATCATTCAAATTGTATTGAATATTCACATTCGCACATAATAAAGTTTTGGCTTTAAACAATACTTTGAAATACCACATTAACTTACTGTGAATTGTTAATAAACACCCAAACCACCCTTGTTTCAGTATGTGTTTTTCAAGAATGTATCCCCAACAGAAACAAGGGTCTGGGTGTATATTTAAGTTGCTTATTTTATGTAGAATACTATGCAAAGAAAAAATTTGAGTTTTTTGAAAATGTTTTTCGTTGGTTCTTAACGAATTGTTAATTTTGTTACGTTTTTTTAGTAGTTTTACGTTTTTTACGTTATTTAATATTTTTAAAGAATTTGTAAATTCCAATACTACATTTATTGGAAGAAAGCATTAAAATGTTGTTACATTTACATGTTGGCTTTTGTAAAACATATGAAAATGTAATGCTTAAAAGCCCTTTTAACTATTAGAGACCCGAAGAATTTCATTTTTCACTTGAAGGGTCAATATTCCAAGTTCTGCACTAATCATATCTTCTTAATAAATCGTAGACTTTGTAAAGATATTCTTGGCTATTTAATAAATACAAATAATAATTTTTTTATCTGGTATTTTATGAAGTTAATTATTAATAAGAATTGTAATAAAATTTGATCTCTTATTTATTAAGCTGATAGGTTATTATTTCTGGTTGCTACAAATTAATAAAACAGCAAGTGAAGAGTGTAATGAAAGAAAATACGAGTACTAATAATCGTTATAAAAGTTTCGTTATTGCCAAGAATGCCTTGTTTTCGTGCATTCCATTACTACACTTTTGCATGTATATTTATTAATTTAATAATGCACATAGCTTAAAATGATTATTAACTAATTTATTGTATAATATTTATTTACATATATTAAGTATTCAAATATTACTAAATAAATTATCAGTGTCTTATATATTGAGTTGTACATAAGTTATGTAATATTATACTATACTATGTAGACTATTAAATGTTGGATAAGAAAAAGTAATTTTGTGTGTATTGTATTTACTATTTATTTTAATTTTTTATTGTTTAATAAATATTTAAATCAACTTAACTGTGACTTTTTGTCAAACACTTTTATTGTGTAGTGTATGACAGTATTTATTTTATATGAAACATGAAAAATAGAGGACTTACAAATACAAATACAAACAAGGACACTTCTCAAGGTATGTATATTTTTCAATTTTGGTTTTTATCAGAATTAAACGTTTTCGTTAATTAATTAATTTTCTACCTAGTACATTCCCCTTCTACTGATAAAAGGACCCCTAAATCAGTTTTAAATATAGTAAACGAACAACATACAAAAAATACATTGCAAAACGAAGATAGTGAAAGTTCAACGTATTCATCTACATCATTTATAAGTAGTTCTATTGTTGAAGTAAGAATTTTTATTAATCATTTTTTTTTTATATTATTCTGATATTAACATTCCTTTTCTTTAATTATTTTGTAAATAGATGAAACAGTATTCAAAATCAGAGCAAGGTATTAGAAGTAAATTTATTGAACAAAAAGATTCAAAAGAAACTACATGGAATCAGCAAGTGCGTTCTGAATTAAAGTTGAAACCTGTAAATAAAAAATTTAAACCAGCTGATGAATCAAATGAAATCGAGTAATACATTTTAAATTTTCTTCCCTTTTACATAAATATATTATTGCAAACTAACAAAATTAAAAAATATAGATCTACGTAGATCTGAAATAGATCTTTAAATATCATGGCTTATTACTCACTTTTGTACTGACTTATATTTATTTTAATATATGTAGAATAAATTAGATAAATCATTTTGAACAAAAAATATTTGATCTACGTAGATAGAATTTTTTTTTGTCAGAGAAAACATGTTATTTTTGAGCTCTACATAGTCTAATAAAAATTAGACCATCGCTTAATGTTTTTATACTGAAATAAGCATTTTATTTTCTAAGACAGAACAATGATCAATCTAATTCAAAATCACTAAATTGGTTTCATAGCCATTATCGAACTGAACAAATCGGCTACCCAAATAATCATTTATATAAAATTGAAACGCTTAAATTGAATGATGATAAGACTCTACCTAAGGTAAAAAATATATAAACAATAATTCTGTATTTTTTTTTTTAATATTACCAATTTTCAGAGATTCATTTTTGATTTAGTAGAAGTACCCAAACTCACAGTAAAAAATAAAAATGAAAGTGAAGAAACTATAAATAACGAATCATTTTTACCCAATAGCATTCAAAGAAAATCAGAAGTTTTCAAAACTGAAAAAATTGATATTTATTATTTTGATCATGGAAATTCAGGGTATGTCCATTATCCATGTACAGAAAATTTTTGTTATATTATAAATTATATTATTTTTAGATACTATCGTACAAATGATTGCATTTCTTATGATAAAAAGCAACAGTATTTAGATAAAATCGAAGAAAACATCACTCAATTTTGGAATCATTGTTTTAGTATAGTTAATATCGGAAGTATTTTTATTACAACGTTTATTATACAGTTTTTTAGGTAAAACTAATTTTAACCAAATCAAATTTAAAAAAACAGATATAACACATGTTCTTATATTTCAGATTAATTTTATATACTATGGTACGCCCTCTTACTATTGGTTTTATTCAGCTATCGTCAGATTACTTTTTAAAACCATTATTAGCAATATTATTCAACGGCTATATTCAACCAGTCTTAACTTTATGTTTAAATATAACTATTTCTTTCCGTGACTTGTGTGAACCAATAGCACAAAGTATTGGGTTCTTTATCAGAGAATTCTCTGTTATATTTAAAGCTATTCGTTTTGTAGATATTCGTAAAAACAAAAACAACTACTCTTCTGTAAAATAAGGAAATAAATAAGTCAATTTTACATGTAACAATATATTTCTTATTATAACAACAATACTTTTGTATTACTATATGAAATATACATTTCGTTATATTTAAAAACTTTCATTTTTCTATCCCTCGTCAGTAGTACTAGTGTAAGATTCTATTCTTTAAATCCAGTATGAATTCTACAATATTTAATAAGCGATGATTTTTTAAAATTCATACTCATTTGTGTTACACATATGACATAAATGAAATAAGTACATTCTATATAACAAAAAATATTAAGTATAACTTCTATTATTATAAAACAATCTATAATTAAGACACTGTTTAAAAAATGAAAAATACACTCATTTTTAAACAATTGATATTTTTTAAATGTCTAATTGTAACACAAATATTTACAAAAATACAAGTATTCTAAAATATTCTATGATTGGTGATAATTCAAATGACACCTCTAACTCTAATGTGTCATACATATTAATTTGTTAAGAATAATATTTTAAAACATTTTCGTATTTCTCTTCTTGACGGAAAGTACCATACTGACAACCAGTAGCAATGGACCCTAGAAATATTGAGGCCCAAGATGGTGTAGAATCTATCTAAATAATCAATAATTCAAAATTGTATACACCTTATTTCACTTTGGAGGAGGCCAAAATTTGTCGCTATCCTACCGCTGACAACATTTCTAGTTAATAGTACAAGTATATTTCTTAATGCCAATACATTAATTTTATTTACTCATATGTGATACAAAATAATCAGTATTAGCAAGTCGATTGCCATAAAATAAATTTTTAAATCAATATTTTAATAGAAAATTAATTAATTTAATTTGGCAATTAACCTGCTTTTAATTAAAAGATATTTCATTGTAAAAATATTTTAAATAAATATGTACAGTTTAACTGAATTAACTTAATTTATACAGTATGTACAAATTTGAAATATACAATTAATATTATGTTAAGAGTTGAAATAATAAAACAGAGAAATGTTAAAAATAAATTATATATAGTTAAACAGTCATGTATTAGTTTTAACTCAACCATTATGGATTCTTGATTTTCTGTAAAAGTATCGTTTAAAATAAGAAGTATATTACTCTGATAAAAAGTAATATTATAAATATTTTCGAGTTCATAAAATTGCTATTAGATTTAATATATGTTTAATAATTCGAATAGATGCTAGTAACATGATAAATATCTTTCAAATTAGAGTTATTTTTCATATAGTCATTCAAGGTAAATTTTTGTATTTTAACCGGGATGTATTTTCATGTCACAAAATGATTTTAACATATTGCCATCTGGTAGCATTACATGTGCGTGTATAATATCAGATATAACGCATACAAATTCCATTTACCAGAAAACAATATTAGATATAACACCCCAGTTACACCTCTATCTCTAACATAATTATATATTTTACATTCAGCAAAGATAAGTAATAAAAAGCGTTTGAATATTATTGACTTACACCCTTAAAAGACTATATAAATTATAATAAGAATCGCAGTTGAGATATAAAGGCACAAAAATGATAAAACATGCTTCTTTTCTTTCTTATTATATTTTACAAATATTTAACAAGGTGTACAGAAAAATATCATTTTATTTTTATAATTTAACAGTAAGTAAAATTAATCAAATATCATTCATATAAATTAAATGAAGCATATTTCAGAAAATATGGTAAACGGAGTAAATCAAAATAATCATTTTCAGACATTTATCGTAACATTTTCAAATTTAGTTTAAATATAATCTACTTTAATAAAATAACTAAAACTATGCATATCTATTCACACAGCCAAGCCTATGGTAAAGACAACTAAAATATAATTATTATTTAGAATATTTACAAATACTCACTGAGATTAGGTTTATATAAATCACATACACTTTAATATGATTTCAATAAATATATTCATTTTAATAATTCTCAACGCTCCTGGCAAAGATAATATCAATAATCTAAATAAAGTTCATTCAAATATAAAGTTTGAAAATTACAAGAATCTCATTATAATCAATTTGAAATTTCAAAATAAGATATTTAATAGATTAATTAATTATTTGAACGAGCAATAATTATTAAAACAAATATTTTATTAAAATAATAATTTTAAGAAAACCAGAAAGCCTAACACAGTTTTAGTACAGATGTTAAATATAAATATGTAAATATTTTTAACTGCGCTAGAGATAGGTAATTTGTAACACCAATCTAAAATACAGTTGATTTAGTAACTAAAAAAAGTAAAAATATTGTTTTAAGATATTGTTAAAATTAAATAATTTTTGTATAGAAAATAAAAGTTAAACAAATATCCAACAATAATTATTAAATCTACAATTAAAATAGTTAATATGAATTTTATTCATTAACCAATTAGAATTGTTTTTAGAATAACAATTCAATATTAGTATTGTAGACTCTATAATTCAATGAATACATTCAATATAAATAGAATATAAATTTTGCTACAAATTATAATTTGTTTCATAAATAAAAAAATGATAAAAATTTCATACATTAGTTAAAATAACAAATTAAAATGATGGCAATTTATTATTTAGATAAACCAAAAAATAATTAGGGTAACAATAATATACTAAATATAATCATTCCCAATCAAAACAATATTTTTTTTTGTACAAAGTAATTCCTCAATCTTCGATAAAACAAATTTTTTTTAAAATTTTATAAGTAAATAAATTTTCATAAAATAACTCACCCATTAAGTATTTGTAATCAATAGGATGTTTTCTTTTTCAATTTCAACAGCCTTGTAATTTTTATTAAAATCAATAAATATTATATTATATATATAAGAACCAATAACAACGGGCAAGAATCATCACAACCTCAATGATGGCAACCAACACGGCATTTATATTGTCGTTACAGTAAAATTCAAAACAATCGCACAGTACAAAAACAAAATTATGTAACGGAATTGTTAATACTATTTCGTGTAAAGAATAATATTATATTTGAATACCTGATTATGATTAATTTATTTGGAAATATCTTGTATACTTTTAATTCAAAATTCTATTGTATTAAGTATAACAATTAGTCATACTCCAAAGTTACATCATTTCCGATTCCTTAAAAATTGTATAGTCTAATTAATAAAAACGTGTCAAGCAGAAATTTTGCCTGGATCTGGAATCCGTTGGACAAATAATCCTGAAGGGAGCAGATAAAGACTCTTTGCCTGTGTCATGCTATAGAGAAAAATTCAGTTGTCATTTGACTTCCGTGAGAGAAAAGACGTAATCATGATTGTAGCGTACGTAAAATGATGTGTCTAGGTAAATAGAAAATTTAAGACTCATGGAAAAAAAATCTGGTAGAACAAACAATTATTTCAACAGATTTGTTTAATCTGGAAATCTAATATCGTGAAATTGATGGAAAGTATGCCACGGAGATGTCAGAAATTATCAACAATGGAAATGACTGGACGAGATATCAATAGAAAAGTATCGTAATACCAAGTAGTATGTGATGTGTATTTTCTTCTTTTCAATAAAATAGTTTGTGAGTATGTTGGAAGTCAATCGGACGATAGCACCATGTTGCTACAGAAAGTAAGTGTCGCAACTTCGGGGAATGGTAACTTTGGGTATGCCTGTACTCAGATGGCAAGATTTATTGTATAAAGAGCTGGCAATTTCTGTTAAATAAAATCACATAGGTTCAAACCTCGTCAGCTCTTAGTCTATTAAAAACAAGTTTATTTAGGACGAATAACAAAGTATTTATTTAATGTCACAATATATTCAAGTATTGTATTTCAGTCTTAAGATTGATTTGTTTAAACTTTAATTTTTAGAATGTTAAATTTTGTCAAAAATATATCTTCTATTTAAATTAAAACATAAATTTTTGACAACAATCACATCCATTTTTTTCATCTTCGTAAATCAACAGCAATCATTAAAATTTTGACTGTAACAAACAATTCAAATATATAAAATATTTCACTGGGCAAGTGTCGTCTCAGAATCATTACTACTAATATCTGTAGGTTGCGTTGTTATTGCAATCGGTAACATTGTTGTTTCAAGATCAGTATCAATGCCCACATCGATTTGAGCAGCTTCGACCTGTGTTGCCGTATCCTCGGTCAACCGTAACGCTAGCTCTAAATCTCGAAGCACTTCCGTTTCTTTAGCTTCGATCAATGAAAAACGATGTTGCAGTGCAGTTAAATGTGCAAATGTCAAGTTTAAATGAGCGTGTAACCCTAGCAGAATTACTTCTCGAAAATGTGCCGCATATAAATGTGCTACCACATGGAAAAGCAAGCGAATTATTTTACGAACAATCGATTCAAACGAAACAGGAAATTCATTGGCTGAAAGAAAATATGATATTAAAACTATATTATATATTTTTATTTATAACATATAATTTATTATGTAAACTAATTGTAATTTTTATTTTTTTATGTATTACAATGTATATTGACAACCTAAGTAATTTGCACGTTCATCTTTTTAATCTTGATATTATTAGGTAGACTCTGGTAGACGATATTAAATCAATATTTAATTTTATATAGAATGATTTATAGAAGACGAAATTCTAAAATAAATACTAAATAACTTAATAATCTTACCATATTTAGTAGGAAAAATATTCTCATCACTGACAGTCTTCTGTATAAATGTCATTACATAATCTATATACTGTGGCGCAGCAACTCTAGTTTTTTTACCTTTCTCATCAAACCAAAGATACATTCTAAAAAATTAAAATAATTGTATAACTAATAATATGGTTTTAACATAACTTATGTTTTTATAAATTTGATGGTTGATTATTGTAATACTTTTGAGAAAATAAAGCAATTTACATTTATTTTATTAATATTTAATATTTTTACCCCCAAATGCCAGAGGTAACATATGTAATTTGGCTACTGTATGACATACACAATAACTAAGCAGCAGTGTACAATTGCATCCAATGCAGGTACATAGTCACTATTGTTCTATCAGCATAATAAAATTACGTTACCAAATCGATGTGTTGGGACTAAAAGGATTAACTTCTTCGTTTATTGAAACATTCATTTAATCAACTGTTTTATGAAATTGATTATTTAAATATATTTAAAAGGGTTTTTATTTCAGCAATTTATTATATACAAAAAAATATAAGCATTATTACAAACCTTTGCCCAGGCCCTGTCATATCTGGGCAACCTGACATGGTACAAAATTCACTAACAGTTCCGTAAACTAAGTTCACATGATCGAATAAAGCCATTGTGTGCGACGCAAGCCATTCATTATAATCAAGACCAGGGGGTAAATCGACAAGCAGTCTTAAATCTGCATCTGGTAATTTTCTTTCTAATACCGCTGCTTCTAGATAGAGTTTAGAATCAGCTGTTCCGCTTCCGCCACCGCTACCCGTACCACCTGTTGCTTCACCACATTCTCGTTCTTTACGTCTCGCCTTTCTGTTAAATAATAATAATAAAAAAACATAAAATAAAACAATTTTTTTCGGAACACAGGAATTGCTCAATAATTTGAACTGGGATTATAAAATATATGAAAAATATGAGTATAATTTGTAGAATATACTGAAAAGAATAAAATTATATATGATAGCAAATTATTGAAATCCTAATTTGATTCATTTATTATGAATATACTGATCATATGCATTAATTAACTGACAACTCTTTGTTCAAGTAAACAATAGTTAATAAATTATTGAAATATTCAATCAGATCATTAACTACATTTATATTTAATTATAAAAAAGTAATGTTTTATCTATAGGTATTTAATATTTTCTACATAATGAAAAGTAGTATTTAATTAACAACTTATTGATTATGGCAGTACATAAGACAAATTAATTCATATTAAACTAATAATGATCACTGTAATTACTATTAAGCAAATCAAAGAAATTAAAATATACCCCATAAACCAATCCACGGTGTCACGCAAATATTCTGGTAATCGCTCCAGTTTGGTGAATAATATTAGGGTTGCTGAAGCTCAAAATAATTAATGAACAGCGACTTCCAAGCTTACAAACACTGTTTGTACTATTAATGTCACACGACTCGGTGAACTTTGAACTACGTATAAATTGACCACATTTCTTCACTGAACTTAAATCGATTTTTAAAATATATTTGTACTTTTCTATTCAATTAAAAAGCAGCTGAGCCATTGTCAGACATCTTTATTGGTATCATTGATGACGAAATTGACACATAGAATAAGTTAATAAAAATAACGATATGATCAACCATTCAACCCTTTCAAAGATGTTCAACACGCTAATTACAAGATGCCATAAGTAATATAAACACAAATGTAAACAATACTTTGTTGTCGTTTTTTATTTTGATATGGTTTTTATATTCATTAAAAAATAACAAATATATTTGAAATAATTTAATTATTATATTGTTGATGTCACAATAAATAAAATATGTAATATGTATGTCTTAACTCTTTTGCAGGGACTCTTTAAACGCTTTAAACCCTTGTCTAAGATTTAAACAAATTATATTGTCTATGGATAATTCGAAGGGGATTTAAAAATATTTAGTTCAAATTTTTGACATTAAATCATAATAATACATTTAAAATAAAATTGATAGTAGCTAATATAATATTACATCATATTGATTTTTTTGTACAATTTTAAATGTGTTATTAACTATATTATTTGTTTTTATTTAACACTATATGAAATAACCTATATAAATATGTCAAAAAAACGTAATAAGAAAAATATTGCAGGCATAAATCTTTCAAATGCGGCTGGTCATACAGTTTTACACGAGGCAGTTCTAGAAAACAGGTATATTGATACATTATCAACATAATTGATAGTTATGAAGTTTAAATGTTATCAAAATTATTAAATTATGTATTATGATACTATGTTTTTGAAAGGGCTAATGTTGTTTTTAGAGTAGAACGTGTTCAAGCACTTCTTCGTGTAGAAAATATACGAATTGATGTGGAGTGTCACCTCGGAAAAACACCATTGCATTTGGCTTGCGAAAACGAACAAACATCAATAAAAATTATTAAAATGTTATTGAAAGCAAAAGCAGATATTAATAAAAGGAATACTGCTTTTATAACACCACTTCATGTTTTGTGCACAAATTCAATAAGTATAATAAAAGTACAAAAACTTAACATGTTACTTAACATACCAAATATTAACTTAGATCCTGAGGACTATTTTCAAGAAACTCCATTATTTTGGTTACTGACAAAGTCTGATTACACATGCATGGATATGTTATTACATTGTGGCGCAGACGCTAATACACATAGATTAGATGGTTGTACACCGTTAATGATAGCAGCTCAGTCAAATGATTCGGAAGCAGTAAAAATACTCACACCCTTTGTAACTGATATCAATCATACTAATATTGATGGACGTACTACTTTAATGTTAGGAGCAAATGATTTTGCAGTAACTAGTTTTCTATTATCAAATGGAGCTGATCCAAATATAGTTTCTACAGATGGCACAGAAGTAACAGCGCTTCATTTAGCTGTAAATTATCTACAACCTGAAGTAGTTAGACTTTTATTAACTAAAACGGACCCTGATATTTTATTAAATAATAAGAATCTAAATATCCTATATTTGTTATGGCAAGCTGCTGAGAATGAAAATAATATTGAAAATATTATATTGTGCACAGAAGCATTATTAGAATCAAATCTGAATCCTTGCACGTTTCACCCATTTATATTTATTCTATTTCCGAATGTTTTAAATGTATCGGAACAAATGTGGGAAACATATAAAACTGCAATATATTTATTTTTTAGTATAGGTATTACGTTAGATAATTCTAAAATAATATTTGATACTTATCATAAGGTTATAAGAATTTTACCATTTAATTTAAGAGCATTAGAACTTATAGATATATTGATAAATCATAATTTAGACATAGCTTACATTGATTTGCGTGATCCATATTACAATTTAGCAATTGATTTTAGTCCGCTGTATAATATTTATTTTTTACGATATACTTTGTTAAATGACGCAGTTTCATATTTAAATGAGTGTTTGGATGCAATCATTTATGATCCTTGTTTTGAAACCATATCCAATATTAAAAATAATGAAAATTTAAAACAATTAATAAAAAAAGATTGTTTGAAACACTGTTGCCGTGAAGTTATTCGTTCAAATTTAAGAAGAAAAAATCTGAGCACACAAAAATACATCAAAACACTTTATTCATTAGATTTACCACAAAGTTTAATAAAATACATTCAATATAAATTTTAACAAGCAAATATATGTTTAAAAATAATGTAAAGAAGTAAAAAAATAAAAGAATAATAATAATGATAAAAAAATGTATTATTAATTAATATAATTTACAAAAGTTTTTATCAATTATTTTGTCTAAAACTTTAAAATATTCATATTGTTAGATTAAGATGTTTTGAGGAGCATTTTATTTATGTAGAATTTAAAAAATTAAACATTAATTGCTCTGTACTTCTATTAGCTAATGTGTATTATTTGTTTACTAGTCTCTAAAATTTCAAACTACCCTTATAAATGGTATAATTATAATTGAATATACGTATCTAACAGACAGTGCAACTATTGTCAGAAAATAGGGCGCTACCACTGGAGTTTTAATCTAGATCAGTGGCTCCCAATCTTTTTACTATGATGGACTCTCAGAATTAACTCACAACAAATTATGTGGACCTCTTAAAGATAAAAATACAAAAAGAAAATTGTGTATGTACTTTGTACAGAAAGTTGTATAGATATAATGATTAAATAGTATTTAGCCACTAAACCTGTGATGTAAACTAGATTTTTTTTAAATAAAAAAAAATATACAATCATTTAGAAACAGTGCCGGCCTTAGCAAATCTGGCGCTGTTGGCGAGATTTATTTTTCCGCCCTCTCACTCCCTAAAAAAAAATGTTAAAAAATCACCGAAAATGTCAATTAAAATTGATAAAAAAATTAACAAATAAGTTGAATAATTCATATCTCAGCTTGGCGCGATCCTACCTAACTTTTTTTTTAAAACAAATAAGTTGATTAGTTAGTATCTCAGCTAATACCTTATTAAAGGTTTTCTGGGTTGCTGAATAAGTATTTGTTAGTTAGCAACTATCAAATAATCAATTTTTTTTACAAATTAACGTTGTTTGTATTTAGCTATATTTTTTTTAAATCGGGTTTAACTGATCGACAAAAAATTTAAAGGTGTGTACAGATCAAGGTATTAATGTATTTGAGAATGTTTAATTAATTAACAGTTGTATCGCAATTCATGACGAACTAATCATGGAACCTACAAAAACACTAATGTAGATTGACAAATCCCCTCTATCCCGTAGTTTTGCTCGAACACAATTTTTTTGTTTTGCGCCGCGCCGCGCTTCGCCGAACTGCTCGGCGCAGCCAGCGCGGCGCGGCGCACTTGATGTAACCGCGCCTTTAAGATTCACCACAGAATGGATTCACGGCATAAACGATTAGTAACCGACGAGTTTTAATTGGCTGATTTATAAAATTTCTTGTACATTCCACCAGAAATTCTAAAAATTAGCCAATCAAAACTCGTCGGTCACTAACCGATAGCTAATCGCTTATGCCGTGAATCCGAACACAGATTTAAAATGTAATATTTTGCTTAATACGATTTTTAATCTATGTCAACCATAGATAACAATTAACCCGTCATACGTCAACTTGCGCCGTCAGCAAATACTACAATAACAATGGCAGACGGTGTAGAAGTTTTAATTAACCAAACCGCTGAAAACATAACACAAAATGCAACTCTTCCAACAAAACCTTTATCTACACCTCAAGGAATGGCTGTAGCGTACGGTAGTCTCGTAATTATGGCATTATTGCCGATATTCTTTGGAGCTTTTCGTTCTGTTCGGCACCATAAGGAACAACAGGTAAATAAATTCTAATTCTTTTTGTTCGTCGATTATATAACAGATTCAAACATAATACATATATTGTTGAATCCTTTTATTATTGTAACAATCATATCATTGTATAATTTTCTATTGTTAATATATTCTTAAGGTTATGTTCCACGCGTTGCCTAGTCATAATCGTCAACGCACGTCATGTTAAATATTTCATGTTTATTTCTCATTTTGATGTACAAACTATATAGGCATCGATATATTAATATTAATGTTATTAAATATATCTGAACCATTACTGTTTATAAATATAGAACATGAATAAATTACATTTTTTTAGAAATCGGGAGAAACGCCAGAAAAAATGTCTCGGAGAGATGCTGCAATGTTCCCCATTATTGCATCGTGTGCTTTACTTGGATTGTATATATTCTTTCAAATATTTTCCAAAGAATACATCAATTTAATGTTAACCGGGTATTTCTTCTTACTAGGAATTTTGGCTCTAACACACATGATGAGGTAAATAAACTTTGAACTATATAAAGATGCATTACAAGTAATATAAAATTTTCTTTCAGTCCAATAGTAAATTCTTTAGTGCCGGCTGCTATACCTAACATTCCATATCACATTCATTTTACACAAGGAGAAGGAGATAAAGAAACAAACGTTCTAGATTATAAGTTTTCGTCTCACGATTTAGCTTGTTTAATATGTTCTACGGTAGTCGGAGGATGGTATTTAATACAGAAACATTGGATTGCGAATAACTTATTTGGGATTGCTTTTGCTATAAATGGTGTAGAACTGCTGTCTCTCAACAATGTAGTTACAGGATGCATCTTATTGTGTGGATTGTTTGTTTATGATATTTTTTGGGTTTTTGGAACAAATGTAATGGTGACTGTTGCAAAGTCGTTTGAAGCTCCGATTAAATGTAAGTATTTGATTGTTTTAAAATTATATTAGTCAGTTCAAAATTGTACATTTTACATATTTTTATAAGTAAAGTGTAATATATTTAATGCATTTTGCTTAAGGTATTCTCTCGCAGCATTTTGAAATCCCCAAATACTTATATATATAACTGAGAAACTATAAGAATGAAATTTTTAACTGATTAATCTGTATTATTTTTATTTAACTTCTTTAATATTTGGTCTTTCTTGTTTTAGTGGTTTTCCCACAAGATTTTCTAACTAACGGTCTGAATGCCAGTAATTTTGCCATGCTCGGACTTGGGGATATTGTGGTACCTGGTATTTTCATCGCATTACTGTTACGTTTCGACAATAGTTTGATGAGAAACACAAAAACATACTTTTATGCAACATTTATAGCATATATATTAGGATTAGTCGCAACTATATTTGTGATGCATATGTTCAAACATGCTCAACCAGCACTGTTGTACCTCGTACCTGCCTGTCTTGGAACACCTTTACTTCTAGCTGTCATTAAAGGAGATATCAAAGCTATGTTTCTGTAAGTGTTTGTGTTTTATAATTGTTTGATTATTTACTTAAAATTAATGTGTTTGGTGACACTTCAATTAGACATATTAATAAGGGGGAAGAGCTGATGTCCATAGAAATAAAATTACTTTAAAAAGTATATTTATTTTAATTAATTACAAGGCAGTGTAACATAATATTTGACAGGAGACAGTAAATTTATTTTAGTGAAATATTTTTATAAATTGAATACTCACAATATATTTTTTTAAATTCCGGAGTTAACTCCTTTTGGAGTTAATAGATTCTATTAATTCCGGAGTTTGTAAGCTAGGGAACTCAGAACAAATAGGTAGGATTCAGCTCTGAAATTAGTTATGGACTCCTGATTATAATTAATAACTTCTATATACAATTTTGCTTTTTAGATACGAAGATCATCCATCTAAAGAAAAGTCAGAAAATGAACCTGTAGAAAATAAAAAAAAAAAATAATGTAATCGATAAATAGATTTGATATTTGCAAATATTTATTTTATATTTGAAATTTTTAATAAAACTTGTTATTTTCAGATTCATGAAATTGTCAATATAAATATTTTTTTATTCGATTTCTAAAATTGCATATTTTTTTTGTGCAATAAAATTTTTTATTTCTTATGCATCATCAATTTCAAAATAATAAGATAATTGTTAACTGTGTTGATTTGTTGTTATTTAAAATGGAATTTATTTTTACCTAAATGGATAAAGATCAATTGAATATTTATGTAGAAATAAAACAATTTTTAAAATGTCCATTGAATCTGAGTTATTATTAATGTTGATTGTTATTTAATTTGTACAATTTTATTTGAAACTAAAGTACATTTTTATTTTGTACATTTACTATATCATTGTACTTATCCATATGTGTTTAATGTGAACTCAATATAATAACTGTCTTCAATATTTTAAAGGTATACCATTTAAAATGCTTCCTGATCATTATAAAAATACTTTTTTATGCTCATGTTTAAGACTTGATAAATAAAATAGTATTTGAAAATATTTGTGAAAATTAATAGACATTGTTCATTTTTTCATAAATCTCTGTCTCCTTTTAAAAATGAATGTATGTTATGTGTATTTTTATAAAAAAAAACACTGATTACAAATAAAAACAAATACTTGAATCCAGCAATTATTTATTTTATTACATTATACATAACATAAAATAGAATAAAAATATATATATACAACTTGTGAAAATCTGCACAGTTATATATGTGATTGTAGATAACTTCATGATTATTCATAAATACGGATTTTCAAAATATAGAAGATTCAAGGAGAATTAGAAATATCCATGTTATTATCAGATTTTTCTGTTGATTCTCTTCTGGAGCCGTGCGAACTTTCAGATTCAGGCAAAGGAGACTTTTTTTCATCAAAACCTTTCTCTTCTTCATCATAGTTACGTGGTACTTTTGAACCAGAATCTGAGCTTTCTTTATCAGAATAATCCTTCTTATCTACATATCGCTCCTTATCTTTATTTTTGTTCCTGCTTCGAGAATTCTTTTCCGCACTGCGAGACCTACTACGTCTCTTTGTGTGCGGAGATGGGGATCGCGTACCTTTTCTACGTCTAGAATGTGACTGAGATCTCCTCCTGTCTTTTGATCGAGATCTTTTTCTATCTCGAGACCTTGATTTTTTCCTATCCTTAGATTGCGATCTCTTCTTCCTACTTTTAGAACGAGACCGTTTTCTATCCCTTGATTTGCTTCGTTTGCGATGTTTAGACCTGCTACGCCGTCTCTCGTATTCTCTTGACCTAGATCGATATCTGGAACGGGACCTTGAAGTACTTCTCTTCCTATCCTTGGCTTTCTTGTCATCCACATCCGATTCAGGTTTATCTTTCTTTTTATCTTTTTCTTTTTCTTTTAACCGCGATACTTCTTTATCCCTCGATTTACTTTCTCTAGAATATTCTTTTTCTGCATCTCTATCGGAATATTTATCCTTATATTTTTTTCTGTGATCTTTACTGTCATATTTATCTTTCTCATCATGTTCATTACTTTCTGCTCTTTCCTTTGCTACAGAATCTTCTCTTCCAACAGAATAATCTCTTACACTTATCTCTTTTGTGTTGTTTTTATCCTTTTCACTTGATTCTTTCTCGTCCTTTGATTTATCTTTAGATTCTCTGTCTTTGGACCGTTTATCTCTATCATTTTTTGATCTTGAATATTTAGAACGAGACTTGGATCTTGTCCTAGACCTACGAGAACTCTTAATGCTATGTGACCTAGATCTTGATCGTTTTTTACTCCTAGACCTGTGACGCCTGTCTCTTGAACGCGTACGAGAACGTCTCGAACGATGTCTGGAATGAGACCTGCGTCTAGAACGTGATCTAGATCTTCTACGACCGCGTGAACGGGATCTTGACCTTCTGGAACTTCGTTTATCTTTAGATAGCATTCCTATTACAGGATCGATAGCAGCTGAAATTAAGTTCTGTGCCTCTTTTACTCTAGACATCGCTTCTTCAATTTCTCGCTGAGCTGCTTCGTTACTTTTAGCTTGTGGTTTCACGATAGCCTGTGTTGAATGGTACAAAGTAATTGGTTTTCCATCCAATTCTCTTCCGTTCATTTGTAATGCCGGAATTATACTTGACTGATCAGTAAATTCAATTAAAACACAATGAGACTTATCAGAGTCACGTGTGCACGTTCTTGTATATTTTACTTCTCCAGCATTTGAAAAGAAATCAATTATTTTTTGCGTTGAAATAGAATGATCAACGTTAAGAACTAACATCGTACGCCGAATTTCTTCAATTTTGCATAAATCATACGAAGCAGGCAGAGGTGGATATTGAGGCAACCCCAAAGCGTCAAGTTGCGGATCTCTTGTTTGAACAAACTGATTTGGTGCAACTCCTTCGATAGTGTTTATGATGTTCGGAGGTAACTTTGGTTCTGAAGGATATAATCCAGGTACTATTGTACCGTTACTGCTCATTTCCAGTGCTTTATGTTCATCTGGTATCTCACCATTTTGAATTGGAATAACAATTAGTGCACGATCTATAAATACAGTATTAGTCATATGCTGTGCAACACCTACTGTTGCTGGATCCATAAATTTAACATAGCATATTCTTGATTGTACTGGGCACGAAACATCACGTATTGTAGGATATAATCTGATATCGTCTATTTTTCCTAAATAACCAAACAGCGTCTGCATTTGGTCTTTAGTAGCTTGCGGAGCAATGTTAGTTATTTGAACTACACGTGTACTGCCCACAGCCATTTTTATTGTTTTTATAATTTACTATCCAATATTACATTTAATTAACAGTTCAAAAACATTATACGAAAAGTAAAATACAGCAGCATTTTCCAAATTCTCTTTCTGATATTTTACCACAGATAGTGAACAGACGTTTCTGCACCGCAGATAAAATAAATATAAGTAAATATAATGTAGAATGTATCATTTTTATTTTTTATCTATTGTAACACAGTGCTGCCATTCATAGAGTAATAAATATGCAGTGGTGAGCCTATTGTTCTAATTATAGAACTACACGACGTGCTTTATCTATCTTTTCATAGATAAAATTAAATAATAAAATAAAGAGGGCTATTCAAAATTAGACTTTGTTAATTTATATTACTTTACGTGTACAGCCAATTCATTAATTAAATTAATTAATGAATTATGTTTTAATGAGTTTTATTTACTTTTTTGAAATAATTACAATAGCTATAGTTTGATTGCGAAAAATAAAGAAAATTAAGAAATATGAAGCAACATGGAATTTAAAAAAATTTACTCGTTTTCTGAAAAATTAATCTCAATATTGCTTCCTCGTCATACCGAAGATACTAGAAGCTTTCTCATCTTTTTAAAATAAGAAAAAAAATTGTTTTCCGATTTCAAAATTTTAACTTGATCTTTTCGTTTCAGGTCAAGACAAACACTTTTTGTTCCGTGTCCGTCTGTCCCCTGAATCCTTGTTACACGCATAACTCACTGGACCGATTTTAATGAAAGTTGATTGGTTAGTTGGATCTGGTTTGAGGACTGTTCTATTTAAAATCGTGTGTAAGAGGGAGGGGTGGGTGATTAGGGGTGTTTTTGTCAGAGACGCGTTTGTCAGGGGCGCTTTTGTCTAGAGGTGCTTTTGCCAGGGACGCTTTTGTCAGATTACCCTATTCAAGACACTGTTAAAAATTATTTTTATTAACTATAATATAGGGTCTGGAGTATTAAATCCAGAGTACGGAAATTCCGGCGGGGAGGGGGTGTTGGATAAAAAAAGTATCGGGAGAATGATTAACATTTATATTCATTTATTTATATTGGAATCAAAAATATATGGGGGAAAGGCCCCCCTGAAATATAACCTGAATTTTTATGTTAGAAACAGAGGCGTACTAATACTATCTTTACTATCGTATTTTTGTAATTAAACGGTTGATCTTATGACAAATTAATAAAGTATATATCTATGTATTTTGTGTCATTTTATACAAGTGTCAAATATAGAAAAAAATTAAGAACAAATAATACTATAGATAAATTTCAAAGGGCCCACTGGCCCCATCTGGTCTAAATAATAATTGGTTGATACTGGAAATTGATAATACTTAATAATAATACTAAATCGATTATAAAAAACAATATATATCACAATAGGTTCTTCAGATATTAAATAAAAACTCATTTTAGGCAAAATCTCATGAAGATAATTATCAGACACATAATATGTTCATATATGAACTTTTTTGCTTGAAATATTTTTTTTGATCAACTGTTTAAGTTTGTTCCACCTGATATGATTTATAAAAAAATAATTTTGCCCCCTTCCCCCGCCCCCAAATAAATTTCTGTTTACTTATGCGGAAGATTATACAAGGTGTTTGGTTCGGCGATACGAATATTTTGAAGGAAGGTAGAATGAGTCATTTGGGTTACATTCTGGGATAAATGTAAATTTTTTTTAAGAAAAATAGCCAATTCATGTAGGTATTATTGTAGGTTTTTCGAAAGGGTATAAAATAGAGCAGTTTTTAAAACTATCAGAACATCTGTAAGTGTACTAGATTTTATAAAATAATTTTTTAAATAAATAATTTTATCAAAGTTTTACAAGTTTTTAAATGTTAAACTGCAGCCATTTTTTGTTTTTGTTATTCATAAATTTTATTTTTATCTGATAGTGTAGAATAAACATTTAAGTAATATAAAAATCATGTTTAAAAAATATAGGCTCTTTAACTTTTGAACTGGTATAAATCTGAGTTTTTTCAAAAATTTATTAAAATGGCCAATTAAAAAAAACTGATGCACTTTGTATATAAGGTATATTTGTTTAAATCACTTCTAAATGACTCATTCTACCTTACTTCAAAATATTCGTATCGCCGAACCAATACACCTGTATATAATATGATATACCTACCATTGATACCGCATACCCTTTCCGTATTCGTATACAGTGAAAATATTAATTTACATGTACAATATAATTATTATACTGGGCCGTAACAATCACCGGGGCAGTACCCCGTGGCCCCCCACGTTAGGGGGGGGGGGGGGCGCACAATAAGTATCACATTTCCAAGTAAGGATCATTCATGTAAAAAAATTATTCATATAAAAAATATATATTTATTACCTATTTATATTTAATAAAATGGGGTTCACGTTTAAAATTCCTTCTCGAACATTTAGTAATATATGACTGAGAATTGGAGAAAAAACTCACATGTAATAATGAACAGTGTAATAATACTGATTTAAAAATGACAATAAATTTTAAATATATTAATATTTTGATTAAAATTAGGATTTAATTGTCTTTAAAAAATGTTAAAAGCATAGTTTCTACTATTGACAGTATTGTAAATTGTAACGTACGGATATAATATAGTATGGTTATTATGAAGGTATAGTTATTATTTTATATTAATTAATTATTTTTTTAATAAATGACACTGATTAAGTACTAACTAATTTTTCAAAGAGGAAAAACATTTTTAATTATTACACAGCATAAACAGTTTTTTAATAATTTGAATTTTCCCGCGAAAAAGTTCAACTTTGTTACAAGAGGTAGCAGTAGTTGCCAGACACGCCATTATAAATCGTTCATTTACCATCTTAGAGTACTTTCCACAAAAATATTATAATAATGTTTTTATTTTTTTGGTTTCAGACCTCAATTGATTAAAGTTACTTAAAATAAAATAAATCATTGCAAATAAATTAAAAATAATGTTTGGTTTTAAAGTAAAATAACGGATGCTATGTATAATTGTGTTAAAGGTGTTGTGTCAAATACCTATATGTATAATAAATATCGTGAGAAGTTTATATGATAATATTAATGTGTTGCTAATTTTTTTAATCTAAATAATATACAAATAAATAATAATTAAAGATATTTGTGTGTAATATCAACTACAACCCTTGACAAAAGTTTTTTTTTAAAGAATAAATATGGCTGGTGTCTTGAGTTCATATGATTGCCATACATATATCATTAGTAGGTATTACATGTTGTAATGTATAGAGAATTTAATTTATTGTACGATAAATTATAAATAAATAGATTTAATTGTAAAAAATACAAAAAACATTTGACAATTTTAATAAAAATATAATTTGGTATTGCCAAGTTTTATTACGTGCGTTACTCGAGATTTGTGTATTTTATTATAAATGAATGATTTTGTAAAATAATTGACTTTAAATAAAATGGCACAAAACTATTATCAAGTAAGATATCCGGATGGAAGAATGCAAACGATGACAGAAGAAGAATTGCGTCAATGTAACCCAGAACTATATGCATCACACAAGGAAAATACAAGTTAGTACATATATACATTCTACATTACTATAATATTATATATTTATATACCTAAAACAAGTAGCATTATTTTATTATTTTGCTATTATATAATACCAATATTCTTTTAAGTGCATTTAATGAATTATATTGTACACGTAAACTTGTACATATATTATTTTACACTATTATTTTGATCTATTCAAACAATATAAATACTAAAGTATATGTGTATTTTTACCAAAAAATATTGAACTAAATAATTTAGTTCGAATGCTCATTGAAATGTGTGTGCCAAGTGGTATAGTGTAGTTCTGTAAATGTGATCTATTAACGATGTTGTTATCAGACAGTGAAGGTGTATTGGTTGTTTTTGAACAA
Organism: Sialis fuliginosa; assembly: GCA_961205875.1. Lineage (NCBI taxonomy): Eukaryota > Metazoa > Arthropoda > Insecta > Megaloptera > Sialidae > Sialis > Sialis fuliginosa. The sequence continues at coordinate 11,426,525 of OY540818.1, read as the reverse complement.
TTACTAGGTTACCCCTAGTTAAACTTTAATAAATGTACATGTTTCCATCTATAACTAAATAAATTTATAGATATTTTAACTTTAAGCTGCATTTGGTTCACGCTGATTGATCAGCCAGGGAATTCCTTGTGGGGCAAATCTCCTGTGGCAAAGTAAGGTGTTATTGTAGTTTAAAATGGGGACCCAATATACACTTTACTCACATAGGCGCTACATACACAATAGTATATGTTAATTTGTTGTAGGATAATTAACAAGACATTTTGTTCTCTCTAAAGTAAGCCATTTAAACAAAAATGATACAGGTCTATTATACACTTCTTCAATACTTTCTAAAGTTAATTTTTATAAAATTTTACAAGAAGTTTTATCTTCATTATATAATAAATTTAAAAAGTCAAATGTAAACAAGATATGTATGTTTACAAGCTACAAGCCAGCTTTTTTACAAGCTGCTTGTAAACTCGCTCAGTGTAATTATGTTCACTAGCTAACTAGCTGCTTGTAAACAATCTGCTACAAAAGTTGAAAGCCAGGCTACTTTACTCGCTACTCGCTGGCTTGTTAGCTTGTAAACTAGCCGTGTGTCATCATAGTAGTGGTGATTCCTGGTTTCAGTGTCTACAAAATGTATTCACAACACGTGGTTTACTCGCTAGCTAGTTGGCTACTGAGCGATCTTACTATCTGATTCGCTCGCTTGTAAACAAGCTGGCTTGTAGCTTGTAAACTCGCTCAATGTAATCGGCCCTTTAATAATGACTTTAAATATACTCTAAAACTTATTTAATGGTGTATTCAATTTGAAAAACATCCTTGTCGATCAATCAAAGTGAACCATGAGAATGCAGTCTCGGTGTTGATATCTTTTTAAGTTTTAGTTTAATATTATCGTTCTAAAGTTTGACTTATGATTTTTATTATTTACAGATACATCTACTGTCCAGTTTATGATAAATGATAACTCTGCCCAAGCTCAACAATGCCAGATAAATCCACAGGTATTATATACAAAAATAATTTAATAGAATTGTTTGTAAAATTGTTATAATTTTTTACTATAAACAGTTCAAATTATTTATTTTTTCATTATTTAGCAGACAATTCTTCACCAGGCTGAACAGCCACAACAACAAATAGTTTTTAATACAATGGAGGGGCAGATACAATATCAGTTGCCATTGCAATCTACGCAGTATGTTATACAGCATCCAGATAGTACAGCGGTAGCACAGCCTTCACATTTCATTGGGCAGCAACAGCAGGTTAGATCAACAATTTCTAACTTTTAACGTACTTTAAAACCCATTTAGCACAAAAGTTGTATAAATGTAAAATTATGAATAACATTTTTATTTTTGTGTTGTACAACATTTAACTTTTTCTAATAAAATAGTCTAATGTTATTCCTAAGGGTCCATTAAACCCACATTATTAGTTGCATCAAGGCGCTCATGTGCTAAGTTATTCATAAATATCTTGAAGCTGTGCAGATAATGTTTGGTTTCGATCAAATTCTTAATACTACCAATCATTTTCTGCCTTTTCTATTATAACATATAAGTTTAATTACAGCATGTACAAACAAACACTGTTGAATATCCCAGTTTAGCTGTTACACAAACTCAGCATGTTTATTATGCGACACCTGTATCAGAAGAAACCCGAATCACTACCATTGTAAACCAGCCTCATAAGGTTTGTATTAAAATAATATCTTATTATGAGTTTTAATAATAATTAATTTTAAACATGTGACCTTATTTTGTGTTATACATAAAATTAGGAATCGACAACGTATTTGTTTTTGAGCATCATATAACATTCTAGTTTTTTTAAATTAATTTAATAGAATTTTTCGGCACGTATACAACGATATATAAAATGTTTGCATACCAAAATGATTATTGTTTATCTTACAAGGGGGAGTCTACAACTTTTGCATCGCTGATCCCAAGGAGCTTTTGTAGATATATTTTTGGTTACTTGAAAGTAAATTATCTAAAGCAATTTATTAATGAAAACAGAAATTAAAAAAATGTATAAAATAATGTATTTTTAATTAATTAAAGTAATATAAAAAATAAAATAAAAAATACCAATTCAACTTGAATACATTTTAAGGTGAAAGTTGAAGTTGGACCAACTGGTATAATCCAGCAACCACAGCAAATATCAATTCCAAATCAACAGAAGATTGTTAACCAATATGTGCAGCCGCAAACACAACAACGTATTATGCAAACTGTACAACACGTGCCACAGGTATTTAAATATATATGTGTATATATAGTAGGTTACAGGTAAAAGACATAAAACCAAAAAATTATCCTGAAAACGTAGTGACCACCGTGATGAGATAATATAACAACATTATATGTAAAATTTTATAAAAATCTATTGGATGGAAATTTACAAAATAAGATCTAATAATGGAATAAACACATCAGAATCATGACACTAACAGTTTTTTAAGTGATCCGATACCAAATAATCATAAGGTTCACTTTACCACTGAAAAAGTTAGCCAATGTGAACCTAACAATTCGTTTACTTCAACTTTTTCCTAGAATTCTTAAATTAAATTCTAATTAGTTCAAGTATTTTAAATCATAACATAATATAATTATTATAAATTAAAATTTATCAACTAATATTTTCTGTATAATTTAAGAAAATAATTCAACCAGCCCACGACAATCAGATAGTACAATTACCTGATGGACGTGAAATGACCTACGGAGAATTCAAACGCTTGCAACAAATATTACAACAAAGAAATAAGCAAGTACAGCAAGCCGCAACAAATGACATTAGCAATAATTCGAATATAGCTAATACTCAGCTACAGAATAGGTTGATATTTTATTACTGTTAACTTTTACAGAAAGATTTGAACATTTCCTTATTTTTGAGATATTTAATTTAATCTGCCTTGTAATTTGATAAGGGAGTGTCCATTAATTACATAAGAATTATTTTTAAAATTTTTTTACATATTTGAAAATAATTGATTAGAAAAAAAACATACGTAAGTAATGCTTTGGACACTTTTCCCCCTCCTACATAGGTTTTATGCCCACCCCTAATGTATGTATAATTATTGTATAAAATGTTATATAACAAAAATAATTTATATTGATAACATGAAATAATTATTTTAGACAAAACGAACAAGTACCTATACAACAGACATTTTCACCAAATAATACACTAGTGAGACAGTTGAATAACAGACGCAATGAAGGAAGCCCTTTAGCAAACACGCCAAATCTTGTTAATCATGCAATAAATAACAGTCCCCAAATTAATATAAACGATCACCAAGGTCCGGTGAATAGAATTATAGTAACTCCAAAACAAATAGGGAACAATACTCCTGTTGCGAATCAAAGCGTTGTCCAAGGAGTCGTGAAGCCGAACTTGCAACATATGGAAGTTCAACATAAAATCGGAATGCAAAATACAGGACAGCCAATATTTAATGCCCTATTAAGACAGACCCCTCAGCAGTTACCAAATAACAGTAACATGATTGCAAATAATGAAATTGAACCAAATCGGATTGTTAAAGGTATGTTTGGTGTTAAAAGTACATTGTACAGAAAGCATTTTATTTGTTATATTGTAAATTTATTAATTTTATAGGTCCTTTGGTGAGGACTCCATCACAACAGGAAGTAGGCGTGCCAAATCAAAACATATTTAATGGTAATGTTCAGCAGGCACCAGGTCTGACACCAATCCGAGGAGGTATGATTATTAGCTTTATAAATCAGCCTCGACCCCCCCCCCCCCCCCCTCAAGTTTATTGTAGTGATATAATTTAGATTAATAAATTAAACTTTTCTGATAGATAATTAATATTTTAGCGATCAATCGACGAAGACCTACTCAAACAAATAATTTTCAAGGAAATCGTGTTGGTAACAAAGGTGTACGGAAAGAAGGTTTTGTTCAATCACAAGCTCAGAGTCCTGTTTCATCAACATCGTCATCTTCATCAAATAACTCTAAGTGTAATGTTTCATTACATATTATTTTTATTTATTTATAAATAAGTAAATTATGATGAATATTATATTTATTTAGCTGAACCGACAAGTCCCGGTAGTGATGAACCTAAACCGACAGCGAGAATGCTGATCATGCTGGAAAACGGAGAGCAAAGACTTATAACATTTTCACTACCAAGAGATGCTTGTACAGTTGAAGAACTTTTAGAACAGGTATTTTTAAATTGTGATATTTGTTACATATATATATTATAATCAACATTCTTTACAGGTTTTGTTGCAAGTGCATGTTGATTTTGTACCCGGTTTAGGCAATGTTCAGTATGTAAGAAATCGTGGTGCTGATATAGAATACTATGTTACGATTGGTGGAGCAAATAGCAATGCTACAAGTGGACAATCTGGTTCTAGTATTGAAAAGCAAACACAAGTAAGTTTAATTTTTAATATAGACATTTTGTGACCTCAGATCGTGTTGAAATTTTTTTTTATTTGAACTTATGAATCACAGGGAACAAATGAAAAGCAACTAAAACCTACAGGAGCTCCAAATGTGCCCAAACAGATTGCGTCTGCGCAGCAGAACCAACCTAACACACCTGCTCAAGCGAATACGTTTCAGCAGAATCAAGCGCCACCGAACAAACAAAGTTCATTTCAACAATCGTTCTGTTTGAACTTGGTAATTACAAAAATATAGCGTTTGTATTCTTAAAAGAGTATAACTAGTTTTTTTAGTATATTCAAACCAGAAATTGAAAATATTTTTAGTTTTACAGTCTCTCTTATAAAAGCGTGACCAATTTAACTTTCGGTTTGACAATGTAGATTGAAGAATGACAATGTATATAGTCAATGTATGTATAGTGATCAGCATTCATTACGATAACATTTTCTGATTCATTTCTTTCGTACATTAACGTTTCATATGGTTTCATCTTCTTCCTGTGCCTTTTCAAGTTACTTTTGCTTATACTGACAGTACCTCCTGGCATTTTTTCGATCTATGATCTAAAATTTAAATTATGTTACTTATTGTAGTGTAGAGAAAATTTAAATAAAAAAACATAAATGTGGCTACATACCTTAATTAAACAACAAAGTCTTATTTTACTTAAAATCGCTTAATATTACAAAATATTATAAAAAAAACTATGAACACTACTATATAGTCATTTAATATACTATAGACTGACAACAATTGAGCACTTGGTGTGACGTAGTTCCTTCTCTCCTGCCTTGATTTTGACAACCTACTGAGGTAACCTGGTATATACAAACCTTGGTGTAGATAGGTAAATTCATGTATGATAAAATTAGGTTTTTAATTTCTGGTTTAAATTCAGTGTACACTTTTTTAGGGTCTAATTTATTTATAAACGTTATGAAATGTTACGTATATGAAATGCAAACTATAATTTTTGTAATGATTAAAGTTTATTTTCTTATTTAAGTATGTATTGAGAATTTCTTGATGATTGATAGATTTCTTGATACTGATGATTTTCTTGATGTTGATTGGATACTTGGTGATTGATAGGAGAACAACACTCAACAGCTACTGATTTTGTACTAGAATAGAATGATTTTGTACTATCTTTATTTTGAAATTTCATTGGCTTTTATTTCAAATAAAACTTACAAATTTACATAATAATGATTCAAATATATATAACTAATCGAATGTTTCTAACTTGTAAACAGATTTATAAACTAAATACAATTAATTATTTTGCTGTAACAAAGTATTTGCATTTTTTCTAGTTCTAATATATATTGTACAATACGAATCTCTACTATCAACAATTAATAAAGTTGAGTTATAATTTGTATTATATACATCTATACACATTATGCTTTTATATTTTGTTTGCTGTGTTTGTTTGACATTAAATTAGGCCCTATCGTTGGTATTTTGTGTACACTATAATCCTTACAGCAAACATATTCAAGCGATCCCCCACCACAACAACAACCAACTGCATTTCAGTATCAGGCCCAGCAGCAACAGAAAGCGAAGGTGCCGGTGGTAGAGAAAGAAGAAAAACCTCCGGTTAAAGAAGATGAAGATTCCTTGCCGCCAAAGGAAGTAGATATTCCTAGATATGTGACAGGAATGCTAGCGCTGTGCAGTTACTGTGGATATACTTCGGTTGACTTCAATAAGTGTCAGAGGTGTAAGAGGAAGTTACCTGATGATCCGAAAACCATACCTATTTCGTCTTTGACTGTTTCTTCGAATCGTAAATCTGTGACTTCGGATGGAGGGGATAAGTTGATGCCTAAAATTACAATTGATCTTAAGAGAGGACCGAATAGAGTTAATAATAATGGTAAGTATTCGGCTAATGAAATTAAAAAGTTGATTTTAGAATTGCTCATATACATATATTTTTATTTTATTTTAGTTAAGCCAAGAGGGCGTAGGGGTAGAATGAAAGTTCCGGACCCTGAACCTGAAATTTTGACGTTAAGTTCTGATGAAGAAGAAACAAAATCTAAAGAAGAGGTAAAAAATGCCATTTTAAACAATCTTTTCTAATAAATGTTAACAAATTTATTATTTTAAGAATTCATTAAACCTGTCCCAAATGCGAATGAAAGAACAGTTATGTTTAATTGATATTGAGCCGTTAGTGGATGATTTATCTGAAAATGGGGAACTATCTGACCAATCTGATGCTGAAACTGATGCAACAGATTCTACGACCAATACAGGATTATTTAAAGGTAAGATAAATTAATGTTTATATTTTTATATACTTGAATTACTGCTCCTTACATCACCTCAATGGTTAAAATTTCAATTGACGTAAGAGACAAAACATGACTTAACAGTATGATCAAAAAACAGTTATAATTTTTTTCTTTTTATAAATCTAATTGATTTTAAATATCCCAGTCAATAGAGAAAGAAAAACTGACTAAAGCTGCACAAAAAAATCATTTTGAAATTTTTGTTCCTTAGCCAACTAAAATTTTAATCATGAACCCTTAGACAAGGAATGATATAGGACTTATACCACACTACCTAGCGTAGTTACCACATCCTTTTAAAATAAAAATCAATTGTTTGGAATTATACAATTAATTAATAATACATTTTTTATATTGCATTTAAAAGTATTTCAATGATAAATCATTAATATAGTAACGTCTATTTGCAACCATCATCTCTTACAGAACAAATTCAATTAGATATAATTCTTAAGGCCTCTATACACCACCCAATCTGCAGGGCCAATTTGTCGGGAGGTAGAGTGGGAGTACTGCAGATTGGGTCGTGTATAGGCAAATTGGGCTGACTATTTGCTGCCATCAAATTTTGGTAACAGTTTCGTATACGGACTAGTATTGGTTGTTATGTATCCATGGTCTTTTTTAATCTAATTATGGACCTGATGGTTAATTAAACCAGCTCTGTTTGTGTTTTTAGTTTCTTTAAATTTTCATTTGTTAATATATTTGTCATGTATACATAGAATTCAATTTTTCTACACTAAAGTTCATCAACCTTTCTACTTGAAATAATATTCATATTTGAGAGAATCCTTACATATTTTTTTGTTATGTATCATTATCAGGCCCAGCAACAAGGGTGGATTAAGGGTACAGCTATACTAGGCCCCAAATTTTAAGGGCCCTATGTGATATAGGTAATGAGATAAATAAAATCAAGCATAACTTAGCTACGGCGATACTACATTGAACAAACTGACAAAAGTAATCAATATCAATATTCTCCATTATTATTTATAAACTTAAAGCTTATAATGAAAACATAATATCATATAATATAGTTTTTCTGTACATACCGTACAAAATAATTTTCATAATATCGCCATTGTTTTAATACCGTAGGTGTTTACATACCACGCGCGAAAATTGTCAAACACTTCATGAAACTTCAAGAGAACTGTCAGATAGGTTTGAATCCTCATTTGAAAGTGCTTGCTAGCCATGATACAATTAATAATTATTGTTAATAATTTTATAATACCGGACAAGACAGTCAATTTTTTCTATTCGCGGCGCCCTTTTTGAACCGAGGTTTTCCCATCAAAGAAATGCATTATTAAACAAATTTATTCATTATTATTTATTCATTATTAATTATTGGAATGAATGAGTGCAGATCTGCGACGTCCCTGTAAAGACGTGGTGCACACTTTGGTAACCACTGCTTTAAGGTGCAAAATTATTTTATACAATTTTTTGTTGAATAGTGTCATATTCCTGGTCATATTATTTATATATTATCTCTATCGTCTACTTATATATTATATATTTATGTATATAAATATATCAGTTGATTAATAAATGATAGTGTAAAATTAACTGTAATATTGAATGAAAAAAAATATTTAAAAATTATAAAGTATTAAATAAGCGCGGGTTAATGAAAATTAGTGCAATAGGTAATGAAAACGAAATGTAACTATGAAAATAACTAGTTAATTGGTTTTACAACTAAAAAATCAATTCTTATCTATGTCACAGAATATCTATGTCAGATATTGTCAGTATAGAACATATAACCTAATTTTTTTAGTTATCAAAGAAATCAGTTTTGAGATTGTATTATAAATTAATAAAGCAATTAATAAAAATGAAATACAAGTTTAAATAAGTACAAAATAAAGTAGAAAATTCTTCTTATGTTATTGTAAGTATTTACTTTTGAATTGTAGTTATGCTAAAGTCAGTTAGTACTCGTTTGTCTTACATTTTTCAATATGTTCTGGAAACTTTAAAATTTACAATGGAAATTGCATAAATGAATTTGTTATATCAATTTTTGTATATTGGGCCAGTATTAATTTTAATTATCAAAATCAACAATTAATCTTAAATTACAACGTAATATAATATCCGTTATTTTTAATGAAATTTAGTTTATCTTTATGAATTGAATTTGAGTCGACTTTCAAATTGTTGCAATACAAATTTTATTTGTTGTTCTTGGGAGATAAAATTTAATTTTTTCTAATGAATACCCAAAATATCAGTAGTTTGACATTTGCCCTATCGCCAGTTTTCGCCATATTGATTTTGTATTCAGCCATTTTTATAATACAATGTATGTATGAATGGTATGAATAGTGCATATTATATATTAAACACATGTATGTTTAATATATGATATTATGTATTATTATAATAATTTGAATTGAGTGGCAAATATTTAAATTGTTTTTAATGAATTATACTTTTATTAAACTAATTATGTTATTTAAGAAGGTGAAAACACTCAAGATATGGAAGGAAACGTTAGTTCAACGCAAGATTCATTTATTTTACGTTGTAAGACGTTACGAATTGGATCGTATAAATGTATTCCTAATGATGATGTAAGTTAAAATTTGAGTTGTTTATCGTTTTAGCATCCCATTTTATTTCATACTATTTTTCACGATTGAGTTAATTTTTATCTGGTTAATAATATTTTAAATTCAAATATACGTCAAAAAATGATTAAATAAGCAAAAATGAAAAAATAAAATTATATTTATTTATTTAAAATATTTTATTGGTGCTTTTTCATTAATTAAAGTATTAGATTAGTCAAATTAAACGTTATTTAATAGAGAACATTGAAAAAATATTAAAAATAAAACTTTTTGACTGCAACAATAAGACATAAATAAACATAGATTCATCGTAAAATGATTGGCTAATACGGAGAGTATGGGTGTCCCGACATCACAACAGTCAAAAACACGTATGTAGTTATTCAGAATAGAGTTGATGCTTTAATAATATACACTTTAACTATCCTTGGTTAGGATAATCTATTGGGTCGAAAGGGGGTTAATATAGTATAAAAACGGGGATTCAATCTTCGCCGCAACAAACTGTTTATATTAAATAATTGTGAAATAAAAATTCCTACATGTAACAATAGATACAGCACATTCCACTCTATTCTAACACATCAACACGTGATTTTTGATAGTAGTGATGTCTTGAGACCCGTGTTCTCCGTATTAACCAAATGATTTGGAACGCTGAAACAATAAATAACCAAAATATGTTTATAAATTTTTTAGTATAGTTTTGATTGATTTTCTTTTGTAGATAACTATTAATAAAAATTTTATTAAAGTATCCGTTCCTAATAAAGATAACAAAAATGTTACAATAAAAATAAAAAGAAAACACATAGTAAGACTACTTGTGCATTTTGGCAAGAAACTACCATTGTTAATAATCTATGCTATGCCATCTTTGGGAAAACGGATACGGGCGTTACTTGATATGAAACCCGAAGAGAATAAAAGCACCTATTATTACAATCCTGCTTCTGCGGAGCATGGTGTTTTCCGACGGTTATTTTTTATGTTGGATGATGTTCCTGAAAATATGACCGATATCATGGGAAATCTATGTCGTGATTACATAGGATTTTTAAATGATCAAGAAGCACAAGATTTAATGATTAAAGCATGCGTTGATGTTAAGTTAGATCAGAATGACAGGAAAACAGATTTACAAAATGCAGATGCTCTAGAAGATTCAAATATTGAAAATAGTTTTCAAGATAAAACAATTACTAGGTCGAGTTTACAAAGGTAAATATTAATTCTTTTTGTTTGTTGTTTTTTCTAAAGTATTCAAGAGTAATCTCAAATTTTGTAAAAAAAACTAAAAAAAGGTTATATTTATAAGAAGCTCTATTCAAAATCGTAAAATGATTCACCGTCTGTGAGCAACGATAGCGTCAAAATAAAATTGACATTTTTTTAATTTTGCAGCTAACAGCAGAATATTGTTGTATTCTTATACTTACTTGAGGTTGTTTGTAGTTGTTTTTCAATAACATCAAAGATGTATAACTTCTAACATGAATACATAAGTACACACACTTACAGATATAATTTTTTACATTTTAGTACTAATGACCAAAAATGCCAAAATTTATTAGTATATCCAAGAAATGGCAAAGGAGGGATAACTATCAATTCTGTAGATTATGCATGTCTAGCTACAGATCAGTTTTTAAATGATGTCATCATCGACTTTTATCTTAAGTACATATTGGAAAACATGTTGTCTGATGAAGAGAGGCAAAAGTACCATGTCTTTAGTACTTTTTTTTATAACCGGCTTACACTTAAGAAACAAGTTGCAAACAAGTGAGTTGGAAATTTGATGTATGAATATGGATGGTATTTTAATTATTAACTAATTAATTTTAGGAAAAAGATGTTACCATTTGAAAATGATCCATCATTAACTGGTGCCCAAAGACGGCATATGAGAGTTAGAAGATGGACTCGAAACATCAATATCTTTGAAAAAGATTATGTAATCATTCCTATCAATGAATCATCTCATTGGTTTTTAGCAATAATATGTTTTCCTGGATTGGATATGCCAAGAAGGATGGATGATAATAAACCGGTTCAAGTTGATACACCTGCAGAAAAGAAAGGTAAATATATTTGTTAATAAAGAAAAGTTACATTAAAAACTATAAATTATTTCTTCTTTGCTTTTAGAAAAAGAAAAAAATGTACAGGTTGGAAACACCGTAATATCACCAGTGAAAAAAGAATTGAAAATTAATCCCATCATCACAGTGAAATCTGAAGAAGGCGATGATGAAATGTCTGATCGTGATGAAGCCGAAGCAGATGAAAGTGACTTGGAGAATGACTCGGAATCAGTACATAGTGAAGATAATCCCCCACCTCCACCTCCACCTCCCACAGAAGTTATTCCTAAACCACCACAGCTACAGCAACGTGTTGTTAAAGAAAAACGGAAACCAAGAGAACCAATTAAACAGTAAGTCACGTGAATGATATTTTTTTTACTAAAAAAAGTTTTTTTTTTGTTTTCTTTTGTACATTTTGTAAAAAAATTCCAGTTCTTGGGTTGATTGCAAAAATAAAAAAAATCTATTGTTTTTGTTATGAATTCTTCTACAAAACTGAATAGCAATGAAGTCTTATTATATAGGTATCCTAAAAAAAAACACATTGATTAGTTATTTTTTTTATAATTTGATTATTAGTAATTTGATTTTAAACAAAATTGATTGTTGATAACTTGATGACAACAAATGGTAGAGGGAAATTTTTTTTTTTGAATTGTAAATGTTTGAAGTAGGTATTTTACAATGGTAGGTACTAAAGAAAATTTGATAAATATTTTTGAAGCCTTTTTTTTGTGTTCTGAAATTTCTATTTTTTGTTCATTATTATTGATTTTAGCATACAAAATATATGTTTTTTTTAATAGTTAATTAAATGATTTTATTTTCTATTTCAGACCCTGTATATTGATATTTGATTCGTTGGCGAATGGAGGTAATTCTAGGGCGAAAGTTGTCGCTACTTTGAGAGATTATCTTACATGGGAATACAGAGAAAAATATCATTCAAATATGCTTTTCACAAGATATAATATGAGAGGTCATATCCCAAAAGTGCCTCAACAAAACAACTTTACTGACTGTGGGTTATACGTACTACAATATGTTGAAACATTTGTGAAAGTACGTTAAATCAATGCATATTTGAATATAGGTCAATGTTTAATTGTATAATTATTTAATTTCAGAAACCTATAAAAGATTACCATATTCCCATTAAAGAATTAAAAGACTGGTTCGATGAGTACACAGTGACTAAAAAGAGAGAAGAAATATCTATAATCATCAAAGATATAATGACAGAGTATGATCTAGATTCGTCACAACTACCTGATGTAGCGTTTCCAACTTTAAATGGTATGTTATAATATATATATTTTTATTTTTATCATGAATATTTTGTTATTATTATAAATTAATGTGTTTCAGGTACTTTAGTAGAAAATTTAAATCAAGAACAGGAGTTGCAAGAGGAGATGGAAAATACACAAAATGAAGATGAAGAGATGGTAGATGAAGACGAACATGTTAATATGATTTGTGAAGTCGAAGGTGAATCAACTGTGTCGGAAAAGACAAAATCACCGACGTCTAGTGAAAACGAGTTTGTATCAAAAAGTGTAGACAGTTCAAAACAAGCAAATTGTGCTGATAGTCAAAGTTTAATTCCACATAGTAAAAGTAATAGAGATACAATGTCTTATTTAAAGGCAAAAAGAATTATTAGGCATAAACCAAGTGATAGTGCTGTGAGTGAAATTAAGAAACAAAAGTTGAGTTCTGTTTAGTATGTTTCATTTATTTATGTGTAATTAAAGTTTTGTTACTTTTCTAGCGATCTGTAATAGTTCCTTCTTTATCTATTTTATTGAAAACTTATTTATTTATATTTACTACAGCAGTTCTCAAATTTTAAGTGTATGCGGTATATAAATACTAGATTTGAAGTTATTGGAAAATAAACACTGATTTTTTTGTAAACTGTATTCATCGTCAATGGTTCGTGCTACACTGATTGAGAACCACTGTTTTTCTGACTGATGAGATTTGATTGTACATGAATGATTGGATGTTTATTTTGATAATTGGGACATCATTCATTATATCATTACATTTTATTCTAAAAGTATATTAAATTTTTTACTTTTAAAACAAACATTTTTTCTCTTAACTAGGAAGTTATATATTTTTGATTATGTGCACTGAATACTAATTATATTTATTTATCAGTTGTGTTTTAAAATATTTATAAATATACAAGAGAAGGCTGAAAATATCTTGATTTGAGGTATTTCTTGTTATTGTAATTGCTTGTGCTATGGGTTATTAGTTGTGCAACTCTATGAATATATATGTAAAAAATCAGGTAATTAGTGTAATTATGTCTGGAGTAATTAAACAATAAATGTCATCGTGTCTTGATTTATCGACGTACCTCATAACTGGAAAAATTTCAAAAGAGATTATTGAAGAGATATCTGGTGTTTATGGAGAATATTTCAGACTTTTTATTATGAGAACTTTTTAGCCTACCCTCAATATATTTATTTTTTATAATATATATTTTTAAAATTTTAAAAAGCGCATTAAATCAAAAATGAGTAATGGAGAATGTATTATTATTTCTAGAGAAAAAGATGTAAAAAGTTACAGATATGTTGTAATGTTTGTAACATTTAAATATTAATTTTATGATTAATTTATTTGATTATGGTTACAAATATTTCACGATGGGTGAATCCTAAAAATTTACCTAAGTGTTTAAATTGAAAATTATTACGAGGAAATCAATAATAATCCTGATGAAATATGGAAATGTTCGCATAAAGTTTTAAATCAAATATACTAAAGAATTGAATATAAAATTAATGTTTAAAAATACTATTCAAACTATGTATTTATTTTTTTATACTGTTTTGACTATTGAGTTTTAATAAAAAAATATATAATTTAGTTTTATGCAAACAATAGCTATCGTATGATTCAGTTAAAAAAATATATATTTTATATAATTACAGTATTGAACCTAATTTCTCAATTACATTGAACATTTACATGTTGCAAGAAATTTTAGTATTGATCATGGGAAAGTCAGGAAAATTTTAATGAGTTAGAAATATCATGAAAATTAAAATTTTTCTGTTTGAAATTTATAGCAAACTGACCAATTAAGTTTCAATCTTGCACACAAGATTTATTTGTTCATTAGCTAATGTAAGGAAATGGGGGTAACCTAATTCTTACAGAAGCGAGGGAGGGGAGTCGAAAATTTCAAAAATCATTCTTATGGATACTCTTTTATTGAGTGTCATAAAAATTAGGCTTGTACTTGTAAATAATGTTTGATTTTCAAATGTCAGAATAAAACTGACATTTTCATATTTTTAGCGCAATAATAGAGGGTGTAGAATATTTGTTTGAAAAGGCATCTACATTTAATCTTACAATCATGATTTATATGATGAAATTAAAATCGTAATTTGGATTTTACATTTGAATGAATAGTGTTTAATAAATTATTTTTATATTTGTAAATAATCATAGGCCGTAATTAAGAGAACATTAAATATGTGATCGATTGTTTCTTCTCGGTTAATGTATGTTTTTTTCGTTTTTTTTTTATTATTATTGATTATTGAATCATTGTTTTATTTTTATTTGATTTTTTGTAAATTAAACAAACTGTATATAATATACTATTATAATTTTTTAATGTAATAAATTGTTTGATAAAAATATATCTGAAAATTTAATGCTAAATAGGGTTTCAGAAACTGGTTGATTTCTAATGGTAAGTTGAAGTTTGTATTAAAGACTTATCTTTCATCATATCTATGTTTGAGGAGTACATTAAAATAAATGGAATTTGAGCAAAACAGGTCGACTTCAAACTTTCAAAATGTCCCCTGGAGAAGCCATTTTTGCAGTTATCAAATTATGACCTGAGGTCATCGAAATTAAAAATACTTTTTCCAATTCAACAAAAATAAGAAATAAATGATTTTCTTAATTTGAATTTTTGGTAAATTTGATTTTTAGAATACATTCCATGATACACGTATTCAATAATATATTTATTATTCTTTGATAAATAAATGTTTTCTGTAAAAAATTGACTAAACTGGAGCACTGCTGGTTTTAAATTTAAATTTTCAAATGCGTTTTAAAAAAAAATTAAGTTAAGGTTACACCAATTGCACTTGTTTACACTGAAATTATTTCGAATAATTTTTGAAAATCACAGATTTGTTCGTTTTGTTTATCTAAATAGCTGAGGCGAGCCAAGGTTATCTAATGGTATAAAAAAGCAAATTTATGAAGTTCATCATGTCCATAACTCTCAATTACGTAATAAGGATAATTTTGTATAATTATGAAAGAAGTTAACAAATTCAAAAAATATTAAATATATGTGAACAATACTGTTTATTATAATACATTCATATGAAATTTCATTAGATAACGTCAATAACCGTTGCATAAATATTTTTTTACAATTATGAAATTTTCAATTTTGAATTGATGCACTTTTGTCCATCGAGTTAACACAATTCGTTCTGTGTAGTGGAGGAAGAACGAAACCACGACTTCAGTCTCTGAATAATATATATGGCGGTTGTTACCGAATGTCAAATATTTATTGACGCTAATGAAGACGTAGCTGCTTACAACTTTTTGTATATTATACTTGCATTCAGTACATATTAAAATATAAGGTAGGTTGCAATATCCATTATTTATAATAAAATTACATTTTTGTTTATGATAATGAGAGAGCATGTTTTTCGTACATGAAAAATATAAAAATTCATAATTTAGAATTTCAAAATGTTCATAAATGTATGTATTTATTTATGTCGACGTTTTGATGATCCTTTGAAGGATTTTTATGTTTTAATATATTTTTTTAAAGATTTTTTCAATAAGGGTTGTGCTATTCTATTCTATATACATTATTATACATATAATATTTAATTTATAAAATATTATCATTCATTAGTGTTATTATAAATTCGGTAATCGATATTTCATTATATAATTATATTTTAAAAGTAAATTAAACTCGCAACATGCATCTTAACTTAAATATCAAGGAAATTTAATTTAAGTTTTTCTCATATTATGTTATTATATTTTATATTATAAATAACATACTTATATCTTTGTGTGAAAATACCAAAGTTCGATTAAGATATATTGTTTTTATGTTTGTTGAAAAGAATATTTCTCTATTCAATATCGGCTTACATATTTTCATAATTACTGTTATAATCCAAAGTTACACAATGATAGTTACATATTAAGTAGGCACCAATAACAGTTTTCCATCATCTTTTATGGCATTTCATACAGTATTTTTTTTGTAAAATAAGAATCTGCAAAAATTGCTACAGCTTAATAAACATCTAGGTAATAATGTGGTCTACAGGAAGTTGAGGTTCTTTTCTTTAATTGAAATAACTGTTTCCTTACGGTTGCTGCAATATGACATATACAGACTTTTAAATAAGAGTGTGTCAGGCATAACTAAAACTATTTACTGTAAAAAATATGTATATACTAGTCTATCGAGGCTTACAACGCATATTTTATTGATAATTCACCCAGCCACTGGTGCTGTCATTTATTGTCTCATTTTCAAGGCCTCATTTGAAATACCACATTCTCCCAATCGTGATCCATGTTTTCACATCACATTATTGTAAATAAATAATCTTGAGTAGGACTAATACTAAGTTATCCTATTAATATAGGCGCTGGATAAAAGTTTTAAAAACATGTACTGATTTGCTTAGTTTACATATAAACAACTATGGACCGCTTATAAAATATAAGTGATTTATTATTTCTGTAATATTTTTGATAATCTTTACAAACACAAGCAAGTTGTATAATCAGGTTCTTTCAATATAGATGGCTGATTCTGCAAGTGAGTCTGATTCAAGCAGTATAGATGGGGGCCCCATCATGATGCCTCCAAGTCCTATATCACGAGAGCAATTACAAAAGCGAATAGAAAGCTTGCAACAGCAGAATCGAGTGTTGAAAGTAGAATTAGATACTTATAAATTGCGAGTTAAAGCACTCCAAGAAGAGAATAGGGGACTACGCCAAGCTTCAGTTATAATTGTTAGTAAATTATATTTCTTAAAATATGCTAGACATTATCCACAGCTTCTTTTAAAGTTAGATTACTAGCCATAGTTGTAGAAGATCATTGATGTCTTTTAATAACATTTTTTTATTATTATTAGCAAGCTAAAGCGGAACAAGAAGAAGAGTTTATTTCGAATACTCTTTTAAAGAAAATACAAGCATTAAAAAAAGAAAAGGAAAGCTTAGCACATCATTATGAACGTGAAGAAGAATGCCTTACTAATGATCTGAGTCGTAAACTGAACCAGCTAAGGCAGGAAAAATGCAGGTATGTATTTATAAATACAATGCAATATTTGAAGAATTCTCCATTTTGTTTGATCTTATTGACATTTTAAAGTGACTGTATTTTATTATCTTTTACGTAAGTTTTTATTTGAATTAATACTCTGCTTTTTTTTAAGTAAAATATTTTATGTTTATAGGTATCTAATTTTAAGGAGTTTCTATAATTGTAATTATAAATATTTTAACTTTTTGTTAATATTTTCAGATTAGAACAAACTTTAGAGCAGGAACAAGAATGTTTAGTGAACAAATTAATGCGTAAAATTGAAAAACTCGAAGCAGAAACGTTAGCGAAACAAACAAATTTGGAACAGCTCCGGCGGGAGAAAGTGGAACTAGAAAACACTTTAGAACAAGAACAAGAAGCTCTTGTCAATCGGTTATGGAAGCGCATGGATAAATTAGAAACGGAGAAACGCATGCTCCAAATTAAATTAGATCAGCCCGTTTCAGATCCTACAAGTCCTAGGTATGTAAGAAATGATTTTAAAATTATTTGAATAGTTTTATTGTTTTCTAACTGGTGTAAAATTATAAAATCTACCAGGTGTAATTTGTGTTGACTTTTGAAATCAATGTTTATTTATTTTTAAAGGGATATAAACAATGGTGATACGGCGACTAATTTAAGCGGTCATATCCAGTCTCTGAGGCAGGAAGTTGCTAAACTGAAGCACGGATTAGCGACTTCGCAACATGAGCACACTCAGCGAATGCAGCGCATAGCTTCTGAGGAACGGCATATCCGCGAAGAGAACTTACGTTTGCAGCGCAAGCTACAACTTGAAGTAAGTATAATATGATAAACTTTACTCAAATATATGTACATACAAATGGTATAACAAACATTTTATAAATTATATAAATGTTATCTCTACCAGAGTAAAAATTAGCATTTTTCAATTCAAATTCTTGCAGGTGGAACGGCGTGAAGCACTGTGCCGTCATCTCTCCGAGAGTGAGAGCAGTTTAGAGATGGAAGAAGAAAGACATTACAATGAAACCGTGCTTAGCGGCGTGCGGCAGAGGACACTGTCCAGCCCACACCCTTCGCCAAGCGTGTCACGCCCGCTGAGCCCTGGTGTGATTGCTCCACGGTGTCAGGCTTGCGGACAGGCTGTCTCTGCGACCACATCAGCTGCGGCAGGTCCTGTACCATCGGTCACACCGCCGACCGCTGGACGACGTTCTGGCGAAAGATTTATTAAACCGGCTGTTCCTTTAGGTAATAATTTATTTTAATAAAATCTGTTACTTATTTTACTTTTGAATAGCTGATAAATGTGTACAACATTGATATATATTTAGGTTCCAATATGGTAACTACAATGAGTATAGATAAAGGGCCAAGCGTTTCTTCGGTTCCACAGCAGCCTGCTAGTCCGATGGATACCTCCATGAACAGAGAATGATTAATGTGAGTTATTGGCTTAATATTTAACTTGATCAATAATTACAATAATTGAATTATTTGTTTTATTTTAGTTGTTCCAATTATTCATCAGGAGTAAATACTTGCTATGCTAAAACTTTTCATTCTTACAAACGAATGCTACTTTGAAGTAAATCAAGTTATAATGTCTTAAAAAGACTAAATAATTTTAAAAATTGCAACGCTCATTTACATATAGATGTTAAGCTTTAAATTATAATATTGGGGTTTGTATTAATAGATCTATAGTTGATATATCAATTGTCTTTATTTTCATTTTTATTTTAATTATACATTTGTTTATTGTAACTTTTAAATATTAATGGGTACATTGAAAATGCTGTTCCGTGTTCCATTTAAATATATAAAAATATAATTGTCATGTTATTGTTTGATCCGTTATAAAAGATTATTTTCGTGATTGTATTGATAAATAAATTATGAATTTTACGTGTTGTTATGATCCTGTGAAATCTATTTTTAACTAGATGATCAATTATATTTATATTTTTTTGAATTTGTGAAATCCTAGAATATTCAATATTTTTAGATTATATAAATATTTAATAAAAGTATATTTTCAAAATGAATATTTCATATTATAATTAAATATCATAAACAAATGTATGATAATTTATGATATACTATTACTATTCACATTTGCACGTCATCAGCATTATTAATTTTTAAAGTACATATTATAATAAAAATATACCATGATTGCAATATTGTATTCAAGGGTTAATTGTTATATATCGTTTTTGTAAATATATCTGAATTTGTCAATATTGTCTTTTATTTTACCTTAAGGAATTGTCAGTATGGAATCTTAACTAACGTAATAAAGAGGAAAAATTTCAATCTTCATAGCAGAATATTACACATTTTGTGTTTAAATATCATGCTATTTTACAAAAGGGGGTAAGGCGTAAAGAAAAATGTGACATAAGCCAGAGAAAATATTATATATAGATCAGATGGAATAATATTCATATTAACTTCTACCCCTTTTACCTAAAATAAATATGTTCTATTAGTTTTTATACCAGTAAATCTCAATTTATTCACGTTGGCACCTATGTATGTCTCCTCAAATAAGGAATAAAATACGCGGTACGCCTATGAAAAACATAGATTACATATTTCCATGATTCTGTTTTTAGTCTTTGGATGTTCGTTTCGTTTTTGACATTTACGAAGAGCACATTTAAAATGTCAACTAAATTAAATTTCGAAGATTTAGAAAATGATACAGAAATAATACGTAAAGTAACAAATTTACAAGAAAGTATAGAAAAAATAGCAGAAATGATGAAGCCGGCATTAAAACATGACGTGACTAATGATATGAACACAACAGAAAAAGTAAATTATGATTTATTTACTGCATATAGTTTATGCACACTTTATTGGATGTATTTAAAATGTGTAGGGAAAGATCCTAATGAAACATCAGTAAAAAATGAAATTAATAGGATAAGAGAAAATATGACACGATTAAAACAGGTAAGATATTTTAATTGCAATATACAGTGAATTCCAGTAATTTGTGCCAAAATTGGTCCAGGCCCCCTAGAAATAAATCCTAGGTAGTTATGTTAATGACTAGTCTTGGTCTACTCTTAATTAACTGGAATCCATTAATATGAGTTTGTGATGTCTGCACATTATTCTGAACTTTATCAGAAATTATAACATGTATTATGATTTTCAGATTCAAGATAGACCGTTAAGACCAAAAGTTAATATTGATGCTAGTAAGAGAGTCTTAAAAAATGCATTATATGAAAATAATCTACAACCTCCTAATAAAAGAATAAAATTCGATGATTGATTTTTTTTGTATAAAGATTTGTATAAATAAATAAAAGGTTATGAATTATTTTTATTTTTTAATCTAATATAGTGATCTATTTTAATTTGTAGCTTTCTATTTTAATAAATAAAATAAATACTTTTGTCATATTATTTGAATGTGAATGATTCAACGAGATTCAATATTCTTTCTGTATTTTCTATATCTTCATATTTAACATTTCTTTTTTGCCGTTTAAAAGGTTGATTTGTATTTTGATTAGCTTTTTGTTTAAAAACTTGAACAACCAACTGAAAGAAAATAAATAATTAGTTTTAAATAATAAGAATGATATTTTACAACTATGTATTATAAAGTTCAAAAAAGATACTTGGGTATTTTTTATCGGTCTATATCTTACCAAAACTAATTTGATGAGATATACAGCAAATGTCAGAAAACTGAGAGTGAGGAGAGCTGCAGCATTCGATGGAAAGTCCATGTGTCCACTATCGTGGTGATCACTGTAGCCGTCTTTATCTTTGAATACTCGAGATTCACCCTCAGTGTTTTTGTTACCCCATAACATGTTGATTTTTTGTTCTGATAATATACATCATATTAGAAAGTAAATTATATATTTTTATTAAGTATGTACATATTTTTTAGGAGGGGCGGGAGGGGGTGTACTCAGTGGCGTAATCAGGATTTTTTGGGGAACAAAATTTTAAGAAATTGTTTTTTTTCCTCTTTCACTTGGAAAAAAGGTTTCTCTTGCTCCCCTGCTCCCTCCCCTGGTTACGCCATTGGATGTACTTTGATAAAGATAATAAAGTTTTAATACCTATATTGAAAAGTAAGTTATTCTTTATACTTTCTAGTAATTCAATTTTGCTTTTATTGCTCTTCTTTTGTTTTGTCTGAATCAAAGTTTTTTGTACAGATTCAATGATATTCATGAAACTAGGCATATTTTGTTTGTTATCTTCATAAAATTCATAATTTTCAGAATTTCTGGAAGTTAATTGTTCAGCCCTTTCTTCAGTTTTTTCGGTAGTTAGTAAAATAAACGGCGGTTTAGTTGTGTGGAAGTTATCGAAGTTTTTTCTTATTTCCTTTTTTGGTTCAGCAATACTTGCAGTCTGTAATTATACCTAAGTATTAATTTTTAATCATTGGTTTCTATACAGGGTGTTCCATTTTAATTGCCCCAGGTTAATATTTTAAAAACAAAGCAAGATAATAAAAAATGAATCGGACAAAAGTTGAAGGGTTTAAAGGGGTACTATCAAAATTATTTTTCAAGGTCTGAAGGCCTTTTTTTTAAAGGCAACCTATTCACTTATTATTATTATTCACTTATTGTTAAAATTATTAATTAATTTAATTATATCTGTTATAATTTATTTATTTTCTTGTTATTACCAGCTTAGAATCGGACTTGTTTAGTTTATAATAATAATTTGATTAATGTATTACATTAAGTAGCTACATATAATTATTTTTTGGAATATGTATTGATTTTTTAAGTTTATATAGGTTATTTACGTGAATTATTAGAATATATAAAACTGTATAGTGTTTCCCATTTTTTCCCTCAATCTTCCTTCATTAGTTGCATAAATAATTGTAAGTACAATAAATATATACTTATTAAAATTCAACGTACCACTCGTCCCGCTAATTAAAGTCCACGCCCTTTAGGTACAATCTAAAAAAAAGGATTTCGAGCAAAAAATGGACGATAATTGTAGAATTTGGAGAAAAACAAGGTGAGAATCTTAAAATCTAAAAATCGCTGTATAAAAATAGATTCAGATGAATTTAACAAACGGTCCATATTACATAAGTGTATGCATGATGTTATATAAAACCGGGCGGCAGATTATATTATAAAAGACCTATATCAAACGCATAGTACAAAACTGATAACATTGACACTTTGAGAGCGGCCGTCATGCGGGCGCGATGGGTCAGACGCGAGGGTAGAATGCTTTCTATCTTCTTTCCGGAATTACCAAAGATTTTTTGTTTTACACCAGGCAGCGTTGCATCTGAAGTAGAGAATTTCTGAGTTTTATTCTTTCTGAACATAGGTATATTTTTTACAAGGGTTTATTCTTCTTGATGGAAAGAATTTGAGAATGAGGGAGGGAGCGTATTTAATGGTAATCTAACGGGGGGAATGATTGATTTGTTTCATTTTGAGTTTTGGCAAGTGTTTACAGTGGTGTAGCTAGAGGTCGCTGCGAAAACTGAAAAAGTACCCCCTGAAAACCTTTTTTTATATCAATAAATCAATTACAATTCAATCAATTGAACTACTTACTTTGATACTTTGTTGCGGTATTTCGACCCAGTCGCACAAACACTGCTGTAGAACAATTGTTATGAGTATTGTTATGGCAATAACTGTCGCCATGTTTGCGTAATCTCACCTGTGCTAATATGACATCTCGGTGAGCCGGTGTTCGCGTTGGTTCCAGATTGTGGCCGTAGTAATTTGTATCTTGAACAATGACCCTGTGTGCAAAAGGCGGTGAGTACATACTTACACACTACATGATCAGGCCCGGATTTACCATGCAGGCAGCTGCCTAGGGTGGCAAGAATTGAGGGCGGCAAATTTTGGTGGAAACTTTGAAAACTTGTTATATTCGTGGGAATTGAATTTGATTTTGATTCCATTATCGATGAGTTTGCCATCCGAAAATCGAGACGTAAAAATTTCAACCCATAAACAATAATTTCTCTATACATGTAACTCAAGCATGACTAAAAAAAAGGTCTTCAGTTTTTATGTTGCCTAATGTAACTTTATAAAAATTTATAAAATTTGAAACTGACGCAACCAAAAAAAAGATCCTGAGTTTTATATTTTGACATCTATGACTTAAACTGTTAGTTTCGAAGGGGGGGGGGGCGGAAATTTTCGCAACTGCCTAGGGGCGGCAAATTTCTAAATCCGGGCCTGTACATGATACATGTTGATGATAATTTTGTTTATACTTATTTATATTACTACAATTTGAATAGGAACTGTTTATACTAAATACTTAACCCTCGTTTAAATAGGGGGATTTAAATTATAAATGAAAGCAGTTATAAGATTCTTAAGTGAGCGAATCCTAGTAGGGTAGGGGGACAAAGCGTTAGTTATGTAAGGCTATTTTCTAATTAATTATATTAAAACATCTACGTTAATTGAAACCAGTTTTAGCTTTTAATATTGCGTTTCAAATATTACATCAATTAAACATTTTTAATAGAAGAATACTATTAATAATTACACTATTTATGCATCTGAGTTGCTGGTTAAAAAATTCTCACGTAAGATGAGTGGGGAGGGGGTCACGATCTATAAAAAAGAATGCAATTCTTATTGTTGGGTATAAAGTTCGGAAATAATTCTAAAATAAAGTTATAAAGCATTGAAGGAGCGTTCATTAATTACGTAAAACTTTTAAGAGAAGGAAGGGAGTTCTTTAAAATCTTACGAATGTTGACGTGGCTGGGTGGTTCAAAGCGTTACTTACATAAATTTTCTTGACCACCATAAAACTCAACAATTTTTTTTGTCTTAACACATGCATATTTTCATCTATAGATCTACAATAATTGAAGTAGGGAGGTAGGCAGTAATTGGTAAAAAGTAAATAATGAAAAAATTGAAACGAATATATATTTCTATAAATAGCAACAGTGGTTAACAACAGTTATGTAATAAATGAAAAAAGTAAACGCTAATTTTAAAACTTATGTATTAAATACAGTTGTCAGTGTTAGCTGTTTACACCAATCTGACAAAACACAAACACGATGCTTTTAAAATGCTTAATTTGTTTTAAAAATAACGTTTTTGTGTTTTGTCAGTTTGGTGTTAAATCAGGCATAATACGTTTATGATCAGTTATAGTTAAGTATATATAGACACAAATTGGACGGACAAATAATGAGTTAATTTTGTTTTGAATAATACAATGATCAACACAATGATTTCTAATATTCATTTTCTATCAAGTCTCGTATGTTAGTACACTTATATCATAAATGATATATACAAGTAGTTTAATATTATTTGCCTGGTGTGGTACCTATATATAAGTCATAAATCGGGTTCCATAAAGACCATTTATGGTGCTTTTAGACGGTCAGTTCAGTTCTCGGATTAATTTCAGTTCTCTTGTCCGTTTTTCCTATGTGTGTCCGGAAGTTTACACGATACGTTTTGTTCTCAGTTCCCAGTTCTTTCAGTTTTTTTCTGTTTTGTTCGAATTGCGCTTTAAAAGTGTACTAGTATGTACACTAAAACAGAATTCTTATGTGTTTACACATAAGAATTGTAAGAACTGAAATGAACAAATAGGTCTAGCCATTCTGTCAGTTATCCATGTCCATTTCAGTTCAGGAAAAACGTACAGGAAAACTGAAACGGAGACTGAACGGACGACTAAACTGATCGTCTAAAAGCACCATTAGAATTATCGACTTACTTTAACTGTCTGTTATGTTAGGTTACTTAAATCGGTCTTTGCTATAAATGTGTATAATAATTATAGTATATTTACTAACTAAAGAACAACTTTTTAGTTTATAAAATATACTAACTAGAGTTTTTTATGTAATTAAATAAGTTGACTAGTGTTACAAATATTATAGTATCGCAAATTTTTAACTAATTAAATCTATTCTGATATAGCCAACAAGAAATAACCTAATATTATGAACACTAATGGTGGATTGCATTAAACCAAAAAGTTATCACGGTTAGTAAATCATCTGTTTATTAATTTTGATTTTTCTTCATATGCAATTCACCATAAAATATACTAACGATAAATATAATGGTAATCATAAGCTGTGGCAGTAAGTAACATTTAGTAATTTAGTTCTTCAAATCCATGTGTAGAACCATTGTTGGTGATGAAGTCTTTGGATTATCTGCATATATACTCCAAGTTTTTTTGTTTAAATCAAAAATCCCTAAAAAATATAATTTATTAACAAATCAAATAAAATAGAAAATAGAATCATATGAATTATGAAAGGAAAAATGATTAGTTTTAGTTTTTCTAAATTTTTTAGTAAAATATTCAAAATAAAGGTATTCTTAATTATTTTAGTTAATATTTTGTTTTGACTTTTGAATGGCTGGTTCGTATGTAATACTTACCGACAGCTATTGTTGATACAAAATGATCTTTATCCCTAAATATTTTATGTGTTTCTCCCGATGTATCTCCCATAATATTTTCGATGTCTTTGATTGATTCGGGCGGGGAACATTTTTTTAAAACACACAGTCTTTCTTTATTGCTATTATTTACTAATCCACTCTCTATCATTGATAAATGTTGAAATCTAAAAAAAAACCATCATTTAATTTTTTACGAATTTTTCGATTTAGTCAATTTTATTTCTTCATCCTTGGCAAATAAGACAGCACTGTAACGTCGTTGCGCCAGCCTTGATAGTTCAGATTGTGTAAAATGAATCAGGTTCAAATTATCAAGGTTGATGCGACGACATTACAGCGCTGTCTTATTTGCCAATGCTTTTTTGGTATAAAATTGAGATTTAAATTATTTTTGAATCAGTTTTCGTGGTAACCTTTAAATGAGCTCATCTGCGAATAAGTTATTTTTTTTGATTTGCTATATCGATGATTTTTAATTTAAAAAAATGCAATATCATTTTTGTTTAATTTTTTTTATTAAATATACAAGGTATTTGAGAACACAAAATATTTTTTTATTTCAATATCATTCATTGGAAAATAAATCCTAACATCGCATTTTTTAAAAGTTGTCTTTTTATGAAGTACCTTAAAGATTTTCATATATGTAATGTATGATTATATGAGCCGTAACATATCTTAAAATGATTGGGGTAGTACAATATGCACCGGAGACCGATTTAGCCTCTTATCGCCATTTTTCTTTTGCATAGTTTACAGAAAGCTCTGAAGAAATTCACTGTAATATACGAGGTAACGTTGATCAATAAAAAATACTTAGATAATGCAAATTAGTTAATTTATGTAAGAAATGTAACTAACGAGTTGCAGTGGTAGAAGAAACATTCCTTCGGAATCTCGACAACGTCAAAGCAGGTATTACTTTTTTCTCCGGGCCCTATTTCAATATTACGGAATATGCGAGTTTCACCTTCACTGAGGAATGTCATATTAATGGAGCAAGCGTTCCCGACCCCCGCACCGGTATCTTTAATTATTTCTACAGCTTGCGCGTAGTTTTCAGCAGACAGTAAAGCACGTGTTATGAACATGCGAGCTGAAAGAGAACAACAATATAAATACATACAATCAAGGGTGAAAACAGCATAACAGTCTGGAGGGAGTAAGGTGGGGACACGGGGTTAGACAGGCTTTTGTCTTGAATATCGTTAACGCTATCTCACTTCAGGTATCTATGTAATTACAATAATTTATTCTTATATTGACTTGTCAATTTTTTCGAAAATTACAAAAAATACATTTTTATTATGATCTATAGATCGAAAATATTTTAAAAGGATTTCGAAAAAAAATATCAAGCTGATAATTTTAATAAAAAAAAATATATTACTGATTTTATTTTATTCTATAAAAACTTTTAAACGTTATCTATGTACTAGTATAAAAAAGTGTAATAATCATAAATTCTATTTTTTTTTCTTGTCTGCATTAAATATTTTTTGCTACGGTGTTTCTAAGAAGTGAATTTCTCCGATAATTCAAAAACTAATTATCGGAAAAGAATCAAATTTCGTATTATACATCAGACTTTCATTCCAATATATTATAGAGAAGTAGATTCTGATAAAGAATAATGCAATTGAAAATACATGTTTTTTACTTATTTTCTTCTATTTGTCGTTAATTTCACTAATATTAAGTTCAAAAACTACCATAAAATGAACTTATAATTAGCGACTGCCTAGGGCCCGTAATTTCTGGAGGCCTTGATATTCAAAAGTGGAAAAAAATAAATGTTATTAATATGCGAATAATTTCTTAATTAATTTTTACTAATTTGGATTTTATTTTTTAACGGGGCCCGCAATGGGAACCTTGCCTAGGGCCCTATCGCTTTGACTTCTATATGGTTCAAATGTGACCTAATAATCGAATTTCCGAGTGTTACAATAATTTTATGAATACTAAAGTTAATTGATAATAATATGGAGTAAACTTACGTGTTTTTGCACTCTGGGGTTGTTTTACAAAAATAGTGTTGATTGTAAATACCAGGCCATGCTGGTTGTAGTTCATTGTGTAACCGGGAAGACATCCCGGGTAGCAAAGCGACGTGAACTTCTCTTCTTTTAAATTAGGGTCATCCGGAACGATGTGCATCGAAACGAAATAATAACTGTTTAGAACCTCTGTCAGTGCATCTTCAGTATGCGATATAGAAAACTAAAAATAGTATTATTTATAACTAGAGCTGTCACAAGTATTTAGAATTAGTGAAAGTACTTGAAGTATCAAGTCATTTTTGCTATTTCCAAATGTACTTGAAGTAAGTACTTAAAGTATTTTATTTGTTAAAATCAAGTATTAAAGTCAAGTATTATGGAAAAGTACTTGAACTATGCGAAGTAGTTGTTAAGTACTTCAAGTATGTACTTTATTTGTTAAATTAAAGTATTACGTTTAAAAAGTACTTTAAGCATCAAGTACCAAAAAATACTTGAAGTGGAATTTACAATAAATGAAATGTTTCTATATTCATTTGAGTGTACCTAACTGTTCGACTGGCTTCAATAAAAATGATAGAAATTTAACTGTTATTGTATTCAGGTTAAAGATAACTTTACACATTTCGTAAATTAAGTTTACGAAAATCTATCGGATAGGATATTCGAAACAGAATTAAATAATTAAGATTTTTTCGTAATTATCAAGATTTTTTTTCTAATAAGTTGTCATTGTTTCTATCAAGGCATTAGATAAAAATAGGAAATAATCATACAATCTATTAACAGTCGAGTTTAATTTCCCTAATTGCATTTTCTTTCCCACCTTGTACAATCGATAATATTGACACTTACGATATTCGGATTGTTGACGTACAGAGATGTACATCCGGTAGGAGGTGATTCTTCATTTCCTACTAAAATATCCTCCAGATTTAATAAAAAAAGCTGAAAAATAAGTCTGTCATAAATACGTTATCTTCCAATATAAATGTACATGTTCATAAAATTGATTAAATGCATCAGTGATATGATTCTATCAAACACTTTTCTTTGAAAATATCATAAAATAAATAATAAGTTATTTAAAGTTATATTTTGATTAAAATCAATAAAAATGTTTTTTCAATTTACCGGTAAATATCGATCGATTTTTAATTGTCTCCGAAAAGTATTATGATTATGAAAATAAGTAAATCTTAAGTAAGTGATGTATGTAGCTGTAATAAAAGAAACTAATAATAAACTGTATATTGTATATAGAAAAACTTATTGAAAATTAATGAGATATATGTATAATCAGTGCCGACCTTAGCAAATCTGGCGCCCTGGACGAGATTTATTTTTCCGCCCTCTCTCCCCTTAAAAAAATGTCAATTAAAATTGATAAATTAACAAATAAGTTGAATAAATCATATCTCAGCTTGGTGCGATCCTACAGATTCAAACTTTTTTTTTATAAAGCTTATATCATTAACTTTAAAACTATCAAATGCCCTAAGACCGTCGAGACCTCCTTCCCTATTATGAACAAATTAAAATTGATAAATCAACAAATAAGTTGATTAGTTAGTATCTCAGCTAATACCTTATTACAGGTTTTCTGGGTTGCTGAATAAGTATTTGTTAGTTAGCAGCTATCAAATAATCGATTTTTTTAGTCGAATTTAAATTATAATATTATTGATAAATAAATAAAATTTTATTATTAAAAAAAGAAATGGAACAAAATGAATAATTTAGTTATTAAAATCTGATAACCCTAATTAAATCAAGTCTAATGAAAAAAACGGTTTAGCTCGTTTTTGCACAAAAACCCTTATATTTGAAATAGTCATCAAAATATCGGTCAATGATTTACGACAGTAGCGTCATCATATACATATAATTTATTATGGTCGACATTAAATAGGATTATATATTTTTTACTTACTTTATAAAAAGGCACGCGTGCACCGTCAGCAACGCCCTCTAATTCGCGTATATATTGTGGGTAGCGTTTCTGGACAACTTCTAATGTTTCATCATACACAGATTTACCTTCAGGTGTGCTGTAAGCTGTTAGCATTTCCTTAAACGATGCGGATGTGTTAAAGTGGCCACAGATCAGTCCGGAAAATGTACGACCCTAAAATTGTAATTAGGTAGTTTTTAATAAATAATTAAAACCAATTTTTGAATTGATTTTTCGTATATTGAGTTAATTTAAAAAAATTAATATACTTTACTATATTACTATTCATATATTAAAAAAATCCTTACGTAAGGATAAGGGGGGGGGGGGGGTCATGTTATACTTAATGACCCTAATAAGGTTCCTTACGTAATTAATGGATGTTCCCTTTATAGTATTATATATCTATAAATACCTATGTATTGTGTAATACTAGTACATATATATATATATATATATATATATATATACAATAATATACATATTTATGACTTTGAGATTGTATGACTCATGTATGTGTATATATCTTGTATGTAAGTTATCATTAATTAAAAAATTATACTTATCAGGTTACGTATGTAGTATAATTACATACATGTACATGTTTACAGTAGCGTTTCATAATTGAATTAATATAATTTCGTAAGAACAAAATTCTTAACAAAATATAAAACTGTAAATAAATAATTAGAACAAAATTTAAATGTACACTATTTTAAATAAAATGTGAAATGATGAAGAGCATTCAAAAAATATTCAAGTACTCAAAAAACTATCTTAGCATTTTTAAAAATATTTTGTTCCCTAAAACTCTAAAAGGTGAATAATTTTTCGTTTTGAGTTATGCCCACCTCCTTTCAAAAAAAGAAAGTTTATAAAATTCAAATGTTTTATTCAATTCCCTGACCACGACCCACCCCCCCAATATTAGATATACCTATAATTACAGTACATTATAATCATAATCAGGGGTAGAAATTAAAGTAAAAAAATAAAAAAATTGAATTAGCAATTTACGCTAAGTGCTGTTACACAAAATATTAATTCTAATGTCATAATTCATGCTAAGTATACTTAATGCTCAAAACGTAAAATGTTAATGCACAAAAATAATATTTTTAATGCTCTAAGTGTATAATACTACCCACAAAGAATTTTTTTATTTGAATTGATTCGATACAAGAATTCTATTGAATATTCAATTCAATAGAAAATAATATTTTGATTAATTCTATATAAGTATTAATAAAAATATTTTACCACATCATATCCGACTTCATAATGGGTTCCTTTCGTGTATAAAATAGGTATTGATTTCCTTCTATCTATTAGTTCTGTTGACATTGTTTAACCTGTAATAGTTGAAATATTTAAGTTATCAATAAGAAAGAATATGTACCATTAAATAATATTTTAGTTCAAATTAAGAAATGTTAATTTTGTTGATAAGATTGTGTTTCCTTATCTCTATATTTTTTTTCAAGTGTTTATCAAATATTAATTTATATAGTAGATAATAAATGACTCGTCTAAAGCCAAATTATCTTTTGTCATTTTTTTTCTTAAAAAACTCGAACATCACATTTTTTGTTTCTCTCTAAACGTAGGTTATGTTTAACTTTGCAACAATGATTGTAACTGATTCATACTTTTTAAATTAGACGATTAATGAAAACAAAAAATATTTAAGCTTTGAATAATTATATAGTTTAATTTATTGTGAAGATAGAGGAGAAATAATAAGAATATATATAAGGTTTCTACTGTATTTTAGAAATAAAATACGTAAGTATTATTCATGCATTTTATGAGAGAAAATTATAAATAATGGTTATAAAATTAAAATATTCAAAACCGTAGATTAAATAAATGTGCATATCATATTGGTACATATATATATAATATACATATATACATACCGATATATTCAGAGATAATGTCTAAAACACTGTACAACACAAATTAAAACGGTAGTTGATAATGACTTTTTCCTTTCGTTAAATGAAACTGTGTTAATAGCAGAAAATTTTGTACAAAACATGTATAATAGAATCAACAATCAACAAACCTACAGGCCTTGAAGCATGTATTGATTTACTTTATAAATATATGATAATTCAAAAGGACTATTTTACTGTATGTAGTAAAGTTAAATTTTCTTATAAATAATTTAAGAATGTATTACACGGAAAACAATTATGTTATTTTTTAATATAAAAATTTCTGGAAAAATTGCAATGATGTATTGAAAGTTTATGATAATATAGTGAAAATTATAATTTTTCATACAAAACACAAGAAAAAGTAAAAAATAAGTAATTTACGAAGAACAGTAAAGTATTACATTAACGGTTGGATCAGAAAATCATAAAAAACATATAAAATAAGTAATGTATTTTTGGTTTCAGATAAAATGCGAAAATGTGTATAACAATTATAATGAAAAACTGTTCGCTGAATTTTATTACTTTTGACTCAAAATATATAGGATAATGAAAAGCATTGTCATAATATAATATTTTTGTTTTTACTCAGTTTTTATATTTCAATTTATTCAAATATTAATTATTAATTAATAAACTTTTAATTTTCGAGAAATGTTATGTTTTTGACATTTAACCCGCAATAAAATATTTTTCAGTATTTATATATTTTTTAAATTCTATCCGGAGATACCGTTCCCGTATTTTGTCTAGAAAAATATGGTCACCCTATTTAAACAGCATTTGTTACGTTTAATAAATACATGCAATTGAAACAATAAAATAAGGTTACATAAATAAATAATATTTTAAAATATACATGTATATTAATTTTGATATGGAAATTCAACACAAGAATAAAACTGGCATTGTTAGAAAAAGCTTATATACATACAATAAATTTGAAATTCAAATGAAAATTTTAAATAAAAATATTACATATCCTACGATATATATAACATATATACCAACAGTGAATATTTATTTAAAATTCTACTTACTTTAAAAAAAGTCCTATAACACTATGTCAAAGTAGGTATTTATAACTGAATACTTTATAAATAAAATATGCGTGCATATATATATAAATGACCTTCAAAATATTACGTTATTCTTACCTGAAGTACAACAATTAACTCAGAAAACCTTACTGCAGTAGAGTCAATTAACTATTGATAATGTTGCAGAAATGACAACAACTAATCTTGTTATGTATTTCATAGGTTTCAGATAAAAGTATAAACAACATATACATACAATACATATTAAGTTCTCATACATATATATATGGGTATGGTAATGTGTGTGTTACATTTATCGTTTAAAATAATTGTTTGTATGTGTATTAAACATATTTATACATATAAGTATAAATATTTTAGATATACTTATTTTTTTGCGTTATAAATATGTATGATATATTTTTTTCATGTTTATGTTTTTACTTTCAGGACTGGGGTACTATTTTGAATGTCCCGTCCTGTCATGATCCTGACCCCCTCCTTTTAATAAATACATTGTTATTTGCAACGATGCCCAATCATAAAAAATCAATACCTTTCTGAAAAACACAAATGCCTTTTAAATAAACTGATGTAGCCCCCACAAAAATTTTTTTGTACATTATTATACAGAAATTACAAATTTAATATATTAATATAAATTATGGAAGAAAGGACAGAACAAGAATTGGAAATAATAATATTGTCTATAACCTTTATTTAAAACATATTTTTCTTTTATGAACCATTTACAAAATAATTATAAAAATTCAAAAATTGACTTTATTTTTATATGTACATATATTTATTATTAACCATTTTTCTTAATACGAGCCTCTCAAAACGGAAATATCATAAATCATAAATTAATTCAAGAGGCTTTCGAAAAGTGAAATTTCATCAATATCGGTTCAGCAGTTTTTGTGTCAAGTCGGAACAGACAGATTGATTTTGTTTTGTTAAAAAAAATCCCTGCTTTTTTTTCAATATAAATCGAAGAAAGTGTATTCGCTTAAATGACGAAAAATAAGGAAGAGTTTCTGAGATAACTCAATTGAGTTAAATATGCCGTTGAGATTTAAAAGAAAATGTACGAAATAGTCGATTACTGTCCTTTACAAAATTGTTTTCTATTTATATAATTTACCAGAGACCTTTTTTTAATCTATTTCGATTCGTTTTTCTGATTGTTTTTACAAATTTATAATATACTCTTCTTTTAATAGAATCTGTATAAATTGGTATTCTTTTGGCTTTAATTCAATACGTACTTCTGAATAATTTTCATTCATGTAATTTTTGTTTTTAAACTAAAGCTATCTACATTTATATGAGTTTTTTTTACAGTTAATATATAATTAGTAAGTGAAACATATATTTCTCTCTCTTTCTTATATGTTCAAATAGAAAAGATAATATTTATATTATCAATACTTATTATCTATATAGTACAGTAAATTATTTTAATTACTTAGGTATATATTATAGTCCATACGTCGTTTTACAGGCAAGCGAAGTTTTGATAGTTTTAAAATAAAATTGTCTGTCTGTTTGTTGTAATTCGACATGATAACTACTGAACCTATTTTGATGAGACTTTCACAGTTAAAAAAACAAAGACTTTAATATTAATATAGGTTATAAAATAATTAGTTTATGGCAGGCCGGTATTAAGGAAAATTTATGTAAAAAAATATAAAAACGAAAAGAATAATGTAATAATTGTAAAAACATTTACAATTGATTTTTTCTAAATAAATGTACGGAAAAATATAGACGTTAATATACGCTAATACGAGTTTAAGCATATATATTTAATATATGTACCTTTACATATATATTTTTGTATGTAATCATTGTATATATACTTAGTTATATCTCTCGTGTAAAGGGAGTTGAATAACTTATAAAAAGAGACCAAAATCAAATTCTGATTGGATAAAGTATTTAAATGAATGGCTTAAAGGAATAAAACGCTTAACGGTTTGTGTATATAAAAATAAATGTTGAGTAATAATTATTATACAGGATGGTCTGGTTTGGGATACAGATATTTTGGAGCTGATTTCCTGACTCATTGTGGTTGCTCTAGTTACGTTACTTTAGAAGTTATGAGATAATCTTTGTTTCTAAATACTACTCTAAAGGAACTTTTTAAACATTCTGTAGGTCAGAGGGTGTTGAAGATAGACCTTTCTTCCTTACAATTTTTTATTCACAATGAGCCAAAATATCTGTATCCTAAACCGGACCATCCTGTATATATGTATATTGATGGCTTTAATAAACAAAATTTAGTTGAGGACTAAAAAACATTCATCATCAAATTTGATGTTCAGTTGATTTGTATTGCTGGACATATCTACCTATTTAAAAAATCAAAATGTGCAGAATAACGCAAACTAATCTGAAATTAATAGATAGTGGAAAGAAATACGTAACTATATGATAATAATAATAAAGTTCTTGTTTCAAGTAAGTTTTATGAAAATCAACTCTTTACAACCAGTACATTAATGAAAAAATGTGAAATGCATTCTACTTAAATGGTGTAATAATAAACCACAAACTCTTGCACAACAAAGTTTTCCGAACGACCCAAAAACTCACCACTCCCGAAATTTGTTTTTGCTTGCTCCGTTCTTAGAAATTTTCTATATAGGGTCAACTGGGGTAAAAGTGAAACAAAATACAAATCTTTCATGTTTTTTGACAGTTAACGATACAAATTCATACTTTAATTTTTTCTACTAGATGCGCTTATGAATAACCATTTTAAATACTTACGTCATTTGAACTATACGATATAACACGGACTTTAAAAATGAAAAAAGTGTGTTTCATTTTTAACCTCTAGTTTGGGAAAAAGTGAAATAGGTAAGGGAAAAGGTGAAACAGGCCTCATGGAAAATATTTCTCGAAAAATTAAAAGAAAATCTACAAAGGCAACTTTGGTTTATCTTCTTTGTGGCATATCAATGTGAAATTGTAACTTTAATTAATATCTGAGGTATACAGAAAGTTATATGCAAAGAATTAAAATTTATTTCACACGTTTTGACATCGACTAACAGGGAAATCTGTAGGGGTGACACATTACTTATTAGGCGAATTATATTTTCAGGTCGCCTTAACAAACCTTTAATGATGATGTCAGTTTTTATAATTCTCCTATAAACAAATTAGTTTTTTAGTTGCAAGCTTGTTTCACTTTTACCCCATTTTTTTGGTGTTTCATATTTACCCCGCTCGACCCTAGTTCATGTCCGATATCCATACTTATCTAGTTGTTGAATAGATACATTTTTGAAGGCAATTTAATTTATGAAATTATGATCTTTTGCCCAGTTAGATAATTAAAGGGAACCACTGTGAGGCAGTGGAAAAATATATTCGCACATTTAAAAAAAAGTTTTTATAAGGGTTCTTCTATCATTAAAAATTTACAGCGACCCTACCTGCATTAATAAATTTTAATTTTGAAAGCCTAACGTCCTAGAGTAGGTAAATTCATGATTAACCGAACGCACTGTATTTCTTAATGCAGTCAACTGTAAGAAAGTAAAACACATCTGGTTAGTAATTAATCACTTTAAGATTAATTTCTGTATCGGGTGCGTAAATTTCCTTGTAACACACGCGTTTATTTGCACGAAACAAAACGCAAATGTGTGTGCAAACCGCTGTAAGCAGTAGCGTACGTGATATGCCAGTTTATTTGTGTTTCATATTTACATTACCTACAGTACATAAACACGCAAATACGTATTATGTATTTTTGAATCCATATTGGGGCAAGTATGTCATATATTTCATTATAATAATACCTGAATTTGACCGCGACTTCGCGTCTATACGTTTTCTTCCAAATTAAATATAAATACACATTTTACTTCCATGTTCCGAAGGAAATGGAAGTATTGTAATACCGTCGAAAAATCGTGTCCGAGATAATGACAGATTCTGATAGTACTAACTTCAAAACGTAAAGAAAAGTTAATTTCCGCATGGCGGCTGTGCGTGTGTCTGTGTGTCTGGATGAAGAATTTTTTTTTGTTCACGATAACTACTGTAAAAATGCACCGATCTGAATTATTTTTGGGGAAAATGTTTGTCTCAATGAGTACTCCAGACCTATTGATTTTGGTACTAATCGGATTAGGGGGTTTGGAAATATTCGAAATTTTGTAACTTTTTTCATCTAAAAAGTGAACAATGCCAGTATTATCTCACTAATTTTGATAAGATTTGGTACATTTGCAGTTCAATTGAATCTAAGGGACATTTATTATTTGTACGTGCCTAAACAGCCATTAATAGGGTTAAAAACACACTTAAAATTTGAATTTTAAGTACTAATTAATACGTCATTAATTCATGATATAAATAAAATATTAAAAAAAATGTATATTTAAAAATTATTTAAAAAGATAGAAATATATATAGATGTGGAAGTCATGTATGGTTCTCCATACCGATATTTTATTACAAAATACCTATTTTCTTATATACATACCTCTAGCATTAAAAAAAAGTATTTATTTTTATTATTTTCTATACTCATTTTCGATCTTGTTCCGGTATCATCTCGGTCTCATCTTGATCTAATCCCGGCCTCGCCTCATACGTAGGTCTAGTTATGGTACACTTACGTTACCCACCACTGATTTTTAAAAAGAAATATATAAAAATGTAAACTTTTTAATTTCGAAATAAGAGCAGGCAAAGTCACGGTCAATTTCTAGCAGTAAATATATTTAATTACTTCTTCTCGGCTATTCGTTTAGAAGCAATCGGACATTGCAATCGTCTATCTTTTATTGCTTTTTGTGTTTACTATTTCTTTGATCTTTTTCTTACCCTTCTCGAAACAGTTGAAGTTCTCTTGAAAGTTGCCTCTTTAGTAATTTATTTTGGAAATGTACTAGAATTATCTATGCAATGTTGTTATTTAATTTTTTATGAAATTAACATACAACTTTTGTTTTATTCATTATGTGTATGTTTTATAATACAATGTAAATTAAGAGTTTAATAATATTTTTACAGCAACGAGTAATGAATGTCAAAATATTTAGGTACTGTATACACATACCTATATAATATACTAATGTAAATACATATCTGTTTTCATATACGGTTTTCAAAGTTGTTTCACAGGTAGTCGACAGAATGTATATTTAGAAAGATCAATTGTATATTTAATAATAATTAGGGAAATAAGTAGAACGTCAGTAGCTACTATACATCTGTTTTAAAAAAGGAATTTTTGAGAAAACTTATTTTAATAAAAAATACGACCGAATATATACAGAAGAAAATATAACATAAAATAGAAAATTGTGATATAATGAGAGGAAGAAAAATGTTTCAGTAATTTATAATATACATAGGTACATGTAAATTGTAAATATATAAATTAAAAATATGAATAAATAAAGTAAGAAAATTATTTATACGTATGTATGTATATAAAATTTGAGAAATACCTAGTATGTGTTGAAATAGTGACTTATAATACATGTATATATTCAAAACTAGTTTTTGCCCGCGGTTTTGCTTGTAAAGACTAAACGATTTGCGTTATTTTGTTTTTTGGTTTCGTATAAATAAAAATGTAGTTAAATGTGGATTTCTCAACAAAATAATTAATATAACTTAGAAACTACAGCATTAATTAAAAAAAAGTTTTCGTCTCCAATTAGCGTTTAAATAATAACTATACCAACTTTATCAGTGACTAAAAATTTGCTGTCAAAATACATAAATTATATCGAATTGGGAACTATTGAACTAATTTTAATCAAATAAAATAACGTACTTACATAAGAATGAAAACTATATTAAAATCGGAGCAGAGGCTATCCAGTTATAAACGGACTATTACAATTAAATGACCACGAAATAAAAAGGTAACAGTTTTTATTATCAAAAAGTATATATAATAGAATAATTAAGTTTACTTCACATTGGTTATGCAATACCATAATACACTTATAGAATAATTACTCACTGGCAATAATAAATAACAATACAACGATTAACACTAATGTTACACATAACAATTCTAGCTTTAGAATTTAGAACCCAAAAGAACGTCACTGAATTATTGATAATAAATAAAAAATTAACACAAAAAAAAAAAAAAACACTAAGCACATTCACGACGATGGTGAGGAATAGATAAATATGGATCCTCCTTTATTGTCGCTCGCCTAGTATTGATGTATCCATTACTGACTTGGCGGACCGATACTGACTGACTGCCATCCGGCAACCCGAAATCAAAAAATCTGCTGTCAATGCCGTAATTTTTGAAATTATGCAATCCAGAGTGAATACAACTGAATACTATTTATTAAATCCCCTCTACCCGAGCTTATGTAACCCAGAGATGAAGACAATTTTTGTTATAGGATAAACAGACATATGTAGAAACGTTGTGTTTTACTTCCATGTTCCGAAAATTACAAATATATAAGGTACTGGTACCAGTCTTGAATATGACTCCAGTAATGGCTATTCTTTAATTAAATGTACTGAACTAGAAATATTTGTTGATGTTTGATTACTATACTATTTCTGAATATTAATCTATATTTTTTAAACTGTCTTACAGCGTGATTTGATGACAATCGGCCAATAGGTGTCAAAATGATGGAAATTTGAACTAATTATTTGTATAATTTATTTATTAATTATTATATCATCAAAGCAACTGCTTGACGATTCTTTCTTTTATATCTTTTGTGTCGTAGTACTTATCATTTTGTAATTAATAGCGTGTTCATCACTGCGTGTTCATTACTGGTTTTACTTAACATAAACAAAATAAAAGACTATTATTTAAAAAAAAAACTGTATTTGAGGACTTTGATAATTAAATTGATTAAATAAAGAGTTACTTGTTTTGTTAGTAACATGAGTTCATGAGAATTATAAAAAAGAAGCCCGTCAATCACAAAAACAGTAAACCTTGCTCTTATAGCGGCCATAACTGGTGCCAGTACCTTATATATATAAAATTGATGTGATGTATCCGCCACCTGCCCCTATTTGATAATATTGAGGGTACGCCACTGTATTGAGCGCTAAATGTTTATGCCCGGTGTATCGCTGATAGGTGGCGATAAGCAGCAGCGAGTTTGTGGTAATAAATAACGCGAGCGACAACTCTATCCTAAATATTCCTGTGCGTTTTTGTGAGCTGTCAACGGTATATCGTGCACATTTTTATGCGTTAGTCTGATAATCGTCATGTTATTTGATGAAGTGTTTAAGACAAACACTCGCGTGGGGTAATTCACTGTGTAGATCGTATCGCGCTATATATTTTTTTATAATAATGTTTATGTATGTATGTTTTTTTCACTTTTGTTTGTTTTGAATGAGTTTATGCATATGTGTGGTGCTGCGTAAATACGGGCGGGGTTGGGAAAGTAATGAGTTTGCTTTAAACGGATAATTTTATGAAATGTATGTAGATATTATTGTGATTAGTTGTAGTATCTAAAGGTCCAAATAGACGATCATATTTATTGTTAACTAGCTGTCCCCGCGGCTTCGCCTGTGTGGTTTACGGAATTATTGTTTAGGATTTTTGAATATAATTGAATTAAGTACAAAAACGATAAGTTATTATTGTAATTACAACTTATCAACACCTAAATTACCTAACAAAAATGAACCAGAAGAAAATGTAGAAATAATTTTTGTTCTGTCTAAATTTAAAAGTTAATTATTGAATGAGTCCGAATGCCGGCTGAATGCACGCGAATAGCTACCTCCTGCCCCACGCCTTAACACGAGTCTTCTTTAGTTCGCGCGAATAATATATAACCTTATGTATATTTCAAGTTATTTCCTAAACTATAAGACCAAATTGGATGCTATAAACGGCAAATTTTATCTACATTAAGTACTTATGACGATGAAGGATTAATGTTCATAAGTCCACGTATACAGAACCTAAACACTTTTAATTTTCTTTGTAACATAAAAGCAGTCATTGTGGCTTAAATTTAAAAGTTAGTGTGGCAGACTTTATTTTAAATCTTTTTATTCTAAATAGTTATTTACTACATTATATTGTTTAATATTTAACGGTTTAGTTTAGTCAGCGTATTGCAATAGAGCGCAACTTGATTTACTATTATCGTCACTGCTTATTCCTTATGTTACCTTACGTAACAAAATATATACTAAAACCTGGGCAAAAAACATATCTATGAATTAAAAAAAAAACATAAATCGGATAAGTGGTTCTCGAGTGATAAGCGCACTAACGGACAAACAGACAGAGAGACGTGTGTGTTTTATAATATGTAAGTTTATCTACATGATTAAGACGTTTATGAATTACCTTCATGTGTAATGAATTATTAATTGGTTTCTAATTAACTGTTATATTCAGTGCAAGATTAAAATTATATTGGTACTTACGTCTACATAAAGTCGACATGTTTCTTTAGTTATAACCAACGTTTCGTTACATATTAAAATATAGCTGACCAGTGTTATCCACTATATATTAATAATTTCTCAATTTATTTTTAATATCAGAAAGTCGGTCTGCACGATCCATATAATATAACATACAAAAATAAATTGAGCCTAAAATTTATTACAGAATGTAGCCTCTAACCCCAATGATAAGGAAAGCTATTAACACACCACAGTGAGCTCTTGTCTACCACTTATATGTAGCGGGTATGCTGATATGATTTATCCATCCCAGTGGAGTGTTAACTCATAATGGCTTCCGTAAATAGATACAGATAGTCGGAGCAATATTTTTCTAATATCGAAAACTTTGTTTTTGTTAAAAACATATTGGAGTATTTAGTGTAATGTTGTGTACATATAAATTGCATACAGGATGTATTATTGTGTGTTTTGTGTATATTTTTATGTTGAAAAGGGATATATCAAGTAAACCAGTGGTGTAGGATAGGGGATATTTTTTTAAATTGAAATAAATGTTTATTTTAAATTTTAACATCTCATTAATTTTTAATTAATACAGATTAAATATACCAATACTGAATTGTTAAAATCTCTTTAGTTTCACTATTTAATTTTGATATTTTCGAAACATTTTTGCATTTATCATCATAAATGTGGTTGTAACTACATCAACATTTTCTAGAATTTTTTGTGTAAGAAGTGGTTTAACAAAAACGACAAATATTTGTTATAAAATTTTTCGTTAATTATGTTTCATTATTAATTAACAATCGATAAAAAAATTCAGGGATTAAAATATGTACTCAAATATGTCAATATTCGATTGGAAAAAGCTTGCTATCTTAATATCTCTAGTTTTCAATTCCTCTCATTGATTTTTTTTTACAGTATCTATCACAAAAAGAAACGACTATGACCATTTAAAATGACATATGTCTGTCGGTCTGTGAATGCTCTATAAAAAAGGTGTTTATTCTTCTCAATTTTT
The DNA here is from genome assembly GCA_961205875.1 of Sialis fuliginosa. NCBI lineage: Eukaryota > Metazoa > Arthropoda > Insecta > Megaloptera > Sialidae > Sialis > Sialis fuliginosa. The sequence goes on along the minus strand of OY540818.1, from coordinate 11,383,866 downwards.
AATTTTTATTCTGTTAATTTCTTATTTTTGAAATAGTTCGTAAAAACAGGCGTTTAAAAAGAGCTGTAGATAATATAATTATCTAAAATTGATTTCCTAACTATTATATCGCTATATAACGAACCGTTTTCAAGATATTCGTTTCTTATAAAAAGTCTTGTGGTAGCAGTTTATTTTTATTTTAAACGACAGAAACTTACATCCGGAAAAATAAACTTACATTAAAATACCTCAAAAGGACTAACACTTAAAAAATTAAGACAATATTTACGTTAAGTGGCACATTTCCCAGAGAAAAAATATATCCGTGTAAAGAAAGCAGGTGTCATAATTTGTTTTAATTATCTCTTCTTACTGTTATAAATCGTCCTCTGTTGGCGAGATGAATCTTCATTTGTGCTTAAGTGTCGGCCCGCTCGCTGCATAAAACCACGGATAAATAACGCAAGAGTGTTGTGAGTGCATGCACACCGTTGCACAATATTGCACTTTGTGTTGTTTATAGTGCAGATCAGTGCTTCTCAAACCGGATATCTCGACGGCCATTTTGACATTTACGAGAAAGGTATTTTTAATAAACCTCAATTACTAGCTTAGTACTTCTAGTTTATTTTGTACTCAGAGCTATCACAAGTACTTAGTGAAAGTACTTGAAGTATCAAGTACATTTTGATATTTTTAAAAATACTTGTATACTTGAAAATGTACAATTAACTATTTTTCAAATATTCATTGTTATTTAATTACATTTTAAAATTTTTATTTATAACATTTGAATAGATTCTGAGTAACGTAATTCCCGCATAAACGCTGATTGGTCTAGAAAAGACTCAGGATACCTTATAATTTACATACCTTGCAGAAAACTACAATTGCTTATAATTGTTGTTATATGGTGAGTAGATATCGTAAGTATATATTATATAAAGAAGGTAAGTGATAGCCAATAGTACAATACTTTATACCTGTGTAGATAAACAGGTAACATAGAACTAACGAAAAGTATTTTAGATAAATAGATGATATAATCCACAAGATTTTTTTGTGGCGCCATCTATCGGAAAAAGCTTGAACTATAATCGAAATTAAAAAAGTACATGTTGCTACCTGTGTAGATAAACAGGTAACAAAGAATTAATTAAGAACATCTATGTAGATAAATAGATGTTATAAATACAGTCATATACCAAACATGCATGTTATACCTGTGTAAATAAACAGGTATATAATAAAATTAAATCAATTGTTTAAAAGCAACATCAGTAATTACGGATTTATGCATTACCGACATTTTTGTATATGTAAAAACTTGATGCGATGACGTAATAAGACGGTGCCTCCACCATATATAAAAATATACAAAATAAAACATTTTTATTTATGGTGGAGGTGCCGTCAAGTTACGTCATAGCATCAAATTTTTTTTGGCGAGTTAACCACACTATCATACGTATAACAGCATGGTGATTCCAAAAATGTTGATAAAAAGTTCCGCTCGGACCCATATCACCGTTTTTTATCAATTTTTTGTCGTAAAATGGCTGTAACTTTTGAACCCTTTGATGAATTTTGCAACTGATAATAAAAGTCGAATCAGCGTATCCCTTTACATGCGATAATGTATCTAATTATTTGAAAATCGAAAAAAGTGTTTTTCGGTCAAAATTTAAAGAAGACTATCACCTCTGATAATTTTTGAGAATTTTTTTTTGTGTCGAGTTAGAGACGCTATCGTATGTATTAGGGCACCCTGATTCCAAATATGCCCATCAAAAGTTGCGCTCGGATCGATAACACGGTTTTTTATCAACTTTTGTCTTAAAAATTTTTATCAAATTTTGAACCAGTGAATTGATTTAAAATCTATTATCATTTCTGATATCAGGGCGTCATATTACATACGATGGTATGTCAATTATTTTCAAATTCAATAAGGATGAGTTTTTCAGTACGGTAATTGATACACCCATTATTAATTTGAAAGTATTATACATGACATCGTATGTAAAATGACACGCTGATAACATAAATGATATTATATTTTAAAGATATTTGACTGGTTTAAAATTTCAAGTAATTTTTTACATAATACTTGATAAAAAACAGTTTTATCGATACGAGTGAAACTTTTAATGTGCATTTTTGGACTCAGGATGCCTTAATACATACGATAGCGTCTATAACTCGTTAAGAAAAATTACTTAGTTGGAATGGCTTCTGAAAAAATTATTTAACTAAAAGTCAAATTTTTTTAACAAGTTATATAGCGCTATCGTATGTATTAGGTCATCCTGAGTCCAAAAATGCACATTAAAAGTTTCGCTCGTATCGATAAAACTGTTTTTTTTATCAAGTATTGTGTAAAAAATTACTTGAAATTTTGAACCAGTCAATATTTTAAAAATATAATATCATTTATATTATCAGCATATCTAATACATATGATGGCATGTATAATAATTTCAAATTAGAAATGAGTGTATAATTACCGTACTGAAAAACACACCCTTATTGAATTTGAAAATAATTGACACGCCATCGTATGTAAAATAACACGTTGATATCATAAATGATAATAGATTTTATGTACATTCACTGGTTCAAAATATGATGAAATTTTTTAAGACAAAAGTTATACATATGATAGCGTGGTTAACTCACCAAAAATTTTTTTTTGATGCTATGACGTAAATGACGGTGCCACCACTAAATGTACACAGTTTTTAAATTTCGAGTATTTATTCAGAAGCTATTCCAATAAAGTTTTTTATAGTTCCAGATTTTTCCGATAGATGGTGCCATATGTACTTTTCAAATATCAATTTTTTGTCAGAAGCCATTCCGACTAAGTCGAACTTTTTTGGTCGAGTTAAAGTTGCTGTCGCATGTATTAGAAAATAAATTTCATAATATACCTGTTTATTTACACAGGTATAACATGCACGTTTGGTATAAGACTGTATTTATAATATCTGTTTATCTACATAGATGCTCTTAATTAGTTCTTTGTTACCTGTTCATCTATAAAGGTATAAAGTATTGTACTATTGAAAATTACTTACCTTTTATTTATAAATATTATTGTATACGTACTTATTAAGGCATTGCTAACAAAAATTTATAAAAAAACAATTAATTAATATTAAATTAAACTTTGTTATTATATTGTTGCTTGTTTTTGAAAAATCAAAATTACCACGATAATTTCTTTTTAGTCAAACAACAATCGCCAAAACTAAAATGTTAATAAAGTATAAGTACCCTCTTCCTAGTGCCGCCACTGTTTTTCTTTCAAATTGAATCTGTAAAAAGAGTTCTTGAAAATACAGGTATTAATATTTTCAGAAATAAAATTTATTTTATATAATAACTACAAATATTACAATATATTAACATAATAAAGAATATTTCACCAGTTTAAAACTAAAAACTTTACTGGACAAATATAACTTTTGCACAATAGCTCAGATTACAAACTATCGAGACACTTTAGTAATTTAACATATATAAGTTCATGTCTTTACACATATCATTCAGCCAGTATATTTAAATTTGCTGTTAAATAAATATATGTCACAACGTACACAAATACGGAAATATTTTTATTTTAAATCGTCCATTTTATCGAATCTTTTTTTCTTAAATTAATACAATATTATAGTATCTACATTTTATTTACATGTATTTTTTTTTACAAAACCCACTTGTAAATATTGAAAACTAAACACTTGTAACCAAGAATATCAAATAAAATATGCATATTTACAGTTCTTTTGGTTTAAATATTAAATTACCCACATATAAAGTACTTATATAAATAGTTTAAAAACATTTGCATTATATTATTGTTAGAATTATATTTTGGAATAATTAAAGTCTTTTTAGTTTTATTAATTTATTTATATATACACTACATTATTTATACATTTTTATTTAAAAAAACTTTATTTACTACATTAAAATATTTACCTGTTAAGTTTTCCAACTATTTAATAGTAAAGTTTGAAGAAAATAAATATTAATAACTTGTAATATCTTACGAATCTTTTTCGTTGTTGAAACATTTTAAGTATTATACAGTTTTTAATGCCGAATAAATATCATAATGAAGACATATTTTTACCCTTCTTTTGTTGATATATTTAGAATGTGGTAGAAAAAATATGCAAATAGTGATTACAATATAAGACCAAATCTTAATACCGAAATTGTTTTAAAATTCAAATTAAAAAAAATAAATTTAAATTAATAAAATTATCAAAATAAAGCAAGAAAAAAGAAGAAAATGATAATATAATATAATAATATTATAAAAATAAAAATATATCCATACATAACTGTTTTACTGTAAAAATCAACTCCCTAACATTTAACGAATATTATTATTTATATAAATAACGTATTTTTTGCACCAATACCTGTATAGTATTACCGGAAAAATGACCAGGATCCCGGTATTGTAATCACTATGCACATATTGCATCGTCTATATTTTTAATTTTTTTTTTAAATATTTTTTTTGCTAATAGTCCTACTTTAGTTTATGCTTATCTAATATTATGTAAACGAGTATTCATTAATAAGAATTACAAATAATATATTTTATATTTAACTCTTTTCAATTTTCACTTTTCATCAATTATTATTTTTTTAAATTTTTTACAAACGTTGGTTTAGATCCATACCAGACCGAAATTCATCAACTATATTCGAATCTGATAGACCCATTGTTTGCTTTATGAAATTGAACAATCAAATTAGATATGAACATGTAAACAATTAGTAGACAAATATAGATTTTTCCGGATGAAATGAATCATGTTTGAATTGAATAAAAAAATCATTTTACCCACTCTGTTGTTCGTACAAAAAAACACTCATACGAAACTTTGAATTAATATATTTAACAGAGTACATTGTTAAAAATCATATATTAAGTTTCATGCAAATGCATCAAATATAATTAGGGGGGGGGGGGGGGTACAACTGTGTATGGACTATATTTTTAATAAAGTGACTGTGTATATTTTGCAAAATTAAAAAGAGATGGGTACTACTTTATTATTAATAATTTTTCTGAAACATAAACATAAAATTAAGTTTATTTAAGGCAGACTTGTGTTCGTTTTGGGAAGGGGAAGTAGAATGTGCGTTGAAAAGGAAATTTTATTATTATGCAAAGATCCAGGAAATTTAAAAATGGATTCTTTCTCATTTAAAAATATTATTTGTTCATTTTCTTAAAATGTATTCCGGCGTTTAATAAAATAAGTCTCATTTTTTAATAAAGCTGGAATAAATATTATTTATTTACTAATGTAATAGCATTTACATAAAAATTTGCTATTAAAATGTATCCAAATATATTTACATATTTAATTAGTGAATACTTTAATATATTTAGTCCCACGGAAGCGTTTTTGAAAAAAAACAAACAAATTTTGGATAGAAAATACTTTAACTTCTTTAGAGTAGGTAATCAATAAAAATTATCGAGTTAAAATAAAAATTACGTAATTGCAATTATGCTTTCTCAATTTTAAATGACATAAAATTATCAAAGAACATTTTCAAAGTTTCCAAACTCAAACTTCTGGATAGAAATTTTGTGTTTTAGATAGTTCCTATTATCTGGTTCACATTTTTTTTAGAATTAACAAGTCAGTCATTGACTAACGGTACATAAATACCGGTTCAATCTAATTCCTAAAAAAATTAAAACTGACGAACATTTACTATCTTAAATAGTTTCAGGAAAACTTAACGGTACATTTTATTAAAATTTTTTTTACTGAATTATTATTTTAGTTTCCACTGCTGACAATATACACAGAAGTGATGGGAGATGTTGAGCTAAACGGGGCCGAGAGCTAGAATGACACTTATCAGACAGACGGACATCGGGTACTCGAGACGCAGTTGGCCGCCATGTTGCATCGCAGCCGGATGTTCCCCTGTAAAATAATTAAAATGCATGTTGTTAGTTGCTTCAATACAATTCGTTTAGGTAGACAGAAGGATATTGGTTTGTAGGAACTATATCACATATCAGAAGAAAAATGAAATAACCGAATAAAAGATCGTTTTTTCATCCTATTGTAAAATTAGTTATTTGCCCCTTATTTGTTGGATTTACCTTTCCACTGTCGATATCTGCTCACATTTTGAAACGTTTTTACTACATAATCCCATATCAAATTAATTTTCAATTCCATTCCATAAGCCTTATGACAATATAATATATCTACTTAGATTATTAAAAACTAATTTGACGAGGCGCCACTGATATGTTGTCAGTGCTCGTCGACTAAAACGTCTTAATATTTGATATATTGTATCATTTTTGTTAAGCTTTACGAAAAGTATTAGATCCAACAACGCACATATGTGTGCGTATATACACGTCAAACGTATAATATTCTTGTGAATATAATGCATTACTGACACATGCGTGGTATAATTGCTACATTTGTATCTTAATAATGCATTCAAGATGGATGGGAAAAGTGTCAGCTGGTCTGTCAGACAAATTATACTAAACACTCTCACACCGTTCTAATTTAGAGTGAGTGTTTAGAGTGATTTATGTACTGATAAATGCTCTCTTTAATTGGTCTCTTTACAGAAGAAGTTTTACTCAAATTAACACTTTTATGACATTTATGGATTATTGTAATTGGTTAATATTAGCGCTAATGTTCAATTTGAACGGTGATTTTTAGAGTTTCATATCCATTTTGATATCCCATGTCTAGGTATACAATTATTTTTACACAATACCCATTTTGATCTTCCCTAATTTTATTGTGACTATTTTCGCCATTATGTATGTTTTTTGACGCTGTATTTTTAAAACAACAATAGAGAGAAGGGTGAAATTGTAAATTTAGGATTATTTATTATTTTATTCAAGGAAAAAAATTTTTTTTACAACTGGATATTAATGTTTAAAAAAATTTGAGTTATTTTTGGAACGATGCGAATTAAAAAACATCTGCCAAGTAAATGCACAGTGCTTCCTAGTGCTAAATTCACCAAAGGTAGTTAATTATTGAAGAATATAAATAAAACACGATATTGTTAAGATAAATTGGGATGTCACCCCTCTCCCTTAAACACGATTTTGAAATTGAACCATCCTCAAGCTAGACCCAATCATCCAATCAAGACAGATAGAAACGGAATGAAAAAGAAGAAGCAAAAATATTTTAGGTAAAATTTAAGAATATTCTTATCTATAATTTATGTTCTATTCATTAATTAAAAATTATATATCAAATTGTTCATAACAGAGAGATAATTATACATACATACACTGTACAGTGTACACTCAGTACTGCGTATAAGAAAATTCCGTGGCATGCATGACGGCTTTTTTAAAGTAAATTGTAAGTCTATTGCACCTCCATACTCAACACAACAGATGTTTAATTAATAGCAAATAAACTACTAACGACGAAACATTCTGTCCTGGCGAAGTCAATGTTGCAGACAGAAATAACTGTTCTCAACAGTCTGCACGGTAAAGTTATGGAATATGTAATGTGAAAAACGACCCACGCGATAACGGTTACGGGTAATACGGAGTCAAAGGTTTCGACTTCGATTTTCATGCATGTATCTAAGATATGAATATTGTTCTACTTTTAAAATATGCAGGATAGTACAAGTGTGAGATCTGTTTTTGTTTTACAGTTTTGAATTGGTTTGATTTTCAGAGTTACATTCCCTAACTTTAATTTTTCTTATGGGTCACTAAGTTAGCTATAGCATATTTGAACGTGTTTTTTTACTCTACTTTACATCGAAGTTATAGCTATTTAATTTTCGAATTTTCAGATTTTTGGGTATACCACGTAAACCACATACAATTATTAATATTTTTTGATGTAGTAATACTCACCCCTTCTTTATAAATAATACATCTCATTTAACCGAATCTGTATCTCTTACCGTTTAGGAAACCCCTATGCATTTCACGCTTATCTTGGACACCATGTAGTTTACAAAATATTTTGATGTGACCGGAAAGAATTAACGGATGACAAAGTAAGATTAATAGGGTTTCTTCGGAACGCAAGAATACTTTTAATTTTAACTAGAAAACATTCAACTGTTAATTTTTGCTTCTATACCGCTGAGTTTTGAGTATAAATACAAAATTATTTCCTCCGCTAAATAATCATTCTATACTCGTAGCAAACGCATTAATATCCAGTAGGTACATGGTTTGTTAAATTAATACGTGCTCACTTTTTTCACATATAAAACGCCACTGCTAGCCGTATGAAAACATTAGAAACGCGCCCGTTCTTACGTTGCAGACGCAAACACAATAACTTTATTATATCAATGAAACTCACAGAGACAAAAGAAACACGAAAAGTAGTACGTGCTATGGCGGATAGCACCTGGTACTTACTCGATGGTGCTAAAGTAGGTGGGGGTAGAATGGGGGAGAAGGTATTAATCAATCTTGAACACCCCAACAGGTGTGGTCGCGTAAACCATTCTAACTTGCATGGTCTTTAAATAGTTGCAGTAATTGCTGGATATTAAATCACGCTTACAAATTTTTGATTCTTTTTGAACGGAATAACTTAAGAATTTTGACAGTTGTCGTTATGATTTCTTTTACTGAATTTAAATTATTTTTCAAATTTTTAAATTAAAATTTTTGGTAATCACAGATATTTCGTTAGTAACATATAAAACAATTTAAAATGAAAATTATTGTTGTTCAACATATACTAAAAAGTAAGGTGCTATAAAACATTGAAATTCTATTTCTCTCGCTTAATTGATTCAAAACATGACACAGTTAAATCTTTTGATGTAATGTAACGAAATAAAAACTAGTATGATTGCATTAGACATAAATAATAATTATATTATAATAAGAATAATTGAATATTTTTCAAACATAGGTACTCGTATTTTGATAAAACAGTGATTACAATATGCGAAAATATAGAATGTTATACTCGTATCATAATAATATCCGGTTTGTAAATGAAAAATATATAAATACGAACATAATACAACTTTAATAATGATAAAAATATGCATATGTATATACACATATAATCAATAATCAATATAATGTAATTACACTTTGCAATTATAATTAAAACCAATTTTTTGCTGCCTTTGACTTCGATTAAAAATATACAACCAATTGCAAACAAATTGTTTTGAATTATTAACTACAAAGTCTATTTGTGAATTTTTTCAATAAAACGATGAACATGAAAATTTATGGAAAATGGATGTTGTTAAATATTTATTTTTACTTCTGGTTCGTATATAGACAAAGGACAAAACTATTGTTATTATTTCTTTCAATTTTTTTGAGTTGCCATATTTTGAGAATTCCCAAATCATATTTGACTATTTTTATCATGAAAATGGTTCAATTTTTAAATAAATATAATACTGAATTATTTTTAATATTAAGAACGGAAATTTTAGGACTAGTATATATATGTACTAAATGGATTTATTTGAACTTAATTTAAATGCAAGGAAAACATAAATATTAGTGTTATTTCCTTATATACATTAATCGTATTAGGGTAGACAACGTTTGATAAAAGTTAAAAAAATGTTATTGATATCGTCTTATAACTTACTATAATAATATTACAATAAACAAGCTGGTTGTTATTGTAACAATTAAGAAAATTATTATTTCAAGATGCATAAGATTGGTGTAGGTACTCGTATAATAAAAAAAAAAACAAAACATAAAAATTGCGTAAGAGTTTTTTTGAGTTTGTCTGACTCGATAAGATGTTGCAATTGGTAACTGATTTAAACAAGACCTTTTTGTTGTCACAACAGATGAGCAATTAGATGAACCTTTAGAGATAAATTCCCAGTGAAACAATTTATTTCAATCAAAGGAAAGTACGTGAGTAAAACTTACGTCCTTGGTGACATTTATACGAGCTGTGAATATAATGTACAGGTTTATAATGGAACTAGATCAAAATAGGAAAATAAGTTAAGAGCAAATGGTTGTCGTGGGAAGAAACAAGAAAACACTAGAACACTTTTATACTTTTATTGAAAAATTATGTAAAATATAAATTTAAAATACGAATTAAAATAAAATTGAATTGGATTTAAAATAAAATGAAAATCCCACTAATGATCGGTTCAGTTGTTTTTAAGACAGATAAATAAACGTTCTAAAACCTTTCAGGCCCAAAATAATTACATTGTGGGTAATGGTAACTTGACTTTATAAAAAAAATATGAAAATGTGTATTATTATTATTATAGTCTCGAAATTTTATAAAAATAAAATTAATTTAACATTAACTGGTTTGTACTTATATTATTAAGACCACTTATTAAGTTATCTATACACAAAGTACTGAAATCGAACGAATGCAATATTTATTTATCTGTGCATTCATGTAGATTATTCAATTAGAATGAATTTATTACAATCATGATTAAAATCGATTAACAAAGCCACGATTTTCTCATAGAACTTTTTAGATTATATCAGTAATGTAGCTCTTAATTAAAAGGAATCCTTATAAACAAAGGATAAAAGGTCCATACGAATTAATGGAAGATTAAATTGCGCCAACAAATCGTTTTAGTTGTCTTTTAACACTTGTATTACAAAAAGAATTAATGTTACGTTTTATTATAGGTATATCATTTCTTGTAGCAAAGATAAGATATTCATTAAATTTCTTCTTATTCTTACTAATAATAAAGTTAATAGATACTGAAAATTTGTTATCTAGGGTTAGTGATATTTATAGTTATATCAAATGTATTGGATACATTTTCTTTATATGTATTGATTCATAAAAAATTGTTTTATTTGTATTTATTGTATTTTATGACCTTACAGGAAAAAACTCCATAAAACAAATATGTTTTATGGACTTAAACAGAAGATATAAAAAAGTTATCAAATGAAAGAAATATAAGCGATTGTATTGTTTTCTAAAAAGTATGCATTGAACAAAATTTGTTATTGTCGGATTAAAAAATTAACTAGATTTTTTAGTAAAATAAATGACATTAAATAAGAAGAGTTTTCATATATGTAGTTACACTATCGAAATAAGTATAGTAAATATCTTGCTATACACACAAATTATTTTTAATTTGATTCTTACTGTAATCGAAACATTAACCACACTTAATCGAATAATTTTTTGCCCTATATACTTTATTATACAGTAGATTTCATGTATGTATAAGAAAGTAGAGATGGCCGCTTTAGTTTCTAAAACAAACATTTATTTAAAATATTATAAATATGAATTATGTCGTTATAGATGTTATAATTTTTTATCTTATTTTTTACCACGACACAATACATCAAAAACGGCACTGACAGAATAAAAACTCGAACCGTACAAAGATTTATAACACAATTTTATCACTATTTCTTTATACACATATGTAGAAGTACAAATATGTGTTACGTAAAATTTATCATTAATTTTATGTATTTCCGAAAATAAAACTGAATTGTCTTCAAATTTTCACTAATGTTTTTTGAGTATTTTTTACCATCATTTTTTAATCTAAATTTAAAATCGATCTTCGCGTTATATAGAATTGTCAATTCTTTCCAAATTAAAAATTAAAATATTTAATTCATCTATATTGATGATGTAATGTAATTAAACAAAACTCAAGATAAACATTTTAATCGATGTAAATTATAAAAAGTCATATCTTTGTAATAAAATAGACAACTTGAAATTTATAATTAAAAAAAAATAAAATGCATTTTTTTAACTTCTAGTTATTAAATTTGGTTGAGTTTAAATAGGGTTTATAGTTTTATAACTGATAATTAAAACCAATCTATTTAAAACAAATTGTAATGCTCATTTTATCAACGTACTATACCTATGCAATTTTTTAAGACTAAAGTTGAATACATTACCAAGCAATGCCTGTTTGAGGTGTGTAATAGTTAATTTGAAATACGATTATTTTGGTTTAAAATTTCTGGAAGGTTGATTTATGATAAAAAACTGCTTCGCAATGACTACTACGCATAATAATTTATCAAATAAAAATTGAAATCAATAATACTGGATCGCAACTCTTTTGAACAGGAAGGTATATTTAGTTCAATGGAATTCAGTTTACAAATACAAAATTTCACTTCTGACAACAAAGTCCGACATTCTTTTGAACGCACGGTTATCGAATAATTCATCTATATCGGCACATACTTCACAATATATAGCAAATATTGTCATATTAAAACTTCCGTCAGGGTAGAACGATTATCCTTCACGCTCAGATAAATAAGAACAAGTTTCTCTGTGTTCCGAGAGACCTATCATTGTCTGATAGATGTCACTGTAAAACGCTCTGCCAATTTTCTATCGTACAGGCGGAAGTCTGTACATGTCAGGTTGGTCGGACGCTTGCAAACATAGGCGCCGTATATAACAATCAAGAGAGATACTTCCCCCACACGAATTTCAAAATGATCGAAAAAAGGGACACTTAGAATATCAATTCGTCTATACTGTATGGTGCAGTGTTAATTATAATTATTCTAGACGTTAATAATAATCGTCCTAAAAAAATCACTTTGTACGATATAATAATAGACACAAAGGTAATAAATACGAAATACACAAAAATTACATAAACTTTGAAGGAAGGTTATAGATTCTAGATACTGAATCGTTTGATGTAAGTATCTGAGATATGATATACTCGTAATTATAGTGAATGGACGACCAATAATAGACCTGAGGTATTTTTTTTTTAGTTTTTAGCAATTTTTTAGAAGAGCAAATGGGTTACCAGATTTTTTAAAATACAATACTGACTTGTAATTCAAGGAATTTCAATGTTTTTATGTTTTCTTATTATTAAAATTTTCGTTTTACAAATTTTCAAAAAAATCGTAAAAATATTTTAGTGTTCCGTTTGGCACGAAACACTAAAAATAAAATTGTTGATATTTTTATATTTTATTATATAATATTACGTTACTGTTTTGTAAGGTCTATTCGACGCTTAAATAATATTTTACATAAAAGTTCTGCCTTCAATAAATATTTTCAAGAAACAAGAAGTAGGAACATAAAATAAATTATATATATATTATTCTATAAAAAATCCTATTTGAAGTCAAAGTATTTTGGTTGAAACGCCTATGTTTGAATATGTTTTAGGTCACGTATCTACATTTTGTTGTGTGAGGAGTAAGAACTATTTAATTTTTACCTGAGAATGACTGAAGGGTGTTATTATTGTCTGCTTTTTAGAGCTAAATATGAATCTACATAAATATTTAAATAAAAATGTTTAGTTCTATGTAAAATAATTTGATTAGATTTGAGAAAAATAATAGTTGGGCATTTCACATAAAAAAGTTTTCTTTTGACAGATATTGTATAATTAAGGGAAAATTCTACAAATAACATTTGTCCTTGTTATGTTATGACCTAAGACTATTGATATATTTTTATGCTCTGTCTGTACAATGTATTTTTTTAGTCTATAAATCATTTAACAGTCAAAAACTACTGAACTGATGTTACAAAGCCTAAGATCCTAAAATTTGTTAAGGGTATGTATACCATAATTGAATCATGGCAGGTCCATAATAAAAAGTTTACAGTTGATATTTTTTTATAAAATTGAAAAAAATAAAATAATCAAAGGTAGGTAGTTGTGATGTACATAGATGTAACTAAACCAAACTTTTATATTGAATTGTTAGGTCAGGCACGTATTAAGAATATGTTCCAATTGATATTTTCTAGTATGTTTTTATGTATAAATATGAAAAAGTTTTGAATACGAAATAAACGCAGGCGAAGCCGCGGGGAATTTCTAGTTTTATATAAAATTATTGAATTTCATAACTTTTTACTTTGGAAACTTTCTGTATCAAATTTGTATTCCTCGCGCTTATACATATAGGTATACGCGTATATAAGCTTAAAGGTATAATCATCAGAATATACTTATAGGCATAAAGTTCATTATATGTGATCCTTAAGTACAATTGAGTAAACGTTGTAACCTTTTATTTTGGTTACGCAGAAACATAATCTTTATTTTACTAGAAATCTTAATATGGTGGAGGTGTTGGGTAAAATATATTGGATGTATTAAAAAAGTCTATATTAGGTTCAACTCAGATTAGCCATTAAAAAGTGGCTGTAAATGGCCGGGCAACGTCCTCACACGAACACTTTTAAGCCGCTCGTAGTTAGTATTGACTGCAGACAACTACACAATAAAAATGACAATGGCGATTTTTTTTTCGTTGTCCGCTGACGTTATAAGCCAACGAAACTCGACTTTCGTTTGTAGTCCGTATGAGTTGGAATCACGCGTTGTTGCATGCTATTTTTTGATGCAGAGCTACATCGAGCCACTTAAAACTGGCTGTGCAGTAGCTCGCCTGAATAGACATTTTAATATGGTGGAGGTGTCGGGTAAAACATACTGGATGTATGTATTAAAAAATATCTGAATTGAAATTAAGAATTTTATATTATTTAGTTATGTGTAAGTCTTATTATAAAATTAACTGTTTTATATTTAATTTTCATTTGAACTTCAGAACAATGAAGAATTTAGATACAAATAATTCAAGAGTAATTTATGTATAAATGATATTATATGTTTATATGTATATAATACTATATTGCATTGAAAATGTTCATTACAACCAACATTTCTGTCCATTTTCAAACTTGAGATTAAGCAAAACTTTTACATTATATAAGAACGTGAACGAGAATGAAAGAGAGAGAAAGAGGGGTGGGGAAACAGAAAGTAATTTCATAAGCAATGTTTTGTATTTTCAAAGTTCTTTTTAAACTTTATTATTTACTCACATATACAAAAGTATATGTAGTTATATGTAAAATACACATATAAAAAGTTATTAAAAAAATAAGATAAAATATAAACATTTAAACAAAGTTATTGATGAATTTCAATTATCTATAAGTATATTTTTATTGATACAATATTGATTTCGATTTCAGTTTTGGATTTCAGAATTTAATTATTTCTGATACAGTTTCTGTTTCGGAAGTTAGAATAATTTTGGATATTTGATAGTTTCGGATACGAAACTCCGTAACATCCCTAATGTACAATAATGTATTAATAAAAAAACGATATCACTGTTTTTCCAACAAATTGGTTTAGGGAGTATTTTTTGTAAAGCCCTGTTATATACACTAAAGCTTTTACAAGTAAAAAAATCATGGACAACACTTTAATTTCTTGTTGTCTCCAAGTATTATATTTGATTAATTACAATTTTGCAGGACTTATTTGAAAACAAGTATCGCCTTTCAAATGTCAGCGTTTAGCCACAACAAAAAATGTACGGTAGCTAGTTTTAAGCAAAAACCTGACGTGGGAATGGAAAAAACTGTCTGAAAGAGACCCTGCAAGTTACGTACGACAGCTAAAACAGCTTTATCAATCAAGAATGTCATTCGTTGTATTTTTTGTTCTTCATTTCGGCAAAGTTATAACTTACAATTTATTTAGTAATCCATCTGACGAATTCTGCTGTAATCTCAGTACACCCTTCTTCTTCTTCTTACTTTAAATAATTACTGCGTAAAATATTATAACAATCAAATTTAACATCGTCATTAAAATGACGTAAAAAGTTATTTTCAACGGATGATGAATGTTGGGCTTGTCGTCGCATTTCAAAATCTTATTTATTTCCATCTCCAACTGTCCTCGCTGCATTTAATTAATACAGTAAGTTATTTTAAAGGAACTCTTGTTTTGCTCTACCTTTATCGGCTATGATATGATTTGTTTGTTGATGGAACATTTTTGTAAAGAATTTTAATGGGTTTTGTTGGAAGTATTGGACGAGGGGTGCAATGGAAGAAAATTAAAAGATTTTTAAACTTCGCTTTTAAGTTTGATCAACTGTCTATGGTTTTTAAGTCTAACGTTAAAAAATTGCTAAATTGTTGAAACACTTTGTTGAAATGTATTTCGTATTTTTTTACATTTTTTTACCTTTATTGTATTTATAATGGGTTCTTATGATTTTTTTCTTTCGATAACATCACAACGTTAATTCGTATGAAAGAAAATTGTAAAAACACATTAATAGATATTTTGCTTATTCATTTTTTTTAAACTAGTATTTAAAAAAATATTATTTAGGTCTCGTAGCAGAATAAGATTTTTTAATCGATCAGTACGAAAGCTTATTAAAAACAGTTTATTTTATTAATATAGTTGTTATAATACATTGAAATAGGCATATACTATATTGTGTTAGATAAGAAACAAATATATTGCCATAAATTACCAATATAGAGCAACTACAACGACAGCTTATAAAAACAATGTAAGAATAATATATTGTAGTATCTTTGTTTTACAATACCTATACTAAAGTGTTAAATTTGATCAGATCTATCAAATTATCAAAATATAGAGCGACCAATGTGGAAGTTTGTATAAAACAGTTTCCTGTAATAATATAATAAATGTGCTACAATAAACTTAATCGTGTTGAATCTAGCACATCTATTAAATTACCAACAGTTCAAAAAACACGACTTAAAAGAAAAAGCCATAAAGCCAAGATCAAAATAATTTAAAATTTTATCAGGGCAATGTTCCAACAC
Organism: Sialis fuliginosa; assembly: GCA_961205875.1. Classification (NCBI taxonomy): domain Eukaryota; kingdom Metazoa; phylum Arthropoda; class Insecta; order Megaloptera; family Sialidae; genus Sialis; species Sialis fuliginosa. The sequence goes on along the minus strand of OY540818.1, from coordinate 11,367,220 downwards.
ATTCTTCAAGGATTCGTATTATTGTCCAAAAGTTATTCAAACTTAACTCCAATTGCCAGACAACAACTCCTTAGAAAATTTATGGAGTATTTTAGTGGCAAAGATTCAAAAGCGCGATATTTTTTCAAAGGTGCAATTAAAAGCGGGTATATACCGACCGACTTCACTTTTGTTTAACAAATTGCTTGACGTGAAAGCATTATTATTGAATATAATAGTTAAAGCGTGAGAAATGTTATTGAGAAGTGAGCTCCTTTGTTACCATATTATATTTAATTTAGTTTTATTAACGAGTATAGGTTCTTTGCGGCTTCGCCCGCGTGTACTAAATCTGTGTACGTTCATGGGACAAAACGTCCTCTAAAAACGTAAGTACCCATATATCAACTAGCAATGATGGTAGTTTAATTACACAACAACGTGTGCAAGTGCAACAACTACAGTCGACGAGGCCATAGTTTGATACTAATTCTAAAATATTAGGGAAATGTTTATCAACCCTCGAACTTTTTGTAAATAAGAGGTAAAATATTACGTTTTAAATACAAATTACATAAATTAATTAATTATTAACAACATTGAGAAAAATACTTGTTTAGTTCTCCATTCTAAAATTGCAAAGAGAATTTTGATAATTTTAAATCATCCTTTAATTTATTTAAAAGAGCTAAACAATGTAACAGTTTTCGTTCATCTTGTCAATAAATTTTCAAATTCTTTGTATATTTACAAATATAATCCAGAAATTATTAAGAGTTTAACAGAAGTAAAAGTAAGATTCATCGAATAAAATGTCTTCTTTTGTGTTGTAAACAGACGCTCTATTTCAATTTGAAAATTTTAAAACAAGTAATAAACAGATTTAAATCTCAAATGACAAAGTTTTCTGGTATTAAATAAAATTAATATTAAATTTGAATGTAAAAGCTGAAGATATAGATAGATTTAACTTTTTTTCTGTCAAGTTTTAAATTAAAGTTTTGTGAACTTTGCTATCATTACCTCATATATTACTGTTTTTTACTTTTTGAACAGTTTTGAGTATGTTTTCAACTTTTTATTTGAGTTTAGAAATTCAGTTTTATCATATGTTTTTGTAGATATCTTTTAATCGATTTATTTTTAAAAACTTTTAAATTTGAAATTAATATTTTTGTTTGATCGAAAAAAATATTCACTTCCAAGTTTGGCTTTAATATTATCATTTCTAATATATTATTTAATATTATTTCTTGATTTAAATATTTCCATTTTTGTGTTACGAATGCAGTTTCATTAAAAAGTTTACAGTAATACAGAAAATAGCACATAAGTAGCTATAAAAAATTATTTGAATTATAATTAAAAAAAAAATTTCTGCAAAAAAACAACTTTATTGTCCATTTAATCGTCGATAAATTTCAGTGTTATATAAGTATCTATATTTTCTTTAAAATCTACATTAATAAATTAAAACTCAGAAGAAAAGATAGATAAGATTATATCATGAAATTAATGCAATGAATATTTATTATTAATTATCAAATTATTAAAAAACCGTTGAAAGTATTTTCATAATTGAAAAGCAAAAGATCATTTCTCGTAACCATAAATATTTTAATTTGAACCTTAATCACATAATAAACATACAGACCACCAAAACATCTTTCATTTATTTTTAATCTAGAAATCTTCGTTCTTCGCACAAAACTTTTTCTCGTACCGCTATAAATAATTTCTCTGAAATAGTATCTCCGTGTCGGACCTCCTTTTATTTTGAATTTATTACTGTCATTATAAAGAAGTGGGGATGATGGCGAATTCTTTTATTCAATGAGTTCTCGCTACTTGCTTACTTTGTGTTTTCAGCAAAAACTAAAATCCCGAATCAAATGTCATTTTATGTTAAGTACATTGTTGAAATTCAATATTAAACAGACAAACATTTTAAATGTTTTTTTTTCTGTAGAAGTTAGAACCACATTTTTATTTACTAAGTATTAGTACATTATGTTTCTACAAATAGTTCTTGCTCCGCATTTAAAAACGGTCTTAAATTGATAAGAAGACGTATGTACATAAATTATTTGATTTCCATTATTTTCGGGTGATTTTTGAAATCCCCCCTCACCTGTAGGGGTTAGTGAATATAAAGTGACCCATTTTCCTTTATTCGTATATAATTTTACTATATATAGAATATATAGTCCGGCTCTGCAAGAACCATCCAATCGTATCAAATATTTATTGTATTTATTTATACACGCACAAATTCAAATGGCCCGGTTTTAGAAGTTAATTTCAATAATTACGTCGCATAAATATTAAAAATTGCAATTACATTTGCGCCAACGCGCACTTACTTATGTGTATTTACTAATACTTTTCCAATATTTGCGATAATCTCTCAAAATTTATGTATTTAATATTTCTGTCATTGGTAAATGCAGAAGTATTTAGCGATCCCCATTTTTCATACTTGAATTCGTTCTATATTAGTCACGCGTCATTACACATTATATAGTATGTAAAAGCAAGTTTGCTGTCAACCAGGAGGCGTACTTGCAAGTTTAACTAACCATATAGATTTCAGCTAGTTATCTATGTGTATGCAATGTGCATACACATAATAATATGCACTTGTTAGTTTATGGTGAAGAAATAATGTATTATTATTCTTTTTTTAAATTATCGATTTTTGTTGTCTAGCTTCAAGAAAAATACATATGGATGTAAATTTCTCACAAATATTATTTTATATTAGTTTAGATCAGCGGTCTTAAATTCGAATTTCGCAGTATTTTAAAAAGTAGTTAATTATTAAATAGTCAAATTAATGAATATTTCACTACAAAAGTTATAGTGACCTTTTTTTAAAGAAAATTGGATGCTTTAAAAAAGAGTATATACAATTTCCATATTCTTAAGATATTTTGAAAAATAACAAATAACACACGATTTTGATGATTTTTATATGGAACCAATACAACTTTTTTAAAGAAAATTGAATTCTCTAAAAAAGAGTCTACACAATTTTCATATTCTTGAGATATTTTGAAAAATAACAATTTTGGAATGCAACCCCTTCCCTCTACACACGATTTGATGATTTTTATATGGGATAAATCAACAAACCAAGTTTCATTAATATCGGTTAAGTTGTGATAAGGATGACAGACAGATAGATATGGTACGGAAAGTGTTTGTCTTGACCTAAAACGGAAAAATGAAATGGAAATTTTGAAATCGAAGATCAAATTTATTTCTGCTTTGAGATAATATGATTATATACATTCTCCCTTTTTCGGAATTGGCGAGTAAACAATATATGTATCACTGCAACTTTCAGAGAAATGCACTTATGTATTTAGAATCAGGATTTTTTTAAAAGCTTTTGTTTTATATATCTCTCAATACATCGATAAGAAAAAGTATATTAAAGGAAACATTTTTTCAAGTAGGCATATTGAATTTTTTTCTTCTTTTAAATGAATATCTTGAATTTGTTAAACGAGCTATAAAATATTTGATGCTATTTTATCAACTTGTAAGTATCTTTGTGAGAGATCTTTTTCTCTTTATCTATATTGCAACAAACAATATATTAGATGTCTGGAAAGCAAGTTCAGTTTAAATACTGATTTTTTCATAACTCGGTAACGTTTGAAAAAAATCTAAAAGCGATAAATTATTGTATTTTAATCCAAATTACATAATTATTCAACCCTCAAAGCATTTTTTTTTTCTTTCAGATCATCTTGCATTGTTTTGTATGAATTCGATTTCAATTCATACCTTTTCATATCAGGAACATAAAATCAAGTATGTTGGATCAAAACTAATTTCCACATCTTACAAATAAATCAAGTAGGTAAACATGTTTGACAACGAGAGAAAACAATAAAACCGTTAACAACTGAAAAGATTCCAGTATGTGTACATTGCATTATATAACGTATGTTTCTCAATTCACATTACTGGTGCTGGTATGCATTATACCGCTCTCTAAACAGTAAACACCCCCTTCACAAATGAGATGTCCAAAGCCGGCGTTACATCATTGGAGGTTTCAAAGTATGCGCCCGGGACTGGCACACCAGTAGTACGTATGTAGGCCACGAGATGGCGCCAGTGGTGTCAATTGTAATCCTATGTAGAGATCTAGTTATTGTTGTTTTAACTCGATTGACTCTGAGATTTATTGTTGATTGTTTTAATTGGAAGGATAATTAATATTATGAACTAATTTTAAAGACTGGTAACTATACTTTTTAATGTATATTAAAGGTATGCATCCTTAATATATATAAAGCTCAACGTCTCTCTGTCTGTCTGTCCGTTAGTTACCTTATCACTCGAGAACCACTTATCCGATTTACGTGTTTTTTTTTTTAATTCATAGGTACGTTCTCTGGCCAGGTTAAAGGCTATATTTTTTTACGTTAGGTAACATAACAACAAAGCAGTGACGATAATAGTAAACCAAGTCGGAAAAATTTTTGCCGTCGGCGCGCTGTTTTGTAATACGCTGCCTAAACCGTTCAATATAGAACAAAATAATGTATTAAAGAATTGTGCAGAATCAAAAGTTCTACAATTAAGTCCGCGACACCATATGTCTAACTTTTATATTTAAGCCACAATTATTGCTTTTATGTTACTAAGAAAACATAAAATATTTGGGTTCTCTTTACGTGGAATTATGACATGCAATTAATGTAGATATAATTTGCCATTTACAGCATCCAATTTGGTCGTATAGTTTAGAAAATATCGAAATATATGTTATACGGGAAAATATTATTCGTGCGATGGTGACCCGTGTATGGCGATGGAACGTACCAACTAGAAGCGCAGAGCAGAGGGAAGGGAACAGGCCGGTATTCTTTTGATTGTCAATTGTTTATTTTGTTTTCAATAATTAACTTTTAAATTTAAATAGAACAAAAATTATTTATACTTCGTGTTTGTAATTAATTCAACTATATATTTTTTAAATCCTAAACAATAATTCCGTAGTCCACGCGAGCGAAGCCGCGTGGGCCCAGCTAGTTATTTATATAATCGAATTTGAAAATTTTAGTTTCTAGTGTGTAATTTTTTTTAAACTTGCCAGAATCATTTTCTAATAATTTTGACCCATTTAAGAAAAAATTATTATCATCTTTTACAATTTCCTCTGTATCTACATAACGGTCTGAAAGAAAATTTGTATTGTCTTCTTGTTCTTATTCGGAGCTATCGTCTGGTTGTAATTTTCTTTTAACAGTTCTATTCTTCATTTCGTTTTTCTAACGTTAATTGTCTTTTGCGTTATGTTTTTTGCTCTTTTTCTTTTCAGTAATAGTATGATAGGATCAGCTGTGGTCATTGTTATTCTGTACCCCTAGTTATATTTTTATACACAATGCGCGTTAATTTTAGTCAAGCTGGATTGTCCACTCAATATATAATATTCATCAAAAATATATATTTGAAACAAATACATGATAACGTTAATAAGTTTTCATTTTTGTTTTCGGGATGATAACTAGTTGATTAATGTTAACATTAGAGTAGAGAATTACTATTATTGGGGTATGTTTAAGAAAATTATCCTATAACGCCGAGTCGAGTTATGCGAAAAAAGGAAAGTGAACAAACAGAAAAAAATGAACAGATGAGGAGCTATTTGCTCATTTCCAACAAGTATGTCAACAGATAAGAAATGTAGATTCATCGCTCAATAACATGTTATTCCTTAAATTGTAGGCCTCAAGAAAATCATAACACGCAGCTTGTTGTATTGAATAACCTTATTCAAGTTTATGTAGCGCTTGGATATGATAAGCACGTTTTTTTTCAAGGTAATATGTTACACTTCCCACTCGTTGCTACAAAGTAAAATAGGTATACGAAACTCCCAACTGAGACGGCGAGTAGATGCAATTCAATTTCTTGTTGAATATACCTACATATAGCTAAAAATTCGCCCTTGTTGGACCAGTTTTCCTTTATACATACACTCGGCTTTACTGACTTTAAAAAATATATAAAAAATAGAATTAGGTAGTTACGTTTTCATCAAAATAGATCGAAACTTTATAAACTACCTGTGCAATTTTACCAATTTTTTAATGCATACAGACTAAACTTTTTGTTGTTTTTGACAGCATGCAAAATAATAAAATATAACTTACTACATGAACGTTATATATGTAATATGTATCTACACCAAAAGCAACGTGTAACGTATATATTTTGAATCCCTTGAATATTGTAATAAGACGGGAAACAGACATGTCCACTTTACCCCTGTTCACTTATACCCTTGCTCGCTCATATTTGGTTTCTAAAAGGCATATTTATTATGTGAGAATGTATATAATAATTTTTTGTATGGAAAAAATATTAATAGAAACAGAAACGAAACCGGATTATATTTTGACAACTTTAAGATGCAAAATAAATATTATTTATAATTGATTATATGAATGTTATATTAAAATAATATTTGAATGTATAAAACTGAGTTTTTAAATCTAAATGAAAAACGAGACTAGACTGTATAAATTTTGACGAGACGAGATTTAACAAAATCTAGTTTTGTTGTGTGAAATCCTACATTACGATGTTGACTACCAGATTAATATGGCTTATACTTTGAAAGAAGGGATCGTTTTATTTTTTTTATAAAATATACAAATATACAAAACATTTACATTACATACTTTATATATGTACTACGGGTTTCAGAACTTTTAAAACAAACATCATCGGTTATCTTTTTCTAGGGCGGAGCTTATATAGTTATTTCATTTTAAATATAAACACAAATATACGTCCACGTTTCATTAATTAGTTTTATATCAAGTTTAACATATTTAAATACTAAAATTCGGAATATCAAATATTTATTGCCACAAAATTTACTTATACAATTTTCAATAGATTATATAATAATTTAATCGCACAAATATATATGAGCACCTACTATAAACGAGGAGTTAGCAAATGAAAACTGGTCGATTACTTCTGCAGGCGACTCTACATACATATTGGTATGTATAATATAACAGCTCATGATAAAATGTTGTTTATATTAAATTTTAACTTATTGAGTGTAATATATTTTACATTGAACTCTTCCATATGATAAAAACTGGTATATAAAATACAGTTTTTGTAAAAAGATATACAGAAAATACAGATTTACATTATTAAATATATTTTAATAAATAAAAAAGACTATGCCATCAGAAAAATATATTCCCAAGTAATGTTAACACAATTCCCCGAAACACAAAACAATCTAAAGTACCTACTTGCCAAACAGCAAAGATTTTCGATTCGATATCTTTTTTTAGATATGCCATAAAAATATATCCAAGTCGCCAAACAATTTCAATTATAAAAAAATTGTGCCGAACACTAAAATCAATAAATTTGTACGACACGTGGTGGGTTGTATAGAACAATAAAAAAAATTATCACGAGTAGTTTTCAAACCTTGATTAACGCTAATTCTAAACATAATCACGATTATTAAACAGACGATTTTTTGTGTGATTATTTTTACTGTATACCATTAACAGTGGTTTATATTTTGATACATATTAGAGTTAGAGGATATTATTTGCTGTAAGCTCTAAGTACGATTTAATTGATTATCAGAGAAAGACGGAATCTAAAAACAAAGAGAGAGATAGACAATAGGTGCATAGTAGTAAAGATATTTAGGTAGGTATTTCATGATTTTCATGTTATTGTGTATATATTGCACTCACTCACCAATATAATTGATTATTTATGATTTTGCAAATTTCATTTAGGTTGAAACGAAACATTAGTTAGTTAATGTTTGAATTAATATTATATTTTAATAATTAATTATATTCCTGTTTAAATTATCAAAAAATCGCAAAACACTTGCGATTAGTTCCCGGAACACTGGTTAAGAACCATTGTTCTAATGATATCATTCTGAAAATCTTGTTGTGAGTCACCAAAATATCCAAGTCAACGACCACGTACTTTACCCCACAGCAATGACGTCACTGTACGGCGTTAGTGCTGCCTCTGCCTTCTCGGCTTATATAACACCCATAAATCTCATTAATGTGATATAATTTTCTCTAGCTTGGCGCGCAGCGGGGGCAGGAGGTGGCAAGGCGAAGCGGGAAGGGGCAGGTCGTCAATAATGCTCCACGTAGTACCTTCGTTCAACGACTGCATTATAAGATCTACTTTATTTACTGCAAAAAATGGGGATTAGTCGCGACAAAAACCCTTCACGCTGTGGTGTTTGTACACCACATAATGCAGATTCTATAAGTGCAGTGGTACCTCAACAGTTTAGATTGCGGTTATAAAACGATTTCTACCAACTGAAATAATTGCTGTTTTGAAACTAACTGACAGACATTGCACGACTACCTTAAATAGTGTCAGAACTCCGTAAAGAGGTCAAACTATTAGTTCGTGAGAATTTGTTTGTAATATTAGGGAGTAAGGAAGTTTAAAATTATTCTATAATATATGGGGTAGGTATATTACTGAAATTCAATGTTTAAACTGCAATTTTTAAAAGTAAGTCATTTCAGCAATGAAATATATATGATTTTTTGAAACTTGAAAAGTGGATTTAATTACATTTGCCACTGAGTGACTTAAGTGCCACCATAGACATATAAAAAATTTTAAAAGATATTTTACATTATAAAAATAAAATATAAATTCAGTTTGAGACACAGTAGTACATTTACATTAACATAAAGTTTAGGTACTACTGGATGAGTGTAATTAGTGTATATCCGGATGTGGTGACCGTATTTTTTCCTTTTCCACTCGTCCTTGTGTAAGATGATGATGTAAAATGTGAAATTGTGGTCGCCTGGACCTTTATGTATTTAACCCTAAATTTCTGGAATGTAAAATCCTTTAAAGCTTTCATTAAATGAGATACAACGTGGTTCTTTGTAGGATCTTATCATACCTATAGCTAGAAAACTCTAGATCTTTTTTGTGTCTAAAAAATTTGTAAGGTAAGTTGTTTTTTTTTTATTAATAGGCTTGTTTTTTGTAATTCTCATGAACTCATATTACTTATAAAACTCTTTATTTAATCAATTTAAACAACAAAGTCCGCAAATGTAGTTTGTTTTTTAAATTATAGCCTTTTATTTTGTTTATGTTTATTTTCCAGTAATGGCAAAGGTAAAACCACTGATGAGCACGCAGTGATGGACATTTGCTAATGATTACAAAATGATAAGTACTACGACACAAAATATATAAAAGAAAGAATCGTCAAATTTGAAACAATGTTGTTATAATAATATAATAATTAATAAATAAATTCTACTAATAATTAGTTTAAATGTCCACCATTTTGACACCTATTGACCGATTGTCATCAAATCACGTTGTAAAACAGTTAAATGTATATATTAATATTCAGAAATGGTAGTAATCAAATATCAACACATATTTCTAATTCAGTACATTTAATTAAAAATTAAATGTCATTACTGGGGTCCTTGCCAAGACTGGTGCCACTACCTTATTAATATTTTTTATTAGCATACGATTAGAAATTTTCTTAATACGTTTATTTAAAACTACAGATATTCCTTACTATTTAACCTAATTGTGCAATATAAATTGTTGGTTTAATTATTACATTAATATCATAATTGTCACTGATTGTTGTACACTTTTTTACTTTTTATACATTTATATTAAAAAATATTGATTGTAATTTTTTGGTTATTATTTAAGTTAGAACAAACGCACAGATATAGGCAGGTAAAATTTCTAATTAGTTTAAAAATAAGTTGAAAATATATAATAATATGCATTGTACAGACAGAGCCTTAAATATAAATTTTTAATTATTTATTAAAATTATCGACTCCTCCCAAAAATTATGTTTCAAATTCATACAGTACAACCACCTTAAAAGTATAGCTACACACATATTTGTCCTCTACTCCTTCATACAAGTATATTTACTTAATAAAAACTCATTTCACGTCAAATTAAACTAAGACTGTTTAAAGTTTAACTATATTTTGGTTTATTAATTACATGATAATTTTCATTTAAAATGGGTTTAATTTATTTGACAGTAACAAACATAATTTTGAACTAACGACAGACGGTGGGGAAAGAGACTTAGGGAGTAATATACATTTAAAAAAGTTTATATGTTTTGGGAGTATACTTTCAAAGAGGTTTTACTATAATGAAAAATTTATATGAATCAATGTTCTGTGTTTTCATCATTTCATTCATTCTAAGACAGTAGCTATTTCAAAGTAATTAATTATATCAATTTTAACAAACAATTGAGGAAATGAAGTATAAGATATAATTTTTTTTTCTTGAGAGTGAGTACTCACGTATTTTGATATTTAAATTAGAAAAAAAAAACAAAACAAGAAAACATGGCGAATAATGCTGATTTGCTTCAATTCGTATTTCTAGTGTATCCTAATCATCCTTGCCGTATTGTTTACTTAATCATGTGCTAGCATTCACTGTGGCAACCTCCATTCCTGAATTTTATCACTATTTCATATGTTATACGTTCAAACACATTATAAAGTACTAAGAAAATTAGATGGAATATATTGTAAGGAAGAATGTCAATTGTTTCCAACATCCTAGCAAGCCGTGCCTGTTCTGACATATATAGGACATCGTGTTAATAAATGTTAAACAAGAATGAAGACGCGCATAAATTAGAAGCACCCAAATACAAATAAGTACGTTGCAGGGCATTTGTGAATTAAATTGAAATTACATAAATTATGTGTCGCAGCCTTACGATGTGGTTTGTACGGAGACAGATGTTTCTTATTAACAATTTGCGTGTGTATTGTCTTGGAGTATTTCACGGAAATGTGTTAATTTGCCATTACATGTTATACTAATTGTGAATGAAGCTTGCTCCTTACAAACCCGCAATACATTTATTGTTATGTAAGTTAGATATTTGTATATGCTGGTTATTTATATGTAATTTAGTGTCTTCGTTTTGTAGGCGTAAGTCATGGTACGAACCTCCCTCCCTATAAAATTGAAATCAATGAATACATTTTTTAGCGTAAAAATACATTTGAAATCGGTTGGATAAATAAAAACGAACCACGCTTAGGTTTTTTGTGTTTCTTCTACAATGACATAAGTAACAGACGGAGGGGGGGGGGGAAACATTCAATTTTGGACCTTTTGTTTGGTTAGGTTAGATCTAAATTTTGATACTCTAAATCCATATATATTATAAAGCTCAAGTCTCTTTGTTCGTCTGTCCGTTAGTGCGCTTATAACTCAAGAACCACTTATCCGATTTACGTGTTTTTTAAAAAATTTATAGATATGTTCTCTTTACAGGTTATAGGATATATTTTGTTACGTTAGGTAACATAAGGAATAAGCAGTTTAACTCCCATACGAAGCCGGGACGGGTCCGCTAGTATAGTATAAAAAAAGTTTTATCCTAACTTTAGCTCTACGACGCCCCAACTGAAAAATTACACTTATGTCTGGGAGTCATAACTTTGTATGTTTAGTTAAACTTTCGAGTTTCTAGCTTATATAGTTTATGAGACATTTTGCTGTGACGGAAGGACACGTGACAAAGTGAGATTAATAGGATTCTGGTCTAGACCAACGGAACCTTTAGAACGGTATAAAACAAAACTACCTTCAAGAATAATAATTATAAATTGTTTAATAATAATAATAAGATACAATTAAATTACGCAGGTGGAAAATCAACAAAGAAACACTGAAGAGATAAATTTTACCAGCTAGTACAAGCGTTGTTCGTATTCATATCTGTGTATAAATAATCAACGTTACATATGCAAATATTTGTGTACGTAACACACAACAAAAATGTTTTATATTAATAAAAGTTCAAAATAAATATCCAGCTGTCATGTATATATATTCTATGTAATCTGACAACGACGCAGATTTAAAACAAAAGTTACTGACGTTTTAAATGAAATTCTATGTTTTTGTTTTTATTATTTATTACATTGATTTGATATTCAATTTGTATTCAAATATGTATATTCATTTACATATTAATGTACGTACTTCAAAGAAAACCTGGCTTGCTATATACATACTGATACTGCTGTACTATCCTCTTCGGATATACATATGTATATACATTATAGGTATATGTGTATAAACGCAGTACCGCATTAAGATCCTCTCAGATCTTAAACATTTTTATACCACTTATATCTACAGAATTTATTTTCTTAAAAAAGAAATTCGAATTGTACATTGTACATACATAATCCATAAAGTATCATTGTCATTCTGAAAATCAGTGGGGATTTATCAGGAATTAGTAAATATAAAAACGATAGCAAGGAGGGGCATCGAATCACAGCATAAATCACAAGGAATAAATGCACCCATCTTAACTATAAAATTTAATATAAAATATTTTCAACAATATCAAATAAAGCTGCATTTTTTAAGGGTGTTCCAATGATATATCAAAAATAAGCTGTTGCCATTTTTGTAGTACCTGAGATATAAAAGGTAGGTAAAGGTGTGTGATTTATTTATTAATAATTCACTGTTAATATTTTTCTAAGAAATAACAACTTGACCAATTCAACCAGTATCATTCAAAAATAAAACGATCGAATTTAATTTTTCTAGCGTGAAAATAACTTGTTGAGTGTTGATACTTTTACTTTAAAGTATTACAAAGGGCATATTATCATTTGAAATTTTACAACTAGGGTAGGGGGTGACTCACCAGTGTCTTCAAATACTGTTTTAATATTTTTATAATTTCCCGAGATATTCAAGCTCACGTTTTTAAATTGATATCCTATACCGTTGAATTGTAACAATTTGTACAATAAGTTATGGCTTATTTTTGAAAATTTCTTAAATAATTAAGTGGACTTTCAGGTAATTAAAAATAGAAAAGCAATAAGAAGAGAACGTAATTACTACGGTTCTTAAATGATTGATGTGTGGTTTTATCATATCACTTCCGTTTAATATATGCAATGTACAATTTTACAATTCAAAGTAATTATTCTGTGGTTTAAAGGCAAACAATTTACATTTAATAATTTAATATAGCGACAGTTGGGCTATTCTGTTTTAACTCCAATATATTACTTATAACAAGTTTGTGGTATTTAGGGATTGCCAATTCATCTGAAAGCATTATATATTTATATTATTTGATATAATAGTATTTTTATAAAATTTATAAATTAGATATGACTGTTTGTATTATAACATAAATTATCAATTAGTTAAATGTTCGACCCTGCATATGTATGTATATTATTAATAATTAATGGATTGTATATATGATATCCAATGTTGATTTTCAAGTGTCATAAATTTGTTATAATGTACTTTAAAATAATAATGTATTAATAATATGTTGATGTATATTTGTATAATATCTCGTTTACATATAGGTTGGCACAAAATTAGCTGAACAGTTTGTTTGCTTTGTATCTTTTGAACAAAATATAATAAATTAACTATCTCTATGGTGAATGAAAGCTGTATTTTTGGAAAATGTTTTAACCTTCATGCATATAATATGTATATGAAAAATTATATTAATCAAATGACCCCTCACCCCGCTTTTCAAAAACTGACTGGAAAAAAGTATTTATATGAATAAATGACCTCAATTTGTACTCAGAAATATAGTATAAGAATGTCGGGTAATATTATACTACAGATGTACCGGAATTCCAGCCGGAATTCACGTCTAACGTTACTACTATTATATTTTAAATATAAATACATAGATTATTATCTTAAATTAATAAAACTTTATTTTATATGGTATTTCTTTAAGAAAATACATTAAATTATAAAGTATAATATATATAGTATTTTGTACATATTCTGTAATTTTTACAGCTTCGTAGATTTATTTGTATAGCTATAATTTCGTTAAATTATTTGTATTACATACGTTCTTTTCGATCGAATGTAATTACATTTCTAGTGTCAATAATAAATTTTATAAAAATAATAATAATACAATAGTAGTGACATTAAAATATTCACTTTAATTCTACATTGTGAGTTCCGGACGGAATTCTGGTACACCTCTACTGATCATTTTACTAAAGAAAATCTGAGAGGAATCAGAACTAAAAAAACTATTTATCATTAAAATCAGATTTTCAGTTGATTTGCATCGATAGGCATATCTAAAAAGACACAAAATAAATAGAAGATAAAATATAATATTGAAATATGAAAATGATTAAATCTTGATCAATACACGTCAAAATCAAAATAAATGAAAATCTGCTATTTGCATTTAAATGGATAACTGAAAACCCAGTACAAAAAATAAAACAAAATGCATTCTACTTAAATGACGTGACAATATACCACAACCTCTTGAAGTTTCCACGTACAATTACTGTTTACAAAACAAAGTTCTCCGACCGACCCAAAGATTCATCGTTACTCGCGAAACTTGTTTTTGCCTGTTTCGTCCTTAGGATCAATCTATTCTTAAAATACAAAAACCTCATGTTGAATAGCTATACTTATCTAGCTGATAATTAAATAGATATAATTTTATAGTAATAATTATGAAATTATGATCTTTTGTTTTGTTATGTTAATTATACAGGACTTTAGTATGGCGTGGGCGATTTTCATTATATTTCTTAGAGTTCAGGAAATATTGATCTTGTGTTGGATATTCACTTTTAGGACTTGTATAGTTTGAAGGTTATTAATACACAATTTATCCTTAAGATAGGCTCAAAGAATGAAGTTTCGGAGAGTGGAGTTGGCAATATATGGTTTCAACAGGATGCCCTAATTTTAACATCATGACAACATTTTCTCTATTGTATCATATCGATAAATGGCGATATGAGATGGTCTGTCTGTCTGTCCGTTTGTTAGGTTATATTTTGTTATGTTAGGCAACATAACAACTAAGCAGTGACGATAATAGTAAATCAAATCGGAAAGAATTTTACCGTCGGTGCGCTATTTTGCAATATGCTGCCTAAACCGTTCAATATTGAACAAAATAATATATTAAAGAATTATGAAGAATCAAAAGATCTACAATAAAGTCAGTGACACCATATGTCTAAATTTTATATTTAAGCCACAGTGACTGCTTTTATGTTACAATGAAAATTTAAAATGTTTGTTTTACGTGGACTTATGACCTGCAAAACATTAATCCTTATGGAAATAAATGATTTCATCGTCATAAGTACTTAATGTAGATATAATTTGCCCTATACAGCATCCAATTTGGTCATATTGTTTAGAAAATATATTGAAATATACATACGGGAACATATTGTTGTTTGGAAATATAATGTTTCTTATGGAAATAAATATATCTATCTATCTATCTATCTATCTATTATTCGCGCGAAGAGAACCTGTGTCGCGGCATGCGGTAAGGAGGGAGCGTACCGTGTAGCCGCGGGGAAAAGGAAATGATCACAGGTCGGTATTCTTTTGATTGTCAATTGTTTATTTTGTTTTTAATAATTAACTTTTAAATTTAAATAGAACAAAAATTATTTTTACTTTTTATTTTGATTCGTTTTTGTTAGGTAGGTAATTTAAGTGTTGTTTGGTTTTTATTACAACAATAACTATTCGTGTTTGTACTTAATTCAACTATATTTTAAAAAAATCCTTAACAATAATTCCGTAGTCCACGCGAGCGAAGCCGCGCGGGCTCAGCTAGTATAAAATATAATTAATAGTTACTTGAAGCTGTAAGCATAAATTCTTTACGCATAAATTTATTATAAATGAATTTTCAAAGTACTTACTTAAAATTTAATATATACGCAAAATATTTATTTATGAAAATTTAATATGTTCGCAGTTGTTACAACACAAAATCTGTACCACGGTGTAAAAATAATATTGTTATTTTCTGTCTTTTCAAATCTATTTCGTAATAAAACAATAAATTAATATAAAAAAAACAACGATTTATTAAACTTAATTCAATTTGATCTCCTTTATTATTGTACATACTCCAAGTCTTGAGGCTTCCGCGGTGATCTTGATATGGATCTTGGCTTCAGAAGCCAAGATCCATACATACTTAAATTCCATTTACTCCGCTATAATATTTTTATTTACAAATCGCGCTTTCTTTCGTTCATAGAAGTCGCCCTTTTACTTTTTCGTTTTATTTGAATTTTATATATAATTTGAAGATTCATGAATAACAGTAGAAAAATAAAATTATTTATCACTTGAAGAAACAAAAAAATATAAAATTGGCTTTCGGTTTTGATAAATTCTAATAAAAAATCGGTTAACCGGTTTAGGTTTTCACCGTTTTTCAAGTATGAGACTAATATTTATGTTTCAATACCAGTGGCAGTGCGCGAGTTATATTCATGTGAGTTTATGTTTATATCAGACACATTCGACATAGTCAGTACGGCAGAGAATTGCCCTTCCGGAAGACACGACAAAATCCGAATGTGTTCAATCTATGATAGTAATTCGCATGGCCTCACCTGAATACAGCTCGCGCACCGCTGCTCTTCAATACGTATGATAAACCCAAATAACAGCGAATTTTGTTTAGGTTATTATAATAACAAACTTGTAAAATTTTCAGCGGACGCCTCTGATTGTATATATACGAAATTATAACCTAATTGTAAACCTAAACATATATTATTTTATATTTTTTTATTCCGGATATTTAAATTCGGATAAGACTCTTTACACACTAGCGATTTTTAGTGTGTACGGGTTTTGCGATTTACATATAAAACAATATAAAATGAATGTACGCGACGACTATTGCGCTACTAGTAAGTCTGTAGTGTGTAAAGGGACTAATAGAGTACATGACGCATGCAAGCTACTGACCGTTGAGCACGTGTACGTGTAGTGATGCTGGGTTCGCGTTCGACGGGTTGCACGTGTACCGACCAGAGTCTGATGGTTTGGCGCGCTGCACCAGGAGGTAGCTGATGGTGATGTCGCCCTTCTCCGTGATCACGCTGACTCCGCCACGCGGAGAGTCGTAGTTGATACCCTGTAAACATATTCACTTATTTAACAAAAAAAAGATCAAGTTCGTGAAAAAATGAATGTAATAAACTTTATCCAGCTTTATTATTTGAAACCATTTCTATATAATATTAAAATAACTATATATACAAGATGTAATATATTTAGTACAAATATGTATGTAAATGTATACATATGGAAGGTACATCTGTTTAAAAATTAGTCTTCGGGTTTAACCATAGTTTTTTCAAATACGAATTATTAATAAAGTGTGATTGAAATTAAGAGAATTGTAAAAAAAATTAAGGTATTTTTTTGCACATTATTAATTATTTGGTTTACAGCCAAACTCAAAAACTAAATTTTGTTAAAAAAAAAAAATAATATAATATTAATAGGTGGAAAAATTATTTTAGTACATATAAGAAATAAAGTAGATGTTTTGCATAATAGCATTCAGTTTCTAGTCAATCTAGAGACACCTAAAATTGAAACCAAGGTACTCTGCAATGTGCTCCGTAAAATCAGCGGCGCATAATTCGTATCTTAAAATAAATATCAATTGTTTTGGTAACCAAAAACTTTTATTGATTATTTGATATTAATTAATATAAAAAATAAAAACTGAAACATTAAAAGTATTATATGTAAAAATAATACGAAGAAAACGACTATATCCAGACGGTGGAATTAATGTTCTTCTTCTTTATATTCTCTAAGTTAATAGAATAAATGATTTAAACATTCGTAATACAAGTAGGTACGTACACAGTAACAGTCGGACGTCATTTGTCAAGTTGTTAACGTAATAAAACTAATTAAAAGCTAACAATATTTGCAAACTTCTGAGAAGAGATAAGACGATATTGGACACATACTCCTGAAATTAATTAATCCCGAAAAGGAAATGACGTAAGGGTAAACCACAAATATATGAACTCTTGCAACACTAATAACTACAAAAATGTTTTGATTAAAATTGGGTAGATATTGTATGGGTAATTAAATAGTTTATTGTACATAAACATGGTCAGAGACGTACTGAGAAAATTTAGAGTCCGATGTAAACTATAACTGAATGTGCATTTGAATTTTGAGTGCCCAATTTTTAACATTTACTAATCTATGTATTTATAATGATTGTTAAGGTAGCCTCATTGCCATTCGAGAAAAATGATACATGTTAAGAATTAAATGATAAATGTATGTCAACTGTTTTGTATCTTAAACATTTCATTTCGAAATATTTATTGGATAAAAAAATACAATATGAAGTCGCGGTTAATAGTTAGTATAATATAAATGGATAATGTCCGGTATTATAAAAAATCTAGAGCAAAAGCTATCTGCGGAGTATTAAATATAAATGACAACCCACTGACATTTGTAATCAATGGTATGATATAAATAGAAAGCAACGATCTAAAAGTAAGGGTGACAAGTGTACATCATAGAATGCATAGCAGCTTTACGTTATTATGTATTTATTAACACTGCTCAAAAATCCCATGTAGGTAAATTTGTAATGATTTGACATTTTTCAGATAGCGTTAGGTTTGCTTTTACTTTCTTTATAATAACCGACATAAATCATTTATAATCTAAGGATACTCATGTTAGAAAATAAAAAATTAATGGAATTAATCGTTTTAACTTGGTAATGCTTTATGTTTGGCTTTCAATTAGATCGAACACGTTCTATTTTTGTCTGCTACGTATAAGTACCTACTATAAACAATTATTAAAACGGAAAAATGCATTAAAACAAAGTATGTAGGTGTACAATGTTACAAAAAAATCAGAATTTATGTTTTATATAACTTGTTATGGATTTATGGAATGAAGGTGTAGGTACATCCACGTGTAAGCTCGAGGGATATGACCCAATTTCATATTTTGTTTAAACTTTATGTGCGAATGGAGAGGTTAAAAATAATCGACATTTTAATCATTGCGGCTCAAAAAATAACAATTCTCGTAGAACATTTATAAAACATTTTAAATATAGTAATACAAATATACAATGTAAGTTCATAATATCTGATTTCTTTTAATTAATACAAGAATAATTATCTTGTCATCGTAGATGACAATAATTAAGAAAATGTATTGATTTGATTGAAATAAATAATATATATTATTACCTTACATTTTTTCATATTTTTTTTTGAATACGTGGCTTTGATATTTTTATGTTACAGTATAAAAGAGAAAATATATTTTCTTAATGATACGAAATATGACAATACATTCCCTTTAATAAAAGTTTTCATGACGTCATATTTTTATGTAAGCCATGCAAAAAGTGTTCTTAATTTTGACTCATTCTTTATAAAAAATAATGTAAGTGATTTAAAAAAATCATTTTGTACTTAATTAAATATATGTATGTAATAAATCCGACTTTATCTGAAATTGGCATTTGTAAACGTTTTGAAAACAAAAATATCGTTTGTTTGATTTATTTTCTAAGATATATAAATAACCTCTTCTAAGAACACAACTAAAAGGTTTCCAAGAAGAATATAACCAGTCTACTTCACAAAATAATGCAATAACATAACACAATCTCCATACAGAAGGCAATCTTATTTGGAGTAGCGGCGTATCCATAGATTACATAATATATTTAACACAAGTCGACAAATCAAAATTCACTAACAATATAACACACATTTCAATGAGGTGTTAACTCATCTTGGGATTCTCGAATTGCTCCCGAGGGACTCACTTCCAGATCCATTTCAACGTCTCCGCAAAAACGTTGGGAACTCAGTGGCTCTCTCTGATATTATGAATTGTTAATGTTGCCGTTGGCAGCCCTGCATGTGGCCTATAGTCAGAGTCGGATTAACACAATCGCCAATCTATGTTTTTGTGAACGGTGTTGCTCTTTTTGTCAACAAGTTTTTAAGAAATATAGTAACATTCATAATAATTGTACGGAACATGATCATAATTTGATAACATATTTCTAGATTCTTTCTTTACTCAGTTTTCAGAAAGAAAAATCAGAAGTTTTTGCTCTGTATTTGATAAAATAAATATATAAGAAGTTTAGAAGCAAAAACAAGAGACAAAAGGCACAGTAGCAACTGTACCACGTTTCATAATGTAGAACTATATTTATATTATAAGCTATCTATTAACGTTTTCAGCTATTTATTCATTGTACAAAATCATAACTATCTCTCCTCATAGGATTTTTCAGTCGGTCGAATGAAGTCAATTAAAGCTCTTTATCTGTGACAAGGAGCAAAATATATAAAATTCTATGAAACTTAGCTTAACTTTTTATACTACGAGATAAACGTAGAAACTTATTATAAATTGGGCAATATAAGCTTTTTATTGGCGTTTTATTTATTGCTCTACGGTTAGAAGCTTTCAAAAGGTGACATATTTTAAGACATTTAAAAAATGTTTTAGAGAAATGAGAAATTAAAAGTTTTTTAAGCTATTATATTATTTATCTGTTATATATTTTTTTTAGAGTTATTTAATTTTTAGTTTTTGAAATATCAATTGTACTATTTTTTTCATTTCTTTGTAATTTGTTATAAATGATAAGAGAAATAAATATAGTAATTAACTTTTTAAAATTATTTTTTTAATATATTTTCAGAAAAAAAATACAAGTAACAAAAATGTGTCCATTAGTTACTATGGCCCGTGGACAATACGTAAATCTTATTCTGGCCCGTTTTATACAAAAGGTTGCCCACCCCTGATTCTAGCTGAATGTAGATAGGGACATTGTTTTCAAATTAGAAAAAGTAAGTTATTATCGGTTTTGAATGATTCATATATCGGTATTGCTGTTATTTTGAAATAAAGTACAATATTTTGTGTTGTATAAATCGATTAATAATTTTAGGATAAACGATTTTTCATTGTCATTAAATATCTATAGGTAATCTGTCCCCTAAATTCTATTCAATAATTATCAGCATTTGCATTCCTTTATTGTCGATTTTGATTATCATTATATTGATGACAATCGACCTGTCATTTGTAATTCCCCATTCAAAATATTGTTTTATCAAAATAATGATATTTCTATCAATCTTTATTTGACAGCGTTAATAAAATAAAGGTATAAGGTTTCGAGGCATGGGAGATTTGGGATTGAAAAAAAAATTACATTTTCGTATTATATTATATAAGTGACCAGATAAATCCAATTCGGCGATGTCTGCAGTAAAAAGGTAAAAATATAACAAATGCAAGAATATAGAACCAATGTTTTAGATTGAGTCAACCTTTCTGGTATCCCAGTATTAAACTATTAAACACAGCATTGCTATTGAAAGACGTGTAAGTGCAAATTCTTGCATTTTTCTGGTTAGGGATTTGTATTTGATGATAGTGAATTCCATAAATAGAACATTTGGTATTTGATTCTTGTATCTCAGCCCGCAGCAAGTGAAGATTGGATCCGGGCCTATGCTGGGATAATCCGGTTCTGGTGTATCCATGTTTACATGTATCTGAACATGATATGTACATACTGAGTTTAGTTGCTTCTTTATTTCTTGTAGACTCTCAAAGGTGGCGTTCGAACGACTTTCAGGAAGCTTTTACTGTTAGTTAGGATTTATTACTGTCATTATTACGTTCTGAATATGAAAACAACTGTAAACTTCATATTTTATACATTAAATATACTTTCTTTCTTTGACGTGAATAGATGTTTTATTTTTATACGTTCTATATATAGAGAGTTATTGCTATATTTTAAAACATACAACTTTCTCAGAACTCTTGTGGATTCCTGCTACCCTTTGAAATGTGTCTAGTTACATAATATATGGTATTTTATTTTTATTTATAACAAATACACGGTTTTGTTATACATATTTGATTTGTGAAACGTTTTACAAATTATAATTAATAGTTTGGATATCGGTATCAAGTGGAACAAACTTTAACAGTTGATCGAGAAATTTATTTTATGCAAAAAAGTTTGTATGAACAAAGAACCTATCTCTGGAAATTCTTTCTAAGGAAGTTACTGCTCCTCAAAGAATATGCCCAAATGTAACAAAATTATTTATGTGTACCAGCGGTGCATGGGGTCAGGGGGTCCTTTAATTTTTATCTTATTGAATTTTTTTAATTCTTTTACAATTCTATTAATTCATTCTTTATTGATTGAATTGTTAGTTCAACAGAATGAAAGCCAGAAACTAAACACGATTAGTTAATTGTTTGGTTTCAAACCATGATTAATGTTAATAATTATTTGTTTGCTTCAGTTTACTGAATATCTGTCTTGTCGATAGTGACAGAAACAAAAAAATTACGTAATTGTTTGTTTTCATTTGAAGAGGTAACAACAAAAACTGTAATTGCGGCACTGAAGATAATCAACTATTTCTTGTTCCTATTTATGCATTTGAACTTAGACAACGAGAGATATAGGATTCATAATATGTTATTTAACATTGTACATCTATGGAATATGTACATTTGATAACAGTTTCGTATAATAAACTTGTTATGTATTCATAAACTTTCCTAATCTATGCATTAAACACTATAATTACGTTAGATTAGGAAAGACTATGAATACATAACGACCAATACTAGTCCGTATAGGAAACTGTTACTAAAACTTGATGGCAGCCATCTTGTATCATATGTCATTTCATGGATATATTCCAGAGGCGTCAGTAGAAAATTTATAATATGTAAATAAGCTCTAAATTACAATTGAATTTTCTGTAAGAGAGATGATGGTTGAAAACAGACGTTTCCTTATTATTCATTTATCACTTAAATGCTTTTAAATTTTAAACACAATATAAAACATTTATTGTTATTAAATTGTATAACTTTAAACAGTTGATTTTTATTTTAAAACCCGAATGATACACCAATGACTCGTGGAACCATATAGTAACAACGCTAGGTAATGTGTTATAGTCGTATATTTTTCCTTGTGTCAGATGATTACGATTGTTGCTCTATAAAGTTTGTTTAAAAAGAGCAATATTCGTCAACGTTTTCCAATAAAAATATTTGGTACAATTTAAAGTGATATCTATCACATACCAGTTTTTTCTATTTGACTAAGAAAGCATTGTTTCAATGTCTAGACAATATGATATTACTAAATTTAAACTATTCTAAATATGTCAACTGCTTTTATTAAATTGTATTTCAAAAACACATATGATAAATATAATAAAAATATGTATGTCATATAATGTTACTTTTGAAGAATACGTGTTTTTTTTAATCGTTGACTGATTGTATGTATGGTAAACGCACTTATTCCTGCCGTTAAGAGATATTTTTATAAAAACTTTGACAATTTAAATTGAGATTAAAATGAATTCACTTAACATGAAAAAAGCATTTCTTGTTTTTAATAAGTGAATTTCTTTTAAATTGCACGTAGCTGTAATGTTGAAAAGAATTTTATATAATAAATATTACAAACGTTTGAATAAAAGAATAAAAATACACTAAATTACTTATACTTGATACATATGTCTTTAATTATATAAATATCTCATTTCATAAATAACTTGAAAATACTATATAATATTTTTCACCAAAGCTCCCCAAAGCTCTACATATGAATTCATAAGGTTTAACGACTGCCCTTTCCCTAAAGCCTTACGTAAATAACTACTACATAAATTTTGATATATTATGAATGACTACCTATAAACAATTTGTATTTAAAAAAATGTATGTGTTAGTTTCATATTGGAATTGATCCGAAATCAATTAATTGTGATATATAATTCGAATTATTCCAATTCATTGATTATAGTTTCACTGTGAATTATTCTGAATAATAAATGTATATTTTTTATATAACATTACGAATACGATATTGAATTTTATTTAGATAAACAACAAATATTAAAATAATAATATTCCAGATTCATATTTATCTATTATAAATATGAATACACACGCGTACCAACTTATTATTATTTTTAGTTTTCTTTTTGTTATTTTTATACGGTCAGTGGATTCCATAGAAAATAGTAAAAATAAATAAGTAATTAGAATGCAGATTCTGAAGTCCCAGATACGAGTTCACATTGCTGTTGATTTATTTTGTATTTTTATTCACCTAGCGTATTCACTTTATGCATATTTAATTCAAATGAACATTTTAAATATTCATTGCGAGCTTCGTGCCTGAGTCTAATTGACAAACGAATTTCTACTCTTTAGAAAGTTTAAGATTTTGAAGCAGACATCTTAGTTCCTGAGGGTAGCCACTGTGTTAATGTTTAACCATCCTGTTTTAACATAAAGTGTTTTATTATTTAATTGTGTATGTATACAACAGTTATATACAACTCTTCATTTATTGAAATAATGTTTCTACTTCATTATTATTTTAGTTCAATTACGTTTGTTTTTATTTTGCAGCAATTAAAATTTTTTAGTTGCCTGAAATATCAACAGTATCACAATGTAACCTCATACTTCAGAGAAATGATGTCATCGACCCGTTTACAGCTCTTTTTATTCTCTTTATATTCATGAAAAATATCACTGTAAAAATTTCGAGAAAAATTATTTTGAATATTATGTATACTTTCACATTATTATTTACTCGTTCAGAAAATATAATAAATATTCAATAATTTTTTGCACAAAGTATAAAATATTAGACTGTAGAGTGTAGAATGTTCATTACATTTAATTAAATTTAAAAAATATCACGAGTAAGCTCAAATTTGGTAAATAACTAAAATACCTATATATTATGAGAAATTTCGTTCAAAATCCTGTGAGTAAAGATATTGTAAAAATAAAATCAATAAATTTCAATGCGAGCGTAATCCCTATACTCACAATGCTTTTATTGGTTTTATTTTGATGATATCTTTGTTCATAGGTGGTGAATCATCTCAGGATTTTGAATGAAGCTTTAAATAATATTTTTTTAGTTATTTACAAAATTTGAGCTTACTCTTGAAATTCATTTCAATTTTCCGAGAAATTTTACATATTGTTAATCTTCAAGAAATACTTTGACATTGATTTTTTTTGTTTTTAAATATTTATCGTTTTAGCTTCTGAAAGGTTCATAAAGATGATAAATATCATTATTTAAATTTGAAAAACTTTTGCATTGAACTTTAATAATAATAAAGATAAAAAAATAATTCGTTTTTAACCGACTTAAAAAAAGGAATAAGTTCTCAATTCAATCGATAAATATTTTTTATGTATGTTCGGGTATAACTCCGACAAATATGTATCGATATGGACTTTTTTTTGAAAGAGTATAGGGTCAATCCATATGAACTGGTCCAGCACTGGTTGCTCGATCATTCTAAAAAAAATTGATTTTTTGTGTGTAATTACCCTAACATGTTGGTAGTTCGAAACGACCATTATTTTAATTTTATTGTTTTTTGTTTTCGCGTGACGGCCATATTTGTTCTACAGGTCGCAGCATTTTTTGTACTTTAAAGGGTTTGCGGAAACTAAAATATCTCAGCTTCTATCAAACCTTTCAACATCGGAGTAAAAGCAAATTATTCAGAATAAAACGGGCTACAAGATTACTCCTAAACATTTTCACCTAAATGTTATCCTAAAGGGTGAAATTTCAGCCTTAATTCTTAAGTCTATTTTTGAAAAAATCCCATTTTCAAGGGGATGTTTTTGCAAGAAGGGGAAAAGTTAACAAGTCAAATTATTTTTTACAAATAGGTGGGCTCTAGTTGTATTCACACATCAAAGTTCAACTCTGAGACTTGCCCCCCTTTATTTTAAAAAATTCTCAAAATTTGAAAATTCGAGAAAATGGCACTTTTCAAAGCTAAATAACTCTGGTGGGGGGCCAGATAAAAATCTGAAATTTTAGCCCATAATAGTACTATATAATGGTATTACGTACCAAAAATTTTAAGATTGAGATTTGACTACAAGCAGTGGTATTGCAACCACAAAAATGCATGTTTCAATGAGCGTTTACATGTTGTGATTTTGTTTCAATAATAATTAAAACATGTTATATCTTTGTTATGAGTTACTTTAAGTTATTATATGTGTTATAAATTTTTAAAGCTGACCTAATTTTCTATCTAAAAATAAAATATATATAGGGTGTCACCTTTGAAAAACAAAAGTTGACATCATTTCCGGTTCAACCGGAAGTGACAGAAAATAAAAAATGAGATTTTAAAAACATTCAGAAAAAATACAATTTTTTTCTTCATTCAAGCATTCTTCTATTTCCAAGAAGAAAAAAGATAGTAATAGATATTATATTAATGTTGACACTCTGTATTAACATATGAACTCCTATTGAATATTGTGGTTGCAATACCACTGCCTGTAGTTAAATCTCAATCTCAAAAATTTTGGTACGTAATACCATTATATAGTACTATTATGGGCTAAAATTTCAGATTTTTATCTGGTCCCCCACCAGAGTTATTTAGCATTGAAAAGTGCTATTTTCTCAAATTTTCAAATTTTGGGAATTTTTTGAAATAAAGGGGAGCAAGTCTCATAGTTGAACTTTGGTGTGTGAATACAACTAGTACCCACCTATTTGTAAAAAATAATTTGACTTGTTGACTTTTCCCCTTCTTGCAAAAACATCCCCTTGAAAATGGGAGTTTTTCAAAAATAGAACTAAGAATTAAGGCTGAAATTTCATCCTTTAGGATGACATTTAGGTGAAAATGTTTAGGAGTAATCTTGTAGCCCGTTTTATTCTGAATAATTTGCTTTTACTCCGATGTTGAAAGGTTTGATAGAAGCTGAGATATTTTAGTTTCCGCAAACCCTTTAAAGTACAAAAAATGCTGCGACCTGTAGAACAAATATGGCCGTCACGCGAAAACAAAAAACAATAAAATTAAAATAATGGTCGTTTCGAACTACCAACATGTTAGGGTAATTACACACAAAAAATCAATTTTTTTTAGAATGGCCAAGCAACCATTTAATTTAATTTTGGACCATTTCATATGGATTGACCCTATATTCCCGAAGAGATCCCATTTAAATTTTATCAGAATCATACAATGGACTTCAAAAGGGAAGGGGGTTTTCAATTTTTTTGTGTATATTTTTTAC
Organism: Sialis fuliginosa; assembly: GCA_961205875.1. Lineage (NCBI taxonomy): Eukaryota > Metazoa > Arthropoda > Insecta > Megaloptera > Sialidae > Sialis > Sialis fuliginosa. Next base: position 11,340,133 of record OY540818.1, on the reverse strand, counting down.
TTACAAAATGACATTTTAATTAGCGATACCTATTGTTAAAATCAGTTTCAGTGAATGTACATTTGTAAAATATTCAAATAAAACCATCATACATTGAAACAGTATTGTGCTTATGTACAATTAAAATCTAGATCCTGCAAATGAGTTTGCTGTTTATTTGTATTTGTTTTAAACACTATGTTTAAATTGAAGTGATAATAGAACACGTTACTGACAAGAGCAATAGTTTGTAATTTGTATTTGGATATGAATAGTATCTATTAATCAGTAAAGTTAATTCCAATTAATATATTCATAGCAACAAGCTTATACCTACACTATTATGAATGTAGCTCATAATGACATGAATGTATGTACTTGGTACATATTATCCTTATATGTAGGTTAGGGTGGTCCTTATATGGGGTTAGGACGAATGTTGACCGGACCGCCCCCCAAATCAGCTCCAAATAATTATAAAAGAATGTGGAAATAGTTTCAACCCTCTATCTTAAAAAATGGCCATTACCGGAGGGGAGTGTTTTTCCCATTTAAAATACACGTGTTTTTTTCGATTTTTCTAAGGCCTGCGTACTAGAATGTCTTAAACTCTTTTTAAAAATCTAGAATACTCATGAAAGCATCTCTGGTACTCATATTCCATATCTTGATGGATAAATTAAACTTCTGATTCAACGTTGACAGCTATATGGGTCAACCCTTTAGTTTGATATCAATCAAGATAGGTTTCAATTTTTTTTCATATAAATAAAAGTCTCACGGCTGCCATTTTGAATTTTTGCAAAAATTTTGTAGGCCTATGGCATGCGGAGAATCAAGAAGAATCCAATTTTATCTAATTTGTTAAAATAGCTCAAGATTTTAGGTTCTATGAGAAAATAGATGAACTTACATATAGACTAAAATTATAACCTTTCTTTTGAATTTCCGTAGTAAAATCTACGACTATACAAAATATATTATGTTTCAAGTGGTTTTTAATTTAAAATTTCCACTTTGGCCTTTGGATGAGATATTTTTACTGTGACTATAAACAAAATTCATTTCTCTATCATATATAAAATAAATATATAAATTTATGTAGGTTTATCGTTTTATTGATTGTATCCATTTTTTTAAGCAGTATACATATACGTACTGTAGTTTCATTTTAAATTTAAATTGAAACTTGTTCGAATATGTCAACAACAATATTATTTATATAAACAAGAGTAATGTCTAGAATAAGTCTAAATCACTCTGTTATACTTAGGAAGCTTTTAAGAAAATATATAGCAACATTTGTTTGGATTTTACAATTGTTGGAAATACTGAAGCAATGTCATTGCACATTGTGGCTTTGTATGTAAGTATCATACAATATATCGTTGTTAAAGTGCCAATACTGCTCAAGTGCGATTTAGAAAAATTTTTACAGGAGGAGATGAACAAGTAAACTTAACTTTAAACTTTACACAATCTGTTATGGTATCTTTTGTTAAAAGAGATTGCTATTTTATTTTGAAAATTTTATAAAAATAAATACAGTAAAGTATGTAGGTATCTACAGAGAAATCTTAAGAGATTTTAAAATAATTAAAGAAATTAACATAACATGGAAAAATAAGTTTTTTTTCAGTAATATGATTTCATTTGGAGTTATAGAAGTTAGATTAATATCAGGGGTATACAAGAACGTACCCAGGATTTTTATTCAGCAGGGAGTGGGGTGAGGGGGGGGGGGGGGGTTAGAACGTTTACACGTTACACTAAATTATGTTAAATGGTTTAACTTTTAAAATCAAAAGGAATTCAAGTTCAAATTAAACTTCGTGGGTCTTCTGCAATTTTTTCTAGCATATTTCTTTCTTGTGTTTTATTATGTGAACAATTTTTAATTAGTTTTAAATTTGTATTAATAATTATTGCCGTAAAAGGAGGGTGGGGAAACCTTAGGATTTCTTAGTGACACTCTAAACCTACAGAACCATTATACAGGATGATTCAGCACTGTCGTGCCAAACTTGAACAGTAGATTAAGAAAAATATTTTAAGTAAAAAATAATATATGAACATGTGTCCGGAAATTTTTCGTGAGAGAGCTACAGCCCTCCAAAGATTTTATTCAAAATTAGTTTTTATTTAATATCTGGAGAACCCATTGTGTTATAAAATTTGATACAGGGTTTAGTATTAAGATGTGTTATCGATTTACAGTATTAAGCAATTATAATTTAGATCAGGGCTGTATGAGGCCAGTGGGCCCCTAGATTTTTATCTTGTATTTTTTTGTTCTTTAATTTTTTCCTGAGTTCGACATTTGAATAAGATTGTATGGCACAAAATATACAAAAATATACTTTGTTTATTTATCATAGGATAAATCGTTTACGAGAAATATTGATACAAAAGAAAGCATGCTTCTAATTACAAAAAATAAATTTATATTCTATTCCAAAATACTGGTCTAAAATATTATTTATGTATAATCAAAATTTAATGCGTTTCGTGTCTCTGTCTCGCAGACGAGACGAGACAGAGAAATGTCTTGTTTCGACAAAGACTGTTTTATGACTGCTACGTTGGTAGTATATACATATAGTTGGTTTTTGTTTCACGTACCTCGTCATTATGTGTCCAGAAGATCGCCGGCGGTGGTTCGGGACTGTGCCGTACCACGCACGTTAGGTTCATTGTGCTACCTCTGTTGATGTACATGTCGGGGCCTCCAAGGACCAACGTGACTGGCTCTGCAATAAAACAATTGAATATAATTTAATTAACAATCACACATCATAATTTACTTATATTTTTTTCAGAATTGTTTTAGGCTATAGTTGAAACGATACATTTTAATATATTGTGGAAACTACTAATAGTCCAGTCAATATGGCGAAAAAAGAGGGTTCGCAATGCAAAAGAGGGGAAGGGGGGATTCGTAGTTAATAATAAATAATTTCTAATTTCAGTACAAAATATGTCGTTTTAGATTTAGATTTTTGTTATATTATTGGTACAGTATTATAAATTTTGTTGTTAGTACGAGTTACAGCACCATAACTGAAAATTATTGTTAATTCTTTAACGAATATCTTTACACAGTAAATGATTTTTTGTCTTAGTATTAATATAATATATTATTGTGATTCAGTATGCCCTCTTTGTATGTATACATAATATATACCTATGTATACAATATGTATCTTCCTCGTCGAAAGATTGTCGAGAAACTGTAAGTAATTACTTAAACAAATCACTGGAATGTACTCTTTCAGCATCAAAATGCTTCTTAGTCCATAAATATCCCACTAAAGAGATAATAAAATGTTTTTATTTTCACCCATATCGTTAAGCTAACTGCTTCGTTAAACTAAGATTATACCTCCGTAATAATAAACAATAGCTCTTTAGGGTATAGTTGAAAATATTTTACATCTCAAGTGAAGTCTAAGAACTTTATTCGGTCGTCGTAAGATTTTGTACTGATTTTGTTAATAAACAAGTCCAAGTGAATGTGGCGCTATCTTTTATCATTTTATTGTAGTTGCATTAATGACGTTATAAAAATCCATTGGACTGAATAAAGATTAAATTAAAAATGCAAATAAGTTTTCTCGACTTTTTATTTTTAATTTTTATTTGTATTTTAAATGTTCCAGGCATAAAAAATAAGTATGTTAATTTTATTCATGTTTAGAAAATTTGAATAATTTTATGTTATTTCTATAAGGATATTTTTTTAAATAAGTACATAAAAAATGTACTCATGAGTTATATGAACAATTAATTGCATAGACGAACAAAAAGATTTTGAATTCATAATCGGACTAGGTTTTTCTTACGTATTTTTAGGCGCTGAAACGAATTTGACGACTAACAAAGTCTTTTTTTCATAACTCGGTTAAAAATGGCCGTATAACGATATACTAAAAAAGCAAATTAAAGAGAAAACTCTGATCTATAAAAGTCATTCATTAAATTTGGTCAAAAAGGTTTATAATAGCCCGAGGAATCTTTCAAAATTTATATTAATTTTTTTACAATTTTTTAACGATACCAAAATTAAAAGTACAATACCATTTTTTGTGGACATGCCTTACTTATATATCTAATTTTTTTTATAATCCTTTGATCTATGATGTACCTATCAAAACTAAAAATATTGTTTATTTAATCATTTTAAATTTCTCTTGACGTATGTTTAGTGTACCTTCCAGGAAGTAAATATAATATTCAGAATTTAAATACATATTTAAGAAAATAACATATAGAAACAATATCATGAGTATAAAGAAGGAAATTATGTGTACATAATACAACAATATAAATATGAAATACGTATAAAATTCTTTACAAATTCCTTGCCAACAAGTTAATTTAATAAAATGAAACCTTTTCTCCAAGATATAGTTTCAAGTTACATATTATAAATATTTCAATATTGAAAACATCTTTTAATTAGAATCAACATTCTGAAGCATAACTTCTAAACATTGAGTCCACGGATCCAATATTCCCAGACAAAATGCGCTCATAAAATTATCATATAAAAGACTTAATCGAGCAAACTACCGAAAAGCTTTACAATAAATGTCTTCTATATTTCCATGTTCCAACAACAACAAAACAAACTGTCACATTATTCTAAAAAAAGCGCTTCAAATTATCCCACTGGACTACAGAGCGACGTCCTACTACGTAGAGGTTGGATATAAGTGACCCTCAAAATGTCATACGTTAGTTATTTAAGATGCCAGACTTTTTCCATTAGCATGAATAGTTAATTGATAAATCGGATTACAAAGTAACGTCTTACCATGTAAGAATTATAAACCAATAGTCATCAAAATGTCGTACCTTAGTTACATAGACATCTATAGACTGTAATAGGGTTATTTTTTACGAAATTATAAAGCTTCAGAATTAAATAATCATGTATATACGTATATGTATCGCCCTACAATGGAGTTTAGGAAACGAAACCCTAAGTAAGTCGATTTATACATATAAGTCGCGTCGTAAAAAATAGGGCAACCGTGCATCGTTTTTTGCTCATAACTTTTTAATTATAAATGAAATACCAAGAAGTTACAACTAACAGTTACAGAGAATCGGTATACCTACAAAAAAGCTCTTTACAAAATTTTTGTTAGGCTCACAGTTACGGAGATAAACAAAAAACTAATTACAACCTTATTTTCAAAATTGTCCTGAAAACTCAGACTCACGACCGACGCCCTTATGAAACGCTGCCTACCCAAAATGCACGGTTAAATGACGTTTTGACTGTACTTTATACTGTAATTTGTTAAAAAGTACTAGTTATCATTTTATTAATGAATATTAGTTTTAATAATATTTATTTTACATAAAAAATTTTTTTTTTACTTTTGTAAAGTATATTGAGTATTTTAAAAATAGATAACATAAAAAAGAAATAATCCAAAATATTGGATTTGTATAAGTTACTAGCTACTATAAACTAGAGATACACCAGCAAGAGTTATGACAGAACTGCCATTTTAACCCAAATCGGTGATAAAAATTTATTTTTATTTTTATCAAGCACAAAAAAATTTGAATTAAACATAATGTATTAATGTGAGTGAGGCTTGGTTACTACAGATAGCAAATTAATCAGAAATCGATTCGGGCTGTCAGAACTCTATGAGTAATAATGAGTATCTCTACTATAAACTAATGACCATGGGTTTATTCTAGTATAATGACAACATTGATTAGTTCAAGAGCTTGTTTTCAATCTTAGTGTTAACTTAGGATTAACATTAGCTTGTACTCATTTATCAAGTCTCGTTTCGTGAAAATTGAAGCTATTTCGTCCCGGAAAAAATCAAACCTGTCTCGTCTCGTCTTCATCTCGTAAACGTGCCCGAGATCGAAAAGAGAGTAGCTTCATTTCGTCGTTCAGCCCTATACATTATGAATTTTTCTACTCAAGAGACTTATTAATAATTATTAAATAAATTATGAGGTTATTTCCAAATTTATTTTAATATTTATGTGTATGTGTAATAAAACGTTAATAGAGTTCATTTGAATTTCGAAAATTGAATAAATAATTTTTAACTAATCGTCCAGAGGGAAACTTTATGAATATCAAAAGAATGCCAATCTATCATTATAATTAACAGTGTATATTATTTATTAAAATGTATGTGCCAATATAATAACATTCATATTTATGTAACAGAATTTATTAAAAATATATAGCTAGATATTGAAATAATATTCCACAAAACATTTTAATTTAAATATTTTATTTACAATTATAAAAATACTTTGTGATGTATTATTAAATAGCTATACATTTTTAATAAATTCTATAAAATAAATATTAAACATGACATATCTTTGGAGAAGGACGGTAAGTAATTGAATAGTTTATAATATTACTAACATGATATTAATTAATTAACTCCCAATTAGAAGTAGTATTTAAAAGTATTCAATAATATAAGAAAATTAAACTCAAAAATATATCTGTTGTTGTAATACATTTTTCCGTTCTCAGAGTTGGGCATAAATATCATGTGTTTATAAATAATAATGTAGAAAATACATGCCTTGCATTGTTTTACTACCTTTACAACAAATGCTAATATATTATTATAAAATAATCCAAAAGACTAATATTTGTAAAAAAACATTTTCTTTAAATTTCAATAATTCCTTTATGTGAAAAATTAAATCAGTTATGTACCAAAAGTTTGGTACCCCTTTCATCGCCGCTTATGATACTCCTTGTTTGACAACGTCATTACTTATTCTGAAGAAATACTGGCTATTTGCTCGTTTATTCAGTAATAACAAAGTTAGTAATAAAATAAACTACAATAAAACAAACACAAAACTAAACCAACAACAAATAAACAACATTTGACATTACCATTAAATGCACCGTTTGAGAAGCTCTGGTGTAGAAAACGAGGGTGCAGCAGCGGGCGGGTGATCGACTGGCATTACAGGAAACACTGATCTTTTGTTTTAGTGAAAACAATCAACCACCACCGCTGCCACCTCCACTCACAACTGCTCTTTTAAAATGCTAATTGAGCGTTCACGTGCATACGGGGAAAAGATCAAGAAAAAACAATGTCTATTAAAACGTTTTTGGGCTAAGCGATATCAGCTGTTTGTTTTTTTCTTGTGTTTTGTTTGTTTGTTTATTTTATTCATATAATGCTTTTATGTTCGTGGGAAAAATAAGAATAAGGTAAAGGCATCAGTTATGGTCGCTATAAGAGCAAGATTTCGTTTTTTTTTGGATTAATAGGCTTGTTTTTTGTAATTCTCACGAACTGACTACTAAACAAGTAACTCTTTATTTAATCAATTTAATAACCCAAGTCTTTTATTTTGTTTGTTTTTCTCGAGCAATGGATAAATTAAAACCAGTAATGAGCACGCAGTGATGTGCTCTTGCTAATGATTACAAAATGATAAGTACTATGACACAAAATATATAAAAAAAAGAATCGTCAAATTTGAAACAATGTAAAGCAGTTTCTATGATAATATAATAATTAATAAATAAATTATACAAATAATAATAATTGGTCGATTGTCATCAAATTACGCTGTAGGACAGTTAAATGTATATAGATTAATATTCATTTTTCGAATATAATTCAAAATTAAAATGTAAGTAAAACACGAAATACATTGTGCTACCCCATTTTTGTTAATATACAAGCTAATCTAAATTGGTTCTTTAATTTATTACTAACAATAAGTTCAAAACTACTGTACGAGACACTAATATGAGAGGCTAGATTTACAATTGACACATTTTTATTGAATAATATGCAACGAAATTTATTTATTATTTTAATATTATTATTAGCACAAAACTCGATATAAATTGATGTAGAATTTGTATGTACTTATTTGACCCCAGTTGATGATGCTGAAACGACAAAAAGAAAACCAACCTAGACAAAAATGTCAGCGACCTTAATTCACACTAATATATAGAGACATTTGCATATTTCAACAATGCACTCGATTTACTTCGTCTTCTTGTTAAAATGTATTGTTTCAAAGTACAAAGAGATATACGAGGAAAAAAGACGCGTGAACATCGGTTTGTGTTGCTGAATCTAGATCTGACCCACTTACCAAAGCATTCGGTGAAAAATATATAAGATAAAGTACAAAGTATAATGGTCAACCTGTGACATATTTTCTTACAATTTTCAATTCTAGTAAGAATTCTTCTCAAGCTATAAACCTTATATATTCAGGAGGATTTAGGAATCTTGACGTTTACGACTAGAAAATTTAATAGCAGTCGTAGTGCGTTTTTATTTTTTCTATATACATATATAAATTTTAAGATATATATGTTTTTTTTCTTGTTTTATGAAATTCAACGAGGGAATTTATATCGTGGGATAAGAGACTTAAAATAATGCTGTGATATTGAATTAATTTTACGATCCATTTTTTGTTAGATTTTGTTAAAATATCGTACATTTAGGAAAGCTGTTTTTAAAAATGATACAGTCGAAAATCGAAATATTTAAGTATCAAATATTATATGAATCAAATATATTGAAAAAAAATCATTAAATCTTATTAAATTTTTGAATATCCTGTACAAAATTATATAGTTCTTACTTCTGAACTAATACACTTAATTATTTATATAAACGAAATATTGTAGTTATATACAAAAAATAAGGAACCTAATTCAACTAAATAAAAATAAATGTGAATACACATAATTAAAAAAAAAAGTTATTTTAATGTACTCGAATATACAATATGAAAAAATGTAATGGAAAAACTTTTAACAATAATCGTTAAAAATAATAAAATGACAGTTTTTCACTGTCAATATTAATCACGCCAGTAAAAATGTGCATCTCTTTTTTTAACTTTATTGTTACAAGTACTTCCAATTCACTGATGACCTAGATATAAAATTTTATGATGAACTAGAACATAGCAAAAACTATCATTCCAGTTTATAGATAAATTGAGTACATATACATCTGTTTTAACCTTTCAGCTTACGAGAATGGTTGAACTTCCCAGTGAGGTATATTTTTATTTATTTTACTTCATATAAAACATAAGTAGTTTGATTTATTAAAATCATTATTACTGGATGTTCTTTTGTATAACATTTATAAAATTGTTTTTATCTTTAAAAGTATATTGGAAGAGTGATTTAGTTTTCTACAAAGAAAACGATTGAAGCGTAAAACAATTCAAAAATAACGTTTAAAGCCATAGAACTGAAATCAGGCTAAAACTTTTGGTTCTTCATTAAAAATTAAAGCTGAAAATTTAAATGTGTATATTTTTTGTTTCATTATTAAAAGTAGGTTATAGAAAAATTGGAAATATGTATAAGATCACAATAATATAATCAGCACTTTTCAAAATCAAAATTTCTTAAAAATCTTAAATAAATTGTGTTGCCACCTTCGCGATAGAATCATATTGCTGTTAATTGCATTTTCTGTATAAATTGGTTCAAAACTAAACTTCGTGTTAACAATAAAAAAAACAAACATTAAGATACGGTGCACTAATACGCAAAGCTCAACTCGCACTATAAAAATATATTTTGGTTGTACCGGAGCCCTCATCCTCTCGGGAACTTGCCTCACTCCGGGAATTGTTTCACATTTACGCTACTGCTTCAATAAAAAAATATTTTACATATTTGGCATAGATTCATTAAAAATATTTGTTTAAAACATAAAACTGCTCCGAGCAGCTGTTTTTCAAGAGTAAATTAAATTTAAATGTGTTAATAATTAGCAGAACTTTGTATATACATATATATGTATACAAAAATAAGCAAACGAAAAATATTACCATGCGTATATTTACATAATCCATAAAGCTACCTCTTTGTCTTTGTCCGTGGGAGAAGGTACGTACATACGCACACACACTCGAAATGGAAGTAACCATTTATAACATTTTATATTAAATCAATATTAAAAGAAGATTCCCGCATGTAGTATATATGTGTGAAAACCAGTAACGGTTCGAGATAGAAAATATTAGTATCATTTTTCTGTATGTGGATAAATGTGGACTCATTATGTTATAATAATAATAATAATCATGAACCAATATTTCTAAATATTAATCTATATAACTGTCATACAGCGTGATTTGATGACAATCGGCCAATAGGTGTCAAAATGGTGGACATTTAAACTAATTATAATTATTAGTATAATTTATTTGTTAATTATTATATTATCATAGCAATTGCTTTATATTGTTTCAAATTTGACGATTCTTTCTTTTAAATCATTTGTGTCGTAGTACTTATCATTTTGTAATCATTAGCAAGTGTCCATCACTGCGTAATCATTACTGGTTTTACTTTATACATTACTTGAGAAAAAACATAAACAAAATAAAAGGCTATAATTTAAAAAACAAACTATATTTACAGACTTCGGTAATTAAATTGATTAAATAAAGAGTTACTTGTTTTATTAATAACATGAGTTAATGAAAATTACAAAAAAGAAGCCCGTTAATCACAAAAACAGTAAACCTTGCTCTTATAGCGGCGTCAAAACTGTCCCAGTATCTTATATTTTCTTAGGGCCATATTTTTGTTTGTTCACGCGCCACCACTGTACATATAAACGAATATAAATGTATGAAGTAAGCTTGCGAAGTAACAATGTAAACTCATATATCATTGCTATTTTGATAATCCTAAAGCACTAATATATGAACGCCCGACCTCAGCGCAAATTTTCTCTTAATGTATGGCACGGAATATTAAATGTTCAAATAACGGACCACCGTATTTATGAGGGTCTGTTCACTGCAGTCTTGCATCTATTTTCTATTTAATATATTTGTTATCCCTGTCTACAAGAACTTGCATGTACGTCGGGACGTTTTATAATTAATTGAAATTTATTATTAACGTTTTCCATGTACTGGATATTTTAAAGAGGACTTGTGTATTTAACCTATTTCCGATTTTATTATCTCCAAATCAGTTTACTGAATTGGGTGTACAAAGGTTTTTAGGAAATAAAAATAAATTACTCAATATTTCATTTCTTTAATATCAAAATAAACTGCTGTGGCCACCATAGGATTTTAAAAATATGTAATTATATTACAAACAGACAAAACCTATGGTTATGATTTATCAAATGCACTCAGTGGCTTTAGGACTCCGATGATGATAGCATTGCTATTTAGTCTAAACTCTTACAATTTTTATGGTTAGGGGATTTGTATTTGATATGTAATTATAGGGCCCGATGTATTGCAGATTTTTACTTAATACGGATGCTTCAAATTACACAAAATAAGTTTATATTTTTGTTTTAGAATTAAAAATAAGATAAAAAGTTAATATAAATATACCTCCTAATAGTTGTCATCATAGAGTTATAGCCAGTTGTATTACCGGGATTCTTTTATTTTTAAATTTAAATTTTTTATTTTTGCTTTTCTCTTCACTCTCTTTATTGGTTTTTATTTTCTTAATGTCTAAGTACGGTGACACAAGACAAGATTGTAAAGTTGTCTCTGGGCCACTCAGGGCAGGTTAAATAAACATTATGGCCAGGATTCAGGGATTTTAGGTGGGGAATACAAAATCATATTAAAAATGAAACTATAAATGGCTATTTGTTGATAAAAATGCAGTTTTGAGGTATACTTGTATAAATAAAGTCAAATTTAATGTATGTTTACATTTTTTTTAGTGAGTTGTACTCACAGCATGGTGCATGTCATAGCTAACATTTTCTTTGTTAAATAAACAAGTGCCAGTATTCATAATTACTGAAAACCAGAATAAATTATAACATTATAATTATAACTACAATAAAACCAAAGGAGGCGACGAAATGCTAGATGAATTTATAGTAAACCGTTGGACTCATACTGTTTTACAATATGGTTTGTTTTGCTGCATTGCATTGGCTGCATACATAATATATAAAGAACGCAATTTATGTTAACAAGTTCATGTTTTTATATCAATTTTCATAAAAATAAAAACAAATCATATATTTTATATAGGTACTCTGGTACCTATTACCGTCACTAAGGGGTGAAAAAACTTCACATAACATTTTTACGTTAAGGAACTAAAAAATATAATAAAATATATTGGATAAAATGTTTGGTGATGTCACGAAATTCTAGAATACAGAAAATTTTAAAACATAAAAATGGTTGAAAAACGCAAGTATTCAGGTACCTCCCCAGTCACAGAAAGGTTCAAGATAAGTTTTAATCTCTTTTGATTTTAATTTAAAATCTTACATATATTTCTTCCAACAAAACCAGTTCTAATTTTATTGTTTCAACTCTTCTCCACTAAACAATAAACCATTTACCGACTGGAAAGCTCTTTGGTACCGTTTCGGTCTACTAAGTTGAAGAAATCCCCATTGGAATAGATTTATGTGATGTAGTTAAATTTAACTCAGTGCGCTAATGACCTAGATTTAGAGTAAAATAAAATAAAAAGCTTATCAACTTATTACATGTTTTACTTAATTGAACTATCGCGTTAAGAACAAGTTCTTGAAAAAGAATTAAAGTAATGTAGATTTTAAATATCCAAAGCTAAATTGGAATTGGTTTCTAGGTGATATAATTTTATATTTACCCAAATGGAAAAATAACTAATGAACAATTTGAAATAATTTAACAATTCGTTCAATGGAAATTTTTTTGTAACTTCTATCTTATCTGTCTGTACAATGAATTTTTTTTAGTCTACATCTTTTATTTTTATTTTTGTCTGTGCATATGTCTGTTTATTTCGACTTGACACGAAAACTATTAAGCCGATTTTGATAAGTCTCTTGTCATTAGAAAGCCTAAGACTTAAGAATTGGTTTAAGCAGACCCGTATTGAGAAAAAAATACAATTGATACTTTTTAATAAAATTGAAAATCAATTGCGTTTGTTAGTGTCGCATGAGAACTCACCGATTTTTAAGTAAACCGTGCGAAAATTTTAGTTATAATATAAAAATAAAGTTAAATAAGTTCAGAATACATATGCGATTTTTTTTGTTCACTTATTATAGTTAACAACTTAAATTAAACAAATTTAACTTATGTAGTGTTCATTTCTATGCGAACGAACAAAACATTTACGAAAGTTTTCAGTAAATATTTACATATATTTAATTAAAACTAAAAATAGTTACTCAACCTTTAAATGATATTAAAGTAAGTATATAAACATGCATGTTCCTTTATGTCTGTCTATATCAATTCTAATTATTAAACATACTTCAACTAAGATTGTTAATTTACCTTTATTACATAACATAATGCTATTTTATTAAACTTGCGTTAAACTTAAATGTGTTCGTTTCAAAGTTATAGAGTGTTTATGAAAGACATATAAAATACGCGCATATTCTGGATATAGCTATTGTGAGGATGTATTCCCACGGTTTAGTTATTCACAAATTGAAGTTATTTACCACAATATTATTTTTCCAATTACCACATGTTTAGTGTTTTTTTTCTGGAACCCTAGTCAATCAAATTAGATTTTTAAATGGAATTAATATTCGCTTCAATTATTTTAGCGCCTTAATAAAATATCAAAAATTCAAGGATGTAGGCCCTCGGGAAATACACAAAAAATTTGAGTGTCGGTTATGTTTAAATCGTCGATGCAGTCAAAACGATGTAAGATAGAGAAAAAATGAACAGAATTAATTTTATAGATAAGAAGATTTCTTATAAGAATGGTACTCTGGTTTATACCTAAAACTAATAGTTTAAGAGTGAGAGTCGTTAAAAACTCGAGACCAAAATGTAGTTTTGTAGTTTTGTCGCAATTTGCCATTGTTTTCTATAATAAATGTTTGTTTTATTTCAAAATTTAAATTTTTATTAAAAAAATACACGATTAAACTGACCACCATCTTAGAGTCAAATAAGTTCATCAGCTTCCAAGCAACCAATCAACTTTTGTCTGAAATATTTGAGTGGTTAATTGATATTAACCACTCAAATATTTCAGAAAACCGGAAAAACCGTTATTTTTTGCCGGAACGAAAACCGGAACAGAACCGAAATAAAAATATCGATTTTTACGGTTCAGTACATGTTAAAATACGCGCGTTAACATGATCTTATTTCCTACTTCAATTGTCGTTCGGACTATCATACAAGGACCATAAAATATTCTAAATTATGGTAGAAAAATTTTTTTTACTACAAATAATTTTTTTTATTAATTAATCACTCGGAGCTGAACCGAAAACCGAAAAAACCGGAAAAACCGTTATTTTTTGCGGAACGAAAACCGGAACCGAACCGAATATATATTTTTTTACTCGAACCGGAACGAAAACTGAAACGAAAAAAATAATGGTTCGAAGCCCTGGTTAATATGAACCACCCTGTATATTTATAGTACATACTACATCTTATATATAATCATATATGGTAGAGATATATACAATATATGTACGTACATATTTGTTAATAACAGTTTTCATCATGTTGTTTTTTGTTTTTCATTTCTTCAGCGAATACTTTATTGTTTGATTTACAGCTGAGAGTAATCGTTGACTGCACCAATTCGTAACAAGAAAACGTTCAAGTCGCTTCTGCTTGCTTATATAAAACACACACACGGATGCACTGAAAATACAGAGCTTTTATGATGCAAGTTTTTCCTTGTTTGCCACAAATAAACAAAATCACTCGAAACTCTATTACGTATAAACACGTATAGACACGTATATAACATACAAATATACGAACACAACGATATATAATTTAATTTCAGTTAGTGTGCAGTTTTGTTCTAATTTTATTGTTATGTGGTATTTTTAATGGCGTATTGTAATGTTGTTTAAATTAGGTCATCAGATGCTTTCGTGAATGTATATAAAATTGCCAGAAGTTTTGTCACTATGCTATGTTGTGACTAACTGTTCTTGCCTTGAACGAATACAAAAAAACAGCCAAGATAAACGCGGATATTTGCTTCTAGGATTTCTCAGTACAACAAAAAAGTCGTTCGTGTTTTTGTTCCTACTGTATAATTGAACTACTTTTTTTTAATTTGTAATGGTAAAAAACTATTTGTAATAAGGTACTGGCACCAGTCTTGGATATGACCCCAGTAATGGCTCTTTTTTAATTAAATGTACTGAATTAGAAATATTTGTTGATATTTGAATACTACCATTTCTGAATATTAATCTATATGTATGTATATACATTTAACTGTCTTACTATAGGTGTCAAAATGTTGGACATGTAAACTAATTATTAGTAGGTATAATTTATTAATTAATTATTATATTATCATAGCAACTGCTTTACATTGTTTCAAATTTGACGATTCTTTCTTTTATAATTTTTGCGTTGTAGTACTCATCATTAGCAAGTGTCCATCACTACTGGTTTTACTATATCCATTACTTGAGAAAAAACATAAACAAAATAAAAGGCTATAATTTAAAAACAAACTATATTTGTAGACTTGGGTTATTAAATTGATTAAATAAAGAGTTACTTGTTTAATTAGTAACATGAGTTCATGAGAATTACTTGTTTTCTGTAATTCTCATGAACTCATGTTGCTCGTCAATCACAGAAACAGTAAACCTTGTTCTTATAGCGGCCATAACTGCTACCAGTACCTTATATATTTTTTTGCAATTTACTTTTGTTTTCTCTAAAATTTGAAGTGATATTGTTGCCTTCACTATTTGTGTTGATAGAATCATAAAAGTTATGTAACCATAATTTTTTCCAGTATATTTACCTTAATAGAGGGGGTGGGGTGGGGGGTATGTCTACTAGTCTAAAATGAAAATGTATACTATTGAAATAGTTTTCTACGAGTTTTAAGATAAATGTACCTATATGCAAGTAAACATAATAGATATTTATAATATTAATGTTATTATTATATATTTGCCAAAACAAGTATGTGATTCCTGTATCTGGAGCAGTCTTGTTATAAAATAAATTTAATATTAAACGTTTCGACTATTGTTATTATACACTGTGTTTCATTGTTGTCGTTGACAACTCCCTGTTAAGACATTACAGTATATAACTATTGAGTAGATTATTTCAAGTTATCTCTGTAAAATTATTTGAAATAAATTAATAAAGTTTATATATTCATTCCTATGTCCATTATTTGAGTCAGACTGCTTGAAAATCTAATACTACATTAACGTATTGATGTAAATAAACTTTATAAAACTTGATAAATTCTTCAAACAGCTATAATTGGATAAATGAAGTTATCGGTAATTTAAACAGTTAGTTTTAGTAAAAGATAATTTTTATGAAAGCTTTGTTATATTATTTGCAACCAGGTATTAAATTTCCTAGTTAAATATTTTGTTTGTTTTGTTAATCATTCATGTAAAAAAAATTATAATTCAACAGTATTTGAAAACTAATGATGTATATAAATATGATATTTTCTACCAGTTGCGTTTTCTTTTATCTTGCATTTTAAAATTATATTTTTACTCAATATTCGTTGTTAATTTATACAAAAAATATTATGAGATTGTAGTTATTATTATGTACAATATAAAATGCTTTATCTGTAAACACTAGATTTTAATTCGCCTTAGCGGAAAAAAACTATATATACAGGATGTGCCCAGTTTAAGAGAGTCATTATAGCTATCTCTTTTATTACTGGAGTAAGAAGGATAGTTATATGAGAGATGGTTCAGTATTATTTATTTTAAATATCGTAATTCTTATTTTATGTAATTTCCGGTAAAACCGGAAATGAAATATCGACTGTTCTCTTATTTATATATAGTCAAATAAAAAAAACTACACCTACCAGCTTGTATATGTGCTATACATTATAATAACAATTAATATTGTTTATATTATAATATGTGAACAGTAATGGACATATTATTAAACATAATTTAGTTTCGCTCTATATTTACTGATGTATGTTTATCATATTAATATAAAATTATTATACATATATACACAGGCCTAAATTATTATTATAGGACGAAATATAGCAGTGTTATAAATGTTTTATGGAGCAATAACAATCAATGGCTTGACAAACGTATTTAAATATTTATAAATACATAAATAAATAAATGGTTTAGAATGTAATTAACATCAGTAATAGCAAGTACACAAAATTAACATATTAAATATTTACAGCTTGTTTAAAAAAATAATTTTTCAAAAATTTTAATATTTGTTATTATTACCTACTATATACTATTACATTGAGACTTTTACAAATGGGAGCAATCACTTAAAAAACTTTAGTTAAAATTAATCATACTTTTAGTTGAAAATATTTAGGCGAAAATACAAAGTACGGACTAAAAGAAACAAATGTTAGGGCTGTAACTAGAGGCTTTGGAGCCCCGGGAAAGTAAGTGATCGAGGGGCCCTTTATCTAAGTAGCAAAAATATAAGATACATTACATTGGTAACTGATTCTGAGTGAGATATAAAGACTTATTTTATTTCTCTTGAATATGAAACTTTTTGAATTTTTAAAAACGTTTTTCGTGAAGCTTTTTAGATAGAAAACTATTGATAATTAATTTGAAAAAGAAATAATTAAATTCATCATAAATCATTCACTTCATATTTTTCTATCTCATACAGAATTCGGCCTCGAGTTCACAAGACATACTTATATAGAAAATCAGTCAGTGTAGAGGTCTAGATATCATCAGTTGCAAACTTATTGATTAGAAGCGAGAACCTAATTGAACGTATTTCCTCACGAGTTGAAGCCAGGGATGTCAAACGGATATTAATATCAAAAATAAATATCAACATATACGGTAAAAGTACCAATTTTCTGACACCTTTTTTAAGCAATTTTGGCGAATCCCTCCATAATGAATATATATATTTATGAGTGTAGTAAATAAAGATTTCATTGTTAAACTGGTACAAAACAAAAGAAAAACTGCATGAAACAGTATTTAATTTATTTGCCAATAAATTAAAATATATAATAAATTTCTCATTATAGTCACTGTTATTGCTTACATTACCAGAGAAGATGACAAAATTCAAGTAAGAATCCTGTTAAATTAAAAAAGGTAGCTTGTAATTAAATCAGAAGCAGCTTCAAAGGACTATTTCGAAATGATTCTTGACTGACTTCTTTGATAACCATCAAAATTTTTAATTAATATGAAATTATATTTTGAGTCAGTGAAATTAATAAGTAAATAAATAAATAAACATTTTATGGCTAGAGAAATGCAATCAAATTAATTTTAGATGTATATTTTTTGATGACAAGAAATAATTGTTCAATATTTCAATATTTTTCGATTCGAAGATCCATAATTTCATAATTCAAAATGATAGATAGTGGCGTTCTTTTTCAAATTTCCAATGAATGCAATGGAAATTCTGATTTAATGTTTACTTGTTCTATGTTATTTTGCAGGTATTTCAATTCAAATTTTAATTTTCAATTTTAAGTACCGTATTTAGTTGTAATAAAGTTGAAAATTCTATAAATAAATTAAAATAGTTAAAGGTGCATTTTATGGCTAAGTAAGTCAAACTATTTTATTTTACGACTCAGAAGTAGTAAATACGCTATGTTGACACTTGAATTGATCAAGTATGCGAACCACTAACGTTTTAAATTCATTTCAAATACAACAATCAAGAAGATTAAGGTTGAAAAAATTGATACTTTTTTTGACTCAATTGGAATATTAACATCGTTTAACTTAACCTACTGGCTTTTTGAATATCTGTATTTTTTATGTACTTTACAAGATGATTTAAAACGTATGTAAAAAAACTTTAAGAATGGATTGACGATATTACTTTAAGTAAAAGAACATGAGTCTGGAAGTTCTTACCGAGAGAATTACAGCTCCTCAAAAATAATTAGTTTTTAATTAATATCTGAAGAACTTATTGTGATACAGTTATGAAATTAGTTTGGTATTAATTAGTCTTATCGATTTTCAGTACAAACCAACAATTATTTAGCTCAGAGATGTATACGGTAATACTTCAAAATTTAACTTATATTTATTTGTTCTTTATTTACCTCAGTGTAAAATAATTATTGGTTGATTCCGAAAATTAATAACACTTATTAATACTAAACCGATTATCATTTTTTCTAACTTTATCTCAATGGGTTCTCCAGATATTAAATGAGTCGTTGTAGCTCCAAGACATAAGTTAAAGTTTTTTGCTTTAAATAATATCCACGATCTGCTGTTAATTTTTTATCTTCGTTGTAAATCAACTTAAATACAAAAAACTTTTTTCGATATTTCTGAGATTTAGAGTTCTAGAGTACTATGTCATCGAATTTTATACTTGTATGTAGAGTCCCATGTAGAAGTAGTCGACCAGTTTTTATTCAAATTCGCTTGTCATAAACTTAGTAGGCTCCTCCCATTTGATTATTATAATATTAAAATCATTTCTCCATGTACCAAACAAAGATAGATATTTTGAAACTCATTTACTCATATCTATTTGTGCGATTAAATTATTATGTAATCTATTAAACATTGTATAAATAAATTTCGTGGCAATAAATATTTGATATTCCGAATTTTAGTATTTAAATATGTTAATATTGGTATAAAATCAATTAACGAAATGGACGTATATTTGTGTTTTATTTAAAATGATGTAACTATATAAGCTCCGGCCTAGAAAAAATAAACGATGATGTTTGTCTTAATATTTTTGAAACTGTTGTAAGCGATTCTGACCTTTAGGGTGGCTGAAGCCCATAGTACGTTTATCTACTCCAAGGTATATAAAGACAAGGTAGTCTCAACAGTTCCGTGACCAATCAGCGTTGGCGCGGGAATTGATGTCACTTGGGGGATGTATTCAAATGCTATAAATGTATAATAGAATATCAATTACACAAAATTATTTTATTTATTCTTGTTTTCGTATTTTTTGATATTTTAACAACAAACAATCACACAACGTATTGCCAACTTAATAGTAAAAATGAGACTTCCCGAATAGACCAAAATGTCTGTGACAGCTTTTTTTTGATTTTACAATGTCGAATTTGTACTTATTTGATTGTATGTGTTGTTAAAATATCAAAAAATACGAAAACAAGAATGAATAAAGGAATTTTTTTGTAATTGATATTCTATTAAACATTTATAGCATTTGAATACATCCTCCAGATGACGTCAATTCCCGCACCAACGCTGATTGGTCAAGGAATTGTTGAGACAACCTTGTCTTTATATACCTTGTATCTACTCTACATAGATTACAAAAGTACTCTATAGGTATGTTATATAATGTTTTGCCAGCCCTCGAGAACCGGAGCGCTGGCGGTTACTTCACGCGAAGAGTTTTTCACGCAGAAATAAAACGCGATATATATAAAAATGAGAGACCGAGAAGATGAATGTGCGTGCGGCGCGAGAAACTGCCAGTCACTGCGAAGAATGAAACGGCTCACGGTTATTGTGCTATAATAAAAGTTAAATTCAATACCACGTATGTATTAACATAGTTTCTTTTATGTTCTACTAAAAAATAATCCAATAAATGTAAACAATAATGTGATTTAGTTATTATGATCTCTATTTTCAAAATGTTTTATGCTAATAAAGTTTTGATGGAGTTTTAACCCTTTTATACACGGAACCTATCTTGTAATAAGTTTCTTTACAAATGATATTTTATGACAAGTGACATTAACGACCCATTTCAAAAACGACATAAATAATTCACTTCAACTGTTACATACCTACCTCGTTGCAGGTCAGTTATTTGAAATTATTAAACTTTAACTTTGGTTAGTATAAAGCAAAATTAATTACGTATCCTTTTTAAACCATTATTACATTAATTAAGGCTATGATTAATTGGATGAAGTAAAAAAATCTTATTTACTGAAATATCTATTTACAAATCGAGATTTAGTGAAAAGGTTATTCGATCATTAGAGCAATGTATAGATAAAAGTCTAAACATTTTAAAACTGATCCGAGAACTGAACTAACCGTCTAAAAGCACCTTTATGTAGGCAATAAAAATACAATCTCACATTGTTCAAGAATAAACATACATACTGGCATAATACTTCCACTAACCGTTTTCGATTTTAAAAATACTTACTGAAGCAAATTCCTTTGAAATATCTATAAAATATTTGTAATATTTACATTATATAAAAAGAGGTAAATCTAAAGAAAATTCCAAATTTGTAGAAACTGTCGTTTTTTAAAATAAAAACATCATCTAAAGATTCTAGAGATGTCATCAAAAGAATATCTATATACAGAGCTGGCTTTAGGTGATTTGTTAAAAGGACATTCTTAAAATGGGTAACATTTACATTTTAAAGAGTATACTTCTGAGGGTAAAAATGCACCTATTCGGTAAAATTTTCTCAATGAGGTTATGAGTTACTACCTATTATAATTATTATATTGATATTAATGTGCATAGTGTAAAACAAAATGTATAGCTTTAAGGTTTCTGCGGAGATATCTAGGTACATATATTTTTTACGTTTATGTAAACGCTTTAAGATAATACGAATGCTAAGATAATAACATTGTAATTATAACATAATATAATCATGAGAGGAATTTGGGTAGAAATATTTTTCAATTTGCTGCAGGGTATGTTAATATTTGAAACTGACCCTGGTTGTTTGGATATATATTTTTTTATAGAAAGAAAAATATTTTAATGAAATTTTTTGATAAGAACAAAAGTTAACTTCTTGGAAGGTTTTGTTGTTCTGAATATTTAAAGTAAAGAATATGTTTTAATTGGTAATACATATGTATAAGAGTAGGTAAATAGAAGATTAGTATATGTTTTTATAAGAATGTTTTTAAATTTTGCTTATTCGCTATATTCAAAAGATATGAGGAAACTACATATATGATAATTCTGAAGGCAGAAACATTGTTTACTTGTTCTTTCTGTTTCAGGTAAAAATATGTCTGTATGTCTGCCTGTCCCTAAAATTTTTGTCAAACGAAAAGTTAAATTGTTAGTTGGGTCTGAATAGTAGATGGTTTCTTATAAATATCACCAAGAGTGTATCTCAATTATTTTTCATTGTGTAGATAGGGCCTTTAAAAACAATATATTTTTTTCATTCTTAAAAATGTACCTACCGAATTATTTATAACGATTTTTGCAAAACAAATAAACGTGATACCTAAATAGAGTATAAGTTATAATATTATTTATATTTACTATTGGATATTTTATAACAATTCTAAAACAGCGAAAAATTTTTTGATACCTTTTTTGGTTCTCGATATGTTTATATTTTTATGAACTATAGCGATATGAACAAAAATTTTCACAGAATTAAATTTTTGATGGGGTTCCCTCGTGAGACTTTTTAGTGGTGAAACTAAAAAACTTCCTCTATATTATGGCATAACATTTTTTCTGTTACCAGAAAATTTCACTCAACACATTGATAAAGACTATCTTTGTTGTAATAAATACTATATTAAAGTTAGTAATACTGGAGATAAAATTTAAAAATGAAAAAGATCCATATTTAGTTTGTAACTGCTTTTAATTTTTTAGAATTATTTTATACAGAACACGAATATATTTTTATTTATTTACTCAAAATTCAAAAAAACTATACAAAAACATTATTGGAGCACTTTATTATATCTATAATAACGAAAAAACGACATTTGATACCGTAAAATAATACAAAACAACAAAAAAACATATTATTTCTAGTACGATTACATCTGTATCGATAAAAACTTTGTTATCGTTAATTGTTTATCTTTGTTTGTTTCCACAAAGGTCGTTACGCTCTAAATCCTAACGCGATGATGTTTTCCGAATATTTCTTGAGTTAGAGTTTCATTTCTAGCGTAATATTCAACGCAAATGGTCATAATCTTCGCCGCCGAAATCAGGAATAAACGTAATTGCGGTTACAAGGGACGTAGCAGTTATTACCTTCAGTGGCAGCTTCTGTGTGGGGGTAAATGATCTGATAAACCCATTAACCGCATTGATGGTATTAAAAGTAAATGTGTTTGTGAATATTATGTAAATTAGTGATTGTTTTCGATCGAAGAAAATTATGTTTTTGAAATAATGATTTTTTAACGATAAGATTCTTGGTTTCTGGGTATACCACAACTAATAAAAACAGTGTATCTAAATAAACTGTATTGTAATTTATGTATTATATATACATGCCTATATTTTCTGTCATAGCCCAAAGTATATAAATACAAGGTAGTCTCAATAACTCCTTGCGTAATCATCGTTTGCGCGAGAATTAGTATAGAAAAAATAGATTTTTCGAACACAATAATTCCTTTATCTACGAAAATTGGTACAGAGATAGTTTGTTATCTATACTTTAAGAAACCAATGAGTGTAGTTGCCATTTAAAAGTTATTTGCGTAAAAAACAATTTTCGCCCATTTCATCCCCCGCAAAACTATCTTTGCACACCTTGGTCGACTACACTCATCGGTTTTTTAATGTGTAGGTATAAAACTATCTCTATATCAATTTTTGTTGATAAAGAAATTATTGTGTTCGAAAAATTAATTTAAAAAATAATTTGTCTTTTAACATGTTATTTATTAGAAATTATCAAATATTACAAAATGATTGATCTATTTTCATAATGGGGGAGGGGGGGTTATTAAGACATGTTTCTTAATTTAATTAATTTGCTGTAATTAAAAAAATCACATTATCTTTTTAGATAAATACACTGTAACAATTATAAACACAAAATGAATCCCCGTATATGTTGAATCAGATAGCACCATTGCTTACTCCATATAGGATATCTACCTGGGTATGGGAAACCAGTAACATTATTAACTGAATAACCGCATTTAAATCAAATATAATGGTTACGCTATTATCAACGTCAGCATGCCTGTATTAGTGTGTACAGTCTAGGGTCATGTAAACGCAAAGGTTTAATTAATGTACTATAGGTAAAAAGGTTTTGTTTCTTGACTTATAGACGTTATAATGTGATTATATTGACCTTTTTGGACCGTAATCTCGTTTGCGTGATTTTGTAAATAGGTTTTATTTGATGGTGTTAGCTGCAGATTTTCAAAAAGTAAATACACATGGTATTCTACGTATTTTACATCAACGAAGTCGCCTACAATTCGTTGACATTTTATTTTTATTTTAACTCAAATATTTTTGGAAATATGATTTTTTAAATATTTTTTTATCATCATTAAAAACATTAACTAAATAAAATTATTTCAACCTTTTTCGTGCATTGTTTGAAAGTTTGTACTATTTTTAATTAATTAATTTTTTTTATCTGTTAAACAATTAATTCTTGTCATCTTGTTTTTGATTTTAAAATAAACTTAATAAGAAATTTTTTTCAAAAAGAGAATATTATTTTTATAAATACAAATTGTAAATAAGTATATATATGTTTTTGAAAAGACCATTTATTAATGATTAATATCTAATTTAATATGTATAAATGTAAGGAGAGAATATAATTTTATATCAGAAATGTATAAAAATGGAAAAGACTAGAAAAATCGAACATTAAAATAAATTTGACAAAAATATAGAATTTGTACTGATTTGCATTTTTATTGGATTTGTGGTCGGTAAATGTGAAATGACAAATTTAAAAACCATCCACGATTCACTGTGACATATTTGATTGAATATATATGTATATATATACATAATGTATGCAAGTTAACATTATACAGGCTAGTTCATAAGTTATATCTTATAAATTAAATCATATTTATTTTAATTATTTTGAACTTCAATTCAAAATAACGCTATTGAAGCCAGTGTACTCCGCAAAAATGAGCTCTGTAGTCAGCGTATCTTAAATATTGCCTTAAATAGTATTTAAATTAATCTAATCCAATATCTGTTTGTTGTACTACAGAAAACATTGATTTTATAAATTAAAAAAGTATAAATTTATGTGGCATTAGATATTGTCCCATTTCCCAACTGAAACATATCCAATAAAATTGATTGTCGGTAAATTCAATGAGAAAAACAAAGCAGTTCATCTAGTATTGGGAAAAAGGAATGATAAAAGAAAATGGAAAAGCGTATCTTTACTTCTCGTATAATTCTAAATCAAATCCCATGTATAATTATAAAGAAAACGAACCGGAAATATATCACGTAATTCCATTATATCCGTTATACGATAACAAATGTTACAGTTGCTATATTTGTTATTAAGACATTCTTCAACAGTTTGAAATTTGTATTTGAAATGAAACAGAGAGTTTTCAACTATTCGTTTTTGGTGTAATTGAATATTTAGTTTTTTCTAATACATAAATTTGAGTTTTAGTATTTAAATTGTATATATTTTTGCGATTCCTGTATTCTAAATATCCTTTATTTTTATATTATTTATTTTTTATTTCGTTGACGATAATAAATTGAAAAAAAAAATTATAATTTAGAAACAGTACCAAATCATTTACAATTTAAATGAAGTTATTTACCCATTGTCAAATAATTAAACATGAGGTTTTGAATTATCAATTATAAATTAAGCGATTCTTCCAACAGATAAAAAAAGAAGATGAAGAAAAAGTGAACATATAATATTGTATTTAACTATATGTAAATCGTAGAAAGGAAAAACTGTAATGGGAGAGCGCTGGCTGGTAGAAATAGAAAAAAAAGTCAATTGTTTCCATGGTTACCGTTAGAATAAAATGCTTTTAACACAAAGCTTGGATTAGGAAAGTTTATGGATTTATAATAAGCCACCATGTCCATTATACGAAACTTTGGCTAAAAACCGGTTATTTCATAGACATGACTATGCATTTTGTACTACCGTAAAATGTACAATTTGGTTCACATTAGTGAAGTTACACCCAATCAATACTTTTATTTTTTTTACATTTATGTTTAAATAAAGACAAACATAGACCCAATCGATCTCACTCTATCTCAGTGACCTTCAATTATTTTAAGATCCGAATGATACGCCGCTGACTTTACGGAGCACATTTTTTCGGACTACATTGGTTTCAAAATTAGATAGCGTGTTATAAAAAAAGCATTCTACAGGTTTTTGTAATTTTTTTGCGGGACAGGTTTTTAACATTTAGTTATCATCACTCCAGTTATTTTATATCTGGTTGATGTACACAGATTTGCTAATTTCGATACCAGACTACCTAATTAGTGAAGTTATGTACTTTCTAGACTAAAATAGTTAGTTATATGTATATTAAATGTATTTGTCAATATTTGTCAATAAATAACAACGTTATATAATAATAATAATTTATTATTGAAAGACCACATGATACGATATAATAATATAATACGTTAACATATTTATATAATCAATACATATCAGACCATATTAATATAACATACATGTTTACATAAATGTTAATATTAATATTAATAACACTCAGCGATGCTGTGTGGTTACTTTAAATACAAACACTGATTAAGTCTAGAAATTACAACAAACATTTATTTTATTTTATTAAAACTTTGTAGCTAATATACATATACAGGATGTCTCGTAAACATAGTTGTTGAAGACATTAAAACAATCGCTTTAGATAGATTAGATTTATTAAACAAAAAGCCATTGTTTTAATATCCTCGACAACTCCTGAAAATTTGTCGGTATGTTTATGGACAACCTGTAGGTGTAATAAATACCAGCTGATAAAAACATTTCAAATAAAAACGGTATTTTTTTAAATAGATTTATTTCATTTTAAATTTTCAACAAAACTTTTCATTTTAAATCCAATTTCACGTACAATTATAGAGAAAATGAACCAGAAACAAATCAAGTAATCCCATTATGTCTGTTTTACTGTAATAAATATTAAAGTCTCTATACATTCTGTGATATGTATGTATTAATGCAGACATTGACAAAACGTCTAATGGCATTCATTGATTGTTTCAATGTGACATTGGATTTAATTATACTAATTTTAAAATACATACATACATATATTTATTTTTGCAAATGTATGTACGAATGCATAATATTTAGTTATTGTATTTATATGTATTTAACTATCATCTATTATCGCTATTGTATGTCCACATAGATTATATTTGTTGTAATTAGTATAATACTTATTGTATTTGCAATAGGCATGATACCTAATTTAAAAAAACTATTTTATGATGATTGTCTCCTATTTCCAAAAAAATACTTATTTCTACAGAAAATAAAGTTTTAATCACAAAAATTGACTCTTTTCAAAAATTATGAATTTGACGCCAAAACGCTCGCAGGTGTCATGGCGTATTTTTGACGTCATGCCTATGAAAAGACTCCTTGTCAACAATAATAAATCCTTGTTTCATCGCTAACGCTCGGTTTTAGTTTTGGTAACACAAAACCGAACAAATTGATAATTTAAAATCACAAAATAATTTATAAAGAGTGCAGATATTAAAACAAAAATGATGTTTACTTAGGCGTGACGTCATCCACTCTGACTAGTGTTTTATCTAACATGGCGGATTGTATTTTGTGTTTTTATTTTAACAAAAATCATATTAATCTCACTTTTAATATATAGAATCTTTTTAACCAGTTTCATTATTTAAAATCATAATTTCAGTGATACTTTGTTACTGGCAGATTGTGTTCTTTACGAATTGCGCACTATAAGAATGGATTTACCATGTTAAAATCTATAGATAAAACATTAAGCTACTTTAATTTCAGGCACGTGTCAAGTTCTATTGATAAATCAATAAAAATATCGTATTCACTAATTAGACGTTCAAGTATCAACATTAAAAGTGGTGTTTGAAAGAAACAAACAACTAGAATCAGCAATAATTTTGTCCTATATACATCAAATGAAATATCAAGAGTACATAAGTTTACTACGATTGACTCATTAGCAGAATCGCTTTTTGTTATCATCCTGTAATTAACTATGCAGTCATGGGCGTTTCGTTTCTGGAGTGTAAGGGGGCATAAGTCACCCAGGCTCTAAATCATCTGGGAGGAGTTCAAAGCGTCATTAATATATGTAGTTCTTAAGAAAAAAAGGTCATCAGGGCAATTGACAAGCAAAAACATTATTCAAGGGTCACTAGTCAAATTCATAGTCATAACTTGTAGAAAGAGGGTAGTAAATTATAAGTTGCATCAGGACGACTTTGTTCTTGTGTAAATGTTGTAAAAAACGAGAAAACTATGGTAATAAATTAATTATGAGATAGATTCTTACATGAACGGAATAATTGATTAACATAGACATTAGTTGTTGAGACGTGTGTTAGTGAATTATGCAGATCTTGATTTTATAGTAATTAATAATTTATGTTAATCAATATGAATAAATTAATAATATTATTGCTTTAATTAGTTGAGGTCTTAATGAAATTTTGAATTACGTACTGAAATATTTAATTAATTTTAAATTAGTTTAATAATATGTGTATATAAATAATTAAATACTATGGAAAGTTAGAGTGAAACAATAATATAATGATTTTATTAAAATGTATTATAAATAAATTGTTATAAAATTGAGTTTGATATAGGTGCTATTATTGTTTATTATAAAAAAAATTGATTAGTACATTTTTATTCATTTCTTATTTGAATTTTATTAGTGTGCATTGTGCATATATAATAAATGTTTATTTTATATACACAAATTTAACAATATTATTATTTATTAGATAGATATAATTAAAGTTTTATTAACATATCCGGTTATTATTTTTATTATTGACTTATTATAATAATTTTTGTTTCCCATGGCCAACTTGAATTTTATTATCATTTAGAATGATTTTAAAAAGAAGTAAGTACCTATTGCAAGTGTCATATTATTGGAACTTGGAACGTAGAAAAAAACTACGTTTAAATATGCCAAAGATATTTTTGTGGCCCATATGAAAAAATTAAGTGGTAGATATACTCGTATCTAAAAACACCATAAGTCTGAATTTACTTTTTTTCAATGTACTATGGGCTTCAGAAGTCGTCTGCCACCGTAAAGGTCAGAATCTCTCACAACAGATTCTAAAATATTAAGATAAACATCATCGGTTATCTTTATCTAGGACAGAGCTTATATAGTTACATCATTTTAAATAAAAAAAAAATATACGTCTATTTCATTAATTAATTTTATATCAAGTTTAACATATTTAAATACTAAAATTCGGAATAGCAAATATTTATTGCCACAAAATTTATATAAGTTTCAATAGATTACATATGAGTACTATAAACGAAGAATACTTCTTTATCTAGAAAATGAGTTTCATTTTCAATATTTGCCTTTGTTTGATACATGGAGAAATGATTTAAATATTATAATAATCAAATGGTCGACCACTTTTGCATACAACTTCTCTTGATCAAAACATAGTATGTCATAATACTCACTCTTGCTTTACAAATAATTCATCAAATTTAATTAAATCTCTATCTCTTATAGTTACTGAAATCCTCATTGTGGTAAAGTTATTTGGGATACCCTATATCATATCTCAATAACATGCAACTTGCACGGATTTTCAACTCACTGCATAATAATGAATTGGATTTTTTTAACGCCACTAAATTTAATCAAAAACAAATTGCATCCCATGCAAAGTAAGTTCTCATACAGCATCGCCCCGACCGCAACTGCACCAAACTTACATACCACGTACATACATTACAAATCGTTTCATTTTAAAATGTACATGAATCACGACCAAGAGTACGCTTCACTACGTTTGAGATTACTTGCGCAGAAATCCTATTTGTTAGACTCGTAAAACATTACCGAGTAAAATAAGAATACTGATTGTATCAGGAAGTGAATGGGCTAGATCGAGACTTAAATATATCATCCGTGTTTTATTGAACGAAAGCGGTAGGAAAATGTAAATGAATAAATAAGAAGAAACAGAAATTGTAATTATATGTATAAGCGGGATTTCAAACACATAATATATTTTTTTCTAAACTTTTGAACTTGACTTTTACAATTATACTAATTTATATAAACGAAGAAGAATAAACATAAATGAATTATATAAATAACTAACTATTGAATTAGATCTTTTTATTCTAGATAATTCTTTAATACATTATATTTTTTACGGTTTAAAAAAAAAAGAGCACGCTGGCGGTAAACTTTTTTCTGTGGTTCTGCAGGGGGGGGGGGGGTATCGAACAAAATTGTGTACATTTATTTATTTATTTTAAAATACACGCGAGTGAAGTCGCGGATAACTGTTAGTGTTCAAACCTATCTGACAGTTCTCTTTAGTTTCATGAAGTGTTTGACAATTTTCGCGCACGCGTGGTATGTAAACACCAACGGTATTAAAACAGTGGCTATATTATGGATATTATTTTGTACGGTCAGAGTCGCCAACTGTGTTACAATAAGTTGAAGTATCACTGCTCTAAATTCCATTGTTAATACTATCACAGAATTAATACCCCATTTGAAAGTGCTTGCTAGTTAGCAAATTTGATGGATTCTTTATATTACCGTACATAATATGTTCTGAAAGTTTAGGTTGGAACCCTCCGATAAACAATATGAATCACATATGTGAGTTTATTAGAGGTTTCAAACTGTTTCTTTTATAATGTATTAAGTTGTTATGTATTCATACATAAGGTACTGACACTAGTCTTGGATACAACCCCAGTAATGGCAATTTTTAAATTAAATGTACTGAATTAGAAATATTTGTTGATATTTGATTACTACCATTTCTGAATATTAATCTATATACATTTAACTGTCTTACAGCGTGATTTGATGACAATTGGCCAATAGGTGTCAAAATGGTGGACATGTAAACTAATTATTAGTATAATTTATTTATTAATTATTATATTATCATAGCAACCATTTTACATTATTTTATTTTGTAATCATTAGCAAGTGTCCATCATTACTGGTTTTACTTTATCCATTACTGGAGAAAAAACATAAACAAAATAAAAGGCTATAATTTAAAAAACAAACTATATTTGCGGACTTTGGTAGTTAAATTGATTAAATAAAGAGTTACTTGTTTTATTAGTAACATGAGTTCATGAGAATTACAAAGAAGAAGCCCGTCAATCACAAAAACAGTAAACCTTGTTCTTATAGCGACTATAACTGGTGCCAGTATATATTTACTACGTACGTACATTATTTCATACAAGCTGCATTACATACATTTTCTAAGCACGTACTCCTACAATACAATCTTTATAAACATGCATATTATATTCCTTTAACGTAATAACCACATTGGCAACAGCTTTGAGTTTTATCTTACATTTTAACTGAGATTGTGTCTACAACAGATTCTCATGGATTCTGCAAGTCATAAACTACAGTTACAATTAAAAATAAGTAAAACACAACGTTTATATTAAGTATAAATAATTTAATTATAATTATAATAAGTTAAACATTAAAGGATTCAAATCGTGTTCACCTCAATTATATATGTATGCATGAACTAAAGCATCACAGTGACACCACAAATTGAAACAATTAGCATGATATTCGATAAAATATCTTGCTGGTTGATATTCCAAATAAGTTAGACTTTTAAAATAAATCAAATAAAATACCACACTGTTTTAAAAGTGTATGAAAATGTATTAAAAAATTCTTTAGTTTATTAAAAAATATAAATTTAACTACTCAATTATTATGTCAATAATTACACATTTTGTCGTCCATTTTGTGTTATAAAATATTCAGTTACAAAAGCGATTAAGTCATCTGTGCGTCCAATTACTAATTTGTGTACCGGAGTATTTAATTAACCAATAAATTATTTTTTCTCTTTCCCATTCATCTGTTTATAAAACATTTATTTGGTCATCTGTTTATTAAGTGGACCTAACTCATGTATAAATTCGAAACTGTGTATTAAATAATATATGTATTTGTTCCTAATTAAGGTGTGTGTACATACAAACATTCGTATAATTTGAAATAAATTAATTATGCGAGTGCAACATATAATTAAATTACATGTATAATTATATACATATATGTTATACAGTTTAAATAATAATAATTAAGCTTGATAAATAATAAATCGCTTCAATATATGTATTTAAAAAAAATATATGTCCATAAAAATTAAAGTCAAGTCTAATTAATTAATTATTAATTTAGGAAATATATATTTGATGCTATAATTGATTACATTACAAGGGTATTTCACCTTCTATATTTAAATATCTGAAAGAATATTATGGATTGATGGGCTTTTTTTGTAGTTCTCATGAACTTATGTTACTGATAAAACAAGTACCTCCGCAATATAGTTTTTTTTTTTAAATTATAGCCATTTATTTTGTTTATGTGTTTTCTCCAGTAATGGATAAATTACAACCAGTAACGGACTATTGCTAATGATTACAAACTGACGAGTACTACGACACAAAAGTTATAAATAAAGAATTGTGAAATTTGAAACAATGTAAAGCAAATGCTATGATGAATTAGTTTAAATGTCTATCATCTTGACATCCATTAGCCGATTGTTATCAAATTCAGCTATTTTACAGTAATTAAATATCAACAAATATTTATAATTAAGGACATTAATTAAACAAGAATCCAAAATTGGGGTATGATCCAAGACTGGTGCCAGTATCTTTAATAATAATTGATTCTAGATAAAACATTTTTTAGTTACAGTAAAATGTAATAAAAATGTAAATGTAAGAAGCAAAATGTAAAAATTTAGAAAAATGGGATCAAAGTTTTTAATGTTTTGAGGTACATTACTGTGCATTACTTATTACATACCAAAACTATAACCTTTACTGCCTTTTTGTTTTGAAAATAGAATATTTACTGCTTTCTCACTTTGAATAAGTATCCAAATTACGAAAGGCAGTAAACTAAAAAGGTTTTTATCTCGTTAGTCAACCATATTTTATTAGGGAATCGTTTATAGAAATCAACAGTACCAAAAACTAAAAAAATTAAATAAATTATAGTTTTATCTACAATTACATAGTGCGTTTATTACTGTTTATATAGTAAATAAATTATTCTACGTCTTATTTTCTTGTATTTTAGTCGATATTTGTATGACGAGTTGAAGTTCACTGCAGAAAATTTCACTACAAAATTTTGAATTTTTGATTTCGTTAAAAGTATGTTAATTATATAGAAAATGACGTGAAAAGTTGAAATTTATATTTATAGCCTCTCAAAGTTTTAGTTGTTTCAAATTTTTGGAGAAAAATGGCCATAACTTTTAAACGGGTGGACGGAGTGTTAAAATCTATACAATGACATGTATAATACTTGAAAATGTGACAACAAATTTTTGGTCGAGTTTTAAGGTATTATATATGTATTTATATAGATTTTGTATGTTCCAATATGTAAGAAAATATACTATGTAAGTGTATAGTAACGAAAACTATATAAAAACAAATACAATTTCTCCCGTTACTGTTCAACTATCAGCAATATCCGGTGTAAAATTATTTCCACGGACCGATACTAATTTATATAGGTAGGTACCTACTATAATAAAAACATATATTATAAAACAACAACCACGACGGATATTAAACTTGTTGGTATAAAGCAGTGTATGTTATCATATTTTAAATCAATAAAAGCACATAAACCTTATACATCAAGCATTATTTGTGCCGTATATCACATAAATCCATTGTTATTTGCGTTTGATTGTTCTAATTAAATTTATCCATAATTTATATCGATAATGGAAGCTAAAACTGCTGTTTCCTGTATGCCATTATACTGTGTTAGTTATATAGCGTGTATGTATGTATGTTCAAAAATTCTGTATATTTTCGTTGGATTTGTCTGATGGGTGTCATTTTGTAAAAATGTTGAAAAAATCATTTTTGTATGTAACATGTTGTGTTACCAAAGTGAAAAAGTGTAGAAACATAGCGTTTTATTTATAAATGGGTGTGTTGATGTTTCCGTAGACTGGTGATGTATATTTGGTGTTATTTTAGAGATATCATTTAAAAAAAATTGATATGTTTTTACACGTCAGTAAAGACTATACATTTTTAGTGAAAAATTGGCATATTTATATTAAATGGTGGACCAATAAAAGCCCTGAATTATAAAAATAAAGTTTTTGAGACTTTTATGATAGGAAAATTAATTATCAAAAATATGTATTAGATTCCGAGTGGGGTATCAAATACAACCTGACGGTTCAAGGAATTTAAATATGTAAACGTTTTCTTATTATTAAAATTTTCGCTTAGTTAATTTAAAAAAATCGTAAAAACATTGTCTTCAAAATCGGTATATACACGCAGTATGAAATTACGTGTGAACATCGCTAAAAAATGTAAAAACATGAATCTCCTCCTTTTTAAGTCAATTAGAAATATAAAATCTGCCAGATTCGTAATTGATGAAACTAAAAAACCACATTATTCTGTAGTTAGTAATATATAAAAAAATCCATAAAAACCACTATTTACGTAAGAAACAAAAGTTAAGTACCTATAGTGACATTAAGTTATAAAAAATAAGTAATGATTTGTAGATATAGCTACAGAATGGTACAAGTGAACAGTGCATTATATTAATCATTGTGAGAAGTAAGAAATTCACAAGTCATCTATTTTGTTTGTTTTCTAAGAGGAGAATTTTCGTTTTCTTACCATAACCTTATCGTACGGAGACTGTAGAAAATTGCAGTGGGACATGCTACCACATCCTTTTTATTTCACTGACTTGGCATATCTGAGTTACCATTTGTATATACTGTCGAACAAGTTTTTAAACGAGAAAAAATGTCAACGACAATAATGAAATTATTGCATGCGAAGAAAACTGAATTATGGTTAGAATATTTTAAGTAAAAAAGTTGATAGATCGAGCAAAAGTATAATAAGATTTATTACTTTTTACATGGAAAAAGTGATGTGAAAAAGTTAAGTATTTATGTGATTATTTTTTACTATTTTTACGTCTTATTTTGGTGATTTCTGTCTTTGTAAAATTACATATATACATATTAATATACCGTTTCAGTGAACCTGGGATTTGTTCTCAAGAAAAAGTTGGGTCTAGAAAACAAGAATTATTTAGATGCCGTAACGAAATAAATGTCAAAATACGGTTTTTAAGAACGTATAATAATAAAACCATTTTAGTAATATCCTGATAATGAGTCCTTTAAGCAAGCCTTGTTTTGCTTTTAACTTGGTAATTAATTAATTATTAATTAATTAGACAGATTAAATGGCAGATCAAAATTGTTTCCAATTTATAAAAATACGATAGTGAAAGTTTCGTGCAAATCGGTTTAAATCTTTCTGAAATTAGCATTAATGATAACAAAATGATAAGTATTACAGCACAAAAGATATAAAAGAAAGAAATGTAAAGTAGTTGCTATGATAATATAATAATTAATAAATAAATTATACTAACAATTACTTTAAATGTCTACCATTTTGACACCTATTGGCTGTAAGGCAGTTAAATGTATATATCAACAAATATTTCTAATTCAGTACATTTCATTAAAAAATAGCTACTACTGGGGTCATATCCAAGACTGGTGCCAGTACCTTATGTACTTATAAAACTTATCAAGTTTTACTTACTATCTATGAATAGATTCTTTAATTCAAACAGGGAATGAACTTTTATTTTCAATATCTTTATAATCAATACTTCAAAGAATGGCAGTACTTATATTGACAACAAATATTGTTTTGACTTTTATAAATCAACTAAAAGAGCAATAATTACTCTTTGTACAAAAAAAATATCAGAAGTCGATAAAAAAAAAGAATAATTAGACTAAATACATCTAAAGATACAACATTCATCTAGGGTGGGTAATCAGTGTACTAACAAAAAACCGACTCGTTTTTGTTTTTATGAAAGAAAAGCAATACGGATTAATGTAAGCATGGTACATCAGCGAAAGATCAAATACTACCGCATTTAAACGATTTAACGAAGTCATTCAGATACCAAAGTATCGCAATTTATTTTCTGCTTTTATAAAAGTATATTAACGAATCTTTGAGAAACTTTTTTGTTTGTTTGATTGATGTTTATTGAACAAAAATATTTTATGGAAATCGGGTTTGTGGGTTCTCTTCAATAAATAACAATCGTTTTTAAGATTTAAATTATTTTTTATGTGTATACTAAATATGGAAAATAAATATTGTTATACTGTGTATTGTAATTTATAAATGGGGTAGATGGGGTAAGATGAGGACACGGAGTAAGACGGTATAGAGTAAAGGTACCTTATTTATCGTTGTATTTTTTTTAAAGCCATAATGGATACCACGGGACTTTCTTATATATGATATACTGTGTATGTGTATTTACTTATACAAAACACATCTTTTTGCGTAACTGATAAAAGGAATGAATAAATTAATTGAAGGAAATTATAGAAAATTGTGTTCTATATTGGGTATTTTTTTAAAGACTTTCCAGCAGATTATTTCCAAAATAACGAATTTTAAGAAAAACATATTTCGGACAAAAGTTTTATGGCTTCAAGGGCGCTTAATATTGGCATTATGGGGTGACCTTAGAAAGGTCACCTTGATGGGTTTTCAGGTTCAACTTTTCTTTTTCAAATCTTAACCCATATTTTTTGCAGATTCGTAATTTAAGGGAAAAAATAAACACCTTTTGTCTAAAACATTTTTGGAAATGTCGATTTTTTATGATATGGATATTTTTTTACTCGAAAACTATTTAAAAAATAATTATAAGAGACAAGAAATACTTGTTTAAGCAAATTCATTGCTTGATTCTAATTCTATTTTTAGTAAAACATTATTGAAAATAATATGTATTTACGTTTTGAAAAAAAAATTAACCTAAAAACCCGTCAAGACGACGTTTTTATGGTTACCCCCAAAACGTCAATATTTAGCACCCTCGAAATCATGAAACTTTTGTCTGAAACATTTTTTCTAAATATTCCTTATTTTAGAAATAATCGGTTGAAAAGCCTTTAAAAAACACCCGGTATAGTTTACTATACGCGGCATATTTATAATAATGTAGTACATAATAACATAAGAAACAGTACCTTTCAAAATCAGTTACCTTATCAAAAATACATTTTATATAAAAAGATGTCGACATGAAAATACAGTATGTGAAATTACAGATGGTAATGTAAAAAAATGTAGACATGTTCAAATCCCTAGAGAAATCTGAACTCATCTCATTTTAAGAATATCTTTATTTCAGTATATCCGCGTATGTCATGTTTCTTATTTATACTTTAACCTTTCAAACAAAATATCAAACTTAAAATACGGAAGCTGAAAACCCGATTCAGTGACAATTTAATGTCAAATACTCTTTTGCAATTTATTGGTTCAATCCTTAAAATGTTAAAATAAGTAAGTACATATAACAACAGCAAGAAAATTTTAAATTTCGGGCACAATAATAATAATAATAATATAATATTTATTATATTTGAATCGTCTAACAATGGGATACAAATGGTCAAAAAACAGTACATAAAATAATTGTATGATACATTAAAATAATTAAACAAAAATATATAATATAAATAGTTACACAAAATACTATACCAGATGAGGTGACAGTTCTGAAACAGTAATAAATCACACAAGAACTAATTATAATTATAATGAAAAAAAGTTGTTCTGTGTTTCAGAATCGTATCACCTCCTCTGGTATTATAGTGTTTAACATTGTTAATATTTCTTCTGAAATAACCATTTATGAACATTGTTGAAAGAAGTTCGTAGATATATAATTATATATGCCATATATTGTTAACATTTTGTTTTCTTTAAAACAACTATGACATATAATGATAGGAAGAATTCTCTTCTGTATTATAAATATTCTATGCATATCACCAGAACGTCCCCCATATTTGAGTGTTGGATACACATATCCATAGTATACCATTATTAGGTTTTTTACGTCAAAGAAGTTATTTTTTAATAATTTAATGTTATAATAAAAATAATTCAATTTTTTACTTACTAGGTTTAATTGTTGAATACATTTAAAAATGATGAGTTATCAATGAGTTAATGTAATTAAACTATTTTCGTTTCAGTATATAAATATATAAACATACTATTTTGACACATCTGCAGCACCGTCTTTGTGAACTACTGATATAGGTAGTGTCTGCAGTTTTCATATAACAGACACGAATGCAGTGCATTGTCACGTATTCCCGTGCACTGACAGTTAGGTGGAACAATATTGGTGTAGTGGCATTTTTCAAGAATGACAGAAAAACTTGGAACGATTGACAATCGCAGACCGTGTTCTATTTATAAGATGCGGTCTTGGAAAATTTTGTTTCCCAAATGTAAACAAAGAATTGAGGTCGGTTTTATTTTATCCATATGTAAACCTATCTGTTATAAAGAGATAAATCCTGAGTGACTCATTAATACCCAAACGTAGAAATGTGAAATTGTGGTATCAGCACCCAATGTGAAAGGAATTTCAGAAATTTATGATGAGAGAAACAGCGTGTTTAACTTTATTTTTATGCGTTTGTCTACAAACTGCTAATATTATAAAAGTTAATTTCAGGTAAAGAGCTCTTGTGTTAAAATAAAATTACACATTTCAAA
This sequence comes from Sialis fuliginosa, assembly GCA_961205875.1. Taxonomy (NCBI): domain Eukaryota; kingdom Metazoa; phylum Arthropoda; class Insecta; order Megaloptera; family Sialidae; genus Sialis; species Sialis fuliginosa. Next base: position 11,301,531 of record OY540818.1, on the reverse strand, counting down.
GTCTAACGCTAATAAGAATTAAAATGTTCCAAACTTACAGTAAAAATGGTATATGATTTTTTTATAAATTATGTTTATAATAAATATATAATAAAATATCTACACAGTATAGTAAATATCTAAAGAAGTTTATCTATTTTTTCAATGTTGTTCATATAATTAATTAATAGAAAAATACTGCATAATTCTAGCAAGTAATTATTTTTGACATTCCTTTAATTAAATTATAAATTTCATAGTACCACAACTAAAATTCTACTACATTATAGCTGATAAATTTACTTTGATTATAGATTTTTATTCTTTTTTAATTAATAGTAAATTTTTGCAAGTGAAATGTTTATTTGGTAGATTTCGATACTATGTAAAAACAATGAAGATAAAAAAATGTTTTCCACAACTGTTGATAAGGAACAATGTTTACCACAACTGGAAGTAACATTTATGAACAAATGAATTTCATAAATCAAAACACAAATCCTATGGAACCATAAACTTAAATCAAGTTTGATAATTTAATAGTAAATTATTAGCCAGTAAATGGCACAAATTACAAAGCAGAAATAAAAACAAGACGTCGTTTTTTGTTGAACTTTCTTCATCAGTTCGCCGTACAAGTCGTTACGTAAACCTTGAAATTGTACACATTATGTGTGTCTTTCTCCAGTCTAGAATAAACGTCAGACCTTATGTGCAGCATAACATTCAAGAGAAATGGCTACAAGCCGCGAATAAATGTTTTAAAAAGATTGTCGTTGAATTGCAATGTGCAGAAAATATAATGTTGTCATGTCTGCTTTCTGTTACATTTACTTTTATTTTTATATGTCGGTGTGTTATTTTAATTAAATGTTTCAAATTAATTAAACAACCTTTAATTTCAACTATAAAACATGTTTTAAAATTAAATATAATTATTTAGTTAGTACAAATTAACTCATTTTATATTTTTGTTACAATATCCTGGAGGTATAGAATTAATTTTTTTTTATAAATAACATTAATTTTTAATTATTAATGTTTATCTTTTAACATTATCAATTAGTTAAGTTGTAATTAAAATAGTTATCTTTAGATACCTTTGACATTTGCACAATGGACATAAATGTAGGGTGAGGATTTTGCCTTCAGATCTGTCAGGACTGGAATTCGAACAGTACGGTTAGGGTAGATGGAAAGTGTTTCGGGTCAGCACATTAGGAGAGCTAGTACTTACCGAGCTAGAAAAGAGACATATGAAATAACTTCTACTTTCGCCATTAAAATGGTTAATTTCTACTGAATATAAACCTGCATTTTGTTACCCGACATGCGAATGAAAAAAATATTAGCTAAACTTTAGCTCTATGGTGCTCTTGAAAAATAGGGAATAGCACAATGCTCGGTTAAAAATGCACTCAATTTCGTAGTATATGGGATACCCACACAATAGACATGAATATAGGATTATTTTAATTCTCGAAGCGCCACGTGTAATTATACTAGCTATTAAATTATTCTAACTCGGGTGTAGATGAATATTGAATGAAAAAAAATTCATGAAACCATTACATGCAGATAGGTACGTATAAAATAAAAATACCAACTTTACATAAAATAAGGTTTTATGAATGTATATTTATTTGCTGACTCAAAGAAAACAAGTGTACAGTTGTTATTCGTTTTACTTTGAATATACTTCAGAAAGGAATTCAGATAAAATCGATTATCCTCTGTCGTATTGCAGCTCAAAAAAGAAGAAGAAATATAGCTTGTAACAATTGAAGTGCAAATTTTTAATAGACTACAAAATATCGGAGGTGCGAAGAAATATCATAAGTGAAAGAAAATCAATAGTTTATCTTAAAACCGGATGAATACAGACATGGGTAAAGTTGGAAATGCAGAGAAGGTTCTGTCAAAATATACACGCCAAGGAGTTGATATCTCTTGATCAAGTGTTGAGTTTAGAATAACTTACTAGTATTATGTACTTTTCTACTTTGCAAAAACTTCTACCGAGGAAACTTGAATATTTTTGTTCTTATTGTACATTCTATAGTTGCAAATAATGAATGTACTTTTATAATAGGTGTATTTACTGTAAAGGAACTGGAATTTGTGATATTAAAAATTAAGAACTTCAAAGAAATGTATAAAATGTAAGTAAATATATATAGTTTTGTGTTTTATTATACATATGAAATATATTTGTTGTGATATAAAATAAAATACAATTTCATTTTATGCATAGAATTTTTAAAGAAAACTATAGGTAAGGCTGAGAGTTTATAACTGACAAGGGTCCAGGGGAGGATTAAGAGTTTGCTCAAGGACAAAATAGCTTATAGGGACACACACGACCTAAGCATTATAGAGTTAATTCTGTAGGGAGTTTGATTAAAACGTATTGCTTATCTTATACAAATTATAATCAGAAAAAAACAAGATATGTTATATAAAAGGTAAATTAAATAATTATTGTTTAAGAAGTATACGAAAGTCACGTGGCATTTATTGCAGATTTAATTTTAAATAATAATAATATAACGTATGTGTTAAAATATAGGTACAAAATGTTATTTTTCAAACTAAGGATATTTTAAAATATTCTATATACTTCATCATTCGTAATTTAATTATCTACGAATCATATATGTATGTAACATTTGAACTTTGTCAAATGTCAATACCTTCGAGCAATTAATTATATTATTAGATATGGCAGATTTCTATATTAAATTTGTAAACGGAACTTTCAAATAACTATTGGTTTCAAGTTTATCTACATAGTTACCTCTGTCAAAATCAGACATTGAATGAATATGTTGATTAACAAATTGTCTGTATTAGACAAAATGATGTGAGTTGAATTTATAATACGTAGATAACGACTGTAGCAACTGAATTCGATATATTTTTCAGTTAATAAAAAAATAATTGGTTCTTTCAAAAACAACGTACCATTTTCTTTGAATGGTTTCAATATATAGTGGATGTTTAGTTTAAGTTATGCATTCATTCGACAAGGAAAGATAAAGAACTAACATTGTTATCAGTGTGCTCCGAAAAAATGTGCTCCATAAAGTCATCGGCGTTTCATTCGGATCTTAAGAAAAGCAATTGTTTGGAATTATAAAATTAATAATAATCAATGTTTTTAAAAATAGTTTTGTGATAATTCATTAAAATTTACAATACATAAAAAATAACGAAAATGACTAGGCTGCAGGTTATATATCCATAAACATTCCTTATCAAATTGTTAGATACAAAAAAGACGCAGTAACGTTACAGCGCTGTCTAATATGCTAAAGCTTGGTAACTGGATGATACTTTTTCCAGCAAATTTTCGAATGTAACATTGCTAACAAGGTACAATAAAAAATGAGTCGAACCATTTTATTTTCTAGTCCATAAGAAATATTCAGGAATTCAACAAGAAGAACGAATTCATGAATATATGCGCAAGAAAATGACGTAAATAACACTACAGTTATCGCATTAATATCTGTATAAATAATACCAAGAATATGTAATGTTTTCACACAGAGGGAAAAAATGTTAACAGAGCACCGTGTGAAGTACAAGATTAAGACGGTGCGTTCTGCTGTAGCACGTAAAACTGTCAAAATGCATTATTTAGTGTGGCGGTGTGAAGTTTTGTGCCGTATATCGAAAAATACCGTTCTTTTTTACATTATTTTTGTTGCTGCTTCAGTTTCAGAACATTTGCGCGGAAATTTCATGAGTGGGTCTGCGATTGTGCGTGTGGGTGGGGTAAAGTGGGGGAAGAATGAGTGTGTGAGATTGTATATAAGAGATTAAGAGATATTTTGTGCCATCCTGATTTTTATGGTTTTCTTAAAATGGGACTAACCTACATAGGGGAGAGTCGGTTAATTTAAACTAGTTATAGCTTGAGACAAATTATTTTTTTATTTAAGTTTATAAAGTATTAATCAACACAATTATCATAAACTCCACGAATATCAACAAAATGTGAGATTGGAGCTTTGTTTCAATTTAGCCAACCGGTACTGTAAATTAGACCACGGTGTTGCTAATTTGGACTTTAATAGAATCTTTACTAAAATATACCTGTAAATAACCAATAAACAATTATTTATCATAAGTATTAAAACAAAATGTTATCTAAGCCTAAGTTATCTTAACCCTAAACTCTTTCAAATCTGACCACTCTGTACGTTAAAACCTGCTATGATCGGCTCATAAGCAACAGCCAATTATTTTTTGTGTCCTCCAAACAAAGAAGAATAAATATAACTACGTAGTTGTCTGAAGAGGAAAACATTCAGCAAAGATGAAAATTATAAAGAGGAAGAAAAATGAAAAATAAAATTTTGGGTACTATTCATTCACGTAAGTTTACAATATAGATCATGACGTAACGATTTGACAATCTTTGTAACACTTAAAGTGTGTACGTGAGTGTTTGTAGAGAACGGAGATAGATAGGAAAAGAGTGGGTGTAGGTTAGATGTAAGAGATTAAAAGATATTCTGATGTATTCGGTTTTCCGAAGATCTCTAGTTTCATCTTACACGGATGTGACGAGTAATACAATTTGTTTTTTTTGGATACAAGTTGTATGTTTAATACTAACAATAAATTAAGCTGAGGGAATGTATAGATAGTGATAGAGTAACATCACATCGGTAGTTCTCAAAATATTCAGGGGAAAGTATCTTAATTTAATATTTGATTAACATTTTTCATTGACGATGTTATTATTATTATTCAAAAGTATCGATTTTAGGTCTTTTTAATAAAAATAGTGAGTAGAATTCCTTTATATACATACATATATATAAATATAAAAATTTGACTTTCTCACGATAAAACCAAAACGAGATCAGACTCTTAGACATTTAGTTACAAATCTAATGCCCGGTATTATAAAGTATTTGCACACAAATTAGCTTCAAGCTAACGCTATCTGCTAGGAGTCAAATTGTTATGAAATTGCTTGATATTTTAAAGTATTGATAAAAAATGTATAATAATGCTATACATTTTATGAGGTACGTTTGACAGCATTTATTTTAAGTCACTGATTTCTACTTAATACGCATGCGTCATAATCATTTTATGTACGATTTCATTGGCTACATCTGAGTGGGTGTTATTTATATTTAATACCTAGCAGATAGCGTTAGCTGGAAGCGAATTTGCATTTGCACTCAAGCAAATTCTTTATAATACCGGGCATAAGACGAGAATAATTGTATTGCTGCTATAGAATAAATGTTCATAAAATATTCTTAAAAAAGTCGACCAAGTTATTTGAATTTGAGTGTGATAGAGTACTAAAAAAACGTGGCTAAGATACATAGAATAAGACCTCTTGAAACTGATAAAAATAAAATTCTTAACAAGAAGGAACTGTTGGAACATGTCCAATTTATATACAGCGGATCTACATTCATACATACGTACAGACATACATAGAACTAGTGATGTTAAATGTGGCCTGCAATGAAACACTACAGGCATGATTGCACGAACTATTCAAACTTTTAAATTTAAGGTCTTCTTGGGAAATATATTTAAGGTGTATATGTTTTGAAATTAAATGCACTTTTGGTATTACAATATTTGATATGAAGAATGTATTTGATGATTTGTGGTTGTTAAAAGTTCAGAATTTAAAATATATATGTTTTCTTATTATCCTTCATCTCGGTTGGGAGATCTCATTTCCGACAGCTCGGTAGTGAGGTTATATCTTCGTTTTATGTTGTTGGGATATTACTTGAACAAAGGATGGAGAAGGAGGTTGCTGATGGTCCGATCATAGCATGATATAAATAAACTTTTGTAATAATGTATGAAGATATAATAGAAATAATATTTAATTGAGAATAAAAAAAAGATCGTTAGTCAATACAAGTTATTGATTTTGAATCATAGGTAAAATATTTAAAAAATACTATATTTTATTTTATTTTTGATTGATATATGAAATAATCTACAGTTAAATTTGACTGAAAATCGCATTGACATTTATCAATTTTAAGCTTGATTTCCTGAAGAAAATACAACACGTTCTATTTTTTGTTCATTTTTTAGTGGTTTCTAGGGATATCAACGTTTGCCAATGAAGATTTTTCCAGTACAAGATTACTGCTTTGATAATGTACGATTTTGTGTTTATTATTGATTATTATTATGTGCATTTTGTTCTTTAACAAGGAAAGAGTTTATATAATATTTTCTTCTTCTGTTTTGTTGGTTTTATTATTCTCTATATTATTTGTAAGTTGGTATTGCTGATTAAGTCAGAGAAATTACTGAAAAAATTGACAAGGGTAATGCAGGCTATAGATAAAAATAAAACCATTAACTTAATAATTTGAAACTATATAATTTATACAGATGCTTGAAAAAATCGTGCGTTTGACAAAAAATTCCATCTTCAGAATAATTAGAAAGAAAAGTAAAAAGAAATAGAGACGACAAGTCTCGACATTTTCTCGAATTTATCACATCGTTTCTGCTGATAACACAATTTCATTTCCTTCTATATAATAATAATTTTCTCTTTCATGTTTTGAAATATATACACACATTTCTTATCAGTAAATATAGAACAAGTAGAAACAAAATATAAGATTTTGATTACTGAAAGAACTTTGTTTCTTATATTATATACGGTAGGTATATTGATTATAATTTCTATGTATTGAATTTACCAACACTCAATAAAAATTGGGAAAGAAAGCTATTGGGAATTCAATCAAAAGAAATTATGAAAAACTGTTATGATGTTACATTTTTATAGAAAGTTTAAAAACATGTTTTGACATTTTAATGAAGTTACTATTTCATAAAATATAAAGCAGGTGTTAATATGTATGACAAAATATCTCTGACACACTCTTTTATTCATATTGTATGTATTATGAAAGCTACATGCTTTAACTTTGATAGAAAGATCGAACGTTTATTGAAATTTTTGTCTATAAGAAAAACCAATAACTTCCAATACACGAGTCTTATAAGAGGGAAGTTTATGGATACATAACCTTTTGTCTTATATTAAATTATTATTAAAACATTTATTTTAAGAAGATGAATTGTTCAGTATAATATGGTTACAAAAATCGATGCAATCAAAATTATTTAAATATATTTAGTATGTATTGTAATTAGAACTGTTAAGTTAATTTGGTAATTTCCTGTAAATTTCAGGGGCAATAATTACATCAAGTACATATCAATAAGTATTTTACTATTATTTCATTCCATATCATAAACATTATTAAACCCCAATTTTTAGGCGAATTCGGTCTATTGATAATTTTGTTGAAAAATGAGAAAATTTAACTATTATATTCGATTGCATGAAACCTAAACCTTAAGTGTATAAATAAATATTCAATAATTGCAGTTTATTGGTAAAAATTGTCGGTTTACCCTATATTCTAAAACAAATATTTAATAATCCTGACAAAGACGTTGTGATGAAAGATATTCAATATCGGTTATTTTAGAAGATGCACTCACTGCATAATTAACACGAGTAAATACCTCGAAGCGAGCTAAAATTGTATCGAAGTATGAAATAATTCTTAATAACGCTATTTATTCCGATAAATTTCAAAGAAAGATAATTAACAACGTCGTATAACGATTTTAAGTGCTCTCTTTCTTATATTTGCAAGTTCACTGATTGTACAGGCATTAACACATTTGATGCGGAATTAATTTTCATTATAATTGTAATTTCTGTTTTTATTTGATTTAGACGGTTATACATAATTATTATTTTTGTTGTATATATAAAGGATGATTCAAACTTGAAAATTATTCTAAGCGAAGATTTATATGGACATCAAATTGGAAATTTTCATATTGTGATACAATTATGCAAATTTATATACGGGTTAGAATTAATAAGTTTTATCGATTTTCGATACCAACCAATAACTTTTTAGACCAGGGGTGTGTGGAGTCAAGGTGTCCATTAATTTTTATCTTCTATTTTTTTTGTTTTTTACTTTTTTCCTTATTGTTAATTGTTTGATAAAAATACAAAAATAATTTGCTATAGAACAACCGTTATGAAAAGTATTGATATAAAATAAAGCACTGCAGAGTTTTGCTTAATACAGATGTTTCAAATTTCACTAATGAAGTTTATAATCGTGTTATTTGATTAAAAAAGTTAATATAAATGTATCCTATAAAATACATAGCCAATTGAATTACTGGTACATATCAAAGAAAGAAACTATGAATTACCATTCACTTATAATTAAAGGGTATATTTATACGAACTCTTCATCTTCTTTTTAATCATAGAACAAGATTATAAACTTATTTCGTTTAATAGTATCCATATAAAGTAAAACAAAAAAACGGCTGGACCGGATTCGATAAAATTTCTTTCAGATCATATTCATATCAATATGTTTCAATTGGCTCCCCAACTAAGTCAATATCATTTTTTATTTGCGAGATTTCGTGCAGGAAAAAAATGATACGCACGTTCGTACGTACATACACACTCACATACCAAAATCTTTCTGAAAATAGTGTAAATATACCTACTATAGTGATCTTTAATAACAAATAATCAAAAAATGACTATTTTTAGACCATTATTCGAATTTCATTTTACTTAAGATTTTTTAAATAAATTTTTATTACATTTCGTATTGTATAAAAAATAGTGTTTCAATCGAAAATAGAAATTTAATATTTTTCTGAAATTCTAAACGTATTTTTTTCTTTATCCAAGAAAAAACCATCTAAATATACTTTAATATCAGGAATTTGAAAATAAACTTTCATACAAAGAAATCATCACTGAAAAACATCGACTCTAATAAATATAAGTTTTTGAACTATTGATAATATTGATATAAATTTAAGCCGCCTTGCATTCATAGATAAGGTCAACAGTATACTGTCAACAAAATCTAGAGGCATCACCAGTATACGTAGTCTATATAGAATACAAATTCTTGCTCGTCTTCGTGCCATGAATATGTAAGCTAAGTGTATTCATGTGCTACTACAAATACATATAAACATACATATATGTACTATATGTATGTACTTCCATAGTACTAAAAATTGATTTTATTTATTTGTTACTAATGCTGGGTTTCTTGATTGTTTGGATTCTACAATGTAATGTATATAGAATATTTATTTGTCCTTCCATTTGCTTCGCTTTTTGTAAACATCTTTTAGCTTGATTAATCTCTAGTGGATTTTTAAAAGTATTTATTTTTATGCTGGATAGTATACAGCATAAATGATCACGGTTAGTAATCATTAATCATGGTTTTAAAACGGACGATTAACTAATCGCCATTATCTCACGTAATCTGTTTTCTTTTTCACTTAAGTTGATATGTTTGAATTTCCGATTCTTATACAAATATTGCAGCTTAGAGTTATATCAAAGTCTGCCATGTAAATTTCCAAATGGACCAACTGGAACCCAGCATTTGCTTTTGAACATATTGCACCAAGCTAGCAACACAAACAAACTGGTAACATAAGTAGAAGAAATCTGGCATTATAGTCGTAGATTATACTGAAAAGTTAATACGCTACCTATAGTTTTTACTAAGGAATATCTATTTATATTTTATATGTACATAATTTTAAATAAGATAAAATCAACAAGATTATAAAGTAACTACATAAATTACCATAAAAAAGAAAAATATAATTTTTATGTGGTGGGTACATTACAAATTGTTTCAAAGTTGTTTCTTAAGCTGATTTTACAACCACGGTATTTTAATTTATAGTTTAAAGCTTGTTGACTTTACATAATGAAGAACGTGTATGTTGTAAATTTGTTCTAACTAGAATCGAGTAATTTTTCAAGAAGTTTGCACAACAGTGAAAGTATTCTTCACAAGATCAGTTCTTTCATAGTGTTAAATAAACGTCTAGATTGCACTTCTTTTAAAACTTTAGTATAAATAGTCAGTCGACATGTTCTTGAAAGGTGTCTATCTTTATTGGGTACTTGTCGATTATATCCCCGGTGGTTTGAAAAAATAAAATCACTAAGAACATAAAAAAATCAGTTCTACAGATAAGCAAGTGCAATGTATTATATGATAACATCAGCGACAATGTGAATAAAGTTGGTACTATTTATTTCAATATTTTAAATAGGAAATTTATGGGTAATTAAGGTATTCTGTAGCAAATTACGTTACGAAAAGGCGAAGATTTATTTGTTTTGTGTTTTTATTATATATGTAAATCATATTAATGTATTTTATTATGTATATTTATAAGCTTTATTGTACTTTTAGTTAATACGGAGAATATGGGTGGCCTGTCAGAAAAACCCAAAAGTAATCAACTCGATTTCGCCTCAATAGATTGCTCTAACTAAGGACAGTTAGAAAATAATGGAAAATGTAATACTTATATTAAAATGAATATTAAAACTAATAATACATACCTTACTCACATTGGCGCTAATCAACATAACACTTAAATGGCACTTGTCTATTTGTAGAACTGATAATTTTATGTTCCTAAAGATTTTAGTTTTTTTTAAACCGCTGGGAATATAATAGACAAGTATCCTTTATTGTGATAAATATAAATACCAAAATGTAATTAAGTTCATAGAATCAGTGCTGAAATTAATATCTATTTTCAAGAATTCGCTTTTATAAGATCAAAAAAACACCTATAGCTAAGATGTTTATAACTTTAAAAAATATATATTTTAGAAGCTATGAAAAACAAGACTGCAAGAGTTTTGCAAGCCAGACTATCATGACCTTGATCTTGCATTTGCACTAAACATTTTAATTTTTTAATTGTCTATCTGAACTAAAGAATGTATTTATTATTTTTTTAGAGAAAGAAATAACTTTCGTTTCATTGAGGTCTGGGTGTGTATTGAATACTCAAAAACAATTTATATTAAAAAAAGTTCTTGTAAGTTCCAGAAAAGTTAAACAAAGTATTTTGTCAAAAATACAATGAACATCGGTTTGACACTAAGGATATCCTTTTGATGAAACTTTTGACAATTTTTCATTACAAACAACAGTTTTGTCGATTTTATTATACTTTTTTGTTATGGCGACAATGGCATCATTTGTCGAACTTTAAAATTCATGAAAATACATAATTAATATATTTTTAGATTGATTAATATAGAAAACATTAATAAAAAATGTATGTTATAATTTATTTTTGCTCCCCTGAGTCCTGTAAAATTTTTAAAACATTTCCAAAATTCACAAAATATTAAAATGAAGAGTATAGAATGCCAAACATGTTTTTTTAGGTAATTTGTACAAATATATAACAACTGTACAAATAATAACAATATTAATGTTATTTCCGGTAAAACTAGAAATAAAAGAACATTTTTTGTATCTATATATTCTACTGAAACGTTAACAAATATTTTATTCACAAATAAATAAATAAATATACACAGTAACATAATTACCATTTCATTTTCGCTTTAAAAAAATACAGCTCGTTTCAAGATTCAAATAGTGTATTGAATTCAGATTTTTTTGTAAACTCCTTGTATAGAATATATCTAGTAAGAGAAGATTCCAGAGAATAATACCACTTCCAGAGATGGAAAGAACCTTTAAATCTGGGATTAACAGAAACAGATTGAGAATTACATACCCTGTTCTAGAGAGTGTCTTATATCTTGATACCTTATCTTTCGAAACTTGTGTAACAGTTGAAATACGATATCTGTGTTGTACATCCTAGAGTTTTCCTGTTAATAATAATTTGTATTTGACAATAACGAGTTTCCAGTTTAAATATATCTGTAGATATGTTTCGTATTATGCGTGTTTGTAGTCAAAGTATATTAATATGTTTGTTAGTGAATGTGATAGTAATAATTATTTTGAATTCTATAGAAAACGAATTGGATTTATTTTGCAGGTTGACATGGCAACGACTGGAGAAGTTTATTTTGCGCTGTTCCTTCAATACATTTTATTCAGGTCTAATATACAGGGTGGGGCATTTAAAGTGTTACAGATTTTTATCTCTGAACCATCGTATATTTGAAAAAAAAGGTTTAAACCAAAAAATGTTCTATTGTGAGGAGGTAATCGAATAGTAATATTTATTTTTTGTTGTTTATTTATTTTTTTGTGGTCTTTAAGGTTATTTGAGGATCAAAACTTATTCTACGTGAAAAACACGAATCTTTATTGAAAGCTTTTTTGAATATCCTAAATGTTACAAGATATCTAACAAAATAACTTCGAGATTTTGAATATTAAAGAATTTTTTACACAGTAATCTTTAACTTTAGAAGAGAAAAAGTACAAGATACATATTAGTACATTTAAATGATATGAAAATAAATTTATTTTATAATTTTACTAGCTGGGCCCACGCGGCTTCGCTCGCGTAGACTACGGAATTATTGTTTAGGATTTTTGAAAAATATAGTTTAATTAATTAAGTACAAACACGATTAGTTATTATTGTAATAATAATTTATCAATACCTAAATTACCTAACAAAAACGAATCAGAAGAAAAAAGTACAAATAATTTGTGTTCTGTTTAAATTTAAATGTTAATTATTGAAAACAAAATAAACACAAACGATCAGCCGAGGGACTCCGAATATCTACCGAGCGTACGCGAATCCAGTCTGATGTACTCGCTTCGATGCGGCACGACACCATACATTTAAGATATTATCTTTATAAATATATTTTAAGATATTTTCTAAACTATACTACCAAATTGGATGCTGTAAATGGCAAACTATATCTACATTAAGTACTTATGACGATGAAATCATTTATTTCGATAAGGATTAATGTTTTGCAGGTCATAAGTCCATGTAAACAAAACCCAAATATTTTATGTTTTTTTTGTAACATAAAAGCAGTCATTGTGGCTTAAATATAAAAGTTAGACATATCGTGTCGCTAACTTAATTGTAGAACTTTTGATTCTACACAATTCTTTAATACATTATTTTGTTCTATATTGAACGGTTTAGGCAGCGTATTACAAAACAGCGCGCCGACGGCAAAATTTTTTCCGACTTGATTTACTATTATCGTCACTGCTTTGTTGTTATGTTACCTAACGTAAAAAAATATAGCCTATAACCTGGCCAGAGAACGTACCTATGAATTAAAAAAAACAACTCGTAAATCGGATAAGTGGTTCTCGAGTGATAAGGTAACTAACGGACAGACAGACAGACAGACAGACAGACAGACAGACAGAGAGACGTTGAGCTTTATATATATTAAGGATGAGTATTGTATTAAAATTTTTTATTGAAACGAATTTTTGTTCAATCTATATAATTATTTCTTTATGTGACAATGAAGTTGTTCTACTGTAAATGGTATAATATTATTTTACTTTGATATTTTAATGTAAATAAATCATCTCAGATCTAAATCAAAACAATTCAAACCAACAAAGTAAATTAATATATAAGCTAAATAGTCTAGTAAGTAATTTAAAACCTGTTCCCCATATAACAGTTTTATCTGATGAGAATAGCGACTTTGACTTTGAACCTACAAAGTTAATCCTGATTCTAACGATGTCCTTTGTTTGTTTTGTGACAGAGGACAGTGTATGAGAGAGTAGCGCCTTTTGTGAAGCTTAAAACACATATGAAGTGTTTTGTAGCAGAAATAGATTATTGAAGAATAAACGGATCTGATTTACAGGGTCATATTATTCTGTTTTATTTAGTTCTATGTACATTTGATATGGTTTGCTACAATAGACAGAGATAATAGTATGTAATTTATTATCATATATAATCGTATTACATTAGTGATATTGTTTGTATTTGAAATTAGTAGTTTCTAAAGTTGCTGATTTAATTGTTCTGTATTAATGATTTATTATTTTTTTTGATAGAAAACAAAATAAAATGCTATGTATTTAATTTATTTTTCATTAAATGATATGAACACATATTTCCTGATTTTTTTTGTTTTGTTTCGTTTTTGAATGGCTAAAAAAGAATAATGAAGGTACAGAAGCCACCGGTTGCTTTCAATGATTAATAGAGTTAAAAGTTCTAAGTTTTAATGTTTTTTGTATGGTCGTAATTTGTTTTTGTAATTTAAATTATAATTATCAAATTGTACATTTTAGAGTATAATTTTCGTGAAAGGAAAAATTGTATTAATAAACAATTTGGATATATATTTACAAAAACGGTTAAGTTAATATTTCTAAAATACATGATTGTTTTACCAATAGTATTTATTTTCAATGCAATTTCAAATATCTGTACTAGAAAAAGTAGAAACTGTGGTTTATTTAAAAAAAGTCCTCATTAGGAGTCTAATAATACCACACTATTGTGGTTAAGGTGAATTTTTAGTTTATAAGCGGCAATTTTAAAATATTGAAAATTAATGAGGGTAGTTAATAAACAAATTACTGAATGTTTATTATTCCTACCAATTCATTGAAGGAAACATTTTATCAATTACTTAATCCGTTCTTATTGAAAGTAGTGAAAACCAAGATTGAAAAAAAGTTAACTTTACGGAGCACATTTTTACGGGTAACAATGTTGGGTAGCATGTTGTGAGTCCTAAATATTTCTTTGTTTAATGATTTTAGGAAGTAGACATGGGACAATAAGTTTGCTTTAGCCTAAAACCGAAAAATCAAGAGGATCAAATCGAAGACCAAATATATTCCTTTCCCTCACATCTTATTTCGGGCCCCCAGGCTAGAATTTTTGTCTTTCTCCTTCCCTCTAAAAAATTTAATTTGAAGACCACAAAAAAAGCTTGTTGACTCATCGCGCTGGGCCCCTAGATCAGAGTCCTGTTTTTTGGGGCCACGGGAAGCAATCACAGTTCAATTTGTTTTATTTTGTTTTATATCTGGGTCAATTAAAACTTCCATAAGACAAATGTATAATTATAAAATAATAGCGATATTTTCCAACACGTTTGTTTAAATATTCGAATGTACCATATTCTTTTTTAAACACACATATTAATCTGACAGTGAAATGTTGTTAAGAAACAGGTAGTGCTTTTTAAGAAATGCTCCTGAAGCAAACGCAATGCTCTCGGTGGCGATATTCATTGAAGAGGCAATTACAGGCTTCAAACAACAGGATGAAACGCACCAAGGATAAAAACGATGTCTCTTTGAACAAAAAGCATACGTTTATTTCTTTGTGTCAAATTGCAGTGGAAAAAAATATTATATAAAAAATATTCTTTGTTTAAAAGATATGTAAGTTTTGGAATAAAATTAGGTATTAATTTTTGTATATAAATAATGTACAAATTGACTCTTGTTTGGAACGTGGTTCAGGTGATAATAATATATAAAGTATACAGCGTTAGCCAAAAGTTTGTTTGCAGAACTATTTCATGAAATCTTTTTCTAAATGGTAATATAGGTTTTATTTATATGATATAATATTGAAAGATATTTTTTTCTTATAATTTTTATCTCATAAAAGCAAAAAGGTAGTGTATTTAATACAAAATCGTTGAAAAATAATTGAAAAATAACTAAAAACGTACGCACTGGATTGAAAAGTTGAGTTAAAAACTAATTTTAAGTGTCAGTGATTAATAATAGGAAAAATTGTGCGTTCTAGTGAGATTTAAACGAACTTCACGTAGTTAGTTGATGTAAAAAATATTGATTTAGTGACTTTTTTATATTATGTTTTGCAAATATATTATACCGTTACTACCCGCTTCTGTTCTAATTTTTTACACAAATAATTATATTCATATTCAAAACCAAAATAAAAATAAAAAATAATTTTTTTAAATTTTGATATAGCTTTATTCGATCAAAATAACCATTTTTTGTTTTTGCATTTTTCTCTAAAATTGATGGTTATTAAGAAATAAATTAAGACAAAAATTGCTTATGGATCTTGGCTTCTGGGTGTAAGCCGCGTCGGTATGGTCGATAACACGACCATACTGACGTGGCTTATACCCAGAAGCCAAGATCCATATCAAGATCATCGCGGAAGTCTCAAGACTTGTACAAAAATTGCTTGTTTTTTTTCCGTTTAATTAGACACCGTATTAAAAATATTAATTTCAATTTGAAAAGGCATGCTGACCTTATAAACTTCTACCATTTTGTTTCCCCCCTAAAAATTTGAAACGTTTTTTTAAGTGCCTACAATTAGTTTTAGAAATATTCAGGTGGTAAGGTTTCAAAGGAACATATTGTATATGTAATAATAATGGTACGTAAATTATATTAATATTAATCGAACCATAAATATAGAAACGAGTTACAATTTCTATAAATTTTATTTGAAGTGACGTTTATTTATAAATTACACAAATTTAAGTTGTTGATAATTTAATCGAACGGAATGAACATTAATTTGTTTACATTTTAAAATAATAATCCAACAACTAGAAAAAAAGAACAGTAAAACAAAATATATACATATAGTATCCTTTCAAAATTACTGTACCGTATAAATGTTTGATTTGTATTTCCGTGTTATAGAAACCAATTTTAAAGGTAAACAAAACAAAGTCCTACATAAATATAATAATAAATGAAAAAGAACAAAAATTTCACAAGAAAGTATTTGCTACAAAAATAAACTTTAGTTTATTTTTTAAGTGCTGTTTTCTATATTTAATTTATAAATATATATTTTAAGAATAATGTTGTTGATGATTATTTAAAATCTAGTATATTTTTTACTGGAAAAGAAGAATGAAAAATCGAATATTTTATAAATATTTGATTTTGTTGTGTTTACATTTAAAATTCATTGAATTAAGAACATAGTTTCGTATCGTATAAATATCTAAAAAGATATTGTCAAATATGTATGTATATAAATAGCACATGTTTTTTTCATGTTTTGAAATGAAAAAAGAAAAAAAAATGTATAGGTATCATATTTACGAAGTGTGCATTTGCAGATAATTCAATTATTGATATATGATTTCACAGCTAAAAATCAATAAATACAAGATAAAAGTTCAAGCTTTCCACACATATGTTAACGAATGTCATAATTTTGTTTGGATGTTAAATAATGTGAAAAAAAATGTAATCAAATTTAAAAAAAACGTTTTAAACTGAAAATTTCCATTTTTGAATAACATAAACAGATATCACTTAAAAAATTATTTAACCCTATGTACCCTTTTTCAGTTTGCAAAAAAAAAACATTTTTATATTTTTTGTTGAACTTAAAAAAATAATATATTTTCAATCGGCGAAAAAGTAGTATTTATCAATTTTTATCATAATCACAGTTTTGAACATTGCCCTTTTTTCTATGAATATTTAGAGTTCATTATATATTATATAGTCACCAACACACAATATTGTATAAATGATTGTACAATAATTTGCTGTAGCAACGCCTTTTTTAAAATACTTTATTATACAGTGGTAATAATAATACCTACAATTTTTATGTGAATCATTTTATTCTATAGTGCAAAGTTTCAAATATAATTCAAATTAAATAATAAATGTTCACTTTAGCGATACTGTTTTAAAAATTGGGAGTGCACATTCTGCACATTTACAATATGCAAGAGCTTCAATTTGAAAATGCCATGTTTATTTTACCTTTCTGACTAGTGTTCACAGATATATGTACATTCACATATATTTAATTAAAATAATGGTTGCACTTGATTGTTACATGTAATTCCATTGAAATTTAGAATTTGATTTTTTATTCGTAATTACTATACAGTACCTAACCCTTTCATTTACGCGATTAATTGGTTCCACGAAAACAGCGCGTAAAAAAGCATAAATGGAGCAATTGAAAACTGTGTAAAAATAGGTATCTGTTCCAAATTTTCAAATATTTTACGCTTTGTGAGATATGATTTTTTTAAATAAAATTTAACAGATTTCTGACAAAAAAAACAGTTTTTGATGAACTATTAAAAATACATATTTTTTATTATTTTTCATATCTTTATTATTCAATGCCAAGTAAATGCACAGTGCTTCCTCGTGCTAAATTCACCAAAAATAGTTAATTATTGAACAATTTAAATAAAAACCTATAGTGTTCATATAAATTGCTTGGCATTGGTTAACCATTTAATTTTTATACAATTTTACACCTGATTATTTTTTCGTATATTTTTTTAAATTTTTTGACAATTTTAATCTAAATCTAAATGACATTTAAATAATATGTAAAAGTAAATATTAATTTAAAAAAAAAAAAGATTTTTTAACGCAAATTGAGATAAATTTTTGTAAGGGAATATTTTATAACGTATGTATGTTATAGACCTACATATATAATAGGAAACCGAATGCTCTATCAAAAAGATTCTAAAAAATTTTCACGTAACATGTGTCGTTTTTGAGATATCTTGAAAAAAATAAATATTTTGAGATGTTATCCCTTCCCCTTACACATGATTTTGAAATGGGACCGTCTTCAAGGCAGACCCAACCATCCAATCAAGTTTCATTAATATCGGTGTGACAAGGATTCGGGAGACACAGACAGACAGACACGGAACGAAAAGTGTTTGTCTTGACCTGAAACGGGAAGACCAATTTAAAATTTTGAAATCGAAATTGCGAGGAAGCAAAATATAGTATATATTTACATAAAAGGTTGATAAAGGTATGTTAAATGTTAAACAACTATACTTTCATTTTAGTTGTTGAAATATAGATTGACATAATTAAAATATTCGTTAAATGTTTAAAGGCGCTGAAGTATTTGACGTGAACTAAACTTTACGAACAACTGTTGCAAGTTAAATAATTTGATAAAACAAAACCGAAACATTTATTAGTCGTCGGATCGACCAGAAGTTTACAATTGTTGTACTTTTTAATCTATGCACGTATTTTTCTGAATCGGTTAGTTCGACAGGCAGTTACTAGTAACGATAATGGTTCTAAATTTCTTCTTAACTCTCGGCAGAACCGGATTAACGTATTTTTAACGGATATAACACTTTTTGAATTCTTGAATACAATGATGTTTGGTCAGTTATCTTAATTTTGAAGTGCTTTGTATGGAAATACAGCCAGAAGTCGGATTGTAACAGCCTTTTAGTTACTGAATCGTTTGACCTTAAATGCTGAGATTTGACATAA
The DNA here is from genome assembly GCA_961205875.1 of Sialis fuliginosa. Taxonomy (NCBI): domain Eukaryota; kingdom Metazoa; phylum Arthropoda; class Insecta; order Megaloptera; family Sialidae; genus Sialis; species Sialis fuliginosa. The sequence goes on along the minus strand of OY540818.1, from coordinate 11,282,440 downwards.
TTAAACTAAATTGTGGAAGCTGAATTTAAATATGTAAATGTTTTGTTATTATAAAAATCTTTGTTTAAAAATAAAAATTGCAAAAATTGAGAACGTATAGTTGGTGAAGTTAATACAAAACAATCGAATAAATTGAATATTTTTCAACAAAAAAACCTTAATATATTTTGCTTCCTCGCAATATCGAAGATACGAGAAGCATTGTGATCGTTTCAGATTGAACAAAAAAAATGTTCTCCGATTTCAAAATTTTAAATTGATCTTTCCGTTTCACGTCAAGACAAACACTTTTCGTTCCGTGTCTGTCCGTCCGTTCGTCCGTCCCCTGAATCCTTGTCACACGCATAACTCATGAACTACTGAACCGAAAATTGGTGGGATGGTTGGGTCTGGCTTGAGGACGGTCCCATTTCAAAATCATCAAAATCCTGTGTTAGGGGGAGGGGTGACATCTCAAAATTTTATTTTTATTTTTTTTAATTTAAATTGTTCAATAATTAACTACCTTTGGTGAATTTAGCACGAGGAAGCACTGTGCATTTACTTGGCAGATGTTTTTTAAATTATTTAACATAAAACCACCCCAATTAATGAAAAGGATACATTCTTGTACTAAGAAAAGAATGTAAGATAGATGAATAGTAAATATACCTATATTTGAATAATATTTCATAGAAGATAAAATAAAATAATTGTAAAAAAATTAAAGTCTTGCAATGTTTGGTACCGGTCCTGTTTCTCCGTGTTGATTAAACTTTGTATATAAAATGGGATAAAGTTCACGAGTTGTGCAAGAAAAGAGTGCAACAGAAATACAGTAGCATGCTACTATGGATGGTAAAAACAGTAATATTTCAATTAAAACTTTAATAAGTTGGTTCGCATTCCATTATCGCTACACACCACGTACTATACCCGCAATGGGCTATAGTTAAAAGGACGTTAATTATAAATAATTTATATTCTCTGTTTGACAAAGTGCAGTCTTGTGAATTGTTAACTGTTGAAGTATGCAAAATAATCCGCTATACAGTAACTGTTTTGTCTGAGGGTTTAGATGTGGTGGCTGTTGAGTTAAACTGTGGTGTTTGATATGTTTTTAGTACAGGTAATCTCCTTTTAATACAGATATATAATGTACAGTAAAATGCAGAAGTGGTCGACCAGTTTTCATTCATATTTGCTTATCACAAACTTGGTGTGCTCCACCCATTTGATTATTATAATATTTAAATCATTTCTCCATGTAGCAAACAAAGACAGATATTTTGAAATTCATTTCCACTATTTCTACAGGATCAAAGCATTGGATAATCCTTTATGCAACTGCAACAATCGCATCATATGTGACATTAATCACATTATATTCAAATGTCCGAAATTTAACAAGGAAATAACTAAATTGCGTAAAAATATAAAAAAAATCCATACAAACAAAAGAATTATTAGAAAACAAAGCACACTATTCTATACGAATAATTTTAGTGACACCTTACATAATTCCTATAATCTCGGCCACCCTGTTCGTAGTAACCTGCTATTATTGGCCCATCAGCAACTTCCCATTCCATCTTGTATCCCTGTGCTCCCTAACACACATATTCTCAACAATACACGCACAACACGTAATCCTAATAAAAATCAACCACGAAGGAGCTGTCTGAAAAGGCTAAGCTAGCAGACAACAATGTACAATAAAGAAGAAAATGCAATTTTCTCAATTTAAAAAAAATATTAGGTTATTGTTTTAAAGGTAAAAATTACAATTCTATAGAACAGTACAAAATATATATTATTTCTGACTGCGTGTGAAGGTTTATATACATATATAATGAGGTGTTTTAAGCTTTTTAAGAATTGTAAAGAATTATAAATGGTCAACCATTTATACTTTATTTAACTTGCAAAGTCCTAAGCTTTCCTCAAACATTTATATTGTACAACTTGACTTTTATCTTGACAAAAACCTACCTGAAATATGTGAGTGGTGTTATTTATGTAGTCTTGTTTTCTTAATTTATGAAGTAATAGTTACATTTTTATATCAACCGTATTTTTTTTATAAATGTCAAAAATGGTCGTACAGTGATATAAAAAAAAGCAAACTGCAGAGAAAAGTCTGATCTACACTGTCCATGAAAGCATTCAAAATTGGTATAAAGTTTCTATTTTTTTCAGGACAGCGACTTATTTTATTGTTTTTTTTTTACGAGGATAAAAAACAAAACCTGTCTTATGGACGGAAAAATAAAAGAGCTATAGTGATGTGTACGTCTTCTTAAAAGTAATTAATCAGCTGTTGTTTGCTTTTATCTTTGATTAAAGCACACCTACTACCGGGTTAAATAACACGTGACCAACGTAGCATAAGAAAATCAGCTTTTATTGCCCTTAACTAACGGAGATGTACAAATGTCATGAATAATGAATGCGATGATGTTACCGCAGAATATAGTAAGCTAGTTAATGAAATTGGTAGAGCAAATTCGGTAAACTTGCGAACATGTAACACACTTTCATTTGAAATGATTTCTAATTTAATATATGTAAGGAATATAATTCGTATGTACATATATTAGGTTTATCGTTTATTTTAAAATAAAAAAATAAAAATAAAAAGGGAAACTTGGTTTATGGCAGTCTTAAAATGTCATAAATATTGATGAATATGCTAAGAGTTGACATATGCTTCTTTAAATCAGATTGGTTTTTGTATAAATGATATAAGGGCTACTCAAGTATTACATTAGTATATTTTTGTTAATTTTGAATCCACTTTAATCCCCTATGTAAGACAAAATAACAATATCGTTTACCCCCTACCCGCCAAAAAGATAAGATGTTGAAAGCTTTCTTTTTCATTATGTTAAATTAATCTTTATTAATTTGAAAAATAACCAGCAATATATTTTGAATTGTAAAATAACTCCTTGCCGTGTGTTTTGATTTGTCATTTTTTGAGACATTAATTTTTATTAATAAATTATATAAATAATATGACGTTTATTGGATTAGGTTAACTATAGTCGATAAAAAAATAATCTATAATTTGTTTCATAAATCTGATAAGAATTCTATCTACCCCCCCCCCCCCTTCTTCCTAAACATACTAACGTTAAAATAAAACATATTAACCAAAATATATATAGATATCCAGTGCAGTAACGAACACATTTTTACCATACCTCTGCAAGAACAAGAATGTGCTAAAAGGTGCTCATAACCTCATTCCAGTGTTGGATTTAACGAGAGGGACAGATGGGACAGTTGCCTGGAGCACCCATAAAATGAAAATTCGCAATAAAATGTTTTTCAACTCTGCGCTAGCGTAGCAAGAAGACTTTATAAAACTTATGTCAAATCTAATATTTTCTTGAAAATTTGAAAATACCGTAATATTTCAGTTTTTCTTTCATAAACTTATAATTGCATTTACATACTCAGCGATAAATATATGACTTTTATTAGTTACATACATGCTGTCACGTGTCTTAAGAACAGTATATCGTAATTATTATCAAAACGTCATTGCAGTTTCACTTTTCACAGAATTTCCCAAAAATTCCTGAAATATAAATTTTTTCAAATATTTCAAATCGATTCAATCAATAATCGTTTTGTATATATACATGTAGGTATACATATACAACAATTCCAAGCATTGTTATGTCATCTTATAACCTTGTATCATGAATCAAAACGTACCTACATAAAATATGATGTATATTTATTTGCGAATATGCCATATTATTGTTCTAATTAAGGTCAATGTCACCTTACGCACAGAACTTTTGTGCTAGAACATATATAAAGTGTTTTAATTATATCGAAAAGACTGCTGAAATAAATAAATAATGATGATGGATTAAGTTTACTAACAACAACAAACTAACCTTATATAAATTGCAGATACAAGAAAAGAAACATCGGTTTTATTTCATATAGATGCTATTAAAAGTTTTTAATCTTGTATCTTGGGTGTTGTATAAAATTTTTGTTATTCACCTTTCCCTTGGTTGAATAAACTAACCGTATTAATAATTTACATTACAAAAATGTATTCGCTAAGAAAATTGTTTCTTTCGTGTTATGTGTCAGCGATATCAATTTATAATTTAATGTAAATAATGTACCACATATAAATTGTAATGAAAATTCATAGGAATTGTGATTTATTATGTACTAGATGTTCCCGTGGCTTCACTCGGTTGAATAAAAGTTAAATATATATATGATATCGGGGAATAAATTTTACATCTTTTTATTCTACAGAATTCTTTACTACATTATATTGTTCAATATTTAATGGTATTGCAAAAGAGCACGCTGGCGGTATACTTTTTTCGACTTGATTTACCATTATTATACCTGCTTATTCCTTATGTTACCTAATGTAAAAAAATACATACTAAAACCTGGTTCTCGATTTATAACGGATAGACAGAAAGACGTTGAATTTTATTATATGCATGGATGATGTTAATATGAGTTTTTATGGTCATTTTAGTTGGAAGTATGCAGGCAAAAAATTATTTTTAGTTTTGTATCGGAAAAATAAAATGCTGACTGTCACAGCTTTTTAGCTTCTGAATTGTTTGAATTATTTTTTATAATTGAATAATTTTTTTATTGATGTATCAAATAAAAGCTGACAATTCAAGAAATGTAAATATGTAAATGTTGTGTTATATTATTAAAATCAAATTTTCAAAAAATGTAAAAATAATATTAACAAAATATTCTAGAATGATGAATCTGCAATGTTTTTATTTTTATTACTTCATGTTTCCTTTGATCTGGAAAATGTGCATCAATAACGAGAAGAAAATATATGTGCTGTTTTGAAAGCTGGTATCTACGATATATATTTTTTAATATATATATTTTTAAATTTATTTTGTTTCTATATTAACTTAAATTAAATGTAATAAATAAATAGTTAGTTAAATATATTGAAATCTATATCCCAAGTACAGACAATCTATTTAAAAACCTTTATAACGTGTAATGGGGTTTATATAATTAATGAATTTAGAAATTAATATCAGTAAATAACGGTGGATTATGATGAATAATTAAGATTTCAATTTTACATTGTTTCTTTTGAACTTTATAAATCGATGCCAATATATTCTTAGCACAATGAAAATTACAATTTGTTAATCAATTGATGGATTTTTGTTGTTTGTGTTAATTTCGATGTTTTGTCAGTGTAAATGTTATTGATTGTATGTCAGAAGTTACGATGCATGGAAATCAACAAGTACGTAAAAAACATTTTATAGTATTTGTTGAAAATTCGCAGTCCAATGACAAAATACCTTAGTTATTATATATTTAAATTGGCATAGCAACCTTACATACCTTAAACATACATACATACCTTAGTTGTTATATGTATATTTAAATTGACATAACAAGTTGAGAAAATCGATAAAAAAATCAGGTATAAAAAAACCGACGAAAGTAACGGGTTTCAATATTTCTATCACTAGGCCTCTTAGATTAGGAAATACTATTACAACATAACACCCAATACTTCATAGTTCATATATGAAACTGTCATTTCCATGCATATTATCCCAAAGGCGTCAGTTAAAAATTTATAATATGCAAATATGCTTTAAATTACAATTGAATTTAGTATGTATGAGAGATGATAGTTCCAAATAGACGTTTCTCTGTTAATCAATTATGACTGAAATACTTTTAAAGACAATATAAAACATTTATTATTAATTAATTTTATAATTTAAAACAATTGATATTCATTTTAAAATCCGAATGATACGCCAATGCCTCGTGGAGTAATATGGTAACAACGCTAGGTAATGTGTTATTTGTCCTTTATCTTTACTTGTCTAAGTCGGGCCTAGTTATATTTGAAAGAGCTAGATTATATAGAATCCATGGAAAACAACACTTAAAAAAGGAGTAGCTATCTTTCAACACTTTTCTTTCATTGTCACACTGAATAATTACACTCTTAAACCAAACTGAATGTTCCATTGTACGCGAGATTACACTCAATAGCTCCCAGCTTTTGTAATAATATAACTGCATTATCCATACGGTATAAAAGGGTTAATACATAGTATACATAATATGAAAACTCTTATACCCATGTATGTGTTCATTTGTGTAAAAACTGATTTGATTATTTAATTCAAATATCCAGAATTCAGTCTGAATAACTCTTAATCAAGACAAATGTTTCGTTATAGCCTAGCTATCACTTAATTAATTTATTGCTATGGAAATTTCCGTCCGTCGCTGCGTTTCTTAAAGGCCTCTGATATTCGATTAAATGTATTTGATTTATTGTATTTAATATACATTTTAATTCTAAAAATCAAGTTAAATTATACAAAACTATAGAGTTACGGACGTTAGATCAATATAATGAAGGTTATTTTCGAAATTGAGAGTCCATTTTATTTTGTTTTTTATATTTTTTATAAATGATTACCTGTATATAATTTTTTTGAACTACTATTTTGAAAATGCTGCGAGCTAATTAGGATTCCTATTAAAAAAAATGGGTGTGTGTCCTTATGTACAAGCATTAGAAGTTATACTTATTTGGCGTAGTGACATCTAGCGTGCAAATGCAAAACTAAACACCCGTTTTACCGACTATCATAACAGAAATCTAACTAAACAAAATCTAACTTAAAGAATTTTTAACTTGAAAAGTTGATGGAACACTATTTTGTTCGTATACTATATATTTTATGAACTGTTCACCAGTTTTATTGAATCGGTTAACGAATAACTAATAGGTCTAACCGCGTTCACCAGAATTGAACTATTGGAATAATAAACCAATCCCAAATTTAATGTTCGGTATTATAAATAATTGAATAAAATTTGTTAGCCTACAAGCACTTTGAACAAGATATTAAGTCTAAGGATTTGTTTTGGAATTGAGAACAGTGGTAAGTGATAAAGCATATTATTTTTTTATGTTGGCATCATAATTGCATGTTCCTAAAGATATCAATACAATTCCGGATGTGCGTCGTATATATTAAACGTAGTACTTGCAAGTTCCGCTTTTTAATAGTCTCATGATTACTTGTCAAACATTATGATTTATCTACGTCCAAAGTTTGCCAATATCTATCAAATTAGATACATCCTTGAAAGGAAGGCGCTATAACTTAAATATATGAGATTGTCAAAGTATATTTATTATTAGTGCAAGCTTATAAATAAGTAATGATGTTGGGGTAAATTAATAAATAACTTTTATAAGAGTTGCTGTTTGACGATGACAGACGAATTTAACATATGTACTTATTTTTATACATTTTATGCAATTATTTGCAGTATTTTGGTCTAATTTATGAACAAAATGATGCCAAGTACAGTTTTTTGTATGAAATAATTGTTTGTTATGCATTTTTTTTAAGTATACATATTCAAAAATCTATTGAGAGCAGATAGACTTTTTATGACCCTCAGAAAACACTGAACGCGTTTTTATCGAAATAACTTTTTTCGATCTGGTTCCAGCGATTCCTCAAAAACTAATAAACTGTTAAAAAAAGTATTTTTTTTTAAATTTTCGTAATTGCAGTGGCTAAGTCTGTGCGAAGCCGATCTTTGAAATGTTGATATATTATTTTTAAGACCGCTTGAATTAAAAAATTTCAAACCGTCGCCAACGTGCAACCATAGTTACTTTTATACAGATATTGATAAAATATTCATGTATTTATATTTTTCCGAGAATCATAACTTTGTAAATTTTCAATATTTTTCAAAAAAATTGGTGTTGAATAATTTGAATATACTACTTAATAAAAAGTCCTCTACCCGATCGTAAAATAATGAGTTATATATCTGAAAAAAATTCCCAAACATTGACAATTTTTTGACGTAACAATGGCTTTCTCCCTTAATAAAATATGTACTTTTTTTTATCACTTATGTGATGAAAAAAAATACATTTGAAGAAATGGTAAATTAAAAAATTTTTTTTTTGTAATTACATCATTATTTACAACAAACTTATTTATATTTTTTTTATTAAAGAACATAAATATTTGTAGACATTATGCGCACAGAATATAAATTTAAACTGGATAAAGTTAAAAGCTGGCAGTAAATAAATGAAATAATATTTCCACAAAATTGACCCACGGGTACGTTCAACTGCATTGGATATAAAATTTCATGTGGATATAAAAAAATTATGACTTGAGTTACATTTCAGAAACAAGCTGTAAACTTACAATAAATTTCGTCTGTATAGGGATGGAATTTGTAGAAATGTTCATTGTCAATATTGTTTCATTTCACAAGAAGAAAGTAAAAATATTTTACGATGGAAATGTTTTTGTATAGCATATATATTATATATTATACAACTTGATAAAACATAATGAATGTATATTATATTACAGATTCTCAGAATATATGTATGTTTGTCTATATATAAATGTGTATATTCTAGACATATCAAGATATATTTGTTTTGCTGAACAATTGTTATTTTTGTTTGCCGAGCAATGAGATTTATTAAAAAATGTACATTTTATTTATCTAACTATTCAAATGATTTTTTCAATTTTTATAATTTTTTTTATTGCGTATTACATCACGTAAAAGAGGTATGGGGAAGTTATAAGTGGACATTAACAATATAAACGGAAAAAATTATGTTTGTCAAATACAAACTTAATAAAAAAGGGGAAAAACTCATACTGTTTTATACAGAGTCCATTGAATATTTCGTTTTTCTATTAATTTTCATTAAAATGAAAATTACATTTCATGAAAACAAAAAAGAATGAAATATTAATTCAAAATAGATTAAAATAAAAAAAAATATCTCAATTTCATGCTAAAGAAAGATTATGCGTTTTTCAAGAGAAAGACAATACACTGTATAATTGTCTTCACAAAAACTTCTGGCTTGTCGTAATTGCATTCATTAAAGAACTTGACAACTGAATATCTGGATCGTAAAATATACAGAGAAAAAAATGTCAAGAAATTCTTGTACAAAAACGAGATATTTTCAGGAATTAACTTCAGTAAGGTTTCTAGACATTGGTTTTATTTTATATGTCTCGTAAATTAATTCAGTTAGTTTATTTACATTACTTATACCGTGTATTCATTAGAAAACATATACCAGAATATTTTTGAAACTTAACATTGAAAAAAATGTTTTAAATATTCACTGCCTGCGCCCAGCTCCACATGAGAACTACTGACTATTTTCACAAAGAGCTAAAATTCGCGACTAGTTTGAAAAATAAAACGATTTTATTTTTATGACTTAATTAAACTATCCATAAATAACATATACAAATTTTAAACTTTTATCAATACATTGTTCTAATGATCGAATAACCTTAATAAATGAAATTTTTCACTAACAAAAATTTTATTTTGTATAAGACTCGAACCCAAAATTAAACGTAGACTCGACTTGGACTCGTCGAGTAAAATGATCAAGTATTCCCCTATATTTTATTTTATTTCTATATCATAGAAATAAACTAAAACACACAAAACAACAGTTATGTATTATTATCAGAAACCGGCGACAAATTGAAACAGATAGAACACAGAACGTTATGTCTTCCGGTTTTTTATTACAAATAAAGCATTGTCATTATCAATTGAATCCCATTTCCTATTCTGACTGTAGCCAGATAATTCAGGGGTAGGATAAATGCATTGTTAATTTTCAGCGGGTCTCTCACCTGGATGTGAAGGTTCACCCTACTCGCTATTGATGGCGCCACCGTCAAGTTGCCTTTCAATTAATTACTAATTACTTTGTGTTTCCACATGCGTACTTCTGCTGTATTTTACCATTTAATGGCACTTTGTTTACAATGGTTTGTTTGACCGCATCTCTCGAATCTAATTGTCGTCACAATAAATTACTCTAAGTTATATTTTATTTTTATTGGTTGTGGCAAATGTTTCCCAACTCCTGATTTATATAAATCTTCGGGAACCGAGAAAGGAATCACATTTACTTGGCTTTCTCTAGATTTTTCGAAAGGTTCTGATTTTGACATTGAACCCTAAAGTGTTTTGATAAAATAGTAAAGTAATTAAACAAGAATGAATGTTTCAAGTGATATTAAATATTAATTAAGTATGTATTTATATTTTCACTGTTAGAAGGGCATCAGTTACAGAAATATGGACATGTAAATTTTTCTTAGTTAAGAAAACATCTACTTGCATTAATCTATTGAAGCTAGGGGTTATTTTAAATAAAAATGTGGACTTAATTTTAATTATATTTTAATAAAGATACAATTTTAGAAATGTCTTACTATAGAATATATATCTTTTTTTTTTTTTATATCTATTTTTTGGCCTCATTTTTTATATACAGCCAGTTACATCGAATATATATCTATTCTTCAATCTATGTTATGGGAACTATAGCTGCGGTCAATCTAACAACCAAGTGACTAAATTATAATTGAAATATGCACCGTAGAAAGTAATATGTTGCATGAGTTCGAAAAACGTCTTCAGAATGGTCCGAAAATCTTTACAACTATTTAAGTAAAATTATTGAAGAATGATTTATGAAATGTTTATTTCTCTCCCCATTTGTAAGGATTAGTATATGTAAAAATAATTGTAAAAGATTAAACAATTTTATAAAATATATTTTAATACCTTCGTGAATGAAATTTGTACACAGTGATATTATGGTGATTAAAAGAATTTCAAAACATTGTTTAAATAAAAATCGTGTAAAGACTTTGTAAAATGAATACTTTTAAGAGCATATATATAGATATTTAACTATGGTTTTAACATACTATTTAGGACTGCTGTTTGGGAGGCTTTAAACCTTTTTATGGAGGTTTGTCACGACTGAGTAACTTTGTGAAGGATTATAAGGGTTAAAACACGTTAAAAAAGCTTTCAAATGTACGCTAAGGGTACACATATATTTTATATATACGATTAAATACATAATTTATATATCTGATGTGTGCTTTAGTGTACTTTAAATTTTGGTCAAATATAATTTTGTATAAATTGTTAAAATCTGCTTTTACGTATTCATCAATCAATTGTGGTCGTAGAATTAAAATTTATGTTTAGTTTATTTTTGTTTTTAAAATATTTATGTATTTGCGTTTCACATTAGTTGGATAAATTCTATTTAGGTAATTAATGATACCATATTGGATATTGAAGTATAGAGTATTAGAAACAAAGAAAATATATCTCCTAAAAACATTTTTTCCAAATTTTTAAATTATTTTTTAATAGTTACAATAAGAATTTCCCAAATAAGTAAATGCAGCAGTTTTGACATTTTCTTTAGGGCACCCTGTATATATACAATACCCATATATGTATATTATATACATATCTAGCTATGCTTACAAAAACGATAATGTATTCTTTTTTTATTTATTAACATTAAATATGTATCTAGAAAATTTTCAGATTTTTGACAAGAAAATAAAGAAGTGGATAATAAATTATCTAGAATAGAAGTGAATATGTTAGAAGAAAGCTTGATTTTGAGATTACGAATAATTTGTTCTGTTAAGGAAACTGGAAATGTTCGTGTTGTAAAGCAGCCCTAATATTATTTATTCAAGACTGCTTTTTATTTATGCATGTATTTTCTAGCTCAGTTGTAAATCCAGTGCAGGTTTATTGTGAGTTCACAGAATATCAGAAATGAACAAAACATTATGTATTCTTATTGCTGTATCTTTGAGGTTTTGCAGATAATTTAATATATTACATAAATGTATATTGCATAGCATGCATGTATACATTTATTTTTTATTGTATAAATATGTTAATATCTTTAAGGGTATATTTTGAATAGTGTATGTATTTACCGAACTGACTAAATTGTTATAGTGTTTTATAAAAAATAATTTTCTTATTGTTTATAGATTATATTTTAATACATAATACAAAAAATCGTATGGTATAATGTATTATCTACATAAAAATGTTATGAAGCAAAATTGAATTATCAGATACAGTTTGTCATGTTAACAGTTTGAGCCCCGGTAACTTTTTTCTATACACAGTATTTTAATAAAATATATATTTTTTTGTATATGCCAATTTTTATTTGTTAAGAAAAAAGTTACGTGAATTGTAATGAAAACAGTAACACGTTTTAAATTAAAAAATGTATTCTATCATTATTAATTATTTTCATCATTTATATTGTGTTTGTGTATCCTGTACCTACATCGTTGGTTAAAATATACCCATTGATAAAATTTAGATTTAGTTAATACGACAGATGGTCTACAAATTATTATATAAATCCTGATGTATAAAAATGAACAATTCTGGGATTGGGGCACAAAGTGTTAACATCTTCAGTGCGAAGAATTTAGGGCTGTATCCTGGGACGAGAGTAGTTTAAATTCGGACGAGATGAGAAAATTTTAAATAGACGATAGTGAAACGACATTGTCTAAAATTTCGATGAGATGTAACCAAAACGACACAGTAATTGTAAAATATGGGAAAAATTTTATGATTATAATAACTCCGCTTATACTTTTCAAAAGTTTTCCGTTTGTGACTTAATATTTTTATAATTTCTTCCACCTTAAGAAAATAATAAGACCATATAAAATATAATCACATTTTCCCAAGAAAGACATAAATTACATAATAATATTTCATACAACCTTCAAACACTTAACATTCCATAAAAATCGACTTTATTAAAACATATCCGATGAAATAAAACCGTTGATATATCCTTTTTTTTTTAAATAATGCAATTCCCAAGCATCCCGTACGCTTGAAGATATTCAAGTTTAAAGAATCAATATCACTTCTATTCCATACGAAACGGATTACAAACCATAAAAATAGTAGTTGACAGAAGGTAGGGTCGCTGAAGCCCGGACGGCTGGTTCTTATGTACTAACACTTTAAAGATTTATGGTATATGTGTATGTTGATATTTATGGCGTGTACGTAAGTAGAAACTAAACACCGTTTTTATCACAAGATTCGCCACTGATTTGTTGGAAATGTATGCACATATATGTTTAATGTTTATGTTGCAATATCCCATAGAATATATAGGGGAGATATGCAATGAAACGGACAATTTTTTATTAAAACTACAGACATTATAAAAAAATCAACTACGTTATACGTATCTCTAAGTAATTGAATATTTTTTACTACAAAAATAATAGAAAATAGTTAAATAACTTTTTTTAAAGTCATTCAAGGACAGAATGTGTGATGAAACAGACTGACGGACAAATGTTGTACCTATCCAATATAATTTAATTCAAATTAAATAAAATTTTAATAAGATATATTTTGATATCTATAATCATTTTTAATCTAGTATTTGTATTATCACTAAGTACTTAAGTACTTAATTCTAAAATTTAGTTTCTTTATTGTAAAATAAGTTCCACAGCCCTTTTACACGAACCTATTTATTATATTTAAGACATTTTAGCCAATCAAGGTTGCTGCTCAATTTTTAAAATCAATATTAGTATTTAAATAAACGTCCGTTTCAATGCACGAACATCTATCCGATTCAATGCGTAAATAACCTTCAACATTATTTGACAACTTACCATAAATGTTTGACTTAAATTGTTAATACAAACATAACACATGGTACTAGGCAAATATCATCTTTATGGTATAGTCTATGGAGCTTAGTGATACCAACAACAAAGTTTGAATTCACTTGTTCGGATAGTTTCGATGGAACATTGTCCGTTATATATGAACTGTTAGTTTCATTGCGTATCTCCTCTACATAACCATATTAAATGCTGTACATATATCAACATATAAAAGGCGTTTTTTGTGTGCTGTATTAGGGGCATTTGTTTTCTTCCTCTTGCATTTAACCTAACAATTTTGCCTCTTAAAACTAAGTGTTATAATTTCTTTCTTTCTGATACAGTTACCTAAAGAATATAGCTCTTATGTCTGGTATTGGTAAAAAGCACTTTCAAATGTGGTTTCAAGCCTATATGATAGTTCCCTTAAAATTCCATATAGTATTTAACAAGAGTTTCACACGTAAATTTAGTTATTTTGTACGGTTAGAGTCACCAACTGCGATACAATAAATTGAAGTATCACTGGTCTAAATTTACAAACAAATATACAGATAATATCACATAATTAATACCCCGTAAGCTAACATATTTTGTTAACTCCTTTATAATAACGGACATTTATCTACCATAGATAAAAAGTTGACACGTTAAAACATGCATGTATACTTTTTCTTTCTAACAACATAAATAGTTTATGAACAAATAATACATATTATGCACAATATGCATGTAACATTTTGCAGAACTTATAAGTCATTGTACGTTAAACTAGTTTCTTTTTTAATATTTGCATGCACTTACACAACAAACTTGTGAACATAAAAATGTGGCTTCAAAACTTCGAATGCCAGTAGCGACACCTTTTGTTCAAAGTTGTATGGAATCTTTCCTGTATTGAACAATTACAAAGTGATAGAAACTACGTGGAAGTAATTAAGTTTTTGTTTTCATTCGAACGTTGATGATGCGAGAAATAACATTTAACTTACATGTAGAGAATCTAATAGCTTTTACTTTTATTAATATCATTGTATTTTATCACATACTACAAATATTTGAAATATATAGGTACTATGAATCCGGTTGGGTACGGTACGTTCCATAGAATAAATTCTCACTTCTCAAAGCCCCAATATAATTGTACACTGTCATTTATAATAGAAATGGTTGCGCCGGCACGGCTGCGGTATATAGTATGGATATCCACGGTAAGGAACATTTACTGTATAAAAAATAATAGTTATTCATAGGAGCTGATTTCTTGGCTCATTGTGAGTAAAAAATTGTACAGAAATGGGGGTCTATCTTAAACACCCTTTGAGCTACAGGGTATCTCGTAACTTCCAAAGTAACGTAAAAAATATATGTATTTATTTATTTTTTTGAAAATTTTTATGAAAGTGACAATTTTTTTCTAAAAGTACTTACGATATGTGGTATTTTTATCATTATTTTGATGTGTCATAATGTCACCTACAAATTTACGATAGAAAGTTGGGAACTGGGTCTTACAGTTTTTCAATTATTTTATCTAAATTAATCCCCGAAATGACTATTTTGCTACATATAATTTTTTTAGTTTATAATTACATAATTACGCTTTGAGCACCTATTGTGGTTTTAAATGGTTCAGTAGTTTGAATTAGAATGCTATGACGGACAGACAGAGAAACACATAGTTGATTTTATGTGTCCATTTATACCTTTTTTCGGTACTAACACCAAAAAATAAATAAGTACATACATACATACTATTAATTTTTTTCGAGTACCATTATATTACACTAGAAAATCTAAAAGATAAAATTTTTAGTTGAAAAAAACATTTACTTCTTTATTGAGCTGAAAAAACCTTTACATTTTAAGAGTCACCATTATTACTTTCGAACTACGGAATTCTATTCAAAAATATATTTCTAGTTATGTATTTGTGCCAATAAAGACACGTTTTTTTAATGTCTAGACTAATTTAAACATCTGAAACATATTATAACATTGAAGACAATATGACTATATATTTATACAGGGTGGTGCGTTTTAATCAATTCACATAAATACTTCAAAGCTTTGAAGTCAGTTGCGAAAATGTTTCAGATATAAGTGGGTTAGCTGTTGGGGGGAATGAAGCTGATAATCCTGGGAAGATGTAATCTAGGTGAATGTTTTATATAGAAACGCGTAGTTTTTGATATTTTATTATTTGGAAAAACAAGCAATTCTCAGCTGAAACTTTTTTTTTAATAATTTAAATAAACTAATCTATGTTTTGTAGTATAAGTTAAAAATTTTTTGGTAAAAGTTGCTAAACTGTTTGAGGGAAAAAAACTGGTGACTTCAGTTGACCTTGAGAAGGTAATATCCGTTGCAGATGATATTTCACCGATACTATATCCTTATTGAATTGGCCATACCTACATTTAGACATGACTTTATCCCGATCTTCAGAATAGCATGTTAAAGTCTATATTGCATATAAACCATTAAAAATTCAACAAACGTTTTAAAAATAAATTTCCATGTAAACAACATATGTTCTGAATATGAGTCAAATCGTTCCATAAATACAATTTATCGAAATATTTCAACCCCAACGCTACCTACCGAATCTAAAAAAACTTATCGAAACACTAAACGAATATATGGTTTATATAGGCGTAATGACGCGACATACATGCATATTTTTATATACAAAAATTGTTTCCGTTAAAAAATATTTACTTTGAAATGTCTTTTCAATGTCAGTAATTTTGCTCATGACTTCAAAGTTCTGATGTAGTATACAAATATATTTTTATAATCTGATTTCGTTACTGTAACTACACACAGACTGCTGTGATTATAGTGAAGTAAAATATAATTTATATATAATTACTTTATTTTGCAAACAAAAACAAAAAGGGCACATAAAAAAGCGCGTATTTGGTTTTAGATTTAGCGTTCGCGATTTGACGCGCTTCATTAAAATGCAAAAGCACATCACCATTGTTCTGTATGTAACATTATTTTTTATATTTCTGTGGTCAAATACAGTGGTGGACCTTCGTGAAAAAGAACGTGAGGGCTGGAATTTTTTTCATACAAATATTTAACATATGTACATTTATTGTTTGTTTAATAGATAGTTTTGTAAATGTTAAATTTGCTTACCCTTTTATTAATTTTAAAAGAGTAGATTTATTTCTTAACTCTGTTTTATCACTTAATTGATACCGTGTCACAATAAAAAAAACATATTTAAATCGGTTCAGCAGTATATTAATTAATTTTTCGTAAGTGTTTATAGCATTGATGGAGTAATGTGATGATATACAGGATAAGTCGGAACAAATAAACATACGAACATACAAATTTTAAAACAATAATGACTGTTTGTAAAACGACGTTTAAACTTTGAACCCAAAGCCCCCACATTATTTATATTTAGGGTTTACAGATTTATGTACATATATGTTACAGCTAAAAGCCGAGGTGCGGCCGGTAACAGTTGGTTAAACTTAGGTGTATCATATTTATTTACAGCTAAAACTAGATGACTGACTCAAATTTAATACAAATTAAAAGTTTTAGGACATTTATAATAATTATTATTATTATATTATATATTCTAATTATATTATTATAAGCCGTAAATAAATAGAATACACCTAAGTTTAATCAACTGTCGGCTTAAACCGCACTTCGACTTTTAGCCGTAACATATACATATAAGTATTAGTATGATATAATAGGTATAAGATTTTTTGTTATCTCTTTTAATATGTCAGAACAATTTTTTTTTAATACGTCTTTGAGTTTTTTTTATTGATTTCTGCCACTCACCAATCTGGTATAGTTATTTGCTTTGACTTCAGAATTTTCAAGTATAATTTGCCGTTTAAATATGTATATTGATACTTCACTGCTCAAACAGTTTATATTGTTTTTTGTATCTGCAGTGTCGGTACAGTTGGTTTAAATATTATTATTACATGTTTGTTGTGATAATAGACGTTTTATTACCCTATAAAAGTTTTATAATTGTATGTATATTGTTACAATACACAATAAGGTTGCCGATTGTTACGATTCATTGTAAATCTGCACATACATTTGTGTGCATATATACCGTTTGCTTGTTTGCTCTTTTCTCGTTTAAAATATCACTGGTAAAAGAGCAATGCTATATAACTTCTATATGTTTGAATTTAAAAATACATCGTTAGATAGTTAGTAATTTTGGTATCCTAACAATTAATTTATTTGTGAATATTTTATTGTTATATAGTAGGTACATATGTATGTCTAATGTTATATTGTCGCCTGCAAAACAAACACTTGGTAAGCTATGTTTAAATAAATGAGTACACATATATTGCAGTGTTGCAGCTGGTCTAGCTATGTAATATCGCGGAGTGTTGATTTGGTAATACATTTGCAGTTGTGCATAATGTTTGTATACCTGTAGGACACTATACGTATTATAGGTATACGTTATATAGAAATAATCAAGTATGTATATATTGTATAATAATATAAATGGTAAACACAATGTTTAATTATTTTCTTATACATAAAAAAGTATTAGAAAGAAAGCGATGTAATAATTATAATTAATTTTTTGGTATCTACAACCAATTTTGCTTCTTCGCAATATCGAAGATAAGAGAAACTTTGTGATCGTTTTATAATGAGACAAAAAAATTATTCTCCGATTTCAAAATTTTAAATTGATCTTTCCGTTTCAAGTTCAAGACACATGTTACGTTAAAATTTTATAGAATCTTTTTTGTAGAGCATTCAATTTCTTATAATATAGGTCTACAATATTTGTTGTAAAATATTCCCTTACAAATTATATTAAATGTCATTTAGACGTTTGCATAAATTTAGACTTAGATTGAAATTGTAAAAAAATTTAAAATATACGAAACAATAATCAGGTGCGTTTTAAGAAAAATTTCGAACTAATATGTTTTAGTAAAATTAACCAATGTCAGGCAATTTATCTGAACACTTTATCCGTTTTTATTTCAATTTTTCAATAATTAACTACTTTTGGTGAATTTAGCACGAGGAAGCACTGTGTATTTATTTGGCAGATGTTTTTATACTATGTATTTAAAAAAATAGTTGGTAATAGATATATAATTATCAACTATTTTAGGTCCGTAATAATTATTAAATGGACTTCTGCAAAACAGTATTAATAATATTGTTTTTATACAAATCAGCTTATATTAATAAGATTCAATTATAGTTTCAAGTCGCAGAAACTTGTTTTTAACCCTCGATCAAAAAAGAGGTTATGAGTTTCAAACTGTACATTCGCCAGTAACTTTCTAATGCATCAATCGATTTCAATATTTATAAGAAAATAAACTTGGATCCGCCATATTAAACTTCTTTAAAAACTGCCCGGTTAAAGTAAAGATAAAAATTTAAGTGTTATTGCTGCATCTTGGCTTTAACTCTAGATTGTAATGTGTGTTTACATTTTTACTTATTCAACTGAATAAGTTGAAAATAATATATGAAATATTTATGACAGTTCAACAAAATAAAATAAAATTTAATTTAATTTATAGTCTCTCTTCACTAGAGAAAGTTGGTCAGTTTAATATTTTTTCGTAGTTAAACAAATAAAAAAAAATCTTTTATGTAATATATACACATTCAATATACATATGTATATACAACAGTAACACATACGAACCTATATATTACATGTATGTACATATGAAGGTACCTATGAGATATTGAAAGACTGTACAAATAAAATAAGATGTTACGAATGCTACACTGAACACGGAAGACAGTAAGTAAAAAGTTTCATATTCGAAACAGATTCACAAATACCATAAAACAAAACGAAAAGAACAGTATTTGTGAAATCATATAACATACTTCATACGATCAAAATAAAACAATTTTAGTTATAATATAACTAGAATTTGATATATTCATTGTATCTATTCTACCTCTATTGCTCTTTATATAATATATATAAATGTCAATGTAAGTTATTTAATGAGATTACATTTAAACTAGTTTCTGTATATCGATATGACATGAAATTTGAAGTTTAAATAAAATCATTTTTCCTTATATCTACCAAATATATGCGAGGATATATGTATGTTTATGGCTGTATAAGAAAGTAATATTACATACCTACAGGTATTTCTCGCTTCACAAATTTCCCCATGTAAGAAGGAGAGAGGTAGGGCAAGGGGTAAGATGGTACAGGCTTTTATGTTAATATCGCATATACTATCTTCTACGCATTTTTCCGATTTTTTTGAATCCATTTGTTAGAAAATTACAAAAATGTTTAATAGTAGTAGTAGTAGTATTATAAATTCTTTTGATCAACTTATAATTTTTGTAGACTCATGGGGGGGGGATTGATCCCCTTGACCCCCCCCCTATCTACGCCATTGATCTAAATACATCAAATCGTACTGTAAAACATGATGGCAATGTGACTGATTATTTTGTTTAAAAATGGTGGACATATAAACATCGCAGTTTGACAGACTATAGTAAAGTGAATAAACTATTCTTTATTTTATAACTTTTGTGTCGTAGTATTTATTATTTGATATCCAACTTAAGAAAAAATTAAAGAACAAAAAATACTTGATAAAAATTCGCGGGCCTACTGGCTGCATACACCCCTGGTCCAAAATATTATTGTTTAATACTAGAAATCGATAACACTTATTAATAATAAACCGGTTATCAAATTTCATAACAATGTGTATATTAAATAAACACTAATTTTGGGTACATTTTTTGGAAAGCTGTATCTCTCTCATGAAGAATTTCCGGACATATGTTCATATGAAGTTTTTTGCTTAAAATAATATCCTCGATCTACTGTAAATTTTTTTTATACTAGTTGTAAATCACTCTGTATGAAGGATTTTAATTGAACACAGGTATGTTTTGTTTTTCTCGAGTTTTTTATTTAACTTATTATGATATGTACTGTCTGTGTTATAAAATCGTTTTATTTTTGACTATTTATAGACCGGGAGCTAAAAGGAAGTGAGTGGACATAATATGACAACTGGTAACTATGTAATTGAAATGATTACTTATAATTAACTTTTGCTGAAGTTTCTTAAATAATTATTGAAATATCTAATTATAAACATTGTGGGTAAAATCTTTTAATAATATACCTACGTACTTATTCCCTTTCACACAAGTAATGTCAGGTTCGATAAAAGTATAATATATGTAAGTAATTTGATTGTCATTTAACGATTTAAATAAATTTATTATAGCTACGGGTTTTATTTAAAACGTATATTGTTTATACCATACAAAACAATTTACTGCTAGTTTTCCAGAACACGGTTGGATCGATAAAGTAGTAAAAAATCACTGCATTATACATGAATCTGTAATTCTGTTCGAGATGGATGATGAAGATTTTTCAGTCTAGTAGAAGGTGAACATATATTGGATGTTAATATATACAATACTCAGAGTCGTGCTTAACTAAATTGATGTAAAACATTTATTAGAAAAATTAGCACGAATATTTATTTTAACTTTTAAAGTAAGGGATGATTTGTAACCTATTAAAAGGCTTTAGAGTTTTAATAATTAATCGACAGCACGTAAAAATTCTCCAGAATACCTAATTATAATATAAAGATTTTTTAAATTAAGTTTCCATACATTAAAACTTAAAAAGTGTTTTTTTTTGTTAAATCTTGACGAATAATAACGATAAAAATCATAGAATATTCGGGATTCAGGGACAGTCAAAATGTATATTTCTGTCTAAACTTTGATTTTGAAAATTAAAAAATATTCATAGATGTTATATATAAAATATTTCTCCGCAGCTTCGCTTGCTTGTATTTCAACTGCCGTTAAATAAACGTGCCTGACCTATTAATTCTAATTGAATTGTTTGTTTCATTACATTGACATTCTCACTACTATAAAATTTTGTTTTTATTTATAATAAAATGCCGTATAAGAATTATCATATAGTCTAAACTAATTATAGGATCTAAGGTTATCAAACTGTGAAATTCCCATCAAAATCGCTTCAGTAGTTTGTGTATTAGATTAGAATAAACAAACAAACAAAAAGGTAAAATTTCTAAAAACTACAAATGACTTATACCTATGTAAACTGAAAAAATCCAAATTATTTGCAGTAAGTATAAAAACTCTTGTATGTAATATTAGATTTAAGGAAGTTTACCTTTACAAAAGTGTTTTAATATAGTGACAGTTATAACAGAGATTATATAAAAAATTCAGTAAATCCAAAATACAAAGAAAAACGAAAACGAGAAGTTGTGAAATGTACTCATACAAATTTAATTTATTTACCCCTGTCCAAAGATGCTGTAAGAGTAAGATAAAGAGTTTAAATAATAGAATACTGAGAGTTGTATTGTGTAGAGACATTATAAACGACACTGCACATATTTAATTGCTCCCGTTTTTATGCACAAGAAAATGTTGGAATCTTTTAATAAAGTGTATTGTTTTATTCATAAATTCATTCAAAGCTAAGAATATTTGCATTCCCTATTCCCTGTATATCCAAATGAGCAGAGATAGACTATGTTATAAATAGATTTTCTTGGATACTAATTCTGAGTAGGTTTAAGTAATTTTTATTTTATTCATGAAATATATTATCTTCTAATGTTTCGTTGCTTGAAAAAAGGGATATTTAAACTTCTATTAAAATTAAAAGTAATTAGGATAGGCTCGAATATTCATTATATTAGGTACATGAAACAAAAATTCATTATTATTATGATTTATTGTATGCATTTTTATCAAAATCATCGTATTTTTATTTTTTCCTGATTAATTATCAGTATATAATTAATTATGTATAATATATAGAATAACACTCTTGTTTTACGTAAGTGCTTATGATAAATTATAGGCCAGTATTTGTGTAATATATTATAATTAATATGCATACAGACGTCTATAATACATATAAGATCGTTTTATATCTTATATTATAGACGTATTTCTGTATGTCTGTCCGTTAATGCGCTTATCACTTGAGAACCTTATCCTATTCATATATATTTTTTTGTAATTCATAGATATTATGTTCTTTGCCCAGGTTTTAGTATATTTCTTGTTACGTTAGGCAACGTAAAGAATTAGCAGTAACGATAATAGTATTCATTAAGTCAGAAAAAAGTGCGCTCTTTTGCAATAACCTAAACCGTAAAATATTGAACAATATGATGTAGTAACGAACTGTGTATAAGAAAAACATCTAAAATAAACTCCACGATATCATATATCTAAACGAGCGAAGCCGCGGGTATAGCTAGTAATGAATATACGTAAAAAAAATTAATAAGTATAAATACATACATATTTTGTCCTTTTTAATATATTAAAAATTAATACATAAATAAAAACAATTAAACAATCTCTTGGACAACCAACTTTACATAATTATTATTAAATAAATCTCTTGTAATATCCGTATGAACTTCTACGAACATGAGCGACAGAATCACTTTGTTAAAATTTGTTCAAAATAAGTTCGATAACTTGACTGAGATATTTTAGAATATGGAATCAGTACCGAATTAAAAAAGGGTAAGAAAGGGTTCCATTCTGCTATTGTATTTACAAATAAACAATTTAAAAAATTATATTTTTTCTATCTGTGACATCCTATTTCAGTAGATAATACACATACCTACAAATATACATTCATAAAGATTATCCTTTGATGACGTTAGTACCGATATAACTAAAGCCTTTGTTGGTGTAATATAGTTTGAGTGCATCAATGGAATGGGGCATTTACTTGCATAATACTGAGTGAGTGTTATTGACATTTATGAGAACGTACTATATAGGGTGACTCAACGAAAACGAAATGACTGCGGTTTTGGTCAGTGAAAATAAGATTTTGTAAAAACGCTCGAACACGTCGATTTTGCTTTCAAGGGGGACATCTTTTGTAATAAAATTTTTGCAAGAATCTTTTCAACCCTCTGCGCTATGAGCACAACCCTTAAAATTTTAAATAGCATGATAGGGCATTTGAAAGGTTTTTATCAATCTAAACAAGGTGCTTTTTGTTTTTTTCAAATCTGTTTAATTTTAATCAAGTTATTTACATTTTTAATTCCATGAATGCATTTATTTTTTGATCAACAAAACAAACATTTAGAATTAAAAAATGATTTCTCACTTGTTGAAACGTTTGGGGAGTAAGTTGGCGACATTCCTCGATAATAAGCCTACTTTGTTTTAAATTTTAGTTGTAAATTGTTGTTTTGTTGATCAAAAAATAAATGCATTCATTGAACTAAAAATGTAAATAACTTGATTAAAATTCAACAGATTTGAAAAAAAAAACAAAAAGCACCTTGTTTAGAATGAAAAAACCTTTCAAATGAGGTATCACTTGCCCTATCATACTATTAAAAATTTTAAGGGTTGTGCACATAGCGCAAAGGGTTGAAAAGATTCTTGCAAAAATTTTATTGCAAAAGATGTCCCCCTTGAAAGCAAAATCGACGTGTTCGAGCGTTTTTACAAAATCTTATTTTAACTGGCCAAAACCGCGGCCGTTTCGTTTTCGTTGGGCCATCCTGTATATACCTACGTATTATACCAATATAGAATAATCCATTTAATATTGAGACATTGGGGTTATAATGTGCATGCATTATTTAAAAAAATACTTGTAGGTATAGATCGATATTGATTTAATTTAATAGACTATTGTTAAAATTAGTAAATTGCGTTCACTTGTATTAATCGAAACAAGTACAATATTTCAAAACAAAAAAATGTGGATTACGTTTATATAATATTTAAAATGAACAGTTCAATAACATGAATTCGTTTGATATTTACAAATAAAAATAAAACTTTGCTAAAACATTTGAATTAAAAAGTGATAAACAAGTTGTTTCACATAACATACGTAGTTGCACTTCTCTTAAATTCATTTAATGTGTTCCTTCCGCACCCTTATGTGACGTCTGTTCTGTGAAACTTCTTTCTCTTAAAGATAACTTATTTATTACTTTTTAGTTGAAATGTTTTAGCGTAGTCGGATTTCAGTTTTTTAACGTTTACTTTTATTTAAGATCTAGATACAAGCTACCAATACATTTACAAAATAATATTTGAGGTAAAGAAGCAATGTTTAGGTATATGTTAAATATTTTTGAAATCGTCATTAGAAGTTCTTTAGTTAAATAAAAAATAGTTTTTATAATAATACTGTGTCTCATGGATGCCATTTTGAGTTTTCCTCAAACTTTTATAACCTATGACACGCGGAGAATCAAGATGAATCCAATGTTACCTCATTTGTTGAATTCGAGGGAATGGATGAATTTACATTCATACATACAAATAGATATATTGCTAAAATCATTAACCCATCGTTTGGCTTCGCGTAGTTGAGTAAAAATAGAGAGGTATTTTTGTAAGCTAACATAATTTCGACAGTGTTCAATAGCCTAATTAAATTACTAAAGTTATAAACGTACTCTTTTAATCCCTATTTTCAATTTTTCTCATAATTTATGACATTTCAGTTGGCTTTTTTATAAAGCAAAACATAATACGAGAGTATAACCTACTTAATATCTTAGAAGAAGAAGTCAAAACGTTTTTCTCTCTATAATAAATAACGTCGTTGCATTAACTATGACAATAGTGCAGCAACGACAAAAACGATATAAACGTTAATAACAGTAGGATATTCGGCCGAGTCTATAAAGTGGAACAAATTAAATAGAGCGACTGTAAAATTTTATGTCCTTTTGGGATTTATGTTTAATTTAGGAAATTAAAAAAAGTGTTAAACTTCTTTTAGTTTTTGTTCTTTAATCAGAGTTAATCTTTTTAGAAAATTTGGTACTTGAATTCTTAATTCGTAATTTTCTTCGCAAAATAAATCATTTATAGTGTCTACTATAGTATATATCAAAATTTATCGGACGAAACAATACAAAATGGGGCAAAACAACACGCGTAAAATTTATGATATTTAGCGTTTTTCACAATTATATTCTATGAAAAAATCTTACAGAACTATGGTAAAATATATATTAGGTATATGGAAGACAGTTTTACATAAATCAGTTATTATATTTATAGTGCTATTTATCAAAATCGGTATTATAAAGGAGCTCACAAATTTGCTAGCTTGCAAGCACTCTCAAGTGAGATATCAAACTTATATGACAGTTATTTTGGAGTTTGTTGACTTTTTGACAAGT
Source organism: Sialis fuliginosa (assembly GCA_961205875.1). Lineage (NCBI taxonomy): Eukaryota > Metazoa > Arthropoda > Insecta > Megaloptera > Sialidae > Sialis > Sialis fuliginosa. Next base: position 11,256,603 of record OY540818.1, on the reverse strand, counting down.
TTCTCGCACGCGTTGTAGGTAAACACCAACGATATTAAAACAGTGGTGATATTATGAAAATTATTTTGTACGGTCAAAGATGCCAACTGTGTTACAATTAGTTGAAGTGTCACAGCTCTAAATTCCATAGCTAATCCATAGATACTAGTACAGAATTAATACCCCATTTGAGAGTGCTTGCAAGCTTATCAACACTGTCTGTCTTTTTGCCTGTCTGTCACAGCCTTCTACTAATAAATATTGAATCGTTTGACCTATAAAAAGATTCAGCATAATTTTACTAAATTGTGGACTTATAACATGTCTAAGGTATAAGTTTTTTTTCGCGTTTTAAGAGGGGAAAACGGATTTCCAAAAAATTTTTTATCCAATCACGGCGAGTGAGTTGTTACAATTCAATAAATTCAAATATGTAAAAGTTATAATATAAAAATATTTTAATCACATCTCCGAATTTTATATCGAGAAAAATCTGAAAAAATGTGTATTTGTAAATACTTAATTATAATAATTTTAGTACCATCTGTTTTTCTAACAGACGTTATATCAACTAGTTTGGTTTAAATCCAATTACTTAACATAAATGTAAAAAGTAAGTCGTAATGGCAGCTGAACAAAAATAAAATTAATATTCCTACCTATCTACAAATATAAATAAATAACGTAATACAAATCTAATATTTTTTCTACAGACACAGGCAATAAATAAAGTCGTTACTTTAGTTGTTAACAGTAAAAAATACTAAAGAAAACGTTGATATTTACATATTTTAACAGTGTCTGTAATGTGGTAGACTAGTAGAGACTAAATAGGGCGTCCGTCGCGACAAAGCGTTCGGTGTTGCCGGATTATTGATTTATCTATCTTTAGACAAATATCTCGTATGTATTGATTCAGGCAGCTATCTTATTATATAATGAGTTTGTGTTGTAAATATTTATATATGTGTATATATATTTGAAAAGGCTGTTGTCTATACAAATTTATACTAATCAAATAATAATAATTGGTAATATTGTAGTTTAGGAGAGGAGATACTGTACTCAACTGTACTGGGATATTTCGAGCTGTGTTGATGAGAAACCAAAATAATCAATCGCAGTTTTATAAATATATATACTTAAATGTAAGTCGTATAGGTAGTTACAATGAATACACAGCTTCGAAAGATCAGACATTTTCCCCATTTTGAAAGACTCTAATGGCTTCCAAATTTTTTCTTAATCAAATATTATTTTCTTTTCATTGTTTTTAGAAAATTCTATATTTTTTTAGATTCTGTTAGCACAAATAATTTTTAGTACATTTTTTGAAAAAAAAAAAAAGTTTTAAAGTAATCAGTCTCGATCTCGTTTTGAGACCGAGACGAGACTTTTCTCAGTCGCACCCCTAATTTTGATATTTTACCAATAAATAGTTTAAAGAAAATAAAACAAATGCTTGCATATTATTATTTATTACTAGCAGACCCATCCCGGCTTCGCAAGGGAGTACATATTTCACCCCCTGTCACGTATGGAGGGTTGTAATTATTATTTTAGCTGACCCGGCAAACGTTGTACTACCCAAAAATAATTTGTTAAAAAATCTTACCATAAATTCATATTTTAGTAAATATCTCGATTTCAGCGCCACCTACCGGGTACAAAAAAGATAAAAAAACGGAGCACAGAACGAACATATAATGTGACATACGCACCGACGTTTTTATATATTAAGATCAAATAATTCTAAAACTTTTTTGCACATAACTAAAACTTAATTAACTACTTTATCGTTTGTATATTTTGTGGAATTAGTCAAATTGAATTCAGTACGTCATCGTGTATTCTTCATTAAATATTAATTACTGGTCGCTTCACCCTAAACTGGAACATAGGTCACTTAATGCATTTCTGAAGCTTAATTTTAAGTTGGTTGGTAAGCTTGACCAATAAATTCCCTGGACATTTTCCTTTGAGATAAATTTCTCATCGTATCCCTTGTCACATATACTACACCCTTTTCTCTGGCCCTTACCGTTTCATATTATCATTTCATATTTCAATTTTGCTTTATTCTTAAGTAATATTTATTTTTATGTTCCAAGAAATGTTCCGTATTATTTATTTTTTTACTATTACTGCAATTTAATATTTGCTACATCAATTATGTGATTCGATTATTTATTCTTGTTTTGATCTAAATGGTTTTTGAAGTTTTTCAAGACATTTCCAAATGTCAGTAATGACATCTTTTGTATTTCATAGTTCTTTTATCTCGTTTTACTTTGATATTTATTGTTGAGTGAAATATAATCAATATTATACACAACAAAGTGAAAAGAAGTTTGATTTACAAACGATTTTTCCAGTTACTGATTTATAATACTTTATACCAATTATGTATAAGTATATATTTGTACATTTCTGGGAGTTCGAAAAATTAAACGTTACGAATTTTTTATTTAGAAAAAGTTATTTACAGAAAAACTTTCCAAACAAAAGTAACCCAATTTGGAGGAGGCAATTTCATAATAGTATTTATTTTATATTTTGTGGATGTTTTTATGTTTTTTTTATGGCAACTATATTTTTTACCTTTCTGTTCGAAATATTTTTTTTCACGTAGAATCAGATCTTTAAAACAATCTACGTACATTTTTGTTTAAAAAAAAAACTATTAATAAAAATATGATGATTTTATTCCCTACAAAAGAATTAACTTTTTTCTGAAAATTAATGATTAAATTTTCGAAGTACAAATTCGTAACGTTTTATTTTAAACAGCCAGTACATACATTATACATAATGTATCTTTCGTGCCTAAATTGAACAATAGAACAGTAGAGTAAATAAACTACTAAAATAATACAACCATATAATACATATTATATATAAACCCCACAATAATAATACAACAATTATGCACCAGTCAATATTTATGAATATACCTAAATGTAATCAAATTAACAATATACCACTTAGGTATCAATTAAAATAATAACACGGTAGAAGATAATAAACATGGGGCCATTAAATAAATTAAGAAAAAATAACAATGCATGTGTATACAATATACAATTAACCAAGTGCAGATTGTCGGTGTACAATTCTTGTTTATTATCTCAATTTAGTCACTATGTAGCATAAACATATAAATATTTGCTTACCCAAACTCATTATACAAGACAACACATACACTAAATCAATATACAAGATACTTGTTTAAACATTAAATCAATAAACGACATCATCAGTTGATTCAAGTAAATCTTGTCTAGTACCTCGTTTAGTAATTTGACTGTTTCTTGACTTTTCGTTGGAAACAGGATTTATTTGGGCGAGAAAATCGGCCAAATAATTATGATGTTTTTAAATTAATTAGTCGCTGTACAGGCTAGGTAATATGTATATGTATTTTTAAGTTAATAGAATTTTTTTCTTTGAGATCTTTTATGAATTACTACCAGAATTGATTTTAATTGTTATTGTCTTAACAAGCATTTTTCTACGAATGAATGGCTAGGCAGTACTTTTTTTCGAATAGAACGAACACGCCGAATATTTTTTAAAGGTTGTCGGTAAATCTTCAAGACATCTTCAAGACATTATTTGCTCGATGTGATCAAGTGGAGATATAAATATAATAAAATATAAAATAATTTATTTGCATTACCATAGTCTACTCTACATACATATGTTTCTTAAAATATGAATCATATATACAAAAATGAACATGGATTAGTTATATTATAAAAAAATAATATATGCGAAAACAGTTTCCGTTGCCAAAATTTCTTTGTATTTAAAAAAAAAATAGTGTTACTTACGCAACGTTTTTTTTCTGATTAATTATTTTAAAATATATTAATTGTAGTAGCGTCAAATTATATTTTTTCGTGAAATCTCTTAGTAGTGAAATTTTTTTGACTAAATCGCTTGATTTTGGGTTCAAGAATATGTGTGTAAGTTTTCCGGATTCTCAGTGCCCCGGAACAGGGTCAAAATGCCTTTGTTTATAACAAATTAAGGTTTTTTGACAATAGTTCGGCTAATATTTTGAATATTTTTTTTTTTTAAATATAAGATGATGCGCTATGGAAATACAAATAAAATGACACTGGGTAGAGGTTAAAAGGTCATTCCGTTCACTCGTAAAAAAATAAAAACCGCGGAAAACACGATATTTTTAAAGTTAAGATAAAAAAATAAATAAAACTCTTAATTTTTTTAAAATATCTTCAAAAGATAGCTTTTAACGGTATAAACTGATATGCAACATCTCATCTCATAGTTTTTGTTGAAACGGCCACAATAAATAAATTACGAAAATTTTTGAAGGTCAAATTCATTGGGTGCAAATACTGTAGGGCCAAAAATATTTTTTTTAAATGAAGGTTTGAGAGAGTACTATCAAAATTTAAAAAAGTTATTTTTTTCAATTACTCCTTGACCCTTTTTTTGTTATTTGTTTATAAATTGTAATACACAAATAGCAGTTTAACCCCTTAATATTGCTTAAAAATTTTTTTATTTTCTTTCACTTAATAGCATTTGATAAGATCAACAGTACCAAAAAAAAACATAAATAAATATTGATTCCTCAATGAGTTATTCATTTTTTTAGTTTTTTGCCAACTATTAATAAACAAATTAACATTTTGACTTGAATCTTGAGTAAGTAGCTTCCTAAAGCATCTGTCTATCTCATATGCTAAGAAAAAATTGTTTACAATGATTTTACCAAATGTAATAACGATTTAACTGTACACCTTTAAATTTCTCGTTTCATTTGTGGTCACGTGACTCCTATGGTTAATATGTTTAACAATTAGTAAAAAATGAATAACTTGGCCAATTTTTGACGTAGAGAGATGTATTTTTTTTAAACCCGGTTATTTTTTTCCGTAGAATTCAAATATGCAATGATATCTGTATATAAATGCTTCTAATTTGTTATAAACAATAAAAATACAATTATTTATTTATTAATTTAAATTTAACTGCATTTGTTTCCAAGGCAACATGAATTGTAGATTTATTTATTAGTATTTAAAATTCAAATTTTGAGGGTGGTTTTCAGAGAGTCAAAGAGTAATTGAAAAAATAACTTTTTTAAATTTTGATAGTACTCTCTCAAACCTTCATTTTAAAAAAAATATTTTTGGCCCTACAGTATTTGCACCCAATGAATTTGACCTTCAAAAATTTTCGTAATTTATTTATTGTGGCCGTTTAAACAAAAACTATGAGATGAGATGTTGCATATCGGTTTATACCGTTAAAAGCTATCTTTTGAAGATATTTTTAAAAAATTAAGAGTTTTATTTATTTTTTTATCTTAACTTTAAAAATATCGTGTTTTCCGCGGTTTTTATTTTTTTACGGATGAACGGAATGATCTTTTAACCTCTACCTAGTGTCATTTTATTTGTATTTTCGTAGCGCATCATCTCATATTAAAAAAAATATATATTGAAAATATTAGCCGAACTATCGTTAAAAAACCTTAATTTGTTATAAACAAAGGCATTTTTGACCCTGTTCCGGGGCACTGAGAATCCGGAAAACTTACACACATATTCTTGAACCCAAAATCAAGCGATTTAGTCAAAAAAATTTCACTACTAAGAGATTTCACGAAACAGCCGTTTTTCAGATAAATCGACGCTACTATTGAAACAAGTTAAGGTTGTTGTAATTGTTTTTTTCACATATTCATTCAATAAAAAAATCAATGTAGAGTGGTGAGGACGGGCTTAAAATTTTTCGAAAATCACCCATACGTAAATAATGTATGCTCCTTAAAGTATTTACCCTTAATTTTTAAAGTATGTAACATATGTATAAAAAATGTTTATACAAAATAATGTAAAAGTTATTTAAATATATAATTAATATTTAAGTTTTAATTACACTAAACTAAATATTTAAAACAAATATCAGAAATTCTCAGAATCATTTATATGTTAAAACAAAACATAAATTATGAAGTAGCTCTTAATATAAATGTTTTTATTATTTATTATAGCAAAAGATTATAAATATTATAATTTATTTGAATTGAGAATGTCTAAGTTTTAATTATGAAAAATATTTTAATTTAAATAATTAAATTATCATAGCAGATAACATAAATATTATACGAACATAAACATTATAATATGAACATTATTTTTGTGCACAAACTTTTTAACATATGTAAATTAACACTGGGTATTCCGTAGGATATTATGAAATTGATATTCGATAGAACCTCACATTGAAATATTTTTCCTTTTATCTGTACTTTGTATGCAAATACAGAAGTAAAATTTCCCTAAAACAATAGAATAATTTATTTTCCCATAAAATATAGTACGAAAGTTGAATTTTTATCATATGGTTGCACTAATTTTCTTCTTATCTGTTTTTTTCTCAGCGACGCTCTAATTACATTCTTCTCGACAGTCTTTTAACATCTCAATTTATTTAATTTTCTATTTTTCTCGCGCTAGTCTCCAGGAGTAAAAAAATAAAAAATAAAAACTCTATTGTGGACTTTTGTCTCGTGTGATTTAATAAAAAGACTTCGTTATTTTTATTAAAAATTATTTAATTAAAATCTGTCGGGATTTTTTTAACGATATATGCATATGCGACTGGTATATGCATACGTACAATATTCATAATGTTACTAGTTGCATTAAAATAGTTTATCATATTTAATAAATCAACGTTTACTTGTCATTGGAGCAAAGCTTTCGAATACCGATGGGTGTTATTTGGTTTCATTATAGAAGAATCAAAATGTTTCATATTTTATAATATTGTTCATTTTAAGAACCTAATAAAAAAACTAACAACATGATTTTAGTATGTATTTCATGTTGAAATAGAAACATTTCCAAAATGTTGATATTGTCTATTTTTGAGTATTTTATTTTTATTTTTATCTCCTAAAATATAAACATTTAGGTGCTTAGAATAAACCAAACAACACAAAAACATTATTTACATTTTTATATTTTATAAAAACTATCGAACAAAAAAAGATAAACAAATTAAAGCTTTATTTTGGCTTGGGCAATGAACATTCATCTTAAGAAGTTCATGGAGCGTAGAATTTCCATGGAAATAGTGACCTATAAACAGCAATTAATCGAGAGATTGCTTTATGGCACAGGGATGACATAATAAAAGAAAATTATTAAAAGAACATAGAGAGCATGTCTAGAATGATAGAATATATCATAGCTGCCAAGAGACAAATTATAAAATATTGACATTTATTCATAGAATTATTATTATCTACTGCAGTAGGAATATTGACTAATTTTACTCTCTCACCAATATTTAAAAAATATCATTTGTTATATAAAAAAAAGTTGTTATCCGATTTCTGTCCCCTGAATCACTGTTACAATCAAAACTCATGAATAACTAAATCTATTGTAATGAGACTTATGTAGTTTGTTGGTTGGGATTAGCTAGTAGACGGTATCAATAATTAAAAATCTTCAAAATCATGTTGGAGCGCGAGAGGTGACATTCCAAATTTTTTTAAAGATATCTCAAGAACGACACATGTTACGTAAACATTTTTATAGGATCTTTTTTGTAGAGTATTGAATTTTCTATAAAATAGGTTACAACAACATTTGTGATAAAATATTCCCTTTCGAAGAAGGGCCACTTTTTCAATCACTATTTATTTTGACGTATTAAATGTTATTTTTAAGTTTACACAGTAAAAACATTTAGATTTATGTGCGTAATATGAAAAAATGTCCAATTAATATTATTTATTTATTTATTTTAAGTTTATTTGAATACTTTATATTATATTTTATATTACAAAAAATCGGAGATGGTTTTTATAATAATATGAGCAATGCAGTGAGTACCAACACTGTATGATAAATGTTTAGCCTTATCTTAATAACAGCTCGAGCATTAAGAATAACTTTTCGTAATATGCATTGTACTCGCTAAACACATAGATTAATTAATTTGCTGTGAAATGAATAATACACACGTCTGACAGTTCACTTAACTCCTTACTGTAGACGCGCGGTTACCAAGGCATACTCTATTTGTTTAGACAAACAAGGTTGCATAATGTATCATGTGACAAAATTTTCGTCAAGGAATTTTTGAGTGAGTTATATCCATATCAACACAGTATGTTCATGAATATTTACAGTAACAAAAAGCAAAATGTGTCTATTGTATTTATTATTTAAGATTTATGTGAATTTTTGTGGCGTGTTCAAATTTTATGAGAATTGACGGATTTTAAAGGGAAAAAGGCGTGTCATAGATTAGAATGTTTTTGCTAAAATTAAAAATGGCAGATGCATCGTTATAGAGAAAAAATCCGATCACGATTTTAAGATTGTATGTAGGAAAAATGAATGTTACAAAAAAAAATTATAATCGAAACCGAGATACTTACATCTGTACCCAACTACATATATTTAGTATTACTCGGCGCCTCCACCATCTGTTACAATTCTTGTTAAAAGTATTTGTTCCGATATATCCCATATTAAATTAGCTATAGTACTTGTATACATCAAAATGTTCGGTTTCTTTTAAAGTAACAATTTACACCCAGGAGGACAGAATCACCAACATATATATTATAATAAATAATGTAAAACATAAACTTAAAATGTAAGTATTGTTATTTAAAAATATATATTTATTTTAAACAAAAAATCTACACATTAAATGTGTTTTAATTTTGAACAAAAAAATATTTACTGCTAAAAATTTGTCGTAAATTGTGGGTTTCTTAAAACATCAAAACTGAGTAAGGTTACTTTTCGAGCAAAACCAAAACTTTTTGTAACGCTAACATCATAAAAAGTAAATAATCAACATCAACATTGGCAGGGTTCATCCTATCATGTTTTCTTGTATCCGCATCATTATTTCTATTTTCCCACGTCTATCCTATTAGGTTAACATATATGTAAATTGAACATACGTGCGTTCTAGAAACTACTTTGTATCGCTACATTTCTAAAACATTAGCTCTAATTGTAATTCTAAGCAGGCGACCTATTAGAGATGAGCGAAATATATTTCCGTTACAGAAATTCAACGGCAAATTGTCGACATATTTGTTGAAAATATAATGAACTGATGATATCTGTTTATATATATCTATACATATATAGTGAGTGTAGACAATGGAGTTGGTTAATTTACAAGATGAATAATATAATCTCAACAAATTAATGAAGGAATCAAAATATTATTATAGTATAGTACTGTAATTATGGTATATAAATAAATAAAAATACATTTTAAAGATTGAAATCTCTACTTTTCCCAGACTTTCTGTGAAATGGTATTTAATAATTTTATTCAGAGTAGGCAATAGGATTATAAAGTAAAGAAAATATTTTTTATTGTAAAATGTGTAAATGTGCATGAGGTTCAAAAGTTTGTTTTGAAAAAATTTCTTTATATCATTTGGAAGCAAAAAGATTATATTTTTTCTTATTATAATAACTGTAAAAAACAAACATAAAAACGTAGTTTGAGTTAAAATTTTATGCTTTTCAACAATATCATCTGTATATGTATGACTTAGCATTTATTACATAAAAACAGTATGTAAAAAACTGACTTTAATAACCAATATATGTATGTTCCCGGTTTTCCATTTAAATAACAAATGGAAATGATTCTTTAGTACTAAATTTGGTATTACTAATTCATGATAATTGATGAAAAATATTTACGGACATATGTAGAAGATAAAATTCTCTACAAAGTTATGTCTCTCAATTCAACGTATCAAAAGTTACAGACATTCAAAATGATTTGTTTGTTAAAAAGGCTCTCATGGCTGAACTTTTGTTTCTTTAAAAATAATTTAAATTGTAATTTGGTAAGAAATTTTATTCTCTATAAAAATTGTCCAGAGAGCTATAAGTGTAAATGCTATCAGTTAAAACTTATAAGCGTTTTAAATATTTATTAGAACATAATTTATTTATTTATTAGAATATACTTTTGTGGGGAGATTTATTTTGGATCATAAACTACCGACGAAAAAAATATTGATTTTTTTTGACACACTCGAGTAAATATACAATATAAGATACAAAAGTATGTATATAAAAACGTTGATGTCAATGTAAAATTTAACAATACAACATATATTTTGTACTACTAATGTAAAGTAAATGTACGTAGTAAAATCATTTGTAAATATATATAAGAACAAACATTAAGTACAGACTGTACAGATAAAATCCTTAAAGAAATGGGTTTTCCCGAAAGGACAAATGTATTTGCATTATAAGTCCTCGGAAGAATGACGGTGTTTTTATTGTCTTTAATATTTTATGTCGTTATGAAAACGGGTTTGGAACGATATAGCTCATGTGTCTAGCGTGCTTATGGATTTTTTTTAAGTTACTCATAAAATGTATTGTCAATTTTACAAAGAAATAAAAATAAACTCTTTTTATATTGAAAAATGAAAATACGTATTATTAAAGTTTTAATTTAAAAGTATCATGACTGACGTATATATAGTTTAATTAAATATTAATTATGTTACAAAAATTGCATAGTTTTGTATTTAAAGGGACTAAACTCTTTTTAATTAAAACAAATGCAAACAAGTAAAAACTTTAAAAAAAGTAAGTTGATAAAGATCATACTAACAGTTTGCAGCATATAAAATGAAACTTATAGAATTCATTTATAAGAAGTTTTTAAAATTGATATTTCAATAAAGAAAAATTGCATTTAATTTTTCAAATAATTGAAAAATTTGAGTTTCTGACGAATTTCTATACTTTTTTAGTAAAAAATAAGGACTTTATTTATTTGAAATTATTTTTAGCAAACAAAAACACAGTTTTTGTATGAACCCAAGAAAAAAAAATCTATTTCGATCTACGTAAATCAAACTATTTTATTTTATTCAAATTTCGATTTAAGTCAATTACCATAATAGATCAATATTTTTGAAATTAGTACAATCAGAATCTGCTCTTATCTTGGACACGATTTTTCGATGGTATCATAATACTTCCATTTCTTTCAGAACATGGAGGTAAAACATAATACACATTTGTAGAATAACTGATTTGACTATTTATCAAGCAAATTATTACAAACTCAAATTGAAATTAGAAAGTTTTTTAAGTAGAGAACATCTGAAATTTATATTTTGACGGTAATTGTCAGTTTGCAGTATTTTTATATCTAGATACATATCTACATATTATATATAAATGTTTGGTTTCTTTTAAAGTAACAACATACACCCAGGAGGACAGAATCACCAACATATGTATTATAATAAATAATGTAAATTGAAGAATGGCGATTTATGTATATATTTGTTGTATGTATTGTATATAATATTAGATAAATTATATAATATTAGAATTGAACAAACATTAAATAATTAAAATAGTAACAGTAACCTTGTAAACAAACTTAAACTATGTAAAACAATCCAAAAAATCGAAACTCAACATCTGTTTCATAAAAGCTTCCATAATTGTTGAAAAATTCCAATTATTCCAGTACAAATGTAATACCCGTCTTGACGTTCAACTTGAATTTCCATAAATAACTTATATAGCGGCGCTGCAAAGCGGCGTGCGACAGAGTGAGAGAGTGGATTTGAACTATTCAGGATATTCTCTCCGTTGTATAAAATTTAACGTTACATTTCCTCGCGTGCACGTGCGAGTAGCTCTACCTGCTAGCGGCAGCATTTTAACTAAATGATCCAGAGAACATAATTTCTCTGTTAAGTGCGTTTTATCAGCATCAAGAAAACGTTGTGAGACTTTTCTACAATCCGGATTTCAAACAGGTAATGTCTCTGTGGTTATTTATTTGTGTATTGTTATTTATTTAATACGATTTTCTTCTCATTGGCTTCTCAGAAAGAAGGTTTATAAGATTATATATACACAAAGAAGGTATCGAAAAATATTTATATTTATAAATAACTTTGAGTAGTGAAGCTTTTTTCCCTCCCTATTTCTATGTAAGAACACTTTTATATTTTAGAGGTTATGTTACATATTTGACCCGACCTTTTCATTATCACAGTAGGTCACTGTTTTATTTCATATGAAATTAAACATACAACATGTCAATTTTTTATGGAAAACTGAAGATTCGTTTAAATTTTAACTAATAAAACGTTACGTTGGAGTACGGTTAGTCCATATGAGCTGTCTTAAAAATTTAAACTTTGAGATCGGTTTTCATGACTTTGAGACGGTCAATTTTAATAAAAATGTGCTATTTTTCAGATATTAATCTTGAAAATATTCCTGTGCAATTTAAAGAAAATCTGATAAAAACAATTCATATTTTTTTCTATGATGATTTTTAGCCAACTACAGCAAAGTCAAATATGTATATAAATTCATTTTTCCCCTAGTAGAGCCTAAACTACTTGACCGATTTCAATCATTGGATTCACCTTGATTGTCCGCGGGTCATAGATTAGAATGTTTTTGCTAAAATTAAAAATGGCAGCCGTGAGATGCATTGTTATAGAGAAACAAACCCTATCACGATTTTAAGATTATATAAGAATGTAAGAAAAATGAATGTTACAAAAAAAATTATAATTGAAACCGAGATACTTACAGCTATACCCAACTGCATATATTTCGTATTACTCGGCGCCTCCACCAGCTATTACAATTTTTGTTAAAAGTATTTGTTCCGATATATCCCATATTAAATTAGCTAAAGTACTTGTATACATCAAAATGTTTAGTTTCTTTAAAAGTAACAACTTACACCCAGGAGGACAGAATCACCAACGTATGTATTATAATAAATAATGTAAATTGAAGAATGGTGATTTATGTATATAATTGTTGTATGTATTGTATATAATATTATAATAGATAAATGTGTATAATAATATAATTTCACACATGTCGGTATCCCTTTATCTTGTTTTAAGATTTCAAACAAGGGTTACTGTCGCATGTAAAGCCCGATATAGAGTGACATTTTTAACATTAATATTTAGAGCAAAGTGAACCGAGTGACCTACTTTTCTATTTATTGGCTTTTCCCTTAACGTCAATCTGTACGCTGTAAAATACTTATAAAATGTCACATTATGAACAGAAAAGAAATTTATTAAATATAAATTTTTCGATAATGTCAGCTGCTTTAAATTAGAAATGTCAAAATTGAATATAATTGATTTTTTTACTTAATCATAATTTACATATTTGAAGATTCTGACATTTATATTACTAAGAAAATTATCTCTTACTATAATAATTCAAATGTTATAATTCTTATTTTATAACTGTGAAGTAAAACCGAACGTATAAAATATTTAAATGTTGTTATAATTATGTAGAGGATTTATATTATACAGAGTACAATATTACAAGGGATTCTTTAAGCCTCTGAGATAAAGCGATGCAATTTTTTATTGGTTAATATATTATGTAAAAATTTTCATTTGAATATTTATAATATACTTTTATATATACTCTATTTAAAAAATACGTGGTTCATTACAGATAAAATGTTTAAAATAAAAGTTGTAGAGAACGTTATTTTCTATAGTTTATGTCCCATTAATATTTTTCTATTTTTATCAGCTACCTAAAAAGGCCTATTTTATCTAATTAGAGACACTGTATTGTACACTCATGGTAGTTATTTTCAAGATAATTTTGTAAAATATTGAAAATCAGAGATCAGTTGCTAAGAACTGAATTTACTTTTAATATAAAAGTTTATTAACAACTTTTGTGTTAACAACGAAAACCTTTTGATCAAAATTCTTCAATCAACTTTGCAACATTTATTGTACACGTGTTGACCGATCCAAACTCTCTTATCTGTTAATAACGGGCCACCCATTGATGAGTTGGCTTTGTATACAACTAAACACTTACATATTTTGTCTTAATTTTGTTCAATTGTACCGATGACCTATAGACGGACAAGGTAACGAATGATTCTTGCTTATCATAAAAATAACGACTGCTTATAAATGGAAGACATTGACTTTAGCGGGAAAAAAATGCTGATTTTACGAAAAAGTGGCAAAAACAAAGTTTTAAAACAAAAAGATTTAACGAAGAGTTATTTTATTTATTTATTTTTATAACGCGTTTTTGATCCGGTCTTCTCAAGAGCGTTATAACGAGGTTTCACTGTGCTAATTTTCTGTAGTTCAATGTCATTCATTTTTCACATTTTTCATTAGATGTGTACAATAATGTTGTATCAATGTTTCACATAAAATTTCAATTTACTGTTTCGCCATATTTCATATCCAACAGTACATTTTCTGGGTCAGCAACATTAACTATAACTCAAATATTATGTACTGCCGTTGCAGTTGTAATTATCTGGCTTGTAACTGTGACTAAGTAGCTACATGGCACTCTATTATTTAACAATACTAGGAAACGAGCTTTTAGTGAACTAAAGCTTTATTTCGGGAGCCAAATTTTATGTACTGTAACTAGTGACGATAAATAACATACAATTTCAATGTGTGTGCGTTTGTAGATTTACGTGATTTATTTTCTTGTTAGAAGTTTATTTGAGGTGAAAGTTGCAAACAAAACGTCAAAATGACACATTTTCTTGTAAAATATGTTGTTTTATATTATTGCAGGAAATTACTTTACATATTATGGTTGTATTTTAAATATTTTATGTTTGATTTATATAAATATACTGATTTTAATTTTATTTTGAACTCTTACTAAACCGACCTATATTTGAAAAAGTATCTTAGAATAAAATGCACTTAAGTAAGTTTTGATTGTTGCAATAGAATGATTTTATTTTCGCTATATTTTATCTTAGACAAGGAAAGATATATGACTCATAACACACTACTTAGCATTGTAACTAGTCTAGTGTACTCCGAAAAAATGTGCTCCGTAAAGGAAGTGGCGTATCATTAGGATTAAAAAATCAATTGTTTAGAATTATAAAATTAATAAATAATAAATGATTTACATTGCCTTTAAATGTATTTAAGTGATAATTCATTAACAGAGAAATATTTATTGGGAAACATCGTCTCTCTCGCAGACCAAATTCAATTGCAATTTCAAGTATATAATTATATTATGTATTATAAATTGATTTTCAACCGACGTCGACGTGTAAAGGAAATATATATTGAATTTAACATCTGTGAGAAAATGGAAGTTTCGTTTAATGAACGAGGTGGCTTAAATAAATTAGATTATAAATTAATTAACTTTCCTTTTTAATTGTCAGTATTTTATAAAAAAAAATGACTCATCTATGAAAAAACTTCCGTTGACTAAATAGTTGTATATAAATTCTCACACTGACCAAACCTCAAAGTTTTATATAAAACGGTACCGTGACATCTATGAATTTAAGAATTGGGTATTACATTTTAAATTTCAAAATTAGTGAAGTGAAATTGGAAATAAATACAGAATTTTAATTTAAAACAAAAACATCAAAATCTGATATTTCATTTTTTTAAATTTGTTTGTCTGTTTCAGGATTTTCTATTTTTCAGTTATATAATTTTACCATGAAAAACAACGAACTAAAATCTTAGAGAATTTAATTATCTTTACCCAAAATATGTTTGTTCAAAAAGCCCTCGTGTACTAAACTTTGGAGTTCTAACTACTGAGAGTCAAAATTTGGTACCTTATACATTTTTCCAATACTTCTAATCTATAGAAAAATAAAACATATAGAAAAATATCTAATTGATTTTATTTTGTTCGAAAACATTTGATCGAACACTAAATAGAATTATATTCGTCTAAAACCTATTCCATTAAATAAAACTGTGAAGATAAAGAATGGTGAACAAAAAGTTAATCCAATTTATAAGGCTTGATTAATTTTCCTGCTGTGCCGGTAATTAGATTTCCTTAATTATCCGTCAACGTGATCTTCACACATCATCAAATCAAATATCCTCATCACGATAACTTGAGCTTTGGTATCCGACAATTTGCCTTGAGTAATATTATGTCTCTTTAATATCTATGTAGCATTCAAGTTATATTAAAAGGAATGTCATCGATTTTTTTCGACTGTTTCTGGATTAATTACTTCACGCAATGTATACTTCATGACTGTGTATTGAATACTTTATACCATTAAAAATAAGGATTTATGTTTTTTTGGATGTTATATTAAGTACTATAATTTTTAAAAGTGGGCATATGTAAGTACATATATACACTTAATGAAACATAAATTATTTTATTTTAGTGTTTTAATACAGTACGGTAGCCTAACCTAAGTTTGGATTTGATAAGATTTTTTTCGTAGACTGTGAATTTTTTGGTATCTTTATCGAAAAGTTCAGACAAAAAACTAAACTAAAATAATTATATTGTATCTTTTCCAGAATCAATTAATTGAAAAGGCAAGTAGCTGCGATGTAAAATAGACATTGTTTATTAATTTAATAAATTAAGGTTAATTAGTTGTGAAACAAATCTTTTATCTTGAAAGATAATAAAAAGTACTTATTTATTATTGAAAACTTTGAAAATGTTTATTTAAGATTCTGCGATAAGCATACCAACAAAATTGAAATGTTAATTAACTAATAATTAATTAGTATTGCATCAAATCAAAAACTATGTAAGAACAAAATCATCCTAAAATTGGCCAATAAATAAGAACTAAATTATTTGGAACGAAAAATGGGTTAGAACTTTTGATAGCACAACTTTTCGAAAAAGATACCAAAAAAAAATTCGAAATTTACGAAAAAAGATTTTTCGAATACAATCTGCAAACTCAAGGATTCTGTCGTACTAATACCTGTTATTAATACATATATCGATAAAAATAGAATTCAATCATATTGAAATTGAATACTTATTCTTGCGAATAAAATTTATATTAAGAAAATGTCAAGAAAATATATTTTTGCAAATATTGAAAACCACACAGTTGCGACATATTATGTAATTTTCTATTTGAATGTTTAATGAATAAGAAACATTATTATTTTAATATGCATTTACTTCCGTGTTCCAAAGGAAATGATCGAGTCGAAGAATCGTGTTCGAGATATGGTAAAATTTAAATTCTTCTAGCTCCAAAAAAACCATGGTTTTCTACATGGAAGCTGTGCACAGAGTGTGCATGTATCTGTAGAATTTTTCTACGTTCACGATAACGATTTGATTTTTTTTTCTAAAATGAAAAATATTCATCTCGATGGAATTTCAAAACTTATTGATTTTGGCACCAATCTGATCACCGAGAACGGTTTTAAATATAAGCGCTATTTTGCATATGAGGAGGTGAGTACATTTTTAAAAATAATCGAGATGCAGAGGATTTTGAAAGAATTTTTGACATTCTTTCATATTGTAATGTTAGTTTTGATCAAAACTCGCTCAGTTATAATATAATTGAGCGAGCTTTGTTCACATCTAACTTTATCCACTGCAACTCGATTAATTTTTAAAATGGAATATCGTTAAGAGTTTTTCTATCAAATTCCAATGTAATTTTTATTGAAAAAAGTGGAGTGTGCCTCACCCACTTAAGCACTTGGTTGAAGTGAAACTTCTTTTGTTTTCATTAACCATGTGAATTAAATAGATAAAATTAAATGTATTAAATTAATAATTAAACTATTATTTTAACGTAACACACAACAGTTGATGCATCGACACCTAATCTAAACTCGTGCCTCATCCATCTTTCTCATTCAAACGGCTCTGGCCTCTCACTCTCTCACTCATTCCAATTCACTTGTCTCGCTGAAGAAGTTTCACTTCAAAAATGAATATGGAACATGGAAGTCATTTATAGTTCTCGATAGCGATATTTCTTTTCGTTTCTAGAAAAAGAAAAATATGATTGTACACCACAAACAACACACCATGTATATTTGTATATACATAAATAAAAAAGGTTATATCCAATTTATTACAACAGACAAAAAAGATTTGAAAGGATCTTTACTCATCCTTTAAAAAGTTTACAAAAAAAAGTATCGACAACGAACCGTGTAAGTAAAGGAATACATAAAACAAAAATCTTCTGTCAAAGAGGCAATAATAACACCCTATCAAACATTTTGAACATCAGTTTAACACAAATGAAAACGTTTCCTTGTTAGTTACAAATGTTTCGAAGTTTAAATTCATATCACAATGTTCGCTGAAATTCTGTGAAGATCACGAGATGTAGGATTCTCATGTTAACTAGAACGTGTATTATTATTTAACTATTTCTCTTTATAGAACTAAAACGTAATGATGTTGCATAAGACTCCTGACTTGCTTTTACTCGTAACGAGAAAAGCGAACAGCCGGAATCGTGATGGTGGTAGGAAAACATTGTACAATGTTGATTATATTTTTGTTAGTAATTTAAGATTGTGTATTTAAAAATGATTTACGTACATTCATCAAATTAATTACTTAAGGATGGTTTTCAATATCCCTGTAAGGGTCCGTAAGTATAAGATATTCACCTCCTATCTGAACAACAGTCGAAACTGGTTTCAAATAATTAATTAGAAAAAACCTTACGTAAGTAACGTGTATTTTATCGATTGATATAAATTGAATTATGAATTTTGAAAAGTATATTTTAAATTGACGTTTATAATAGAAAAATCAATATTGATTTTTTTATTCAACTACATGTTGTAGTTACCTACATCCTTATATCTCCTGTCACAATATTACAAATATTGTTGCGAAGTTAAATATAACTTCAACATTAAGGGAAGTAAATGTTGTATTTTAAGAGAGGTTTTTACGTTTATGAAATATATTTTCAGAGAGGTACTGCATATCTATTTTTCAGTAAGACACATATCTTCTTATAATACAAGGATAAAAGGATTAAATAGTAACTCAATCAATCTTGTATGTGCTAAACAATTGAATAAAGATTAATCTATTCATTATAAATTCAATTAGTTCTTTGAAATCCAATTAAACTTTCTATTGTTAGTAAAAGACTGTATGTTGGTGTATATGAAATTTTCATTTCTGGAAGAATTGTTTGCATTTAAAAATAAGTAAGCTGAAGATTATTGAGCATTCAGGCTAGTCAAGTTTTTTAATAATTGGTAAAGTTTACATTTGTACACTTATTTTTATTTTTATGGCACAATCATTATGTCTGTAGATTTTCAAAACTAATTATACGGGACCACAAAAAAGAAGAAGTTACTATCTTTTCTTACGTATTTTTAGGCACTGTCGTTGATCCCCAATTTTTTGCCAGACTTTTTATATTTGACCGATTTAGATAAATGAAAGTATTTTCTTTATAACTCGGTGAAAAATGGTCGTACAGTGATACAAAAACAATAAACTGGAGGGAAAAGTCTACAAAAGTTTTTAATTAGATTTGGTTAAAAAAGTTTGTAAAGGCTCTCAAAATTGGATTAAATTTTTTGGTTTTTATTATTATCAATTCGTATACGATTATCATTATATTTTTTATGAGGCTTAACTTATATATAACATATTAATTTATTGTTGTGTATAATATAGTATGTCAAAGCACAAATAACATGAAAAATAAAGTTGATTGAAGAAAATAATTGAGAAACACGGATTATAAAACCAATGGAAGCGTGAATGTAATAAAAGCCATCACTTACCGACAACGGAAAGGTGCATGGCTTGACCGATGGGCGGCGTCGTGCCTATCTGGCACTCGTAAATGCCGGAATCACGGCGCTGCGGGTACTTGATCTGCAATGTCCAATCGTCCGTATGCGGCCTGTGGATGGACCGGAACCGTGCGTCCGACGTGTACGTCGCGTGACCTACCGTCAACAGATGGATGTCACGGTGTCTCATCCACGAAACCTGCAATTCAATATAAATTGGTTTTAATATACTATTCTGGGAAAAGTGTACTTTTTAAAATATACCAAATCACAAAATAGCTGTAAAAAATATAGAAATTATATCATTATTGTAGTTAAATAATTTATATAAAATGTTACTTTTTATTTCAAAAATTAAACTGGTTACAGAAAAACTTATTAGACAAAAGTTTTTTAATCCGAGGAAATTAATTTTTTTTACACAAATTAATGTATCGAACACCTCCTTTTGTTGCTCTATTTTAAATTTTATAAACACAAAATTAATATGTAATTTAACTTACACCTCTAACTAACTGTGTCAGTTGACATGCCAGTGTTTGGAGTACCGGTATGTCATTGAGGGCAATTTAATGAAATTTTCCATCTTCTCTCTTTGTCTATCTCGCACGTTAGAAAAGTGCTGTTGTATTTTCGAATATTCTAGGATGTTCATTTTGTTTTGTGTTTGTTTTATTTATCTAAAATATTCTTTGTAACGTGTCGTGTCCCTACAATTATTTATGTTAAGATAAGTTCATTAAAATTTTTATTGTATTAAATTGTTTATATTGCCGTTTTAAAATTCAGGTATAGGGTTTGGCCGTATGAATAGTGCTTTTAATCCACGTAATTATTGTTGCCTCGGCAATTACATTTTTTTTAAATACACGTGGTTGCGAGTATTATGGAGTACGACTATGAAGTGTATTAATAATTAACCAGAATCGTAGCGAGGCAAATAGTGTGAAAAGTATACTAATCGTCCAGTACTTCACAACTATCCACTTCCGGCTGCTCGATCTCGTTAAAAGAGTAAATTCTCTGTCCAATGAAATGATAAATGTCCAAATTAAATAATATTATCATAGTTTTCAAACCTAAAACATAAATTGTGTTCCATATATACCGACTTTACTCTATCATTTAAAAAATCAATTACCTCAAAATGTACACCATAACAAACACCTACAAAAATCCCCCCCCCCCCCTTCCTAAACCGAGTAACTTTTGCTTAAACAAGTTTTTCTGTAAGGAGCTTAAATAAAATAAAAATTCGTAACGTTTCATTTTGAACACCCGGTATATTATTTATACAGAACAGAATAATCTGTACCTATAAGATATTCGATGTATGTAAAATACAGGAAAACTTTTCGAACCGATCACTTCTCCTACATTACCTCTGATAATATAATTTTTCGCAAAAGAACCACTTTTTTCTTTAAACGACCGTTTTTTTAGTAGGTAACTATCGCTGGTGGTCTTGTAAGAGTTTCGCTGTGTAGGTATACTTAATTTATTATTCAGACAAAAATATCACTTCCAGAAGAGCCAGAATGAATGAAATCTTGGATACAAATGTGGCTTGTAAAGAGAAACTAATGCGAGATTGACAAACAATGACTATGTAAACTTCAAACACTGTCCTCATATACTGTATAAGCTTCCGTTAATCTCGGTGGAACGACTGGACAATAATAATATGACCGAAGCTGCAACTACAGTAATTATTCCTGCTTATAGAACAAACGAGTCATTTAAACTTAATTTGCTCTTTCAGAAGCCATAACGACGAAGCGTCTTTAACAAACATATAAATATGCATGTGTAGTGTAGTAGTTAAAAATATGGTAAATACATAAGCGTTTGCTTTTAGAATATTGTGTTTGTTAAATTCATGAATAATGAATAAATATAAAAAAATGATATTTTTGATAATTTGTACAAGACTCATACCTACTTTATATTGTAAACTGTGATTGGGACTATAAAACTATTCCTACATTTTGAAATGTATTGGACAAAAATACAAAAATCTAAAGTGACCTTCATAAGGGTATACATATATTAAAGCAACAGCATAATTATGAGCGACGAAGCACATTTCCAATTTGTATGGCGAGAGGAAAAAACAGAAATTGTGTTACTGGTCTGCCGAAAACCATCAAGTTATTTTCGAAAAAAAACTGCATTTCCAAAAGGAAACCGTATGGTTCGAAATATGCTATATTAAATAAAATACTCTACCTACACAGATATTTCTTCGATCAATCTGTCACCGCTCCATTTTCACGAAAACTTTAAGGTTAACAAAAGATTTGACAGTTAAAATTAGGCCCACTAAATGATTCCTTTTTTCGATATTATTAATTAAAAATAGAACACACTTCATTTGTCACTATAACACAAATTTAATATACAATGTTCAAAATAATACCTAATCAAGATAATTTACGTATAGAAATTAACTTTTTTTATCATCAGAAACTGAGTTGAATAACATCGAAATGATTTTTATACCGTCGAATAAAAACAACGCTTTTTTACAAGTCTAATCTCACTCAACAAAAGAAAGATTTAACTTTAGTGATGTTTAGATATATATATGTATATAGGTATACATAGAATAATATTATAACAGTAAATAATAAAAAACTGAAAAAACTACAGAAAAACAATATATCTTTAGAAACTATAAAGTATACTTTTGCGCTTTATTAAAAGTTGTAGAGAGTTTATATCATTTGTACATCTCTGCGATAAAAAAATCAATTTGTACAAACTGTTCGAGATTAAATTTCTCGGAATTCAATGACCATAAAAGTAGCAAGTTTAAATTTTTTCATTGCGTGTATATTTCACATACATGAAAAATGTCCAAAGAATATAGTACATATATATTATATTGACAGTAAGTAAAGTGAATAAAAATAGCACATTTTTTAACCCTTGGATGGTAACTGGAGTCACACAGACCCAACAATATTTTTTTAACATAATAAAAAACGTTTTTAACAAATATTCATTGTTGTTTTAATTCATGTTCCCGTCAAATTGATGGAATTTCGATTTAAAGGATCAAACTCACGCTGGGTGAAAATGTATAGGTACATATAGGCCATGGACCAGATGTTTTTTTAATGAGCAACACAACTCCAGTAGACCATGTGTATCAATGAAAAGTGTGCATCATCCTAGGGTTAATATAATCAAAAACATATTTATACTATGTTTAAATTTCGAGCTTTATAGCTGACAGTGAAGTTAATCTTCTTTTATAAAATCATATCGATTTTATAGAATGCTTGAAGGTCATCCTGACATATTGACAGTTTTAAGATTGTTCATTACTATTTGACAAGGATAAATGAAATTCTAGAATTGTTCAAACATTAAGGAGGTATGAACACAGTAATGGATCTATTGCATTTAAAATGTATTATAATAATTGCAGTGTTCAGTTAACCAACAAATGAAAATATAAGTTCTTGGTTTTTATAAGCCACGTTTTTGTGATTGATTATTATTTAAGATATTTAGCAATTATATATTATTATATTCACCGTCATTTACCTTCATTCGCTTGTCGTACTTAAAGTAATTAATTGTAATTATTATTTATATGGGATATGAATACATTTTTCTTCATATATTTGATTTCATTTAATAAAAAATATTTATTTATCATTTTCTGATTTTACTTTACAGTTAAATGGAAGTATATAAATATATTTGAAGTATACATGTATTTAAAGGTAAGACGGGTAGAGTAAGTTGGAACAATAACTTCATATGAAAATGTTATAACAATCAGAAAAAAATGAATCAGTATCAGATGTGTTCGTTGGTCGTATGTCTTTGTGTCTTATGATACATCGATACTGAAGTGCAAAATTATGTTTTTTTTGTATTAACTTATATCTCTTTGTGTAGCCAATACTGAAGGCTATAAAAACATTGTTTTTGAATGAGTCCCATAATATATACATACTTACATATGTAACAATGTCTATAGACATAGAATCCAATAATCAATGTGTACTTTATGTAAATGGTACGGGTTTTTTTCATCTAAAAAACTCATTTCAATATGAGAAAATCCCAAATCTTATCAAACATAAAACATGTCAATCAACATGACATTTCTTGATGTCTTCGTCTCTCATATACTTTCATCTGTCATTGAAGGTGGTAGTGATATGAAATCAATACTTCAATCAGTGGTGGCACGTGATAAAAATAAAAGGGGCTCAATTTTCATTTACTAGGTACACAATAGTAAAATCCAAGACAGGGGTGAAGATTTTTTTCAACTTAATACTACTTCTAGTAAATGTAAAGTTTATCTTTTAATAAACTATTACGAAACACCCTGTAAATAGACAAAAATTTGTCAACTGCGTACTGGTGTCATGTATTCGGTTATTAAAAAACAGATGGCTTGAAATATTTAAAAAAAATACGCAAGTAAATCAGTGATGAAATTTCCTAAATGAAGACTTTAATAATAACAAAACAATAATAAAAAATTGTTTGGTAACTCATTTGTCCTCTTAAAAAGCGCCTTAAACTTTATTTTTATTTCAGATTATAACAGATCTATTATATCATCTATTGATTCACCATTTACTACAATTATGTCAAATCTCAGTTTTAAGTTAAACCGTTCAGTTGCTAGAAGGCTTTGATGGACAGACATACTTATAATACAATACAAAGTATAAACAGAATAAATTAAATAGATAAACTGAATAGCATCGAAATATTCTTCGTCATCAGGAATAAGTACGATTGTTTTAAAGCCGACACTGTGCCCAATCCTGACCGGTTAGAGTTTCTTGTCGCCGGCACCATGTTCCTCTGCAAGCTATTACATATCTTTGCACTTTGAGTGCCTGATGCCGAGTCAACAGTTTCCAGGTGATACAAATGGTACGAGTACATGTGGAAGGTGAGAACGATCCACGAACATGCTCTTCGACATGGCATTAAGACTGAGTTATTTCATTGTGTGTCTGTGCGTTCGAATTAGTGTTAGGTAGTTCAAAAGTCAAATAGACTAAGTGGAATGTCTTTAATTTTATATAGTTGATAAGTTATTTATTAGTTTTGTTTCTAACAAATATTAATTTTGTTTTATAGAGTTAATAATGCAACAACAAATAATTTTGATGTTTTTTTTTACAACAATTATGATCCTTTTATGAGTGTAGACTTCAATTTATAATGTAAGCTAAACAAAGTATTTTAAAGCCGAAACTCAATACTTTCAAATTATATTTACCGATTTTATCTACAGTATTTAGTCCTATGAATCCTTACAAAGTTTAAAAAAACAAACATATTTTGCCTGTTTTATGAATCTTATAACTTTGTGGGAAATGAATAAAATTTTTATCTGTGAAAATCATTGATTAAGTTTTTGAAATATATATTTTATTTATGTGATAATTTTATCGTAATATCGGTAATTAAAAGTAGAATCATAAGGTTTTTTATTTTAAGATACGAGTATTATTGTAGGGCAATTAAAAAACCAGTTTCGGTGTGGGAGTTATAACAATTTTTAAGATACTGTACGATCCAAATATATCTATGTAGTTTAATTTATACGTAAATTTGGTTTTATTAATTTTATTAATTCAACTTATACCGTGTACCCAGAATTCAAAATCCATTCAAAACCATATCTATTAACAAAGTTCCCAACATGACATTAAGGCTGAATTATTTCAATGGTTGTAAATTTGTGTGTATGCTCTTATTAGTGGTGTGCATTAATTCTTGACTATTTGAACTGTGATTAGAAACGTGAATATATACTGAAGTAATAAGGGCAAACGGTGAAGGTAGCGTGTATAAAGGATTTAGTGTCTGCGTTTGAAGTATGCGAAAGGTTGATAGATTGTACTGGATGGATTTAACCCTTAACCGTCTGTGAGAGTGCTATGTTTATTAGGGTGTTTTTTTTTTCTGTCCCTAATGTATTAGCTTTGGATCAAAAGTGAATTGTCCCAAAATTTCAGACTCGTAGATCAAACCTGTAAACGGCGCAAACCGTATTTTTCTCATTCGATTAACATGGGAAAAATTACTTTTTTATTTACGCGTGAATAGCTCGTTGAATTTTTTTTTTTAATTTCTCAGAGTAATATTTTAAAGAAAATTAAATGCTCAATTCATAAATTCAGTAATTTTTAAGATATGTTTGTTTAAAAATTATCATAAAAAATGGATTTTACTTTTTATGATAATGTTTAAACGAAAGTATCTTTAAAAATATTGGATCTATGAACTGAGCACTTGGGATCTTTTTTATATTATCCCCCTTCTAGTTGAAGTTTTTTTTACATTTCCTACTCTGGAAATATCAATTCGGTTCCAAATTTTTTTCTTTCAATATAAAGAGAAATATTATTATTGAAAAATTAAATAGTTATAAATTGATCTTCCATAAATCTAAAAATATTTATTTCTGTCAGGTACATAAATAAAATATCAAGAAACATTTATTTGAGTAAAATATGATCATAATACACAAATAAAAACGAAAACTTTAACAAACTTAGACGATATATTTCAATTGTCAATACAAGAGAGAAAGTTTATGATTTTGTGACAGTAACTACAAACAATCTTGTTTGTTTTTCATCAAGGCTAATATACTTAATAAGTTTATAAAATGATCCTTCGGGACAGAGCTTCGCAAAACGGCTATCCTTGTTTCATTGACCATAACTCTTGGTACGGGAAATTCTCGGGCGAGGTCTCTTAACCCCACGTGTACACTTCGCACCAAATAATGTTTTCCATTTTGTTACGGTTCATAATAATACCCTGGCTCAAAATCTAACAGTGAAACTGTTGTACAAATATTATATGTAGTGTACATACATATATTTATTGTGCATTTGTTAGTATTTTGTGCCTTTTTGATTGTGCTTATTTGAGTTTATCAAATTGTATTTTATGGAGGTTGAATTTATATTTAAACAAGAATTTATCCGCGGTTTCGCTGGCATATATTTCAAAATCGATAAATCTACAACGGTTGAAGTACTAATGGTTAATTATATCGACATCGCAATTGCTATTGGATCTTTATTTTGATACATGAAAATAAGAATTATATATTTATATTTATTGTATTAATATACATATTTTAATGTAAAAAAATATCAACTGGAAATTTTTTATGTTTGTAACAGTAAACTCCTATTAAAATCCATTCAATATTTTTTATGTTAAGTCGGAACAAACAAATATACATATTTAGGGTTGAAGAATACAGGGATACTTTAAATGGAACTATATTAGCTATATTTTGGCGTTTTATTTATTATTCTACGATTAGTTCCGGAGAGATAAGCATTAAAGTGTGACATATTTCGTTGCATTCGTGCTCTCGTGGGCACAACGGATGTAAACGTACTCAAAACTGTCAAAATTGCTACTAAAACGACCGGTATTACAATTTTGGTTTGGTATTGTAATCGTTTTTCGAAGTCCAGCATTATAGTATTTATTAAGAAAATACAAATTTGATACTTAATTAACAAGTTGCCTTTATAACTATATATATATAACATAAAACGGATTTGATTTGTAATGTCTTTATTCGTGTTAAAAATTGCCAAAATTTGATTTCCAGACGTTCTACTATAAGTGTAAAGTTCACTATAGTCTTAAATTTTAAGTGCTAATTGAGTTACGCTTCTAAATGTGCACTGAAGACGAAGTATCGAATGTAATAAAATTAAAACATACTATCTTCATACTTAAAAAGATTATTACTGTAGATGTCTGAGATATTCCCAATTTATTACTTTTACAAGTAAGATAGTTTGAAAAACTATTTTATACACCTCTTAACGCTTTATATAAATTTTTGTAACCTATTGAACTGAAATGTGATCAATAAAGGTTTTTTACTTTTTCACTTAGATTGCAAGTTGAGATTTCATAATTTACTTTTTTGTGGATCAATATTGACTTAAATTAGACAATTAAATTGATCGTTTTCAATGAAACATCTATTAATTGAGATTTCTTTTTACATTACATCGAAGTAGATTTATTGACATAAAATTAATAATTTTTTGTGGCTATATACCCATATCTTGAAAATGGTTCGTTATACCGAAAAATGGCCAAAATAAAATTTATAGATACTAATATTTTCTATAATTTGTATTCAAACCATTTTTTTCTATAACATATCATTTCGAAAATATTTATAAAAATTATATTTTAGAAATAAAGATAAAATAAAATAAAATACTATTTTAAATATTTAATTATTTGCAGTTAGTTCCAAACAGACATTTCTCTATTAATTGTTAATAATTGTTATTATTATTATTAATTTTATAATTCAAAACAATTAGGGGTGTACCGGAACTGAAATTTTGAGTTCCGGCCGGAACCGGAATTACCGGAATTCACGAAAAAAATCCGGCCGGAATTCCGGCCGGAACCGGAATTTTTTCAAAAAAATTCTGTATGAAATATTAACAAATAAAGAATATAAATAAAAATATTTTATACATAGGTTACGTTTTATATCAATACAATTAATTATTTTAAATAGTATAGGAATGAGGTACATTACGTTCTACAAAATTGTTGTTTCTAATAAAATGTATATCATACGTTCTTTTCGATTATAAATTATAAAAGGATAAAATCGAAGGTGGTAAATCAGATATTTAAAAATAATTAAATATATCTAAAATGTTACCCATAAATGGGGAACAACTATTATTTTTCCAAAAAGATCAATAATTAAATATCATTTTTATTACATATCTTGTATTACTAAAAATTTATTTTATGATGGTTAATTAATGTAATCATTTTAATTAAATATATATAAAATATAAAGTAAAAAAATTGTTTTTGTGTTATGAAGTTTTTATTTCCATTACAAATAAAATATAAAATTATATTAATGTTTTTTTTTTTTACAAAAATACTGTTATTTGAAAATCTATTATACCCGGTCTCACTACTCAAACTTATTTCTGTTCCTTATCTAATGTAAGTGTTCCTTAGTCTTAAGTTGAACCTAAATTTTACGTCAATCTTACAGGTCTATCATCAAGGTAATTAAACCTTGGTTTATGTCAATATAATTAATTTTGGATATAAATTGTACATTTGATCATCCAAAAAATATTCAGTAATACACAGAAATGTCACAAGCGATAAAAGAGAGGAGCAAGTTATACGCCAAAAGAGCAATTATTAATACCTATATTAAATATATGAAATTTCAAAGTATTATAATTTTTGTTCTTTTTTATTTTAGTTTTAAAAAATACTACTAACATGTCATATAAATATTCAAGTCTATTTTTCAAAAGAGTTATAAAAGCATACACTGGAGGCTTTGTTAAACGAAACAGTTTTAAAAAGGATAACTTTGATTTGAAAATGGTTATATCTATAATAAACTTGGCTTGAAATGCCATAAACTATTATACCTATGATATCTGCATCATTGCCATCAATAATTTTATCAAAAATGTTTACAATATTCATTTTTGTGTACAGTTTTCAGGTTTAGTGGAACTAAAGTATCACTTTGATTAGGACTTAAATTTAGGTAATACTTAACGACTTAAGGAACACAATAGTAGAATGTAGAAATAAAATTAAAAATTCCGGCGGGGTCCGGCCGGAATTTTCTAGTACCGGCCGGAACCGGAACCGGAATAAAATCGTAAATTCCGGCCGGAATTCCGGCCGGACCGGAATTCCGGTACACCCCTAAAAACAATTGATATTTATTTTAAAATCTGAATGACTCGCGGAGCGATGTGGTAACAACGCTAGGTAATCTGTTATTTGTCCTTTATCTTTTCTTGTATAAAGTACTAATTATAAATTTTTATATTTATAGTATAAGTTGTTAAATGGATTAAAATAGATTAGTTGATTTGGTTTTTGAACGGTCAATATAATTATAAATGAGCATTAGATTTTATGAAAGATTTTTATATAAGTATTCGCTTAAATGAACGGAAAAAGAATTGGGAATTTAGTTTCAGAAGTACCTACTTACTGTACGATTGTTATGTGTTCCTGATTCGAATGATAATACTTACGTGAAAAGTATCCACAGTATCTAATTACAAGAATTGGCGATTTAAAGTGCTCATCAAGACCTCGAGATTTATCAACACTTGACTCTTTTGAGTAGGTGTTTTAAAAATGTTTCAAGTACGGCTAATTTGATTGAACTTGGGGAGAAAATCAAAGAAAAGATTGCGATGAAAGTCTTTAAAGAGTAATAGCCGATTTCTCAGGCGTCTTATAACAAGGGGCATTTACTTCAATTTAAAATTATGTCTTTATAACAATTTTACAGTATGAATAGTATTTTATACGGGGTCCTTTATTAAATGAACAAAAAGTAACTTTAATCATTGTGTCTTTTTAAGAAAACACATATAATACTGAATTTAGCAAAACAATATTTCTTAATTAATTCTTATCAACATAATATATTTTTCCCAACAGCGTGAAAACAAATCAATGTAAAAGGGTTGAATAGACTAAATTAAATTTGTTACTTGTTATCAAACATGACGTTGAACGAATCTTTATTTCTCAGAATTTATTTGCTTAAACTGATTATTTTTGCATTTAGTGAAATACGTGACCTGATTAGATATTCTACTATTATGTAGATATTAACCCTTTATCTGGCAACTCTTTCAATTAATGAATTGTTCGAGGAAAGAAAGCACAAAGAAACAAATACGAAATCGATAAAACAAATTTAATTTTTCTGAATACATAAAAGTTTATGTTACATGTTTAAATTGAGATAAATTGTTACCTACTATATTATTAGTATTTTTACTATATAATATAATTATAATATAATATTAGTGACGTTCAAAATGTAAATAATAACAGCTTAATTGTATATTTCTGAATTTTTAATTTAAAATATCAATATTTTTACATTATATTATTGTATTTAGTTATTATTTATTATATTTTTAACCTGAGGATGAATGTTTGATTCGAAAGCTCGCTATTACTTTTTCTGTACTAAATTTCTGACGTCTACATAATAAAGCTGTAATTATTAATATAATTATAATGATATTGCAATAGATAAGCTAAAAATAGACTTTATATTTGAATGTGTAAGTACTAAAATTATATTAAATTTATAAAGAAAATGATCGATAAGAAAATACTTAATCAGAAATATAAATGATGAACAATACATTATTAAATAATTTTATGTTTACTGAACCTTAAGATTCTTGATATTTTATTTTTATCTTTACAAACAATATATTAATAAATTTTAATTTACTTTTCGATATTGTGCAATAAATTTTGTTTGGAGAAGCTTCATTCAACATTGAATTTATTTCTTTGGTTAAAATATTTTCTCAATGTTAAAACTTGAAATATATCGTTATAAAATCAGTTCTAATTTAGAAAATGCAGACGGTTATATATATTTTTTTAATAAAGGACGTTTATTTTGTCCTACTTTGATAAACAGGAGACTGGGATACCTAGGAGACCATTTTTTTAACTGAAGTCATTAAATTCCCAATGACAACTTATGTAACTAAACTCCATTAAGAGGAGAAGGTTATTATCAAGGGGGTACGAGATTGCGAAAGATAAAACGGCTGCTTGTGATTTAAAAAAAATATATGACGTTTAAAATTGAAATAAACGCAACTACAGTAAAACTATTATTATTGACGTTGGTTACTTAATTTAAATGTATTAATACATTTTTAAAATTTTCGTGATAGCAATTTCACTGCTTGTAGTCAAATTTAGAACATCAAATTTTTGTAATATAATAGTATCTATACTTTGTGTTTTTGAGGGTCAAAGTGGACTTTGGTGGGTGGGTGGTGGCAAGCACATTTCCACTCGTAGTGATTTTAAACAAAAAAATCAAATATATTTTTGTTTTATAGACATTTATTTATATTCATTAAAATGAAATGGCGAACTTGTAAAAAAAGATTGCAAAAATCGTGCTTTTTTTTCGTTGAAAATCGAGAAAAAAAAGAAATCAATAGAAATAAATAATTTTAAGGAATACAATAACTATTAGTATGTAGAAAAACGTGTTAAAATTATAGCTCGATTGGTTGATTAGAATTTCATTTTTGATTTCCCCACCAACCGAAAAAAGTTGAGTCGAAAAAACCACCTTTAAAGATTTAATAACAGATATTTCATTAAAAGAAAATATATACTTACACTAACACTTCTATGTCCTATAACTTGTTAAATATAAATATTTCGGTCTACAATTTTTACAGTATACTTACAATATATTTTACTTTTGAAAATATGTGAAAAAAATCGAAAATTTTAATTTTTAAAATTTAAAATTTTCAAACAATGGAAATAAATAAGAAATGGGGTCTTGTAAAAACTCCCCCTTGAAAATTGTATTTTTTACACAAAACTAACAACTAATTTAGGGTAAAAATGTTTTTAACTACAAATATAAATTGAGACATTCCCAAACTCTTTCAAGTGCTCTATATAGGTAAAAAGTATGACCACCATGCGAAAACAATAACAATAAAGATAAAATAACGGTCCTATTGAACTACCAGCATGTTAGAGTGATTGCACAAAAAATATCAACTTACAGGCTAGACCACTTGATATAGATTGACCCATATACCTGTATATGACATAATATGCTTTAAAACTGTAGCCAATAATAACTTTTTGTTATTATTATATTTTTAACCTAATTTTGTTTATTTTTTACAATTAAATGACATTTAATTGCTACACTTTTGTGGATTTGAAATGCTGTAAATATGCAACAAAATAGTAACTAGATAAACATTTACCCTCAGTTTCGCGAACAAAAGGTATCTATAATTAACATCAAGTTGATCGGTAATATTGGATTTAACCAATTAGAGCTCTCAATTGGTAATGTAAGATATATCCTTGAGAGAGAGAGATAGATAGCAGTTGTTATATGTATATCGATGAACTAATTCTAATTGGTCGTAATCCTCATTGAGAAAATTCTATAAATAAAAACCGATACGGTTAATGATTATGGTATTGTAAAATAAGCATATTAACATATGTATTTTCAACAATTTTAGCGAAAAATATGTAAAAACAAAATCATTTTAAATTTGACCAAAAAAAAAAAAAAACAAGAAAACATTTTTTCCCGTATTGAAAAATGAGTTCTTTGTTTTTTGCTAAAATTCGTAATTTTGGAAACCTTAAGTGTCCTGTAGTACTGCTGTACGATTAGTAGTTTAATTTAATAAGCCGAACAAATTCAATTTAATACTTCTGAAATCAGTGTCTCAATATATCACATAAAATGCTATTCTTAGACCTAAGACAAAAAGACAAATACAATACACTGAAACTGTTTTTCACCAACTGAAACACTTCTTCCATTTCATAAAAAGAAACTTAATCCCGTCATAGAATTATTCATCGGAAAAGAACATTCATCTCGCAAGCAGACATTTAGCTTTTTCGAGAAGAAGAAATCACATCCCAGCGGTGCATGTAGAAAGTTTATATAGTAACCTAAGGGAGCACTAAATGCCAAGTACGTTGATGATAGATCACGTGGGCTCTTTCATTACAAAACCCTTCTACATTCAACAGATGACAGCTAGTCAATACTGCGTAATAACCAAATTCGTAAATGAGATGTAGAATGACAAATTACACCGTTCCAACAATGCGATAAAATGTATTTTGCTCAATATATCATCAAATATTAAAATGGAGTGGAGGGAAATATTCTGTCGGAATTTTGAGTGATTTCATTTTCTTAATCAAAACCGTTTCATAAGTGTACTTTGTTTTTAATCAACTCTATATTTCCGGTTAATTATTTTTTATTAATTTTAGATTTTGAAGAGTGTTTTACGAAACTGTTAGTTACTTAATATTACGAAATATCTGATTGTTACATATTTAATATATATTGTAATTTCTAATTAATTTGATCTAAGGACCTACTTCTGAATTAGAATATAGTTTGGTTTATGCTTAAAAATATTTCATTATATAAAGACTTATTTACTAAATTATACTTAAAATATTACAAATAATTTCTTGAAAATTTAAAAATAAATGGTTGCTGGTTTAAAATATAGGTTAATTGATTCTGAAATACATAATAGTTCAGGTCTTAGATTTCATCAACTATTAAGAGTCCTTAAAAGTACAATATAGCACTACTACCTGAAGAACAAATATATAGTTCAAAACTTAATCCACTCAATTATTATGTTCGGAACTAATTAAAAGCATTTCTGTACCAAGAACAAATTAAAATTTGTAAACAGAATAAATATATTCACTACACCAGTACAGTGTTTTTGTTGTACTTTACATAAAGTTTATATACAAAACGTTTTATTAAATTCATTTTAATAAAACGCTATACTATAAAGGGCACTTAAGAAATTTACGTGATTAATATTATGTCGCTAATTTCATATCAATACTAGCAGTTGTTTTCGTATCACGTCGAAACAAGCGAACAGACAAATAGATAGACATATTTTTAAAATGGATAATATTGCCTAAACTAGAACATATAACCTCAAAATACATACTATTTTAACTGTACAAACAGAACCTTATTATTATTAGTATTGATTAACTTATAATAAATATTTAAAAAAAGGAACTTTAAATACGAATAAATATATGTATATATTGTTATACCTTATAAGCATAAACAATAACTATAAATTATTTATTACAAAATATAAAAAATATAACGAGATATTACACTGTAAAATAATTTTTTATTTTAAAAGACAGTCAACTCGAAAATTAGATCGTTTGTACAATATATCGCTACGAAAAAATCCTATTATTTTCTGAAAATAAAACGATTCTACTTTAATGTAAAAAATATATTCAAGAAATAAGGTTTGTATTATACAAGAAATAAATGTAAACTAAAATATTTTTGAAATAATATATATAATTTACATGTTTAAATGTAGAACGATTAATTAACTTTTATAAATTAATTTCAAATGTCATATCGGTTGCATTCTTGGTAATTAAAAGCTGTCATACACATACAGAAAAGAGCGTTATCAACAAATAATATATAAATATAATGAAAAATACGATTAAAAATACATTAAATGTCAGAAGCATATCTATATTTTACATACCATCTGAAAACATAAAGAGGATTTGCTGATATAGTCATTGGGGTTAGGGGGAATGTAATATCATTTACAAAAAATAACGACGCATCTATGTATATAATACAGTTTAAGTATCGCAGCAACTATTAGATTATCCCTTTTGAGGATCAGGAGGGTAAGAATATCCCCTGAATAAAGGGTTGAATGATTCTATAAATCTTGTTAAATGTAATTTACAATAATCGTTTGCTAAGAATTTGGGTGCTTTTATTGTTTTATAAATCTGCTCTTGAAAACAGTACAATTAAAGATGCAAATTCGATGGATCTATATTCCTTATTTCATTTCAATTGTAAATATTTTATTGTTGACTCTAGAAATGATAACGCGGCACACACACAAAAAAAATCTATTGTACTTTTAAACGGGCTATGTTTTTCTTATGTATTTTAGACACTGAAAATTTGTTTTTAGCGCATGAAAATATGTAAAACAATTTCGTCTGATTTAACTCATATTTAGTATATGTGCGTACAAAATATTTTTATGTACTATACAAATAATTCCGATAGGTGGCGTTAGGGGTCTCACATCACTATTTCTATATTTAGACACATTTGAGATTTGGTTAAGATATGTAGGATATGTTAGGTTAGGGGGTTGCTTTTCCCCTTAAAACTTCAACCCCTGTGGTATTTTTCCTGCCGGATCTAATGAAACTAATTACAGCCCTCCATACGTGACAGGGGGTAAAATATTAACTCCCGTGCGAAGCCGGGCTGGGTTCGCTAGTTACCAATAAAATTTAAAATACACCCACAGCATATAATACGCAATGTAAAACAGAAAAAGTGGATGTAAACAAAAAAAAAACAGACAAACATTATATTATTTTAAAACTTTTAATTGTGCTACAATTATTTTTAATTGTATAACAAAAAATGTACTCATATGGTTTAATTAAATTGTTCAGTTAAAAAACTAAACTTTATTTTTTTTTTGTTGTGAAAATAATGTTTTAAATATTTAAATGTGTCAGATACTCAATGAGATATATTTTGTTAGACCTAATTTTGGAAGAACTGTTTTGTTTATTGTGCATTTTAAGGGTCACATTAAAATCAGTTAATGGTTCGTAAAACTTTATGTATCAGAAAAATGTAAAACGCCACAACATTTATTTAAATTTATTTACGTCTGTTTGTATCATGTAAAGACGAATTGTCGATTGTAATATGTATATTTATCTATATATTTAATGCATTTTTTTATCGAACAAAAACAAAGCTATGCTTAAGTTTTTTTATTTTTTTTTATTCTGACACTGTGTAACATTTTTGTTAGGCTTGAAAAAATATTATTTTCTATTGTAAACATTAAAAAAATGTAACAAATGTAACCTACAATGTTTATTATAAATTGTAACATTAAAACTAGAAGATTAATATATAAGATTTACTTTTATTTATAATTCCAGTAAATACTGTATGTGAACAAAAATTATTTTAGCATCCCTTAGCAGCATATCACTGCTTGCATAGTTAAATACATGTAGGTAAGCTAAAAAACAGTTCATTATTTAACATATTTGATCAGAATACTAAGTTTATTATATATAACAGATAGTTTTATCAAAAACACATAAGCAATTTTTTATTGTTTATTTTATTGGGACAATATTTTATTTGTGTTGTCAAGTAAGAAAAATAGTGTAAATAAATAACATAAAAAATATACAATCGATTGTATCACAATATTAATATTAGGTGTCATATATTATGTATATGCAGTCACATATCAAAATTTCTATACTTTTTTGGTCGTCACATTTCATATCAAATGTGACAAAAAGTATTTTATAACACATTTATTTTTGACATATATTTTCTAATGTATCAGTGACACATAAAAGCACACAATAAAAAATAATTCATCAACTTTACGAGATGACAGAATTTTGTGTAACGTAATAAATGCATTCAGTAATGTAATTATTAGATATTTACAACTTGCAACTTCTTTGACTGCAGAATGGAATGATATCGTTAGGAACTGACAAATACTTTATCTCTGAAACGACGCTGTGCATGTTTCTTACAATTTTATGTAAAACAGTTTTTTAGATATATTCTTAATGAAGGTATACCCAATAAAAACTTACTATTCGTATAATGGCTTAAAGTTTTTGTGATCATCTTTAGATAATTGTATGTTGTTAAATTGTTTACTAAAGAAAAACATTTCAAATTGTATTTGTAGTGTTTTTATTTATTATTTATTAATCTTTTAAATAAAATAGTTCATAAGCTACATATTTTCTTGGGATAGCGATTTGTTTTGAATTTTTTTACATAAAATGAAACAAAAACCAATTTTGTGAGAGGCTAACGGTGGATGGGGGGATAGGGAGGTCCCCTTTTTAAATGGGATAGAGTATATATATATGTTTTTATTTAGATATGTGAATTTGCATCAATTTTTATTCTACATCGTAAAAAGATATGTAAAAATGTTATCATATGTCTAATAATACGCGTTTAGAAGTTCGTCACTTTTTTGGACATTTAATAAAATGATTTTCGAAACCAAGAATATGTTTATTTTGTTTGTTTTATTTCAACCCGAAATTGAATTTTTTTCGTTACTATTTTACGATGCAATATATATATTTTTCAAATAAATGTTATTAATTCTATTAAACAAACAATGAGCCGTAACCCTCTTTCGTTTTACTGCTATTTTTACCAGTCAAAATGTAAAAAAAACCCAATTCGGTTTTGGAGAAAACAGCTTAATTTGGTTCATCCTGTTTACTTTTATATAGAAAAAGCGATTAATGTTTTTATTTGTAAAATATTTTCAAGCAACCAGAAAAATCAATATCTGTTAATTAGTCATTAAATTATTCTTCTTCTTCCTATCTAACTTTTATTACAGTTTTTTTACTATTTAGTTTGTTAGTTTAGGTTAAAAAAATGGGTATATTTACTCGTAGTAAATTTAACTACTTCTTTTTATGTATAATGACATTCAACGCTTGTTTTTACAACCGTAAATAGCGCTTCAAGTTTTAAAAAGTAAATAAACATTCTTCACTTCAAATAAATTTGACACTAACAATAAAACTTATGTAGTTTACTTCAGTGTTAATTTTATTTTAATTGTCCTTTTAGTACAAAGAATATTAGAATTACTATCAGTAAATCGTTCTAAATTATTCAGATTAAAAAATATTCCGATGATTATTAAAATTTATTTATTTTATAAAACAATAAATACATTTAAGTAAATTATTTGTGATATTAATATTTTTATTTATATGCCTATTGCTATACTGCATGCATACTAAAAGAATTTCCCTCACTTAAATTATAAATTCCTGCTAAATAAGATTTAAATTCATTTAAAATAACTACACTTCCATCATTTACCGTCTAATTTTCACAAAATCTGCTGAAAAGTATTATTATATTTATGTATATATATTTATAACCCGGTCACGTACCGAATTTATGTTTTATGCAATATAATAACTTCTAAGAGATCTTTGTTACAAAAGTATTGCTGACTGTTGTATTGTTTTCATTTGGACATAAAGTGGGGGGATATAAACTAATTGTTTTTCTTTTTTGTTATTTTAGTAATTACATTATACTTTATACTTATTGGACATTATGTTATAATTATTTAACAAACAATAATGTTTATGAAAATTCTATTTATTTGTATTACCTTTATAATCATACAAATGTATAAATCTGTAGGTTGTACATATGTATGTATACATGGTATTTTAGGGGCTGTTTAAAAAAGGACGCAACCCTGAAGATAAGAGAGTAGAATTTATGGTTAAGTAAATTTTATGCTATATCATTCTGATGGCAACACTGTACTCAAGGTTAACTGCCTCTAGTCGTTGCAATGAACTTGCCAGGGTTAGTTTCGTAAAATGTGTACAAATAAAAAGGTTTTAATTTTTTCGAAATTAACGCGCGTGGAGCCGCGAAGTTTTTCTAGTAACTTTACTTATATGACTCGTGAAAGTCGTGCTTATAGATCTAATTTTCTAGTATTTTTGTACTATTAACATGTAACATAAATTTCAATTTTGATTAGAATAAAATCTTATATTAGTAACGTTTCAGACTCCGACGTAAAAATTCGTAAGTTATAACCTCTCCCCCCCCCCAATTCAAGTAATTTTTGAGGGGTAGGCGCTGTTGCCAAAACTACGACCTGTATTTCTCACTTGCACTCATGTATTTGTCATTTTACAATGCCAGCGCTGTTAGTTTCAAATATTTGTACATCATTTCACATATTTTTCGAGTTTCTTATATTGTTTTTTTTATAATGGTATAGTCGAAACGTCTAATTCTTGTTTAAATAACTACATAAATGTATACTTTACGATATCCTTAATTTTCAAATTAATCTTACTGTTTTTTAATTGATTTTTATCAATTTTTATTTTTTAACAATCTACTTTCATCAATTAACATTTAACGCTAACAACTGAACTTTAAAAAAATCTGAAATTTCAGTACTTCATTCATTTTGAGTGTTTAAACAATTATAAGAAATTTGTTTTGACGTAACTACCCAACCTTCTTAAAAATGAATATTTTATACTGAAAATAATCTACTAATAAATTTCTCAAATTTGAATTTCGGCAAACAATGTAATTAATAGTTACTAATGAAGTTATATTGCTGCATTATCTATTTAACTTGTTTATCAAAATTATATTTTCAAATGAAACTGACGTGATAATGCATTTGAATATTTTACACTGACTGCCCTGCGAATGGGGACGATATTATCATTCAAATTTAAACGGTTGGAATTATCTACCCGAAAACACCTACAATGTGCAAAATGTTCAGTAAATAGCTAATTAAATTTATTGATAAACAGTATACTGCTGAATATTTAATTCGTTTGCAAAGCCCAGCAGTGAAACAAGCAATAATAAAGTATCTGCGGTAAAATATCGAATCCCACAAATGGGACTCGAAAAAAAGTGTAATTAATTGTTTTCGTTATCTGACAACTGATGATCCTGTCTTGTAAATTTCCTTCTTTCTGAATTGCTTGTTTTATAAAATGGAAAATAATAATTAATGAAGCGAAATGAGATTTCACTCGCCTTCATTAATAATCAGCCGGTGAAAAATATATATTTTCGTGTGGTAATTTAAAATGAAAATTTTATCATGTACCATTTTATTTATTAAACAAACACAATGTGACCTCTTTAATTTGATTCTATGGACCTCTATTATCCGGTCATAAATTTTAATATATATGTATGTATATAATGTTATTATACGTTTTCTTTTTATTTATTAAAATAAAATTTAGAGTAACATTAAGGATAGTTATTAAATTAATATACACTTGTGAATTGAAACACCGAATTTACAACTACAATAATGTAGCTTACGACAAGAATTACAAAAGCCATAAAGCAGAGGTTCTCAACTTTTTGACAAGTTCTACTACCTAAGAAAAATTAAAATATTGTTTACTACCCCATAAGCATACAACGTTTTTGGATTATTTCAAGTACAATTGAAAATATCAAAAAGTACTTATTGAGTACTTGTGACAGTCCTGTTTCAGACTACTTTAATATTTTATTATTTTGCGTATTTTGTAAGAAACTCTATTACGAAAACTAATTATATTTATATAATATGACTATAGTATATAAATTGAAACGGTTGGATTCTCGAAAAAGTAATAATTTGAATACAATTTAACTTTTATTATGCGTAGTACTGCTTTACATGTACCTCATATTCAGAACCACTGACATACATGATGGATAGAAATAATTTTTTATATTTCAAAAGTCAGATGCGTATGACGGGTTAAAATTAATGTATCATACCTACATACGTGTATGAAACATATAAATTTTAAAATGGATATGAAATTCATGAAATAGCGGATGAATTTCGTAATATAACTATACAAAATTGAATAGAGCTATTTGGTTTGAAAGGAGGAGTGACGATAAGGGGTTACATTAGTTCCCGGTACGCATTGCAATATCTAAATTATTTTTAGGTACATGTTAAGGTTTACAATGTATGTAGCAATATATTACAGTTTATGTGAAAATTAACTTTGATGCATTCTATAAAATACAGTGAGTTAAGTCAAATAAATACATTTTTTCATCTATTTAGTTATTATTTAAGAGTTTTTCAACATAAAAAAGCAGTAACTTTTATACTGCTTGTATTCATTGAAAAATGTTCGAACAATAATTACAATTATAATTTCGACAGTTTTCAAAATTTATCTACTACAAATAAAGAGTACAGTAAATTGTTTTTTCATTGTAATTATTCTTCAATCACTTTATAATTATTAAGTGTCATAAAAATTAATTTTTCGTTATGTGTTCAACAAAGATCAATAAATGTTAATGACTAATGACTATTTATGATTCTGTAATTCGATACTCATTAGATAAATATTATTGTATTACTAACTTTTATTTTGATCTCAATAAAATACATTGAAATAATTATTCTGCATTACTGCGTTTTACCTCTGGCAAGAAAACTGTTTAAATAAATAAAAACAGTGGAAAAAAGCAGTAAAAAAGTACAAAGGCAGTAAACCACATCTTACTGTTTTTAAATTTCCAGAAATAAAAGACAGTAAGTCACTCAATTTAGGTATTTTGATGAATCGAAATCTAAAATTGCACTCAAATGTTTTATAATGAAGTCATGGTCGCTAAATAAATTTTATGAAAAAATACATTATTAATTCAGTTTAAAAAATCAACAACTTCGAGTTCAGATTTTTTCGTCTTTACTTTTTACACCTTACTGCCCTTTACATAAGCACGGTAGTATTTATTTCACTCCATAAGCTTATAACAATGACTAATATATGAGTGTCGTATGTATTTTGGTTAATATAAAATAAAAAATGAAAAGAAGAATAGGGCGGTTGTAATATCGGTTATTACTTCATACCGTGTTAGCGAATATGGCCGAAAGAATAATTCGCGAGAAGACAAATTGTAAACTGAACTTCTCATTTTTTTATTTTCTATTTCATATTTCGATACTGTGCGTTGGCTCATTGCGATCTTCTTTACACAAAAGTTTGAAACCGCAAGATAAACTTACCCCATTTTTCACGTTGCCGCGATCCTGAGCACACAGCTGACGCTATTACGCTTAAAGGCATCCTTACACTATACTGTACAGTGGGTTGGAATTAGATAAATATGATCAAATTTTTAATTTCTAAATACCTAATTATACCTATACATATTATGTTTTGCCTTATAATATAGTCAATCGATTTTTGCTCTTGTCAAAAGCTGGACTACTTCAAGCTATTTTTAAATATAAAATACTTGTTAAATACTACAAGTAATTAGTTTGTTAAATTCAAGTTTTACGTTCAAAAAGTACGTTATACTATTTTCCAATTACTTGAAGTAAAGTACTTCTAGTATCAAAAAGTATTGACAGTTTTGTAGGACTTCCAACCGGGCTACTTCGGGTATCCCAACTAATATCGTTTTATAAGGTACTGGCACCAGTTATGGCCGCTTTAATAACCAAAGTCCGCAAATAAAGTTTGTTTGTTAAATTATAACCTTTTATTTTGTTTATGTTTTTTTCTCCAATAATGGATAAAGTAAAACCAATAATGAGTACGCAGTGATAAGCACTTGCTAATGATTACAAAATGATAAGTACTACGACACAAAAATATAAAAGACAGAATCGTCAAATTTGAAACAATGTAAAGCAATTGCTATGATAATATACTAATAAATAAATAAATTTTACTAATAATTCGTTTAAATGTCCACTGTTCTGACCCCTATTGGCCGATTGTTATCATACTGGTGCCAGTACCTTATTTACATTTGCTTTTTTGTTTACAGCATAAAAACTTTTGAAATTATCAATCTTAATTTTGGTCAAGAATTAAAAATTTTGGCTCACTGTGTACTTGTGAGGACTTAGGTTAAACGATTGATGTAATTTATAATCATGAATGACTGCAAAATATGGATGGTGTGACAAAAAAATCAAAATACAAAAAAACCGCTTTCTTACAAATTGCGGTGTTGTGTAAGGCATTAGTTATACTGCCTTTGGTATTGTTTTGCAGATTATGCAGTTTCTTGATAATTAATCATGTTGCTGGGTAGTTTAGTTAATATTAATAGTACTTGCATTATTGTAGATATTTTTAGAACTTAATTTAAATTTTAAATGTCACGTTTATTTATTTCATTTTGTTTTGTCTACAAAAAGATTGATATTTGAAATAACAAATTGCAACTGTTGAAAATTTATACACTTTGTGCACAAGAATGCATGTTTTATTTTTATTTTTGTCAGTGTGTTTAATTGAATTGGGGCTATATTTATCTTTCAGCAGC
Source organism: Sialis fuliginosa (assembly GCA_961205875.1). Lineage (NCBI taxonomy): Eukaryota > Metazoa > Arthropoda > Insecta > Megaloptera > Sialidae > Sialis > Sialis fuliginosa. Next base: position 11,213,392 of record OY540818.1, on the reverse strand, counting down.
TTAAGAGTAGCGTCGTTATTAAAAGAGATTTCTCGAAAGTTGGTTGAAAAAGAGCGAAACAGATGAAAATCTGAGGGCAGATATAAAATAACCTCCTAATCCAGTTTTTGAATAGCCGATTTTGTAATGTTAGAAGTATACGTATGGGCATTATCATGGTTCAAAATCACTTGATATCATCTTCTGATTTTTATGGATTGCAAATCTCGTGAGATTTTTAATTGGTCAAATTTTCGAGTTGAATTGAAGCGTTTATATGGTCTTCATGAAAGTAGATCTGAATATGGAAAATCATTCGTGTCATAATGACTCGAAAACGAAAAAACCGTTCTCTCTCCGTACTTTCTCCAATAGAATTATCCTAGTAAAAAGTATTGTAAATATGGTTTTAGTGACCTACAATGCCTTAACCGATTTGTTAAACTTAAATAAATTCAGATAAGTATTCAAGTTTAATTGCAAGTTGGTAATTGTTGTTGAGTACTAGTTATGTAAATTAAAATGGTTAATTTTGTTTGCCACTTAATAATGAACAAAAAATTTATTCTTAAGAAAATATATACCTACTAAAAGAAACAATATTTTAAACCAAACAAAAGTCGCATATGTATATCATCATATTCTTAAACGCGACGTAGGGTTGTTTGGAAATCATAGGGCCATGGATCATCTTTTCCCTTCATTGTTGTGACACTATAACAAGCTACTTCCATTTATTTTCAACCCTAAAGGAAGTGGCTGTACGAGACTGGTTAAAAACTAAGGACTCTATGTTTTACTTGACAGGTATCGAAAAACTTCTCTGACGCTATGACAAATGCTGAGATGTTTTAATATAAAAAAGTAAAAATAGCAAGATGTTCTGGGAAAAATAGTGTTCATAACAAAGAGTTTATGTGCTGCTTTAGTTACTTTTTATTTTATTCATTAATTGTGATAAAGAAAAACATAACGCTTCAGGCATTAGTTTAGGCTTTATGACAATTTAATGACAATTAATATAAATATATAATATAATATGTATGTATATATATAAAAAAATGAAGGTGACTAGAAAAATAATTCAATAGGTACGAAATTCGTTATAAAGCCAGATATCGTAAAAAAATATGACAAAAAATTTTAAGTTGTCTATGCGACTCGTGGAGCAATTTGGGTTGGCCAAGCCTGCATTAAAATATTTCTTAATAATCGATTAGTTACTTAAATAGACAAGTAAATAACGTAAAATATCATTGATCAGTATAATTTCGAATTCAACCAATTTATAAATTGTTCAAAGGGTATAAACCGTATTGTGAAAACATTTTTTAGTTCAGTAAAAATATAAAACTCTTAAGGTTACTAAGTCAATCGAAAAGGGCTCATGTGGCAACAATTCCTATCACAATTCAGCCAAAAGGTTCTTTCACGAAACCCTTTTCCAATAAAAATAAAATGAAGGTTTTTAGTGCATTTAGAGCATCTTCTACGAGACCAGATTGAAATGAGAACTGTGCAAAATCTCTGAAGTCTGAACCAGAGGTATGGAAACGTTTTTATCAAGACCTCACCAATAGGGTGGGGGTATGATACTTAAGAGCCGCGGGAAATTCTAGTAACAAAATTAAACTTTTTTATATTCAGTGAAACTTTTCAAACCGACCTCCTTTTCTACACAACCCTTTCCTAAAACAACCATTAAGTTTTTTATTTTATTTTCTATTTATTTTAAAATGTAAACTACATTCGTAGATGAAATAAAATACGATAAAACTGCATCAAATAAAATTAAAACTTTTGCAGATAAAATCTAAAGAACCTGTAGTATTCTTTAGCATGGTAGAGAGCATTCAGTACAAATATACAAAGAAAATTGTAATATTTTAGATATTTTAAAAGCTTACCATCTTCTATTTATATACAGGCTTGCTCTTGAGTTATATTAAAAAATAACATAATGCTATTACTTAAATTGAATACTTGATATGTAGCGTGGACTGTTTTTTATGAGAAAATGTATTATGTAAATTAGTTTTCTTTCTTCAAATAATGTACACATTCACAAAACCGAAAAGTTTATATTTGTCAGTCGTAAATATGCTTTTTATATTCGTTCAAATAAAGATATTTAAAACATTTATTATAAGTACGTATTACGCCTACAAATAAATATGATACTTAGTTGGTGAAATTTTCAAATGTTTTAAATATATTGTTAGTAGGGGCTTCTGCAGAAAATCTTCCAGGAAGGAGGGGGGGGAGGGTAAGATGAGAAACCTTTCTTTATCTTAACAAAAAAAAATTCTAGAAATAAAAGCAAAAATTAGTACCGAAATATGTTATGTACATTACATTATGTCAAGTTATATACCAGGAGGGATAATTTTTTGCATTATCTTGCCAAAAATTAATAAAAAGGGTGAAACAAATACTAAACAGTTAAGTTACATTACATTACACTAGGGAAGGAGTTCTCCATATCTCCCTCTGTGGACGCCCATGTTCGTATGTAACTAAGCCAATTGCAAAACTCTAAATTGTATCACCAATTAATTAGACCACACTTACAATAAATAGCCTAAAAAATTCATTATTTGTAGCAGGAGTACTCAAATTTTTTCCTGTGTAGGCCAAACTAGCATGTACAATGTATATTATTTTTTAATCGTGGGTCAAATATTCAATAAATGAACATTCAGAAAACGAACATTTATCCTTTCTTCTGCAGGCTTTCGTGGCCGTTGTCCTTAAGCACTAACTTTTCGGGCTGTCGTATTGTATTTCTTGACGTTTCGACTCTCACAGTTTCTTTCAGAAACATTTCTGAAAAAGACTCCGACATGAGAATCGAAACGTCAAAATATACAATACGACAACGTGGATAACAGCCCGGAAAGTTAACTCTTATGAACATTTATCCATTGTATATTAAATGGTTTTATGTAAATGATAACTACTGCCAGCTGGTGACCTAATTTCAAAGAAGACATAACAGAAACTACATTGTCACTGTTGTAGCTTAAAGGACTAACATGAATATAATAATAATAATCATAACAGGCAACTAATATTTAGACAGTTAAATTTAATTTTATTTAGAAAACTCAACTGTTTCATATTAAAAAAGGTCAATTAATTTCATCAATATAAAAATTTTATAATAAATGAAACTAATAAAAGGTAGTGAAAACATGTGCTTTACTTCATATTTATAAATTATATTAATTAGAGTGTGTAAAATGCACTACGAATATAAAACAGAACGTTTCGATTATGATTAAAAAGTAAAAAACAAAATGCTGTTGTAATAATTATAAGAGCACACGTACGTGGTTTCGTGCACAGGCTGTATTAAAAATAAAACGAGTATATAATTAATGTACAGAAGCTGTACAAAACTAATTAGCTCTTTCAACAAGAGTCGTATTTATATTAATTTCCATGCTGACCCATGCTCCCATTCTTTATAACCAAGAAAGAAATTAAAACAGTTAATTATATGAGAATTTATTGTAGACAACAGTGGTGGCAAACCTGAGGTTTAGATATGGAACGTTATATAGTTTTTTAAACGTTTATAAATTAATATAAGCATTTATAAAATCTATATATGCGTATAAAACATTTTTTAAAATTTAATGTGACTTACATACTTTTTTAGTGTCTGTCTGTTTGTATGTTTATCACAACTGTCTAGCTACTGAACCGTTTAACCTAAGTTCTTGACGTTTTTTAGGGAGAGGAAGAAGAATGAGTTACCAAAGAAATATTTTTTACTGTTAAAACCTTAGTTTAACAAATTATAATTGCACTTCTGCCAAATTTGGTTCTGAATTTAATTGTAAAATAAAATAATTGAATAAATTTGAATATTATTTAGGTACGGGACACTAATTCGTGAGGTACGACTCGCACTTGACACATTTTTATTTAACGGAGTAATATTTTGGCTTATACATAGTGAAAATAAAAATATTTACTAAATGGTATTTAAAAACATATAACGTAAAAATAAAAACATTTTTGGATCCTAAAACAAAGAAGATGGTACGCCATAGTTTGATCCTACTGGTAGAAAATATATTCAATGTACTTTTAAGCAGCAAGTACTAAAAGCCATATGTTATGAATATAAAGGTAAATGTATAATTTGTAAGCTAATATTGTTAATTCTTGAAAATAGTTGTGAATGTATGAATAAATTAATTTTGCAAAATAAACAAATATTTGCTGAAGTTAATATAAAATATACCGGATAACTTTGTTGTATGTTTGATATTTTAATAACTTTTCAAGTAAAGACTTCATAATTAAAATTGTAGCTTTATTTATAAAAGAACTATAGTAAAACATATTTAATTTAATATATGATTAAAAGATATTAACATATGAATTCATTAAAACTTTCATGAATTGCCCATTGTCATGGCCAGTATTTAAACTGTTTTGTTCTGTATATAGCCATTAGGACAGTTACATAATATATTAATTTAAAATTGTTATTTATTTTCCGAAAGTTAAATTAAAAGCAGTGTATGTGCATATGTATATATTTTTGTATACAGTCATAATCGTCCATTTACATAAAATAATAAATATTTTAATACACATACAATTACTTTATAAACACCTATATATAATTGGGCTTTTATCGATTTAAATAAAGAGTATTTTCTTTCAATTTGTTGGTACAGATTTTTATGACAGCCACAAATACTTGATAGCTATTATCTGTCAGAAGCCATTTAAATTTAATTGATTGATTTGACTTCACATTTACTAATGTTTAACGTTCATCAGACGAACATTAATAGTACCTATATTTATATTTTATTTCTCTTTATTGTATATTCCATTCTGATGATTATTTAAACATATATTTTTCGTGAAATATAATTGTTTGTAAAATCATAGGTATAAATTTAATTTGATTAAAATATTAATTAAACGTGTCCTTTGATCACAAGTCAAAATAATATGTTTCAATGTTTAATATGGAATACGTTCAAAGTCGTATGTAAATATGTTAATTTTTGCTTCCTCGCAATATCGAAGATACGAGAAGCTTTGTGATCGTTTTAGAATGAGACAAAAAAATTGTTCTCTGATTTCAAAATTTTAAATTGAATTTTCCGTTTTAGGTCAAGACAAATACTTTTCGTTCCGTGTTTGTCTGTCCGTCTGTCCATCTGTATGTCTGTTTGTGTGTCTGTCCCCCGAATCCTTATTACACGCATAACTCATGAAACACTAAACCGATATTAATGAAACTTAGTTGGATGATTGGGTCTGGCTTGAGGACGGTTACATTTCAAAATCATCAAAATCGTGTGTAAGAGAGAGAGGTTACATCCTAAAATATTTATTTTTTCAAGATATCTCAAGAACGATATATGTTACGTCAAAATTTTACTAACCAATGCCAGGTAATTTATTTAAATACTATCGGTTTTTATTTAAATTGTTCAATAATTAACTACCTACTTTGGCGAATTTAGCACAAGGAAGCACTGTGCATTTACTTAGCAGATGTTTTTGTAAATATATTTTAGCTTTATTTTGTAAAATGTCAGTCAGTGGTATAAAAATTTAAAAAGAATCCCTTCCTTAAAACATTTCTGATAAACATTGATGGTGTCAATTGTACATAGAAACCAGTTACCGGTTGTGAACCAGTGCTTGAAATCGAAAACTTCACGAACCGGAACGTTTTTCTGTCGAAAGCGTTTATGCGACTCTTAAGAGTACCACAATTTAAGGAGCGAATATGTCCCAAGTAGCATGTGACAAAAATACAATTTAAAAGATATGGGCCAAATATAGAATATAATTTATTTTTTATTTATAATCCTATCGAGCTTCCACGCACGATTTAAATAAATATCATTATGTCAGTGATTATACATTTCAATAACTCAGAGACAGTAAATATGAAATTGATAAATCAGACGTCGCTTACGTTTTAAATTAAAAAAGTAGTTATCTATAAAATATTGTGTATTGGTCAATCCCCTGACGAGGTGATTAAACATAGCCTATCGGGATTCCAAAGAATACTCCAACACAAGTTACATCAAAATCGGACCAGTGGTTATTGAAATCATTGAAACTAAACGGTCAAACTTACAATCTCTACTTTTTATAATAAGTATTTATTTGGAATATGATGAACAGACAACGTTTACATTCAGGAGTCCAGAAAAGTATTCACCACAGCTTCGTATTTTAAAATTCATCGATTAACAAAATGAAGATATTTACTGTAATATTTAATATACATTTTGTCGTGTGCGAGTTGAATCTGATGCACTTATATTTTTTTATTTTATCCTATTATTTTACTATTCACAATCTTTGAAACTTTAGTTAAGAATAATTTTAAGACAGTACAGTTTAAATATTATAGAAAACGAATCAGTACAGTGTATTTTTCATTTTTGTTATATATAGATTATTATTATACAATTGAACTATTTTCGAAAAAAAAATATAAGTGTAGTGAGTGCTGATAGTTTATACTGTATATTTCCATTTTTTCAATTTTTTCTCACTATTACATACTTAGGAGATATGGACAGAGAACATAAACTTAAAATTTATTTTTACAACTCAGGGCTATTATTGGTCCAATATTAGGTCCAATATACAATTCAGTAGTTAGAATGTTGTAACAGACCGGCATAGAGACAGACAGATACAATATAGATTCAAATTTCGGCAAGGAAAATTAAAAATACCTAAATATTTGACCAGGAAGGTGCAGTTTACATCTAGAAATCCAAAAACCATCGCTAACTGCAAAAGGTTGAACTTTTATAAATGTTAATCGGTTGGCGTCAGTACATGCAGACAATACAGCACAAGTAACATCAACTAGTTTTAATGTCTTTCGGTTTGATGTGGTAACTGACGTACGTGTGTTCGCACACCCAATCAACAAAACTTGTTTTGTGTGGTGTTAACTCCACCGACAAAGTAAATAAACTTAACATGTTTGTGTTTACACCAAATCTGACGTTAGGCCGCAGAATGTCACACAAGTGTTGTTTAATGAGAGAAGAAGAACGTACAGATTTATGTATGTACATATTATGTAGTACAGGGTGGGAATTCAACTCTACGGAAAATGTTATTTTAAATCGTTTCTGGAAAGTCTTATAGCACAGTCAAAGCGTCATTTAACCGTGCATTTTGGAGAGGCAGCGATTTTTTTAGGGGGTTTCATAGGGGTAAACTGTTTGTTATGAAACGCTCTACAAAAAAATTAAGAAGCAAGACTGAAAATACAATAGGTATCTTGCCTTAAATTATTTCATCACCTACTTTTTCATTGTATTTTACTCATAACTTCTTTATTATAAAAAAACGCCAAAAAGTTACTAATAACAGTTACAGAGAATCGGTATACCGACAAAAATACTCTTTACAAAATTTTTGTCAGACTCACAGTTACGGAGATAAACAAAAAAAAACTAATTGCACTCTTATTTTCAAAATTGTGCTTAAAGGCATCATTCACAGTCCCGAAAACTGTGTTAGACTCATGATCGATTACCCTAAAAAATCACTGTTAAAATTGAACTAAATGAACATAATCGAATAAATTGAAAAACTATAAGGTACGGGACAACAATACAAGAGGCTCGACTCGCACTTGACAAATTTTTTTTATTATAAAATTATACATAAAATATTTATTTCCTTATATTTCATTATTAAATTTTACAACCTGTATGTATGCAAGTATATGTACTCACACCTTTAGTTGGTATGTGTATATGTATGAAATACAGATTGGCTATGATTGAAACAACCTGTTGATCTTTATTTATATGTGTTTAAAGTGATATGTAGATTTTTCCAACCGAAAAACAAACGGATCGTTTGTTAGTTCAATTCAATGGTTAGTCTGTTTGAATTGCGTTGAATTAACTGTATTGTTAGTTTTTCTATTGTCGAAAGAAATATATGAAGTGGATAGAAGGATAGAAGTAAAAGTGACAAATTCTACAAAATAAATAATCGATATTATATTATTGAAAGTTATAAAGTGGGTGGACATCTACATATAATTAGTTAATTGCGTTAATTGAACTAATTAATTTTTGATATAAATTTATTATTAGTGCATGAACTAGACGGAATAATTCTAATTACGGTAGATTTATAAATGTATTTATAATTATTATTTTTTTATATGGAACAGTTTTTTTTAGGTAAATTTGCATGAATATTTTTAAATTGCTCATTAGTTTTAATAATTACATTTGTTTGAAAAAGTAACTAACCTAACCGGAGTAAAAAAAATCAATTATCGTATTGTTACATCTTTTCAATGATAATCCATTAGGGCGTTTTTCCACACACCGGAAAAACCGGTGCCGGTACCGGTGATGGTACCGGTTGCAATGTAATCAAATCAGAGCTTTTCCACGTAGACCGGCTCGGTTAATTTGCCGGTGATGACACCGGCAACGTCAAATGCTGCCGTCAATCAATGCATTACACGATCAGTCTGGATCAAGGTCACGGACTGAACTGATGCCAGACTGATCATGTAACCTCTGTCTAACAGCGAGGCAGATGAAAATTCTCAAATATATTAAATTTCCAGAATATTTTTTTATATTAGTATTGATAAGTTCGTAATTAAAGTGTTAACAAAATAAGTATGGTTAAATTTAAATCAATAAATTTACTATAGATACACCTACACACACCCACAATAAAATGTATTAAATTACATTTACAATAACTTTTATTAACCGCTGTTTGATATATATATCACAACTAATTAACAAAATTAATAATTTTAATTAATTATTAATTAGTACGTTACAAACAAATAACATTCTGTTTTAAATTAATTTTATGATCAAACTAATTTTAGATTTCTCATGAAGAGTAACGGTTGAATAGTTAATATTTTACAGCGGTGGAAGGTTATATTTGATTTTCTATTTACATGACATCAACCCTTCATTGCATATTTAAAATAAGGGAACACAGTAGATAATCCCTATTGCTGAAGAGCAGTTTTCATCCAGAATTCAAGGGAAACGGGATTATACAGTTTCGGTAGATTTTGCACTGAGATAGTATAATATAATGCATGTTTTAGATACCATATTGTTACATTAAATGGTTAGTCATGTTGTCAATTACTATTGTAAAAACATAGTATCAGCACTGCAAGTTATTACTTTTTATTTTAATTAATAGAATTCATTAATAATACTCATACTATCGCGGGTCCTATTTAGCAATGGAAGATCTACGTGATATAAGTACAAATCAAAATATTTAACCAGTTTTAATGAGTGAAAAACTTCATACTATAAAGAACAAAAAAAAATCGCATTTCCACGATTTTGCTTGTACAAACATATTAATTAATTGAATCGAAACAAAAAAACAGTAACGTTTTTAATTTCTTGACTTTGATGTACATACGTACTTACATTAGTCAATAGATTTTCATTCTGTGATAAATGTTACTTTTTTTATTTTCAAATAACAGACAATTCCACTAGAATTAACTATATCGTTTGAGATACAAAATTATAAGAACATTAGGCTATAAAATAAAATATATAACTTTAATAATAATTTATGGCCAGTTTTTATATAGTCGTAAAAAAGTATACTCTGCTATGGCAATTTTAGAATTAGGTCATGATTTTTGTCGCACTTTACTTACTACTACTTATAATTCAATAAAATATATAGTCTTCGAATAAATAATCTCCATGAATTTGTATTTGAAATAATTGATATTAAAAAAAAAACAAGTAGAAATCACATGATTACATCACGAAATATTTTCACACCAATAAAAAAATTCAGAAACTATTAGTGCAAGCATTTATAATTGTTATACATAGTTATATAAACAGTTGTAACAAAAAGTAGCTAATGTTACATTGCTGTTCAGTTATAACAATGCCAATTTTATAGCAGTCTGTAGACAATACTTTTATTGTTGCTGTAAAAAGTTTGCAATGTTTCAAACTGTTTCATGATTTATAGAATTTTAGATACAGTTTATATAAAAAAAAAAACAAAATCAAAGAAATAGTGCACATAAAATAAGTCATTTTTATTGAATGTATGTATACATTTTAAGTCAGCGTAGTTGTAAAACTATTGCATACATCTATGTACGTTCATTTATTTTTTTATTTATCTCACAATGTATGTGGGTAACATTTATTTGTAACTCGTATACACAATAGAATTGAAGAAGCACTTTTTTTATCTATTCACATTCTAAATTATATTTTTTATAGTAGATGACATACAGTCTCGAGTTTGTCTCGATCTTAGTCACGTGTAAAGACAAAACTTCCATTTTCGTTAGACAACCCTGTCAGTTATAAAATCCGACACCGAGACGAGACATACCTAACTCTCGTTCCATCTCGTCTCGTGTGCAACCTTAGAAATCAACTATATGATTACAATAGAACTTCTATATAAAAAAAACATTCGGGAAAAGGGCTAAAATGTTATATAAATAAAGTAGGTTTTTCGAAGGCGAATGTAAAAAATGGATAACGCAGTTACTTTACCCGTTTTTATTTTTGATTGATGAATTTTCTAAAATATACCAGAGATTTTTATCCGATTTAACCAAAGTCCGTTGCAACGTAGTTCGGTTTATCGTAGTTTTATTATATGTATTATTATCATTTCTCTCAGAAAACATTATGCTATAACGTCGATGTGATTTTAAAGTGAATCTGCTTTGTTTTGATAGTATTCAATTAGTATTTAAGTATTTCTCGAATGAATAAAGATTCAATGAATAGACTAGTGGTTCCCAAAATTATTTTGCCGCGGAACCCTTACACGATTTTTAACAATTTACACGATTATCACACCAAACGGATTTTATTCGGGTTTTTACTAATGGATAGGTTAGGTTTAGGTGTATAACTTGTGTAAATTTCATGAATTAGAAAAAAAAAACAATTCGCGGTGAACCGTGTGTTGTGGGCATGTTGGGTGGGCGTGTTGAATATTTTAGGTCACTATGATTTTGTGGATATTAACCCGGGTAACACCGGATCCAATGAGCTAGTCATTCATAAACTAACAATATGGCGTTTTATTATTATTTTTTTAGTTATTTTTTTATTGTTTTTACTATTTTATCTTCCTACTATAAGAACATCAAATTGTGTAGAATCAATAAATTAGATTTATTGTATGTATTTAAAATTCATTTATCAAAAATAACAAAATACATCTCAAACTGAGTACATTTCTTAAGATCATTAACATAATATTTTACCTCATAAAAATTACATCAATCTTTCTAATTTCGCGAACACAAAATTCAGTATCTTCTCTCTCTCTCTCTAGCCATTCTTCAGGAGTATGAATATTCAAGCAAAGGGAGTTTATCAATGAATATAGTTACCTAAAATTCCTTTCATAGTTGCGCGCCAAAGCTCTTCTATTGTAATGTCACGTTACAATTAACCACAGTAGGAAATAGGTATGCGTTAGGTTTCCAATGAAGGTCAAGAATGTCCTTCAATGTTCTCTTAACGGTTTATCCATATACCTTAGCAGTAATGTTATTGTTACTTGACTATTAATCTTAGTCAGGTGAAATGTTAGAAACAGTTACACCTAGAGACTGGTTTGTAAACAACAGTGGTCTTGTATGTTATTACCGATGTTATCGTGTTCCTGACGAATGTATTTATACCTGTAAATGGTCTTATAAGTTCCAGCTTATTGCTTGTTCGTGAGTTTGCTGGATAATAGTTAGTAAACAGTTGATGGAGATTGTTTATTTATTGGGATTATGTTGGGTGAGTCATTTTAATTGAGTTTTTGCAGGAAGCGTTATTATTGTATCCGGTTTTGAAAACTAATGCTATTATTTTACTCATATCAACTTTTAATTAGAAAAGATACGTGGTGATGCTTTGTTATTGAAAAAGTCAGTACGTTTGTTACTTTATTTATAATACACTAGCTGTGCCCGCGAATTCGCTCACGTGAGTTACGGAATTATTGTTTAGGATTTTGAAAAATATAGTTGAATTAAGTACAAAACTAATCAACACCTAAATTACCTAACAAAAAGTACAAATAATTTTTAGTCTGTTTAAAAGTTAATTATTGAAAACAAAATAAACAATTGACGATCAAAAAACAACGACCGAGCCGAGGGAGTCCGAATGCCGGCCGAGCGCATACAAATCGTTTCCTCTGCCCCGCTCCAACGCGTACTTTTTTAGTTCGCGCGTTATTAATAATATTTTACCGTATATAACTTTATTTAAAGTTATTTCCTAAACTAGACGACCAAATTGAATGCAGTAAAGGGCAAATTATATCTACATTAAGTACTTATGACGATGTAACCATTTATTTTGATAAAGATTAATGTTTTGCAGGTCATAAGTCGACGTAAACAGAACACAAACATTTTTAATTTTCTTTGTAACATAAAAGTAGTCATTGTGGCTTAAATGTTAGATATAACATATGATATCGTTGACTTTATTTTAGATCTTTTGATTCTACACAATTCTTTACTAGATTCAATATTTAACGGTTTAGGCAGCGTATTGCAAAAGAAAGAGCTGGCGGCAAACTTTTTCGCGATTTAATTTACTATTATCATCACACCTTATTCTTCATGTTACCTAAAGTTATAAAATATATCCTATAACCTGACCAGAGAACATATCTATGAATTAAAAAAAACACGTAAATCGGATAAGTGATTCTTGACTTATAAGCACACTAATGGACAGACAGAGAGACGTTGAACTTTATATATATTAGGATTTAATAAAATATAAATGATAGTTTTAGATCTTGGAGTTTGGGTATTAATTTTCAATAGAGTTCTGAAGATGTCCAGTGCAATGTGCGACGAAATGTTGACAGATAAAACGACTAAATCGAACTCAGAAGCCAAGGATCACTGCGGAAGATTGACTATATTATGAACTTCTTATTTATTGCTTTACGATTATTATTTCCGGTGATACAAGCATTCAAAATGTGACATTTTTCATTGCATTTGTATTTCCGAAGTTATGCTGTATCACTAATATCGCTGGAGAAGACGTAGTTATACGATAAAAAGTAAGCAACTGAAGTTCTTAACGAGCACAGAAGTAAATAATTATACACCTTACAGTGATATTTCTTAGAAGTATTTGTATTTCTTTTTTAATACAAGTTAACACTTAATTAATGAATAACAAAAAAGCTTATCGTAAAGCAAAAGAATTCTGTTAAATATAAATGTTTTTATACTTTGAGTTCAGTAAAATTACTAACAATATAACTTTTTTAAATTATCAAAATCAAGTTGAAAGAAAAAACATATTTAACACAAAATCCTTACCGATTTTAAATTCCTCATTGATACTCTTCCATATATCGCAAACCTAAAAAAAATATAATCTGACAAAAAAAATACATAATTCACGTTTTCTTAGAAACGATCGTCGAAACTAAAAATAAATTTACGAACGGTGGGTTTCATAAATTCCGCGTTACTTTTCTTGACTCGACGCCAAATCTACCTCCATACACGGCGGTAATAGTGACGTCACTCTAACGAGCTACTTGATAAATGTTACTGTGCCTTCTGAGTAGTTTTTATAGGCGTAAATAAGATGATTTACTCCACTTTGTAATTATGTTTTATTTTTTAATTTTCTAGAGTGTTTTATTTTTACGAATGGCCACTTAACTTCTACAACGTTGAAATGTTTTTTAAAATTTCGAGACGTTTAGTTTTGTAAGGTTTTAAGAAGGGTAATTTTTTATTTAGATTTATACTGTATAACGTGTCGGCCTGTTGTATGCAATTTAGATTTTTTAATTTGATTATTTATTTTAATTGGATAATGTTAAACTGGCTTGTAATATGTTGTTGTATGTGTTTTAGCAATAGTTAATATAAACTAGGTCTATTCTAACACATCAACACGTGATATTTGATAGTTGTGACGTCGGTAACGGCATATTGTTCAGGTTATCCTTGTTTTGTTGGGGGGGGGGATAGATTAAAATACGTTTTAATAACTGTATTGTTTATGAACACTTTCCTTTACTGGGCAATTGATTTAATTTTAAGAACTGTACATACTTACTAAGTTAGTTACAATATGGACAGTTTAATTCACAAAAGTTACACTACCGAAATAAGTATGTAAGAACATAGATATAAGGAGATAACAATATAGGTATTATATTAATAATAAGCAATTAAACCAAAAATCTTAACATCTATAAACGATCTTTGATATTACAACATCTTTGAAGGAAACCATTCATGAAGAAAACCATCAAATACATATAAACACTCTTGATTTATCAAGTGAATGATTTTATTTTACAACATGGGCCTTAAATCTACAAAATTATATACCTGTATACAAGGAATTACATTAATTTGTCTTTATTATTTAAAGCGAGCGTTAGTGCAAGCGTTTATATAGATTGATACTGCACACACATTTTCTATATCCTCTTTGATAACTTTACATCCCAGTAATTTCTCTTTAGATACTCTGTAAATGTAATTACCCTTTTCCCATGTGATAAAACACATATGCGAATTGCGTATGTATTTATGTGCGTACCCTATCAAATTACCATCGTGTTTGTACATGCAAAAACAAATTCGTATATATATTTTCAAGATTTAAAAATATGTAAAGTTATAATTTTAAAAATATGTTTTTAGAATAATATATTTACCTATGTATATAATAAACGTGCACATTCATGACATACTAACATTCCCATTATTAACATTCTCTACTTGATAATACGTATCAAGAGCTATTTCATGTTAATCTTAATAGGTACACTACCTTCAAAAAGTTTGAAATATAATATATATATATAATAATAACGAAACCTTTATAGAATCACTTTTTGTCCATCTATCTGTCTGTCTGTTTGTCCATCAAGACCCCTTTTCTCAGGAACGACTGAAGGTATCAGGTTGAAATTATTATCAAATACAGCTTCATAGTCCTGTAAAATTCAAGTTTCTATCTCAATGTTATAAAAATACA
Source organism: Sialis fuliginosa (assembly GCA_961205875.1). Classification (NCBI taxonomy): domain Eukaryota; kingdom Metazoa; phylum Arthropoda; class Insecta; order Megaloptera; family Sialidae; genus Sialis; species Sialis fuliginosa. Next base: position 11,198,342 of record OY540818.1, on the reverse strand, counting down.
CGGCCTTTAAAAGCGTATTTTGGTACTGACAGACTGACTGACTCACTGATCATTAAAATTAATCAATTTCTTCTTTGACCTAGAATCTTGAAATTTATTATTTGATACTTCAGGCCGTTCATGAGAAAAAAAGTCTTGACGGATAGATAGATAGACAGATGGACAATAAAGTGATCATATAAGGGTTACGTTATTTCATTTTGAGGTACGGAACCCTCAAAACGGTCTCTTCAAACGCACTGATAACAAAGGTTTGATACATAGAAAAATATAACTGCTTCCAAACTTTCGGACGGTAGTGTATATAAATGAGAGAATGGGAGGGCTGTTACATACAAACAGACAGACAGACAATGGAAAAATATAGCAAGAATTCTAATATTTTACAAAAATCTTTAGGTTGATTAAATAGAGAATACATAATCGAGAAAGCCATTACAATTTTCAGGATACATATTGCAAAATATGTTTATAGTATTTTCTATAGAAGCCTTCAGATGAATTTGTAATCGAAAGTTTGTTATTATAATATAGTAAATCAATGAAATCATTTGCCAAAATATAATACATTTTGGATTAACCATATCATATTAGGTATATATAATAATAATTTATAATAAATTTGAAATTGTATATTTTTATTTCGTTTTAATTAGCATTCTACAATTTTCGTCAAAAATTTCGTGGTCTAAGATGGAACTCAGGACAACCAAATTCTTTTAAGGCAGAATATTATGAAAAACGTCCTAATAAACCGGCAAAACCACTATCAAAACTTTATCAAAATGTGCTGTGGTAGAATAAGAGTCACTAACTGTAATACATCCCATAAAATCCGAGATATGAGATAAGTACCTATGTACTTAACAAACAAAGAACCACCACATATATAGGTCAAATACATTTACGTATTAATACTCGTCAAAGCTGGAAGATAAAAAATTAAAACTATAATCTCTCGAACACCAATAAAAAAATAGTTCACAGTTATCAACCCATTAAAAACTTTTTATTATCAAATAATCTCTTCAATCGAATAAAACTTTCAATCTTAAGTTTTTGTCACCACTGAAATAAAAACAAATTTATCGCAGTTGAATAATTACTTCTTATGATAATTACGACTTAATCTAATTTCCTTATCCAGCATTTAAAAACCAATTCAACCCTTCTACTAAATAATTAACTGGTTATCGTCATAAAATATATCATCACAAATGGCTACCGCTATCTTAAATACTTTGGAGAAAATGATAAAGGTCATTATAATAATATTAGCCAAAGTAGACACAGCATTTAATGCATTGTGTTGTCTAATTCATGTTTGAGCGATATATACAAATACCAAGTTATAATTACACCGATAATTCAGTCTCAAAGGACTCTTACAATATAGTAATCTATTACTATATGAGCAACATACTGTAACATACTATTCTGTGTTTACTTACGGGCTATTAATCAGGCAATACAAACTAAAGTTTATATCTTACACAGTGTTGGAAATTTGTATTATATTTATGTTATTAAAACAAATTAAGCATAATTAAAATAATAAGAAAATAGGTGAAGTTGCAATACATTTCCTGTACTAAAATTCTTATCCATAAATCAAATAACAATTAAAATTAATTCAAAATTAAAGGACACCGCACTTTATAATTGGTTCCGACCGATTTTCTTGAAATTTTGTAAACAATAAGATATATCATTAAGAATATTTTACGAGCTGCTGAAGTGATAAACATGAAGATAATGCAGAGAACGTATTATGCGATATACAAGAAAGTAGAAAGATATGAAATGTGTTAATTTTCAAAACACATTTCTTCTCTTTTTATTCTCAATTAGGTATATCGCATATTTTTGATTTTAACTAAATATTATACTTGATTTTCATTAATTAAAAATAAATTGTTACCGGTTAATATTAAAATGATTCAGATTCAACACAAAACCACAAAAATAATATTACATGTTAAATTACTGTATTCTTTTTATAACCATCAAAAGTAAAAATAATAAATTAAATAAACAATGTTGGCCAACATACAAAATAAATAAAATAAAACCAGAATAGAAGAACATCGATTTACCAAATTCAAATTACATGTTATTTACATTTTTACAATGTTTTCAATTTCAAATATTATTATAGTGTTCTCTCTGGAGTTTGGTATAATATTTATTTCGGGGAAAAATCTTTAAATAAATAAGAAAATACATATTATTAAAAATTTTATTTATACAAATATACATATATAAATTTATAATTAAATCTTGAAAAAGTGGTTGATAATTTTTTTAAATTAAAATTTATCTATCTACTTCTACTTATACCTATTTTTCAATATTTGCTATAATTTCTTTAAGACCAAACTAAAATTAGAAAGCAATTTAGTGTATAAGTAAAGTAACTATTACAATATTGTGCCTCCTCTTATAATTTTTTGGATTAAACCAAGGTAAGGCAAATGATCGATTGCGAGAGATTTTATAGTTGATCGCAAATCTATTAAAAATTGTTGGTAGATATATAAATATTCAAAGCTCGAAATGGAAAATTCCACGCACAGGAATGTCAGTACGGAATTAGGGAAAATAAACCAATATGACATAAAATATATAGGTATTTTGGGTATGAACCGGAATACCGTCAATTTCAACATTTGATGTTTGTTGACCACTGAATTAAACAATTGGTAATTCGAAAACTATAAGTGACCTACTTTAAAAAAAACACAAACGTCACGTTATCTCAATTGTCCTACTTCTTCAGAACTCGATATGCCGTGTTTTAATTTTCTCTGAAATGTCCTCACATACACAGAAGGTTCATTAGTAAATTCAGTAGGGAATATAAACAAAACACAAAATATATTTACAACATATTAACATTAAAAGTGGCATTCTTTTTGCACGAACAATCAGAATGAAATTAAATAATGTGTACATATTCTTTTTTAAATTGCCATCTCGCAATTTAAATACAAATGTAAATTTAATTTTGCTATAATAATTCTATGCAATAAATATTCACGAATCATAACGGCACATTTACATAATATTCGTTCGAATTGTGCGTGCTCGAGCCCAGTGCACATTTCTGGTATGTATGTACGTATGTACGTACTTATACATATATATAAAGGGTGAGTCAGATTTCAAAGACCAGACAATTTGAAAAAAATAAAATAAAATTGAAATAAATATTATTTTAATATTAATTAATTATTTTGTTATAAAATTTAAAATACATTCAAATCTGAGATATTTCATCTCAAATTTATGTGATCATTTTTTTAAATGTAGTACACCTTTCTGACAATAGTTATATTGCTATACAGTAAGTCCTCGACTTATGCGATTAATTCGTTCCAAAATCGTACTTACTGTAGCAAAAAATATAAGAATCAATTTTTTAAAACAAGTGAATGCAGCAGAGAAAAATGTTTAATTGTAAACAAAATACACCAACTCAGTACTAAAAAACCGAAAAATATATAAATTCCCTGTTGTACCACAAACTTTGAGCATATAGACAAGGGGGGAATGAGGAAAAGGTGAGGTGTTTGACAATCTCGATTGGCACAATGGCCATAGGAATACAAAGCGCCTCGAAATAAAAAAATAACTTTTTTTCAAATCGCGTAAATTTTTCCTTATGTTTAATAATAATAATAAATTAAGATATGTTTCCTAGTAGAGGAACTATACGATTTGACAAAAATAATTTGATCGTATAAAATAAAATATTTACGATTTGAATAGCTTGATTTAATTTTGTAACAGTTATATTCAGCATAAATTCAGCTTTATAAAATAATAGAGTGCGATTAGAAAAAAAACAATTAATTCTGGTACCAGTTCTGCCGAACGATTAAAAAATGTTCATTTATGTAACCAAAGAAAAGCAAACAAAAATAAACAATTGTATTTATATCACCTCTCAAAGTTAATCAAATATACAGGATGTTCTATTAAAAATTTAAAAAATAACTCATAACACGCTATCTGATATTGAAACCAGTCTATGGCGTATCATTTGGGTCTTAAAATAAATATCAATCAATTATGAAATTAATTAACAATACATGTTTTAATTAATTAAATTCCTTTAAAAATATTTCAGTGATAGTAAATTAAAAAAGAAACTTATTTGGAACTATCATATCTCTTACAAATCAAATTATAGATTATAAGTATATTATAAATTTTCAACCGACGTTTATGGAAAACATATATTGAATTTGACATTTGATAAAAGATGTCCGTCTTCGTTTCGTATAATAGATTAGGTGGCTTGTTATGAATTCACAAACATTCCTTATTTAAGATTTTACCAATCCAATAATACCAAAGTTAACAATGATCTCTCGGTTCCCACAATCATCCTGTATGCTATTCGAATACACGTACATATACGACAAATATGAGTCAGTGTAGGTATGTTTGTATGTGTATGCGAGTGTATTTAACTCGGTTTCCGAAAAGTAATAAATGGAAATGTATTGTGTACGTGTGTGTTTATATATCATGAAGTACCAAAGCAGTGGTGCCGCGTGAATAGGAATACAGATACTGTAGACCGGAAACTGTGATTCTGGAGTCTAGCTGTGCATTAATAAACAAAAAACTACACTGCATGTACGAAACTAGTGCAATTAAATTCCAAACTGCATAATGTACATCATAAATTTAGAACAGAAATGTTATGCAAACATACATACTTTTGTACAGAAAAATGTATATAAAAATATACGGCGTATATTTTGTGGTAAATTTCGTATATGTAGAATACTTTAAGCAGATATTTGATATATAATTTGGCATATAATTGTCGTATAATCTTTGGTATATCATTCATGCAAATGAAGTTGAATAGGTCTCGCTAGGGAAATGTATTTACGATTGTTATATTATTTAACATCTGACCTCCCTTCAGAATTAAAACAACATGAATTATCTCTTTGTTGAGTTTTTTTTTTGTATTTTATGAATAATATTTTTTTATATTATATCATTTTTGATCACTTTTTGATCACTATGACGTATATTTGAATTAGCTGTGTCCGTGGCTTCGCTCGATTAGGTACAAAAGTTGGATATATTATGTATATGGTATCGCAGAGTTTATTTAAGATCTTTTTTTTCTACGTAATTCTTTACTACAGCGTATATCAAAAAAACATGCTGGCGGCAAACTTTTTTCCGACTTGATTTACTATTATCGTATCTGCTTATTCATTATGTTGCTTAACATAACAAAACATATACTTAAACCTAGGTAAAGAACATATTTATCTATGAATTAAAAAAAAACGTAAATCGGATAATGTATGTAATCAATGCTCGACAAATATGAATTAATTTTATGTTTTGATGTGGCGCGGGCGCCACTGTTTTTTACTGTATCTATACAACTCACTTCGGTGTATTTATATGTACTATATATACTTCACATATATGTGGTTTTTTTTAATATTGAATAGGCAATTTTATGTAACGAGCTGGGTTTCGGCAGTGGTTTGATCATTTAGGGGATGTACAAATCAGTGCAATGTGTTCTACATACGGGTATGTTTTTTGGTATTTTAATAAAATAATATTTATAACGGATGTGTTTTCATAATAAATATTTTTTGAAATGCTTTTTATTATATTTTTTTTAGATACGGATATTTGAATGAAAATTTGAATAGTTTGCATGTGGATGTTTTGTTTATCAATTTTCTATTGAATAAAATATTATTTATATTTATGGATACAATTTAATTATTCAATTTGTATCGAATATGTGGTGACAGACGTTTTAACTCCTAAATTGTTTAATTTAAAAATATATATATACATTTTTTATTATACAAAAATTAGACAACAAAGTCATGCCCATGCAACCACTGTGAAAAATAAAAAAAATCTTAAATGTGTAAACAAGTAGAAATTGTAACATTTGTATTGAATAAGTAGGTCAAGCACGTATTATGAAATAGTTACAATTATAATAAGATTTATCTATATAGAGAAAAAACCGATTACAATTTTCAATAATTTTTGTCTTTGAGATTTTTTTATTAATTGTTTATAAAATAAAATAAATATCAGTAGAGATATATTAATTTGTAATTTATTTATAGAAAATTTTTATATATTTTATATTTCTGTAAAATTTGAAAACGATTTTTTAAATTAATGCTGTTTTTTTAGTCCAATACATAAATCCGGGATTGGGGTTTGAAATACCGTTGAGCAGAGCCTCTAGTAAAATAATAATTTTAACGATGAAAAATAATTAAATGTATTAACAGAGTAAGGTATAAATTGTTTTTTATTGTTTTTATTGATTGGTTTTATTGTATTTTTTATTGGTAATTTTGTTGTTGTTTTTATTGTCTTTATTGTTTTAATCTTTTAACTACAAATGTTAACGTTTATTTGAGATTATATATTGTTTAGTTGATTGAATAGAGATTGTTTAGATATTTAAGCTGAAAATAGTTTTAAATTTGGTTTTATGTGTAATTGCATTTTTTAAAGATAACTTTTTATAATGTCAAATATTGTAAAACATGTCTATATTTTATAATAATTTTTTAGACACTGATGAAGACTAACAATGGTCGAAACGTCTGAAATATGATATTTTAAAGAAATATGTTTATATATTTTTTTAAATAAACCAATGACCAAACCTCTAAAAAATAAATACTTTTAACAGAGATATTGGTTTATAATAAAATTCTTTTACTATAATTGTTGAACTATATATGTGGGTACGCTTACGATTTTTTAGTATTTCTTATAAGAAATGTAAAACAAATAGCAGATAATAATGTAGATATACTCTACTCTACAAAATTAACTAGTTAAAAATAATTAAATAATATTTTTTCCATCTAAAAAAAAAACAGAAACATCTCAAATAAAATAACATTTTCTATTGCCAACGTATATATTTCTATGCAGGAAGCGTAAGTGCAATGTTTGACATTAAGATGTGAAGAGAAAATCAATTATCGTTGCACTTGTATAAGATGTATGGTGGAGGCGCCGAGACACAGAGGAAGTTGTTGGTTGTTGACACAAGTGTGCCGCAATGTCGAATTATAAAGCAAGGACTTAAATAAGACGTAAAGAATTGTCGACGATGTCTGAATACAATCAGATTACATATAAAGTTATGTCTTCAATTATTTCATTGTGTAACATCAGACTGAAAAAATATCAATAATTTTTAGAATTGTTTATTATTATTTTACAAAGATCTATGTTTAATTCTTTTTGGGAATACCGCGTAGTTACTAAATTAACATTTGAAAAGGATTGCGTGAATATTTTATTCATGAAAGGATATTTTTAATAAACATAGATAATATTAAACATAACATATATTTAATATTATCCATGTGGATGCATGTGTTGGATCCATACATTAAATTATTATTCATTTAAAACTGCTGGACCGATTTTGATATAACATTTTCCAATGTATTCCTTGAAATCTCAGAGTACATATAATCACGCGTAAATGCGGGAAACGCCATGTTTTTTAACCTGCGATATTTCATTAATAATCTACATAAAACCGGTTTCCAGATTTAAATTGTATAACGGATCATTTTAATGTGCGAAACAAATGCAGATTACATATTTACCTATCACAGCACGAGTGCCCGAAACTTACATTTTGATAATTTATACACCATCTTGGTACAATGGTTATGTTTCACTTGAATTTAATTTATTATACAAAATAATATACAGGCTGTCCCGTTAACATATCGACAAACTTTCAAGAGTATGTATTATTCACATCAAGGAAACATTTTGAATTTAATTTATAGCAAATTAAATAAATGTACTAAAATTCGACATATTTTGCATATAAAAATAAATTTTGTGATAATATGGCATATTATTTTTAAATACTTCTCTACTTTCTAAAAACAAAACTAAATAAAGTTATAAACTGTAAACATTTATTAGAATAAATAAAACTTCAATAAACAACAAAGAAACAAACAATAAGAAAGCATTTTGTATGTGTGTACAGCTGTTGTACAACAATACAAAACTCTATCAAAAATGAAACATAAAGTTGCAAAGCAATGATATTAAATTCAATATTTTCTGTTGAAAATAATTTAGTATAATTGTTTTTTATCAACAATAAGAACAGAAATAATAAACAAAAATATTTTACGTGATTTTGTTAGGAATGTTTATTTCAAGTTTTATTTATGTTTTATATAATTTAACATGTAAATTGATCAAATAAAATTTTAACCATCATCATCAAAAGCCAATATACCTATTACTGTAAAAGTTCTATAAGTATTGTATTGAGTGATTATAATACCGGGATCTCGCTCATTTTATTTCCATGTTCTGAAAGAAATGGAAGTATTGTAATACCGTCGAAAAATCGTGTCCGAGATAAAAGCAAATTCTGATTGTATTACCTTCAAAATGTAAAGAAAAGTTGATTTTCGCATAGCGGCTGAGCATGTGTGTGTCTGGATGTAGAATTTTCTTTCATTCAAGATAATTACTATAAAAATGCACCGATTTTTTCTTCGATATTGGTGAAAAAATACTGTTATTTCGATATTCATTGTTGGTATTAAAATACATATGTATAAGTAACGGTTATAGAGTTGATTTTATTACTGACTAAACATGTTATTACTGTGTCCAACCATTTTTTTTGTAAACATTTTACTTTTAATAATAAAAAAACAATACAAATTTTGTATGATTGACAATGAATAATTAAAAAAAATATATTTCTTCTGATTTTCTTTACTGATTTTAAGGGTTCCTAAAGTATTTAGAATTGTTATTACAAAATACATTGATATGTATAATATAGAATATACGATTCTGTAAGTATCAATAATGACCAACTTACTATATACAATATATGTACATACATTACGAATATATGTGCCTATCTATATAAAAATCCTTAAGTAAATATATTATCTTATCAAATACACATCTTGAACGCTAATAAAATTTAACATGAGTAAGTAAGTTACAAATATCTCGGAAAAACTTATATTGCATGTGTATGAGAACAGTGAAACAGTTCTACCACCCTTACAATATTGACGCAGGGATAATAAGCGTTGTCAGGGTAGTAGCGACAGGTTCTGCATTCTAAAGCCTTCATCCTACCAGTGGCGGACCGTGATCAGAACATTGGTAATGAAACCACTGTAACTTACAGACAGAACTCAACGTATTATATTCTTTTTGTAATAAATAATTAAAACGAACACAGTTTTACTACCAAAACAATTAAATTAATTGTTTATGGAGTTTATAATTTCTCTGTACCTGAAAAATTTTCAAAAACAAGAGAAATATGAATTACAAATAATATAATTAGCTGGATAAAAAAAGATGACATAATACTTTGAAACTATAAATTACAGGAATTATCTTAAATATTTTTTATATTTTAGCAAATTAAAAAAAATAATTTTGATGAATTACTTAGTAGTTACAGCCATTTAAGTAAAGTACATCGATGTCCGAAGAGCAATCGATATTAATTATATAAGAACTCATACAATTAGTTACTTCTCAACCATTTAATTTACTCGATTATTATGATTACAATGAATTGTTGGTATAGAAAATATGTTTGACAAATATTTATTTGAATATAGTGTGTTAAAGTAAATTTTTAGCTAATTGAAGTTTAAATATTCATACTTGATAAATAAAGTAAAAAAAATATGTTGAAATTCTTGAAAAGCTTTTAGTACTAAACATTTCATTTAATTCAATTGAATTTTAATACGTTACGTACACGTCTAGACTAACAAATATTTTAAATTAAGATAGTATCGTATCTAACATTTAAAATCATTTAAAAATTGTTTTGTTTTTTTAAGTACGGATGTATAAAACGTTTGAAAGAATGTACACAAAATGTTTATTATAACTGTTAAGAAAATATTATATTCGCGGTGTTTGCAAATGAGAAACAAAACTTCTGGTTTCTATGAAACAATATATATATATATATATATATATACGACTATATTGTACGCACAAAGAATATGATTTTTGCAAGGGGCTAATAGAGTGGGTCTGCACGTGCCGCCTCTGATCCAATACTAAGTTCTCTATTGCCCTATACACAGAAGCCAATATTGGCAAGGAACGAAGTTTTCAAGTACATTTACAGAAGGGGTGTTGTCAGTAAAACGAAGCGTATTTGACATAATTTGAGATGATTTTTGCGTGTCATATTGGATACGGGGTGAAATATGAAAACATTTTAGTATAAAATCGTTATTTCAGTAGCTGAAAAGTTTCTTTTCTGATGGGATAAGTATTTAGTATTGAGGAATTGAAATATGCATTTTGAATACATTTTATTTTTCCTTCAACGAAGAAATCAAAGTGATTTATTTTATTTATACATACATTTTCGGTTTTGACGGGAACGTAAATATGATTATTTTCCATAAGCTATTCAATTTCTTATTTTTGTTTGGCATATATGTACGTACAATGTTTGTGAATGCTGATAGAATTTCAATACTTACTGTTAGTATGGAGGTATGTTATGTATGTAGAACTTTTGTAATTATATTTTACGCATTATGTTAAACATACTTGTATATATTTTCTCATATGTTGGTTATTGTCTTATGAATTATTTATGTTTATATACTAATTAACCTTCATTATTATTATTAATTCTAGAAAATAAAGTTGTTGACAGATTCTATGTACAGTTCATGAAATAAAGATACGATGTTTACCTATTCGGTGAAATTATTTTAATTATATTTTTTATAAACAGAAAAAAATATTTTTGTTTACTATTAAAAAATATTCAATAAAGAATATAACAATACTGGTAACGGAGAAAAGTGTATGGGACATGCCAAACATTAGTAGAGTACATAATGCATTATACATTTAATGTAAAATATTTGTTTATAAATAACTGAAAAATTAAAATTTATATAGGTACTAATTTTAATAAATATTCAAAGTGTTAACTATTTTGTAAAGAATTCTCAAAAAGTCCTGTTAAAATTTTTTTCATTAAACTTGCAAATTGAAAAAAATGTATAATCAATGGTTTATACTGAAATGTAGATAATCATTTTTAACGTCTAACCGCAATATAAAGAAAATCTAAATTACTAATAAAAAAAAAATTAAAATAAATTCGACAAAACCTGTATCATTTAAAGAAACGTGTAATACGTGTAATAATATAAATAAAACAAGCAGGATACTAATTGATCATTTACTCCATCTATTTGCCGTTGTCACAATGTGTATTATTAATTGATTGTCATTCGTTTTCAATAAAAATTCGATGTTATAATTAATTCAGATAATGCACTCAGTGATTGTATGCTAAGAATGCTAGCAGGGTATCTGTTTGTGTTAATTAATCACTGACAATATTAATTAATGAGTCTCGTATTGAGTAGGATAGAGCTGTTGTTGGTTATGTTTTTTGGTGAACTAGTAATTCATTATATAGATAGTCTGTAAGATTTTGTATGTGTTGTTATATTTTGTTTTATTTGTAGGTATCAGAGGTGTGATTAATATGATGTAGTGTAATACAAAAAATGTTTATTGGAAAACTATTTATATCTATATTGTTTAAAAGAATTTCTTTTTCTCCTTATTTGATTTGTGGTCGGTCTATCGGATCTAAGCCATTTCAGACAGAAATATGTGTGAAGGGAATATATTAAAATTTATACTAATTCATTATCAAATTAAAGAAATATTATATAAAATGGCACGTTAACTTCATGTGTTAAATGTGATGTTGATGGAAGAAATGATGGATTAAAGTTCACAACATTATTATATGTGCATAGTCGCCGTGCCCTTTGTATTAAAAAAAATAAGGAAATACATTCTGTAATATAAAAAATAAAATAATAAATTATGCAATATTGTATTTATAAAGTATTGGCACCAGTCTTGAATGCTTTAAGAGTAAAGTATATTGCTTTTTGGGATTGATGGGCTACATTTTTGCAATTCTCATAATCTCATTTACTAATAAAATAAGTACCTCTTAAATCAATGTAAATACCATTTTTTTTAAAATATTACAGCCTTCTATTTTGTATATATTTTTCTACAGTAATGAAAATCGTAAAACCAGTAATGAACACTTGTTAAAGATTACAAATGATTAGTACTACTACAAAAACGTTATAAAATAAAAAGTCGTAAAATTTAAAACAATGTAAAGCATTTACATAAGAAAATACACATTTCTCGACAATGTGTTGAACCGCGATAATTATTTTTCCACTTTTTTTTAACAAAATGATCAATTATCGTAAAATTACGATGTAAGACAGTTAAATGTATATAGAATTATATCCAATAATGGTAGTAATCAAATATCAACATATATTTTTAATTCTGTACATTTAATTTAAAATTGTTCCACACTGGGGTATTGTTCAAGACTGGTGCCAGTACTATATCGTAATATTGATAGTTAAAACGCAATGTATAGCCGTGTATATACTTTGGACAATCCTTTATTTCATAAAATGAAAATTTACGCGTACATTATTGAATAAAAACAATACAATATAAACTAAAATCCATTTAGCAGAGAAATTTTGAAAATCAGGAATATTAACACATATATTTTATGATGTTTCAGTTTATTTATACATGTGATTATTTTGTTTACGGGTAGTATTTATATATTAGGTAATAACTTATGTGATTTAATAGTACATTGTTAATAGTACTAAGCTCATTTGTGCGTTATGCAAATGTGGAAATGTTGTTTAGTAGTTATTATTCAATTGTTATATATAATTAATGCATACTAATTATATGTAATGTTAATTATACAGCGAAATGCACAGTTCCATATAATTAATAGGTATGTGTACATTCTAGAATATTCGGATGTGTGTGTTTTATGTTACTATTTGAACAAAATCAAATTAATATAGATGACGTAAATTATGTACCTATGCATTTTGTTTTATTTTTGATGAAAATAATAATGACTATTTTATTGTATTCTGTTACGAACTGGTTCATATAATATTTTACTGGAGATTTATTTTGAAAATAACTGTACAATAAATTTTTATATCCACATTTATTAAAATTTTTATATATAAAAAAAAACAACTTCACAAGCTCTCTAAATAATTTTCCACGAAGCATAGAAATGCAATTATGTACATATAACGAAGGATTTGTCATACGGAACGATATTTCAATTCTAAATAATTAAATTTTAATTTGATGAGACTACTACATGTATTTCAATTTGTACCGGTGAAATTTTAATCAGATGTGGTTGATTGTATTTCAGTTATTTTGATATAAATTTTTATTGTTAATATATTGAAACTATACGTTTTATTTATAAAGTATCGAACAAATAGATTACAAAATAATAAAATAGTTCCAATGATACAAGAGAATTGATATTTGCTTTTACTATTGTGACAAATATTGAAAAAACTGCTACATTCGTTTTTAACAAATTGAGTAAATGGGTGAAATTTATTTGTATTTCGTTACATTGGATTTACAAAAACGAGTTTACGTCAAAAGTTTAACTTTATTTCAATAAATGTTGATTTGTTAGTTGAATGAAAATAAGTAATATTCAAAAAGCTGTCGTTGGTGCCACGGGACTATATTATACGTAAAACCGAGAGTCAACAGTGTACGTGTTTTATATTTAAAAAATCTTTACGAAGGTAAGTTACTGGCACCAGTTATGGCCGCTATAAGAGTAAGGTTTACTGTTTTTGTGATTGAAGAGATTCTTTTGTAATTACCATGAACTCATGTTACTAATAAAACAAGTAACTCTTTATTTAATCAATTAAATTACCAAAATCAGCAAATATAGTTTTTTTTTTTAATTACAGCCTTTTATTTTGTTTATGTTTTTTCTCCAGTAATGGATAAAGTAAAACCAGTAATGAGCACGCAGTAATGGACACTTGCTAATGATTACAAAATGATAAGCACTACGACACAAAAGATATAAAAGAAGAATCGTCAAATTTGAAACAATGTAAAGCAGCTGCTATGATAATATAATAATTAATTAATAAATTAGTTTAAATGTCGATTGGTATCAAATCACGCTGTAAGACAGTTAAATATATATAGATTAATATTCAGAAATGGTAGTAATAAAATATAAACAAATATTTATAATTCAGTTAATTTAATTAAAAAATAGCCATTACTGGGGTCATATCCACGACTTATCTCAATTTCACAATAAAATTGAAATATGTATTACTACAAAATTATTAAAATTAGTTCCATGAACCTAAGAAGCTTAAAAATGTATAGGATAATTATTTATCAATAATAAAACGGATACGAACTACATATTATAAACTAGTTACTTGAAATAAACTAAAACAATACCATAAAGACACGATAATCACAATAAAACTGGTATTATTAGACTCATGATTAAGACTTCTTGCAAAGTCGAAATACGTGTAGATTGACATTGTTTTATTTATTTTTAAGTGATCTTAGAGGAAAATCATTATTATAAAATCATAATTATAAATTCATAGTGAAGTTGTATAGTTTAATTTTTGATTTTAAATGAACATGTTTTACGATAAGTGATAGAAAAAAGTTTAATGAAAGAGTTTAAACAATGTTGAATTGATGTCAGTATCTCTTTGACATTAGTGAATTTAATTTGAGCTGATGTAAAACCCTTTAGCAATGTCATTTTGAATTTATTTGTTTACAAGAAAATAGTGAAAACGTGTTTTAGCAGCAAATGTCTATTAGAAATACAATTTAATAAGTTCAAAACAAATTTAAAAATATGATCTAGAATGGTTTGAAATTTTTATAAAAATATTTAAAATGTTTTTCTTTATCTAATTGATTTTTGGCAAGTATAGATGTTTTACTGTATCTACTTCCGACATTTGTGTCTAAAATAAATGAAATTCTTAATGACTTTAATCTCGCAGAGATAAAACATAAATCACTTTAGGTAAATTACAGTCTACAAAAACGGATGAAAAGAATATTCAAATTTTAATACTTCAATAAAAAAAAGAAGCTCCTCGTTCATGCCGCTCTCTCTCAAGTCACTCTTACTAATGATCAAACAATCATACTAATTCATAGATGTTAAGCGTACGTGATTTGAAATTCAAATTGTGTGCCACGTTACATTCTTTGTTGTTCTTTTTACCAGTCTACCATAGATTTAATATACGAGTACAAATCAGTAATTATTTGTGTACTGATCGAGTTAGTAGCTAGTAGTTATGTACCTACATATTATACATTATTTTTTATAATATATGTATTTATAGTATAACACGATTATATATTTGCAAAACGTTTCTATTGTGACATTCTACTGAATATTATAATATGGTAGTATGTATATTACTCTGTAATTCAAATTTAAGAGGTGCCGCGAGGGGGGCTTCGTTTCTATTTAAATAACATGGGAAAATTTTTTTTAGTACTACAGTTAGTATTACTGACTCTTGATAATTGATAAAAAAAATTTAAGGACATCATTTTGTAGAAGAAAAAATTCTCTACAAAAGTGTCTGTAATGTCATGTCTATATTCAACGTATCAAAAGTTACATGCATTTAAAGTGATTTCTTTTTTAAATTGTACGTCTGAAAGGCTCTCACGACTAAACTATTGTTTCTATAAAAATCAGTTATTAGATAATTTACTTGTCTATGAAAATAGTTCAGATGATAGCTTTAGGTGTAAATGTTAAAAAGTTAAAACTTATGGGGTTAGGGGTAGTCAGGATTTTCAAAAAATCGATTTTTTTTTTGCATTTTCTTTAAGTATAATATCTTAAAAATATTCTCTGAAAATTTGAAGTCAATCCGATCATTACTTTTCGAGTTTTTCGACAAATAACAAAGAGCGCTCGGGCACTCCTAAACGCTCGGGAGCAGGTACGTAAATCTAGTGCGAAACTTTAAATGCGTTTTTCTCAAAACTATGTTTTTTGAACTGGTGACAACTGTAACTTGAAAACCGCTCAGTAGATTTTAATGAAATTTATACAGCTTTTAGAATACATAATAAACTCGGGCCTGATCGAAGGATTTTTTTTTTTTTCAAAAATTTCGATTTTTTAAGACCAATTAACTGTTGACTTTTTCCCAAATTTAGAAAAAAATTTTCTGAGTCCGCCATTTTTTTAATTTTTGAAAAAAAAAAAAAAGCTTCGATCAGGCCCAGGATTATCTATTTATAAAACTAATTTTTCTTATCCGATTGATTTTAGATGAATCTCCAAGGACTTATCATTGTCACCGCAAGGACCTTTTTTTTGGACTGGGTCAACAGAAACAGCTATAACTTTGGAAATTAAAAATTTTTTTTTTTCAAATTTTCGTGACTTCAAGTCAAAACATTGTATAATAAGGCCATATTATTACTTTTGTAAAATAAAATGATTTAATAGCGAAAAAAAATTACTGAAAATTATCATTTTTTCGTGTCTCTGACTACCCCTAACCCCTTAAAAGTGTTTAAAATTTATTTTTTTACAAAAATCAACATTTTAACGTCAATTTTCTATGAATATCAATTAAATAGCAATATATTACCGTACTACTGAGCTATCAGAAAAAGGATGACCATGCCGATAACTAGCATTTAATCTCTACAAAATGACGTCTTTAAATTTTTTATCAGTTATCATGAATCGGTTATACCAGCTTTAGGTAAAATCTCATTAAAGCCGTAATCATTTTTATTTTCGAGTTTGTGGTGCAGATTAATTTTAGATTAAGGAGTTACAATTGAATACACTTTTTCCCACTAGAATTTTCAAAATGTAGGGACCTCTAAGTTAAAAAGTGACGTAACTTTTCATAATTCTATTTTAAACTTGTTGATACGCCACTGTATATATATAAAATATAACATGCATGCGGGTTTCGAACTTCCAACCTTCATATTCTTACCCAATGTCGGTATTATTGAGCTATTGATTAAGCTGTATATTTTATCATGCATAAAAACAACACATGGATGTAAAAATGTACGAAATAAAAGAAACAGACTAATAATAAAAAATAAAAATAAAAATATATCTATATGAAACAGAATATGTATATTTTAAATATATTTATATTGAGACTGAAATATGGTAAGATATAATCCAATAAAATCCGTTTCGATCAAATTGCAAAGATTAATTTGAATGTATAGGATTTCATTTGTTTGTATAAAAAAGAACGAAACAATAAATGAAAAAGAAGTATAAAGAAGAAATAAGACAAATGCGGAGAACATATGAAATCCCTTTCGTTCTTGATATTGCAGAGGAAATAGTTAATATGTCGGATAGCCTAAGGAATATTACAGTAGTATGTTTTATTTAGAAATGACAATGAACTGTTATCAATGGACTTTTTTCTGCTATGCTGAATACGTTTTTGAGATGAATTATTTCACCATAAGAAATAGGTCATGATCGCAATAATTCAAATCTGAGTTTTATTTCAAGTGTGCTGGTCTGTTTGGGGCTTTTCATTTTTTGTGATACTTTTTCTCTCTGACGTACAAGTTATTAATGTTGGAAAATATCGGACTGCGGGAGGGTTAATGGTGTAAATTTATATGATCTGCTCTATTATAAAACCGCTTTATAACAAATTCCTGCTTGTTTTAGTATTCTCTATGTCGATACATATTACACATACATATTACATAGGTATTCTATATTCATTCAGTTTTATAATGTATCTACAGGTACAGATTGGTAAAAGGACATTTTATAATATTGTTAATGTTAAAAATACTAAATAAATAACTAGTTGAACTACGTATTTCCCAGTGGTATTAAGGGTTGAGCACGAATGCAAGGATTATATGTCATATTTTGAAAGCTTATAACTCCGGAACTAATAATCGTAGAGCAATAAATAAAACGCCAATATATAACTTATATAGTAACATTTATATAATAAAACGAGTTTTATTATATCCCCTATCTCTTAAACTTTAAATACAGTAGCATAAAAAAGTTAAGCTAACTTTTATAGGATTTTGTACATACATATTAATATTAGATATTTTCTATAGTAAATTAACGCAGTTCTACGTAATTAGTTGAGGTACAGTTGCCAATCCCCCCCCTATAGACAAGTGGAGTATCAAATGAAAAATGAAAGAACAATATTATTAATATTATTAATATCTTCGTTTTTAAATTAAAAGTATGTGTAATGATGCCGAGGTCACAATTAAATATAACTAAAAGAAAAATTATACGATACGGGACACTAGTACACGAGGCTCGACTGACATTTCACATTTCAAATTATTTAACCCTACTAGAGATAATAGGAATATCAAACTGATTTCTGTATAGGTACTATATTCGATTTATTGTCAATTCTACCACATCATCTTCGGATAATAAAAGCAATATTCTCTCAAAAATACGCGATAATAACATTATACTATACATACATGCGTATGTTATTTTTATAAAGTAATTTATAATTCCAATTAAAATAAAACTGATAGACTAAACAAACACTAAACACATCCCCCAAACTTAAATATAATATCACATGCAGATTCGCTAATTCCACTCTTATCGCGAGTGTTTAGCATTTATATTGCATTTACATTTAATTTTATTTGTCCTTACTAATTATTACTTTGCTGTTCCAGCCCTTTGCAGTATGTTAATTAATATTCTGCGCTCTGCCACTTCCACACACAATGTTACATTATTTATATTATTTTTGTTATCTTTTTATTCATTTAACAATGTTAATGGGAAATTTATTTATTCGGATTTGCTAATTTGGAATTTTTTAAATGTACTGTTATTGGTTTCCTTTATAAATAATTAAATCAATTTGACGGTTTTTTTAAATAGTATAAAATTTTTCATTGTGGGGTCAACTGGGGTAAAAGTGAAACAAAACACAAATCTTTCATGTTTTTTGTCAGTTAACGATACAAATTCATACTTTAATTTTTTCTACTAGATGTGCTTATAAATAACCATTTTAAATACATACCTACGTCATTTGAACTGTACGATTCAACACAGACTTTAAAAATGAAAAAAAATGTGTTTCATTTTTAACTTCTAATTTGGGAAAAAGTGAAACAGGTAAGGGAAAAAATGAAACAGGCCTCTAATGGAAAATTGATATTTATTTTAAAATTTGAATGATACGCCAATGACTCGTGGAGCGATATGGTAACAACGCTAAGTAATGTGTTATTAATTATTTGTATGAACCGTAGTTAACTTTTACATCCTGTATAAGACAAAATGTTATCTAAAATATAATTTGTGCTCATAAATTAAATAAATTTAAATTATTGTTTTTCTCTATATTCAATAATATAAAATATATAAATAATATTATATTTATAAACTGCCTCATTGATTTACTGTCAGTTTTGACGTGTTCACTCACTAGTCATATAAAAGAAAATACTTAATAGTTTTTATTTAGACTTATTGTTTTTATTGTATCGACATTTAACGAAACTTGTATTCTTTCCCAGGTGTTGCCAACGAAGTTAAAAATTTGACCGTTGTACGACTCCACATGCTACACACTTCTAGACTTGTTGTTCGAACTTTCTTACAAAATTGATTATTTTATTTTATCCTTAATACATTTCCCCAATTCCAACTATTCTTTTGCGAGTTTATCTGCTAGTAAATATAGTTTGGTCAAGTTTTTTTCGTGTTAGTAGAGAAAAAGAATTATATTGGAAACCTTTAGAAAACTAAAACTATAATTTTGTATTTTATTATTAAATAACCAATCCGAAAAATGACAGGTGGAAAAAATTGATTGGTCAAATGCTTTGATTGGTTACATCTAAAAGGTAATATTCCTAGTTCATCTTTATACCAACATTTATTTTATAAAAATAAAATCAAAATTTAATAATAAAAACACATAATACCTGAATTTTATTATATTTATTCCATACCATTGATGGAATTTGCATTTAATTACAGATAATTCAAAATATATAAGAAAAAAATGTTATTTTTATTTTATTTTATTCGTCAAATATTAATTAGAAATTTTTAAAACTTTTATTTTTAATTCGTTCAACATTTTACCATAAAATAATGCATACTTATATTAATTTATATTTTAACTTTTAGCAATTATGATTTCAGTGTAATGTTTCTTGTTTTCACCTTGTCTCAATATACATAATTAAATTGAATGAATAATATGTAAATTTTGTACAATGGATGTACATTATTCAAGTTACCCTTATGTTTAAATGTATGTATATTGGTATAAATATTTCATATATGTAGTTATTCAGATACCGAAGTAACCAAATCAACAAAAGGTTAATATTGATTAAAATATCACTTAAAGAAATACTTTTCTTTGGTGTTATAAAAAATAAACAAAAACACATATTTTCTAATGATCCAGTGCGATTGACAGATGTGTTATGCTGTCTATGGATTTAAAACTGGATATCATGCATAAAGAATTTGGCTTACTTTTGCTTGCGAACAAATTCTCATAATGCCCTGCTAAGCACAAATGTGGTATCTGACAATTTTGTCAAAATTGAGTTAATCATAAAATGGCTCTATCTATATCTTCCTGCGTCTTACTAGTGTTTAATATGGTTTGTTTTTTCTAATAAAAATCACATTTTTTTGTTTACCGTAATCTGCATTTTAGGATTGAATTACTAGACATTAAAAAATGAATTCACCTAAAGAATGAAAACTTTATTTATAATTTTTAGCAAGTATTAAATTCAGGGCAACAATTTAAAAATACAAACTGAATTTTTTTCTGTTTGCATCAAAATGCATATACCATATTTGTGCTTAGTAGGGCAGTATATAGAAAGTGAAATATTTTGATTAATGTTTCTAATGTCTCTTTTTACAGATAAATAATAAATTAGCGTTATTATTTTGAAAACTAATATATTTTATAACAGTAAATATACTAATGGATTCTTATAAAAAAACTGTGATTGCATTAACAGAGTTTATCACGATTATTGCATTTGGAAAGATTATATTCGATACAATTTAATCGAAAATTTATTCTTAAACGTGTTAGACTACAAAGTAATTAAAATTACAGTAGGTAATTGGCCTATTAATATAGAATTGTATTATATTCTTAACCATTGAACCCCTAATGTAGCCAATGGGATGAAAACGAAACTGCATGTATATAAAGATAAGTTTAGAGTAGACTAATTTTAGATAATTGTGTTGGTGGTGGTTCTCTTACACTAATTAATAAATGAGAAGATTACAGAATCTTCGCAATTGTTTTAAGACGTGTGTTTCATACCAAAAACTAAATACAATGGCGACAAGGTTTCACATTCCGAACACAAAAATTTATTACATTACTAATATCTGTCTTATGTTTTAATTATAATCTATATTTATATTGTAATAGGTCGAGTAACATAAATAACTAGATGAAATAGAATTTTTGAGAAATGTATGATATATCAAATTTTAGTTTCAGTTTTAAATAAAATAAAAATATTTAAAAAACAATTAGTTATTCCGTATAAATGGTTAGTATCTTAATTTAAGATATGAATTTTTCTATAAGTTTTATTTCAAACATTTTCTTCAATTGCGAATCAATTAGTTATTTTGTTTATTAGTTTTGCCATTCTGGATGTAGAACGTTCACAAACCGACAAACAAACAGACTTACAAACATTCAAAATGTGTAATTCCGTTGAAAGCTCATGTAATATTTTGTGTATTGAAAAAGTAAAAACGTACATATAAAAATTATTGTAATAAGCAAAATTATGAAAGATAAACTGATTTTGCCTTCTAAATTAAGGATATATAATTTTAATTAGTCAAAATTTAATTAAAGCATTATTATTTTTTAATTAAAAAGAAAATTTAATATTGTTGTTGAATACATCAAAATATTCCACGGATATGAAATATTTATACTGTAGGTAGATGTTTTAAAGCAACGAACGATTCTAAAAGAGAATCACATGACGGTAGAAAAGTTTTTTACTGGTTATTTATGTTTGACATAGGGGTAGAGGTAATTAAAAGAAATAACTAGTTTAGAATGTTAGCCGTGGTCATTTAGCAGCTAACAAGTTTCACCGCGACTATGTTGCTAACAGGATATATTTGTTACTTGCCACTGATGCCAATTCAGACGGTTTAATAAAAACCTTTTTACCCATTCGATAGTTTATTTTTTTATTTATAACACCTTCAGATTCCTACTTAAAAATTCTGTGATTATAATGGTAAATATTAATTAATTATTCGCTATAATACCCGTGATACAATTCCTATAATATCGGCCGCCTTGTTTGTATCTTCCGGCTATGATCAGCTTATCATTAACTTCCCTAACACACTCTCACAAAATACATTCTACAAATAGAATGAAACCATGAAGAAGCTGTCTGATGTCTGGTATTATAAAGAATTTGTTAGAGAGCAAAAGCTAAGCTATTGAAAAGGTCAAACTAGCAGACAAGAAATACATTATGAAAAAGAAGATTTACTACAAAACCTTCAGGAAGTAATTTTTTTTTTTTTTTTCAATTCAGCAGTAACTTGATTAATTTCTATTCAAATAACTTCCAATTAACTTAAATTTCTTTTGCGTTTAAAATGTTTAAATGATCAACAAACTTAATAAAATGTTAAATATAATTTGTTGCTTTTAAGTTTAAATAATATTTTAAGACAGCTAATATCAGATATAAAAAACTGTAGAATTGTTTTAAAACTGTAAATTTAAATTCCTCTTAAACATCACCTCTTTTTGTGGGTTTCATTAACTTTCTAGTACAAAAATGTATTAAAATTTAAAAAAAGGGAAAAATCTGTATTAATTTATAATTTATATTTTATTGTTTGTTTGGGTACTTGGCCAAACAAAATTTATATTTTTAAAAATAAATTGCTTCTTTTTTCGTTACCGTGCGTTTCAAGACATTTCAATCTCTTCTTTAGAGATATTAAAAACTAATATTACACTATTTTAACAATAAAAATACATCACCTTAAAAAAGACTGCAGGTTGGGAAACACTTGTATAAGTAATTCATATTTATATTAGTTGATTTAACAAAACAAAGTATATCATAGCATATTTAATTAGTACTTAATTTGCAGTCACAAAATATAGAGAGACGTCAAAACATCATAGATTCACGAGTAATTTAGTGATGAAATATTATGAAATATGCTATTGGTCGAATGTAAATATGTATTTATCAACATGAAACAGGAAGTACTTTTGACCACATAATTATATTAATTAAAGCATACATTTAGAACCACATAAAGTAATACATTTAGTTCCTATGTATACTAGAGAGTGCATATTATAAAATGTATGCTTTGTAATAATTAAATCTTGTAAGTTTCGAAAGTGTAATGGAAAAGTTTAAGGAGGAAACATTTTCTGCATAAAGGAATTTTGCTAACTAATAACTTGAATAAAACTTTGTTATTATTAAATATAGATGTACTGTATGCAAGTTGATTCAATTGTTAATTATTAATAATGCTATACATATAAAAAATTTAAAAAAACAATTTTTCTAAGAGATCCAGACTAAAATATAAAAAAGTCCAGAATTTATTGTCATCAAACAATCCTACCTAGCTCATAAAGACAACACTTTCTATTAGATTTTTAGATAATAAATACATTGAAAAAAAAGTTAAAATTAACAAATAGGTACGTTATGTTAAAAATATTTGAAAAAAACTAAATACGGTTTGAAAGAAACCAAAATGTATTTTATTTCTTGAAATTATACCAAATATTGGTTTTCAATTTATTTTGTAATTATGGAAAGGATATTGAATAACTCTCACTAGGGAAATGTAATTACGATTATTATATAAGGTCTACCATTAATGTTTCCCGATTCTGATATTCAGAATTAATAAATATTTGAAAAACTTTAATCAATTTTAGACATTCCCGTAACCCCCGGGTCATTTGAAAGTCCCCAGTCTTCATTACCCCAAGACAATTCCTATTCCATTAAGTAATCCTAGGCAGCTATTGAGAAGATTTAAAAAAATGACATGCTTTGTTAAAATATCCATTTTGGCATTTGAACGACTCATGTTTTATAATTAATATTCAAATTTTACTTAATTAATATACTGTCAATATTACGTCAAAAATGACTAAACACTCAATTGTGTTTTAGTTGAAGAAACTTCGTATATTAAAACTCCCCTAACAAGTTCCACATTGCTCCAGAAACTTAGAACTTAACTGGTTGTTTACGTACATACTAAATACTTATAAAATAACAATAATTTCAGCTTACACAACTGCCTGTCTGTGACATTAATTTGGTCTGTATTATATCCGCTAATTATCATTAGCTGTTGCAAATCTAGGCCGTCAATATTAACTCACGTGCATTATACTGAAAGTACTGTTTATAATAATATATGAGTCATCTAATTTAAACCCTTTAGAGCAGTGGTATTCAAAATTCTACGACCTTTGTTTGTTTGTTTTAAAGGAACTATAATGTTGAAAAACGCTTTAAAAAGTAAAAAAATATATACATATACCAACCAACAGGTTTTAGTTAAAAATGCATGACGTTAAAAAAGACTATAGGCTCTGCATCAAATATGTTTATGTATTTTGTTTTAGTTGCAGATACACAGGAGAAAAATCTCTTTCAGATATAATTTTATACAAACGGTATCATTTGTTTTGTAATTTCGGGGTTTTCGTTATTTGAAAGAAATATTGTGGAGCAGTCGATTGTTATATCGATATATTGTTCTTTTTGTGTTCTGATAATTAAGAAGTAACGCAGGATTCTGCAAAAAGATTGAATATGAGAATGTATTTGAAAATGACACCGATGTAAAATAAAATAAAAATTATATGCCCAAATAGCATTCACCATATTTGTGATAAGAGAAGTATTAGTTTTGATCGAAAAGTAGCCATGTTCATTTTTTTGTATTTAAGTTTCAAGACTCCTAGCGTCTGCAAAAGAGACTTTTTAATACGTTTGTTTATTATATTAACTCAGTTAGAATTCTGTACCCACAATCACATTTTTTAAAAACACAAAAATAAAAATTTAAATCATTATAACCTCAGTGACTCCTTATATAATTTCTATTATCTCGGCCACCCTGTTTGTTTTCTCCTGCTATGATTAGCCCATCAGCAACTTCCCATTTGAAAAGTCTAAGCCAGCAGACAAATATGCATGAAGAAGAAGAATTAATTCACAATCAGTAAAAAAATGTTATAGTTATATGTTATTTTGACATGTCTTCCAGTTTAACCGGAAATAGATAAAATAATTATTAATTTGCTTGAGTTAGTCATTTTTAATTCAAATACATACATGATCTCATATAGAACTTTTTCTATATAATATACATGTTTTCTCAATTTTCACGACAAAAATCAGATGATTCATGACCTAAGAACAAATGTTAATAAATAACAACCATAACCCATACATTACTACAGACATACATATGTATAATTGTGCGGAATATATATCTAAAAAGGTAATTATATTTCACACATGCTAGACCTACATCAAATTTATGTCATCAATTTAAATTCCCTCATGATAACAATAATTATGAAGTCTAAAGCATATCAGCATCTACGAACATATGCTCAAACAACATGTGCGAACATACTCGTTACTTAATACTGGAAACATAAATAAAATTTATTATTGTCTGTAGAAGCATGCATGGATTAATTATTAACAATAGTATGCTCGCTCTTAAGGTTTTGAGGTTGTTGAATGTATGTATTTTTAGGTTATGTTTCATTTGGGGCTTTAATTAGACTTGATGGTTTAAACATTCTAAAAGCTAAATGTAGGATGACATCCAAGAATTAACATTATTAAATTTATTTATTGATTTTATATGTCTATTTATAAATCAAGTCCCGAATCGGAAAATTAGACAAAAAAATAGTTAGATTTATACAAAATTAAAGCAAATTAAATTCTCTGCAAAACATATTTTTTGTCAGATTTGTACTTCACCTTTATTACCGTCTAAAATTAAAATGGAAAAGAATATTTCAACGATATTAATACTAAACAATAATTTTAATAAAATTAGAGGCTATTACCTTTTTAATTTTTTATATAACTATTTTTGCCATAAAATTTAAAGAAAGCAGAAGAATTAAATAAATATCCAGTTTATCTGGAGTTCACAGAGAGGAGGAAACGAGGCATCCCCCAACTAGGATCGACTAAATAGATGCAATAATTACTGTATTTTATAATCCAGGTACGTAAAAATAAAAATAAAAATCCTTTCCCTGGAAAATTTTCTTTCGACGCCCCTGTCTACATAATGTAATAAATTTATATTTAAAGAAAGCAGAAGAATCGGCAAATTACATAAATAAATATCCAGTCTGTCCGGTGTCCGCAGAGGGGAACAAACAAGCCCCCCCCCACTAAGATTGGCAAAATAGATGTAATACTGTATTTTATAACCTAGGTACGTGAAAATTAAAAAAAAACATTTCTACATTCTACAATTTTCTACATAATGTAGTAAATTTATATTTCCGTATAAGAAAGTAAATCTCTGAGAGAACAGACATTTACGGTATAATCTAAAATGAAAATTATTATTCAATAAATATTATGAGTATAAAACACGGACGTTTAGAATCTGTGGTTATTAGTAATCGATTTATATAATTTCAAAACGTCGTTACAGGAAACAAACGATATTATTCCAGCAATCAAATATCAATTTAAAAAACATGTTCATCTCCTTTAACCTCAATCACGTCAGTCACATAAAAATCAAATCGCAGAATAATCATAATTTACATTCGTTTTGTTCCTCACGATTCAAAAATTTTGGTATTTTTTAAAAGTCTTATGAATTAAAGATGTGATCGTGTATGAATTTCTATTTAAATTTTAAAATTTTCAACAATTTCGAAGAGTTACACAAATTTGCATATTTTTGCTTTTGTTGGTGGCATGACCTTTACCTCTGTGAAATGCTGAATTAATTAATAGTTTGGTATAAAATTTGAACACGGTGATTTCATTTCATTTAAAACAAATGGTAATTAACTTTGAAGTCCATTTTTTATTGAAACATAACAAGAAATGTTTATTTTAATACCACATGGACAAATTGTTTTTGGCTTTTCGATTACAGATAAAGGTCAAATGATGAATACATATATGTATGTATATTACTTCTACACGGAACTTTATTTTATTTTTTTGCTAAAAAATTACTATGCTGCATTGTAACCTCAGGACAGTAATCGTAATTCAGATAAATTTCTATGTTACATTTGACATATATTTTCATATTAAAATTTCAGAGAGCATTACAAATTTTCCCATAATATGTCCTTAAATTACCTAAACTAACTGTATTAAACAATTTTTCCATGTAGATAAGTTATTATTACATATTACATATATTATTTTCCTAAAAATTTCAATAATTAAAAAAAATCGTTCTAAAAAATGTGTATAGTTAAATTTTTTTGAAACTTTTAATCAAAGAAGGCATATATTTATAAATTTATAACTATGTTTCTCTTAATTCTGGAAAATATTTAATATTGTAAAACATTATTTATTATACTTTAAATAAAAGCTTGGTATAACCAATTATAAAACTTCCTGCTATTTTGAATAATTGGAATATTTAAAAATAATTGTAAGTTTGTCACTTGATCTTGTTGTTTTTGTTTATTTGATTTGATTTGCAAACAATTACAAAGCTATAAATTATAACAATAAAGTAAAACTTTACAACTATTTTCTAATCATTACAGAATGTAGATATATGTCAATTTGTTATAACGTAATCAACTATAATTTAATGAAAATAGTTTTCATAAAATACTATGTATACATGAATCAAAGTATATATTTATATAGAAATATAGAAATGAATACATCTTGAGAATGGTTCGTGATACCAAAAAATATCAAAAACGTAAATAAATGATAATAATGTTCTCAACAACTTTTAATAAAAAAATAAATATATTTACGGAAAAATGAACGAAACATAAAATATATTTGTGTTTGAAACATTTTTCTCCTACGCAGCGTTTCAAAAATAATCATAAAATTTCAAAATAGACAAAAGTAAACATCCATTTCCGGTTTACTCATTGTCTTAAAAAGCAGGATGTCTACATCTACAGTATACAAAAACTTTAAATTTAAAATTTCCTGTTTGTGTCCCAGCTGTAAAGCGTTCACAGACCGACGTACATATATACATACGTTATTGAAATAATGGTCGTACGTGATTCAGAGACCCTCAAAACGTATAATTCCATTAAAATCTCGAGCTGGAATTTTTTCATGATTACTATACTTTATATTATAAATATGTATAAATGAAAAAGTAAAAATAGAAACCGTTCAAATCGATATTACGAATTGCCGTATATATATTTTTTGATTTATTTTAAATGGATAATAATTCTACATAATAAATTATTATTATGTTGAATTCACACATATTAAACTTCGTATTTCATTCCACAGAATTTAAGTGACAGTTTAAATTTTGGGAAGTATGCGTGATCAGATTTTAGGTATGATTTAGTATTGGGCACCGAATCGGAACTGGGCTGGATTTCTGAATCGGTTTTATAAAAGAGGGTGAAAGCGGTTTTTAAACCAATTTCATATCAGTAACTCTTCGTTGCACAGATATTTTTATTAGCAAGCAGAAAATATAACAACGTAGTAACCGTTATTTATTACGTTTATATTTTTGTTTGGCATTTTTGATGCGTTGTTAAGATGTCAAATTATTATAACGTTAAAAGAATTAATCCGGAAGGGGGTAATTCATTTATTTAATGATAAATAATGATTATATTGACAAAATCAATGTTCTATTCTTATCAACATTTAATTTGGCAACAATTTATCATAAATTATTCCCCAATTATTTGGTTTAGTTTGATATTTCTTCTTAGAAGTTATTATCAGTAAAATCGTGTCACAATTTAATTTGATTTTTAAAAGCTTCATTGTATTTTAACCTGGTAATAATAAGGGATACTCATAGTATCGATTCTGATTTACTGTAGTAGCCAAATCTCACTCACAGCCATATTTTCTGATTGTATCAATTAATATCATTAAATATAATTCATATTATTATATTATGCTCAATTTTTATTTTTATTTTACGTGCTTGTTAAAAAATACATAAATTAATTTTTAATAACCACCGATTGGACTAAAACGGAGGCCTCAAGCTGATGAAGGTAATGTTAAAAACAAATTTTAATGGGGGGCCGAATATTTACTCTACTTACTTATTTTCATAAAGTGTTATTGGTTGTTTTGAATATCAACATTAAGAAGATATTTTATTAGTGAATATTTAAGATCTGAATATGTTCTTAATAACACAAAAGTGGCGATTTAAATGCAAAATTTTTATTTGATAAAGACAACGGAACTTACAAAACCAGATAATACTTTAACTGTGATTCTGTTGTAAGCTTTCTTTCTTCATTAAAAATTTTAAATAAAAAGACTAAAAATTGCATTATTTTTTAATCCTTCTCGGTGGAGTACCTCCGAATCCCTGCTTATATTATAGGGCCATAATTTAATTTCTCACACGGACTTAAAAATTGTATTTATTTCTTAAAGATAATTAATCAATAAAATAAAAAATATAGAAATTCCGTCAATGTTAAAAAAATCTGAAAATTATCTTATATATTTAATATATACAAAATAAAAGTATAGCTAAGTGTATAACGGTGTATCGCATATCTTAAAACAGCTATTGTTGTCACAAAAGATGCAGCTAACTGTTAATTAAAAGTTACATTTACACATATGTATATATTTTACTTTAAAGTAACATTATACTTCAGCGAGTTAAGAACAATGCAAAATATCTCTCAATAGAAATGAAACGCTGTCAAAAAGGTAATCAAAGCATATGAGCTCGTTAAGTAAACATTTATAAGGTACTGGCACCAGTCTTGGATATGACCCCAGTAATAGCTATTTTTTAGTTAAATATACTGAATTAGAAATATTTGTTGATATTTGATTACTACCATTTCTGAATATTAATCTATATGCATTTAACTGTCTTACAGCGTGATTTGATGACAATCGGCCAATAGGTGTCAAAATGGTGGACATTTAAACTAATTATTAGTATAAATTATTTAATAATTATTATATTATCATAGCAACTGCTTTACATTATTTTATATTTGACGATTCTTTCTTTTATATCTTTTGTATCGTAGTACTAAATGATTAGCAAGTGTCCATCACTGCGTGTTCATTACTGGGTTTATTTTTATTCATTACTGGAGAAAAAACATAAACGAAATAAAAGGCTACAATTTAAAAAATAAACTATATTTGCGGACTTTGGTAATTAAATTGATTAAATAAAGAGTTACGTGTTTTATTAGTAACATGAGTTCATGAGAATTACAAAAAAGAAGTCCGTAAATCACAAAGACAGTAAACCTTGCTCTTATAGCGGCCATAACTGGTGCCAGTACCTTATATATGTATATATTTTAATTAAGAGTAACATTATACTTCAGCGAGTTAAGAACAATGTAAAATATCTCTCAATTGAAATGAAACGCTGTCAAAAATGTAATCAAAGCGTATGAGCTCGTAAAGTAAACATTTAAATATGCAAACGTGCGTATAAAACTGCAACAATATTAAAATACATTTCCACATTGAATAAATACGAACAATGAACGATTCAAACATTATTCTCGTGTAGAAATGGTGTATTTTATGTTTTGATAATTCCATGTGATATAGCGTGCGATTCAGCTATTTTCACGCCTCTTCTTCGTTCCCGAAGCGATTTGAATTTAACCCCGTTTGTGTATGTACACACACACAATACGTAATTCAGCTCTCCGGGAAGCACTTTTAATATAAAGACGGGTGTTTAGGTTTCCATTGACTCAGCTTCTGCAAATCTCAACAGAGGTGCGTCTTCAAATTAAAAGTGGTTGCTGAATACAACCATTATAATTACAAATGTGAAGCGTTATCTCCCCCCCCCTCTATCTGCCTATATTGCACGGTACGTCACTCAATGAAGAATATATTGTATACAAATAAAAATAAACAGCAAAATAATTGTCCTTTAGGCGTTTGCGAGAAAAATATACTAACTCTCCTTTCTGTCAGTTTTTTTTATCTTTATTCCTTAGCGAAGTAATTTTCCAAAATTATAAAAAGCAATGAATTGTTTGATACTCTACTTCTTTTAAGTTTTATAAAACATTATTTTTTGTGGTTCTAATTATTAAAAAAAAAAAATACTAAATGAAAATAAATTGAAGAAAATTAATAGCCAGAAGTAAAATAATTAATCCCAAATGACATTTCTATTTCTTACATATTACGGAAAGTGTAGCTTCAAAAATATTAGACAAATTAATAATCAAATTAGCATTTTAGTTTAAAAAATATTTGGCACAATAAAATTTTTAAGGATTCTAAATGTTTTGTTTAGATTATTAAAAATATATTCGAAAGTTATAATGAAAAAATCTGAAAAATTGTGGATATGTATAATAATGCTGAGATCCCAAGAATAGAAATATATATAGTACATTTATAGCCATACTTTTTCTAATAGACGAACTATTAAATATAACTAGTGGTTTTAAACTTTGTTAAAATTAAATTAAAATATGTTTTTTTGTGATACTATATCTGTAAGCTCACGGTTTAGAGAATTTGAATCAATTGACTGTCAGCATACTCAGCATAGTTGACTGCTGACTTTCAACCGCTGAGCTCGCTAAACGCATAATTCCGTAGTCAACGCGAGCTAGTTACCTTAAATAAAACACTACAAGAAAATTTAAAACAAATTACTACATAGAAAATAAAATCTGTAACACCAATGCTACCTACGTTTTGTAAATACAAACTAAAACCTCCAAGTAAATGATTAAGAGTGAAAGAAGAAGTTTGCGCCACTCATTTACAAACGATTCTATTCGCAAGTGAAATCACTGTAACTTGCGGTCACGCTAAAACTCTACCGAGTCTTTGTATTAAGTTGATGGGATTTGTAATAAAGAAGAAGACGAAGAAGAAACTTTTAGAAAACTCGGTCGATACGGCCCCACAATAAACACTAGAATTTATTCGGCATTTAGAACCGATAGTTGTAACATGCACGTCGAAAACCTACTCTACTCGGACTTGTTTGCCGCTACAATTTATGAAGGGAAATTTGATTGGGATTCCGCAAACGTATTTCGCATTCAGGAAGGATGGGTTGTGGATGATTCCAGGACCGCAGATTTCTAAAGATAAAGAAGAACAAACATTCTTTATCTTTTGTATTAAACGAAACTTAACACAGTGACCCTTCTCCTATACGACCTTAAACAACTCAAGCAGTATTTGATGGAACTATTCATTTAATTAAGTTATAATTAAACTATCACAATTCACAACAACCAATTTATTATTTTCCATTTTTTAAATTTTTATTAGAAAAAGGAATTTACGTTGGATCCAAACAGTAAGGTAAGTGTATAATTTGTTCGAAATACATTTAATGAGTATGTTAATGATAATTACCAACTGTAATTTTTATTAATACCTGCGACAAACTTAATTATTCAATATAAATTGTTGGTTTAATTAATACATCAACATTTCAATTAGCTTCGATTTTTTGTTATTTTTATATAATTCTTTTAGAAAATGTCATGTGACCTTATTCAATAAATATATTGTCTAAAAACATTCTAGGCCCTTAGGCTTACGAATATTGAATGTCAAGTCGGAATAAGCAAACAAAAATTTATAAAAATATCAACATCATATAATAAATTATTTGTAAAACTACATGCAAACTTAAAAAAATCAAAATATTTATATTACACAAACAGAGCTTATATATTTAAGAGATTTCATCTTAGAGATCGATGCTATTTTCAGGATAAAATACGTTAAAGTTTTCAGATTCAATCAGACTAATTTTAGGGAAAAAGTTTACTTTAAGATCTATGAAGATCTGAAGATACATCTATAAATCTTAGAAGATTTTAAACTAGATCTTTAGAGATATGAAAATACAAATATCAAACTAGATTTGTTCAGTTCTAAATAGATTTTTTAGATCTTTGAAGATCTTAAAGTGAAGTGTTAAAATTCAAGCAGAATCCATTAAAATCTCTGTAGATCTAAGAACGTGAGAGTCTTATATTTAGCTAGACCTTTATAGATCCTCTGAAGTACGACTCCGATGCAGTATATCTCAGTAGATTTAAATAGATCTATAAGGATCTATACTGATCTATCAAAGAAGAGAAGATTTTTTTACAGATTAACTACAACTATATTTCTATATTAAAATTACAAACAACAACCTAAAAGTAGTTTTTGTTTTAAAATTCATTTTTAAACAGTTTTTTTCTTTCAAAACTATGAACATAAATATTTCTAGTACACATACAAAAATAGTTGAATAAAAGTGCAGGAAAGTATTTTTCTATGTGTGACAAATTAATGGTCTTTACGTGCAAAAAAATGTATTATTATTCTTAAGATGATGTTACGGTTCAGAACTATTGATTTATCTTATATTTAACATTTTATTAGTTAAATAAATTATCAATTTATCCAACTATATATATGTAAGTACGTACATATATATAATTAGAATTTAATGCATACATTCACTCAAAAATATATTTGTATGCAGTTATTACAATGGTTTTGTTTTTTAAATAAAAAGTGTAAAAATTATTAATAGTATCATCGTTTCTAATTTTTAATGAGATTAACTACTAGTTTGTTAATAATTATATATAGTAATTACAAAACTTTGAACTGTACATTTACATGTGTTTCAATAGTCACGCAATTCAGTTTATAGTTAGTTGTAAAACTAACGTAACGACCATGCTATAGTTATGTGTAAATATATTATTTTACTATTGTCATAACTTGTTGTTTACAATTGCATCTAGTTCATAATCTCATTTAAAATTATAGTTTTATTTTTATTACTATTTTATTTTAAAGTGAATACCATTCCCTAATTTCCAAAACAACCGTTAAAAAAATCCTGAAATATATCACAGATGTGTATGATCTTATAAAATTTACAGGAAAAATAAAACAAATGATGGCTTCGTATAGATTTTGAGATCTAACGCAAACTGTCGAGTGCGTCCGGTATGGTTTTAGTATGCAAGTCTTTCAGACACAATCGTTGACCTGTAAAGTTTCAAGGATTGTTACACTTTGGAAGCCTTCAGTTAAAATTGCTATTAATACATTAATGCAGCCAAAGTCATACAATACATATCATTAATTAATTTTTTTTGTTTAAGTTATGTTCGTATTTTATATTGTTTATTATATTAAACTTTGTTATTTAATTAACAACATTTGTTTGCATCCTTCTACAACATAGGAGGATGTAAATAATATATGTACCTATCAATAACATATTAAAGTGTAATTGATATATTGGTAGGTACTAGGTATAATAAGAATCCCAATTTCAGGTTAGTATTTGATCAATATTTGTTATAAATTAGGAATAAATACATTTTTATGCACATTATACTTAATATAATTTTGACAATAACATATTGGGGCCTGTTTCACCTGAAGACGCCTCTGGGCGTATGGTTTGGTCTGTCCCTAGGGTGCGTTGTCAGCGAATAAGAGCTTACTGGGTTGGATTCGATGGCTACTAACCCCACTATTCAGTTTACAGAAATTATACCGCGGTCTATTCATACATACATACTGGATCGAGTGCGTAGAATATGCATACAAACACACACATACAAAAGTTACCACGTACATATACGTATTGTGTTCGTAAAAAAGTCCATGCGGAGTTTGCAAATGTTTAACCTTTTACTGTCCATATTTTATCAAAGAAAGTTACATATTGTTCTTGTTGGTGTGTATATACAATAGACCAGTGTTTGTTAAACTTTTTTACCTTACGACACACTGGGTGGAGAGGATTTACCTATTTCACTGCACACTAGATAAAAATCCCAACAAAATTTAAATATGTTTTACAATTTTTATTATAATAAAAGAGCCCTGAAGATGTCCACTATAATGTGTGACGAAACGTAACACGACCAAATTGACCCCATGGTGATATTTAATATTTTAATATTAACTTATAATTTTAACTCTTTCGCGGCGGGCTTTTGTAACTGTGTAAGTTTGGCAGTTATTGATATAGATGAAAGGAAATGGTAAGTGATTTTTAGAATAATTTATTCCTATTTAATTTTGATGTTTAAGAATATTAAAAAATTAACTCATAAATGAATTGGATTTTAAACTGTTCTGTTATTATGTACTAATTACTGCAGATATTGTTGACACAAAAATAGATGGGGGCCATATTTTATGAAAGTAAGTATATTGTTGTAAACTTTTTCTGAAATGAGATTTTTTGAATATTTGATTTATTTAATGGTTTATCATATAATAATGTTAAAATATTAAGTGAACGGTAAAGATTTTGACATTAGCGACGCATGCAAACAAAGTTACGAACCATACAAAAACTGTTTTGTTGGTCTTATGGTTTTAATTTAATTGTAAAAATTTACTTGCTGTTTTGTTTTTAAAGACAAAACTGTATTGCTTTAGTGGATAATCGCCTTAATGTTACCTACAGTTGAAGTTTTTACAAATTTTTAAGTACCTTAAGTAACTAAAAGTTATTCTCACAGTTTTGATAGATAATTTAATTAAAAATGTAAATATTATGTCAAACGTAAAAAGTAAATTCGAAAGTTTCTGAAAGTCATATACAAAAAAATAAAATTCATGATGATTTTTTTATTATACAATAAATTTCAGACATCGTCAAAGAAATTATAAAGTTTTATAAAACACTATGATGAAATGTGTTTTAATATAGTCAGGTGAAATTGAAGCAGTATTTCAATTCTATTTTTTCAAACCAAGATTATTATTTCATAAAAAATAATTTGCATATAAATTAAATGCAAAATACAATATAATATTGATAATCCAAAATCCATTTCATTTATATGTAAATTCTTTTCTTTTCACATAAAAAAGTCAGAAGGGTAAAACAAGAAAGAAATTTCAAATTTCTATTAAATTAAAACAAATCCAGTTTTGTTATGTTGATTTGTTGATTATACATTCATGTACAAAAATCAAATTCAGATAGGCACTTTTAAAGTCTAATTTTAAACACTTCATATTTCAAAAAAATAAACTGGTCATTTTTATAAAATACTTAAAACTAATTTTTATAATCTAATTTGCGTTTATATTTGAAAGTGGAAATAAAATATATTTTTAAATTAGGTTTTTAGTGCCCAAATAGTACGGCAACATTGGACCATTGAGTATGTTATTTTATCTACCCAAAATTTTATTGTTATTTCATATTTTTGATTTCGTTAAATTTCGTATGTTTATTGTATAGAAAATGTCGTGAAAATATGAAATTTTCAAACCGCAGGTCTGAATCTCAAACCGTTCTCGAGATAAAGCCTCTCAAAGTTTTAGTTTTTTCAAATTTTTGAAGAAAAATGGTCATAGCTTTTGAACGGTTGGTCGGATTTGAAATCAGAGTGTCAAAATATATACAATGACATGTATAATATTGTATAATACTTAAAAATTTGACAAAAAAATTTTGGTCGAAAATCAATACTATTTTTTAGATTTTTTTCAATTTTTATCAAACATTTTTTTCTCGAGTTTTGAGGTATTATAAATGTAATTATATAGATTTTGACACTCTAATTTCAAATTCGTCGACAAAAATAAAATCCAGCCACTCATTCAAAAGTTATAGCCATTTTTATCCAAAAGTTTGAAAAAAAACTAAACTTTGAGAGGTTATTTTTCGAGAACGGTTTTAGATACAGACTTGCGGTTTGAAAATTTCAGGTCATTTTCTATACAATAAACATACATTTAACTAAATCAAAAATTTGAAATTTTAAGTGAAATTTCCTACAGTTAACTTCAACTCGTCATACAAATATCAATTAAATACAAGAAAATAAGACGTAGAGGTATTATAGTTTTATAATTGTGCGTGTAAATTAATATGAAATGTTATTTTTGATTTTTAGTTAAAATGTTTCATTTGCGCATAAAGATAAATATTCTAATAATATTTTTAATTTATTTATTAACTGAAAACACAGTTTTCTACTAATTTGCCCTTAAAGTAAGAGAAGCACTGCTTCCCCTGCTTCCATGGACGCTTCGCCACTGTCAAAATATTTAGGTTGGATTTGTAGATAACGAACTTTTTAGTGCTATCAATAGTTATTAGCAAATGTTTTTCGGAAAATATTTTTTTGTCAATTTTTTACATATAAAAATTCATCGAAATACAATAAATAATAATAAATAGTAGGTATGTATTTAAGTATAACAATACTCTATACATTTAAGACCATTTCGAAGTTTATAATTTCAGAGTAGGTACTTCTATGGCATTAAATAAGAAATATTTTTTTACTACCCGGTAACATGGATCTATTTTTAAATTGAGCGTGTAAATATTAAAGCATTCTATGAAATGTTACACAATATGAGAAAAGTTAATATGCGTTGAAATTCATTTAATAAATAATTCATGCGCCCATATAAATTTCGGAAACAAAAGTACGTAGAGTGTAAATATAATTAATTATACAAAATCAAGGTACAATGTTTATTGAACTGATGCAACAAAAGTTTAAATCTCTACGAAATAAAAGAAAATATACATAATTTTCACTTTAATAAATATTTTTTTATAAAATTATGGAATGTATATTAATCAATGAAGAATAATTAAAATACCTGGTATTTTATAAAATTTTATAATTTTTAAAACTTGCAAGCACTTAAAAATTGTAAACAATATCGTATTATAAAAATATTATGAGTAGGTATATATAATTTAAAAAAATATATGTTTGTTCTTCTACTTGATGGGACTATCGCTATTTAAAAGCTTAATATACCTATACTTGGGCTTTATATTTAAAGAATTAAAATAGGTTTCTATTAAAAAAAATACAATAAATATTTTCTAATCAAATTTGCTTTGGTATAGAAAATAAAGACGCGGGTGAAACCACGAGAAAATTCTAGTACACTATATATCTTTTTACATCATCTTATAACATAAGATAATTTCACAAAGAAAGTGTATATTAAATACTATATTGTATTTTTTATTATAGAAATTAGAATGTCTAAAATCTAGATCTAGACAATACATTTAATTTATGTATGTAGATATATGTGCATTTGTGCATACACATGAGTATAATATGTATTAGCAATTCCGGTAGAAACGAGAGGTGTAATCATCAGGAGAGATAGATTATAAAGGAAGCAAGTTCATTGTGTGTGATCTCAATGGACATTTGGCCCTTTTAAGTGTTTCCTATCCTAACCGCTCTTGAGTGAAACTATCGCCTGTATTGGTGGAGGTGAGTATTATATATTACATAAATATTATATAATTTATTTGATTTTGATAGCGAAAGTTAAAAATCGATGATACAAATTATTTGTTAAGTACTCTTCAAAAAAGTATTTTATTTATTTACTTAAAAGGGTATTATTTTACAATATTCATTACATTTAATTTCTGCATTCGTATACCTATTTATTTAACTTTTGATTACCGTGGCATTTAGATTTTAAAAGTAAACTTATTTTGCTCGTATCTTTCTCTGACTTTAATCTAACTACAGTATTGACTCAAATTAAATTATTTATTATAGTATGAAATAGATCATGAAAGTCTCTTTCTTCTTATTACTCTTCTTTATCGAGTACCGCTAGTTTGTAAGAGTAATGAATTATCTCAGATCCCAAGACTTTATTCTTGTAACATTGTTATTTAAAGACAATACTGCACCTGCTACATTCTTTAAGGATGGCGACTGCAGTTTATTGTATGAGAGAATAAACGAGGAGAAATGGTAAATACTTTATAACAAATAGTGAGAGAACAAAGTAATTTTATGAATAATATAAAATGTTTATGACCACTCAACGAATGCTTTTATGAAATGGATGTTATGACTTGTTATCTTTTATACTGTATATAATTTTGTTAAAAATATTGAGTTATTATAAAAAAAAGTTGTATCCTTGACAGGAATTAAATAA
Organism: Sialis fuliginosa; assembly: GCA_961205875.1. Classification (NCBI taxonomy): domain Eukaryota; kingdom Metazoa; phylum Arthropoda; class Insecta; order Megaloptera; family Sialidae; genus Sialis; species Sialis fuliginosa. Next base: position 11,159,084 of record OY540818.1, on the reverse strand, counting down.
TGAATTTAATATATATATATATTTTGGGACCACACTGTACATTTCATTTAGAATATCATTAAAACTGTATATCTCTTAATATCGAAGAAATACGCATTAGTGACTCATCCTGTACATATGTATGTATATCGATATAAAAATCAGTGAATCCGATCCGAGTTGAAATCGCGGACGGACATTGCATTTTAAAAATCCCCAGAGATGCAGAAGCTTTTTATATCTCGCCCAGTGTCCGGTACGTGGGGTTGACATATCGCAAACGTCTCCTAGCACTCATCTTGGCTACTGACTTTCAGTCTGTCTCCGAAAAAAGGATGTCTTGTATTTTCGTTGATGTGTCGTCGTTCTTACAAAAATCGTCACTTTTTATATATTCAAAGTTATGTTATTAAAGAGACTTGGGAAACTTCGGTACAGAATATGTACATTTGGATTATTCAGGAGCCAAAGCGATGAACTCAATCTACGGAAACATCAATTCATAGCGGATTTCTTAATGAATTATTTTCTTATTTATTTTCCGTCTATTGCGTTATCTCGTTTATAAAACGTTTTTGATCCAATTCGCTTTAGAGCATTCAAAATTGAGACACTCAAATTTAAGTAAACATGAGTAATTTGCGTCAAGTAAAAAATTCAGAAAATTATTCGCCAAAAGTATCAAACAATTACTGTATAGCATTATTTTATCATTAAAGTAGATGCTATATTGTATATTTAACGATTTTTAAACAATTTTATCTTGTCACGAGTACAAACAATGTATTTAAACACCGCTAATACAATTATGTGAATATTTTTAAAAATCTTCAGCTTAATTCCATTATTTTAAATATTGGTAAACAGACTTAAGACGACTAGTATAATTTAATATTTTTGCACCGGACTGCGCTTTAAAAAAACATTTTTTTTGTAATATCTTTTCAATATACCTACATAAATTCGTCTCCCATCTTGAATAAATATTAGATATAGAAAAGAGTTAAGTGTCATCCTAGATCTATAAGTTTACTTAATTTTAGCTCAGAAGCTTAACGAAAAATGGTTGAAATTATAAATTCTGAACCACATTTACGTACAAACAGTTAAATAAAAGCTTATAATTAAATACAATACAATACATAAAGGAATAATTTAAAGTTTTAAACATCGAATTTTAATTTATTTTTGGGAAATAACAAAAATTCAGGTCCACTGTATCAAAATTATTGATCAATTTGGTTTTTGAATTTCTGAATGCAGATGTATAACGATGATTATATATTTATGTAGATTTTTTGTTTGTGTAATTATAACGTTTTTTTGTTATATTTTTCCGAGAAATATGACAAAAAATAAATGTAGCTTTGTAAAAGCTATTGTTACAAACAAATATAACGAATTACGGTTACTAATCAAGCGTATATTTCAAATTCATTCGTTAGTGAATATATAATAGTTGTATATATTAAATATTATTTACCTTTCGTTTGATAAATCCAATATTGAAAATTTTACATATTGTGTTTCATACAGTTACAGAAATACAAAAATTTCATTATAATATTCAATTTTTTAAAAGAGAATAAACATAAAAAATGTATAAACACAAGTAAGTATAAGACAAAAGTATAAAAATTGTATGAACGAATTTTAACCCTAGATGGCTAATGTTAGTCATTTCGACTAACACAGCAAACATTTTTTGCTGTATTTTCTAACTAGTTAATATATCGCGTTGATTTCTCGTACCAACTCGGTCACCGACAAGTAATTTGAGGGGACAATTGTGTCACGGCGGGTAAGTGTCACCATTTTCGATATACGAAGTTCTTATTTGTCGAATCGATTAATGAATAGCATCTTCGTAACTTTTTTACCCCTTGCTAATATGTATTTGAAAAAAAAAATCAGTTTTAAAATTTTTTTTTAGTTAAAGTAAGTTTAGATAAAGTAGATCTAAGTGAAAGTAGAATAAGATTGATTTTTGTAATGTGCTTTTCATTTATATTTATCTAAAATAGGTAATGTAACATGTAGATACAAAAAATCAAATATAATAATTACATGTATAATTTATGAGAATAATATGACTAGCTTTCTAGGGTTAGGCAACCATTTTAAATCATATTATATTGAATTGCAAATTGTTAATCCTTAATTCGGATGACAATATTTAGGAATAATTTAAAATTCAGGTAAAGAAAAAGAAAGATTATTTTCTTGCTAATTATTTTTTCTCCGTTAATCAACTTCCCTTTTTGAATACACCTGAATTAAATATAAATTTACATTACTTGACAAGATAGAAAGAATACTGTTATGAAATCCATTAAGAAATTAGAAAATTGTCTCAGAGTCAAAACAAAAAAATAATACCTGCCACTTTCTTCCACGCAGATAAAAAGTAATTTTACAATAATTGTTGCACACAAAAAATGTTTTTGTACATTTGGAGCAGATCAAAAAACGTGAATATTTCATATAGTAAATGTCTTCGCGGATGAAATGTTAGGAACAGTTTTCTTATTTAAACATATCCAAATCCCATAAGCTCTGAGGAACAAAGAAGAACATTATTCCCCACGCCCAGCTGTTCCAATCCCCCCTCTTCAATCCCTTCCACTTGTCATTTAACAGTTCTGTATACAGTGGCTGTCTTTATATAGAAACAAAGTTATGAAGCATTTCAGAAGCCAACGTGATTGCGTCATTTAATTTCGAATACGACTATGTCCACTTTGTTGATTCTACAATTTTTTTTTTATATCTCGAGAACCACTTATCCGATTTTTTTTTTTAATTCATAGATATGTTCTCTGGTCAGGTTATAGGATATATTTTGTTACGTTAGGTAACATAAGGAATAAACAGTGACGATAACAGTAAAACAAGTCGGAAAAAAGTTTGCCGCCAGCGCGCTATTTTGCAATACGCTGCCTAAACCGTTAAATATTGAACAAAATAATGTAATAAGTAACTGTGTAGAATCAAAAGATCTAAAATAAAGTCCGTAATACAATATATCCAACTTTTATATTTAAGCCACAATGACACAATTAAAAATATTTCGGTTCTGATTACGTGGACTTATGACCTACAAAACATTAATCCTTATCGAAATAAATGATTTCATCGTCATAAATACTTAATGTAGATATAATTTGCACTTAGCAGCATCCAATTTGGTCATATAGTTAAGGAAATATTAGATACGCGCGACCTGTTTTGTCGACAACAAAAATCTATATTACCTAGCATTCTTCTTTATCGATTTTATGTCTGACAGCTCCTACCTAACTTAACTACAACGCGAACGAAGGGTAACAGCTAGTTTGATATAAATAAAGAAAAGTTACCCCCCTTATATTTTTTTAAGTAGCCGCCATTGTTTGTACACAACACTGTTAACTTATCCGGAGCACGTCGCTTTCTCTGTAATTTTGATTATTTAGAAGAACGGCAAGAGAAATAATTTGAAGTTCACCATGACACATGAGTTTTTAAAATTAGATGTTCTAATTTACTACCGTGTATAGTAAGTGGCATATTTCAGTTTCACTAAAATGTTTTTGTAATATTTCTGACGCAGATATGAAATATGTAATCGCTTCTTATTTTGACAATGTTGAATTAAAAATAGAAGTTGCTGTGGAAATTGTAATAAATGATAAAGTAAATATGTATTTGATATTGTAAAATAAACATAAACACATATATCTACTACATTGCATTAAATTTTTATATTATTCTGGAGTATAAATGATTTATAAGAATGTTCTTAAGATAATGAAGTATGCATAAAAAAACATATAAAATAAACATAATTCTGTAAGAATTTATAAATTATTCAGTTCATTTGAAGAATAAAAAAATACGTATAAAATATTTATTTAACAGGAATTGTATATTTGTATTATTTGTTATTAAAAATTTGATAATAAATATTATCCCTCTACTCTTATTTTCTTTTCTTCCATTTATAAATGGCAAAATAAAATCTTTTATAATATAAAAATGTTTTCATTGAAATGGGAAGTATTATTTTTATGCACCATTTTTACAAATTACAAATTTATTTATTAAATATATTATTTATACATTTATTTTTAATTATCATAATTATACATTAAATCCAGAAATTCTTGGAATAAAAAATAATAAAATGTTTTTTAATTATTATGTTTTGTATTTTGAAGTATATTAAAACGGTTTTAATTAATAAATTTTACACCGCAAACAATACCAAATATAATTAAAATTCTATTTTGAGTTGATCTAAAGTCAAAACAATTAATTATCACAGTTGTTATAAGGTATGTAAACGATTTTTTATTTATTTATTCGTAAATATACCTTAATTTAAGCTAATCAATTCAAAGAAATATGCCCGACTAGAAGTTTTCATGGCGGTAGCCAAAAGTCGCATAGGGTTCTTAGGAGGCCTAAATTAGGTATTATAAAAATAAAATTAATAAGTATTATAAAAAGTAAACCAGAGAATTCACAATATCCTTTTGCTAATTCAAGAAGACAACTAATTACACAAATCATCTCTTTGTACAAATAAAAATTGTATGCTCTAAATCTCAACTCTTCCCATTAGAGTAGCAATAATATAAAATTACGGACTTCATTTGTTTGGATAGAGAAAAGTTTCAATTCTAAGGAAAATAAAACAAGTAAAATTCTAATTGCTTTACGTAATTAATGCTGTCTCCGTTTCAAATAATCGGGAATTCTAGATAATTAAACAATAAATAAATAACAATGAATTGTTTGCGCATTTAACAAAAATAGTGAAAAACTAAAAGCAGTGTTTGAATTAACACATAACAAAAAGATTACATTAGAGTTTTAAAATTATATTTTCATGTATGTATTTGCATTATACATACATGCAACAAAAAAGTACATAAGGTACTGGCACCAGTTATGGTCTCTATAAGAGCAAAGTTTACTGTTTTTGTGATTGACGAGCTTCTTTTTTGTAAAAATAGTTTTTATTTGTTTTTGTTTTTTCTCTCGTAATGGATAAAGTAAAATCAGCAATGAGCAAGCAGTGATGGATACTTGCTAATGATTACAAAATGATAGGTACTACGACGCAAAAGATTTAAAAGAAAGAATCATCAAATTTGAAACAATGTAAAGCAGTTGCTGTGATAATATTATAATTAATAAATAAATTATACTAATAATTACTTTAAATGTCCACTATTTTGACACCTATATATTGGCCGATTGTCATTAAATGTATTGACAGTTAAATGTATATAGATTACTATTCAGAAATGGTAGTAATCAAATATCAACAAATATTTCTAATTCAGTACATTTAGAAAATAGCCATGACTGGGGTCATATTCAAGACTGGTGCCAGTACTATATAAATACGAAAAATTGGTTCTTGCAATTAGAAATAAAATTAGTCATAGCATTTTATGTTATGTAAGATATTTAAAAATGAAAAGTTTTTTTATAAACAAGTAAAGTATAATATAATACTTTGTAATTGTAAGTTGTACATTTAATTTTTTGATTTATTTATCAATGAACTAAGATTTAATTAAAATCGAATTTTGATGGAATATTACTATAAATAAATGAGCATGACATATATATAAATATAACTAATTAGATGTGTAGGTGATTTCATTAACTGATCTTTGAGGAACCTGATATCAAGAATATAAGGGACAAATTCATATTAACCAAAAAGCTTTGAAAATTAAAATACGTCAGTGGAAATTCATAATACTCGTATCAAATTATTTTCCAGTAATAGATTTTTTTAAATATAAAATTGTAAAACATTAAACAAAATCGTAATTAAAAAAGTACCTGTTGATATTAAAAGTACACTACCACTTCTACACTTTGAAATTAAAAATACTATATTGAATAAAATCATGTATAATATTGTAAAAATCGTACCGTGTTGTTGAAATTAAATTAAAATACAAAAATTAAACACGTGACACAGATGACAAATAAAATTAAAAATTAATAAATGTGCTTTTTACTGAAATACACATGACATTTGTTTTTGATATTGTAAAATCGATAGCGGGTAATGTGTATGTCAAATAAAGAGGAGTATACCTACATAAATCATAAATGATACTAATTAATTTTATAAACATATATACGTAATACATTATTGCTTTATAACGATAATGTAAGGGAGGAATCCAATCATAAATTATGGATTTTTGAGGCCTTGAGTTGGCGTTTTCGGTGTTTTTAGGTCATATTAAAGCTGAGTCAAAAATAACTAAATTTTGGCACTTAATGTTGGTTTTTAGCTTAATATTTCAATTCAGTTACTACTTTAATTGTTTTATTTAATCTTTTTTTCAATAATTTAGAATTTATTACTTTTAAAAATTATTTTTATGTCACAGTAAAAAATAAATGAATCCCTTTCTATTGATAGTGAATATGACTTGTATACCGAAAATAGATAACAATATGATTTTTGACAGTAAACGTATATAATCGTATTATACCTATGTCTACCTGTTTTCTGTCTGTCAAAAAAAATTTTAAAAATCTAAAATTTTGTACGTTTTTCCCCATTGTATGGTTTAAAATAAAATAGCGAAAGTATATTCAATTTAATTTTTTTTATTGTTTTCCATATTAATTCGAGTAGAAATTATTGCATATACCTACAAATCGCAAAACTCGCTGAAAAATTAATGAAATATAAAATCCCGAAATGTAATCACAGCAATTTATAGAACTATTGACGAATATTTTTGCGTCTGTAATTTGGTGTAATTTTGGAATGTAATTAACTAGTTATTAAATTGGCATGTCTGGCTTTTATCCCCTCAACAATGCTGCTTTTAAATTACATGGCCTGTGTCCGTTCGGGTCAACCAAATGTACGAAGTTTGATGAATTTTGCATGTTTCGTATCTGTTCTAATTTCCAAACACATTTGATAACAAAGGTTGCGATCTAAATTAATTGTGTACCAAAGGAATTTAACTTAATTCAGTTTTGTCTAATGATGATTATAGCTTGTATTGCTAACACCCTTAAAATATATAGATAATGTGTTTATACCTACGAACACTTCGATTATTCTGTACCAATAAAATAAAATAATATTTTATTCAATTTACCCGAACCAATTTCAATTTTTTTTGTCACTATTATTACATTTATCTGTGTCAGGGTGAATGTCGAAATGTCACCATAAATTGGGTATTAAGTTTGCATTAATACATAATTCTGATATACTTCTGTGACTTTGGACATCGTTCCGAATAATATTATATAAAGTTGAACGTCTCTCTGTCTGTCTGTTTGTCTATCCGTTTGTGCCCTTATCAGTCGACAACCATTATCCGATTTACGTGATTTCGTTTCTAATTCATAGGTACATTCTCTGGCCAGGTAATAGGCTATATTTTGTTACGTAGTATAATAGCTTGATGTTACAAAAAATCTAGTTAATTGGGAAATTATTAAGAACACGTTGGTAAAAGTTTCATTTAGATCTGTTTAGTATTATAGTATTAGCGCTAACAAATTATCAAACTTTATTACATCAGTTTAGATTTGAATCTCTCTTGTGCAAATCAATTGGATATTTTTATTAATGGTAATTTAAAGGATTTACAACTAAAAAATTGAAAAAATTATGTTTAATACGTATTATATATTGACAGAGCTTAAAACATTAGACTTCAAAAGTTTATTATATATGAGTATATTATTTATTACTATTTTCATTCCAGAAAAAAATGTTAAAAGTTATATTTTGTTTCAGTGTATTTTAAAAATCATTTCAGTTGTTCAACAATTTCATTTACAGACATTATAAAATAAATTAAACCAATAATTTGCATTTGTTTTAATCAAATTTTAATACACATACATAGAGACATAGAGATATATAAAATAACTGGAATGATAACGTACGGAAAGCTCTTAATTTAGCAAGCTTTGATTGGCTGACGGTGTATACTGGCAATTTATACCTATGTTTAATAAAAAAAAACATTATATTCGTATGGAAACAATTAAAATAATTGAAATGCAGTACGTTGCTTTATATTTCTACCACCCCGTGTTCTCTAATTGTACTTATCTCTACAGTTATTTGATTATTTATATGCATTTGAATCATTATCCCCACACAAAAGAATGTTAATAAAATAATATTTAAAATACAGTTCTTACAAACATATTTAACTACTGTAATCTAAAAAAAAAACGACAAAAAATACCGCAGTAACTAAACATAATAACGATCCTAAACATTCTAACGTATGCAAATATAGAAATTCCAATTTTCTATTCCCACCCTTGAAAGAACGATTTTACCGCCAATATTTATCATCCGCACACCTTTAGAAATAATTAAACTGTCAAAGTAGATGATATTACCGATCCAATATCCCTTATTTATCCTATTTCAGTTTTATACCATATATTTTCTTTATATAACATATATATATATTTTTTATTCGGAAATTCGATCACAGCATTTCTAAAATAACCTATAAAAGATATTTATAATTTATGATTAAAAAAACGATTTTATTTTTAAATGAATACAATTGTAGAGATACATAGCAAACAAAAAAATTAACAGTTTTATTTTTTTATTTTACTGTACATCTATAGGTACTATATAATAAAGTGTAGATATCAAAAAATACAACATATAAGTATTAAAAAATTTTAACTTAAAGTTTGTGTATACATTGGATGTGCACCTGTTATTTTTGAATTGCATCACTAAACCTTAACTCTTCCAAATTTTGAAATTTTATTATAATTTTCTAATAGAAAAGTATTAACTAAAAGATATAGAGAATTTTATTATAATACTTACAGGTATATATTTAATTTTTTTAATTTTTAATTTATTTTTAGCGCCCTCTCTCCCCCTAAAAATATGTTAAAAAACCACCGAAAATGTCAATTAAAATTGATAAATTAACAAATAAGTTGAATAATTCATATCTCAGCTTGGCGCGATCCTACAGACTCTTTTTAAAAAAATAAAGCTTACATCATTAACTTTAAGACTATCAAATGTCCTAAGACCGTCGAGACCTCCTTCCCCTATTATGATCAAATTAAAATTGATAAATCAACAAATAAGTTGATTAGTTAGTATCTCTGCTAATACCTTATTAAAGGTTTTCTGGGTTGCTGAATAAGTATTTGTTAGTTAGCAGCTATCAAATAATCGATTTTTTTTACAAATTAACATTGTTTATATTTAGCTTTATTTTTTGCTTAATCAGGTTTAACTGATCGACAAAAGAGAAAAAAGAAAAAGTCTTGTGCAAGCAACATGAGTTTATTTATTTTAAACACTATGAAATATTTAATATATTCTGATTGTGAAATACGAAACTAGATTAAACTGATATTAATTAATTTAATAAACTTTTCTTTCTTCGTTATTTTCCATTATAATCAAATGTAAATTGAATTATGAAAGTTGAAAATAATAAAGAATATAAATGAGAGAGTTGACATCATTATATATATGGAAAAAAGATTGTTTTATTTATAACTGCCTGTGATATCAAAAACATGAACATTTTATAATTATCTTATATAGGTTACATTACAAAATGCTAGTGGTATAGAAACATCTTTTTTTTCATTTTAACTTTCATGTTCAAAAATACACAGCCAAACATGCAACATATTACATACCTACAGAAATAATAGAAAAATTTTGTAAATATAAAAATTAAAGTTATGTAAGTACATAATACAATTTTTTGTATAAAGTTTTTGTCATTCTTTTGTGTATTTTTTGTATATAGATACCTTAAAATTTTTTTTGTGTAATATGAATATGAGATTGTTATTTTTAGTACATTAAATATTAAAAAAAAATATTTTTTTTACCTTCAAAATTTACATAAAATGTTATAAGTCTTAGTCCTTATTTGCTTAATGCATATTAAATTATTCACTCCGCACATTTTTCATATAATATTTTATAAAATGATTAATTTATTGATTAGAATATAATCTTTGTACCAAAATATACGTATTAGAAAAAAAATTCCGGATTTTTTTGAATTAACATAAAAACAGATACATTAAGTTCATAAGTACAATATAGGATACAGAAAATTTGAACGCCATATGAAAAAATTCTAAGAGCTAGCGACTTTTTTGATGATCATTTACTAAGGACTAAAACTTTTTAAAATTATATTTATTCTTTTACTGAACAATAAATAAAATATCTGGCAGTTGATGGGGCTTGCTCCCCTATTTGTTAAATTTGCAAAACAAGACTGAAATTTAAAAAAAAAACAGATTGTGCCAAATTTTTTTCAGATGACTCAGATGATACATTACATATATTCTTATTAATGGAAAAAAATTGCCAGATCTCTTGGTTAGTTGACTTTCTAGGGAAGTTGGTGGAAATTAAAATACGTCTTGATTTAAAAAAAAGTTATAAATTTACATGACACTCAGAAAAAGGCCCTCGACCACAAAAATTAGGCTGCATGTGAGTGCGAGAGAGAAAGCATTATACACTCCTGCGCGTTCAAGAAAGAGAATTTAATGAAGCTCCATCACGTTGTTTAAATACTTCCCTTAATTAAATAATAATGTATCAATTATCCATTTAAAAAAATGTATTTTAATTTCTTGAACACCACATACTAATCACAAATATATAAATTTAGTTCGTTGTAACTTGCTATAATTGGCCCAACAGCAACTTCCCATTCCATCGTGTATTCCTGTGCTTCCTAACACATATATACACTTGCGAACACACTCACAACACATACTCCAAATAAAAATCAACCAAGAAGGAGCTGTCTGAAAAGGCTAAACCAGTAGACAATAATGTATTAATTAATATACATTTATTTAACGTTCTTGATGATAAATTATCAAAATTATAACAAAAATAATAACAATTAAGTATACTTTTTTATTAAGTACTGAAGAAGTAACTTCACGATCTTTAAACTAATTTCTATTATATTTTCTCTAATATTTCGTATAATAAATAAATTCTAAGCGAGTTTCCACTGTATTCAAATTTCGTAATAAATAAAAATACGTCACCGCAACATTATAAACCTTATATCCATAAAATTAATTCAAAAAATCCTACTGCAAACATTCTGGCGTCGCAAAACAATCTCACACCTATCAGAAAATAATAATTAAAACGGTGACATTTACGGATCGTGCACATATATATATCTGATATTTATCCTATTCGAATACCTATATGCGAATTTTCTATACAGTACGTATATTTATTCGGACCGTCAGAGATATTTAGAAACTCGGGCGTTGGATCCGGCTTACTGGATATTGAGCGGATCACGCCTGCCGCCGCCATCGCAGCTGCTGGGAGAGGATACACACACACACACACACGCGCAAACGTATGTAATGTGTGTGTACATATATACTCGAAACTTCAATAAGCACACCAATTTATGTACATGCGCGTATTTGCGTTAATGCAAATGTGTATAACACAATAACTAGCGGTCCACTCGCGGCTTCATCCGTGTATTATTCGTTTTTATGAACTGTTTTTTCGTTGGTCTGTGGATTTAATATTCCTATATACAGCCAGCAAAACATAACAGTGTATATACCATTACCAGATTGGGATTTCCGGTGGGTTAGGATGTTTTACTGGGGTGATCCAAGCAGGAGACACTCGTGAGATTCGGGAAACATGGGTTGGTGGCTCCTAGGATTATTCACTCTGTTATGTACATTTGTACAATTTATAAAATATAATAACATTTGTACTGATAGGAACATGTTTTAATAGAAAAGTATTTTGCCGGAAGTCATGCAGATAAACATATTGAAATTAAAAAAAAAAAGTTTAATATGCATTTCCAACGCAAGAGATTGAATTTTGGCAAATCCCTTCTTAAAGAGAGCTACGGTGTGTGCGTGCGTTGATGAGATAATGAGTAAATAAGAACAAATACTGTAACAATTTTTTACTTGTTGAATTGTATTTTTATGAATATTTTGCTGAAATTATCATATCAAAATAAACAAATTAAAATCTTTCACCTTCCTAGAGGTTTTTTGGGCTGAATGTTGATGAATTAGTCACTCAGGACTTCTTTCTCTATTTTTATAGGTGTGCATTTGTGCATTATCTTGTTATAGCAAATATAATAATAATAAATATAACAACAATAAATTAGATTTACATTTTAAATTGAAAATATTGTAAGAAATTAAAGTAGGTGAATACTAAGATTGTCCCTCCACTGTAAAAGTTTTTTAAATCTTTTTTTTTGTATTATCTAAAAATATGGATTTTCATAAACATGCTATTTAATTTGGTCGCGGCATTCGAATTATTAATTATTAAAAAGATCGACTATACTCTATTTCATTTAAGAATGCAGTGGTTGCCGGGGTTTTGACGGTACGAATCGTGCATTTTACCGTCAAAAACCACGGCAGCCACTGTATTCTTAAATGAAATAGAGTATAGCTGCGTGCGAGATATTTCGAAACGCATTTTCAAAACGATGGAAGATTTTAAACGAAAAGTTTTAAAGTTCATTCTTCACGCCGTTTCGTAACGTCGTACGGAAGCTTTTTTGTTTGAAAATTTCACATTTTTTGAAGGAAAAACTGTCGAGAAAAATACCCAATTTGACACCAATTTGACACCATTTTGTTAATTTTCATCGGAAAAACATCCCCCGTACATCACTACAGTTTTTTATACTAATTAATAATCTTTTTTTCTTTTTAGCCAATTTTTGGAAGATAATATTTTTATGTACAACATTAGAATAAACGAAAAATAAATCGGTCTGATTATCGAACTTTATTCAATAAAAAAATCATACCAGTAACAGTGGAATGGTCCCTTAAACAAAATATAATAAACGCAACTGTAGATAAATAAATAAAATCAGTGTTATTCTGAATAAATAAACAATTATTTTCATATTCAAAAATATTAAAGTAAAACCCACCTATAAGAATGTACTCTATACACATAAATATTTATTGTGGGTATAAAGAGAGCTATATTTAACATAAAAATGTTATTTTCTCGTATCGTCTTTCCTTCTAACAAAATCAATTTAATCAAATTGAAAAAAAATCACTCATAAAATTTAATAAATAAGAATCCATCTTATAAATTTCTTTCTGAGTTTTTTTCTAGATATCCCGTCATTCCATGATTTCATCCAGAGTGTGTATGAAATTTTTTCAATGTCTAGTAGTCGTGAAAGTATAGCTTGAGTTCAGGTTTTCACTCACATATTTAAAAGACGATTTTACCTTTTCAAAGTGAATTTGAACACCTATAAAATGCTTGTTGAATAATTCTCACACGCTTACGAAACTTCATTTAAATTGGAGGGCAAAACTTTAGAAGGTTTTCTTTCTAGTGGAATTTAATAAAACAAAACTTCTTATCTTCACCTTCACTGTGTTTATTTTTTATTGTAATATTTAATAACGAATATATAACGTGAATAAAAAAAACGTCACCTATTTTTAAATTATATTTTAATGAATTACATCAAATCAACATGACTTATAATTCAATTAATAATCATAGTATCACACTACATCGGAAAATTCAAACTGATTTTTATAAAAATTCATAAAATACCGGTTAAATATAAAAAAGTTCGGTTAAAATAAAGGTTCACTGACCTTTAAATATAACGGTTTGGTCCAAACGATATGTTTACCCAATATGCGGTTTACACCCAGAACCCCAACACACAAAAAACACTTCTTTTTTTAAACAGAAAACAAAAATAATGTTTTGTTTAAAATACCTATTTTACATTCTTTTATTATTTAATAAATAAATAGAGGGATAAGCATATGAAAATTACCCCCAAAAGATATTGGATTCAAATTTTCAGGATATGTTGGTACTACAAACAAAAAATAACTTTCAGGATCTTAGTATTTTTATGGTACCAACATATCCTGGAAATTTCGATCCAATATCTTTTGGGGAAATTTTCATATGCTTATCCCCCTATGCCCTTTCCACGGAATTATTAAATATTCAGTAGCAAAATCATTTCTGAAAATACCGCATTAAAACATATAATTCTTTCGGGTGCGCTGAAAACTCTTATATACTCTTTTCCTTTTTTTGTGGTATTCTTTTACTTATGTACATCTTCTCATGATATATCTTTCTAAGTACCTATATTTTAGTAACCACGAAAAAACATTTTTACAAATATCTATATGCATATAAAAAATATAGATATATATTATGTAAGATCATACAGTAAATATATATGTACATAATAAATATGAGGAGCTGAAATGCAGTGGATATTGAAAGAAAGCCGAAATTTTATTCGAAATCCACAAAACAAAAAATTATCGTCGCATTATTTATCAATATTTGTCATAATATTCCAAAAAATTCTAAAAATAGATACGCAAAATTCACATACCAACCATGCAAAAATTAAAAATGTTTTTAGTAATTAAAAATTGAAGGCGGGTTAAATCGAAAGTACAAATAAATGAGTTTTCACTATATATAGGTGTTTATGTACCCGTACATACATGTTTTTGATTTCATAATTCATTAACAAAAAATATATAGATTCAGTTCACATGTGTTTTTCCATGACAAATTCCCAAATTACAATTTCAGCCAAAATATGCACACTGTTGTATTCCCAAATGTGTATTACATTTCGAAGAAATAAAGTTATGGTTCGGAATGTATATGGGTAAAGACTTTTTAAAAATAAGTTTTATAAAAAATTAGTTAAAAATTACATTAAAAGTTTATATAATGTACCGCAATTTTTTCGCAGAAATATGTATTTTGAAACATGTTTTCAAAGTTTATTTTGATTTCGTGAAATTCTCGATTTATTTTAAATGAAACCATTTATTTCATAATTCTTTGAACAAAATCTATATATTAATACATAATATAAAAGGAGGTGAATGAAACTTATATCATTCGAAAGGTACTGCGCCATAGATGTGCAAAAATAACATGTTTGTATGTTGCCGTTAAAGCAGGTAAAATAAAGTTAACATACACACATAATTTCCCCTCTCGCCGTTTGTTTATTTCCCCTCGCATCGTTCAACAGCATAGCAATTCTCCTAACGCCACCAAGCGGCAAAAATAAGTAGTTTTGGGTTTCTGTCAAACGTAGAGATTGCGTATACAGATTTCTATTCGCGTTCAAGTGCAGTGTTTTTATTTGTGTAAATGTTGCCTTTAAGGCAGGTAAAATATTGGTCGAATTTCGATCGAATAGACGATACTATACTCTATTTCATTTAAGAATGCAGTGGTTGCCGTGGTTTTTGAGGGTAAAATGCACGATTCGTACCGTCAAAACTTCGGCAACCACTGCATTCTTAAATGAAATAGAGTATAGTAAATACAAATATAGGTACCTACAATATATTTACGGGATTGGCGTATTAATAGGTAAGTATATTTTTTTAGATATGTATTTGTAGCTTGAGGGTTTAAAATAAAAAAGATAATAATCGATCTTGATGTTGGTAATAGTACCATAATGATAATCAAGTGATTTTTACTATTTTCAAATGTACTTGAAGTAAAGTAATTCAAAAGCTTAACTTTTGAAAATCAGGTATAATGAAAAATTACTTGAAGTATTAAGTATTAGTACTTAAAATATTTTACTTGTTAAATTCAAGTATTACGTTCGAGTACTTTTTACTATTTTTAAAAATACTTGAAGTTAATTATTTTACTTGAAGTATTGACAGTTCCGATTGATAAATTAAGTTCCTATAATTTGATAAATAAATTTTCAATAAGTGCGCCACTGGTTCAATGTACAGGATTTATAAAAATAAATAAATGTAATTACGTTTTGATGTTGTGAGTCCAACAAAAATTTTTGTTTTGGAGAGAAGACTTGGTAATAGGCTTTAAGGTCGTTATATTGTTATTTTTTTGTTTAAAATATTACGGAGACGGTACAAAAAGTTATCTATACATACCTTCTGTGTAATAAGAACTTTGAATTTGTAAGAATGTGTTCAGAGAGAACCACTAACAAGTTTAAAAAGTTTGTAAAGTATTGTACCACTTTTTAATGATTTTAAAGAATTGCATTCTTTTTGTATTTATTCTTATTACATCTACTTACAAAATTATAATTGATATTGTAATAATTTCTTTATTATATTGTTCTGTTATAAACTTTTTTTTTAATATTAAAAATCTTTTTGTACTTATTTTCATAAAATATGATTGACATAATAATAAGCTTTTGTTACATTTTTCGTAATTCAGAAGTTTTGTATTTATATTATTTTATATTATATTTTATACTAAAAAATATAATGCGAATGAGATAAACAAAACCTAGAAAACTATATTCAGGGAAATGAATTTCTATAATTATTGATTCAATGTGTCACCATTGCAATAAAACTGATATCTCAATAATTTCCGTCTCTAATAACGGTTAAGTCACAGGTTAGGTGACCTATAACCCAATTAATTTTCAATGTACTGACCGTGCGGTTTCCTAGGTTGCGAACGCGACAGGTGAGCGTTGCGGTCTTGCCAACGAGCGCAGTGACATTACCACCGGCGGATGAGTCGAAGTGCGGCCCGCGCAGTGACTCTGCGGCGGCGGCTAGACGTGCAGCCTCTTCATGCTCGCTGGTACCGCCCGTCTCCGACGCGGTCACCTCCACGGCGATGCTCGAGCCTGAACCATCGTTTATGCCACCTGCAAATTAAATATACATTTATTTACTTTTAAAATAAAAATATTTATATTACATATATACAATTAAGTACTTTTTTGAGAAATTTTACATGTATATTATTTGTATATTACATATACAAGTACTTAATTTTTACTTTATAACTTAAAGATATACTATTGTAAAAGTACTTTTGTATTAACATAAAATTTCATTTGATAAATTATTATAGTATTTTTTGGCCCACAGATGACAAATAAATAATCTAATTTTTGTAAGATGATATACTAAATGTATATAAGATAGTGGCACCGGTTATGGCCACTATAAGAGCAAGGTTTACTGTTTTTGTGATTGACGGGCTTCTTTTTTTGTAATTCTCATGAACTCATGTTACTAATAAAACAAGTTACTATTTATTTAATCAATTTAATTACCAAAGTCCGCAAATATAGTTTTTTTTAAATATAGCATTTTATTCTGTTTATATTTTTTCTCCAGTAATGGGTAAGTAAAACCAGTAATGAGCACGCAGTGATGAACACTTGGTAATAATAACAAAATGATAAGTACTACGACGCAAAAGATATACAAGAAAGATTCGTCACAGTTGAAACAATGTAAAGTAGTTGCTATGATAATATAATAATTAATAAATAAATTATACTAATAATGAGTTTAAATGTCCACCATTTTGACACCAATTGGCCGATTATCATCAAATCACGCTGTAAGACAATTATATAGATTAATATTCAGAAATTATAATAATCAAATATTTCTAATTCAGTACATTTACTGACTGTGTGCCAATACCTTACTTAAATGTTAAAAAAAAATTTTGAGTAAATTTTGTAAAACACACTGCTCAAATGTCATAAATAAACTGAAAAAACACACTATTTAAAAATATGTATAAACAACAGTTAATTCAACATCCACAAGAACCTCTATGGTACCCTTTTAAAAGGGCAATACATTAAACAGAGTATATATAAATATTTACAGATAGCCTACACTCGGCCATAGAACCGCGGGCATGTGGTTTTCAAATCGTTGTGGAACAAGTTGAAAACAACTTTCCTGTTGTCGTGGTCATAAAGGTCCCCACTTACGTAATAGAAACAAGTTGTCCGAGTTCGATTCGCGTTGTCCTACAGTACCGTTAATTAATAATACAATGTCATATACATTACACGGTTACCAATTTGAAACTTTATTTTTAGCTTGTTAGAAATTGATTTTCTTATTATACCTGTAAACAATCCTTCTAACTTGTAATGTTAAATAAGTAATATTGAAGTTCTGTATCGGAAAATCAACCTAGTAAAGTGAAAATTTTCACAAATTTAGTATTACCAAAAATAAATGTGAACTTTTTACTTCGTTGTCATATTCAAAGAATACGTGATCATTTTTGAAGACAGAAAAAAGTTGTTCTCCGATTTCAAAATGTCAACTTGATCTTTTTGTTTCAGATAAAGATCCAGGTCTGTCTGGCTGTGTGTGTGTGTGTGTGTGTGTTTCTGTCTGTCCCCTGAATGACAATGAAACTTGGTTTGATAATAATAATAATAATAATGCTTGTTAAGTGAAAAATTTTAAATATAATTTTTCGTAAAGAGTTAAACTAAAATAAATATTAGTAAAATATTCCCTTACAAAAATATATATCTCTTTAATTTTAATTATTTGGATATACGTACATTTTTAACGTATGTAGCTATAGCAGTTAGAAGATAATAATCAGGAATGTATTTTAAAAAATAGACTTAATATTTTCTAACAAAAATATATAAATATTAAAAGGTAGTTTAACAGAATATTGTCTCTCTACTTATTAAAATTATTCTATAAATAACTTCCTTCGGCGATTTAATTTTAAACTACACATATGAAATGGATACAAACTAAAGTAAAGTTGATCAACAAAATCAAAATAAACATTTCTCATAAATAATCAGTTGTCTGCAGATTGCAAACAACTATTTTAAAATCCTTTTGAGTAATGCACAACTAGGTGCCTGATATAAATCTTAAATAGCTACAAGACCAGTATTTAGTCTAAAAGTCAAACGCCACATAATAATAAACTTCACGTTTGACTTCAACAAAACAAGAATAAACATACATACAAACATTAAAAAATCATTTTGACACATCTTTCTTACATTCGTAAATCTGCAAAACAAAGAAAAACCAACAGAAATCAGGAGTTAATGTATCGCGAGTTGTCTGGAGTGAAACAACAACATCGGGGTAAGAAAATTCATAAGGTATGGAACAAAAACAACCCACGCAAGTACTAAACACCATCTATTTAAAGCAGGGGTAGTAAATACACCGTTTTATCACCATATAAATCACGTAGTTTTTTATTTTTGAGTACAGACACTTTATGAAAGTGAAAGAAATAATGTACAACAATCTCATAAAAATAATACAGAATTTTTAACAAACATTAAAGTTAATTGGGTTTAAAAACTCGAAGCAATAAATAACACAAACAGATATTACTGTCGCTGCTTTTTGTAATGTGATATTTATAAAACATTCTCGTTTTTCTAGTTGGATTCGAAATGAACTTTTGCTAAGTTTAATGTACAGGAATTTTACATGTCTTATCTACATATATTTTTAAGAGAGTAAAGAAAAATGTGTGACAGCTTTATTGCTCTTGATCACGTGATCTAAAGTAGACAAGTTACGTATTATTCGAAAGATATTGGCTTAAAGTTGTGCCATTTTGTTCAAGGTCCACCCTTCGTCTGGTTCAAAAGTTACCAATTTTTTAAAAGATTATAATTTTTTTTTCTAAAAAATAAAAAACCTTATAGTTTTATTTCATTTATTAATACTTAATATCATAATGTATATTCACCACCAAAAAGTTTTACGATCTCAAACTTATGAAAAGGTTGCATTCAGAAGATAAGTGCACTTGTAGTTCATGTTTTAGATTAAATATTCAATTACAAAAACTCGTAAAGATAGATAGAGTACATAAACGACTAATAATGTAACAAATGAAACCAATGTTTTTATTCCAAAATGAAACCATAGCAAATGTCACAATACGAACAAAGGAATGCTTTTCAATTTTTCACATGTGAAGTTTCTCCTATCAATATAAATAAAGTAATTTATTTTTGTTTTCAAATCATAATTTTCACTTCTCTCTCTTTCGTAGAGAATAGCGAAAAAAATATATGTACGATTTTTGATAAAAATGTTGTCAAACATAAATAATATTCCCTAAGGTCTTTTACGTATTTTATGCAAATATCACGAAATGTTAGAACATAATTCTTAACTGTATAGTATATGTATAGCCAGTCCTGGATTTTTGAGGGCCTATCGTAAAAAATAAAATAAAAGAATGTACTATTGATGGCAAATTAAAGAGAATTTTCAAGAGACAAAAAATTAAATAATAAACAAATACATCGTTCTTTGGATACAGTTAATTTTTAAGAGACATTGCAATTAGAGATCTAAAAAAATAAGTAATTTTTTATAGTTGTTCCATTTTTATCATTTTTCTACTTTATGTACATTGTTTTAAAGTTAAATTTTAATAAATATTTTATCTCTAATTTTTGAAGACTATTTTTTTTCAAATAATCAATCTTATTGTTTATTTTCTATGAAATATAACAAAAGATTCAGTTGATCCTGTTATCGGTGTTAAAAGTTACGTAAAATATTCATACCCATCATCAAATGTACGACAAAAAAAAACACGAAAAATTGCCTTTGTTTTAGTTCTAAGTAAACCGATTTCAAAATAAAATTGCCCAATCATTCGATGCTGGAAGATTCTGTATATATTTGAAATTTAGTAGCAAAAACGAGTAAATCTAGAAAATGATTTTTATATATTAATTTATTTTAAAGACAAGTATTTTACTAACCAAGTATTTAAGTACATACCTACTAAAATTAACAAAATGGTGAAAAATGGATTTCAATTATTTTGATTTATATTATATTATATTATTAGTCCGACTCTGAGTATAGATTTTAGTTGAGATGCTGCAATATACATTTGCTCTTGCAGTTGTCACGATCAATACAATATCTCACGCCTCTGTTTGCTATTTTATTGTTTAAATGGCAGAACAAAGATATTCATACATTTCTCAGAAAACAAACAATACATTTTTTATTTCTTAGTTAAGTTTCCATTTGAGGAGTTGAGTTTCAAAACTCGTTCATTCTATTTTAAAAAATAATCGAGATGCAGTAGATATTGAAAGAATTTTTGGCATTCTTTCATATTGTAATGTCAGTTTTGAGAAAAACCCGCTCAATCATATTATAATTAAACGAATTCTGCTCAAAACTGACATTACAATATGAAAGAATGCCAAAAATTCTTTCAATATCCACTGCATCTCGATTATGCGAGTTTTGGAACTCAACTTCTCATTTGTATAGATATGTAAGGTACTGATACCAGTCTTGGATATGACCCCAGTAATGGCTATTTTTTAATTAAATGTACTGAATTAAAAATATTTTTTGATATTTGATTACTCTCATTTCTGAATATTAATCTATATACATTTAACTGTCTTACCAGTGTGATTTGATGATAATCAGTCGATAAGTGTCGAAATGGTGGTCATTTAATTAATTATTTATTAATTAATTATTATATTATCACAGTAACTGCTTTACATTATTTCAAATTTGACGATTCTTTCTTTTGTGTCGTAGAACTTATCATTTTGTAATCATTAGCAAGTGTCCAAAACTGCGTTCTCATTACTGGTTTTACCTTTGCCATTACTGGAGAAAAAACAAAATATATTTCCGGAATTTGGTAATTAAATTGATTAAATAAAGAGTTACTTATTTTATTAGTAACATGAGTTCATGAGAATTACAAAAAAGAAACCCGTCAATCACGAAAACAGTAAACCTTGCTCTTATAGCGGCCATAACTGGTGTCAGTACCTTATTTGCAATTGTAGAAATAATAATTAAATATTATTAAATAAATTCAATATTGAATTTAGAGTAGCTACATATAATTTTCATTAATTAAATATTGTAAAAGCTTCGATAGCTAAAATGTATAATATAATAATAGATAGGAGTTAGTCGCATTGGTATTCAACCATACCGTATTAATTAATTGTCGCATTTGATCATCAACTGATAGCATGGAGTTGCCGCTAGCCACTAAACGACCGTAACTGTCGACCCCTGCTTATACACAAATGTATGTATACATATGTATGTTATGTATGTATGTTTAAATACACATGAGTATTTTCACAGGTGTTAATTAATTATATAAATATTTATTCATAAATCGCAAAGATACGTTGTATCGAATATTGTGTATTAATAATTAATAATTAATTAATACTGTCTATTACGGATTTTTTTTAGTTTAAACATAGTTCTGTTTTATAAACAACATAATTCATTCTGATAGTTTTTTTTGTTTCGACTTGTTCCGCCTTGACACGATTTTTTACCAAAATTTTACTGTTAAAAATTAGTTAAATTTGTTAAAGCTGGTATTGTTTTAGAATTGATATAAAAAAATAAAATTAATAGATATCAAGTTGTAAAGTAATTAAACCAATAATATTGAATAAAATACCAGTCGCATTTTAGAGGAGTCAGTCATACGGGCATTCAGTGATTTTGAAATACACGCGGGGAAATTTTTTTTTCACAATAATACTACAAAGTGAACCCACAAAAAATGATTTGAAATATTATTTTTTTTATTATCATCTAAACTTGTTGTTTTTCAATTTCAATTCTCATACGATCTGTTATATAGGTACACAAACAAAATTTAATTTAGAAAAATATGAGTATGCAATTTTTTCCATAAAACGATGGTGTTTTTTTATAACCCAAGGACTTTACTTCTGATTCTAAAAATACAGATTTTTATTAGAAATTTTAAAAGAACACATACATAATATAGTATTATTAGCAGGGTACGGAATTATTAAGATAATTATCAGATATTAATCCAGAATGTATAAATGAAACAACTTTTATATCCTTGCCTTTTATGTTACTAAATATCTAAAATAAAATCAAAAGAGTTCATAAAATAAAAATATGGTCGGGGAAATTTCGTAATAGTTGAGTAACATAAATAATAAACCAACCTTTTTACTGTTAAAAAAATTATTATGATAGTTATAATTTTAATTATATTAGATTTTAAATTCAAATTGATACAATCGAGAAAAGGTATAAAAAATAAATTACAACTCATATCCAATAGAAAGGCGTTGATATTGTGAAATAAATGTATTTATATATGTTAACATATTTAAGAAAAATATTTAAAATTCCCTGTGTCAGTCATTGTGTTTTTCACAATATGTAAATTAAATATTCTTTGTTTACAGTTGAATAGATTTAGATATATAATATTACATATAAACTACACAGTTTCTTTCACAGCAAAATGAAATTCCTAATACTTTTTCTAAGAGGTAATAGGATATAATAAAACAAAAGAATAATTGCTTCATAGAAGTCTCCTTTCGTTTTTATTTTCATTCTATCGAATGTGAGATTTACGCTTCAACCTTTTTCATCTTTTCCATCACTGTCACTCTCCTTTTATATTTCAACATCCTTTTCACTTTTATTGTTTTTACTATTCTAAAGTTTTTATTCAAACTCAATCCTACCAACTTCTATCCGTTGAATTTAAAATAAAACAACTTCCAGATTTATCTGATCCCATGCTGCCTTAATCCAATGACAAAGCGGTATTTTACATCAGTGTGTCGTTTACTTCCGGGATTGGTACAGCCATATTAACAGTTTTCAAGAATGTTCGCGAACGTTTGTTAGTAAACTTCATATAACTTACGATTTCTAAATTAAACTACCAGGGAAAAAGTTAGGTAGAAGTTACAGTGTAGAAGTTGTCAATAAATTACATTGGATTGATATACACTCGAGGGCCAAACTGCATGGTGTAACAGATTCACACAGAAATTGATTATAATAATAAAAGTTATAAAAAATACTTATTTATTTGTACACAAATAAAGAACAAAACTTTTATTATTTTTTACAACACATTTTTACAAAATTAAGAGAATAAATTTATACAGGTTTTTTCAGCTTCAAAGGTCCAGGATTTTTTTTAAATAACTTTACCCTACTTTTGATGACATATATTAAATAACCTACAGTCTAGATTTCCTTAAGTGTTACGTAGTTTTTTCAATTTCGATACAAAACACTGAAAATAGTTACATTTGCATTTTGACGAACCGTCATTTATACAAAATCAATATTTAAAACAAAAACCGTATGATATGGGTTTAAACTCTTAAGTAAATAATAGAACGTTAGAAAGTATTCTACATTATCAAAATGTTCACGAAAATTTGTATGTTAACTGAATACAGCCCCCAGTTCCTAAATTAAACTACCGGGGAAAGTGATTTGAGATTCAAGAAATTGCAATACAGACGTTATCCATAAATTATGCTATAGCTTAAAGCGTAGCAAGGTGGGATTAAAAATTTGTGTCATTTGTGATAGCTGTATTGAAGATAAAAGATTCTGTAATAAGATTTTTACTTTCACTTTAAATTTGAACGATTTATAATATAAAATAATTGAACTCGATGAAATAAATTATAGGAGCTATATTGGAGACTTGAATAAAATATATATACTTACGAGTTTATTCATTAAAAAAGTAATCATTTCATTTTTATCCTTCAATCATAATTTTGTATATTTAAACTGACAGTATATTTTTAGATTTATAACTAATCAACAACCATTTAATAAACATATAGGGGAGAGTGGGGTAATTACGAACGCGAGGTAATCGCGAATTCAGTGGTTTCAGTTTGTTATAAGTGGAAAGTAATGTTCAGTTGACAGTTGGTTTTTCGTCTAGTATCACTATTAAGATTTATGATTTCTCATTGTATATGTACACGTTATATTATAAATTTAATGTAGTATCTTTGTATAATTAATATGATATTGTACTAATTTTCAAACAGATTCGAATAAGAAAGACTATATGGAGAATTTTTTTAATATACGATATACTAAAAATTAATTGAATTTAATAAGTATCAGAAACGCTTTGTGGTATTTCTACATTCCCAGAACGCGTATTGGTCAGTTATTATTAGAAAAAAATCAATACGAATTTCGATTTGTACCAAAACGCGTTATGAGCGTTTTTTAAAAGTGTTACGATACGAAATTCGAATTTTGGCTGAATCTAAGAAGTCAGAATGCGTTGTGGTTGATTTTTTCGCTCAATGAACGTTTTTTGCTTTTAAACCGAACATATGCATATAATAGTAATTAGTAATTATATACAAAAAGTTATAATTATCTTTTTACAGTAATGTTTTTATCTTATTATAAATGTATAATGTTATCATATAACGTTATTATAATAATAATGTTTAAATAATATGGTACCGAAAGTTTTTATTTTATGACATATGATATATCTTTAATACTTTTACGTTAAATGTAAAATAAAAAGTAAAAAAGAAAACATATGAATATATAATTTACCTCTAAGCAAAAAACCTTTTTTCTGAGAAATGAGTAAATTATAAATACAATCGTTTCTAGTTTAAAAAATTACAAACCCCTAACAGTGTGTAATTCAAGCTATTTAAATTTTCACCATTACTTGCAGGAATGTGTCAACCCGTACAAATGTATGTAGTTAATTAATTATTCAATATCTATATTAAAAAGGGACATAGACGAACGTAGAATAATTTCAAAGTACTTCTTGACTCTTTGAAATAAGTATCACTAAACATTACAGTTATGACACACACATAATATCGTTCATACATACGGGTTTATGATTTCTTTATAATAATTAAATTTTATACCTAACATATCATGATTAATTTAGAAATGTATGAAGATTTTTCTGTCAATATAACTAGCGGTTGACATTTTATTAAATATAATTTGGGTCATTAACTGAATATTTTTAACAATTGCGGCCACCACAAAATTTTTTATAACGTTATATAAAAAAATTGTTAGATCATGAATTTTAAATATTAATATTCTCTAAAACTTTGAATCAAAACATTTTATCTGTAATGCATCATTTCCAAATTTTAAAATAACCATAAAAAACGAACAAGAGAAACCGTAAAAAGCCCGTGTTTCTAAAAGGACCAAAAATGCCTTCAAGACGTGGGCTAATGTAAAGATTTCAGTTACGTTCTCCCTGTAATGCCTAGAATTAGTTAATCAAAAAATGCTCCGCCCTTCCAGTTCCTTTTTGAAAAAAACTATCGCTAATATACCTTCACTATTGTTCTGTTTATCAAAATTAAGTTTTTATTTTTTTCTTAATTAAATGAAAAGTATATGTATATATAAATTATAAAACTCACAATTATCATTATCTAAACTAATTGAAATTAGTACGATTAAAAAATAACAATTAAAAACATTCGAACATTTGAAAGAGTGCGCAATTAAGTCATATCGTTCCATTATTTTTTTTAATTGAATATACATAAAAGATATTTTATTTTTTAATGTCATTTCACTGTCGAATACACATTTTTAAATAATTCCTTTTTGAAATTTATTTTGTATTTGTACATTCGCTACATCAATTCTAGGAAATATGTTTTCAAATAATGATATAGAGATATATCTCAATAATTGTTTATTTAATATTGTTATTATGATGAAAAACCGACGACAATCTGAAAAATTAAATTTTTTATTTTCAAATAATAACAGAATATCTATTCGTATTAATATTTTGTTATAAAAGATACAATAAATAAAATGTATAAAAATAAAAAGGATTTGGCTTAAAAACAACGCGACTGAAGCCGCGAAAAACTGCTAATAGTCCATAAATATACATTGTACAATGTGGCGTTCGTGCAATTTTTTAGTACTCAAAATACAACCAAAATAACAAGTATTTATGTGCTGTATTATTTTACTTTCACTTTTCTTATACGTTTTATTTATTTAATCTAGTATTTGACAGTAAAAAGTTATGATGTTTTTTTTTGCTGTATAAAACTATCCATTTTAGTCTACATTGTCATTAAATATAATGAGTGATATGATTTTTGTCGACTTGATGTACAGATTAAGACAAATGATGTGGTGTGCAGTAAAGTATATTGAGATAAATTAGGATTTTGTTTTTCAAAAATAAATATTTATGTATGTTTATATATAATCTGAAAGAATTATTCAAAATTTAAAATGTACTATACGCGAATTGTATTATACAAAGTGAGTTAATAGTTTTCTATATCTCTAATCTTATATTAAAATTTTGGATGGTTAGTTTATAAAATTATATTGAAATATACAGCGTGCTTCCGAAAAATGTGTATGTTAAATTATGTTTTTTTTGTATACCTTAACCTTTCTTATTTTTCAAATATATTTCATCACTGGAACAAGAATTAAATAAGATATAAATTAACACTTTTCCGGGACCACACTGTTATAGTGTTAATTGTTCCTTATATTATATTCAAAATTTTTATATTGTCTCTATTTATCTGATAAATAAGAGAGGAGATATTGATTAAATAAATAATATAAACTCACCTGTATATATTTACTTCTTATGTAAACTTCGTAGACATTCTAAGTATGAATATTTTACATATTTGCTGCACTCCAACATAGATAATCTTTGTTAACATGTAGATGAACATCACTGAATTGTACTGAGTTTTATCATCGTCGTTCAATAATGAAAATTCACTCCAAGTTTAACATAATATGGATTTTATTATTCAACTTGATACAAAAAATCCATAAATTATAGGTTTTGTTTATTTTTTTAAGGGAGGAGAGGTAGAGAAAGCTAATTTGCATTTTTTTAATACGCAGATTATTTTTTGGGCTATAACGTGGTGAAAAAAAACACGAAAACAAAAATTGATTAAAAAAAACCATTCCAATAACTGATCGATAAATCTAACAATTTTTATTTTATTATACATAGTTAATTTATCTTTTGAATTGAGTGACTCATTTAGACAACTTTAATACTTTTATGTATTTTATGTTCTTGTGTATATTTTTTATTGTTGTTTATTATTTATTTTGTGGTTTATTCGTTTATGTATTATTTAAGTAATAAGTATTAGTTATTTCTATTTCTTTTTATTTATTTCTGTATTTGTTTATATATTTATCATTTTATTCATTTCTCTCCCTTACTTAATTTGACAATGAGTGAGCTTGAATATTTTAATAGAAATTAATAAATTGTCGTTATTAATTAAAAATATGACGCAAGTATTTGAAGTCTATAATAAAGATAGTACTATGTATATGTGTATGTCTTAATTAAAATATCAAATAAACAACCCAGATCTGTATAATAATAGAACAATAAGAAATGTTTCATAAAGCAATATATAATAATTGAAATACAATTTCATTGATATGAAATTTACTCAAAGGAGTTCTTTGATGATGAAGTACTGAAAATGTATATTTGATGATAATAATTAAGAAAAAAGAAATACATTCGAACGATCAATAAATTTACGGATGGGAAGCATTTCTTTTTTGTTTATTAAAATACATAAATTTCCTCGCGTCCCAACCGAATCAGTTAATGTCCGCGCAACTGGCGGTTCTAAAAACGTCCCAGGAAAAATAGATTAGATCTAAAATTTTGATCTTCGTCGATTAGAATAGATCTACTTATATCTATATTTAGAATTTAAGAAACTGACCATTTTATATTTTATTTTGTTTTGTTTTCTTCGAGGTTTTAGGTCATTAAAACAGTTATACGTGTTATAACATTATTTATTTAAACGTTTCGTCATTTTAGACTTCCTCAGTAACTACAAAAACACATTACTTAAATTAAAAATTAAAAACTAAACAGCTAACAGGACAATATTTTTAAATTTTAAATGTTAAAATTATAAAATTACAAAAATTATAGACTAAATATCTAACTAGACAATATTTTTTTAAATGTTAAAATTATAAAATTACAGTTATATAATACAAATTTTTTTTAATTATATAAAACAACAGTCAAAATATAATAAAACTTATCTATTATTATCTTTATCTTAACTGTTTTAATGACCTAAAACCTCGAAGAAAACAAAACAAAATAAAAACTTATATCTATATAGATATAATTTGATCAAATATCACTCGGTCATCTTCGTTTTTAGATCTTTGTTAATGTAGAAGATAATTAATAGAAAATAACTAAATACTGGTGCATATAATAATATACAATAATATGATATTTCCTAGATATACGAGTATTAGGTCGTATTAATAATATAGTTAATAACTAGTATGCACACATTCAATAAACTAGAAGTTACACAGAACTACACTCCTATATAGACAAACTTTTCAACAAGTCAAGCTATGATATGATGCAACTCAATACCTAATAAACACAAACAAGGGAGGTTTAAGATTTAATATAAATCAGTGATGTATTCAGAATAAGGTGAAAACGATGTTTGTATTTGTTTAAATCTGAAAGTTTACAAAAACAATTATAAAAAAAATTTCAAGTGCTAGTTAAGCTTGGTGTACTTGTGTCCCGTACCGTATAGTTTTAAAAATTCCATTCTTTCATTTTGAATTGCACATTAGCTCACTAGACTATAGATCAGTGCTTCTTAAAGTAGTGGGCCGCGGCCCCCTAGGGAGCCGTGGCCTTCCCACAAGTGGGCCACGTAAGAGCTGCAAATATAACAAATAAATATATTATTGTTAAATACTATATAAATTATGAATTGTACATCAGTGTACATCAGTAGTGCTTCCCTTACTTTATTGGTAAATTAATACAAATCTGTGTTTTCAGTTAATAAATAAATAAATAAAAAAATAAAAATATTATTAGAATATTCATCTTTATGCGCAATTCAAACATTTTAACCAAAAATCAAAAATAGTATTTAATATTAATTAATATTAATTAATACGTCTTATTTTCTTGTTTTTTAGTCGATATTTGTATGACGAGTAGAAGTTCACTGTAGGAAATATCACTAAAAAATTTCGAATTTTTAATTTCGTTAAAAGTATGTTTATTGTATAGAAAATCACGTGAAAAGTTGTTTGTTTCAAACCGCAGGTCTGTATCTCAAACCGTTCTCGAGATACAGCCTATCAAAGTTTTAATTTTTTCAAATTTTTGGAGAAAAAAGGCCATAACTTTTGAACGCGTGGTCGGAATCGATTTTAGCTGACGGATTTGGAATCAGCGTGTCAAAATCTATATAATGACATGAATAATACTTTAAAACTCGGGAAAAAAAATTTCGCGAAAAATCGAAAAAATTCAAAGGGGTATACCTTAAAAAAATGTCGATTTTTGACCAAAATTTTTTTGTCGGATTTTAAAATATTATACATGTCATTATATAGATTTTGACACGCTGATTTCAAATCCGTCAACTAAAATCAATTCTGACCACGCGTTCAAAAGTTATAGCCTTTTTTCTCCAAAAATTTGAAAAAACTAAAACTTTGATAAGCTATATCTCGAGAACGGTTTGAGATACAGACCTGCGGTTTGAAACAAACAACTTTTCACGTCATTTTCTATACAATAAACTTACTTTTAACGAAATTAAAAATTCGAAATTTTTTAGTGATATTTCCTTCAGTGAACTTCAACTCGTCATACAAATATCGACTAAAATACAAGATAATAAGACGTAGAATCATTTAGTTACTATATAAATATATAAGAATTTATTTAAAAAAGTAAAAGCTTGAACTTAAAGTGTTTCATAACTAGTTTTTTTTGTTAATAGGAGGGGGAGGATTGACAAAATATGCTTCCCTTATTAAAAATTTCACGCCTCGCCACTGATGTACATACTTGCTTAAATTATGATTATATGAAATTTTGTTAAAATGCTGAAATGTTAAAATGATTATATTTTTACAACTTTTTTTTTTTTAAATCAAAAATTTTTAACTATTGGCGAGAATCCTAAATACTTCCTTTACTTCTAAATAGCATTACAGTTGTACAGGAGTGAACATTAAACAAATACATTTTTTTAATCAACTTGGGTTCCAAAAAAAATTAGGGGAGCCATGGGTTATTAATTTGAGTTGCAGGGGAGCCGCGACATCAAAAAGTTTAAAAAGCACTGCTCTAGATAACACAAACACAGCTTTCTAGATGAAACATTTTAGTGGTTATGAGATGTGACAGAATACAGACAGATAGACACAGTGTTTTAAACAATTTCATTTTAAAAATTCAAAGATGTTTATGAGACTTTCATGGTTTCAAAAAACAAAATATACAATAAAAAAAGATATAATTTGAAGTTTGCCTATTATTTATAAAAAATATCCCTATAATATTTGTATCAGTATATTAAGTACTGGCACCAGTCTTGGATATGACCCCAATAATGGCCATTTTTTAATTAAATGTACTGAATTAGAAATATTTGATTACTACATTTAACTGCCTTACAGCGTAATTTTATGACAATCGGCCAATAGGTGTCAAAATGGTGGACATTTAAACTAATTATTAGTATAATTTATTTATTAATTATTATATTATCACAGCAATTGCTTTACATTGTTTCAAATTTGACGATTCTTTATTTTATATCTTTTGTGTCGTAGTACTTATCATTTTGTAATCATTAGCAAGTGTCCATCATTGCGTGCTCATTACTGGTTTTACTTTATCAATTACTGGAGAAATAACATGAACAAAATAAAATGCTATAATTTAAAAAACAAACAATATTTGGTAATTAAATTGATTAAATAAAGAGTTACTTGTTTTATTAGCAACATGAGTTGATGAGAATTACAAAAAAGAAGTCCGTCAATTTCAAAAACAGTAAACCTTGCTCTTATAGCAGCCATAACTGGTGCCAGTACCTTATATTTTTATACACTTTGTATATATACACTCAAGGATATGTTTAAAAAGTTAACATCAAAAAAGTTTGTATAAAATCTGTATATATAGCATAACAGTGATATTCACAGAATTATCTATGTTGACTACATAAATCTCACATCTAGACGTTAGATTACACACGTACAAAGAATGTGTTTATTTAGACTTGAAATAATTTATGGCTATGATGAAAGCGAACAGTAAAGCAAGATAATATAAAATTACATTTTTAATGCAACGCCAAAAGAAAACGGCCATGGAGTACAACGTGCTTTTAATTTTTTAACAATCTGAAATATTATTTATTATTTAGATTTTATCTTTATAACAAGTCAACTCGCATTGTTATTCCCATTCACAAAAAGTTAATAACTTTATAGACTAGAACTGTGTGAGTACTTATTTGATTTATCGATTACATAATTAAATTATACATTCGAAAGGACTTCGCATAAAAGCAATGAATTTTGCTTTTGGTTGAAATTTTTTGTAACTTGAGGAAATGATAGTTCAAAGTGTGTTGATCAAAAGTTGTAATAGGCCCAACCTACAAAAACCCATAACTTCCGCTCCAAGGGACATCGAAATATTTTATGTTTATTTTTATCTTTTAAAAGATAAACTTTTAGAAAAATTTGTAAAGAGTAAAAAGTTCTCAAGGTTATTCGATCATTAGATAAAAGTCTAAAATTTTATTATGTTATTTATGGATAGCTCATATAATTTACTAATTTTAAAAAAATATATTGGTTGTATGGTTTTTGAGTAATCGGATATTAAAAATAGAGTTTTTAATGCACGGTACATGAAAGAACTCACCGGAAGTGCTCTATTTATTGAAATTCTACACAAAAATTCTATACAGAGACGTTTTAAAGACTGATTATTCGAAACTTCAATCCTTTTAAATACTGTAAAACATATATGTACATTTACGTGTAATTTCAGAACCAAGTTTATTCAAAGTAATAAAAAAACTAGAAATACATGTTTGTAAAGACGTGTGAAAAAATCATACGTAACAGTATTAGAGCGCGACTTACAAGCAAACAACGTGTGCAACAACTACTTTGGGTTGCATAAAGCAAAATTAACCACGATTAGTTAATCGGTTGTTTTCAAACCATAATTAATGTTAATTCTTAACTTAATCTCAATTTGTAAATGAACAAATCACTAAATACGATAATTGTTTACCTTATATTTATCTTAACCGTTATTGTTTTTTAGAATTGACGTTATAATGATTTGAAAACAACTGATTAACTAATCATGATTAATTTTGCTTTATGCAACCCCTAAGCTAGAGTCGGTGAGGCCATAGTATATATTTAAAATACAATCTATATACCGCGATCGCCAAATTATATCAATATTTTTACTTTTAATTATTAAAAAAGTAAAAATGTAAAATTAACCAAAGAGTATAAAGAATTTTTTAGAACTTTTTTAAATTTTTTGGTTCGGCAATTTTTTTATAAAATTCCAAAGAAATTAAAACACCGATGTAAATAAAATATGTATAGTTCTTAGAAGTTCTTGAAGTTAATTTCAAAGAATATAGAAAAATTTGTATTCATAATAATTATAAAAATAAAACATTAAATTAACAGAATTTCTTTGAATATATTTTTTTATTTTCATTTCATCAATTTTCTCGATAAATATGTACGAATAATATTTATAATATATATTTTCAATCTAAAAAAAATTAATATTTTAAAATATTTAAATGACATTTAAATTTAATTAATTAAACATGTATTTGCCTATTGTCAAAATCCCTCGAGTGCATGTCATCTCATATTCGTTCTAGTTTCACTAGTAAAAAGCTTATTGATATCCCAGACCCAACATCTGTGATCTCTTGTTAGACATCAGACATTTCCCTGTAGGCCTTCGTTTACAAAGACACATTTACTTAATCAAAATTGAGTTCTTGCGCCTGGACATTGTGTGTTTATCAAAGAAACAGTTAAAATCAGTAGCAAATTATAATACTCGTACCTACCAAATTTAATACATAAACCATTTTACATTGTATAAAAAAAAACTAAGTTTTATATAAAGTATGATTATCATATCGTATAATAGAGAAAAATAATGCGAACACGCTGAAGAATTTAGAATAGAACTAAATATATTATAAGGAGTTAAACATCTATAATATATTAAGATTAAAGTATTACAGCAGCTTCTGTCATATTTCTTACTTTCTAAAAATCAATAATTTAGAGTTTAAGCTGTTACATTTGTGGTCTAACTTAGTGCTTTATTTCATACTTAATATTTTATTCCAGGTACTTTTTATAGCGGTAAAATGATGGTAATGGAACATAAAATCCGTAAAATTTATAGAACACATCTACTTTTTAAATTTATTACTGAATTCTAAAATCATTCGATACTTTATATCAATAAAACATGACAATTTATGTTTATTTTTTTAGAAACACAGTTAATAGAAAATATTTTTTGTAATCGGCAAAATGAGTATCCTAAATAAGATATGAGGCTTTCGCCGTGAATTTTATATAGATATTGGTTTCTGGTTAAAATTTCATTTGGAAAATTATTGGTCTACTTATGAATACAAAAATAGCAAAAACTAAAAATTACTTAAAATTGCTAGCAATTACCTAATTTGTTTCTAATAGACCTGATCAGATACGCAAGATACATTAACAGGAACAAATTCAATTGTCAGACTGATTTGTTTAAATTACAGTTTTTCCAAATTTACTGACAAAGGAAGGTATTGAGAAGCTCCAATCGATTTCAGGTTACATGTGTAAAATGGTGTAAGATAATAAGCATTATAACGCCACAGTTTTTTTTATTATAGAAAAACATTACTTTATCAAATTGCCATTTTAAATCAATTGTTAGGTGCTAAAATATATAAACTACCTTATTTAGGTCAGCTACAATAATGCTTCACCAGTTTTAAATTGAAATCTACCGAATAGTCCGAGACCTCCTCGTAAATATAAAATAATAGTTAATACTAAAAACAAATGTCTTTGTTTACATTAAAATGAATAGAAAAAGTTAATATTAGATTATTATTACCATCGCTCAATATGTACCATGTGTGGAAAAAGGCTAATTGCAAAAAGAACCAACTGTATTTAATTTCAAACCTCTAAATATTAATTGCAAAAAGGTTCAAATCATGAATACCAATTAAAGGTACCTACAAAGGCGCAAGCTTCATTGTGGTCCAGTATTTCCCAAGATTAATATTGTAATGATAATTCCTGTATGATGAAATTTTCTTCTTTGACTAACCAACCGTGTTTTCATTAGTCACATGGCAAAAGCGGATTTCCTGGAATTTGTGAATGCGTTACAGAACTGAGTATACCCAGAGGTGATAGATATCTTACGCTAATTCACAAAACAATAGATTAAAGTTATAATGGAGACATGTGTAATAACATTCCTACCTATAGCAATATAACGTCTATACGAGTATATTAATGAAAATTTATATCTACAAATCTAGTTGTATACAAGTTGTATGTACAAATCTACAATGACAATTTATTCGAATTTCTATAAGAGCCTTTTGTTGGTTTATTTTAATATAAAATGCAATCTAATAAATATGTCTTTGAATTCATAATAATATTTTCGCTTTTAATTGTTGATGATAAAAAATAATTTAGCCAAAAAGTAAATTGAGTTTCACTCAAATCGGCTTATATGATGCTGATTGCCATAGCTTAATCATACGGGTACACGAATTAGTAAAAACTAATATTTTTACTGTACTGATCCAAACTTAAATCGCTTAAAAACTCATTTATCCCATCTCGAATAATTATTTATATTAGACACAGAACAAAATAATTTATTTAAATATACCTTGATCTTTGATATATATACATTCGTTCAAATAAATACATTTTTACCAAAATAGCAACATTAAAAACAACTTATCATTATAATTTATTAATTATTCGATTCCCGTAAGACAATTACGAAAACATATAAATCAACGAATTATTATCTTCACAAACACGAGTATCAGATATAATAAATTCTGAAACATTGATTCTGCGTTTGATACAGCTAACAACACCACCAGCAGAGTTCTGGCCAGTGGTGGCTCGTTACAAATAAATTATAAAATATTTATTTCTAAAATCATATTTTAAAACGGATAGGAAATCAAAATAAATTAAAATAAAAAATTAAGGGATATCGCCAGCATTCTGACAATATCTACATACTGAATTTTTTTTATTAATTTCATATTATAATAATACTGCGCATATATATTATGATTTTCAGTCTGTGTTTATGTTATTTTACAAAAAAGATATCGCTTTCAAAAGATGCATCATACTAATTGATTCAATAATTTTGTTTTTCCATAAACAAGTAAATATGCAGTTGAATATCTACAAAACTTAAAATAAAATTTTTACAATTAATCAAAATTATTCAAAAATTAAAAAAAATCATACTTTACAAATTTATTTTTAATATGTATGTACTTGTGTAAAACTCTTCCCTCCCACCCTCAAAAAATATTTCAAATACTCAACGATTTGTGTTTATTTTTTGGTAAATCATTTTTAATACTCAGGCACTCATTTATACCTTGATTAAAGGTATAAATGCAGTTTTTTTAACTATTCCCAACACTAATTACCACACACACCTATGATTATACACATAATTTATGTACCCCACGATTTTTTTTAATGCCCCACCACTGCTGTAGCGCACAATCGTACGGCATGACAGCGCATAATATCTAGCGTATTAACGTGCATCCCCCCCCCTTACTGCCTCCATTACCGCAACCATCCCCCCACCCCGTAACTAACTCGTTTTTGATGAACTGTTTGTTCAGGGCCTACTTGTTCTCTGTTGTGTATTTAACAAATGTCATTTTCAATTATTTTTACGAGAATTCTGTTTAAAAATTATGTAATGTAAGAGATATGCATCAATGGGGTGCTGTTATGAATGATATTGATAATTTTTAACGGCATAATAGAATTTATGGTGTATGGATATATTTTAGTGTTACTAACACAGAAAACGAAGCATATTTCGTACTAATTTCGATTGAAAGCCTGTGTAAAAATAAACTAGGTGTTTCCAGTAAAATACCTAATCTAAAAGTCACAGCCCATAATATATTGAACTAAAAAATGACGAAATAAACTTTTTTTAAATCATTTTTGACAAATTAACTAACAATTAATTTTATTCATGAAAAATTAAAAACAAAAAGGTCAAAGTTTTGATCTTACCCCTTCGTCAATTTTAATTAATTAAAAAAGATTTATATGTTTTATATATGTATATCTAAGAAATTCATTAGGTTTTAAACAAATCGAAATCGGTGATAAGGTTTATAACCTTAACTTGTAATATAGTTTTAGTCAGTTTGGTATCGATAATTTAGGTAAAACTAAATTTTGTACGTCATTATCGCACTTTTAATTCTAATTATTTGAACCTTTTTGAGACTCTGGGTACACATCAGTAACAAGAAATATTTACATAAGACTTAAAATAAAAATGTACATACAAAACTATATATACATATGCAGTAGTAGCGCCTATATAAATATTAATTGAAAACACAACATCAATATTCAATTAATATTACTATTCTATATCGCTCCATAAAATGCATATAGTGAAATCGATAAAATATTATTTATTTATGTTACTTCTATCTCTGAATATGTATACGGGATTACGACTGCTAGTTTCACTCTTGAAATTCGCGTATATGTATGCAAAAAGTATTAAAAAAGTTCTTCAAATAGTGAAATCCCACATACATATATAAAACTTAGTTTTGTTTGACATTTTCACATTAAGTGTGTTCCAATGGAATTATTTAATCTACATAATTATTTTTTCCAATATACAGTAAGAATATTTTGAACAAAATAACAAAATATAGATTTTCAATATAATTTCCCGGCGCCTCCACCATACACAAAATATAACATCGAAAAACGTAAATTCATATTGTATTTTATATTATAGCTAAAACTCCACTTATTTTCCTTTAAGTGTATTTTCATAAGTTGTAAAATACAGTATTAAAAATATATTTTGAACATATTGTTCAGAAACGTACGTAATTTAAAATTGTTTTTTGTACGATTTCCATCAAAAATTCGATTTTTCACATTCTGATTTATATATATGACAATTTTAAAAATTCAAATGTATATCTCATTTGATGTTATAGTATTTTCTGTGGGTATACTAATCTAAACATAAATACATTAGAAGTTTTCAACAAAAAATGGATTATTATAGTTATATACGAAAAATGTTAAAATAAATTCTCGAAATGGTGTTAATACCATCCAACAGAAATAAAGTGGTATACGACAGCAAAAACTTTTAAAGATATATAACTTTTCAAACAAAAGAACGCATTAAATAACTGTCACTGCGAAATTTATGTTGTATGTTCTATATATTCTACTATTGTATATCTATACACAAACACATACAGTATAGATAAAGTCAGTCACAAAATGTTTTAATTTTCAGGCTAAATAAATCAAAACAAAACATTATTTTTCACTGTAATTATCAAGTGTTTAAAGCTGGTAACATTCTAGCAATGTATATATAATTGCTTCCTCGCAATATCGAAGATACGAGAAGCTATGTGATCGTATCAGATTGAGACAAAAAAAAAGTTCTCCAATTTCAAAATTTTAAATTTATTTATCCGTTTCACGTCAAGACAAACACTTTTCGTTCCGTGTCTGTCTGTCTGTCCGTGTGTCCGTCCGTCCGTCCGTCTGTCCCCTGAATCCTTGTCACACGCATAACTCATGAACCACTGAACCGATATTATTGAAACTTGGTCGGATGGTTGGGTTTGGTTTGAGGACGGTCCCATTTCAAAATCATCAAAATCGTGTGTAAGGGGGAGGGGTGACACCCCAAAATATTTATTTTTTCAAGATATCTTAAGAACGACACATGTTACGAGAAAATTTTATAGAATATTTTTTGTAGAGAATTAAATTTCCTATAATATGGGTCTACTACGTTTGTTGTAAAATATTCCCTTACAAAGATTTATCTAAATTAATTTTAAAATTCGTGTTTTGTTTTTCTAAATTGATATTTGATTGGATATATTAAGTGTCATTTTGACGTTTTAAATGTCACTTTGGCGTTTTAAATGTCACTTTGACGTTTTAAATGTCATTTTGACATTTGCATAAATTTAGATTTAGATTGAAATTGTCAAAAAATTAAAAATATATGAATAAATATGCAGGTGCGTTTTAAGAAAAAATTCGAACTAAGATTTTTTAGTAAAATTTGTATAAAAATTAAATGGTTAACCAATGCCAGGCAATTTATCTGAACACTATCGGTTTTAGTGAATTTAGCACGAGGAAGCACTGTGCATTTACTTGGCAGATGTTTTTTAATTTACTTTTGTTTTTTTTTGTTAATAATAAAAGAAACCAATTAAATATAAAATCATTATTATCTAAAATCTAAACAACAAAAAAATATTGAAATATGGTAGAGGAATCTAGGGATAATTGAATAACTTTGCACACCCGACTGCGCTGAAACTCAATTGCGTTTGACGCGTCGCGTCGCCATGGTCGCACGTCGTTACAAAGTGACTCGAAAAATTGACTATATAAAAAATTTGCCTAGAGATTTTTTATGCGTATAGTTTAAAAACAATAAATTTTATAGCACTATTTTCAGTTTTTTTACTAAACAAACGATTAGACATTAATGAGTCTAATTGATATCGATCATTGACTAACGTGAAAAGTGTGAGAAAAACATTCAAATACTCGTATATATTGATTATTACCACATTAAGTTACATTTAATAATCTTGATAGCCAAATATACGTATTTTATTATTCTATCTGATTATTATTCATTAACTGACATTCCGGCCCCGGTTGTACGGTCATGTATTTTAACAAAAGTCTATTCAGTTAGCTTTAGTAATATAAATGCAATGTGATTAATTCATTATTACAGTATAAATGCTAATTGTAAACATAAAGTTCTTTTATTAGGTATAATAAAAACCTTATAATGAAACTACAAAATTTTTAGAGCTATGTAATTTTAGAATCTATAAAAACAGAAATAGTGAATAATAAAACTGATATAGTACAGCACTGACTTTTTTTCACTTTTTCAACTCATTTTAAATCTATACACAGGTATACAAATTAATAAGCACGAAAAAAATATAGGTATTAGTTTAATTTTAAAGCACGGCAGATAATATACATATAATAATAACAAAAATTACTAAATAACACATATTATTACAAAAAAAGTATAGTCCTAATACTATTAAGCAGTAACTGTTAAAAATACCCGCATGTGTTATAGTGTGACCAAATACATTTGTTTCAATTTTACAATAAATGTAAGTAATGTGAATTCCACACAAAACAAAGTAATTTAATTAAAACACTTTCAACTTGATAAACGCATTACCTGGACAATTCTCTTTCTCTTTCTGTTTCACTGTATACTGTATACATACATTATATTTTCTAATTTTAGTTCATGACCCTCGATTTACACGCTAAATTAGTACTGTAAAAATATCGTTTAAACTTTTTTCAAACAGTATTACTTTTTTTTAGGTAGCGTTCCTTTTCTTAAAATTCTATTTATTTTTAATAATATATGAATACATAGAGATACTTTTCTGATAAATATTCTTAAATCTAGCATATTTTCTTTCTTAGCCTGGAAAACTTACTCTTATTATAGAACGAAATGAACCTACTACTAGTATATTTTACCAATCGTAGATCAAAATTTATATGATTTTTAAAATCACACAAAAAATTTAATAAATGAATAAGGTGAACAGAAGAGATGTATGTATTGCCGGTTTCATAAATAAACATTACTTTATACAAATAGAAGTGAGGTTAGAAGCAAAGAAAGAAATGCTAGTATATTTATAACATCAACATTATTAATTTTGACAATAATTTAAAAATTTACCCCAGAACCCAAATTACACTGTAGTAGTGAGATTCGAGATAGAATACGATTTTTTAAAATTATATAAGTATATAAAAATTTTATTTTATTTTTAATTTAGAACACAGAATACCATTTATTCTAACTTATATATAGTTTTTGTTTCTTTGCATTTCATTGAGTAATAAAATATTATTTAGTAAGTTCATTAAAAAACACTCGAAAATAACATACAGCCGTTATTTTTAAAGGTGGTATTTTATGTAAAATATAGAGATAGTTTGAGTTCAGTAATTTTTTTAAAATTTTGTAAGGGAACCGGACCAAATAAGTTTGCAAACCGCTACACTAAAGCAATTTCAATTCTATTAAACAGCTTATATTAAGATTCTTAATTATTAATATCATATTCATGAACAAATTAAAAAAAATTGATGGGCCTCATTTCAAGATGTAATCAAGAGCCCCTCAAAGTGTTAATCCAGCTCTGTAAATACTCACTATCTTTGTATGAAGTAATGATAATATAGTGTTATATAATAGCCTTTTAACGACGCTCCTGATAACTTGATTCACATTTTAATGATACTAAATACTTAATATTGCCTCATTTTATTTCGGTCGTTCACTACAATGACACTCGGAAATGTTAGATAAATGACAAACATGCTAGTGTTTGATTTATACAAATTGCAGACTATCGCGCACGGAGTATGTTCATTCTAATAAAACTAACGACTTAATATTTATAACTGCAAATCATACAATTTACGTAAATTATGATTTGTGATCACGTTTTTTTATTGATTAGCATATTGTAGTATATACGTATATATTTTTCTGAAATATTTATTACTGTCATAAAAGAGAAAATTATAGGAAGTGGGTTTGAGGAATATTTATCGAACGCTTTAAAAGAAATTTTGTGTTATATTATATTAATAAAATATTCATTTTCAGTTATGGAGTTTAAGACTATAAATAATTTGAGTAAAAACTTATGTCTTTTTATTCATACCAATCTGAGTTTATACTTGAAGTAAATGTTCATGCTCAAAGTATATTCTCATGAGAATGCACTTTTTTTTATTCAAACCAGCCATTGAGTAGATTCAAAATGTCAGCTGCGTTTTTATTATACACAAAAATACATAATATATTTTATTGCAAAAATGTTTTTAAAAGTTCACATTTTGTTTAAATATACCCGGCTTTATTTTCTTTTTTATTTTACATTTGCATATTTTCATCCGTTGACTAGGTTTTTAACAGAAAATATGACTTACGCATGGCTGGCGCTTTCTACAAGATGACGGTTGAAAACCATAAAATTCATTTGCGTGATATTCGGCATTTTTCCTAAAATATGTGCAGAATTGGAGAACTTTATAAATTACTCAGAATGCTAATTTCTTTACTAATTATATATGTATAATTTTTAAATAAATCACTACTTTGTCTTTTTACAAAAAAATGATTTCGTTAAAAGTTTTTAGCGTGTTTTTTAATAAAGCGTATTTTTAATACTTTTGATTTCATAATTTGTTATAAATATTCATGAAAACGAAATGTAAATGAAATATCAATATTTTTACCATAAAGTAAAACAAAGTTATAAATAACTGCAATATTCTTGACATTTATATTGAATACAACATACAATATGATAATGAAATTATAACATCACAAAGAATAATCCTTTATTGTATTTTTCTATACAAAAAAAAACACTTCCCGAAGAAGGGAACATTAATTTTTACTGCATTGTTTACTATATTATACATACCATATTTTGTGCAAGATGTGGTTTTTACCATCTTGAATTTTATAAACAGCTTCATAAATATTTCACAGGTATTTAAATCTGATTATTGTCTTCATCGAGATATTTCGCTCGTATTTTCCACAGCGATATTATTAAAGTTTTTCAGGTATATTATAATAGCATGAATGACAGAAAATTTGCATATTTGTTAGAATTTATGAGAAAAGTACAAACATATATAAACGGTTCAAATATTTTTAATATTCTCAAAACTATTTTTGAATTTGATTTTAAAGAATTTTAATATACAATCTATCAAGATTATCGAGAGCAATAAGAAGATAATAATATCCGTAATATTTTCATAATTTGTTTGATATACGTACAATATATATAATAATATATATATTTATATATATATTTGTTCACTGAAGAAATCGCAATAATATATGTAGGTACGTAACGTACGTATAGGTATGATTATAGTAAAACTTCGATTTATTGAACTAAAATACAATTTATTCAAAACTAAAAGACAAATTAGATATTATTATAAATATATCTATTCGTGCATACTGATTATGCATTAAGAAGTAAGGTACTGGCACCAGTCTTGTATATTACTGGTTTTGCTTCATCCATTGCTGGAGAATAAAACATAAACAAAATAAAAGACAATAATTTAAAAAACAAACTATATTTGCGGACTTTGGTAATTAAATAAATTAAATAAAGACTTACTTGTTTTATTAGTAACATGAGTTCATGAGAATTACGAAAAAGAACTGGTGCCAGCACCTTATATAAAAAATGAACCAACTTTAAAAATGAAATAAAAAACGAAACATTAACAATAAAAAGCAAGTAACGTGATATTATCTTTAAAAAAATCTATGTAAGTACCTATTCAAACTTAAGCAAATTTTTTGTTGAAGTTGGCGAAAATCGTGTTATCTGTCAATTAAAGATCTCATAGATGTAATGCACACATACCTACCACGTTTATGTATGAATACGAGGCTACCTCATGTGAAAGATTTAATACAATTACGTTAGTTTTTTTTGTGAGAATCGTACCGACTTCTTGCATAAGTTTTATTTTATATAAAAAAATTTCATTGACTTTAAAATTACAAATAAATTATTAAATTAATTCCATCATTGTACGTGTGCTCTCTTCAGGACTACCAATGTATTAGATCTTTACGAAATTTACATAGAAACACCTGAAAAGTATCCTCTTTTAAACAAAAAAAATAATTATCCAAATCGGTCTACACAAAATGAAATTATGCGTAAACATCTTCAAAAAATATATAAAACATACGACCAACTTTTAATCGAATTTAAAATTCTATTAAAAAAAATCACTCACCGTTTTATAATAACAAATATTTACTTTTAAAATAATACTTAAACCGTAGAGCACAACACACTTTATAAAATAACTCAATCGCGATTTTCATGTAACTTACTGTCATTTTAATACAAGCATGGCCAGCAATTTATGTACATTCAAAACAACCAGCTATAAAACGAGGTTGTCCCGATTTTCATACATCATAAGGAAGTTCATACATGACATAAAACCGGTGAAATTCTGTCTATTAAATCTGAAATCTGTGTCCATTAAATCGAGATTTTATTGTATGTATACAATTATTCAAACGGAATGTTGATAAAAGTTTATAACAAAGAAAAGTTGAATTATATTTTATTTTTACAATAACCTTTATGAATATAATGTTATATTATTTGTTCAACCGTCTGCCATATATCTAACTATAAAAGGATTTAATTAATTTTGCCTTTCCTCTGCATTACTTTTAAAGATCGAGATATAAACGGCTTTTATATAAAACCAAGTCCGTTCTGCTATTATTTGCTTTATCTGTTGCCATTCGACAATTCTCGTTTTACTTTTAGATCTTTATGCCTTTCTCATTAGCACACCCTTTTACATGCATTTTTGTAAATTTTAATTACTTTTTTTCGTGTGATGAGAAAAAGGAGAACGTACACATACATTTTCGTATATATACAGGATGTCCCATCTTCGAAAGTTCAGGCAAAAAGGCTTAAATAATGAAACTGAAACAAATACCATTTTTCATAATTTGACGTAGAACAACGTCTTTCTCGCCATGGGAGCACGAATGTCACACTTTGAAAGCTTAAATCTCCGGAACTAATAATTATAGAACAATAAATAAAACGCCAATAGATAGCTTAAATTGTCTTATTTATAATAAAAAGAGTTTTAAACCTCTATTCCTAGAGTTATAAGTTAAAGCTAGTTTTCATAGGATGTTGTACAAATAACTGATCTAATAAATTATTAATTTTATATATTTTCTATAATAAAACAAGATACAATAGACGTAATTCTATGTAACTATGTATGGTTGCCACACAGTTGTTACTGTTCCCCTATTTTTTTCCCAGCTTTAAAGATTTATGTATATTAATATATGTATTTGGTAGCGTTTAACAGATTTTTTTTTCAAATTACACTCGAATATTTTTTGCAAAACGTTG
This sequence comes from Sialis fuliginosa, assembly GCA_961205875.1. Taxonomy (NCBI): domain Eukaryota; kingdom Metazoa; phylum Arthropoda; class Insecta; order Megaloptera; family Sialidae; genus Sialis; species Sialis fuliginosa. The sequence continues at coordinate 11,114,136 of OY540818.1, read as the reverse complement.
AAAAGTTGATTTTTCGTTGAAGTCAATTACCCTAATATAATTTAAATCAAGCTATCCTTCACTGAAGTCAGTTAAACTTTTTTTTTACTTTTTCAAGCTCTTATACGATAACAAAAAAACGTGGAATGTTTACCATTTTTTTGTTTATAAGAGTATTCCACAAGAAAACAATTTTAATGAGAAGTGTGTTGAGGGAAATTTTCATATTGATTGGAACTTCGTTAGTATGTTTTTGAAGAGACTGAAAGGAAAATACATATTAACAAGAAAAACGTACTAACGAAATATTTTAACATGAAGTCTTAAGGACCTAAAAATAAAAACGTATTAAAAAGGTTCCACTGTATATGAAATTGTAAATCAAAAAATCAAAAATTATTTTCAAACCAAATTTTTAATTTTTAAAATACAATCAAGTAGACCCTCCTATGATTTTTTCAACTAGTGAGAGCTTAGAAAAGTTTTTCTTAAATCCCAGATTGAATTTAAATTAGGAAAAAAAACCTTGAACAAATATTTAGACATTAGATTACTTTTTGAATAATCTTTCTGTGATTATTTTTAAGAAAGACGTGATGATTTAAATTTTGACTATTAATTACGGGAAAAAAGTTTTTGGATTTTTTTTTTCGAGTGTAATTAAGAAAATATTTAATCTAACTTTTCTGCAAATATGGTTCCTAAAAGGTTAAGAAAAATCAAATGAACAAAAAGTATCCGTAATTTTCCTTAAATATTCACTTCAATGTCTCAATAATCAATGTATTTCATATTTATAATTAATTTATATCGCAACAAACTTTTCAATACTGTTGTATTTGGTTTCTTGTAATGAATTTTCAAATTGAAACTTTTGTCACAAGTATTTCGATTTACAACGCCAACTCAGTTAAGAAATACATCTAAAATAAAACGCTTTCTTTATTGTAAAAAATTTTATAATCTCACGCCGCTTTTCACTTCGATCATAAAAGACCGCATTCAAATGATATTGACGAAATCAAGTTCCCGCGTCATCGCTTATTTACGACTCAATAAAATGCACCGGTAGTCTTAAGGCGCAAACAGACGATCAATAATTATTGTCAATATCTGTATTGTCAATACTTTAATATACATATACCTTCTCAAACGTGTTAATGTTTACCATGAATTTGTCAATATATTGAAAATAAATATTGATGGTTTCTTTGGATGTTTTAACGTTGGAATAAATTACACAACAAAACATAAATCGACTTAGTTTTAAATAAAACGTTTTCCGATATTTGAGATTTTCGATAAACCTTTAGATTTATTATTTATTATTCGATTCTTGACAAATAATGTTAATTTTTATATGTACTTATATTGTATATGCAGAAAATATGTAATATAAGATTATCTGCATTTTGACTGTGGAGGGACCTAGACATTGATTTGTTGTCGGCATCGACGTCTAGGCTTCAAGTGACTCAAATGTGTGTGTTAGCATAGTGTCCACGGCGAGGACCGTGGTAGCTTGCGCGGCGTGGGAACAGTCAGTGTGTCGATGTTGTGGGTCACGACGGAGATAACCGCAAAAGTCTAGGAGATGTGGTGACAGCAAGGGTGTTGGCGTTGCGGGTCAAGATGGAGGTAACCGCGAATATCTTAACGAAGGACGTCGTTGTTTACGGCAGCACTGAGTCGGCAGTTTTCTTTTAACTAACTGATATACTTTTGTTAACTTCGTTCAGTTTTATTACAAATCTTAATGCCGGGTGACGTGAAAAGTGGGAGTAAAAACGCTGTTACTCTGGCATTTTAATTGAGCATCGGTAAAATGGACCTTAAGAAAGTGTAGGTATTAAAGAAGGATAGACTACCCATAAGTTGTGGAGTACAAGATGTATACATATGTATGCTGTGATTTTTAAAGGAAGCGAAAAATGATCACTTAAAATTTTGTTGTTTTTAAAAGACACATAACAGTACAAAAATTATTCAAAATCGCAAGGGCTAGTCAATATTTCTGGTCAAGGTATTAACAACTTAATTAACATAAATTTTGTTAAATACATACCTATAGATATACAAATATTTTATATTAACCTAAAAACTTGAGCGTCGTTCATTTCCCCGAGGCATGTCCCTTTTCCTAACCGTTATCAATATACTGTAAAAAATCGTGTAATTTAAAAAAGAAACATACATAAATAAAATTTAAGGACTTTTAACATATAATATAACTTTTAATATCTGTTACAGAATACAAAAACACATTTAATAGTATAAATATTTTCCCAAATAAACTTGTTCATAATAATTCTTTATACCTACATAGATATATGTATACTCGCATGTATTTTGATACATCTATTTAAAGTAGGTAGAATAAAAAAACTTCATGTTAAAGTTGATATTTGTATAGATTTATTTATCTGGAAAATATTTTCATAGATTTTAACAAGACTTCCTCTCAAACGTACAAACAGGTTGTATGTTTATCGGCAAAATAAACACATGCTTGAAATCATGCGGTTCTAAGATCGTTGTATTGTGTATTGAAATAACAATTGAAATAAAAAAAAATATTATCAGTTCAATACTTAACTCATAGAGAAATATAAACCATATTCATTTAAAGATTTGAGTCATTCTTAAGTTACAAAAATCATTAACGCAATTTTACTATTGACAGTGATGGGCACTTACTAATGATTACAAAATGATAAATACTACGTCATAATAGTTATAAAATTTGAAACAATTGACAGAAGATACTATAATAATATATTATAATAATTAATAAATAGATTTTATACTAATAATTAGTTTAAATGTCCACTATTTTGACAACTATTGAGCGATTTTCATCAAATTAAGCTATTTTATAGTTAAATGTCTATAGATTATGATTCACTAATGGTAGTAATCAAATATCAACAAATATTTTTTATTTAGTACATTTAATTAAACATCTGCCTAAAACTAATACTAGTACTTTATTTAAAAAACACCTGTTTTTATTTGTTGGTTTAGATATAAAAAATACAAAAACCGAACATTAAAAAAAATTATGTAAACCTTCAGTTTATTTTTTTATTACAAATTGCATTGATCTTTATTAAATCATAACCATAATTCTACAATATATTGGTAAACAAATTATAAAAAATATTATACACTATAGAAGAATTATAGACATTTCATTAAATTTTAATTATTTATCTAAAGTTTCTTCTGACATGTATCTTACGCCAAGTAATTAATATTATTATTATTTTAATGTATGTATATCAAACCTACATTTCGTATATATATATATTTAATATTTGAAGTAGTAGTTACATTATATCATAATTACATTAGACTTTTTTTTTCGTTCAGATTTATATCCATCAAGTTGAAGAAATATAACTCTACAGTAAAATCATATATTAATCATCTAGATTATATGGTAAAATTTATCTTCAATCATAATATTAAACAAAATTCAAACAAAAGTATAGCGAGTACCGCACAGACATTGTTTTTCATTTATCCATGAAGGATGTTTCATCTAAAGGAATAATAGTATTATATTTTATATACAAGATATTCCTGTATAGCATTCAGTACATTATATTAATATAAAATAACATTTTATCTTATTGCCTTTGATAAGAATTCTATACCTATATATATATAGACTTGGTCAAGTATTAATATCATAAAATAAGTAAAGAATGTATCTTGAGCGAGCTTGTGTGGATATAATACGAAAGGTTACATGAAGAAACATTTAGTATTAATATCATAAACTAGGGATATATGTACCGGGTGGATAAAAAATTACAGTTTTTTTCAGTTTTTGTCAGTGCCCATCGTAGAACATTCAACAACGTAGAAAATCCGGGTCCTAAATTTATATGCTCTGCCTGCTTTGAGGACTGATTTTTTAATTTAAAACTTGATCAGAAATATATATATTTAAATAGTTTCTATTGTTTTGTGTTGATAATGATACGATGATTATGTGATAATGTACATAACCCTAAAATCGTCCCCGGAGACTGATTTTCTGGGGAACCTCACAACACGCTCTACAAATATTTATTTTACAAAAAAAAATCATAAGAGTTATTGCAACCATTGGCCCAAGGGACACATGCAGGGGTGTTTTCAGAAATTTGGGTATTCTTACCTTACCTGCGTTATATATTTTAGAGACAATAATGTGTGTAAAAGAAAACTCTAAATCATTGAAACATAACAACTCGTATCATCAATACAATACTCGTAAGGGTAATGACCTCTGCCTTCAACAGCATAAACTTACCATATTTGAAAAAGGACCGTTTTACATAGGTTCCAAACTGTTTAATAAGCTTCCAAAAGAAATAAAAGGAATTTCTAGCAATAATAAATTTAAAAGTACATTAAAAACATATCTCCTAAAGAAAGAAATCTACTCAATCGATGAATTTTTCGCCTTAACATAGGATTTCCTTATATCTTATTTATGTATGTATTTTATTTTTATTTTTTTTTATCTTAGTGCATCTCTGTTTTTATAATTATAATTAACGTCTTTACTATTTTCTTATTATGTACTATGTTCATAGCTCTTTAAGGCTCACGGACAATAAAGATTTATTATTATTATTATTATTATTATTATATTTGGAGCCCAAATATTATTTTAGAAATATAACTTGTTTTAAAGTTAAGAAAGTATACCCAAACTAATTGGTATGTTTAATAACAATTTCAAATAAAGGTATAAATCGTTTTTTATTATTTATTTATTTTATTCTTGATTTATCTCTAAACATATGGAAAATATATAGAATTAAAAATAAGGGGATGGTATTTTGCGACTGTACCTTACTCTGCGACTTTTAATTTCAGAATCTTCGAATTAATCTTAATGCTCGTTTAAATATTTAGTTTTGAAATTGTTCCAATTAATTGTTTATTATTAGTTACCGCATTATAAGTAAATAAAAAGTTGAAATAAACATAAAATATTCCAGAGTCCTCCCCCTACTCTGGAGTGGAAATTATGCGTTTTCCCCAAATTTCAAGTCTTCCATTAAACAAAAGATATTCAATACCACACTTACTAAAAAAAAAATTTAATTCAATCCACCCAATCTTATCAGAATATCCAATCTTTTTTTCACATCAATACACACATATGTAGGTAAGTATATACATATATATTACACAGTTCAGGTAAAATTTAAAAGAACGTAGCACACAGAAAAGTTTGTAACTAAAGACACTATTTCATTCTGGAATAACAACACACAAAAATCTCGCGCGAGCAGTGGGCCATGGGACTCAATACGTTACATACCTGTCGATCGAAATCGATACCTATTAGCTATAAATCTCTGCCAGTGACATATTATAATTAGAAACTGATCGTAGGCAACAAGCACCTCCCTATTCTCACATTCGTACATGAGAAATACGGGAACCTTTTCAAATAGTACTGAGATTTGCAAACTCATTTCTCTTCTGTCAAGACCTTCGGGAAAAAGCTGTCAATACACATACGTTCTTTTGTTTGATTACAGGGTTGACAACTTGAATCTCAGTAGACGCCGGCACTGATTTCTGAGGCTCCACGGATTTGCAGTCAGTGGATAAAAATGGATTTTTGTTCATACAGATTAAAAAATATGACTTTTTGTTACTTAGTAATATCAGTATGATTGTTTTAAATTAGTTATTGTTATGTGAAGGTTTTTATATATTAGATTTGCCATTTTTAGTTAACAATTCTAACAACATGGGTATTCTTTTATAATGAAAACATTTACAAAGGCAAAAGAAATTTTTATTTGCATTAGAAATGTGCATTCGTGATTTTAATGAGTAAAAGAAACTAGTATTACATTTCCTTTGACATTTTACAATAAGACAAAGAAACTCGATATAAATTTAAACCAATGGATCTCAACCTTTTCGAAGACGTGAAATAAATAAAAATACAACAGCAAAAATTTTTTAAAAATAACAATACATATTATTACTAACATTATAAATGGGGATAATTTTTGTACATTAAATTCATTATCCGCGAATATATCAAAAACAACGGGTCCTTCCTGAAAACCGACATTTTGAAGCAAAATTGTTTTTATGTTATTTTGTATTTTTAATCTAGAAATAAATTGATCTGTGAGAGTCCTTCAAATTCGTACCAGCTCGTACTCATTTTATACATACATACTTGTTCATAAAAACTGCCACACTTCATTTGTTAGTTAAATCAAATAATAAAAATAAACTATTTTATAAATATTTATAATTTTAAATGGTAACAATTAACGTATAATCGTTTTTTACGTATATGTTAGAATTTTCAAACCAGTTCAGAACCACTGCTTGAAACTCATTTTAATTAACAATTACCGTCATGTTTTCCGTTGAATCTGAACAAAAATACTTTCAACGATTGAACAATGCATCGGGAAAGAAGCGTTCCTACTAGATGTGCAGATTACATCCATTGTCAGCTGAGATATTCCTGCATTGTACTGCAACGTGTGGTGAAAAATTACATTTGGTATTATTGTATCTGTATTGAAATCAGGTAGTACATGTACGTAAAATATTATGTGGTTTAACTTCTTTATACGTAGTACTTTCCTATTTATAATGATTAAATTCTAGTATATTGTGCGTTCATTTTCAAACATTCCATCTGAATATTTCTCAAATTACACATATTAAGAAAAATGTTTTAATTAAAAGGTTTTTTAAGCGATGAGTATATGTACAGTCACCTGCATTAATGGTCTTGCAGTTTGTATTCATTTTCGTTTATCACAAACTTAGTAGGCTCCTCCCATTTGATTATTATAATATGTATTTAAATCATTTCTCCATGTATCAAACAAAGAAAGATATTTTGAAATTCATTTACTAGATAAAGAACTACTCTTCGTTTATAGTACTCATATATATTTGTGCAATTAAATTATTATGTAATCTATTGAAAATTGTATGCGTAAATTGTGTGGCAATAAATATTTGATATTCCGAATTTTAGTATTTAAATATATTAAACTTGATAAAAAAAGATAACCGATGATGTTTGTCTTTAAATTTGAAATCTGTTGTAAGCGATTCTAGCCTTTAGGGTGCCAGACGAGTTCTGCAGGCGACTGTACATATATAAGAGAGAGATGGATGAATTCGTACAAGACAGTAAAAGTTGGTGTCAAGTTACGTGTTTTGTATACGGTTTATGCGTCAAAATAATATATTTGACTATATTATTAATTTAATACGTTTAGCTTTATTTATTTAATTCGTCTGGTTAATGAAAACAAAATAAATTTTACTTCAACTGTACGCTTATGTGGATGATGCACATGACATATTTTTTTTCAAATGAAAACTTATATTTTTTTCTTAAATAATTTTTTGTACGACTTCATTTTTCCAAGATATTTAATAAAATAAATAGAGAATTTGGATTTTCCTAAATTTTTTACTTAGGAACCAAGCATTAGAGAAAAAGTTGCAAATTTTCTTCACTTTTTCTCTTGGATATGACCCCAGTAATGGCTATTTTTAAATGTACTGAGTTAAAAAATTTTTTTTGATATTTGATTACTATCATTTCTGAATATTAATTTAATTACATTTAACTGTCTTACAGTGTGATTTGATGACAATTGGCCAATAGGTGTCAAAATGGTGGACATTTAAACTAATTTTTAGTATAATTTATATAATATATTAATTATTATATTATCATAGCAACTGCTTTACATTGTTTCAAATTTGACGAATCTTTCTTTTATATCGTTTGTGTTGTCGTAGTACATTATTGGTTTCATTACTGGTTTTACTTTATACATTACCGAAGAAAAAACATAAACAAAATAAAAGGCTATATAATTTTTAAAAAAAACTTTTTTTGCGGACTTTGGTAATTAAATTTATTAAATAAAGACTTACTTATTTTATTAGTAACATGAGTTCATGAGAATTACAAAAAAAAATCTCGTCAATCACAAAAACAGTAAACCTTGCTCTTATAGTGGCCATAACAGGTGCCAGTACCTTATAAATGTATGTTTAAATGAATATTAAGAACCACTTTTTCTCAACAGATCAAATGTATATATCTTGTTATTAATTTATTAAGATTACGTTAATTTAAATGATTAATGATGTCCAGAAAAAGATTTTTTGTAATTTATGTAAAAGCAAATATAATGTCATAAACTCTCTAGCAAATTATAAGGGTTGTATACATTTTTAATAAGTGTTTGTGTATTTTTAAGCTGACACGACACCAAGTGTTGATTACCACTGACCTATATAATAAACCGATCGAACCCTTTTACCACAAGTCCACTGCATCTGTGGCAGTCATGTAATTAATACTATGGGTATTCTTTCACTTTCTCTCTTTATATCCTTCTTTGTCACTATATTGGGATATAGTGTGTACATTTAATGTTAGGAATATATTCGTATAATTTGTTCATTAATTATAATACAAAATTCAAATAATTCATTGTTGTAATCTTGATTTTGTTGTTAATTTTTTTGAGATGAATTAATTACAAAAGAAGAAAAAACAAGGTTACACTAACAACGATACCGCAACTAATAATGTAGAAATAAATATTGAAGAAAATATTGCTCAAAAAAACAGAGAATTTATTGTTTTTGTCAGATAATATTGTCTTGAAGGGGAACGATACTATAGTTGAAGTAAAAGTATATTCTAATATTAAAGAAATATTATTTTCTATATATATGAAGCAAAGATTTCCTTGTATTTAAGGATCTAAGCCATATATTGGCGTTTTATTAATTGATCTATATTTTATGATTATTAGTTCGGAGATAGAAGCTTTTAAAAGCTGACATATTTTCGCTTAATTCGTGCTCCCTATAGTACTGTCAGGTAAGACGTAATTTTATGCATAAAATTTTTTTTGCACCAATATTTAAAGAAACGTTTACATTTTCTACAAATTAACATTTCAATTAAACCAAAAACGGATTTATTATAAAAAATAATAGGCAAAAAAGTTATTGCAATTTTAACATCAATACTGACAAAAATAAAATTAATATTTGTTCGTATATATGTACACAGTAGTATACATATACAATAAGTACAAACTATGGCCTACAAACAGCGTGAAAAACACCAAACGTATATCTATCCACACTTCTAACAACGTCGTCGTTCGCACAAACTTTCATCATTATCAAACATAATCTGTTTGGGTACTACATGGACCGATAGTTTTTGAGGGAGGGGTAAATCTGTATGCCGTCGTATAAAGGGATGTGTGATATAAGTGAGTTTCATCAACTAAAATACTGACGTCTCTACTAAGTACTCTAAGTAACCCGTTATACCCTTTGTGATGATATCGCGCTATTTTATATTATAATATTATTTATTATCAATCATTATACGAGCCGTGGATCTTGGATTCTGGGTGTAAGTCGCGTCGATTTGGTCTTGTTATTCATCTTCATGGATTTTCTAAAAGTGTACTTTTGCAATGTGTGACGAAACGTTGGCCGATAACACGACCAAATCGATGCAGCCTACACTCAGATATCAAGATCACCGCGGAAACCTCAAGATTTGTTCAGAAGCGAAACAGACTTAAGTACTTTACAAAGTATAAGAGTTTTTCATTTATTAAGAAACTCAATGTACTGGACTTATCTGGTAAATTTTTCGAATTTAATCTTTTTCATATACCTATATATTTCAATATTTCAACAGAATTCAAATAACGCCATTATTTCAATGGCGTCAGTGAGTCTGTTTGTCTGTGATCGCTTTACAGAAAAATAGATTAATCATACTAACAAATTTGAATGCCTTCCTCCCAATAATTGTTATTTTATTTTTCGGTTCTTTAGGATTAGATGCATAGTACTGCATTAAAAAAAATCAAAATATTAAATAAGTTTTCGAAACATTAACGACAATACATCGTTTTGTTAATTATTTATTGTTATGTAAAGTTCAAACCATTTTTCTTCTCTACTGAACAATTTGTAAAAAACGAAAAGTGCTTTGAGCAGCCGAGCTGCTGTTTATTTTTATAAAACTATAAGGTACTGGCACCAGTCTTGGATCATACCCCAGTTTTGGATTTTTGTTTAATTAAATGTACTAAATTAGAAATATTTGTTGATATTTGATTACTGCTATTACTGAATCATAATCTATAGACACTTAACTCTAAAACATCTTAATTTGATAACAATCGGCCAATAGATGTCAAAATGGTGAGCATTTAAAATAGTTATTAATGTAACCTATTAATTAATTATTATATTATTATAGCAACTGCTTTACATTGTTTCAAATTTTACGATTATTTATTTTATAACTTTTCTGTCGTAGTGCTTATCATTTATATTATATCATTATAATTTAAGAAGTAAACTATATTTTCGGAATTTTGGTAATTAAATTGATTTAATAAAGAGGTACTTGTTTTATTAGCAACATGAGTTCATGAAATGTACAAAAAAGAGACCCATCAATTCCAAAAAAATAGTTTACCTTGCTCTTAAAACGGCCATGACTAGTGCCAGTACCTAATGTGTGTTATTGACTGGCATATTTTATTTAAAAATATTGAATAAAAACTTCTGGTTCAACAAAATATCAAATCCAAATATATGGCAAACATCCAATATTTTTCTTATAAAATTTTCGTTTTAATTTCACAATACATATGTTAAATCGCTGCGTATGTGTACGTGTATATGTAACATGACTGTGTCACCCTACCCCACTGCAGAGATGATGTTTCCCAGCACTAACACTTAGAGAGCTGACAATACTTCTGACATCGTGCAACGGCCGTTTTCCAACATCCCTATTACACCTTCCACTACTACAACATCTGCCATTCTGTACCGAATTCTTTTCAAGCTTTCTCGCACTTTTAATCCCTCAGGAGCCCATTCGAATGCTCGAAAGAGAATTTCTCTCAAAGGGCCCCTTGGAGTATGACCGTTCCAACTCAATATGCGTTGAAAAAATTCTATTGTGTATTCACCTCGTAATGGCTTTAATTTTTTTTCTTTCGTATATAATACCTGTACTTTTATGTCCCATTTTCAACCGTTTTCTTCTACATGTGATCTGTGTACCAACAAAAGTGACTAATTGCAGCAAAACAATTCATGCAAAAAAAATATAAAGTAATTTTGTTAATTTTCCAAAAATACAACAATTTCACATATATTTATTGTGACAGTATTTGAGAAAGTATGTATGTATGTATGATAAATTTCCATTTAAAATTTAAATATTGACTTTTTACCTTGATAAGTAAATAATAAAAAATCCAATAAGTTGTTGAGAACTATATATTCCCTACTTCCTTGAAAGTTTTTTTAAGAAATAAATGGTTGAAGTAGTTATTCTGAAATTTATACAAAGCTACACAAATATGTGAATTACAAATTAAGTTTTTTTTATTCAAGTAGCTATACATCAAAGATAAAGTAATCAAATAAAAAAAGACATATTTGATTCTTTAGATAATCACTCATCTCATAAAATTTATTAGTTTTGAAATCTTTTGATAAAAACTATCCAACTAGAAAACTATTAAAAGGATAATCTAAAGTAAACTGCATTTTATCTCCATTATAATGGTTTTCTATAAATTGTGAACTTTTAAGCAAGTTTCTACTCAAAATAAATGATGTTCAACCTCGACTAATTAATTTTATTTGACCGGACTAATAAATTAAAATTTAAAAATCATAAACATTAAAAATGTTTATATAAAATTAGTTTAAATTGTAAGACAAGTAAAGAAATGAATACTGTAAGACATTTATGCCCGGTATTATAAATAATTTGCTTAAATGCAAAAGCAAATTAGCTTCCAGCTAACGCTATGTGCACAGATGTAGCGAATGAAATCGTACATATGATAACCTTGACGCATGCGCGAGAAATACAATCAACGACTTAAAAAAAGTTGTTCTCATAAATTGTATAGCATTTACATTACTATACATTTATTACCACTGCTTTAAACTATCTAGCAATTTCATAACAATTTGTCACCTAGCAAATAGTATTAGCTGGAAGCTAATTTGCATTTGCATTCAAGCAAATTCTTTATAATAGCAGGCATTATAAAAATAAAATTAAAATATTTTAAGAAATCCATACAAAATATTCTAAAAAACGAACCATAACATTTGAGCATAATGAAGTTCCACTATATCGGTATGTAGAGCACATACCAATAGGTAGAAGGTATCTACATTTGTAATTATGTATTCAGGCAAACATATCTGGCTGAAAACTGATAATACGTTCGGGCCTCATCGGTGTCTAGGGAAATCTGCAGGTTGATGATGGATAATGCATACATATATATGTATACATACACTTCCACAGATGGGTACATTACAGTAAATACGCGTCTCTGTATCCGAACCTACATGTGTTTTGTTGACACTTTTATTTAGCAATTCCGATATTTAAATATTTACATTCAAACAAATTGGAATTTTGAAAAGTGTAATATCATAAAAAGGTATGCATAAAATCGTCGGGTTTTGTTTATTTTATATAAAATTGTGTACACACTTTAGACGAATGGGTACGTACATTGTGTGTGTTTTTAGATATATAGACATTTTTTGTAAATTGTTTTTCAGTTACTTGTTTCTGTTTTTTTAATTTAGTATTTTTTGTTGTTGGAAATTTATTTTTCGTCAAAGTTTTATATATTTTTTTCTTGCTCGCAGAGAAAGTAATTGTGATTACCCCATTGGTTTTCATTAGATTTGAGACCCGCCCCCATATCATATTTGAATATATTTAGAATTATGTCTGTACCATATGTATTAATTATTTGTTTGGGTTATTTGGTAAAAAAATACATACATACACAGATTAGTTTCGAAATGTATGTTAATTATTTAAATAGCCATAAATTTACATCCAATATAAATACCATAACGATCTATATATATTATAAAACACGTCTGTCTGTATGTCTTTCTGTTAGTGCGCCCATCACTAGAAAACCACTTATCCGATTTACGTGTTTTTGTTAAATTCATAGATATGTTCTTTGCTCAGTTTTTTAGTATATATTTTGTTACATTAGGTAACATAAGGAATAAGCAGTAACGATGATAGTACATCAAGTCGAAAAAAAGTTTGCCTTCATCGCGTTCTTTTACAATATACTGCCTAAACCGTTAAATTATATTGAACAATATAATGTAGTAAAAAATTGTGTAGAATAAAAATATCTAAAATAAACTCCGCGCTACTATGTATCTAACTTTTATATTTAAGCGAGCGAAGCCGTGGGCACAGATAGTATTAATTAACGAAAATAGGTGAATTAATTTTATATGTCTTTTGTAACTTGTTAGTTTTTCAATAATGTGTTCCATTAAAAAAATGTGAGTAGAATCAATAAAAATCAAGTTTATAAATAAATAATGGTTTCACGTTTGTTGACACTAAATACATTCTATAAATTGTAACACAAATAAAAGATATTATCTGTTTGATTTAAGAACAACTATCAATAAAAAATTGTATTGAATTATTCAATGAACGGGAATTCTAGTATTGGTCTTACTAACCTTTTATTAATAAAACAATACTAGCTTTACCATAATCCTGGCTTTGTGTAATCCAAATCTCATTTTTAATGGATTCTCTTCTTTAATAAAGTAAAAAGGAATGCTTTTTATTTATTTATATTGTACGCTGATTGAATCATTCTTCCTAAAATATTCAGATTATGAAATGCAAATGTTAAACTTACTGGCAACATCTCAAGAAGAGAGTACTTACACAAAATATATCTACTATATGATATTATTAGATGTATTAATAATTTATAAAAGATTCCAGTTGTATCCACTACTCACTTAAAGTATACCAATTACTTTGACACATAACATCGACAGGCTTAAGCCGATCGAAACGAAATTAGGATAAGTAAGTTAATTTCTTTGTGGATCAAATGTATGCCAGTTGAAGACACACGATGGGTTAGAAAGTTGCTGATGGCCGATAATATCAGGTATACCAACAATCAAAATAATCGTATTAGTTGTATAACACAGAAAGTACTAATTGTAAATTTAAAAGACATTCCTTAGAATTTACGAAAAACAGTTTTAATTAAAATTCTTTTAAAACTTCAAAGAATGGCAAGAATGACATAAAAAAGGATGTTAATAAAAATATTTTATAAATTCCTTGAATTTTTTACTGATATTTTTCAAAAATATAAATTACATTAAAATGAAATCTAGCTTCGCGGATAAAATCATGTTAATAAAAAAAATAAAATAATATGTATCTCTGCAGTACTCTAATCCAACTTCCGACAAAACCTCTTCTGATTTTCAGAAAGAAAAATAATATTACCAACCCAGCAAAACTACAAAAGAATCATCAACTATAGAAATAGAGGAGCCACCTATGAATAGAGATTTTATTCAGCAACTTTACACAGCTTTGTTGCGATGAAACAGTTTACGTCAAAAGAAAATTTTCTATGAACAATAATTGTGTCACATAAAGAAATGTATTCAATTCGTGGCAACCGAAATATACAATTGTCTGACCTCATACTTCTTTTAGAACTCGTTTTAGCTTACATTCAGAATTTAGACCATTGAAAATTAAAAATTTAATCGTTATTACTTACAACTGTCGTGACTCTTACATATTTCGTTATTTTTTTGGGCGTCACATCGAGGCTCATAACATTATAAATATTTAATATTTTTCAATAAAAATTGATGTTTAATAAGTTGAATATATAATTAACAAAATGTCGTTTACTCGATCCTAAAATAATTAGTTATACCTGTGAAAAAAATTCTCAAACATTTTTTGACCTGTCACAGTGGCTTTCTTCCTTAAAAAAAGAATCCAAGATATTAAAAAAAAAAAGTTAGAAATGAACATATTAGGAAATACCTATTTTACCAAATAAAAATGCATATGTCGTGAAAAACCTGTCAGTCTACATTCGAGTTACACTAGATTAAGCGAGATAAAATTTGTAACATTCATAGTCCTGTGATTGCCAGATTAAACATGTTACAATTTGTAATATCCGCCCAACAGAGATCCTTTATCCCCAATGTGTACAAAAAAAACCGTATTGTTCGTATCCGTTCGATAAAAAAGTTATTTTAAGGAAGAAATCGGTGGAATTTTGTATTCACGGCACGGGTTTTAAATACTACAGAGTGTTTAAACATTTTCTTTAGCGGAGTTGAAGTTTTGTTTTAATGCTTTGTCATGTTACCATTTGTATTGAGTAGTACGATACTTTTTATGTCAATTTCAAACTATGTATATTTAGAACTTTATACAGTAATGTGTATGTTCTTTGCACTTTATTATTCCATTTCCTTTCACGAGAGATTTTTTTGTTAACGTATATAATTAATTACACTGTAATTGAAATGTACAAAAAAATTACAGCACACAATAAAATAATACTATATAAGAAAAAATTGTGAATATCCATAATAATGCTGAATTCACAAGAAAATTATATCAGTACACATTTTTTTTTAAATATTTCAAAAAATATATTGTAAAATGTGGAACCAATTTGGAGGAATTATTAAAAATAAATAGTTGTATTTATTTTAATGTAATCAGTGTACAGGCTGTAATTTTTGAGTAAACTTTTTAAATTTTTTGTCGATCAAAATATTGCTAAATTGCAACCGAGAAAACTATTATATTATTAATTTTTTTATATATAATATATATAACACATAGAGGAGAAGTGGCATGAAAGAACCGAGTTTTCAACTACAATAACGTATAAAAAAATTGCATGTCACATTTCCCCTTTTATTATTATTAAGGATTTAACTCTTTGAAATTTTCAGCATTAGTATACATGACTTAACAAAAAATAAAATAAAGAAACGCGTGTAATTAAAAGAACTTCGTCCTTGATACCTAGTTACTAACTTATAATAACCAATTACATATTTATACAAAGAAAAATTGTGCCAGCCACATCAAATGTATTATTAGCATGATTTTGTTAGAGTAAAAGAACTGAAGCCTTTTACACGCCTATAAAATTTATTGAGAATTATGTATCTCCCCCTACCACCAAGTAATTAATTCGGTTTCGGAGAACACTCAAAGTTTATAATCAGTTTCCAGCAACGATTTCAGAGGAGAGAAAATTCTATAAGCAGCTTTTGTACCGCCTGCGTGAAAAACTTGTATATTGAACAGTGCCGTAGAACAACCACAATACGATGAATGCTAACTTGAGTAAGAATAGGCATAAAAATATTATATTATTGTTTTATTATCACTTCAGTAATATCACTTATTACGGTAGAATCGAAAGTGCAATCTCGGAAATATTAGTATTTTCAACAACACTCAATGCCGGGTTTCCAACATTTGTTTATTTTGCTTCCTCGCAATATCAAAGATACGAGAAGCTTTGTGACCGTTTTAAAATAACCCAAAAAAATTATTCTCCGATTTCAAAATTTCAAATTGATCTTTCCGTTTCAGATATGTCTGTCTGTCTCTACCCTGAATCCTTGTCACACGCATAACTCATGAACCATTGAACCGATATTAATGGTTGGATCTGGCTTGAGGACAGTCCCATTTCAAAATCATCAAAAATGTGTGTAATGGGAGGGGTGACTTCTCAAAATATTTATTTTTTCAAGATATCTCAAGAACGACACATGCTACGTGAAAATTTTATAGAATATGTTTTGTAGAGCATTCAATTTCATATAATATAGATCTACAACGTTTGTCGTAAAATATTCCCTTACAAAGATTTATCTCAATTTTATTTTAAATATAATTTAATGTCATTTTGACGTTTGCATTTAGATTGAAATTGTCAAAGAATTAAAAATATACGAAAAAATAATCAGGTAAATCTTAAGAAAAATTTCGAACTACTATTTTTCAGTAAAATTGTATAAAAATTAAACGGTTAACCAATTACAGGCAATTTATCTGAACACTTTATCGGTTGTTATTTAAACTGTTCAATAATTAACTAACATAGGTACCTTTGATGAATTTAGCACGAGTAAACACTGTGCATTTACTTGGCAGATAATTTTTATTTTTAAAGAATAAATTTAGAGATGATAGTTAAAAAAATTAATACCAAAAATACGATATAACCGACTTCGATATTTAAAAATGTACATCGGTACTGAAAGTCCTACGTTAATTTACAGCTAAAAATATGAAGTGAATAAAGAACCCATATTCATTTTTATGAACCGAATATTAATTTTCTTTATAGTATCTTTTTAATTATTATTTGTTAATTACTAAAGTACCTACCATAAATTATTATTTTTATTATTATATACGAGTAGGTATATGAATTTAAACATAAAACGAAAGAAACCCTAATCCTGCTAATCCTCTCTTTCTCCCCAACTGTCAGACTTACATATATATTAATTATTAATTGAGTTGTTAGAAGACAGACTGACAGTACGTTTAAAATACATTCTTTAAGAAGTCATTTATTATAAAAAAAACATATGTGTAAAAAACGTAATCAGAAACCAACAGGTATCATGGACAACCCTCTTAAAAAAATTATTTATAA
Source organism: Sialis fuliginosa (assembly GCA_961205875.1). Taxonomy (NCBI): domain Eukaryota; kingdom Metazoa; phylum Arthropoda; class Insecta; order Megaloptera; family Sialidae; genus Sialis; species Sialis fuliginosa. The sequence goes on along the minus strand of OY540818.1, from coordinate 11,096,524 downwards.
AAATATTTCAATTGCTATTTATGTTTATTTGTGCACCTGAATTTATCTACGTGAAAAAAAATCACCGTTATATGTTATAGTAATTATTTAACAGAGATACGTTATGAGCATAGGGGAGACCAATGTTGCCTGATTAATGCGATCCCTAGTCAATTAACTCGTTAAAAAATGGCCACAATTTTTTTATGTTTCATATTGGAAGGCCGTTTACTTAAAAAAACATTGACATCGACTGACAAAGTCGTGGAAAACATTTAATATTTTTTTGAGTTTATCTAATGTAATTTTAAATAATTAATAATAATAATTTAATAATAGTTAAACTTTATCTAGATATAATCTATATATTAATACGTGAGGTGAATGAAACTTATATCGTTCGAAAGGTACTGTGCCACAGATGTACACAAAAAAAATCATGAGTGTATGTTACCGTTAAGGCAGGTAAAATAAAGTTAATATACACACATGATATCCCCTCCCGCTTTTTGTGTATTTCCCCTCACATCGTTTAACAACATAGCAATACTTCTAGCACCACCAAGCAGCAAAAATAAATAGTTGTGGGGTTCTGCCAAACCTAGAGAATGCGTATAGATTTCAATTTGAGTTCAATTGTAGTGTTTTTATTTGTAAATTTTTGTTGTAAATGCAGGTAAGTTAGGTTAGGTGCTGTGCCATAGATATGCACACAAAAAATGTGTGTATGTTGCCGTTAAGGCAGGTAAAATATTGGTCGAATTTCGACCATAGGCGATACTAGTTCGTTTTACTCTGTGGGTCCTCAGACTCTAGCTGTATTTGCAATGTGATCAATCCGACACTGTATAGTTTTGGAGGGGGGTGGGTTGCAGCTACGCTACTGGTATCAAACTAGAAATGTTTTTGAGATCCAAGCTTCAAGTGCGATTTTAAAAAACTTTCGAGTGACTGATACTGTCGGGCACAATAAGTAGGGTGTATCTTGGAAAGTATCTCCGAGAACCTTAAAAATTATAGCATGTGTGTGCACAAGACGTGATCCTGAAAAATTTGTAAAGCGTCTCAACAGCTTTATTAAAAAATATATACATTCCAAGAACTTTTATTTCGAAATAAAATTGTAGCACTCAGTGCTGCTTTTACTGGTGTGTTTATTTTTCTTCTCAGGTACTCACCTATATCTAAAATTACCACCTCATAGCATAAATAACCCAACTTTTTCGTTTATTTAAAATAATTTTATTCTTATTATTCAAAAAATATTTCTACAACAATTCTCAACATTATTAATATGCCTACTTAAGTTTGTATCAAAAGTAATAATTTATTTAACAGTTTATTTCGAAGAAAACTAATATTGTAGAATAAATCAATAAAAATCGAAAAGCTATAGCCGAGTGAAGTATGGGAACTGTGCGAGATGATTTAAAAGTATTAAGACACTTGCACTCCTTATGATGTTTTTATATGAAGTTTATTTCGAAGAAAACTAATATTGTAGAATAAATCAATAAAAATCGAAAAGCTATAGCCGAGTAAAGTATGGGAACTGTGCGAGATGATTTAAAAGTATTAAGACACTTGCACTCCTTATGACGTGTTTAGACCAAAGAAAACAAAACAGCAACACGGTGTTTGAAAACACATCGTATTTAAAAATGCATAGGGTTTATTGCACTTTCGTCAAAAAGACACGATGTTCCTGTTTTGTTTTTTCGGTCTAAACACGGTATTAGAGTCCGCCCGCGCCACGCTCGCGCCGTGCCGATACGACCGCATGCAAATTTATAAATGTATGTTTGGGATTTTGATATGTTGTTGTTTTTATGAAAAAATAGTGACTGGCCTCCGAGTACAACAAGGTGTTTTTTTATTACTTAAATTTTATTAATTCTTTTCTGGTTTCCTTATATTACCTTTATAAAATACTAAAAGCGCCATAAAATTTGATTGACGGATTATCAAAAAAAAATGTAGAAGCTAATATTTGGTTGAAAGGTACCTACATAAAATGTGACTTACAAAAAAAATCAGCCAAATCTATTCAAAGGCATGTTTACTCGGCAGTAACCTTTATGTTTTATATTTTTCCATTGAATTAATAATTTACGTATGATAATATACAATGCGGATTATGAATAATAAATGCGTATATTTCTATAAATCCAAGCAAAACAGCGCCAGCTAGAACTGTTACTAATGTCATTTTAAATTATTAACTAACATTAGAAATGTTCAGCTAGTTTTGCATGTTCTTAAGATTTATGTAAAACAAATAACTTTTCACTTGATATGAAAACAGTACTTTATTAAATAATGTATTTAGTTCATAATTTTGTTTAGTTTTAAACACGAATCCAAAAACAATAAGGAAATAAATATAAATTTTCTAGTAAAAACACAAATCACGCAAAAACCCCGAATATATCTCAATAATTCCAAGTATCATCGTTGAGAATATCCCATAAACGTATATTTAATAATAAATTATGACCATATAATATAAAACGAATTCAAATTTTATGGAGCTGAAATATATACATAGATATTTTTATATTACTATAGCGGAAATAATAATGCTTTGAAATACTAAATTCTTCCAGTAAATGTTGAGAAACAATTAAACTTTTCGTGTATCTGCAGACAATAAAAACATGGATATTAATAGCAAAGATAAATTTCAGAAAATAATTGGACCTCAGCATGCGAGATATCATCAGGTTTAATTGCCCCCATTAAAAGAGCTTCCTACGATCAAGCATTATTCATTCCTTTCAATATTATATCCTATTCAATAAAACTTTGTTTTTGTACTTTTTGATATTATTAAAAACAAAGCGATGAAAAAAATGCGCACGTTTTTTCGTGCGTATAGTAATTTTCTTTAATGAGGCGTTTAATTTTTTATGCTGATGATGATAATATAATTCTCTATTAGCTGATTGAAGGGGATTATATTGAGAAAAAAAAATCAAAATTTATGCGATATGGTATAACGTAAAAATCCCATATTATTAGTAAAGTATGGTATCATAAATATTCATGTTATATAGCATATTTTAAAATTAATTAACCATCGAAATATACGTTTATAATATTTTGAAAAATAATAAAAGTTAATAATTTAAATTTTGTTAATATCAAGAAGCCTAGATATTACAGCAAATATATCTTTCCTGGGTGCCACGGGACTTTCTTATACGTAATACTAAAATTAAACAGTATAATTATATCTAATTTTTATATAAAACCAATATACATATGTGGCTAACTGATAAAAAAATAATAATAAAACATTAATTATTATAGAAAGTAACATTTTCTATAGATTTATTTTATAATAACCATTTCTTTCTATTATGAATTGTTTCAAATAAAACTGTTTTAAATTCTTCTTCTATGCGTTTTTTGTCAGCTGGATCATCTTTTTCTGACAGCCCTTCGTATGATCAGGCATTCATGCCTGTGTCTATGTATTTTGTTTGTGTGTGCGACTGGAATATGCAAATGGGCTGATCATAGCAGGTTTTAACACACAGGGAGGCTATATCTGTTTTAAATTAAAATTTTAATTTAAAAAAATTTTTTTGTTTATTGGTAAAAGACCGACAGACTGACATACACACATTACGGTGAACATAATCAGAATGAATTCAAGAATGGTCAAAATAGATATTTCTTAACTGAAATTTTTTTGAAATGTATTTTCTTTTTATTTTATAAAAAAAAAGTTAGATACAGACCTGGTTTTCATAATTCATCGAAAAACAACTTTACGCATCTTATTGTTTTTTCTCTAAATTCCTGCACACAATATTTATTTTAAAATACATATCTCTTCCCGTTGCTCCTACACAAAAATTTTACAAATTTACTTAATCCAGCTTATTTCGTTAGAATGCCATTCGAGAAAATTCAATGATTCCACTACATAATATATACATTTTTATCTCTACAAAGATATCGAGATTTGAAAATAATGCGGCCTTTGCAAAACATGAGTCGAACTGAATAAAAAAAAGCGATTTAATAACGTCGATGTAATCCTTAAAAAATAAAACCAAAAAGTTATGTGAAATGAACAATATAAAGATATTACAATTCTGTTTATATATACATTGTGGGTACGTAAGAATTGAAATTGACCTTTATTCTATAAGAAAAATACTCGAAAATTGTATTGTTCCTAATGGTTTGTAATATTTTTGTCAATACAAATGAACCCGTTAGAGTTCTTCATTGAATTTTTAATTTAATTTAAAAAGGAAATAATTGAAACTCGGAATTCTTTTGTATCCTTAAAAATATTTTTTACGTAATATTATTTTTTAGCATCAAGAAATGAATGTAATAAATAGGCGATCCAAAAATATTATTGGTAGATGTATAACATATAGAATAATTAAATTGTTTTTAGAAAATACCAAACATATTGATTACGTCATATCTATGATTTAGGAATTCAAATTATAAATATTTGCCGTGGTTTCCATGAAACATGCTTATACATTATATTGTGTACCTATTTCTACAGCTTAAGGTTAGGGCCGATCAGACCCAATCTGCAGGGACCCTGCAGATTGGATGTTTAATTGGATGGTGTATAGAGGCCTTTATATAAAACAATCATTCTGGCTAATTTATAAGAAATTAAAAAAATACATATATTATAGAAAATAACGTTTATTATAACTTTTTTTATGACCTCATTTAAAAATATTTTTAAGAAATTGATTTTTTCTTTAAAATAAAATATAAATTATAGAAAATCATATTCCAAATAACGTTTATTTAAATAAATAATTAAAATAAAAAAAAAATGTGTAACAGCTTACTTTTCGAAATAATATTTTGTAAGGATTTTATTGAGCATCCTGTATAAAGCAAACAATTATGTAAAAATTAAGTTTCACAAAACGTGTAGATTCGTCCTAATTTTTGAACTAGGTCATGTTATATAATCAATCTTAAGAGAAATGTAATAATTTATAAATTACTTTTATTTTTGAATTGTTATTTCTAAAATAAATTAAATTCCGTTCTTTGAAATTTCATAAGTAACATTTCAAAATCTTATGATATTATACATATATTTTCCTTAATTATACTTACACTTCTGTTAATATGATATTTTATAAATCGGATTTGACATTGCTTTAACTATGTTCAAATACAAAAGCAAAACAAAAAAGTATTTTAATAATAACTTTTTTACTTTTCCATTTTCTTTATACGAACTTACTCGTTATTTCTCCGTTATTTTATTTTTATCTTGAATAAAACAGATAATACTTTTGTATCTACAGTTATTAATTTTATATTAAAATAGAAACTCACCGCAGTATATACTAGGTATATAATTTGTAATTTTATCAAATATAAATTGTTGGTTCATCCCATTGAAATATAATTGATTTTATTTAAAAAAAAAATTTGTTGTTAATTTCCATAATATAGACCTGTACTAATTCAATTATCACAAACATAAGGTACTCTTTATCTATACTTTTTAAAAATAAATTCTAATATATAATTATTATAAAAAAAAACATAAATCAGATTGAATAAACGAAAAATCACGCTTAAATCTGTTGATCCATTTTTTGAAATATCGTCGAACAAAAAAATTATCACATACACACATACTTACACAAAACATCACTATAATGAAAATTTCCACCTACCCTCCGGAAAAAAGACACCATTAAAAATAATCAGTAGGATGGTAAAAACTCGAAAATAGTTTTTGGGTTCAAAATTACATTGTACATACAAAGCCAGATTTATGCATTAATATTCTGGCCTCTAGCGAATTTAACTACATAGTTATTTATGTAATGATTACTCTTCCGTTCAGAGATTTTTGTAAAATATTATCTTACATAGTTTGCAATATATTATACAAAATAACAAACATACATGTTCATTGTTCATTCAAAAATATATTAAATATAGTGTATAGTAAAATATAAATAAAAAAGATTTTGCATTGTATAAATAATTCCATTTAACCAGTTTCTAAGTTAATTACAATAGTCTTTGTTACGTTATATTATTATATGAAAAATATGAAAGGTGCAGCTTGCATTATATGCTAATAACTGAAAATATATTAGAGCTTGAACAAAACTCTAATAAGAAGTTGTAATAACAAGTAATGTTGAACATGATAATGGGAAAAGGTTGTATTGAAAATATCAAAGAGAATACTACACGAAATAAGGTAAAAGTTTTTAAAAGTAGTTTGTATGTAGTTTTATTTTGATTTGAATACATTAATTATATGTTTGTAATTACTTTTAGATATATAAGTACAGCTTTAATATTTTATAACCCTATTAAATGTATTCCAAAATGTAAATTTCGAAACAGAGTACATGTTCAGGATAAAATTAATGTATTTTCGACTACAGGCATTTGTGGTGGCAAGATTTAAGGCTTTCGTGGTTATATAAATAGTAGTAGTAATATTCAAATATCATTAGCAAACGATATAAAAAAAATAGTAAAATATTTTATTTTTTATATATTATAATACAATTATTATATTTATATAGATGGTTATAGCGTACCTTACTGATTTTTATATTTAATAGCGATTTACTCAATTTTGATTTTTTTTCAGGATAATATGTGGTTTTTTATTTCTTCAAAAGTTAATACTTAAAAATTGACTAATGCCCAAACTTCATACAACGTAGAGATGCGGAGATCTTTAAAAAGAATTGAACATATATCAGCTGTTCAAAATAAACCGTTATAAATTAAAAAAAATATTTCGAAAAATAAGCTGTTTACAGAAAAACTTTTCAGACAAAAGTTACCCAATTTGAAGAAGGCAATGTAATAATATTTTTTATTTACGAATGTGTTTATGGGTTTTTTTAATGGTAAGTTCTTATTTTTAATGAGAACCTATATTTTTGTTTTAAGTTTTTATTTTACGTGAAAAATAAAACATTTTTTAATCCAATGCAATTTTCAAAAAGTTTTTTAACAAATGAATGTATCGAGAAAGCGAGTTGCGTATTTTAATTAATTTAAAACAAGTACAACAGAAAGAATTTTGTTTTAAATAAAAAAAGTTTTAAAAAATTGTCTATTGTAATAATATGTTTTACTAAAATTCGGGGAAAAAGTTTATTTAAAATTTAAGAAAAAAAATTTCCTCAAAATATTGTTTAAAACACAGAATATTGTAAAAAAAATAGATAGATTAAGATTTTTATTCAAATATTAAAAGTAGATGTATATGTAGATAATCAAATATCAAACAAAATGTTGACAAAAGAACCACGACTAAACAAATATCTGTTCAATAAAACTGCCCTAAATGAATAATACAATTAACACATACACTGCCACACACATACAGTACGGATTAAATAGATCATAAAACACTATATTCTGCCATACAAGTCCATCCACACAATACAATAATACTATATTAATAATACAGAATCCTTAAACCTTTATATGGTATCAAGAATCAAGAATTATGGTATTTCCTTTACAACTGCACAACTCCCGCCCTTCTTATTACAGAGTAACGCAGCAAACATATTAAATTAAGTGGTGGTTCAATAACGGACTATAAATATGTATGTATATATACGATATTTATAATTTATGTTTGCAGTTCCCGGGCTGGGAGGCAATTGGCTTTGCTTCGTTTTTGTTATCTTTAATCTACGTTCTTGTTTATTACATATTAAATGTCAATGGCTGTGAAGAATGTAGTTAGCAAAAGGTTAATAATGAAATAAGATAACCAAGTTGTATTTGCAAGATTTGTTTTACTTATAAATTTGTAGCTATATATTTGTTAACTGCTTTAATAAATATACCCGCGGCTTCGACTGCGTTTTATCAACATCTTAAGGGTAGGTGAGGTAGATTGGTTGTTTTCAAATGAAATCATCTAGAGTCTAAATTTAAGTTTAAAATAACGAAAACAAAGGGTAAATTGCAAAAAATAAACACGTTATTCCATTAATTAATAGACAGGCTTTTCATTTATATTGATATTAATCTATTATTAATTTATTAATTAGGAAATTTTATGAACAAACAAACACGCAGCGATTATTTTATGCGCTAGCGTAAATTTAAGCGAGCTGATTTTAGTTAAGTACAAATAAAAACATTTAATCAATTTTAGTGAGTGAAAAAAGTCAGAATGTCAGCTAAAACACGCGCAAAAACAAGCATGAAATATTAAAGATCGTCTCAACAACTATCGGAAAATATACCATTACCAAAAGCTGAGGGGGTCAGGAGATACAGGAGGTACCCACTGTCACGACGCGACTTTAGATTTGGAACGTATTCACGTCAATCCTTCGACTGTGTATCCCGACACAGTTACACCCATTTTTTATTTAATTTTTTTAGTCTATTGGATGTCGTGGAAAACAAACAGTCTAAAAAATGTATATTTATAACAAAATTATTAAATAAATATAAATATTAAAACTATTATGATAATTGTAACAATTTCTAAAATATCCATAACAGGAAGTGTGATGTTATCGATTTTTTCACTATTTATGTGAATATAACACCAATGATATTACAAAAATAACTTCAAACAGAATACCAAAATAGTATTTATTAAAACTAATATGTATTCAAATTAATAATATGCATAACAAATTTGTATCTCCGCAATATATAATATTATGTACATATTGTAGATTATTCTGATCAACATATTAAAATTGTTTGAGCGTATACACAACCCATCATTTTAAAATAATAACCCTCATGTACAGGGACGTGACATGTTCAACGTCAATAATTCATGACAATGTTCTTTTAAAAATAAAAATACAGGAAAGAAAATACTAAATTGTGTTTTCTTCACGAATATACATAATATGCGTGGTACCGTGTTTTTAAAGAACATGTTCGTTATATTTTTTGTTAATGTAATTTTTTACAATTTTATTTTCTTTGAAGACATTATTATGCAGACCTTAAAGAAATAACAAGATACTTGCATAAATATCGATATTTTTTAGTATTTGTTTATGGAGTAATTTCCAAATACATATATTAATTAAATAAATTGGTTTCTGAAACAATTTATAAAAATGTAAAATATATTTTTCTTGTAAGTAAATTATTATCTCCCTGCGACTTTCTTCTCGTGTATTTCAAAATCAGTAAAGGCCATCGCAAATAGCTGTTCTAAGGACATCGGTAGCAAATCTGTACCATGATGATTTATTTATTTATTTGATTATTTTTTTCGTTTTCATACATTTTTTATTAGAAATTCCAGTAGTTATCGTAAATTAGGATCTTTTCTTCTCAAACGAATATGGATTCTAAATATAAAATTCACCTATCTTCGTTTCATCATTTTTGAGTTCCAAGTGTTTGCAGACTGACTGACCGACAAACAGACACACAAACATCATAATGAAAATAGTCAAAAAGGATTCAGAGAAGGTAAAATTAAATTGGTATTTCTATCAAAATTCATTGACCTGTAATTCATGATAAAAATTGACTTTTTTAAAATTCAATACACTAATAATTCAATGAAAATATACAAACAAATAAACAAATGGTATTTGTGTTGCATGCAAATATTGTTTCACAAAAATATATCTATTTTTTTAATATATTAAAATACCTATGTTTGTAGGTGCTTTATTTTTAAAGCGAAATGAAAAATACTGTAACACAAAACCAGTAAATCATTTTGACGTTAATTGTTTATTTGGTATTAAAAAATGGAATAATTACAAAAATCAAAAGCAAAAAGTTATTAATTTTCTGTTTTTATGAAAAATATACAAAACATTTTATTTGAGCACAATTACTATATTATACAATGTATGTATAGTATATATAGATATATAAATAAAACAAGTTTGTTTTTATTTATATTTAACGTCACTACTATTATATTATAGATATATAAATATATAATTTAAAAAGATAGGAACAAATATTAAATTGCAGTATAATATTGATCTAAAAATCAGAACATAATTATTATTCTTTACAGTATATACAGTAGTGATTCTTAATCTTTTAGAAGTCGCGGAATACTTCCAAGCATAAAACAAAGTTGCGGAATATCAAAATCAATAACGTTAACACAAGTGTTAAAAATAAGACGAAAAAATATTAAAAATTCAAAGTTACATCGGAATAAGGAAACTTTTTGTTCCTTAAGACTATCTTTTTGAACTGAAAGCTAACTAATTTCATTCACATTAAAAATTTGAGACACCAAAATCAAAGGGAATTCATCTCATTATATTGGGTACCCAAACTGTCATGGAAACAATTTAATATTTTTTTACTATCCAATGTATTGTTTAGTTTTCCGTACTGAAATCGGAAAAAGAATCAACCTTAGACAAGGAAAGATAAAGCGCAAATAACATATTACCTAACGTTGTTACCATATCGCTCCACGAGTCATTGGCGTATCAATCAGGTTTTAAAATAAACAACAATTAATTTATAATACATGTTTTATATTCTCTTTAAAAGTATTTCAGTGATAATTGATTAACAAAGAAACGTCTATTTGGAACTATGATACATACTAAATTCGATTGTTTAAAGCATATTTGCATATTATAAATTTTCAACTGACGCCTCTGGGATAATATGCATGGAAATGACGAAATTGACATTTAAGAAAAGATGGCAGCCGTAAAATTTTGGTAACAAATTCATAAATACGGACTAGCATTGGTTATATAACAGTAAAAAATATTCAATAAACTAACTTTTGCTGATATTGTACTTTATTAATTTATATTACCTATACATAGCATTCAATTATTTACATACCTATAACGTAATAAAGAATGCAAAGAAGTGACGATGGCGTCAAAGAGAAATAAACTATCTCGCTAGTCAATAAAGAAAAGCGTTCACCCATTTTAAATTTCATTTCTCAGAGAAGGCATTCCTGTAGAGAATAGCGACTGCATAGACAGACATCAATGCACTTCAGAATCAAAGTGCGGCGAAGGCTTTGAAAAATTCTAAACATACATAAGTATTCAATGAGAAAATCGCATGTTAGTGACTTATTCAGTTAGGCCTACTTTGAACTTTGTGAAATCTAATTTGAAAGAGACCAGGACATAATAGTATTACCGTAATAAGATAAACTTGCTCAGAAACTAAATTGGTAATGTTTTAGTAATAAAAACGAAACTGTTATCCAGTGGTACCTACCACCGATTAACATTTTGTAGATCTTTGTAAAGTTATTAGGGAAGTGGTTGTCAATATCCAAAAAATTAATTTATTTTATTTTTGTATTGATTTTGATAGAATATCGAATAATCGTAAAAGTGACATATGAAACAATTTGAAGTTCAATTAATCAGTTTGTGTGTCTGTCTGTCTGATTGACTATATTTTAATAGAAGAATATTTTGCCTGAAATTCACCTAGACTTTGATGAGTTAGTCACTAGGTTTTCTCTCTTTCTATATAGAGATAATGTTTCGAGAAATTTTGTATTTATCATTTTTTGTTACTTAATTAATTTACATATCTACGTGAAATATTCTATATAAAAATTTGATCGAGTTGATTTTTTTTATTACTGTATTTATAAAATAATATTTATATTTATACGTCAATTTTCGCCATTATAATCAAAATTACGTGTATTCACAAATTACATCTATAAATAAAAAATGTATTTAAGTTCTCACACGATAATATTAATTATAATAATGAGATTTTTTAAATAATGTGCTCTAATTATACCCCATTTATAATATATATTTTGCGATTATCGATTAAATAATATATATTAATCATTTTATTGCGTTTTAAAAATGAATTAATAAACGAGGTCAGGATATTTATAATATATAAATCTTCGATTATGTTCGATACGACTGATTTTGATATAAATTACTTTAGAAAATAGTATCATGTTAAGAAAATTATTATCATAATAATGCAATTATTAAAATACTTTTTAATAATAAATTAAATAACAATAAATACTTTCCATTTTAATGAAGGAGCGTACGTCAAAGCATAAGTAAATACGATAAGGAAATCTGATTACCTATTTATCTATGTATACTTATTTCATGGTTTTAGTTGCTATAAATCGGTCTACAAAACATTTTTTTTTAAATTTTACATAGAAAATGATAAATTAATGTAATATTCGTAGATTACAATAAGGCCAAAAAGAAATTTATTATTATTATTATTATTATTTTTAATTAAAACATTTATTTCCCTGGACCTGAATGGTTCTTTTAGACAACCATTGTGTGAAGTGAAATTAAAAGAAATCATGGATAACATTACGAGTATAACATATTTATAAAGTATATGTATGTACATAGAACTACCTACTCATAAAGTTATTTTACGTTCTGATATAAGATAAACTAACATTTTCAACATGCTACAAAAAGTAACGTATTAATCATTTTGTATAAACGCAATACTACTATAAATTTTCAAGTATTATTTACAGAATTTACTGTAAAAATAAGTTTGTTAATTTGTTTTATAATATATTGCTGAATGCTGTTTGTGTTGTAAATATGTCATATATTAAAGTAGTTGTCATATTACGGTAAGTATGTGAGGTTTAAAATATTAACCAATTTGGAGGGTGACTAGATTATGTTGACAAGAGGTAAAAATTTATAGCCTTTTTGATTTATTAGTTATAATGTGATGTATGGGGTTCGGATGTATCGATTAAAATGGTTCATGAAATATTTTACAATAGAGATGTAATATTGATTATTTAAAGTAGGTATTTTTATTTTTTTAATTTATTATTTTGATTACCGAATTTTAAGTAAACTCAATTATTGTCTTTATAGGAACTGTTGAAATGTTTCAAGGTAATCCTAAGTCTCTGAATTGAAAAAAATACAAAATTTATGGTGATGTACACATTCGATTTTCATTTTCTCTACAAAGATGTATTTATTTTCTGGCATATGTGAATTGTTTTGAATCTCAGAGGGGGAGGGAGTAAATAACAGTATTTTTTAAACTTTGCAACATATCTCTCAGACCATTTAAATAGACACTAGAACTACTCACACATACACTTCAAATCGTCTGAGCCTTTGTTAATAAATTCAGGAGGGATAAAGAGGAAGGTATTGTTTGTCTCGAGTTCCTACGAAAAGGCAGAAAATAAGGGTCCTCTGTAACTGCGTACGTGCCTCACAGGCACAAACAACGGGTTTAAGAAGATTTACTGTATACTGTATAGTATGCATAATAATAGATAAAATTAAAGACAAACTAATAGTATAGTTTCTTTGTAAGTTTATTCATTTTTGTCGATACCTTTGATTATTATTAATGCATTATTTAATGAATTATAATTTAAAGTAGTTTTTGATGTAAGTAACTTAATATTTTATAAAGGGAGATATAGTACTGAAATAATTATAGATATAAATGTAATTTTTAACTGTTCTTTTTTCGAAAAGTAAATAAGGTACTGGTACCAGTTATAACTGCTATAAGAGCAAGGTTTGCTGTTGTTGTGATTGACGGGCTTTTTTATAATTCTCATTAACTCATTTTACTAATAAAACAAGTAACTCTTTATTTAATTAATTTAATTACCAAAGTCCACAAATATAGTTTTTTTTTTTAATTATAGCCTTTTATTTTGTTTAAGTTTTTTCTCCAGTAATGGATAAAGTAAAACCAGTAATGAGCACGCAGTGATGGTCACTTGCTAATAATTATAAAATGATAAATACTACGAGACAAAAGTTATAAAAGAAAGAATCGTCAAATTTGAAACAATGTAAAGCAGTTGCTATGATAATATAAATTAATAAATAAATTAGTTTAAATATCCACCATTTTGACATCCATTGGCCGATTGTCATCAAATCACGCTGTAAGACAGTTAAATGTATTGTATCTATAATAGATTAATATTCAGAAATAGTAGTAATCTAATATCAACAAATATTTCAAATTCAATACATTTAATTAAAAAATAGCTATTACTGGGGTCATATCCAAGACTGGTACCAGTACCTTATATACAATACTTTTTCCTTAAAACGTATATTAGTGAATAAATTAGTAGTAAAATGTAAGGTACTAACGTATCTTACGTTACATTATTAATTACGCCAAAATTTTTAGAAAAACTATTATGAAAATAATACGTAAAAGAAAATAAATGTACCACCACCGTAATAAAGATAAAAAATTGTACAAGTAGTTTAAAATATTTTTTAAGTTATAAACATTAAAAATTATTTTCGCGAGTAATAACATTAATTTTATTTATGTCAGTAAAACATATTTTAATAGTTTCACGAAAATATTTTTCACAAACACTTCCCAAAACACTTACGAATTATGAATATCTATGTGACATTAACACGTACAAAAATCTAGTAAACGAACTTTATAATTTATTATAATGGTATTAAGACATGTAATGAAGTAATTCAACATTTTTATCAAGCTCTGTTGATATAATATTAAATATGTAAGGTGTATTACAAAATAATTTTAATTTTTAATAAGCTTATATTTCTCAAGTATTTATAACATAAGGAAGTGAAACTGTCCAGGGACTAAAACATGAATTAATTAAACGGTTGAAATAAGTACAAAGAAGAATATTAAAATAACTTTTGCAATCTAATGGAGTAATATTAAGTATTTTATTTAATAAAAAAACATTAATTTAAATTAATTATTAAGTAAACCTGAATTTCGTCATAAACAATTCTGCTTACTGTTAGTCAAAACAAGGTTAGTTACGTCTCACAACTATCTGTTTTTGATTAATCTGCGTTATTCTGCAAATTGTGTATGTTTTTTAGACATGGCTATATCGATGCAGACCAACTGATAATCAGTTAAAGTATTTCATTTGGTGTTAAGATGAGAAAGCAATTTTATAAATGACGGTTCTTTAGCAATCGATTGAAGAAAGTTATTAGGTGTTAAGAAAGAAAAAAGAAACTTTTTTTCTTCGGATTCCCTTGCAGCAATTATGAGACAATTCGATGCAGATTATTTATTAGTTTTTCTAATTTAACTGCAAGAACGTAAAAATTTAATATCATATAACAAAATATATTAAATAACACTCGTTGACAAAAAAACGACATTTCATAAGTATTCAAAATTCTGTATTTAAAAACTGTTAAAAGCTAAAAATATTTAATGAAATGTGTACAGCATGTAAAGAGGATGAAACTGATTCTAATATTTATAAGAAAAGTAGAATGAGTCATTTATATCTTTAAAATTTATTTATTATGAAGGACCCCGCACAAAAGCAGTTTTAAATTTTAATTGAATTTTTTAACTTGGGGAAATTATATGTGTATATCAAAGGATGTTGATCAAAAGTTATAATGGACGCAACCCACGAAAACCCATAATTTCCGCTCCAGTTGGTACCGAAATATTTTATTTTTATCTAGTATTAAACGATCAACTTTCAAACATAAGACAAATATATGTTATTTTTATAACTTTTCATAACATTGTTTTAATTTTATAAAAAATAAATAAAAATATCACAAAAACATTAACATAAAATATTCCAGTGCTCCCCGGAACGGAAATTATAGGTTTTCGTAAGAGCACCCTATCTATATATGATCTAACATTCCCTCAAGTTACAGAAAATTTCAACCAAAATACAAAATCCATTGCTTTTGTCGGGGAGTTATGTTTTAATATTTAATAATATTACAAATATGAGCCGTGATATTTCTTTTACTCCAAATATGAATTTAGTGTATGAAAACCCATTAAAATATATCTTTTGAACATATTTCAGTATAAAGTAAATAAATAAATAACAGAATAATGACAGCCTTTAACAAACATAATATATTTACTAAGGAAAACAAAAAATAAGCCACTAAATGTTAAAATACAAAAACAACGTAAAACCAATTAATTATTTTAAAAGTCCCACATTATGGAAAGAAAAATGACCCAAATTTCTTTGAGTTTTCTTTGCATTTCCATTCAATAGCACTTTGATTACCGTAAATTTCCAACTTAGAATAAAAACATTACGATTAAGTTTTGGCCATTAACCATTTCGTTTTGATTATTTAGAATTGATTTTATGTCCGATTGAAGTAAATGGTTTTGGTGATAAATGAAAGGTATCCCTTAAGACATTATATCGCATTCTACAATTTGAACGAATCATTTGAACTGGAGCATTTAACCGGACGTATCTAATTTATTGATTGATACACACAGCTTCCGTTTTAAACGGTAACGTTAACGGAGTTTTTAATACAAATGTATATACATATTAAATTTATTATCACATATAAATTTTTCTATTTTATAAGTAAATGCCTACTAAACTAAAACTGTTGGTAAGACGATTCATATAATATCAAATTATTTACTTATGAGCTAAGTGAGTTCGACGACTATTACATTTAATAAATAATATAATAATGAAATATTCATCAAAATCGGTCCAGTAGTTCTTCATATTATCGAACACAAGCAATCAAACTCACAATACTGAGTGACTAGCCCATCAACGTTAAACCTAAGCTTATGGCCCCAGAAACGTTAATAGGTGTCTTCCTTTTATAAGCACCAAGAAGAGAAAAGGGGCATTAAAAGGGTGCATAACTGCTATATTAGAACAATAAATTTCAGGTAAAATATTCGTCTATTAATACGTGTATCTCGATTTTTTAACCCTAATATGTATAAAAAATTGATTCTGATTAACAAAGTACGCACTAGTATTTAGATTTTATAAATTATATTATTGTTCATAAAAATGAAAATAATGTGAACGAAGCCGCGGGCATTAAAAAAAAATTTATAATCGATATATGTCAATATTTTTTAAATCAATTCTACAACGATGTAATATCGTAATGTGTGATAAATACAGTAATACATGAGTCTTTTCCATTTTCAAATAAAAATTATAAATAGCAACTCAATAAATTCTACACATCAGTGCTGAAGACATGGGTGTCCATAGGGAAAGGGGAAAGGGGAGAAAAAAATTGACTGACGGATGAAAATATGACGAACCAACGTTGTATGTCGTCTAAATTATAAAACGATATTAAAAAATTAATAAATGAAATCCAAAAATAAAATAAAATTTGTTTTTATTTTTTGTTTATTTTTACATGTGTAACCCTTATTATCTACCTCAATAAACAATTTCTATTGAATACAGCTGTTTAAAATTCACTACTGTGGCCACCACAAGACTTTTCTATATATCATTATACAGAAACGGTTTGTTATGCCAGATATAATATTCACTACAACATTTTATATAAAATAAAATGTATACCGTTTTAAAAATAATGCTCTTCAAAAATAGTATATAAGAACATTATATATAAAATTTCATGTTTTAGGTTTCAGAGATTTGGCTGTAGAAAATTCACAAACAGGCACACAGACGTCATTGAGATAATGGTCGTACGTGATTCAGGGACTTTCTAAACGTGTAATTCTGTTGAAATTCGATATCGAATTTTTCCATGATTACTATACTTTATCATACAGTAAAAATTTACCTAGATTTGTATAAACTAGTAAAAATAGCAATATTTATTGACGTGAAAATTCACAAAATAAATAAATTCAAAAATATTTTGCGGGCACGTTCTTGTTACAATTTAACAGATCACTAATTTTCTTACTCGAGAACATCTTTTGATACATCCACTTCAACACATATACAAGCTAGAAGCAAAGCGTGGGCGCGTTTATATTTAATCTTTTAATTAAATGATTCGAAATTTCGTTGGCTTTTCCACATTTCTAAATATAATCTTATTGTAATGCAAATTAAAATTAGCATATATCGGTTCTGTTCTCTTATTGGTATTTTGTACATGTATGCAATGTGTACAGGTGTATGGGTATAATATTTGCGTGCTATAGGATATTGCAGGCACATTACTTGTTCAGATCTCGACTGCAGATTACAGATTTCGAACAAGGATATTATTATTATTTAAATATTGGTTTTCGTTGTTATCGTTTTAATTAACTTATATTGCATTTGTTGCTTAAAAGCAATTTGTCACTGCTTTATAAGCATTTTTACTTTCTTATACCATGTATATGAAATATACACATATAGTATAAGTAAGTATAGTGAAGCCGATTTTTTTCGAAATCCGGATCTTGATGGAATTATCCATTTTGACCTTCCTTTAATCCATTCTGACTATTTTTGCCATGATGTCTGTGTGTCTATCTGTAAGCGCTGTAACTCAAATACGACATATCGTAGAAGGGTGAAAATTTTATATTTAAGATTAATTTTTGTCTGGGAAGAAAACGTCCTATTTTTGAAAACGATCTTTCAACCGGATATGGATGTTTACCTACGTCGATTTTTGAATTTTTAGAATTACTCTTATACGTAATACTGAGAGTGAACAGTGTAGGAGTATCTAAATAATTACATAAAAAAATTCTTTCTGGCTAAATCATAAATGTTGGAAAAAAATGTATAGAGAATAAATTATAGATAATAACATACTCAACATTTTTTTCTTATTTCAAAAATATTAATAAGAGTAAACATCCATTTCATTGTTATATAATGTAGAAAATAATATTACTTATATTATTCATTTTATTCTATCTTGTTAGTTTGTCAGAAATATTTTAATAAAATAAGAATCATGTATACTTTTCTCTGTTTTTACGTATAAGAAAGTCTCGTGGTTCTCAAGGCAGATATTTTAGTTTAAAGAAATCTAAATATTTAATCGTGTATATCTAACATTACAAATATAAATATTGTGTACATTGTAGGTCAAAAGTTTGTACACCACGTATCTTAGAAACGTGTTTTAAATAATTAAATTATTATTAAAATAATCTATACATATAAATAAAGTGACTCATTAACTTCCAGCTGAAACCCCTAGAACTAGAAACGTGAAATTTCATGATTATCTTCTTTTATGACGTAAGCATCCACTAAGAAAAGATTTTTCGTAATTCAATGCTTATATTATGAAGATGACGTTCAGGAAAAATACTTATCTATTAAAATTAAAATACATATTTCACGAACACACTTAAAAATATTACATTTTTGTATCTTTCTTTTATGACATAAGTATCCTCTTAGAAAGAATTTTCCAAAAGTTTATCTGCATAACGGCTTATATAAATTTAAAATTAAAATTATTAATTATATAAAGATGAATTTAAAATAGAATATTCTGTTTTTAAATTAAAATATCGCGATATTTAAACTATTACCTTAATAGAAGTAAAAACATGTTTCAGACTAGTATTACAAAAAATATTCATACATTTCATAAAAACGAAAATAACGCAACCAAAGCCGCTAGCGGATCGCTAGTTATTTTATAATACAACTACAAAAAATTTAAATAGAACAAAAATAACTGGAATTTAACAATTTTTTGCATTAAATAATTATATTATACTTTTATATGGCTGTAGGTAAAAAGTAATTTTTTTTCTGCCGTTTTACAGATAATATAATCCAGTTTGATTGTTTTTGGGATTTTCGTCTGGTCCAGTTTGACACAAGAACTACTTATATATATTATATACTAATATCATAAGACAATAGAATTAATTAAGGCTATATAATAATTGATTTTATTGAAGAAAATATACAAATGCATATTTGGAATATTAGGCCAGGCACGTATTAGGAAAAGTGTATCGAAAAAAATGTGTAAAATGAAAAGAATAATACATTATTTGTTGTACAGGCTTAGAGCAGTCAGTCGCGCAAACATTCATAATTTCTTTAAATACACGTAGACGAAGCTTAAGTAAAATACTATTAAAAAAATATTGCAAGAAGTACCCCATATATTTTATAAACCTGGTGATTAAAAATAATAACGTTCAAGATTAAAATAATACATTTATGTTTTTATGTGACGTAAAATGTCTAATCAAATGTCACAAAATAACCGGCACTCTTCAGATTTTCTATATGACAAAACGTGCCGTATTATACATGTCCATGCGCGGCGCTACCTTTTAATAAATCTCTACAATTTACTAAGAGCAGGATATAAATAATTCATTGTATATTTTATAGTCCTCATTCTTTTTGACTGACGTATATAATTATTTCTTGTCAACAATGTCGTATCCCGTGAAGAACAAACGAAATTAAATATAACCCAGCTACTGAAATGTATCTACCTAATTATATATTTTTTATTAACTTCGTGACTTTATTACAGTTATAAATTGATTTTTAGTACTAGGAAAATTGCCTTTTGTACACAATACAATAATAATTAATGTGATCGGATTCTCAATATTTGTAGAGTATATAAAGCTATATTTTAAACATTTTGAAAAGTCTGAGATAACAAAAGTCACGGCGTATACTCTGAAACCTAGAACGAATCTAGACTAGTAGATCTGTATATTATCACGTCAATGATAAAAACAATTAAAAAAATAACGTACAATTATTTTTTAAATTATATTATCTATTGGCATTGATTAAATATATATATATGTAATTAACTCATTCTACCCAACATTTGACTAGGATTACTTGAAGGGAATGGGAATTGCTTTAGAAAGATCAAGGCTGGAAACATTCACAAGATCCGGGAACTACTAGGAATCAATTTTAGTCTGAAATAATTTTTTACCAAATAAAATTCTACCAAAATACCTTTTGGAATTACAATTTGCTTAGATACTATTCTTACTGAATAATGTTTTTTTTTTATAAAATCGTATAAACAATAAAATATATTTAGACTTAATTTAAACGTCATCCGAATTATTTTAAAATAAAATAAAATTGAGTAAATAAAGAAACATTTGTTGACACTTTTAACAACGTATTTTATTTTTGAACTTATTGACAAATGCACATTCCTCAGTGAAAATAAATATCATAATATTTATCCAGTGGTACTTTATTCTTCAATTGTGTTTCATTCATCAAATAAACTTTGAAATGTCAGTATTTATCTACATAAATATCATAAAATATCAAATATCCGCCCACTACGTCAATCCGGCTTATCTGTATCCTGAATTTCGAGGTTTCCTTTTGTATTGCAATTTCTAACTGCTCGGAAATGACTAAACAAAATCAATTGAAACATCTTTCTACAAGTGCAATAGTTCCGGACAATTGATTCATTGATACATAAATTCAAACGGTACAAGTTGAGATTGGAAAAGATTGCACTTTCCTTATTGAATTTCATTACCATATCCACAATCTGAATTAATATTTACCCATTGTGCGGCATTGATTTGTGCATCAGAATCTGATCTTAGCTAAATGCATGCTATTGTGTTGGGGCACAAAAGCAGCACCCTTGAATAAATTACACTTGTACACTTGCAATTCCGATTATATATCTCTAAATTATTCGTTCGATGCTTACTTTATTCGATGACTTCAGTGCTGTGACAACTAGTTGGTCTTTTTTAATATATTTGATTGTCTTCGTAGCTTCGATTACGTATATTTCAAAATCAGTAAATATGATTAATGATTAACATCAAAAACACCATTCATTTTTATTTGTATAAATTTTTATTAGAAAATATCAATTATGAATTTTCGTTAACATTTTTTGAAAATCTTTTTTTTGTATTATCGAAAATTACGGTCCTTCATAAACATTCAGTTAAATTTTGATCGCGACATTCGAATTATTCCGGTCGCTACAGCCATTCTTAGAAAAAGAGATCGACCAGCGCGTTTTTCTCGAAACGTCGTTTTTCAAAATAGTGGAAGATTTTAAACGGAGAGTTTTCAAACTATCCGTCTCAAATTTTGCCACATAATTCTTCACGCTATTCCTTAACGTCGTACGTCAGCTTTTTTTATTTGAAAATTTCACATTTTTTTAACGAAAAACTGTCCAAAAAATAGCACAATTTGACACTCAATTTTGAAATGGCCACCTTATTTTTAAATTTATAATACGTATGTATTTTTTTTTCGGACAATTTTTGTGAGAAGTAGGACTCTCCACTGTCAGGCATCATTTTGCAGTGGTCAAAAAATAATAATAAAAAATAAAAGTAAAACATTAGAACGTCAGAGTGGAATGGTTCCTTAATAATGAACCTTCTGTAAATCAAGTATCTCTAAAATATTCTTTAGGTGCTTACTTTACTGTTGTGTCAACTATTTACTTTTTATACGTTTAATTTTCACGTACTTACGAATATCATATCTGCAGGAAGGTGGATGAAAAAGATGATAATATAACTTTAAATTATATGTACGTACATACATTTTTGTTGTTAAAATAAAAAGGTACGTGCTGTTTTTTCTTAAAATAACATATTTGCCTGCTTTATTATTTTATGAACATAAGTATACAATTTTCACCGACTAAATAAATTTTCTATATTTATTGTTTCAATTATACAATGTATATATACTTTTCTTTGTTTTTCTCCACATTACCTTTTATAATATGCATATTAATTAACTTATTAACAGCCATACTCAATGTTTTACTTGATGTTCATAGTTGCTCTTTTTCTTGTGGAAAATTATCTATTATATATTGATAAAACAAATTTGTATAAACTTCATCTATCAAATTATTGTATTTTTTTTAAATATACAATTTTTCAATAATTTAATATTTACCATAAAAGATTTATCAATAAATGTCTACATTTTTTTTATTTATAATTTCATCTAATTAAGAAATGGTATTATTAAAAACACAAGAAACTTCAAAATTTGTGAATAAATTCCTGAAAAAAATTAAGCTGCGTAAAGCTTGTTATAGCCGCATCTAATACAACAAAAGAAAATTATATTAAGATACTCCCAAACGATATTTGCGTAATGAAAAGGATTTTCATCTAGTTAAAAGACAATGGGTATGCCGGAATTTGAAAGAAATTCAAATTCTATGGTTCGTTTTATGATTGGTGGCTGCTTTAGAAACGCTTATAAAAAGATTTACGCTGAGGATCTTTTTAAATATGGCTCGTTCAGAAGCCGCAATGATTAATTTCACATAGTAAATAACCAACCGTATCGTTACTTATTGCAAGCCTCCCATCATACAAACATTAATATGTATGTATAATCCATTTGATAGTTTTTAGAAACTTTGTCTGACTGTATGTCTGTTTTCGCAATTTCCACGAAAACTAATTAACTGAATTTGATGAGACTTTCACTGAGACTTAATACCCTATACCCAAACCTTTATTATAGAAAATTTTCAATTGGTATATAATGATTTGATTTTTAAAATAAGAACGCGGGCAAAGCTGCGGAGAACTTCTAGTCATAAATAATTTACATTATTTACACCTACTAGATACACATTAAAAATTAAATGTATGATATAAACGAAAGTATAATAGTTTTATAAGTACATATTATAAGAATATAGCAAAGTAGATACCAGTAGGTTACTCATTTTACAATATAGTTATACCGCATAACCATAGGTATAGAGAGAAAACCATTTATTTGTGATTACGTAAGGTAGCCAGTAGTCCTTAGAGAGGGAAGATATAATTGATAATACAATAATAATGTCCATTATATTGAATCTACGGAGGCTGGTAACACTTCAATGGTCTTAATTAATTCTATATGCAATAAATAAATATATATTTGTTGATAAATAATAAATCATGACGAAAATAACGCAGGCCTGCATTTTAATATTTAAAAAAAATGTGAATCTATTGTTGTAACTGAACTGAAGTAATTTTGAAATTTTATTTTATCATAAACGAGGAGTATTTCTTTATGTAACAAACGAATTTCAAAATATCTGTCTTTGTTTGGTACATGGAGAAATGTTTAAATATTATAAAAATCAAATGGGAGGAGCCTACTTAGTTTCTGATAAACGAATTTGAATGAAAACTGGTCGAGCACTTCTGCATGCAAATTTACATTGTATTATATTTCGAAGGAAAAAGTAGATTGCTTTACAAAATTAGTGAATTTTGATTTATACCGTAAATATATGCGACTCATACTCCATATTTAATCTACGACAGACAAACATATATTAAATCTTTCTTAAGATAAATGAATACTTGATTACCGAATGTTTAATTAACTGTACTATCGGGCACAAACATTTGTACGTTTAGTTATGGTCTACTAGACAATGCTACTAGACCATTCGGTGAATTAATGATTTAAATCTTAATCAATAAATAACAGTGGTATAAGTACGCCAATGCTGTATTACAGTGGAGTACAGGTATTTCATGAAAATACTACAAGCGAATACATAAATTAATTGTAAGTATGCATTTGCTATGTCCTCTAAGTGCACATCATATCTATTAATCTACATAGAGCATAATTAATTATCAATACCAAATTAAATTAATATTAAACAGAAATCATAATTACTTATAGATTATTAGGATATGATTTGTTTATATAGGTTCAGAATATAATTTCCTGGATACAAATGAAAATTAATAATGAAATAGTGACGTAAAGAGTATACTTTCCCTGTTCCGAAATGGTTGTTACATTTACAATTTCTATTTGTATCATAATTATAAATATAAAATAATATAAGTAAGTATAATAATGGTCGACTTCCAAATAGCATTTCAAGTACTTTAAGACTATTGAAAATCAAAACATCTTTATTTATATACTTTTTAGAGTTCCGAAGAAACTCTATTCATCTCACTTTGTCAATGATGTTCTCTGGTAAAAGATGTACATATTTTTTGAAGAAAAAAAAATTATTCAGGGGTGGGGAGGGCTAAGGAGCTAAAGCTAGACAAAAAAAATATTTTTTTTTATACCAAGGCATGTAACACGTTAAATTATATAACCAAACCAGTGAAGTTTGACCCTCTTTCTTATTTTTTCTAAATTAAAAATGGCGCCTACAGAGAGCTTTAAAGCAAATCCAGAAAAACAAAACAAAAATGTATACCAAGGCGTGTGGGGTGTCAAAATGTAAATCTCAATCAGTAGAATTTGACCCTTTCCAACTCAAAAATATACCTGTTAGTGGCTGCAAACAGTCTACGTAATACGTACTACAAAACTCTGATGAGTGTATGAACTGTTTGGAGCCACTTACAGGTGCATTTTTGAGTTAGAAAAGAATATAAAAATAGTGTCATATTCTACTAATTGAGATCTACATTTTAAAACCCCACTTGCCTAGATATGAAAATAAAAATAATTTTTTTTATAATGCCCCTCCTATACCAAAGCCTCGACACCAAGTTGTATTTTGTTGTGCATTTCTTGACCGAATTATTTTTTTATTTTCTAAATAATTCTAAAATTTCCAAAAATTATGAATTTCTATTATAAGTCTATGGATCTTGTACGCTCATCATAATTTAATGTTGAAAGTTTTCATCAATGTCATATACGTTAATTAAAATATCAAAACCATTGTTATAGAAAACGTAGTTTTAATATAATGGAACTAATATTTTTTTACGATGTTCTTAAACCCAATCTTTTTAATTATGCTTGATGTACTGAACGATATTACGAAAAAGACTTTCATGCAAAACCATTTTAACACTTATTCTTTTAATATCCTTTTAAAATAAACTAGCGCACTATCCTAAACGAATATTTAATCTTGAATTAGTAAGGAAATATTCCTTTATGTACAACATCCGCAGCCAACAAAGGCTTTCAAATCAGGTAAACTACTTTTCACACGAAACCAAGTTTTAAGAAGTAAAATATTTTAAGTTTATGTTGTGTTTAAGGTAGATTGTATTTTTTCACGTTCCTTTTTTCGGTGTTTGCAGGCTATGATTATGATAATCGTTGTTGTTCTTTGTGCGCCACAAGTTTTCTTTGAAAATTTTATTTTAGAAATAAGTGACTTGGAGAAGTAAAAGAATTTCAGTCTTGTTGAACCCGACTACATCGAATAAATCAAAGTTACTTTAGATCCTTTCTAAAAGAAGCAAATCAGCATTGGATTTGGTTAACAAAACTTTTAGATGAAAATAGTATTATAATTCTCAATCCCTTTGCAAACTTCTCTTATTGTATTTCGATAAGAGCATTACGTATAACAATTTATTTTGTATGCACTTTTGCTACAAGAGCACGTTCTGTTTGATATTTGATGTTCAGCTTTTTCATTTAAATAATCCCACTGAATAAATGTAGTTACTTATATGTTATTAAATGTACCTATCTATTGAATGATTTAAAGCAGCTATGTCCAAGCGAAATTTTTAGATTTTTATTTTCAATTTCTATTTGCCAATTTTTTAATATGTATATGTAATTTAAACACGCAGTTGATTCGTTTAATTTTCATACGTCTGCCAGTTTTGATTCTTTATATTTATAATTTTCTTTTTCGAGAAGAAAGATTCACAGAGATCGGTGATTCCTAATTTCTTATTGCAAATGTAATGAATAATAGTTTCAGACTAAAAAAAATATATTACTTATTTCAGATCCGTATTTGATTGGAACTCTATTAAATATATTTTATAAATTATTGATTCCACGTCTATATTATAAATTAACGAATCAGCATTAGAGTTTTTTTAAGAGTTAAAGAATACAATAAATATTAAAATAATGAAAATAATGAAAGAAGTATAGCAGTTATTAAAATATAGAGTAAATAATTGTACAAAAGCAGTTGTATTTGGCATCAAGATGAATTAAATTATAGTTCTATCTAGCGTTATATTATTTTATGCGGAATGGAAAATTAATTAAACTTATTTAATAAACCTGTCACACGTTATAAATCAAGTAGTAATTAAATACGCAATAATATAATACGATTCCAACTGCAGATATAACAGTTTTTGAACAATAAAAAAGTGTAAATGCTAGTTTAACCCAATCGTGCCCAGCGTTACATATATGTAACAGAGCGCTTTTGTTAAGATTTTGCGTTTGATGTAAGATTATTTTAATTCGAATGGGTTAGAAATCATACTTATTTTCGAGTATTGGACTGAATACATCAACAATGCAATTACCAACGTTCTGGAGTTTTAGATAACAAAAAAATAGTAACTTATTTGTTACTAAAACTACTAAAAATGTAATTATTTAATACCAGCGAAAGATTGTAAAAAAATCTACTTATTGTGTAAAATATATAAATTATAAATGGATATAGTAGTTCTATAAACTTTTTTTGTGCCCTTAACTATATTCTTATAAAACTTTTTCCATTAGCAACATTTATTTACCAACTATTTTTTCAGAGAAATAATCAACCACGTAATTGTTTTAAGTTGAAAACTAAACTCCAATTACAAAAAAAGAAAAAAACATATTTGAAAATGTACAAAACAATTCCGTTTTATGTGGTTTGTAAGCGTAAACATTTTTACTGTCATAAATTTTACATTTCAGTGCAGCGACTGTTTAAATATACACAAGACCTGAGAAGCTCATAAAAATAAAGCCAGACTAATATTATTTAACCACATTTTCCGAGTGTCACAGTTTAACCGTTGTTATTAAGCCGCCCACGTTCCACGTTAATATCCTTTATCGGGCGAAGTCTACCCAGGAGACGCACTGATGATGACCCAAGGATATGTTCATTGATATTTAGGATTACAGTAATCTCAAAAGTTGCACTTTGCACTGCCATCAACGAAATTATGTTCAACAAATTGTATACCTATGTATTCTATATCTACATGTCACGGCTATAATATGTTACTACATTTGCACGTAGAGCAAGATGTGTACTAAGAAATATATTTATTATTTACCATTAAAATATATTAATAACACAAAGATACAAACAAATGTCTATATTTCTCCTTACTTATTTTTGGGCACTGAAAACGAATTTGATAATAAAAAATCTCTATGAAGCCCAAATTTATATCAATTTTGAGAGCTTTCACGTGCCATGATCATTTTTTTGACCAAATGTAATGAACGACATTTGTAGATCAGAATTTTCTCTTTAATTTTCGATCATGGACACCTATAACTAGAAAACAAATGATTATAAAAAAGTTTAGGACAAATTTGGAAATTTGAAAATCTATTCTTCATAACTCGGTCATTAATTAAATTTGGCCCAAATAAATTACCATGGCTTGTAAAGCCCTCAAAGTGTTGTGGGTCAGCGAGCTATTCAGATTAATGTAAAAATTTTAATTTCATCAATCTGACCTTCTGACTAAAGATATTACCCAAATTCGGGGTAATAAATAATATATCCCGAGATTTTTCAAACTTTCTGATGAAATATAAAACTGAAATTTAGGACAGTTGTAGAGGTGTTACATATATATACAAGTGTAGAAAATCTAGAACCTGAAAATTTTTGTCCCTGAGGGTTAAAAAAGCAAGATTGAAAGTCAGTTCACATATATACACGATATATATATTTATAACATATATGAATGTGTGTATGTGTTTAAGTAAATGAAATTTTTTTTATGTATATTCATATTTCTATATTTAGATAATATAGTATTTTTTTTAACAAAATTCAACAAATAATGTTAGTTTAGTTCATATAAAAATTAAGTTAAATATTTTCGAACGTAACATTCTTCTTCGATAATATAATATATAATAATATATATAACGAGAAATAAAAAGTAAAAACATTTATTATTATTTATGAAATAATAGAATTTAATTTGATTAACCTACATTTTCACTTCGTTATAATTTCTTTAAATTTCAATATCATCTATCCTTTTAAACTTAATAAGAAGCTTTTTGAGACAAACCCAATTAAAATATAATTTTTATCTTAATGAGATTTGATATTTTCAACTATATTTATATCTAATGTCGAGAGTTTCAATAAACATTTACATTGATTAAAATAATATAGGTAACACAAGAATTACATCATAAATTTACTCAATTGTACATTTACTAAATATAGAGGAGATGAGCGAATACGATGTTAATAAATGTCATTTTCAACGATAATAACCGTTGGTAATCAATAATAATTGACACTTCAATACAAACAAATAAACAAAGTCAATAGTTGATCTTTATAAAATAATTACAAAACCATCTGCATTAATTAGGTCACAATAATTAATGCTTACGATATCGTATTATATAACCACAATTCTAAAGATATCACAAACATTCCACGTCTGAACACGACTCGACATCACTTGGCTATCACCAGATCTCTGTACACAACCATTTCATCTGTCTTCATCTTTAAACACTCACTGCATCTGATGTATTAACCCGGAAGTAGCCGTGTTTTTAAAAAATATGTTTATAATAGTATACAAACATATTATGGTGGTTCTTAGATGAGGTTGGAACGGATTTTGGCTGGACCGCTTCCCAAATCAGCTCCAAATAATTTTTAAAAAAGGTGGAAAATATTTCAGCACTCTATCAATTAATAATTGGCCATTACCAGAAGGGGGTGAGAGAAAAAAGTGAGAGAAAAAAAGGATCATGCCAGTTAGAAATTGATATGGAGTGATCTCTTAATTTTATAATCAAAACTTTTTATTTCAAGATCAATATTTTCATTGTTAGATTTTTTCTGACAAAAATTAACAGAAATTATCGTGAGTGTTCTAGATTTTTAGAAAGAGCTTAAGACGCTCTTGTACACAGGTTTTTGAAAAATCGAAAGGAAAATCACCCCCTCTGGTAATGGACAATTTTTAAGATAGAAGCCTGAAACGTTTTCCACATTTTTAAAATTATTTGGAGCTGATTTGGGGTACGGCCCAGTCAAAATTCGCCCGAACCCCATTTAAGGACCACCCTAATACATATTCACTATTTACCTACGTATACAGGTTGTACAAAAAGTAAGGAACATTAAAAGTTTCCATTAAATTAAAAATGAAAAACTAATTACCACCATTTTGTTTCCCCCTCAAATCAAACAAACTTTTTTATGATAAGTTTAAGAAATATTCATGCGTGATAAGTTTTGAAATGAAACGCACAGTATAAAATATTATAATATAGCAATGGGTTATCTCAGATTCCGCATGACAGATTGGTAGATTAGGATAGAACGCGCCGACTGCTGGGTTAATCATCCACTGCACCGGACATATTGAATAAGATCTATTAGAGAACCTATGTAAATATACCATCCATTGGCTTCAACTTAACCAACTAATCTGTAACGTCTGATGATACCTCGCTATTAATATTTCAGTACATGTATATACGTTTGATTTATTCATACAGATTTAGTTATGGTAATCTATTTGCAATAATTCCATTATCGTAAACTTAATCAAATTAGTTTAAGATCCATCAGGTTTTGAGGTCATGTTGGGTACTGTTTTAATATTAGATAGGTAATGGTAAATATTTAATATTGAGGTATATATTGACATTGAGGTACAAAATGTCTTTGTGCAGAATCCGGATAAAATTGGGTTGTGTACATATTTAAGATAAACAGAGATGATTTCCGGCATCTTAATATATTCTCATATAATCTGCTAATACACTGGCGCGTTACGCAGTAAGTACTTTAGACAACTAAAAATGTATTTCGTTGTAATAAATCTGCAAGATGCGTTGAAAAAATCATCACATTGTTATGATATGATTTAGGTATCGAGAGCAAAAAGGTTTTACATTAATATGGTGACCTTACTAAATACTTATTTTTTTATTTAAAAAAAACGTATTTTTTACCAAAAAACTTACTTATTGTATCATTTAAATTTGAATATTTTATTTATCTCTTAAAAGACAGGAGATATTGAAGAAGAAATTCAAATGGCCTTTCAGACACCTTCCGATGTTCAGCCAAGATCATCATTTTCTTAAAACGTATCAGGAAAAAAAAATCCGCGAAAAGTCAAAATGACTTCGTCAGCCATTATAACGTCAAAAATACGAATTTTGTATTATTTGAATATTTGAGGTTCACAACATCAAAACTGACAGAATATAATATTAAAAATTCTATCAAAGTTGCATGTTTTTACTTTACTGTTTCTATAATTTTATAGTTCTTTACAAAATAACTCATACTTGTATCATTCATTGCAGTATAAAAAAATCAATCTTCTCCGCTCGCCTTAACATTTATTTTCCTTGAAACTTCAACATTAAAGATATAAAATGTTTGTACACATGCTTTGGATTCTCAAAAGTTTAAGCTTAGATGATAAATAGTCTGATTTAAATAGGTCAAATCCATTCGAACTATTTAAAAAGAGTAAAACCAAAACTTTTCTTTTATTTTTACGACTGGAATGATCAGCTATTAAACGTTCGATCAAAACAGAAAAAATAGGTCATAAAAACTGAACTGAATAGTAACCAAGAGAGAGATGCATATACATAGAGCACGTTTTCTGCACTCGGGTATTGCTGGATTTATCAGAGAATACAGACCGGCTGGCGACGGATATATAATAAATTCAAATTCAATATTCTTTATTATAAAATGCCTTGTATAATTTCTTAATAAGTTCGGACTTATCTTTTTTAATCTTTATTAAGAATAAAGTAAATGAATATCACAAATTTTTTTAAAAATATCTATCATTTTTAGAGAAAACTATAGAATATTAATTAAAGTATTTTTCCAATTTAAATTAAAATAAAACATAAATTCGATATTCTTGTTTAATGTTAGGAAATTTTCTATAACAAACTCTTGATGCATAAAAAATAACTGCAAATTTTTATATAGCGAAACTGCTAGTTAGAGCGGCATATTGAGACAAAACTTTCCAAGATTGACTTAAATCTGAACGAGACAGTGCCACTTGAATTTTAACGAGACAAAATCGAAACGTTATCAACTTCATCTATATCTATCAATAAGTCTCGTCAAGAATCTCAATAATAAGTATTTTAAACATTTAATTTCTTGGTTTTAAAATAATTTAATTTTAATAAAAGCCAGCTACAATTATTATGCTTTTTGTAATTTAATTTTAATGAATGTAATTAAATTAAATGTAAATTAATTTGTAACTGTAACAAAATATAAATAAAATACAGAAACAGATATACATCTTAGCTTCTTGCTGAGTGAATTTGATCGTTCTATGTACAAACGTTTCGTTGCACATTACAGTGGATATCTTCAAGTTTCTATTGATCCATATCAAGATCACCGCGGAAGAATAAAGTTTGTACAAGAAATCAGACATTACTAATCAGTAAAATAAAGTTTTGTATCTCAGAATGGATGAATTCAATACAGAGTCATTCATCTTATATATTTACTGCAGTCTAGAGATGCAGTTGCTGATCTGAAATACCCGGACGGTTCGGCGACGAGCACAAATAACTAAAACAAAATAACATCGGAAAATAAACAAAACACTATATCAAATTTAAACGACGTCGTGCAAAATACAGCTTATCTGAACGCGCACTGTGTCCACTGATGTTCAGTTTTTCGTTTCAACACAACCATTCTGGCGTATATATAACGGCACTACGGTGCCGCACATATCTGATATGATCAACCATTAAATAATATCCATTGGCGAAGAACAAAATTAAATGATGTTTGCGTTATTTGCTACACAACTAAATATGTTGTGTTTATTTTAATAACATTTTTATCGTTATTTATTTTATTTTTTTGCAACGTTTCTTTTGATTGTTCATTTTTATTTGATTTTATTTAGTGTTCATCATAGAAATGTTTTGTTTCGATAGAAATAAAGGTGAATTAAAAACATTTGTTATTTTTCACATGTAATAGGCATGATGCCTAATATAAAAAAATATTCTATGATGATCTTACGTGTCTCTTATTTCCAAAAAAATACTTATTTCTACAGAAAATGAAGGTTTAATCACAAAAATTGACCCTTTGAAAACTAATTTTGAATTTGACGTCAAAACGCTCGCAGGTGTCATGGCGCATTTGTGACGTCACGCCTATGTAAACACTCCTTGTCAACAATAATAAATCCTTGTTCCATCGCTAACGTTTCTTGGTTTTAGTTTTGGTAACACAAAACTGAGCAAATTGATAATTTAAAGTCACAAAATAATTTATAAACAGTGCAGATATTAATGAAACAAAAATGATGTTAACTTAGACGTGACGTCATTCACTCTGATTGGTGTTTCATCAAATATGGCGAATTGCTGTATTTTGTGTTTTTATTTTAACAAAAATTATATTAATCTCGCTTTTAATATAAAAATAAATACATTTTTTAGAATCTTTTTAAACTATTATTATTTAAAATC
This sequence comes from Sialis fuliginosa, assembly GCA_961205875.1. Classification (NCBI taxonomy): domain Eukaryota; kingdom Metazoa; phylum Arthropoda; class Insecta; order Megaloptera; family Sialidae; genus Sialis; species Sialis fuliginosa. Next base: position 11,063,376 of record OY540818.1, on the reverse strand, counting down.
ATTATTTCAGTGATACTTTGTTACTGGCATCATGCCTATTGTTTACATTATATGTATTATATGGTACGTATTGCTTCCTCGCATTATCGAAGATACGAGAAGCTTTGTGATCGTTTTAAAATGAAACAAACAAATTGTTCTCCGATTTCAAAATTTTTAATTGATCTTTTCGTTCCGTGTGTGTCTGTCCCCTGAATCCTTGTAATACACAAAACTCATTAACCACTGAACTGATATTAATGAAACTTGGTTGGATGCTTGGGTCTGGCTTGAGGACGATCCAGTTTCAAAATCATCAAAATCTTGACCATATTCATAGTTTGAATGATACACACAAGGAGGAAAAATTGACGAATTCAGACAGTTTTTAACAATCATTTTGGAGATTTATTATTGCATTTTAGTGTACCAGTAACTCGACATCAAGACCCCACAAGGGGAAGGGCTGATAAGGCTCTAGCCTAGGATTTTTCTCTTGGCGTCGTAAGAAAAATGTTTTTGGTTTCTTAGCAGAACGGGCCCCGTTAAAAATCTTGATCAGGTGGTCCGCGGTAGGATGTGGATTAAATTAAATTTATTTAACATAAACTTTAGAAAATTCAAAGTTAAAAAAAAATCTTCTTTAATTGAATATCCTTTATAAAAATTCAAATTGCCTATAATTTTTGTACACATGTCGTACTATCGTACCACTTAAAAATGACAAAATGGTTAAGAAAATTGAATAAGTATCTATATATAATTTTAATGCTATAATAAAACGATATTTTTTAACAAATCCAATAAGAATTTTTAACATTTCTATTAAATTAATAAATAAAAATATAAATAATTGTCAGTTTAAATATCAGCATTTCTAAACCAGTTGTTCATTTATGAATTTTAATATCAGTTGAGACACACCTGCGTTTGCGCGAAATGCAAACAATAAATCCAACAATACTCGTGTGACTTTAGACACATCGTATGTCTCAAATGACGTTGATTTAACGCTCACCAGAGCTGAGAATACTTGTGTGTGTCTATAGCGTCCATGAGCCCAGATCGATCCAACCAGGAACACTCACGTTATATGAGTTGTTTAAAAGCAAAAGCTACTTATTCTATATAAAATGAATAATAAAACTATCTCCGACTTGTAACATAATGTGTTTGTAAGCTGAATTTTTTTCTGTGTTCTTTGTTCATTATATGATGGTTGCTATTTGTTTTAGTCGTTCAGTTTCTTTTTAATGAATACAATATATGAAAACATAAATATTGCATCCTCGTTATATCAGAAAGATACGAGAAGCTATGTGATCTTATTTCAAAGAGAAAATTTGTGTCAAGACAAACATTTTTCGTTCCGTGTCTGTTTCTTGAATCCTTGCCACACGCATAACTCATGAACTACTAAACCGATATTAATGATACTTGGTTGTTTGGTTGGGTCTAGTTAATAGATGATCCCATATAAAAATTATCAAAATCGTGTATAAAGAGGAGTGACATTTTAAAATATCTCAATAACAACACATTTAACATGAAAATTTTATAGAATCTATTTTGTAAAACATTAAATTTTCTATTAAAAAGGTCACAACTTTTGTTGTAAAATATCTTACGAAGATTTATCAAAATTTGCATACAAAAATTGTCATTTTAAACATTTTGATTGAAATTTTTTTAAAATCAGGCACGTGCTAAGAAAAACGTTAAATTAACTTTTCTATTAATTATTTCTAAGTACAACACTGTTGCAGTCACCATAATCACCGCTAGGTCTTTGTGTAAGGTCAACGGGTAAAAGTGAAACAAAATACAAATCTTTCATATTTTTTGACAGTTAACGATACAAATTCATACTTTATTTTTTTCTACTAGATGTGCTTATGAATAACCTTTTTAAATACTTACGTCATTTGAACTGTACGATACAACACGGACTTTAAAAATGAAAAAAGTGTGTTTCATTTTTAACCTCTAATTTAGGAAAAAGTGAAACAGGTAATGGAAAAAGTGAAATAGGCCTCTAATGGAAAATATTTCTCGAAAAATTAAGAGAAAAGCTACAAATTCAACTTTGATTTATCTTCTTTGTGGCATATCAATGTGAAACTGTAACTTTAAATAATATTGAGCTATACAGAAAGTTATGTACAAAAAATTAAAATTTAATTCACACGTTTTGACATCGACTAACAAGGAAATCTGTAGGAGTGACCCATCACTTATTAGTCGTTTCATATTTTCAGGTCGCTTTAACAAACCTTTAATGATGATGTCAGTTTTTATAATTCTCTTATAAACAAAGTAGTTTTTTAGTTGCAAGCTTGTTTCACTTTTACCCCATTTTTTTGGTGTTTCATATTTACCCCGCTCGACCCTAATTGAATTAAATTATAATAACTAATATTTTATTTATTCATTAATAAAAACTGCGAATTAAAAAAAAACGAATACTTAAATTCGGAACGAGATAAGTTAAACATGCAAATAAAAAGCTCACGTTATCCAACAACATGTATGTTGTAGGTACATGTTATGTTTATCAAAGAGCATTATAAAGTATTTGAAGTATAAAAAACAAAAACCCCAATGTTATGTAAATACATAATAGCATACATACCAGTCATATCCACCGCCAACAAAAAAAGTGCCAGAGGTGCCAACATTCCAGCTACAAACAACATGGTTACTATGATCCTTCACAATGTGGTCCAATATGCGTCACATGTATACGGTTATTTCAAGTCACAACTTGTTCTCTAACACGTCATTACTGTTAATATTATTCATTATTGTTTGGTTTTTATTTTGCACTTATTTTAAATTGGTCTTTTTCTATACCGCACTTTCGAAACTCAATATGTCACATGCAATTAAGAGATTGCAAGTCAAAACTTGCTCTCTATTAAAAAATAAGTATAATTATTCATTATAAGTCTGTGATTTTTTCTTGCGATGTCTTTTTTATACCGCGCGAATTGACATCTGATTAAAAAATTCAAGTCTAAACATGATATCTAGTAAGTACACAAAGTTTGCAATAGGAACTATGGGTATTTTTTTTTTAATATTTAGGTGAACCTTGTTTTACATAATGGAATGTAGAATTTATTTAATTAGATACACAAGTTTTATAGTTTTCAACATTTTTTGCTGCTGACTGTCACTGCACCTGGAAAGAAACAAAAAATTAATTAAATTTGCATTTTTATATTGTAAAAACGTTTTTTTTTTTTTTTGTTACACATAGAGCTCTGCAATTATAAATCACACAAACTTCAGAATGTTAATTAATATAATCTAGTTTTATGTATGTATATCTAAAATTTAAATCATTATATGTACATAATATGTACCCATAATATTGCTATTGTTTTTTAGTCCACTAAATAAAAAGAGTGACTAATTTTATTCCATATTATTAAGCTCGGTATTATTTTTAAAAAAAGCTTCTCGTATTTTCGATATGGCGAGGAAGCAAAAATTACTTTAATTCAACACATTTGTGCTCGAGACCGAATAAAAACTTCTAAAAATGTTTTTGAAGAAACAACTTCTTTAGTTATTGTTGAAGGCTGCACAGTAGTGCACAGTGCATGCCAAGAGATAACTTTTCTCGATCTCGTTTCGGTCTCAGTCTCGAAATGAGATCGAGATCGTAACGAGAGTGTCTTTTTGGACGAAATGAAATCGTCTGAGACGATAATAACTTTATTTACAAGTACCTATTGATAAGAATCTCGATTTTTTTTAAATTAATAATAACTAGTGATAATTCACTATACCTGATAATAATCTTAATATGAAATACATAAGATTTGTTTAAAAAAAATTATAAAAAGTCACTCATAAACCTCGAAACCGAGACAAGAATTGTGTTCTAAAATCGCGACGAGACGAGAGTTACTGAACTCTTCTCGTCTCGTAGGCAGCTCTATTTTTTATTATTGTTTATTAGCATTTTTGACAATACTCTATTTAATTAATATATTCTACCCAACACCTGACTAGGATTACTTGAAAGGAAAAGGAGTTGCCTTGCGACGATCAAGGCTGGAAACGTTCACTAGGCCCGGGGATGACCGGAAATTCACTATGTTTAAAATCTAGGTTCGGAAATAATTGTTAATTAGCTATTTACAGATTACCAAAAGGTAACATCTTTCAGTTACCCTTTAATATTATATATTTTTCCTGACTAAATCTTACTGGCTGTTATCTTACATATTTTTATAAAATCATATAACAAAAAATATATATTTGTATTATTTAAACTTAGATGAGATGTAATGTTGAAAGCTAGTAAGATTTCTTGGTTAATAATTGAGTAGTTTACGATAGCAAGCGAAGAACATATGATGTGAGTGCAGCTCTATTATTGTTATATTTTTATTAAATTCTTGTAAAAAAATATGATTTTAATTGAATTATATTGCATCCAAAGCACTTCATCAGGTAAGTTATTTAATAGCAAATTGAAAATTAAAGTTAATTAAAATACTATGAACTCTTGAATAACATCTAATATGTAAAATAAAAGAAAATATTTTCATTAATATCGAGAAACACTTTAAAAAGCAATTTAAAATAGAGACAACATAAATATAAAAGCGTCGGTGGTTTCATGATTAATTTATATTTTTGTAACTACATAATTTAAAAAAAAGCAATTAGTATTATTAATTTTGTAATTAGCTCATTATATAACAGATTTTAGTAGACATGAAAAACATGATTATTTAATTTCGCTAAAAAGAAAATTAATTAAATCTTTGGTCTAAAAAAAATAATTAGCAATTAAGTAAAAAGTGAAAATTTGCCATCTACTTAAGCAATTATAAAAAAAAGAGTATGTATTGAATAATCATTGAGTAAATTAACTTGTTGAAATAATTAAAAATAATTGCGATGCAACGCTTCTCTAAAAAAAATTATAAAATTGTTCTTTATATTTTACACATTTCTAAATATAGCTAGTTTTTTCCATACGTAAAAAATATATATTCACACTACGCCCACCGTTGTCAATGATTCGAAATGAAAACATGTTTTTGTTTGATATCCTATAATTATCAACAAAACTTCATTTTTCAAATGATTAACAAAAAGTCACCAGTAATTTATTTGTTCAACAACAGCTTAACATCTAGTTTGTTTACCTTTCAAACATTAAAAAATATTAATTGAATATTTCAGCATTTCAAATTATCATCGATAATCATTTATTTTGACTTATTGATATTTGAATCGTTTAAAAACCACAGAAAATAATTCTATTTTTATCACTTAATAATTATTTCAATAATGAAGCACCTTTGAAAAAATAAAACTAAAATTTTTGTATGGTACTTTTTTTGTTTAATTACTTGTTGCTTTTGAAGAACACATATTTACCACTGTGAACCAATTAGACTGTAATCAACCTAAAATTTGTGTTTGTGTTTTTTTTTTAACACATAAGTACATTTAAGGGGTCACATATCTCCAGAATTTCCAAAAAAACGTTTTTATTTTTTATTATTCCCTATACTTTTATGAACATTTAAAAAAAATAACTCGGAAATTCTTTTTAATACGAAGTTACAACGATAATTGTGACCGTGCAACTGATTAAAATATGCAAGATTCGCGCGACTTAGGCAACGAAAAAAGCTCGAACAGCCCGCAGATTACAAAAAAACATTTAAAAAAATTTATACACAAAATTCACGGTAATTTATAAAATTTTTTCATTAAAAAACTTCAGACGTGTTTTTCTAAAAACTACCTTTTTCTATATGGTCTACACAATTTAAAAAAATTTAATCTTCCAAAATACATTTTCTATAGTCTGTCGAGCAATTTTTTATATTTCATTTCATACATTTTTTATGAACCCTAAAAGAACAAAAATTTTGATGAAAAAAAAAATTTCTTCAAAATGTTATAAGATGCTTATTTTTTTCGAAATTAAAAAAAATGACCTATACTAGAGAAATCATGCAGATCATGAAGCAACGTTTATATTGACACACATAATTTATGATTACATTTTTAACCATTTTTTCTAATGACCGATTAATATTCTGTTTTATTCTTAACAATATACTCCCTAAACTACACCCTTAAAAGTATTAATTTTCACCAGCGCTGGAGGTATGTAACCCCTTAAATAAGTATCTATAATAAAAATCTTATTATACTCTATAAAAAATGTAATATGCCAATTATTCAGATGTATCTATCTAACAATAGAGAATAAAAATCAGTTCCTTTATTGGGGACATTCTGTCCGATTCCAATCATTTACCGCAGCAAGAAGGTATCAATATTTTATTCAAGAGCGTAGGGTTCAACACCTGCGTCCGATAGAAAGCCCCAAAGCGAAGGAAATACAAAACAACGTGCATGCACTAAAGATCGAACTGTTAAAATATGTAAGCGTCTTTCCGTTTGCCTTATAGGATTGAACTTGCTAATACAGATCTAAACGATAACATTTCTTTTTTGCTATACAGGAGGTAATTGTGTATATGTATGTAGATGTAGGAAATTCAATTTTAGAAAAAGGAGGAAACATATATGCTTGTTTATTGATAAATGAAAAATGGGTTCAGTTTTTTTTTGTTTTTGTTTTTTTATTCTTTTCAATGTTTGAGTTTCTACATATACAATTTTGTTCTGGTAATAAATTTTTATAAAACAAAAAAATGTCCATATTCAATAGAATGCAATGATTAAAAAGTTATTTTATTTGTACAAAACGTGTGTAAAGAATATTACTTTTTTGCACGAAAGTAAAATCATTTGTGTACGAAAAACACATTTTCACACGAGGTGTTTTCACTATTTTTTCTTAAACCCAAATGGTATTAATAATAATATAATAAACTTTTCTTAGATAATGAGCACTTTGAAATTACTCTATTCAAAACATACAGTCAACAAAAATGTTAATTTAACTATTATTAAATCTTCCTAAAATTATTCGCACAGTTTAATGCGACCTGAAAGTGCTACAAACTTTGATCCAATTTTTATCAATTTTTACACTTTGCTTATTAATTAAGGGGTTACACCGAATCTATTAATTAATTTTTGGCAATTTTTTTATTACAATTTATAAAAACAAAAAAAATTTTTTTAGAGCTCACTTTTCAAAGTGTCTGAACAAATGAAACAAACTAGATGGTGAAAGTAGTGAAAAATGAGTGATAATGAGTATATAGTAATATAAAGGGGCACCGTAATTCGGTCTCAAGCCAAAACAGAAGCAAAATAAGCAACCAAAAGAGTTGGTTATGTATTGTAAAACATTTTTCAAACTTTAAACTCATTTTTACCAAAACCACGTTTTTAAAATTTATTTTTGTTTCGGATGTTGATCCATGGAAGTTCTGTTTTCCGCAGTGGAGTACATTACAAAAAAAATGCACTTAGTGAAGTCACCATTTTGTTTTATATTTCATTAAAAAAAAGTTTTATATATTTTGAGACATGTACAATAAACCCTCCAAATTTTATTTCATTGCTTTTTTTATTATTCTAAAAAAAATACTTAAAAAAGTATCATTTTCCGAAGTGAATATGGCAGTAAGTTTATTAATATTTTTAGAATATTAGTAACAACTTTTTTAACTGTATTTAAATTCAAACATATAGAATTATAAATAAATGACATATACATTAATACATACTAATTCACATTTCTAATATTCATTCCCTGTACGAAACTATAATCACAAAAAGGTAAAAAGCAACTGCTCCAATCTTAAATAGAACCCGGTACACCCAGCCAGCAAAACGTATAAAACGATTTCATTCCAAATTAAACATCCCTATGTGTTCTTAATGAAGCGTCGAGCGTGTAAGCCACATTCAGTAATTATTGAAAATCACACAGCGCGCGTTAAAACAGGTACCTTCAGTCGTAACTTGATTAAAACTCTATCACTGAAAAAAGTAGCAATCGCATTCAAACAATACTATTCAAATATCCGATGAGTGGAGTATTGTTTTAAGCGCTTAATGTGGTTTTAATGCATTTGAAGATTAGGTTGTACTTTTTGCATTTTTAATCAGAACAATTTAAACGTTCGCTATTTTAAATAAAATGAGAAATGATTAAGAGCATTAAAAAAATATTAAAGCACTTAAAAAAATCTTAGCATTTGTAAAATGATTGATTCAAATACAATAATAAATATATTTTGTTCATTAAAAAAATAAAAAGACACATAAAATGACTGAATAATAATAAATAAACCGATACATTTATAAAAAAGTTGATTTCAATTCTCAGTTTTGACCGAGACGAGACCGGTTAAAATTTAAAGCCAGATTCCGCGTATAAAGCCATTAAAAAAAAACAACACAACCCTATAAAAAAGTATCGAGTTTAAGAGTACATCAGTGTTTACCAAAGTTGAAGTCCCCATGTACCCCCTTTGAGAGTTAAGTTTTACCGGTGTACCCCCGGGCATACTCCTAGAGGTAGGTAAGGAGGTGGGATTTTTGAAAAATGCATTACAAATCGCAATCTTTAAGCTATTTTTGAGAGTAAAAAAATCTCAACTATGCAGAATTTGTTGTTAAAAACAAAAAAATATTAATAAGTACGCCGTGTAGCCCTTGAAACACCAAGGTGTACGCGTATCACACTTTGGTTAACACTGCCCTAAGTGTTTTTACTCGCCAAAATCGAATTTAATGTTATAAGCCAGGATTCATTACTAACCTAAAAAAAATACTTAATTTTGGAGTTAAGAAAAAATCCTGGCCTGCTGATGGTACAATTCTGACGTCAGATTCAGTTTCACCGTGCCTTTGTAATTAATATTTAAAAGAACAAAACAATTACAAAACACATTTAAAATATTATCCTCTCCACTTTTTAATACGTCTTTCAGTGTCGTCACAATTAAACGCAAAAAGGTATACTTTTAGAAAGTGTAGAGTGAGTTTCAGAAATATATAATGTGATATTCCCTCCCTTTATTTGTAAATAGAAACTATTCACATATTTTTCATTTAAAAAGTGCTCCATCACTTCATGCATTACATATTTACTGCAGTAATATGATGCAAAAATAAAATAAAACTTGTAATACATTTTGGTATAATAGATACGTCCAATAACTCCTAGAAAACGTAGACGAGCTAAGTGCACATTTAAGAAAATTGTATTCAAAATAGATATACCTATCAGAATAAAGCAGCGTAAGTAACAATTCACAGAATAAATTCACATCAATCATAATTTAGTCTTGATATATGAAACCATTTAATAAATTGCACATGAAATGTAAAACCAATAAAAATATTGAATCGTAAATCTTGTACGTATACTAGAAATAAAAGATGACTCAATTATTGTGCATTTTACTCCCTAAAACCAAATATAAATAATATAGAAGCAATAATATTTTTCATCAATATTTCGGTAAAGCCATAAACCACAAAACTCATAACAGGATAAACGACATAAAAACAACGCCCCTTATTCCAAACGGGATATTTCTAATAATTCAACGATACCAATTTATGAATTTACATAAAATATGTATTTTTTCTATGTCAGTACCTTTTGTATTTTTATATACGCATGATAAAGAAAATAGTTAAATTTTGAACAATTTACATTTTTATAAATTTAACTATTTATTAATATAGATAAATTAAAAAATTATATACGCATATATATTTATTCTAAAAAATAATTAAGTTATAATCGATTCAAAATTTTGACAATCCGAACATTTCCGACTACCAACCGAGGTTTTCCAAGTGTGTTTGACGTCATGAGTTTTTAAATAAATAATATGAAAATAAAGTGAGTCAAAGAAAGATTTTAAATGGTGTTTTGTTACACATCAAATAAAGAACCTGAGAATAATACAGATATATTATACTTGTGACGAGATCTTTAGTTATTAACAAAATACGTGATTTGCGCTGACAAAAAAAATAATTCAAGTTTTTTGAGATTATTAATATTACATTAGGTACATTACGATTTTCATAATACAGATATATTATACTTGTGACGAGATCTTTAGTTATTAACAAAATACGTGATTTGCGCTGACAAAAAAAATAATTCAAGTTTTTTGAGATTATTAATATTACATTAGATACATTACGATTTTACTTTTGTTAATTTTTTACTTTTCAGTTCGTTTTTAATGTAGGTTCATTTTTTATTTTATTTTTTAATAATATTATAGTTGTAATATACAATATACAGTAACAAGTAACGAAATGTTGTCTAAAATGATCAAGAAATTGTATAAAAATTCCTCTGAATCCTTGTAACACGCTTAACTAATGAACCACTGAACAGATATTAATGAAACTTGGTTGATTGGTTGGGACTAACTTGAGGACGGTCCTATTTAAAAATCATTGAAATCGTGTGTAAGGGGGAGGAGTGACATCTAAAAACAGTTCATTTGTAAGATATCTCAAGAACGATACATGTTATGTGAAAATTTTATAAAATCTTTTTGAGATTTATCTCAATTTGCTTTAAAAAACGTAATTTGTTTTTTAATTAAATTGCTATTTACTTTTACATAGTAAATGTCATTTTGACGTTTGCACAACAGAAATATTTCAATTTAGATTGAAATTGTCAAAAAATTCATAATATAGGTACAAAAAAATAATCAGATGCGTCTTAAGAAAAATTTCGAACTAATATTTTTAGTAAAATTGTATAAAAATTATATAGCTAACCAATGCCAGGCAATTTATCTAAACACTATCGGTTTTTTATTTAAATTGTTCGATATAATTAATTAACTACTTTTGGTGAATTTAGCACTGTGCATTTACTTGGCAGATCTTTTTTAAGTACAACGCAAAAAAATCAACAAAGTATATATGTATGTATTATATTACAATATATAGAAAATTAACTGACGTTAACCAAACACGATTCATCAAAAATAAAATATTGTCAATATGGACAGTACAGTATTATTTACAATATACACAACTTTTCAATCACCCTAGGACCGTTATAAAGTAAAAATTTCATTTGGCCTAAACGTATAAACATGTTAAAAAAGGGGAAAATATGAAACTGTGAACTTTTTTTAACATTTTATACGTCAAAACAGTTCACAAAACAAATTCTATAAATCTCAGTTTTAACCAACTTTCCAATGGGGAAAGTTCGAAGCTCGCAATAATTTCACTATAAATTATGCTAATGCCGAGGCACGTCGCTAATAAATGTGTTCACATAGTTTGTTAGTATTGACATTTGTGCTTAATTACAAAATTTACATCGTTATCGACACCTGTCTGCATTGTTTTGTGTTGTTTCGATTCAACGATGTTACATCTGTTCATAGATGATAAGCGCGAATATACAATTCGCACTAGATTAGTTTATAACATAATCTCTTACCCGTAAGGAATATACATACTAATGTTACATGTGCATCTCTATGTTTATTTAATCTATGACAGTGCTTGACAACCTTTCTGTCATCAAAGTTTTACTTTTACGTTTTTGTTTGTACGCAGTATAAACTGGATGTGAAAACTGTTTTTATATTTTGTTCACGGTAAAAACAAATCTGTAATTTATGAATGTACTACATATAAATTATTGACGGTGTTTTAACTCAGTTTATATGTAGTATTGCAAAGTTTTTTTTATATTTAAAGTCTGTTTCATTTAAAATTACATTGGTGGGCGGGGATTAGACGGTACGATTCACACAGACACATTGTACGAATTTTTTTTTTAATATGTGTATATAAAAACTTTTATTGAAATTTTTAAAGAATAAAACTAACCTTTGTATTATGATTATTAGTTTTTTAATACCTTAATGTCGATAATATAATACACATTTTTAGAATAACTAACCCTTAGATTAGGAAAGACTATGAATACATAACAACCAATGCTAGTCCGTATATGAAAGTGTTACCAAAATTTGTCGGCGGCCTTCTTTTTTTAATTGTCAAAACCGCATATTATCCCAGAGGCGTCAGTTGAAAATTTATAATATGCAAATATGCTTTAAATTACAATTGAATTTAATATGTATAAGAGATGATAGTTCCAAATAGATGTTTCTCTGTTAATCAATTATCGCTGAAATACTTTTAAAGACAATATAAAACATTTATTATTAATTAATTTTATAATTCAAAACAATTGATATTTATTTAAAAATCTGAATGATACGCCAATGACTCGTGGTGCGATATGGTAACAACGCTAGATAATGTGTTATTTGTCCTTTATCTTTCCTTGTCTAAGAACTAACTTGACAATTTGAATTTAATTACATTTGTTACCAAGGCAACAAGAAGATGTATTGCGTCCATGAAAATTGTGTTATTGTGAATCTGCCTGGCGTTTTTCCCAATTAGGAGCGCGTATTATGTTTCCTATGCTAGCTACCGCTGCAATCTTAAACGATATAGACTATAGTTTTTAATTTTCGTTATAGAAATTCTCACATATGTAAAACCAGGATATTTTTAAATAAAATTTTCAATTTTTTTGCGTTTTGTTGATTTTAGACGGTCAGTTCAGTTTTCGGATCAGTTTCAGTTCTCCTGTCCGTTTTTCTTATGTGTGTTTGAGAGTTTACATGATCCGTTTTGGTCTTAGTTCCTAGTCCTTTCAGTTATCTGTTCATTCGGGGTTGTGCTTTCAAAGTGTACTCGTGTTTCGCGTTCAAAGTGTACAAACACATTGTACATACTGTACACTTGAACAGACATTCAAGAAAACTGACACGAGTGTTTACACATAGGAATTCTAAGAATTGAAATTAAACAAATAGGTTTAGCCATCTGTCTCCGTTTCAGTTTTCCTGTCAGTTTTTAGTTTTTTCACATAGGACACAAATACACGGACAGGAGAACTGAAACGGAGATTGAACGGACGACTAAACTGATCATCTAGTAGTACAATTACTAATATTTTTAATAATAATCTGGAATCATTTTTTACCTCATTAAATCGCCATACTCTTGTATTTTTTATTTTAATAGAAGAATACTAATAATAAGAATAATAATAATAAAAGCAGTTATGCAGATAAAAGTATCAAAATTTAAAAATATCTATCACCCTTCCTCCCCTTTTGGGGATAAATTTTGGAAAATACCTTCTTAAGGAACATTTACGTCATTTGGGTTGGACGTTGATGAATAATCAGGATTTTTTAAAGCAAGAAAAAATATTTTTTTTTACAATATTGTTTAAAACAAAGAATTTATTATTTCAAAGAAAAATAATAACAAAGAGTATATTCTTATGCCGTGTTTAGACCAAAGAAAATAAAACAGCAACACGGTGTTTGAAAACACCGTATTTAAAAATGCATAGGGTTTATTGCACTTTTGTCAAAAAGACACAATGTTGCTGTTTTGTTTTGCGGTCTAAATACGGTATTATAGTAAAAAAAAAATTGTTTTCGATATATATGAAACAAAGGTTTGGTCCAATACACTTTTTTTCTGAGTATACATATTTATTATATTCATGAGTATATAAAGTATATGCTTGTTACTTCTATTTTTTCACTAATGAGCATACATACGTCCCACGCTATATATTTTCTATGTAAACTAATACACTATTATATATTTGTAAATATTTACAGAATTTTCAAGTATTTATATATACAGAATGTGTACAATAAATGTCCATAATTATTTTTTTTTTTATAAAAAATACGGTATGTAACATTATATTATTAGACATTTTACGTATTTTTCCTATACTTCATTTGTAGTATGTTTAAATTTTACTATGTAACAAACTATTGTACTTTTTACATAAAACTATGAAAAAGTACAGATTTTTTTACATTGTTCTTAAGAATTATATTTCTTATTTATTTAAAAGAACTTATTGGTATATAACAATAAAATAAATTCGTAAAAATCTTAAAATTAACATTTCAAATAACAATAGGTATACACTGTAGGTGTTGAAAACAATATAACAAAAAAAAACATCCTTGGATTTTTCAGCTTTTACACCTATTCTTCTTATCTTTTCAACTCCAAAGAATTCTATTTGTAATACTACATTGGTGACATTGAATTATTATATGTACATATATAAAAATTTAATATTTTGTTACATGACTGCTTCTATTGTATATTTTATACGTCGATATTTTTATAGATTCGTTAAAAACATCATTTTTTATATAAAGTTTGTTATTGTGTAGAATATAAATGTTTTTTTTTATATTCTTATATAATTTAATATTTGAAATTTAATTCTACTCAAAAGGATATTAAAAAATATATAATATAGCAACGTTATTTTAATTTTCAAATAAAGTATACTACTTCTATTTGAATAGCTCCATTTGATCTACTCAGCAAAAAATATATTTCCAACAATTACTTTTGACAACAAAAAATATTAAAACCCACTAGCAGAACAGAAACCATCAAAGATTGTTTTAAACTTAAAATAATTAATTTGAAAAACAATTAATTAATTAATTAATTGTTAATGTTTTTTGGCTTCTTAATGACCTATATACCAAACCTTCAAATGATTTCATGTTATGAAAATTGAGTTCTTTTTCATCTTTCTTTACAATCGTTTCCATTCCGAGGTTTCGCTTCTGGCTATCTTCAAAACCATATTTCAAAATAGACATACAGATATACACTGCCTCTAGCAGCCGTGGAAAAAGACTACATGCATCAAAATTTGAATTACCAATATGTTTCCATGCAAATTGTAGAATATCACAGCAAATAAATGTTTCTTTATCAAGACCATTTAGTATTTTTACTATTTCATTCACTTGATAATCCATACAAATATTATAAATGCGAATTTATCTTTGCCTCTCTGTCTGTCTGTTTGTTACCTTTTCACGGCATAACCGCTGAACCGATCTTGATGAAATTTAACAGGGAGATAGCTTGCATCCTGAGGAAGAGCATAGGCTACTTTATATCCCGAAATTAGATAAAAAAAACTGGTGTATTATCTATTTGTATAATTTACCTAATATAACCTAATATATATTGTATACTACAATATATATTATTCAACCAAAGACGTGTTCCTATTTACCAAACAATTTAATTAGATTTTGTCTATTAAACCAAATTGCGGATTGCCTGATGTGTTCAAATATTCTGATTGAATTTAACTGTGATAGATAAACCAAGTTAAATATTTTTATATGTATTTAGCATACATATGATAATAATACGGTATATAGGATTTTCAATTGTTGTTTCAAACATATCTACATTTTTGATGTCTTGTTCATATTACGATAGGCTCAAAAAGTATAGAAAATAGGCTAGGTTGTTGTTATGTGCTTAGCAAACAAATACATTGTCGTGATACAGTACGCACCCGCAGCAGGTATGAACAGATATAAACCATTCTTTTAAAAAAGTTTTTTATTTACCAATAATCAAAATAAAAATTATAAAGTTCTAAAACATTATATTTTCTGTAATTTGTAAGAACTTCTTCTATGCTTTTCTTTATTACTAAACTAGATCATAATATTTACAAGAAAACATGTACATATTTTCAAGTTTCATTAACAGAATGGAATCCCTATGTACTGTAGTCAAATTTACACCCTGTTTTATAATATATGTATGTACATTCTTGCAAATACACTACTGTCTATAAGTATTTAGGCGATATATCACTATTTCTATTAAAAATTATTTGGCTTGCCCAATTTTTCTTGTGTATAAAATTTTTTAGTACAATGTGAAAAAATCCGTCATTTATTGTTTGAAGGTATTTCAAATTGTATAAAAAATTGTTAATTTGAATGAATGCGGGCGGTAGTACAATACGTTTTATTACACACAAATTGTGATCAAGGCATCATATTTTGATAACTGTACTATGTCTAATATTTTAAAGAGTCAAATTTGACGTCTGCCTAAGTTTCTTCAACAAATAAAAAACACTATGTAATAACCGGCAAACATCAATTAGGAATTAGTAATCGATCAATCGAGAAATTATTGAGAATATATCTCATTGTCAGTACCTTTTCATAAAAACAATTTGTGCCTAAATACTTATGAATAGTAGTGTACTAGTGATGTAACGAATGTATGATTTTAAACATTCGCGAATGCGAATATTAGCGGCCGACATTCGCGAATGCGAATGCGAATGCGAATATTGACTTTTTTTATTATAAATTTTCTTTTTCATATTTTTTCGCTTTGAGGGGGGGCATGTAGACATATAAGCTCCCTCAACATTTTTTTTGTAAATTTTAATTTGTATTAATTTGATAAGTTTTTTGAATTTTTTTGTGGGGGGGGGGGAGCACGATCCATATAATCCCTTCTCTCTTAAAAAATTATTGCATTATTTAATTAGTTTTTATTTTATAACTTTTACTTTTTTTAGGGGTTGGGGCATGCTCCATACACCCCCCCCCCTCCCAAATGTATTGTATTATTTAAATTGCTTTAATTTCATAAAAAAAACTTTTTTTTGGTGGGGTCTGAAGTACTCACTATGACAAACATTTCCCCCAAAAATAATTCAAATCGGTGCATTTTTACAGTAGTTATCATGAACGACTGAAAATTTACATTCAGACACACACACGCACAGCCGTCATGAGTAAATCAACTTTCTTTTACATTTTAAAGTTAGTACAATCAGAATTTGCTCTTATCTCGTACACGATTTTTCGACGGTATTACAATACTTCCATTTCTTCAGTACATGGAAGTAAAAATAAATGTTGACTGTTCCTAAGTTCTTAAAAATAATTATTTAATATAATAGATAAAAAAATATTTTTTTATTATTACAAAAAAAAGTAATATTCGCAAAAATATCCGCACTTTTTCTTTCGAATGCGAATGCGAATGTTAAAAAATGTGCGAATGCGAATGCGAATATTCGTTACATCACTATAGTGTACATATGCAGCACTTAGTAACTGACACAATAATACTCTTTACATGTATTAGATTACATATGATCGCAATGCCCTTCGAATGCTAGAGGTTAAATATAACTCTGTTAAGTCTGACTTTGAAGTTTCGTAAACCCGCATCTAACTCACGACTATGTTCTAATTCTAACATCTACATATATAGTGTTCATACACTATATATGTAGTATACATACTATACATGTGTTTAGTTGTGAATAACCTCAGAAACAATTCTCTGTTTGCCTTGTAATAATATATGATTTCATTTAGAGAGAATTTAGTGTACATTAACTATCGCTTCGAAAATGTTCTACTGGAATATTTTTGTTATAATAATATTGATAAATGTATGTATGTACGTAGAAATTTTAATAGTGTAAACAAGAATTGTTATTATTTATGCGTTATAATATATGTTTGTTTTGCAGTAAATTCTGAGAATGTAATATTATTATAAATGTTATAAATAACGTAAAAACAAAACATTGATATAATGTATTTAAGTACTAATATGTAAGTACATTACATATAAAACCTTTAGTTAAAAAATTTTGAAAAAAAAATTCTAATCGATTCATTAATCTTTGAGGAATCGCTGGGAGAAAGTCAAAAAAATTTGTTTTGAGAACGCGTTTAAAGTTTTCTGAAGGTCTTAACCGGCCATGCTACATGGTCTCACTAAATTGACTGTAACTCAGGCAATGATCGGAATTTTAACTTAATTTTTTTTCTACATATTTCTGATTATGTATACTTTAAAAAAATATGCAATCTTAAATGTAATTTCTTGAACCATTTTTATAAAAATATTTATAACAAAAAGATATATAAAAGACAAAATAAAGCATTGTATAATATGATAATAGTTATATTATTCAACCAATTATAAAACAATTATCAATACGTCCAATTTAAGTGTCAAATGTTGATCAATACATTAATCCTAACACAAAGCTGACGAAAGTCAACTAAAAAACCGTAATTTTTTATCACCATCATATTTCCAATCGGTAAATTATCAAATTGAGAAATTTAAGTCAATTTGATCATTTATTTTATCTGACAAAGTAAATAGCAGCCATATTTCATGATTGAAATTGAGATATTTTCGTCTTATATACGTAGATTTAACTGCGAGAAAATACTAATTAATACGAATAATTAACGTGCTTTCAACCCTCAGATATTGAACACGAAGACGGCCCATTAAACATTAAATTATCCTTTTTTCTCACTGCGTCTCTTTTATTTACATTGCATTCAGCTCAAAATAAAATTCCTAACGTAAGCGTTGTAATGTTTACCCATTTAAATGAAACTGACTTCTTTAAACCGAATTATTATTTTATTATTTAAATATGGAGTAGATGAATATTTCAAGTGCCACAATTATTTTAGGATTTCTAATTACTATTTCAGAAGGCCATTTTTATATTTGATGATCCTTTTTATAAAAAAAAAATGTATGTATAAATTCAATATTTCTCTAGAAACTATAATATTCTAAGAACTATACTGGCTGTTTTTTAAACCTTTCCAGTGGATTATTACCAAAAAAACGAGTTTTCAGAAAAAATGTATCAGACAAAAATTTCATGATTTCGAGGAGGCTTAATATTGACATTATGATATGACCTTAGAAAAGTCACTTTGATGGGGTCTCAAGTTCAACTTTTCTTTTTCAAATCTAAACCTATATTTTGCAATTATTTTCAATGCTCGCTGTTTTGATTCTAAGAAAATTATAAAAAATCGATCAAACAAACTAAAATTTACACTTCTTAAACTAATTATTAATGAATATTGGCACCTGATGCATGTAATAATTTATTTCGAAATCTGTTTTAAATGGGTTTTCCTCGAATTGATTTTCAATTTAATTTGAGAAAATAATTATAATTTAAATCTCTTCAGATAGTTTTAAATTTAAATTTGAAAGAACCAAAGCATTTAAAATGTAATCTAATTTTAAATTAAACTTATTGTTTCAAAAACTGTCAATGTTAAATTTTCAAAGTAAGAGAAATAACATTCGTTATATTTTCACCCAATCAAAAATTACATTTAGATTGAAGTCTTTTAGATATTTGATGGAAATATTCTTTGTTTATTAAAACCAAATTGAAAACAATGTAATTTTCACGTAAGAATAATTATTTATTGCACACTGGCTCAAAGAAAACTGCTAGAAATGAGAAAACGCAAAAATGGAGTGAAGGGTTAATTAAAAGTTGCAATATAAATACACAATTAGACCAACTCTTGCTAAGATTTCAAAAACAAAATATTTACATCATTAAATTCAAAATGGAATGTATTAAATGTCGAAAACAATGAAGATGAGATAAACTAAAATAAAAATACCTAAATACAGCTGTAGATGAAGTAAAAACAAAGGAATCTTGAATTAGGGAACATCGACAGCTGAAAACACTGCGAAAAATGCCTGCTTTGTTATAATATAAAACAAAATGTTAATTAAGACTACTAATAAATGTTGTTTTCTTTCTCTATCTCTCTATTTTTCTTCCTCTCTCTCTCTCTCTCTCTATTTATTTCCTATTTACATTTTCAGTCTTATAATGAATGTCAAAATTATTTGTTATTTAACGTTAATGTATTTATAAATTGTAATAAAATGCTTCTTACTTATGTAAATAAAAGTGAAGGGTAGGTACTCAAAATCAGTAAGAACTAAGTAATTTATTATTTATTTAAAAAATATAATACAGTGATATGTGTAGCGATGGTAGCGACGCGTTCAGTGGTAAAAATAGAAACCAACGCAATCGGGAAAATTGTCATCTAATTGTAAACAATTAAATCAATGATTATATACGTTTAACAATTAAATTATTTAATTTCTTTTATTAAGAAAACAAGTATAACTAATGAAAAATATGAATACCTCGGAAACAGCTCGTGCAAGGTTTTCTTTAAAAAAAAAACGATAAAATGTACTGTTGTGTATATTTCTTTTTTTATAAAATTAACCAATTATTCACCTTTGGTTTAAATAATTGATACTAAAAAATCTTATTAAATATATTATAATGTATTCTAAAGATAATAAATAAAAACTATTTAAGGCAAATCTCTTTCACGTAAAATTTCCGGACACACATTTTTGAAGTTTGTTACATTTACATCATCCTGTATTATAAATAATTATGTCAATCAAAGTAATACTGCCACTTATAAAAATTATCACAAAAATTGAAAAATGTGTGTCACTGTTAATAATAAGCTACTTTGCGTTCCATTAATTTTGATTAACCTTTTACATTTAACTAAAAGTGGCGGCAGACCTTTAAGAAGTTTTTTATAATTGCAGTTGTGATCGATATTCCCCACCTCCACAGCTACGTACAAGTATTTTCAAACACAACAGATGTGAGCGTTTGTTTACAAAACAAAAATATTTTGTTAAATTTTTCATGATTTTTTTAATATTATATAAAAAAATACTTTTAAACAACAAATATATCGATGAATTCTAATTGAAAACTTGACCTTGATAACATGCATCGAATAAAAAACCAATAACGCCATTTTCCTCGCTCAAAAACATTATTAAAAAAAAATTAAAATTCAACTGCTACGTTTTCAAATGAACACACGATATGTTTAAAACTTGTACATATACGTCTATGTGTCAATATAGCGCGAGAAAATCATACAAGAGAGCGCCTAGAGCAATAGCGGCAGCGCTAAAATCACAAATGTGGTATATTAACCCACCCAGTCGTATTAGTTAGGGGGGTCGAGGGGGAATCGGAAAATAAAAACGAGCAAAAAATTAATTCTGCTGTGTCTCTTTTTATGACGCTCACCGAATTGATAATGCAGTGCCATTTAATATTTATGCACACGCAGACACACGCACACACACACTTGTTCACAGGATTGGTTTAGGCCAGGGACAGTGGGCAAAAAAAATGTATAACTTAAAATTAGTTATATTTGACACCACTGCTTTTTTAAGTCAAGCTGTTTTAAAATCATTAGATATGTACACAAAACATTGTCTATTTTTGTTAAATAATAAAACAAATTAGTGGTTAGACAAGTATGATAATTTTTGTCCATCGTTTAGGGAAACTAGAGGATTTGTTTTATTTGAATATATGATTTATTTCATATTTTTGTTTATAAAATAAAACATTATAATATATAAATCAGTTATTGAAAAAAACTAATATAATAATATGTGAAAATCATATTTGCTTATTACTTTTCAAACTACTTCAAAAATGTATCTCTATCTATCAATTCTACGCTTAAAAATGCTTATTAAAAATAATTTCCATAGAATTCTCTATGTTAACGTTGTTAGTACATTTATTCATTTTAAGCTATCAATCGTGTAAAATCAATTGTTTCTGAATAACAAGTGTCAAAAATGGGTTGTTTTTTTAATTATCTCGTTATTTATTAATTCAATAATATAGCATGACTTTTTCATTATATATTATTATAGTTAATTAAAACTAGTTATTTCGAAAATGAAATATTATATACGTTTATTTGTACAGTAAATACTTTTTGCGTAATATAACTATCATGGAATTATAATTAATTAATGTAATGGACGTATGTACATTAAAACTCAAGTCAGTTTTTCTTTCCATACTATTTTTTATCAACAAAGAGTTGGTTGTGAAACCTGTCGGTTTCTTTAGACAACAAATTACGTTTTATATATGAGTTTATTTTAATTTATTACTTTGTTTTTGTTTTTATATTTTACATTGTTTTTATTATATAATTATAGTTTTTATATACTGTTATTTTTTCTATTTTTATTTTATTGTTGTTTCTTTGTGATTCAATCCTAGACATAAACACAAAGATACTAAGATGGATAGGACTATCTTCGAGTTCTTTATAAATATCCCATTAATATCGAAGATAGATGTAAAATACTAAAATTATTATATTTTACTCATATATTTAATTAATAAAATAAATATATTAAATTAGTAAAATAAAAAAATAGATGGATTTACTTACAAATATTTAATCACAACTGGTGATGCGCAATTTGGTTCTATACTTGTTGTTAATGTTTGATAAACAGGAACAAATATTTGATTGAGTCAATCAAATATATTTTCAATACGTATTTAACAAAATGGTTTTATCTATAATTCACATTCGGTTAAAAATAATAAATAGATTTTTGTGCTGTGATATTTTAAAATTTACATAGGAACATAGTAATAATTCAAATATTGGTGCGCCTTTTACCCATGCCTTTTATAGACCTTCTATACTAAAATCTATAGTAAAAGGTGAAATACATATTTATTTTGGCAGGAGACGAGTGGCTAGTGCGCAGAAATATAGGATCCTTCAAAGTCTACAAATTAATCAAAAATACACATCTCTAACGAAAGTTAATCAATTCATAATAGAGTTATTCCAAACCAACATTTGGTTAAAGTCAATCAGTTTAGTTTAATTAGTTCTTTCAAAAAGTAAAGATTGCTAGTTAACTAGATAGGTGATCTTATTTGATTCATTCAACTCGTATTTAATGAAATGTTTTCAACTAAACATACATTAATACTAGAAGTGTACCGGAATTCCGGCCGGAACTCACGATGTAGATTTAAAGTGAATATTTTAACGTGACTACTATTATATTATTTTATTTTTTTATATTATATTATTTTTGACACTATAAATGTAATTACATTCGATCGAAAAGAACGCATGCTATACAAATAATTTAACGAAAATATAACTGTACAAATAGTTTTACGAAGCTGTAAAAATTGCAGAATATATAAAAAACACAATTTTTATAATTTAATGTATTTTTTTAAAGAAATACCATATAGAACAATGTTATATTGATTTAAGATAATAATCTATGTATTTATATTTAAAATATAATAGTAGTGAATTCCGGCCAGAATTCCGGTATACCTCTAATTAATACCCCTAACTATACGGTCGAGACTCGTTCCAAGAAAGTTGGTCATAAAGCGAAATGCCGTATAATGAATAATTATTTTAAAAAATCACGAAAGATACTTACGGGGCACTTTCCGACATTTTTGAGCTTATTTCAACAAATTTAGAACGTAAGGATCCCTACCATATACTCCAATAACCCTGTGATGATGAGCTCATCAGAAAATTCCCCATCCTAGAACCATAGTAATGAATTCCGGCCAGAATTCCGGTACACCTCTAATTAATACCCCTAACTATACGGTCGAGATTCGATCCAAAAAAGTGGTCATAAAGCGAAATGCCGTATAATGAATCATTTATAAAAAAAATCACGAAAGATATTTACGGGGCACTTTCCGATATTTTTGAGCATATTTCAACAAATTTAGAAGGTAAGGATCCCTACCATATCCTCCTGTGATGATGGACTCATCAGAAAATTCCCCATCCTAGAACCAAGCCTGCTGAAATGTGAGTGTAATTGTAATCAA
Organism: Sialis fuliginosa; assembly: GCA_961205875.1. Taxonomy (NCBI): domain Eukaryota; kingdom Metazoa; phylum Arthropoda; class Insecta; order Megaloptera; family Sialidae; genus Sialis; species Sialis fuliginosa. The sequence goes on along the minus strand of OY540818.1, from coordinate 11,040,002 downwards.
ATTCGTTTTTTCACTGATGATATTTCTGGGTCACGAAATGACCTAACATCGGTCCTGTTTACAGACACACGCGTGCACACACTCGTACATTTAAGTGCGATATAATTGTTGGGGGTGTGTGTAATTATAAACACATATGCACATCAAACAATCGATGAATAACTGACGTGCTCGACAAACAACATAAAAAACTTTATGGGTTCGTCCTTTTTTGCTCGTACATATATGTACATATATTGATGGTGGATGTATTTATAAATATGTTATAAATACGTATGCATATTTAGATGTATCCAGTGGCGTGTCTAGAAGGATTTAATGTGAACTTTATGTGATTTATGTAAATTATGTTATTTAAAAGTCAAAGTGATTAACTCCACTTGATTTGTGAAATTTAGTTTAGCAATCATAAATTATTTCAAAAATGGAAGTCGTATGTAAATTTTACAATAAATAATTGTTTTATTATAAAAAACATTCTTATTTCTTCTTGATTCTCATTCACAAGATACTTTTTCAGTCCCTAATCCATGTTATCGATAATTACGTGTTAATATGACAATCATTTTTCACATCTTCTCTTTAAATAAAATAATCAAATTCAATAGACGTGAAGTAATCAGCAATTTTTCGCATGTTAAAGTTGGAAACGTCTTTGATTGTTACATTTGTGAAGTTAGCTACTTTAGTTTATGTAAGGCTCATGTGAAGGATATTATGTTTGTTTTGGTCTAACAATAAGTTATGAAATTGTAGACGAACATTTTCGTCTTGTGCATAGTTCAAATGTTAGTATGAATAGAATAGAATGCAAAAATACTGCGTTTAATGTAATTTAATTAACGTTCCAAGTGGATTTAGTTGGTCAAATACAAATGTATTTAACAATTATCTTTTTAATATCTATTAATTTATTATTTTCGCTGTATAAATATATTTTATATATTATATACTCAATATATGTAACTAATAATCCAAATCCGTATGTAATTATCAACGCACTACCTACAAAGAAATAAGAGCATAAAAAACATTGAGGTAATAACAGATCTAATAATTTCTTATACATACTTATATAAACTTATATTAAAAGTTCGCGTGTATACAAATAATCAACTTGCATTATAACTTTTCTCATTTTTAACAATACTCGACTTTTGAAATATAGTACCTAGCTAACGTTCAGCATATTATTGTTTATTTAATCACCTGTACCGGTATTACTTTCATAACACTTGGTAGATTTATTGACGAAGCGTAGAATATATTAACTAGATTTATAATTATTACATAATTTTATGACACTATTGTGAGAAAGTTAATTACTTTATATTTTATTTTAATTGTAAATTCTCCCCTGCGCCTCCACCATTTTATATTTTTATTTTTTACTAGCGTATTGGACCCGGTGTTACCCGGGGATATTAATTTAATTAAACATGAAGTATTCATGCCAACCCGCATTGCCCATCCAACTGCCTACCCAAAATGCCCATCCAACATACCCACAACACACGGTTCACTGTGAATTGTTTTTTTTTAGACTTCATGCTTATACAAAATATCTACAAATTATACATCTAAACATAACCGTTAGTGAAAACCGGAATAAAATCCGTTCAGTAGTTATTGAGAAAATTTTGTAAAATTTGATCGAGAGCTGACTGTTGAACTATAAATTTTTTGGTTCACCATAAACCTAACGTGATCATGACCTATTTCGAAATCTTCAGTCACAAACAAATCGTGAGTCAAAATAAAAAAAATCATGAATTATATTTCCAATTATAATTCATCATTATAATTTTTTTTAAATGTTCTCAGTATATAAAATTATTATTTTTATTCTAGAAATATTCGATTAAAATATTTTTTTTAAATATCAGTATGTATAAAATCGTGTCACGAACGTCACGCGCCGTGCGTGATCAGGCGTAAAAATGAATACGTGCTTAGCTCTAATTTGAACCTTCTTAGAATTAAAATGTATTAACTGAAAAGTTTTTTGAAGTGGGCAATTATTAATTATTTTAATTAAAATGATATTTATAGTTTTGGGTACCTTAAATTGAATATAATTTGTTAATGATAGTTAATTGATCAATAACATAAACACATCTTTAAATATTTTACTTTTTCAATTTGTAAATTAAATGTTAGGATTGAAAATATAATTTATGCACATATATTTTTTAACAGAAAATTTGTACGCTTGAAAAATACAGATGTAGTATTTTTGTTTGTTTTCAATTTAAATATTGATTCCATTATTCAGGAATATTGTTTACTTGATGATTTCACTAGTGAAAATGAAACGAATTTCAAAAAAAGATTTTACATTTTTGTTTATTCTTTCATGAGCAAACAAATCAAAAATACTTATACTTACAGATCCGGTATAAAAAAAAAAATATTTTTTTATAAACAATAAATTTATAATGTCTATTTCACACCAAACTAAAACAAAACATTTATAAATGCGAATTGTTTTTCAACCCCATTACTTTCTCCATACAAAACATTTAACTCAAAATCTGTCACAGATTGAATTATAATATTTTCCTAGAAATCCTAGCAAATATAAAATTAATATTTCATACAAAGAAATAAAGTAATCTGAAACCAAAAAAATGAATATCCATAAGATAATGTGTTATACTACTTACAATTTCATTTACTTTTAAATATTACTATTTTTTACAAAAGCTTATCCATTAGAGAGAATTTACCACATATTTAAGAAGCTCATTATAAACGTTGCATAATACCTCGAGTGGTGCTTATGAGTATAAGGAGCGCATGTATATTTTTAATTCAAGCCATAGTAATATTTACATATAATAATATGTAGATTGTACACATATACATACATACGTATACATTTAATAATGTATATCAAATTTTAAAATCTAGTGTACTGTGATGTTTGAGTATATGTACTCAAAGATATTGGATTATGGAAGACGATAGTGACATGACAACATACAACAAGATATGAGAAACAGAAAATATTGAAAAATCAATAGATGTGAAAAAGATTAAAGAATCTGTGCATAAAAGAAACTGAAGCAAATATATAGAACATGGTTCAAACATGTTAGCAAATAGAATACATAGCCCAAATGAAATATGCTCTGACTATAAAACAGTGATTCTTAAACAAAGGGTACGTAAACACTTCAATATTTAGTTGTCTGCGTATATTTCTTACTGGACTGTATTTACAGGTTGTTTCATAATTCATAATTGATTATCAGTACAGGTAAACGTCGTTTTGCGCCGGTTCGATTTACGCCGATTCACAATTACGCCGGTTGGTGCCGGCGTGGGATTCCCCGGTTCGGCCAGGGAAACCAGACGACAGTAAACGCCGCGATTCTAATAGCAGATACACTTTTACACGTTGTTTTATTCTATTACTGTATACGAGCAGCCTATTGTGTGTGTGTGAAATTGTTTCCGAGTTAGTTTTCGTTTTGTTTTTAAGAAAAATAAAAAGTTATGATTATATTTTTATTTTTTTATTTAACCTTATATCGTCCATTATATTTGTGTTACATTTTACGCCGGTGTCTCTCGGAACGGAACTCCGGCATAAAACGACGTTTACCTGTACTGAAGGGAGTTCATCTGTGCAAAGTTCATATAAACATAGGTCCGTTTTCGTTTAATTTTTTCATTCAAAAAAATCAATGTGACATTAATTGGAACGCCACAAGTTCAAACTGAAAATTCGTTGTTATTCGGGTTATTTAAAATGCTTGAAACTGGTTTTATTTTTCCCATTGTTTTCTTTACAAAAACATTTAAAATTTTGTTTTATTTATGTATTTTAGCTTAACTAAAAGTTTTAGTTGTTAAAAATGTTCGTTGTAATTGCCATATTTTTCTTAATTTATTATGTTTTGTTTGCATTGGCGTTGAATTTAGGGTATATAGGGGTGCGGGTCTTGAATTTTTCGGGTCACGATTGTGATCCGACGTGAAAGTAAACTATTTTCTTTTTTTTGATATTTTCGCATTTAAATGTTTAAATACCTGTGATTTAACAGAAAAATTAGATGAAAAATAATGAAAAATATTATTTATAAAGTAAGTTATGATTTTCCTTCTAATTTTCTATCTTTTAATTGAATTTTCTATGGAAAGTTGAAATTTGAAGTATGAAATATGACTAAAAAATATTGAATTTTAGATTTCGTTAAAAGGGCGTTTTTTGTATAGAAAATGAGGTGAAAATTTGAAATTTTCAAACTGCAGGTCTGTATATAGTTTGAAATCGTTTTCGAGATATGACCTCACAATGTTTCAGTTTTTTCAAAATTTTGGGGAAAAATAGCCGTAACTTTTGAACGCGTGGTCGAAATTGATTTTAGTTGACGAATTTGAAATCAGTGTTAAAATCTATATAATGATATGTATAACACTTCAAAATCAGGCAAAAAAATGGCCAAAATCCACATTTTTTTAAGGTATATTCCTTTTTCACAAATTTTTTTTGTCAACTGTTCATCCTTTAATATTCTAGTAAATAATCTTTTAGTGTATAACTAACCATATAACTATAAAAAAGTGTTTCAAGAATTAAGGTACAAAAAATAGAACGGCCCAATACACTCCTAATCTTTAATAATTACTACTAGTTGATATTCAAATAATGAATAGTTTTGAGCAATATATTTTTGAAGAGCTGTAGTTTTTACGAAGAATTTCATATAAACTTCATATAAAGTTTTTTGTTAAAAATGGCATCGATCCACTGTTAAAATTTTCTATATTCATTATAAATCACTACGTTTATTAAATAACTACACACTTTATTTTAGTAAAAGAAAATAAATTAAGTTTTGTACAGAAAATTACATTAAAAAAATTCAACTCCTAAAGATTTATAACCCAGTTGAAAAGACCATATATCTCTACGTATACCTATACATATCAGTATTTGTTAAGCAAGATGATTTTCAGTGTGTTTTCATGTATAGATAGCACAAAAGCACTGTGATTTGTTACACTCTTGTAGTATAATATAAGGAAGCGTGGACAAAAACCGTTCTTGAGCACTCCACACTATCGTCAACCGGCTAGTTTATATGTAACTTATCGATTTACTGTTGGCCATTTTATTATCAATCCTTTCGCTAGTAGACAATGTAACAGTCATGTCGTCATAAACCTTCAGTAGCGATTAAATGATTATACATTTATTATTAATTAAAGGGTAGTATTTAAGCGCGCAATATTTTATATACTTTGAGCATTAAATATAATGTATTTGAGCAATAACATGTTGAGTTCTGAGCATTATATTAAACATAAAGTGTGACATTAAAAATATTTTTTTTGAGCAATAATATTTTCCATTTTAAGCATTAAAAATTTTTTTTGTGTAATTATTTATATCTGTGTTCGTTATTATTGTATAATTTATTTTGCGTTAGTTTTATAACTTTTAATTTTTTTGGGAAGTGGGATGTTCCATAACCCCCCTCCCCAAATAAAATAAGGTTAATCTGAATATTGTATTAGAATAGACCTTACCTTTATTTATTTTTTTCGTTTTAGTACACTTAAATAACAAAAGCTTGTTTTTAAAAAGTATTTTTTACATATAATTTATTTTTCAAATTATTACATTGCCAATTGGTATGTGAAACAATATTAAAATTTATTACCAAAATTGACGATACATTTTAAATACACATACTTCCATTTTTGATAAAGCAAGGGACTAATTCACAGTCGGTTTTTACAGTTCCATTTCCGCTTCACGAGTCCCACGCGAGAGAATTCGTATTTTTATCCGCAGTCGAATATTGCTATTTAACGATATTTTTAATGGAACTAAAAATAAACACACATTATTTTTATTACATACATATATATACATATTCTTTAGTACATATATGAGGCCCTGGGAAATAGAGTGGTGTAAGTAAGTGATGTTTAGGGTTTTTTTTTAGTTGTATGCCTCTAACCTTTTTTGAAATAATTCAATAAATAAAAGGGCTACACACGAGACGAGATGAAAGACATGTAACTCATCACGGTCTCGTCTCAATTATTTTTTTTTAATAAAAAATTCCGTTGATTCTTATATAATATCTATATAAACAAATAAATTTTGAAATTTAAAGAATTTAATTTAATTATTTTAAAGAATAATATCATCTCTCGACGACGAAACATATTAATAAAGTTAATATCGTTTCGGTCTCGAATTTAAAGCACTAATAGAGATTCAAACATTCCTCACAACGATAGATCAGTTATACACCATTCCAGATATGTACATTAGTGTATACAACGTAATTAAGTACAAATACTTAAGTACAATCAACGTTCGTTTCTGTACAATTAACTAACTTAACATAACAAAAATTATCGATATACTAAAGAACATTAAGGGTCGATTCAGACTATCGTGCCGGTCCCGGTCTGATCTCAATCCGGTCTCGCTCCAATCAAATATAAATATACAATAAACAATGAAATCATTCACACTAGGGTCAAATGGGGTAAAAGTGAAACAAAATACAAAGCTTTCATGTTTTTTGACAGTTTACGATACAAATTCATACTTTAATTTTTTTTTACTAGATGCGCTTATGAATAACCATTTTAAATATATTATTAGAACTGTACGATACAACACGGTCTTTAAAAATGAAAAAAGTGTGTTTTATTTTTAACCTCTAATTTGGGAAAAAGTGAAACGGATAAGGGAAAAAGTGAAACAGGCCTCTAATGGCAAATATTTCTCGAAAAATTAAAAGACAAGCAAACAATTAAAATTTAATTCACACGTTTTGACATCGACTATCAGGGAAATCTGCAGGGGTGACACATCACTTATTAGACGAATCATATTTTCAGGTCGCTTTAACAAACCTTTAATGATGATGTCAGTTTTTATAATTCTTCTATAAACAAATTAGTTTTTTAGTTACAAGCGTGTTTCACTTTTACCCCATTTTTTAGTGTTTCATATTTACCCCGCTCGACCCTATATATAAAAGGTATCGCTCAGGTCTCAGTCCAATCACGCTCCGATACAGTATTACTATATTGAATATTTGACTGGAGCGAGACCGGCACGATAGTCTGGATCGACCTTAAATGAGATAGTTAATTATGTAGAAACATAAAAAATGATTTTTTTAATCTCAGTATTTCGATTTACTGTATCATATGATTTTATAAAGTACATTTTTTTTAATCCTTAAAAATCTGTATTAACAAAGTGAATAGGTATATGTAAATATAACTAGTATTTTAAAAGTGATATAGACACAGATAATTCGAAGAAAAATCAATCTGAGGCTCAGTGCCAAAATTTAAAATGAAATCAACAACGCCCATATTGCGACAAAATACCAATACAAAATAATCTAATTTCAAACAGAGGACGAGAGTTTTTTGTATAGAGAAAATCTTTATCGTCTTGTATTTATCACTAAACGGTAATTGTGAGATTGTGATAAGTGAACGGCAGTTTGCTGGCGCGCTATGTAAACAGAAAATCCCGGACCCTTTGCAGGGAAGCTGTGTATGTGTGTGTGTTCATTCCGTTAGGTTTATATCAACAATCAAGATATGTACGATAACGTGTTCTAACGAAATGAGGGAGAAAAACGACAGCAGCGTTTTCTAACGAATGTAAACACTAACAAATTACATCGAGGCATATAAAAATGTCGCACCTAATTAATAAATCGTTTTTTTTTGTAATTTGTTTTTATTTGTTTTTGTTGTTTGTATTAGAAAATGGTTTATGGATTTCAGTTAAGAATTATTTGGGCTGTTCACAGATAGTTATACAAAACAATTAGGTATTGGTCACGTTCACGACTGACCAAAAACAGTGAACAACGAGCTTTGATTGGTTGATTTATGGAATTTCTGGTGGACTGTACCAGAAATTTAAAGAATGTCATTTTTTAAGCGTGTAAGGAAGTGAGACAGAAGTAACCATAAAAAGATAGAAACTAGTGTTCTGACAGAAACGCTCAACACGAAGTGAACATAAAAGTTATTTGGTTAGTCTGGTCACTAGTTTCTATCTCTTTCTAGTTACTTCTTTCTCACTTCCTTACACGCTTAAAAATGACATTCATTTTTTCTGGTACATTCCATCAGAAATTCCATGAATCAACCATTCAAAGCTAGTTCTTCACTGTTTTTGGTCAGTCGGGAACGTTGATTTATAATATATAACAATAAGATAATCTCGAAAACTACTGAACCGATATTTGTTTGTGAAACCTGCACTAACGTATTCCTTGAATTCTCAAAACAACTGAGCAGTAAATATTTATATTTTTTAATTCCCGGATAATACGAAATCCAATCAACTAGTATTAACTAATTTTTTTCTCGAAAGTGTCAAATATTTTTGTCTTAAAATTAAAAAATTAGTAAATCATTGAATGGAATGCTTTCCGGAAGTTGTCTAACGTTTTCAGTTACGTACTCCTTGTAATGCCTAGGACAAGTTATTAAAAAACAAATGCTCCTTCATTATGCAAGAAAATTTTCACTAATATAAGCAATAAAAAAAGTTTTCATTAAAAGTTGTAGATAATATCTCTATATATGTGATTTATGTTCTATTAATTTTTCTTGGAAATATCAGTTTCTGTAAATAAATTTGGTGGTGGCCACAAAAATCGTATTTTTAATGAAAAAAATATATTTCACTCAAAATAAAGATTATGTAGTTTTTTATGTATTATTTTTTATATTCCCAGCAAGGTAAAAAATATAAATTTAAATTAATACACCATATTTTATTAAATACATACCTACCTTTATTACAAAACTATTGTTTTTAAAGGATTCATATTTCATAAAAAGTAAGTACTATTTAAAACAAAAAGATGTTAACTTGATTATTCATAAATCAGAATGGAAACGCTTTTAATGAATGTATAATTTATTTTATGAAACGAATATTACAATGTGAGGAAATGAATATTACATATTGTATGTAGAAGCTTAAATTTACACATTGTTACTAACTACATTTTCTAGAATGATTCGTATTATAATATGCATGTACTTAACTTTTTACATATAAAATATACATATTGTATAATCAATTTTATACATAAGGGAGAGAAACCGAAAAGGGTACTTGTGGAAAGCTTCCGTAACTAATTGTTCAATCATATTTTTTAAATGTCATATCTAATTAGCTACAAATGTGCTACACAAAGTTATTATTTTTACTGTGTGATACTTGCAGTTATCACAAATAATTTCCAGTTTCACCAAAGTCTGTTAAAATAAACAATTTGCAGTAGATAAAAATTGCAGAGAAAAATCTTTTTTTATTGTGTGCACCAAAATTAAAGTTAATTTGAGAGTGTAACATTAAATTTAAATATAAAACTGTCATGTTAGTTCAACAAAAAAATTACCTTAATGTTTCAGAAGTAACTTTGATGTACTCAAGTTACTTAATAACAGAGTACTCATAAGTTAAGCTTTTGCAGTTAGGTATACAAAAATTAACCCTAATTTAAGCAGCAGTAGTTTTAAGGGGCAATACTGAAAGTTAATTTTTATACTCTTAAGTTTATGAATATATTTCCGTATGTATTTTTATTTAATAACCTCAAAAATCAAGATAACAAAATATGCAAAAAAAATCGTTCAAAAACCGTGACAGTTAATTAGTAAACATGTTTTAAAATAACAACATCAAAATGACATATTTAAAAATCGACTCATTAATCAAAAAAGAGAATACCCGGCTCAATATCACATATACTCTATAATCATTGATTTGCATTAAAAATTTAGTAACCCTCGCTAACATTTTTTAATCAATCGAAACAAAATTCCATTGAATATTTCCGGACAGCTTTTAACGTTCGATGTTTTGTCATTGTACAAAATATCCCAATACAATAAATTTCTGCAAAATACCGTCTGTCATACATTGAAGTTGTAGTTACAGAATTAATCTCGGTATAATTTATAATATAGGTAAAATAGGTAAATAATTTATTATATGACGGGAAAATAGTGTCAAGTATACATATGGGGAAATCAAATGCTGTTTTTATTTAAAGATAAATTTATACTATTTATCGTTATAGTGTCTAAATATACAGGGTGGGGCATTTAAAGTCTTATTTTTTTTTATCTCAGAACCATCGCATATTTGAAAAAAATGTTTGGTTGTGAGGAGGTAATCGAACGATTATATTTATTTTTTAATTTTACGTGGTCTTCAAGGATATTTGAAGGTCAATATCATTTTTTTAAATAGGAACCTATTTTTTTTATTTAGTTATCTTACTCTAAGTAAAATAACACGAATCTTTCATTGAACACTTTTTTTTAAAACCTAAGCATTCCGAGATATCTAACAAAATAATTCGAGACTTTCAAGAATTTTTTACTCAAGTGTAGATAACAAAAATGTTTAATTGTTTGTTAAAAAAAATTCTAAAATAATTCTCAAAATTGTATTAGCCCAAAATAACATTTTTTTGTTTCTTGTATTTTTTCTCTAAAGTTGAAAATTTCTGATTAAAAAAGTTTAGATTATTAAAAAAAATCATTTAAAAAAATATCATTGATGGCCACGCAAAAAAAATTGTTTGATTACCCCCTTTCAACCATACATTTTCTGGCTGAAATTTTTTTTCAAATATGCGATGGTTCTGAGATAAAAATATGTAACACTTTAAATGCTCCGCCCTGTATAAATCAATGTCTGTTTAATACATATTCTAAATAAAACTAGTATTTATAATTATTTGTAATATTAAATTCATAGTTGAATAAATTTTATGGATGGATGTTTACAATTATCGTGTTTAATGATTTTGCATTGAAATATACTATTATTTTATAAATTAATTAATGTTTTGTTATTTACGAATACTATATTTGTAAAACATATATTATAAATTATAATTAATGTTTTATGATAAAATTGTGAATAAATTACAGGATGTAATTCACGGGTAAAATTAAATAGCAATTAATTAATTTGTATTTCAAAAATATACAATCATTTTACTTTATTTATATGTATTATAAAGGCCTACTGTACATGTTTAACATCTACATACATCATACATTTAAGAAATTTAAAAAAAAACACATAAGTACATATAAAATGATATAAAAGGAATCTGCTAATTTAATTTTAAAATGGGGGAAGTGGGTAGATTATATATAAATATATAGATATATACTTTTTTAGTTATAATAGTATAAAGATACAACATACCTGATAAGTTTTTACAAAAAGGATTAAAAAATATAATTTATCATGTGTTAATTAACTTTTCTTTATTATAAAAATGAACAACATCAGAGAGATATAATATAATACACGCGAGAGAAATAAAAAGAAATTTCATTTACATATATATGTACACGTACATATGTGCCAACTATGGGAAAGGGGGTAACGAGGTTTGCCCCCTCTGAACTCTGTTTTAAAGAATGAAAACAAATAATATAAAAATTTGACCCAAATATATGCATATTACCTTCATATTGGCACAAATTCAAATTACAAATTATCAGTATTAATCCCTCTAAGATTTATAAAAGTTGACGCTTATGACCACATATGTGACTTGCATACTCGTAAAATTATAGTAATACATTTGTTGTCAATAAATCACTTTGGCTGGCACTATTGAATATAATATAATAACATAGAAAGTATTATTTATTAACACCGAGAAAATTATGTTTAGTAAGAAAAATTATATTATAACTTTTACTTCATATTAAAAAAAGATACAGAGAAAGTTGAAAAATAATTCTTGGAATCGATGTGAATTTTCAAAAGTAAAAAATATTTTAATTTAAATTAAATGTTTTTTAGAGAAAACTTTTGTTTCATCAAAAGGAACATGGAAAAAAAACTTTTTTATTTTAATGAATATGCTACTATTACGCACTACGTCAAGATAACCAGAGGTGAATAAACTTTTTGAAAATGTTCCATTAAATTAATTATACTATTGGTTTATATTTGATAAATAATTCAATGAAAAAGATCATTATTTTAAAACCAAATAAGATTTTGAAAAAAATTGAAAAAAAAATTTTTAAGTTCTATGTAGTACTATTTTTTCGGGATCAATTAAATTTTAATTGTTGCACACAAAACGAGACAAAAATCGAAGTTTCGTCTCGGTTTTTGAAACTCTCAGTTTCATATTGTGTAACTAACAATTTAGTTCAATTAAAATTAAGGTCATTTTGTCTAGTAAAACGTAACATAAATCGAGACAAGTAAAATCTCGATCTCGTTACATGTTAAGTAAAAATGTCAAGTTTCTAGCTTATATAGTTTAGGAGATATTTTGCTTTGAGTGAAAAGGAAAACAAACGTTAATTGGAAAATACAAGAACTTTTTCACTTATTAAATTGGATATTAATTTGGCATTTATTGTTTATACAAAATTGACAAAAATGGAGTTAATTATTTCAGTAACTGAGTTTCACATAATAACACTGCAGTCCCTCAGGGTTTCAAGAACCACAATTCGAGAACTTCTGCAGTATGCTGTTTGTGTAAAGAAGAAAACATCTATATCTATAAAGATAATATTTTGTATATAAAATTTTATTTTGCAGACTGACACTTAAAAAACATTCTTCGTTATTGATTTTTCCTTCAGTGTTATTCTAATGTAATTGAAATAATATAAAAAACCCAACCGCCATCTCGATATGTAATAACAAAAGGAATATAATAATAGAGTTTCAATAAAGACCGTTGGTTATTTGAATATGTTTTTGTTCGAAACAAAACTTGATGGGTTTTTATATTTTCGTGGGAATATTTTAATGGCTCTGTGTTTCAAATAACCGTAACCAACTACTGTTCCAATTATTACATAAAAATAAAAAAAGGCAACTGGAGATTGGTCTCTCTGGGGTTAGATAAGATTAATGGAAAGTTTCATTTTGTCGATATTTATGCTGTCATAACATTTTAGTACCCATCTTTGTGTGAAGTTACCGCGATAAAATATTGCTTAACGTGCAAATGTTTGCTTTTAAAGGTATAAACATTTTCATCTAAATGTATGTATGGATTTATTTACAGTTTTGTATTTGTATGTATGTTATGAAACAGCGATTAATATAAAATGTTATTTTGTTTGTTTTATTTAGTTCATGTAACCGCCGTTTATCACAGACTCGTGTAATATACCATTTTTTAATATTTAGAATACCTCTTCCAGTGTAAATTAAAATATATATGCTAGTATACCTCCGCATGATAAATTCAATATCACATGAAAAAAAAACTATTCGTTTATTTTTTTGGTTATTTTTACAAAATGGCGTCCCTTAATTTTTTTTTTATTTAAAAAAATACTAGTTTTAAAAAAATTGGACCATTAATGTTCGGATTTTTCTTGGCCAGTACGTATTTATTTATCTAAAATTAGAATTTTTACTTTGTATCATCGTCAATTTTATATAATAATATTTTAATTTGATTTTTGAATGCATGTGATGTTACCTCGTAAAAAACTATATAAAATAAAAATAACAACTTCAACTATAATTTTTATAAAACACATGTTCATATAATGTATGAATGACAGAAATAATATTTATAATCATACAAAAAGAAACAGAAATGAACTACTTGTACAATGTACATACATGTTTATACATCTTTAATTACATCACTTCTTCGCAAGTCTACTCTATAATTTTTAATACTACATACGTGAAATGTAATAAAGCACTGGTGTTTTAAATCAGTATTCTATCTGCGGCATCAACTAAATATGTGTTGCTGTACTATACATATCTCATATTCTTATCCAAACAATAAACTTTTGCTGAATTTTGACGACAAACAGCGCTTCACTCATGTATGTATGTACGTATGTACAATTACTGTATGTCAACTGTAATACAGATTTTCTATTGTGCTTTTCAGTTATGCATACAAATTAATTATTATAAATCTAAAATGAAATACTTCTTCTTGTATAAATTATAAAATAGTATTCTTCATACTTGTATTCATGAAATACGTTTTTATATTTAATAATTATATATTTTTTCAATAATAATTGTATGAATGTACCAAAGAGAAAATATCTACAATACATATATAATATACATATATACATATTGTCAGGTTTTTTTTAGGTACAGTGAAATGCAGAAGTGGTCGTCCAGTTTTCATTGAAATTCGCTTATGACACTCTTAGTAGGCTCCTCCCTTTTAATTATTATAATATTTAAATCATTTCTCTATGTACCAAACAAAGATAGATATTTTGAAACTCATGTGATAGATAAGGAAGTACTCCTCGTATGTAATATATTTAAAATAGTATAAGTAAATTTGTGGCAATAAATATTTGATATTCTCAATTTTTCAGATTTTTTGAGTCAGTACTTACCTATATAGAGAGGAGGATATGAAAAGGCAGTTTCGATCTCTTTGATGGCGTGTTTTTTAAATTAGAAAAAATAGAGTTTATTCTACTAATTTTGATAAAGACATTTTTTTATCTTTTTCTGGGAGTAATATCCTAAATACTTTTAGTTAAAATTTAAAGTTTCTAGATTATATAGTTTAAGAAATTTTTTGTTGTAACAGCCGGGCGGACAAGTAAGATTAATAGGGTTCTGACCGTAGACCTATGGAACCCTAAAAAGTTTAACATCAAATAATTAGAGAACATTTTCTTGTTACTAAACTAACAAAAACATCAATGCGTGCATGGAATTTAATTCAACAAATAAGTTTCCAAACAGTTAAAAAATGGAAATATTATTAAATGTGATTTTGTAGATACGCAAAATATTGGGAAATATATAATATAGGTACTTTCAAAATCATATTGACTTCAAATATATCCCAACCCTTAAATGTTATATCTTATTACAAATGTGTAGGTTCTATAATACTTGATATAATAAAGACAAAAAGAAATACAAAGTAGTTTTATCGCGGTCATATAAAAAACGTCGCCAAGAATTATAATAATTTTTAATCTTAAATCCGCAGACCCATTATACCGAACGAAGATATCTGCAACGGCAATTCTTGTTCTTTCATAGACAAACAAAACACCAGACAATGAAACAAAAATTAAACCCATAACTTTTGATACAAATTTTCGTAGTAACGAACACAAAAGAAAAGCTTATCATAAATTTATTAAGAGAGGTCGCAAGTAAATTGCAATCTTGGGTCTATGTACTTGTTTTATTTTATTCATACCTATCATTAACGTGGCTAGAAGGTCAATTACTGGAGTTTTTCTTATTTGTGCACACGCGATGTAAGTAAAAAGCTATGTAATGAAGAAATGTTTCGGTTTCGAGATTTTAGCGGAAATACATAACACAAACTTTCAGTGACAAAGCCCACATATTTTTTTAAATTTTGTTTGAATTTATAAAATATTTTTTAATTAAATAAAATCATTTACTATCGTATATAGGTATAAATCTATAGGTCAAACAATATATTATACATCAAAAATGTATATTGACTATCTAACTTACATATATCTAAAAAAAACGCTTCTCTTCTAGCAAGTTCTAACGAAATTAATAAACCAATCATTATATTGATAGGTATTTTTAATTATTTATACATGCTGTATAGGTAATATAGTAGGTAATCATCGAGTTAATTGATGTAATGCGAAAAAAAGCACAAATATACAAACTTTCCCACACTTTGAAAAATTTTCTACAAATGCGACTGGCGACAACAAATAATTGAAATACTAATTTTCATATGAAATCAAATTTTCAACACGGTTTAATATAAAAACAAAGTTACGTTACAATAAAATCTGAACATTTAACTTAAATAAAATAATCAAATAAGTATGAAACTGTGTTACTATACCGAAAACAAAAACTAAGATGTAAATTTAAATCCATTAAATTTAAGTTAATATAAAATAATTTTATTTCTACCCCGCATACCGAGCTATTAAAGCGTTCTAACGCACACATTTAAGGACAATCCCAATAGCAGATTAAAATATTTTTACACTGCCGGAGGAAAACTTGCGTTCCCGTTTTGTAATTTACATTGGATTACATTAAATGTACGAATTTACCAAAAGATGCTTTTATTAATTATTAATATAAAATTTCGCCTCCGGTAACTCGATTTGCATATTTACTTACTTGCAAATTATAATTTATATATCATATTTTAATATTAACCATGCTTTTATAGAACAACTTGAACCAGTGCCATTTTGTATTACATGATTTAAAATAATATGTTATTTCATACTGAGGTACTTCTCTCGTGTTTTTATTTATCATATTTTATGAGGTTTCAGCGGTTAATTAGTACGAATATGTTTATTTTTAATTATATTTTGTATCTCATTTAAATTCATTTTTGACAATTTTTAGTGTTTCTTAAAAATGCAGCAATTACGAAATCCTTTCAGTGTCCATTCGTCCCTCCGTCTCTGAAACAATTCGACGTAAAAATTTGAAATTTAGCACAGATATAGAGTGTGGTAGCCCGCAGTTTAATTTTGATTCTGGAGGTTACTTTCAGGGGGTAAATTGGGAAATCGAAAAAAATCAAGAGTATCGTATAGGGTGTCAAATGAGCTTATTGAAACACGAATTCAACAATATATATGATTTTTATATGCATTTTTAAAACATTAAAAAAAAACTTAATAAAAAAGTACTTCAAATATCTAGTAGTATTTCAAGTACCTAACATCAAAATCAAGTATTACATTCAAAAAGTACCATTAACCTCTTATAATTTTTAAATGTACTTGAATTTATTATATTATTTGGACAAAAATCTATCCAATAGGGCAAAAATAGGAAAAAATCTTAACACCACCATTGAAAAAAGTGTTTGATACGCGCATGGATATATGTATATTACTACAATTCAAATCAGACTAACAATAAAAACAAATCTATTTTATAAAATCATAAAAACAATCCAAAGAAAGAACATGTAATCAACATAGCTGAAAATGTTGCAACAACAATCATAAAAATTATCGGATACCGCAAATAAATTTCGACGAAAAAAAAGTTGAATGAAGAGGCGTTTCGCAAAGAATAAATTTCCACGTCATTGTGAATGTTTCTTTTTTTTCTTGAAATTATCGTAACAAAAGAATCTTTGTAGGTTGGAAACGGGTATATAACAAACAGACAATATCAGCATATGAAACAGTAATTCTGAAAAGAATAGTTTAAGAAGTTGGGAAGTTTAAAAAAGAGACTTGAAATTTGTACATGTATAAAAAAAAATATATACTATACATCTCCAGAGATTCCATTTTCAATGGTTATTTATTTATGTTCATGTGTGTGATTTATAGAATTCTTTTTTATCAAAATGACGTCAAATTATCCAAGACATATAGGTCTGAAAAGTTTAGATATATATGATTAATAACAGTAATTTAATAAATTCTATTTGTATTAAATATATCTTGCACAGACAATTTCTAATTAAGGCCCACAGCAAGAATCTTAGGTTCCCCATCTCTTCCCTCTCTCTTAAAAAAGTTTATAATATTATATATAGTGCCCAGCTAAATAGGCAATTTTCGAAATCAGCTCAATTTAAGGAGCTAAAACAAAGCCCATTGTTTTTTTTATATTTTTGATATATAGTATGAATATTTTTAGCGACGTTTAACAGGGCCCATAGCAGCATCAAATGTAATTTTATAACACGCTATTACATTTTACATCCATTTGGAAAGCAAATTTGATGTAAACAATAAACACAAATTTTGTGAAAAATTCACAATTTTGACAATAAGTTTTGACAACCTTTTTATTAGGATAAGAATTATCTATTAAGGAATTGTGGTATAAATATCCAAAGATAACATTTATTTACGCAGATTTAGGTTCATTCACAATTCGAAGAATAAGTGAGGTAAAAAAATTCGAAATAAATTCGTGAGCAACATATGATATCATATGGGTTCCTAAATGGATATTTTTTATCTCAATAAGAAGATTGTCAACACTTATTGTCAAAAAAATGTGAATTTTTCATAAAAATTGTGTTTATATTATTATATTATATAGGTAAAATATATATTATATTATTTTTTTGTTTTTCTTCATACTTTATGCTATTTTCAAGTCATTGTAATTTTACGTAAAGAACATTTAATTTAGATGCGGAAACTATAAATAAACTATAAAAAAACAAGTTTTGGAAATTACCTCTTCTATAATATTGATAAAAATATTTAACTATCTTGGTAGTAGGACCAACCTGAAACCTCGTTTTTGTCAGCAATTTTTCCAAGATGGCAGCCGAAAAAATTGAATACGATAGAAATTGGCATCTTATAGATATTTTAATACATTCTCAACATCGTTTATGATCGTTTGAATCGCCAAGCTTTACTAGATATATTATAACTAGCACGTTAGCCATATGTGGTTAATATAGGTTTAAATATGTGGCTTCTCCGTTGAACTCGTGTTATATGAACAGACCAGTATTATATAATGTATCTGACAACCATTTATCTGAACATAAAGATCTGTTGTCGTCATTGCATTGATTTTCCTACATTTTTATATCACATTATATTAATATTTATTTTTACCCGACTACGTAGAAGCAAAAAGAAAGCGGTTATGTTGTTGGAATTCTTTGTTCCCGGAACCAATTATAATGAAACAAATCATAAAATATTCCTTGAAATCATGAGAGTGACAATTGATAAGATAAAAGTTAATATCGTCATTTTCTTTAATATCTTTTTAAATAATTTTTAATACATGAAAAATTTCAATGGGGTTTGTCAGAAATAAAACTCTCCTTTGTTTTATAAATATTAGTTTTTTAATGTTCTTATAATGTCAAAAACATAATACAAATTCGTAGAGTAAGTAATTTGACAACATGAATAATAGTTGTCTAGGTACGTACAAAAAATAAATGTCCCTTAGGTTCAATGTACCAAGTCTTATCAAAATTAGTGAAATAATACTCGCAACGTTCACTTTTTAGACGATATAAGTTACAAAATTTCGAATATTTCTAAAACTCCTAATCCGATTAGCACCAAAATCAATAGGTCTGGAGTAAGTACTCACTGAGACAAACATTTTCCCCGAAAATAATTCAGATCGGTGCATTTTTACAGTAGTTATCGTGAACGAAAGAAAATTCTACATCCAGACACACACACACACAGACGCCATGCGGAAATCAACTTTTCTTTAGGTTTTGAAGGTAGTACAATCAGAATCTGCGCTTGTCTCGGACACAATATTTTTCGATGATATTACAATACTTCAATTTCTTTTTTCATAATAATTTAAATGCGAATACACACCTTAAATGAAAATAAAGTTTTTGGCTTTTTTATTTGGGCAAAAAAATTAATACCTCCTATAGTAAAACTACTATATAAAACTAAACAACATTGATTCAAACCTAAATCCAGTTGAAAACATGTGACTTCTCGCATGTCAAAAAGTATAAGAAAAAGCCATGAAATATATAGAAACTTCATAAAATTACAGAACTGTTGTCGTTCGAGAAAACATGAAAATATAAAAAAAAACTTTACCATGAATCAATGTCAAAACTGATAGAATCGGTAATAAAAAGCAAAGACAATGTAAACACTCATATTATCGTTTTAATATAAATATAATATGAAAAATTAATGTTGTAGAACATGGAACAAATATGAATCTAATGTTTTCTACGTTTAAAGTTAAATTGTTAATAATTACCGAGTTACATTATTTTCCTCGTTTCGCAAATCTTTAATCATTTATTCACATAAAATACGCTAGACTGATTTACATTTCGTTATATCTTTCTGATGTTCTGTCACCGATTTTTATGAAATATGTATGCCTTAAACGTTCCCTGTCTTCTACAATTACGTGTTCTTTCTTTTGGGTTGTAATGTTCGCGTATATGTAATTTACATATAACAAATGAAAATACATGCGACTTTAGATTTTACATAATACATTTAAAATATGCTGTACAACAACAATATGACAGAATAAATAATGTAATGTATGTTCGACGAACACTCCTAAAAAAAAAGATCGTTGTGTTTGCCACATTCGTTGTGCTCGTCCTTTTCCCACTCAATTGTTTTTTTTAAATATTATATAAATTGACAAAAAATAGAAAATATAGGAACAGTCTAGCTGATTTTACATACATATATTTTTTAAATCTATAATTATATAATCCATAAAAGGTACATATTTCTCGTATTCATTTATTAAAACTTAACGACGTACTCAATCTCATTCCATTGCAAATTTTAATTAATATTTATTAATATGTAACACAGCCACACACAAAAAAAGGTACAGAACTTTTTCGGAGACCATTGTATTTTTTATATATTTTAAGGCGCAGAATCCAAATTTGATTTTGCGCCTCAAAATACATAAAAATACAATAGTCTCCGAAAAAGTTCTGTATCTTTTTTGTGTGTGGCTGTGTTATTATTAATAAACACTTCCATTTGAACACAGTGGGTTAATTATATCTTTCAAATACGACGCAAATGTTCGGTACATTCGGCTCATTCGTAATAAAATGCTCAGTTTGCAAGTGAAAAAATAAAATCTACAACCTAAATATGAATATCAGAAATATTTATTGGATAATTATTTTCCGCAATTTGGCGGATTTTATATAACGATTTTTTTAAACACCCTGTGTTTTTAATTGTATCAGTATTTAATAGTTTCTATTCTCTTTGCAACCATGTAATATATAATAAAATTGCATGCACAGTACAATTACGAGAAAATGCATGTTAAACTTGGGTTTAAACATTGTGGTTTACTTCATTACATCATTGGGTACCCATCATTAAATGTTAATATTACTAACTACAACGAACCATTTTAAAAATGACATGACATTTACTTGTTCTATATACGGGTAATTTTCTATGTTATCAAGCTCCTGAACACAAGCTTCGTCTACACGAGAAACTCGTTATATTATTCATCACAACAAGCCAGTCTTGTAAAAATATTATAATTGTTTAATATATTATTATGTCAAAATATTTTGAACAAACTGTACGAAAACAATATTCATAAAGTTAATTATAAAATCGTATTATGACATCATCGTTTTCAAAAGCGAGCACATATTTCATGTGTAATTAAATTATAATTACACACATGCAGTGCTGAAACAAGGACTTCAAATTATGTTCTAGGCGTATGAAAAATTGTTTTGCAATTTTATTTACATGACGTATATGGCGGTATAAAAGAAAAAAAATTTATTCCGAATTATATTTCAATTACAAATACGTATTAAAAAATTTGACTAATGGCTTACTTTTAAATTGGATAATTTTTATAATGTTATAAATAATATACATGCATGAATGGTCGTTAGATATACAAAACCGCTTGCACACCTAACATATTAAAAAGTGTGGATTGTACAGAATACAAATGACATTGCAAGTAACTCAAAAATCAGTTTATAAAAAAAAATGTGTCAAATTACTGTCAGGTATTACAGCGTAGCTAACAAATAGGTAGTTATAAGCTTGCAAACACTCTCAAATAAGGTATTAAGTTGAATTTAGTAGTACTGCAATTTACGGCAATCATTCTATTTTTATTATTTATAAAGGCCCGTTAATTTTTAATTACTCTTTAAATTATCAAAATATAAAATTAAAAATTATTTATATGTTTACTTTGTATTTTCTCCATGCGAAATCCCTGAAATTATTCAATATTTGACTGAATACTTATAACATAGTTCTTTGATATTTTCTTGTTTTGCAGGTTTATATCTCACTCGATTTACTTTTATCTTTCTAGAACTTCCAACGATTCTTTCCAGATAACTTACTTTAAGTGCTATTCAAATATAGAATATAATTATATTATGAAAGAGCATATTTAAACTTTTTTAATGCATTTAAATATAATATCAACGTATTTAATATGTAGTAACTTTTCGATTTAAATGTTATCATTGTTTCCATACATATACTTATTTAACGTAGGCACTTTATTTTAGTTATTTGCAAAACAGAAATACAGAATATTCATATTTGGTATTGAAGCTGATGCTCAAATGGCAAAACGACTAAAAAGTTTTAAAAAATATTCATATTTTATTTTTAAATACAGAAAGAAAACAATAACCCTAAAATTATATATATTTTATATATCATTAAGAACTTAGCCTAGACCATAACCTGTAGGGTTTAAAATTTAAATTGAGGTTGAATCAATAACAAAACGTACTAGAGCATTAATTATACCCTTAATTCTAATCGAATAATAAATTTATCAAGCTTAAACTATGCGTATGAGAGTATTTAGTACGAATATGTGTGTTTATAATGTTATGCATATTTTATAAAATAAAAAATATATTAGCTTTAACGTACACAAATGTAACTTCATTTGCTGATTTATTTACAAGACTGCAGTTAATATTACTTTTGTATTAATCAAACTTAGACCAAGACCTTACCAAATTCTTTCTGTAGGGTAGTAATTTTAAATGATAGTTGTATGGTATTTATTAATAATTTAGTGCATGCGCGTTAAGTTGTACGCAGTAGAAAATATAGCAGCTTACATTATTATAAATTTATTACCACTTAAAATCAAAACCAAATGCAGAACTTTTCAATTACAAGTACAAAGCATTTGGTTAGGTTAGGTTATTTGTCTGGGCATTAAATTAAGTTAGTTTTAATTTTTATATATCAATTATTATAAAGAGACATTTGTAAAATATTTAAAAATAAAATTAAGTAAAAAAAATTTAATATCTTTTGTAAATAATTGCATATTTCGTATTTTTATTATTTCATTTCACTCTAAAACTTTATCAATTTGCAAAAACAAATACGTACATTCTTGGCAATTAAAGAAATGTCAAAAACAGACTCATGTGGCCAGGTAATATATTAGTACGTACATTTAAAATATAATATGTTACATTTTTGTTTTGTTTTATATCTTGCAAACTAAACTATTATTATTCTTACATCAGCAAAAATATCGGTCTACCGACTTTATTTATTCTATTTGACTTCTGAAAATACACTAAATTCGACTCAAAAACAACCAGCTTGAGATCAAAATAGTTCTTAAATATTGATTTCCGTTAGTAAATAATTCCGATTTCAGAAAATATATATATAAAAGTAAAAAAAAACACACAGTCATCTAAGTTCCGCATTCCATCAAATATGAAAATTGGAAAAAGCGGAAAAATCTCAAGTAACGATCAACAAACATAGCAATAATTTAGTATGTTTCTGTATTCTCTTTAAAATCAATACCCATCAAACGGAAATACCTCGAACACACAACAAATAAAACTAAATTGGGATATTTTTTTAGATGTCACACAGATTAATTTTCTTTTCTTCATCTAGTTCTTCCGTTTGTTTTTGTGTGTGCATGGGACAGGAAGGGTTAATTAAAATAAATGACAATAGCATTGTTAAGTCATTTTACAAATTAGCGAGTAGATTATTTTTTGGGATTAATGTAAATATTACTATTCTATTTTTTTGTTCTTTGGACCCTCGGAGTTCACTGTAAAATATTACGGTCCATCATGACTTGAGCATTTTACTATATATATTTATTGTAAAGCCGAACAACGTGAAAAGCACGTTTCAAAATAAAAATAAAAAGGTTATACCGACAAAAATATTTATTGTACTTTTTTGGACGCAAAAACGGTAAATATATTTTAGCCATAAAGTTTAAAAACTAAAACATACATGTATGTATTTGTTACAGCTCTAAAATGCATATCAAACAAATGGAAAAATTAATTACCAATTACCTTTCACATCAATTTTTCCTATATTACTACTTTTGATGTTCTCTATAAATTGTATTTAATTCCTGATAGATATATTATACAAACATTTATAATCGTTTTGAATCGAGGAAGTCGCGTTTATTCGAAGTCGAGAGGGTCTGCTACCAAGTTATGTATAGATCCTTGACCAATCAGCGTTGACGAGGTAATTGACGTCACCACGAAGATGTATTCAAATGTTATAAATGTAAAAAGTTATCACCATTGAGTAACTATCACAGACAATTTTGTCTATTCGGGAAGTGTAATTTTAGTTGGCAATACGTTCAGTGATTTTGAAAACTTTATATACCTTGGTGCATATTTAATATTTATCGGCAATAGTTAATTGTGATAGTGAAATAATTTTACTTTACTTTTAATTTCGAATATGGCAAAATATGATCAAGGTGACGAGTGACGACGGTGATAAGTGTAAATTATAATATGTATGTATTCTATCTGACCTAACCTCAAATCTATAGATATGATTTTTGTTGCGTTCGTAGCATGCAATGAATATCAAAAAAATTTAAATCTTTTGAAAAATATTGTACAGTCAATGAGATGAATACAAATGCTCTAATTCATTCTACAAAAAATTTCAAAAATATGTTCGTTTACGTCATGACTCGAAAATGGTGGGAGGTGATGAAGGAGAATAAACGAAACTCGGCATTTCAGAAAAACGAGACTTAGAATAAACTAGTCTCGACTGTATCACCTTTTAATTATTCATTGATTAAATTGAATTATAATTAAAATAAATTCATAAATATTAAAAGCAATTTTAATTAAAAATAATTTATACATTGCTGATTCATGGTTGATATTCGAGGTGTATATACAATGAAACATTAAAAATGTACTTACCTATACCGGCCTACATTACAGTAAAGTTGTATATAACCTTTAAATTTAATTTTATTATTCTAAAAAAGTTTTCAACCCTAAACTAAAATTAATAATGGGTTATGGATATAGATTTTTGTTTTAAACAACTTTTGTAAAGTTTGTGTGATTTTATATTATAGAACATTGATTAAATTCTGTTATAAATATATCTTTTCTATCACGGTTGATTAAATATTAAATTGTTAAGATCAAACATTTTGACAAAAGTGTTTCAACGTTTTCTATATCGAGTCTAATTTTTTGTAGTGTTTTTCATTACCTACACATATTATAACAAACATTGCATTGAAAATGTTGGAGCTAGTGAAATAATTAATGCTCCAGCTCAAGACAAAAAATTAGCAATGGAGCTCCAGCCTTAGTTTCATTCCTGCTCCAATGGTAATTAAATTTTGTTAAAATTTCAACCTATCTGTTTTGCTAATGTACAAAATCCTTTAAAACAATTTGTAATTATATTTCACTTAGTCATGATATATTAATTATTTTTACACAATCTTACTCATCAGGAAACATACATTATACAAGAACCTTTTACAAAATCAGATAATTGTTTTAGCGAGATCGTAGAGGGCCTGTCGACATTCGCTTGTTCAGCTTGGGTCGGCACGGTCCGGCAAATATACATATACATACATATATATACACACACACACACACTCATACACACCCACACATTGCTGCTTATTCATCTTATTGATTAACCCCAAGCGATCGTGTGGGGTACATCAGACACTGATGTTTAATCAACTCTTAAAACAGTATATATTTATTTTAATGGGTATTTTTCCCATGTATAGAAGTAAAAATTATATAAATATATAAATTATAATATTAACCAAGTGGATAAAAACTTAAAGAACGTAAAAAAATCGCAGTCATGAATTTATAATTAATTCTTTCCGCGCTTATTTGATAAAAATGTATGTAAGTTATTTTTAGTAAACTTACATTTTAAGTTCATTGTAAACACAGTAATAAAATTGATTAAGTATTAAATGATGAGGAAGCTACTCCATCTACTAGATTATGTGGACTCAAAAACAATTGCTATATCGACCTAGTAAATTATCTTTGGATA
The DNA here is from genome assembly GCA_961205875.1 of Sialis fuliginosa. Taxonomy (NCBI): domain Eukaryota; kingdom Metazoa; phylum Arthropoda; class Insecta; order Megaloptera; family Sialidae; genus Sialis; species Sialis fuliginosa. Next base: position 11,014,145 of record OY540818.1, on the reverse strand, counting down.
CCGTATTTTTTGTTCTTAGTTTACATACGTCGGAAATTAAAAAGAATTTCCTCTAGAAGATGTCCTATCATTATGATTCGAATTTACTCGAAGTTTTAAAGCAGTGGCAATTTATTTAAAACACTTAATGCAAATGCTATGCATTTTTTGATGTACACTTGTCACCACTGCTTTTAGATTATACAGACCCTAGATTAGGAAAGACTATGGATACATAACAACTGTTACTAAAACTTGAGGCGGCCATCTTGTATCATATGTCATTTCCATCAAAATATATTAGAGGTGTCAGTCGAAAATTTATAATATGCAAATAAGCTTTAAATTACAAATGAATTTGTTTAGTAAGAGAGATGGTGATTACAAACAGATGTTTATCTGTTAATGATTTAACACTGAAATACTTTTAAACGCAACAGAAATCATTTATTATTATTTATTTTTTAATTTATTTATTATTAATTAATTGTATAATTCCAAACAATTGATTTTTATTTTAAAATCCGAATGATACACCAATGACTCGTGGAGCGATATGGTAACAACGCTAAGTAGTGTGGTATGAGTCCTATATCTTTCCTTGTCTAAGGTATAGAGATCATACCATTGATTATATCAGTCCGTGGACTGTTATTTATATTTAATACTCCGCAGATAGTGTTAGCTTAGCTTTTGCTCTCAAGAAATTTTTTTATAATAACGGATAGAGATAAAAGGGCTATATGTAATATTTTAATATGTAATAATATACTATGTATAAAAAATTTTAGCGGGACCAGTCCTACCAACTTTTTATTTTCGTTTGCACTAATTGTAAGTCTAATTCTTTTAGTTACAATTTGTATTAGAGTAGAATACAACAATTATCGCGTTACATTTTAATGTATATAGCTACTTTATTTGCATATTTTTCTGTCGGACAGCTCTTTTCTCTGCTACTCAGAAAAGCTTACATTTTAATTTGTGGCGGGACATTGTTAGTGTTGGGGCAAGATTTCTAAGATGAAAATAGTTTTAATTAAAAACTTTTCTTTTTAAAATGGAATAACAGTTCGCATATTTAATCTTATTTTCGTCAGAATAGCTTCAGGATGAAAATAAAATTGAATGTCAAAGTGCTGAGAGATATTTAAAATTTGCTTAACTAGGGCTACAGTATTCAAAATTCAAAATACTTCTTGGAAAATTAAGGTTATAATTTGTGAAAATAATTAGCTGTATAATATTATAATATTTGGTATTTGTGTCGCAAAGCGAATTAGGTTAATAAACTTCCGTATTTATTATAATTAATTGGTTGTAATAGATATGTAGATAATTAATGGATTTCGGTATAATTTTCAGTTTCAATTGATAAAAGTAGGTACATCAAACGACATTACGTACATATAATGATTTCATTTACTCTCTACAATACAAATAGATTGAACATTAATACATAGTAACTAAAAATAAAAATAATTTAAATAAGCATTAAATTTTTGGTACAGTTATTAAAGTCTTTCAGAAGTTAGAACGATTAAATCCACGTATCAAATATAGATCATTAATATTTATACAGTGTAGATAATAAATATATATTTGCATACAGCGTGAGACAAAAATGCGTATTTTTTAAAAGACAGAGGTAAAATTCAAATTTTAAATTTTATTTTAAGTAAAAACTTAAATAACAATTAAATATGGCACAAATAAGTGGACCATTCTATTTTAAATAATAAATAATAATAAACCACATTGTATAATTCAATATGATTTTAAAATAAAGAACTAGCACCAGTCTTGGCCCCTTTAAGATCAAGGTATACTATTTTTTGGGATTGATGGGCTTTTTTGTAATTCTCATGAACTCATATTACTAATAAAATAAGTACCTCTTTATTAAATCAATTTAATTACCAAAGTCCGCAAATATAGTTTGTTTTTTTAATGATAGCCTTTTAGTTTGTTTATGTTTTTTCTCCAGTAATGGATAAAGTAAAACCAGTAATGTGTGCCCAGTTATGGGAACTTGCTAATGATTACAAAACGATAAGTACTGCGATACAAAAGTTATAAAATAAAGAATTTTAAAATTTCAAACAATGTAAAGCAAATGTTATGATAATATAATAATTAATAAATAGATTACACTAATAATTAGATTAAATATCCATCATTTTGACACTCATTGGACGATTGTCATCAAATTAAAATGTTTTACAGTCAAGTATCTATATATTATATTTCAGTAATGGCAGTAATCAAATATCAACAAATATTTCTAATTTAGTACATTTAAACAAGAATCCAACACTTGGGTTTGATAGTTTGATCCAAAACTGGTGCCTGTACTTTATACAATTTTATTTACAATATCATTTAAAATTTGAATTTTATCTCTATCTATTAAAAAATAGGAGATAACGAATTAACTCATCCTGTATAAATAATAAATTAACATTTTTTTAATAGATATTTCTGTTAGTGCAGCAAACAATTTAGTCTAATAATTTTGTCAATTTCTCATACTATTTACACATGTGGAATACATACAGGCTGTGTAATGTGTATACGATACCTTTGTGTTGAATCACGAGATTTTTTTTACTTGAAGAATTTTTTATGTATTTAAAAGTATTCCCGTTTTCTTTGTATCATATCATATGTCGTCAATGCGATATTTTCTGTAAACTTTTTCATATTATTTACCTTTTTTGTAAAATCCAAAATAACATTTGTATTTTAGTATTTTGATACTAATGGATATGTATAGTACATTTATATCATAAAATGTTGTTCTAGAATATACTGTTGATATCAATTTTCATTTTTGAAATTTGATATTAAATCCATAAAAGAAACATTTCAAACAACTGAAAATAAAACCTATTATTATTTTCTTCATTCCACCCATTCATTCATTTATATTATTAACATCAGTATTAATGTTCCTGTAACCTCCCTTCTCTTCCATTAGTACCAATTCTATTTACAAATTCGGTTGGTAACAGTGCAACAGCAGTAATTTGTCCTAACAAAGCTACTAATATATTTAATAAGGCAACGTGAGACAATAAATGATAAACTAATACGGTAGAGTACCGCGAAGATGCTATTTTCGTGTCATTGGGGCAATTGAGTCAACTACAAGGGAGGCTCAGTGTTGGGGTTAAATGTAGTGAGGGATGTTTACACTCGCTATAGTAGGTCACAAACACAGGTAAGCGTTAAGTAAACACGTGAAATATGATCGTTTATGGATATAACCACATAATGTGCTACTTTGTAAATTGATTTTAGCTATGATGTGATCATAAAAGATGTAACGTTAGTTTTAGTAGGTGTGAAGTAGTGATTACACATTTTGCGTTGTAGGATGTCGTCAGTAATAAGAGCGTTACTGATGACATTATATATTTTCAATTTTTTTTTGTATATTCGTGAAATGTATAATATGGTAATCATGAAATAATTTCAAGGGAATTACAAGTTTTTTTTGAGAGTCTCTGAATTAAGTACGGCCATTATTTCAATGTAGTATGTGTTTCTATCGATCTGTGAACGCTATACAACCAAAACGGATGTTTATTCTTGTTTTGTTAATTTTTTTTAAACGGTGCAAAAAAATGTTTAAAGTAACAGTTTTAGAGAATTTTATTAGATATTTATAATATAGTATGTTCTGTTTATTTAACCATATTTTTTTATATTCCTAAAGCAGCTTATTATTTCTATTATATGTCGAATACTTATAGACAATTTTTGTAAGGTTAAGAGGTTTGTAGTTTATACTTTTCATATGTAACATAAATAAACCTACATATTTAGTAACTATGAAAATAAAATATGAATATATATATACTTTTTAAATTCTGCTAAGAGAGACATGCCTTAATGGGAATATTTTACTACTACAAAAATTGTAATAATTTTTCTTATAGAAATGTTAATGCTTTACAAATAATTCGTAATATCCATGTCATTCTTGAAATATATTTTTAAATGATTAATTTTAGATACTCTCCCTCCCCTACATACGATTTTGATGTTTTTTGGGGGGTCATCTACTTACCAGACTCAATTTTAAAAAGTTTCATTAAAATCGGTTCAGTGGTTCGTGAGTTATGCGTGTGACAAGACAAGAACATACTTACAAACAAAGAACGAAAAGTGTTTTTTTTTTATCTGAAACGAAATGATTTTTTCCTCCTACCCATTGGATATGACGAAAGCAATATGTATTCTGAGAATTTTCATGTAAATATATTTTTAATTAGTAGTAGAATTTCATATAAAAATATCCAACACCACCGAATAAAAAATTTATATTTCATTTTCATTATATACATCACTAAAATTTTTAAACAAATCAAAATTTTGTTGAAACTAATTAACACTTTTTTGGTTTGTTTATTTTGTTTTATAATATTTCTGCGAATTGTTTTTAATTAACTACAAATATTTTGAAATATACATGGAATGTAGGTAATCTGATAAATTATTTAACTAATGTTTTTCATAAAATAAAACGGTCAGGTGCGTGTTACGCACGCACATGATAGGGTTCCGTAGTCATTCTCACTACGATTTATAAAAAAAAGTACTAATTAAAAGCTACATTTTGAAATTTTTTCAGATTTTTTGAATTAATAGATTAGAAACCAGATGGGGGAGGGCGCTGTGATAACGACATTTAAAAGCAAATATATCGTGACTGAAGGGTTAAAATCAAAAGATCCTAAGACATTTTTTATATACTTTTCAGTCTATTGGAAGGGGGTCCAAAAAAATTATTTTTATTTTTTTCAAAAATCTCATCTCAGTTTTTGGGTTATCAATCTACGTCCGTATACCAAATTTCGAACAGACAGAACAAAACTACTAGTTTTCAACGGAACCCTAAAAAATGGTGATGTTACAAAACCTTGTTATAATCTAATGTTGATTAGTATAATTAAAATATAAAACCTTCGAAATTAATTTAACAATTTCTACTCTGAACAAAAAGAAATCCATTGTAATTCTAGAAACGTTTTTGTATAGACTTGTAATTAGTATAATTATAGCAATTATTTTTAGCGAATTAAGACATTTACATTTATTTTAAAATCCAGTACAAAAGACAATTACTGAATAGTGAAACGAAGATAAAATTAAATGTATGTATTTGTATATATTATAAAAATAACACCTATATTTATATATGTATGTTTCATTAGCTTGTAACTGTCATACGACAATACAGTAATAATGAGTTTAAGATACAATTAAAGTTAAATGTATTCTTTTTTGTACTTGTTAATGAACGTTAGTAAACTAGTTACCTTAATTTACAATTGTAGTCAAAGGAAAACAAAGCAATGAAACTATAAATATCATTAATACTTGTATATATAGATCTATATATTGTTTGTCTGTACAATTATTTTTACAATCCATGACTATATTTACACGACATCTACTGAACCGATTTTAATGGGACTTTAACTGTTGAGAAGCTTAAGCTCTAGAATGATAAGTGGTTTAGGGTAGGTCCGTTTTAAAGAAAATTTAGAACCAACATTTTATAATAAAATTTTATAAAAATGTTATTTTGATGTACCTAATTGTGGACATTTGCTTAAGTCTTGTAGAAATTCTAGTCTAAAATAAAACATTTATCACTAATAAATAAATAATAAATTGAATAACCATTAAAATTAACAAAAATAAATCACTTCCAAGTTTAAAAATCAAAACAACATAATTGTACCAATATTATCGTTATAAATAAAACAAGAACCATAATCTCACGCGCTGTTATTTTCAAAACAGTAGAAGATTTAAACATTCTAACGAAGTCAATTTCCGTTTTTACGAAAACGTGAAAAAATCTTTTAAAATAACGTTTAGTCTCGCAAACATTCAGTAAAGCATTGTTATGTTAGGAGAAGCGTGTAACTTTTTTTCCTCGTAAGTTTGATGGCGTCATAAGCTAAATAATACAGGTTTCGTAACGAAAGTAGCTCGTTAGCATTCTGTTGTCTGTGCGCCAGAGCAAACTATAATCATTAAGTCAAAACAGCAATGGCTCGATAATAAAAACAAACTTTAGGGTAACCATTTGCTTGGAAATGCCTTTCAATAAAATGTACGAATAATCCTTGATAAGGAAAATGTACCTAAAATCCGTTGATCGGAATAAAGGAAATCTTAAACACTGACAATTGGGTTTTCTTATACTAGTGGTACTTAATATATAGTATACCACTAAAATTATAATTGTAATAATAATTATTATTATTTATTAAAAGTTTTTTATTATTATTTATTATTTTTATTTATGATGCTTCAGTTGCGTGAATTCACGAAAAAGTAATTTTTTTAGTAATATTTTTCTATCATAAAAATGTATACTTACTATTTTAAATAATAATCAGAAAAAAACTTTCTCTGCTATTACGGGATTTCACACACGTCGGAGAAACACTTTTGCAGGTGTAAAATACGTATCAAATTAATTTTATATCATTATATTCAATAGTTTGATCAACTTTTATTTGTGTTAAAACAAAAAATAAGATAATTACTTACTTCCATGAATCAGACATCATGCTGGATAATTAAGAAAATTTTAATAACCTTGATAATTTAATAAGCGTTTTTTGTACTATTCATAGCTATAATATACTATCTTCACCATTAGATTTATAATTTTAAGGTATTAAAATTTAATATTTATAATTTTAAATATATCGAAAACGTTTTTAAATATGAGCATAAATTTAGAATTACAGCTATAAAACAATATGTAGTAAAACATAAATTAACATATATTACCTTCTTCCAAACAATAGCATTCTACAATAATTCATGATAAGGAAAAAGTACCTTAAATACTTTAATCAAAATAATCGTCACATCTTAAACTCCGTCTTAATCTTATTCCATCTTATATAGTAGTTTTATCCTAGAAAATCTCGGTTTATAGTTGATGGAGTTTTAATTACAGTTAATTGTACTTGTAATAAAGACTGGTTTTATAACGAAGTATGATAAAATTTATTAAAACTTGGTTTTATTAAAATTACTTTGAAATTACCTGAATTTGTAAAAATTTTATAATTTTATAATTTTTATTTGTTTACTTAGTTTTAATGCTGTTGGTTAAACTTTTTAGTTTAAAAAAATAATAAATAACGATGAAAACCATTGTTATTATTGTTGTTATATTAACAATTAAAAAAATGAATACACAAAAAATTTAAAGAATTAGATTTAATGTTTAAGCTATTTACATATTTTTAAAATATATTCTGCAAACATAGATTTTCTTAAGGGAGTATTTTATTAGAAAAGTTGTAGTGACATTTTTTATAAAAAATTTAATGATCTACAAAATAGATTTATACACGTAATATACGTCATTCTTGAGATATTTTGAAAAAAATAAATAAAAACATTTGAATATCACCTTCAACCCCCCCTTCTCCACATACACGATTTTGCTCATTTTTATTTTTTACAATACACACAACTAAGAAACCAAATTTCATTAAAATCAATTCAGTTCTTCATGAGTTATGTACTATTAAAATCTACGATTAAAAAAATTATATATTATCTCTATATAATATATTTATTTACATTTCTCCGAATAGATTATACCTACATCATTTATATGTATCTAAAAATAGTGACTACATTCTAATCATATTTTTAGGGTTCCGAAGAAACCCTATATTAATAGGGTTTCTTCGGAACCCTAAAAACATTAATCGCTTTGTCGTCCGTCCGTATGTCCGTCCGTCCGTCCGTCCGTCCGTCCTTTTCACTCAAAGCTAAATAGCTCGTAAACTATATAAGCTAGAAACTTGAAATTTTTACTGAACATGTAAAATGACGCCCTCTAGTAAAATATGTACAAATTTATTGAATAAATAATTTTTCAGGGGGGGCAATAAGGAGCTAAAGCTAGGTAAAAAAAATATTTTTTTTTATATCAAGACATGTGGCACGTTAAAATGTATAACCAAACAAGCGGAATTTGACCCTTTTTTAATTTTTTTTCTAAATCAAAAATGGTGCCTGTAGGGGGCTTTAAAGCAAATCCAAAAAAACAAAAAAATTGTATATCAAGACGTGTGGCACGTCAAAATTTACGTCTCAATTAGTAGAATATGCCCCTATTTTTTATTTTTTTTCTTACTCAAAAACGGCGCCTGTAGGGGGCTAAAAGCAGTATATTATTTTGTCCCCCCCCCCTCTAACTCTGTAACTACCGGCTCAAAAAATCTGAAAAAAATTTGGTAACGAGGTTTTGGTGGGACTACCAACGACAAATACTAAAGTCAATAATATAATTTTAAATTTTGGAATAATAGGGAGGGGTGTAAGATAATTTAAATTTTTTATTTTCATATCTAGGCATGTGATATGTCAAAATGTACATCTCAACTCGTAGAACATGACCATATTTTTTATTTTTTTTCTAACTCAAAAATGGCGCCTGTAGGGGGCTAAAAGCAGTGTTTTATTTTGTCCCCCCCCCTCTATCTCTGTAACTACTGGCTCAAAAAATCTGAAAAAAATTTGGTAACGAGGCTTTGGTAGGACTACCAACGACAAATACTAAAATCAACAATATAATTTGAAATTTTGGAATTATAGGGAGGGGCGTCATAAAAAATTGTTTTTTTGATATCTAGGCATGTGGTATGTCAAAATATAGATCTCAATTAGTAGAACTTGACACTTTTTTATATTTTAACTTTAACTTAAAAATGCACCTGTAAGTGGTTCCAAACATTTCACGTAGTGCGTACTTCGGAACCCTTATGGCATACACTCGTGTATGTCTTGCCCGAATTATTTTATGATAAAATCACGTCTGCCTTGAAAAAGCATTTTTAATTTGAAAAGAAAACACGTTTTTTCAATTAAAAGTGTACGTTACAGAGCACATGCTCATCATAAGGTGTTTAAAAGGATATAACACCAAGTATTAATGAAGAAATTATGTTATGGGAGAGTAAAGCTTCAACCTTTGTTTATAATCTCCGTTTGTTTCACGTTTCAATTCTTTCATATGACCACTGCACGTGTATTATTCCCTTTGGAAAAATTATACCGAGTTTTTTTTATAAATAACAGGATGAATACTACAATATCAGTTCTTTGTTTCCAAGTTTTTGCATACTCGAATATTAATATATGTATTAAAATTGTTTATTTATCAGGGTTCCATAATTCAACAACAACAACACTATTAATCTCTCTTAGTTGTCGGTCCGTCTGTCTATCTGCTTGCCTATCACAGCAGAAATGATTAGTTATAAACTTGAAATTTTAAACAATTTTTTTAAATTATAAAAATAAGAAACAAACTGTAATAGCATATAATGTATGCCTTAATCAGTTTTTTTAATATTTATTGTTATCCATATCAATGACACTTTTCAGGGCTATTCAAAAAGGTTACTTTAAAAAATAATGAACATTACTTATTCTCAAAACCCAAGAGTCTCTTTATGTTGTTATTTTAATTTCATAACTGTTTGGTAACCACTTCAATAATAAACAATATTTGTGTTCCAGGTAAAAATAATAAAAAAGATAAAAGAAAATTGGTAAAATGTACAATTTAAGCTGATATTTACTACTCTGGCTGGCAGGAAAGGTCTTTCCGGTGCACGTACTTTACACATTTTGTTCAATTTTTTATTTTTTGTAGTGTGTAAAAATAAAATATATTTTATCTGCGTACGTTATACGAGTATCCCATAAAATTACTAAAAACTTTTTGAAATTGGCACAAGTCTCACTAAAACAATTAACGGAATTGTTTTATATCTTTCGAATCAGGTAACTTCGTATTTAGACATAAACGTTGTAAGCATAGATAGCTATATCTCCAAGATCTTCAGTTGACGGACAGGGATAGTTAAATTTAAATTATTTTTTATGTTTGTTAAAAATAATACATAAATGATTTTTTAATACATCGCATCACCGCCGGTTTGGCTAAGAATGGCTAGGCTGTCATAACTCTCACTTAAATAACTCTAAACAGACTACGTGATTTTCACCGTTGAATAATGTACCTATTAAAAAATTTTAAGATAATTATTAGTTTGCTGTTTTTGTTTATATTTTGCTTTTTAGTTCGTTTTCGTTTTGACGGGTAGAAAAATTGTCAATATTTGGGAATTTTTTTCCCAAGTATAACTAATTATTTTAGGATCGGGTAGAGGACATTTTATTTAGTGTATATTCAACTTATTGAATACCAATTTTTATTGATAAATATTAAAAATTTACAAAGTTATGAGCCTCGATTGGGCGACCAAAATAAATATTTTTTTCCATGGTTCCATCGCAATTTCTGGATCGGTTATAAATAAATATGATTGTAGCTATGGGTGTGCTTAGCCTATTTAATTTTTTACATAATGGTGACGGTTTGAAAGTTTTTTATTTTTTTTATTTTTAACACCTTTTTATTAATTCAAGCGGTCTTAAAAAACTAAATATCAATAATTGAAAAATTGGCTACGCACAGACATAGCCACTGCGATTACGAAAATTTAGAAGAAAAAAATTGTAATCGGTTCATTCGTCTTTGATTTTTGAGGGTCATAACCGACCACGTTATCTGGTCTCACTAAATTAACTGTAACTTGGAATTTTAACTTAATTTTTTTTAAATATTTTTTAATATGTATATGTATTTTTTTTAAATGCATAAAAAATCACACACAGTGGCTTTCCCCCTTAAAGTAGGTTCATTTTTTATTTTTTATAAAAAAAATATATAAGTTTCAGCTTCTATTAACACGTATGTAGATTCTAGTTCAATCCAGTTCCATGTCAAGTCTATAGCTGAAGTAACTTATCAAATAAGATAAATTTTATCTGTACTTCACATTTAATACATGAAACCGCACGTAAAATAGTTTCCGGATTTGGAAAAAGGAATATACAGCACGCAGGCACGCATTTATGTATACATAAAATATAATATAATATGTGGAGAGGAATATTCTTTATTTATTTTGGTGTGAGTGAGTATGTGTGCTTGTACGTGTGCGCTATTATACATTTACGTGTTTGTATAAGTGAATGTGTGCCCGTGTGCATGAGAGCGTATCAGCGCGCGTATGCGATATCATTTATATTCCCTTTTAGCGCCGCGGCGCACCACCGTCACTATCTGCAGTGGCGGCGACACTGAGAGGGAAAGTGGATATGAACAATATATAGTACCTATGTTTGTAAAATAAATAGCAGATATAGGCGCTGGTTGACCAGTTTTTCAATATCTGAATTATACAATGTATTCCAAGCTGATTAAGATATAGGACACTTAACATGGGGGCCATTAGAAGTGGTCAAATTGTTAAATTTCCTATGTCTTTATCAACTTGGAATAAACTGTATAATAAAAATAAGTGCGAGTATGTTTAGGTATTTTATTTTAACTACCTACATAAAAACAGTTCATTTGTCTAATAAGAAAATTCAAAAATAACATTAAAACGTTTTTTTTTGGAACTATGTACATAAAGCATAGGTAAAAACAAAAAAACTTAATCAATTTGTGATGGCACGTCTAGCGTAATTGAACAAGAAGAAAGGATGCTTGTTTCTACATTGAATTTCGGTACAGTTGGACGCACACACGTGCAACTTTATTCACGGTCAGTCTGCCTACCCCTATGGACAATAGCCCCGGTCTTCCCTATACCTTTCACTGTATTTTAAATTATAAAGCAGTTTAGTTCTTTTAAAACTTTGACAACATCAGCCAAATAGAGTAATATCATTATTACAAACAAAATTATATCTTGTAAATAAATAAATAAATAAATAAATGTAGTTTATGACAGATATTTGGCATACAGCTACTTTATTCTGCAGTTAAGGCTCAACTCACACGAGTGAAGACTCGGATTGGTAAAACCCAAGGTAATCAAACCTTTTTAGATAAACTATAGATACATATCGTTCGTAAAACCGGATATTAGTGAAGTAAAACTAAGTTGATAGACCTATAGAAAATCAAAAAAAGTTTGAAATATTCAGTTGAAACAAAATGAGATTCAAAATTCTATAAACATATCATTGCCATAAAATGTAGTTTTTTAAAGTAAAACAAATAAGTGTTAGTTTTTCTAACATAAATTTAGTGTATATACTCGAAAACTAAACTTATTATACACTTATATATTTATTTGGGGATTTATTTGAAATTTATTATGCTAGCAATTAAAATACAGAATGTATTCTATTTAATAAGTAGTTGTTATTTCAAATGTTTTTCACTGGGAATACAAATTTTACCAAAATAAATGTATTTTACTTTTTCTACAGAAACCTTAAGAATCAGCAAAGTACGGTGAGGGATAAAACCCAATATCCACATAACCCACGAATGATTATTGCAGTAGTATTAGGGTAAATGTACAGAGAACAGTACAAATTACCAACGTCTTCCTAAACAAGCATTGCATGGTATAAAAGATCCAGTGAAATACAAACATGGTAGGGTTCAATTACTTTTTACAGATATATTACCTTTTTACGATATACTTTTTGCGGTTTAATTCAGTTTTACAAAAAACCTAAGAAAAGTTTATGTTACTTGAGCTATAACCATTTTATAAAAAAAAATAACTATGTCAAAATTAACTAACATTGGAATAGGAGTATAAAATGTTCATTTAAAAACAAAATGCTTACACCTAACTCAAAATATAACATTGCGACAGTTGTAGTAGTCCACATAATTTAACTAAAACGTTTAATTAATTAAATTAAATAGTAACAGTTCAGTTGTCTTGTGGTTCAGACTAATTAAAGATCAAATATCTCACTAGAAATATCCACAATTGCAACGTGATACCGTCACTGTACAAGGGGAGATGAAGGTCTGATATCAAGGCTCTTACGCGTATGTATTTGGGATTGGAAAATAACGTTTGTGAGGGATTGCCGATTGCAAATCGGGATGTTTTAGAGATAATAGTAGGTAGGGGAGGTGTCGGTGAAGCATTTAAGCCTACATCTAGGATTATGTATGTTTAGATAGTGAAGTTTTGTTATCGTGGAACTCGTTGAGATACTTAATGTTTAGTTGTCTTGAAGACGTAATTTAAAAAATATACTACATATATTGGCATAGAAGTGGTTAGTTCGGGAAGTTCCTGAAGTAACTGAATTTTCTTTAGTTCCGATATATGTAGATGACATTTTAAAGCAAAACGTAAATATATATACTTTTATTTAAGATTGCCAAAAATAAGATAAAGATTACTTTTCCGTTTTCGCAAACTATTTTTCATCTTTAATTAGATCTGAAAATGTATATTTCATATTGTTATTTATTTATTATACTTAAAAAAGTTTCTACCGCATTTATTCGATTCTAATACGCACATTTTCTCATAAAACGTCTCATATATTATAATAGTATGGTACTCCAATAGTACCCACATTACAATACATTAACACAATAATTCATTTTAAAAAAACGTGAAGAAGAGTATTTTTTATTTCGCAACTATAAGAATATATAATCAGTAAAATTAGTAAATTAATTATGTGTTATCCATGAAAATTAAGAAATTTAATTTCAAAGAAGTTATTAAACAATTTTAATATAAGATACATACTTTTAACATTATTTGTTTTTCGAGATAAAAAATTACAGTTTTAAAATAAAAAGTGATTGTCAATTTTTTACAAGCACTCAAGTTTTTATATTTAAGTAGATGTACTATATAGATAATTTATGTCATTAAATTAAAAATCTACCTAAATTCCCCAAATGACCAATAATTTTTAAGTATCAAATTTGTTTTCTTTATATTCTTTGTTTACTTAGCTATATTTACTATTTAATGTCATACTTTTTTCTTATAAATTTTTGATAGTCAAAATATTTATTTTTTCCATGAATTATCAATCAAGTTAACATACAATTCTCTCTCTCTAGAAATCAGAAATGTAATATATATATAAAATATAAATAAAAACAAACTTGTTTGTCTAAACGTCAAAATTTATTTAAGAAAAGGTAATCGCAAGCTTTCGATTCACAGAATCATCTAATGATAAAGATTTAAATGTGAGAACGATGTTGTTATCTCAATAATATTCATGTGACATTAGATAACAACATCGTTCTCACATTTAAATCTTTATTAATAGCCTGACGATGATTCTGTGAATCGAAAGCTTGCGATTACCTTTTCTTAAATAAATTTTGAAGTTTAGACAAACAAGTTTGTTTTTATTTATATTTAACGTCACTACTGTTATATTATTATATAAAATATACTAACACATAAACATGTACATAGCAACCCCACAACAATTTTATCTGTATACGACCATGAGATTGTATATGTAAAAGATATGTCAGTATTCGTTAAGCGGGTAAGGAAAAGTGCTAGCATATCTAACTTAATGGAAACATATCATACATGGATTGCTAATCGGATCGCGTTGCTAGATGCTTAAAGATGACTATGGGAGTAGATAGTGAGTGAGTGAGAGTGGTACCCATGCCGCCGACACTCTGTCTCCCGCTGCGTGAGGAGTGGTAGCGCTTTTTTGTACACAAACATCTAAATATGTCACTAGGATATCGATCATCCTACGTTATGATATCTTTTTATGTTCCCTCCTTTCTTGAAAAACATCTAAAACAGATTTCATCAGCAAGTTTTATATCATAAATGTGTATATGTATATATGCACATATTTATAATATTTTCGCGTTATGGTTATACTGTATAGATATATGTAGATAGATTTTTTTACTGCAGTTGATTTTATGCAACAGTATTTTATATATGAAAATAATAAAATATCATTACACTTTTTATATTTGAAAATTTAACTACAGAACATAGGGATTTCAATGATATTTCAGTCATATGCAATTATTTGCTTTTTTTTAATTTGAAACTTTAACCAAATTTACCATTAGTTTTAAATTTTCTCGTCGAGTGTAGATAGATAAGTACTTATAAAGTTCTTATGAATTATTACCAAATTGAAAAAAACGATACTTGGAATTGTTTTATAACTTTATTAATTTCATTTTGAAATTTGATAATTCTTACTAACTAAAGATTTAACTGTTAAAGAACGTTTAATCTTGTTTTTTTTTTTTGTAAATTGTTAATTATCCAAAAATAATTCTTTAAAATACTTAAATTAAATGTCAAAACTAAATTTTCTTTTACTATTTACGACCAAACTTGAGGATGAAGTTTAAAACTAATTTGGATCAAGTTATAACTTTCCAAAAAAAATGTATTTTCGAATTCGTCGTAATATTAAAATGAGAGAAAATATTTCTGAAATAACATTGAAATGAAACTTTAACTAATACTAAATATGTATGTCACTTAACTTCACAAGAAGTCTGGAACTACACATATTAGGCTTTTAATGAGGACCTCATGTGAAGTCGAAACACGTGTCGAGTGACATTGTTTTGTTGTAGTCTGTTACGATCTACATATTTAGTTTAAGTGACTATATAATTGTAAGAAATCACAGTGTCTCCGTTTTCCAGTATTTCATTTATAATTTTACACTCTACGCCATATTTTTGAAAGCTAATGTTTTTAAATATTAACTAAACTAACTTAAAATCTCCTTACAAATCAATTCATATATCTAAGCATTTAATTTCAAAAGGAAAATAATTGCAAAATATATTAATTATATAAAATACACACACTCCACTTAACGGTTTGTTTAATTCTGCCCTGACTTACACAGATGCAACATCCCATTTTACGTACAACAATGTAACAAGAAGATTTCAAGATGCAAAACAAATTACAACAAACAAATATGCCAAGAAACAAAGAAAAAAAGTTAAATAAACCAGCAAATCATATTTTCGAAGGTATTTTTAATTAAATGTATTTGATTAATTAATTAAATTTTTTATAACTCATCATTTACAAAAAATATCCTTTTGGATTACGGATAACACGAATACACTGGACAGACTTTACAAATGTTTACCGCGAAAAATTATATTACTTATTTATTATCTTGTGCAGAACACAAAAAACGTTTTTGATTAATTAAACATATTGAATAATTAATTAAAGGTATGAGTAGTTGAAAGGAAATTTTACTTAAAAAAACCATCAACACGTTTTAATATTATGAATCATTGACTTCGCTTTATTAATAATTAATATAAAATGTTAATTGATAAAATTGTATATTCATTAGTTTACTTATCTTGAAACATTATAAATGTAGATTAATTAGTGATTGGTTCGTTAATAATTAATTAGTGACATTTAAAAATGAATGTAGGTACATTATCTTTTTATCTTCGTATTATTGTTTTCAATTTCCTGCTTACAAAAAGGAAATTATTGGAATAGCACTAATTGTTTACTATCTCAATCAGAACCCGAACCGAACAGTTTTTGAAAGTCAGATAACAAAAATTTAATAACCAACTATTAAAATAAAAAATATGACCTAATAGAAAATAAAACAATTTTCCAGACCGAAATTGTCATTATGTCTGATAATACGGATCATAAACGGATCAACGGAATTATGTAGATACGTTTTTCCGTACTAGAGTACTCCATTAGAAATATATGAAATTTTGTTTTATAAAACATTATGTCTATTGCACGAATTTTATTCTTATGGTTAAAATAAAATAAAAACAATACAAAATACATGACAGATGGAATGCAAATTATAAATAATAATATTCTATACAATTTTTATAAAAAACCAATTTTTTTTAACACGCACAGTTTCAAAAATATTTGGCAAAATTCAATAATTGACAAGAGTAAACATCCTTTTCCGGTTGTAAGATTGTTTTCAAATATATAATTTTCTAAATATAAAAATTCAACCGTTTTTGAATTACAGCATCTATGGACCATCCGACACACAAATATCATTACCGAATCGAAAAAAAAATCGGCTTTTTTTCTTTTACTATATTTCTTACATATGGCCATATATAAAAGTAAAAAGTCAACATTTCTAGTTGGATACGCAATAACAAATTTTAATTAATTTTATATATTTCATTAATTTGTCAGCCAAAAATATATCAGACCATCACAATCGACATACTTTCAAAATTAAATTTAAAACAATATTTTGTCCAACAAAATTCTTTTGATTGTAATAAAGTAGGATCAAAAGATGTATTCATATTTATCCTAATTATTCTTGAGTCAATAGCGTATCTAAAATTATTTGATATATAAAAGACCCGACATATCCTTTGGAACTTTACAATGAACATGAAAAATGTTTAAATCAACATGGGACGTGATGTTGAAGAAAGGTTCTTTACATTATTAACGTTATCGAATTAAAATACACTTTCAGAATCGTTAGTATTAAAACGTTTGATCTAAAAATAGCCAAATTGTTATGTAATACATACAGTCATACATACATATGTATATAAGTACGCGGTCCTTTAATATATACATACAGTGCCGGCCTTAGCAAATCTGGCGCCCTGGGTGAGATTTATTTTTCCGCCCTCTCTCCTCATAAAAAATGATTAAAAAATCATCGAAAATGTCAATTAAAATTGATAAATTAACAAATAAGTTGAATAATTCATATCTCAGCTTGGCACAATTTGTATCTCAGCTAATACCTTATTAAGGGTTTTCTGGGTTACTGAATAAGTATTTTATTAGTTAGCAGCTATTAAATAATCAATTTTTTTACAAATTAACATTGTTTATATTTAGCTATATTTTTTACTAAATCGGGTTTAACTGATCGACAAAAAATTTAAAGATAAAAAAAAGTTTACTCAAAATTACAGCCTGTACACTGATTTGAACCAAATTTATACAACTGTTTGTATGTGTTCTCAAAGACTTATATAATCGATTTCCGCCATGAAAAAATAAATAATTTTAATTCTTTGGCAAATGGTAGCACTAAAATCTTATTGTTGTTTTTTATTAGAAACTAATTCAATTGTTTAATAAAACCAGCAATATTAAAAAAAATAGCTAAAAACTTGCTCCGAAAAATTAATTATCTATTGGTGAAAACCGCATTAAAATTTGTGAGACCATAAATCTAACATTCATATTTATGTCAATGTAAACATATATTCGTCGAGAAATTGCACAAGTTAACAAAATAGTTTTGTTTTCACGTTCCCTTGTTCTTCCTGACCATTTTGATGTGTGCAGGGAAATTTTTTAATGTTTGAAAAAAATCATTTTAAAGATAAAAAATACATTAGAGTATACATTCTCTATTTTTAAGATGGTGATTTTTTCTGTTCGTTTAAGATTCTGATAAATTTTGAATATTTTATATTAAATTCAACTATTCATATTTCTGACTAAATAAATTCCTGCGTCCCTAATTATTGCTTTAAAAAATCACATGTAGACCACACCAAATTTCTTCATTATTATATGGCGGCTAGCCAAAACAATGCTTCTGTAGGTATGTATATTATATAATACATATAAAGTAAGAAGGTCACAACAGATTCTCTGCTTCTAATCTCCCCATCTTTGTCCTGGTCTATTCATGTCCTTTTGTCCTTTACACAAACGGTTCTGAACTTTTTTTTGTTCGCCTGCTCCTTACAAAATTAAAAACTATCCTAAATCTTAAGATAACTGTGCAACCTTTGTTAATTAATCGAGACGTCGGAAACGACATTTTTTTTACACCTTATATGGGATTAAATTTAAAAAATAACTATTTATTTCCAACCTTTTTCGATTTATTTGTGTATATATATTTAGAATATTTTTGACGGTATATTTTTCGGAAGCCAACGTGATTATTATTTATTTAATTCATATAGAAATTAAAGTTCTAATATCGAAACCTACATCTCATTACTTAATTTATTTTTCAGTAATCTGAGGAACTTTCTACAATTGGATACGGAAAAAACAAGATTTAAATTCACTGATTTTTCAAGCGTAAAACTGGGATTTTAACAGTTTAGTTAGTTTCGAATTAATTTAAATTAATAAAAGGTTTATAGGACCAGATTAAAACTTCCCGCATTTTTTAATAAATCAATATAATTTTTTTTAGCAAACGTAAAACAATTTTATATTAATTAGTATGTTTTTATTATTTCAAACAAAAAAATATTTCTGTCATACTTCTTGTTAAATTTTTACTTATTTTCAAGGTTCAAAATTATCAATATAATGTGTCCTGAAGAAAGCTGATTTCCCACAACATGTCAAACACAGATTGTCAAAGAAATCCCGTAATAGCTAAGTAGGTTTATTCTTTCTAATTAATTATAGTTGTCATTTCAAACCATGCGTTATTTTGCAATCTTTCCATTTAGATTTACAATAATTTATTCATTGATTCGTTTGTAAAAAATATCTTTTTTATTTTCATCAATAGAAAAAAAGTAGGAAAAGAATGTTCTTTTTTATTATTTATAAAAATGCAAACTTATTATTTTTTTACAAAGTTACAAAAACGAAACTACATACAACTTCGTTATTTTATATAAAACACCATGTTAAAAAAAAAACAATCAAGTTAGTGTAGCTGTTTCTGGTAAATATAACATCATTTTTCCACCCCTTTTTGACAGGTTTCAGCTATTTTGCCACAGATTCACAAAAATTTACCAAAAAATTATTTTTGTTATCTGATGGAAAGAAAAAAACATTTCCTATAGTTTGCATTCCAAAAAGTAATTGGTTTCGACTTTTATTATTTATAACTAAACTCAAATATTTTAAACAATAAGTTTTTTAACTCTGTTTTATATTCATGGAACAAATTTGCATTCCAAAAAGTAAGTCGTATTTACTTTTATTATTTATAACTCAACTCAAATATTTTAAACAAACTAAGTTATTTAACCCTGCATTATATTCATGGAATAAAGGACTTAACACAAAGCACAATGATTAGTAAAGCATTACCAATATTACCAACCAACCGATTATAAAGGGTAAACACCTACGCTTATAGAAATAACTAAAAATAGATTAATGTAATATAATGCTAAAATAAACATCAATATTATTATGTGTGAATTAAACAGAATTTAATATATGTGAAATGGAAATTTTACAGTTTCTGTATATAATGAAAATAACTAAACTATCAAAACATCAACTGATATTAAATTTGCGAGTAAGGTTCTTGGAAATATCAATTATAATCGGAACATCCGCATATAAAAGATTGATATTTTCATAAATTCCAAAATTGCAAATGAAAAATGATTTATGGTTTATTATATTTCCTGTTATATTTAAACGTTTTTCATGGAAAACATAAAAGGTACTGGCAATAGTTATGGCCGCATTAAGAGCAAGGTTTATTGTTTTTGTGATTAACTGGCTTCTTTTTTGTAATTTTCATCAACTTACCTAAAAAACAAAAATTATGTTCATAATATTTTCTATAACATTTATTAAACATATTTAAAACAATTAATAAATTAATTAAATAGGTAATAACATTCTCTACAAATAATTAAAAACATTTAACTAATATCTTACCAACGATCGTGATAAATTGTTTATTTAATTTAACAATTATCAAATTAACATCTCTCAATGCCAAACATTTTATTTCATTAAAAAAACTGATTAAAAATGTACCACACAAAAACTTGGAATGATTAAATGACACCATCGGTAACGTAAGGCCTTAAAATAACTACAAATAAAAAAAACACTACGCTCAAGGCGCATTCATTAACAGAGCACAGCTAATATCCATGACCTTCTTGACGAGGCGACCAATTGCATTTCACACAATTTCATTAGAACCTCCACACTTTGAAATAAATGGATGTAATATGGTTCCTTACATTTTATTTTTAATGTACGTTCAACTTTTTTGTAATATTTTATAATTTACCGAAAAGAGGGGTAGCAAATTTATTTGTTTAAGAGTTGTTTAAATGATATTATAGTTATAAGAGTAAACATATTTATTATCAATTGCAATACATTTAGAATGAACAAAAAAATATATTATCAAATGTGATATATATTTATAAGCATTAGAAAACGACAATAAATGTAGTTGATCGTTTTGGTTTCTGAAATTGAGTAGTAAAAATCAAGTTTTTTAAAGCAATTTTTATTTATCACCAACTTTTATAAAATAATCAATTTTACTATAACAAATGTGAATTTTTATAGTAATTAGTATCACCAAATAAATTTAAAAAAAAATACCTATTTATTAATATAGAAGATGGCATATAAAATGTTCTATCTAAAGTTCAAAACATAACAAGGATGGAGTTTTGATTAATACAAATTCTACAATTACCTTATAAGTGTAAAAACAAATTACTCACTTTAATCTTCGAAAAAATTCTCAATTTTTTTCATATACGTCTGAGGGCGATTAATGTTAAATTAAAATTTCAAGTTTCTAACTTATACAGATTACGAGATATTTTGCTGTGGCAGATGGACAAACAGACAACAGAATGAGATTAATAGGATTTAAAAAATACGACAAAAAATATATGAGAACAAATAGTTGGTAGCATTTTAATTATATCAACAAAAATCTTTACTTACTTTTAAAACTTTTGAAAGACGATGAAACATATCATGAAAAGTTGAAAGAATAAAGAATACCAAGAAGATTTATGTCATAGTACCGCAAAAGCCTTAAAAAGAATTTAACAGAAAAATTGTAGCAATATCGAATAACTTTAACTCAAATTAATCAATTAATTAATTAATTAAATCAATTTGCTCATTAAAACTGCACAATTCACTAAAACAATAAAAATCAAGAACGGAGAAAATAAGATAAACAAAATATGTACCAACACGAAGAAACCCATAGACTTTCGAAGTAGTCTAGACCCATTCCACGTCCTTACCACCCGGCTACATGTTACGTCCCTGTGGCAGACGTGATGACATTGTTAAAATTACATTCAAGAACAACTTGCCGACCGGTCTGTGCGGTTCAAATACTGCAAGCAGCCGCGCGCTACAAAGTTTCTGTGCGCGTCTCTTGTTATCAATTGTAAGTATTCTTATCGGATAGAGTTTAATGAACAATAAACATTCGAAAAAATAATGTTTAAAATTAAGGGTCGATCCAGACTATAGATACGGTCTCGGTCCGGTCTTGCTCCAGTCAAATATTCAGTATAGTAATACTGTATCGGAGAGTGAATGATTTCATTGTTTATTGTTTATTTATATTTCATTGGAGCGAGACCGGTTCGATAGTCTGGATTGACCCTAATCTTTCTTTTATAAACTATCATTTATAGAGCTTATTTCCAAAAGAAGAGTCCTTCCACTTAAATTTTCGGTTAATCAAGAAAAACATTTAAAATGTGAGTTACATTTTTAGTATTCACATTTTTTTAACGACATTGTGAACCGAATATAAAATGTTCTACCTAATACTAATAACAAATCTATAGAACATAAAATGAAACAAAACTATGTTATTAATTTGCAATCTACACTAAAAAATAAGTAGGAACCATAATTTTCACTTCTATGTTCCGAAGGAAATGGAAATATTGTAATACAATCGAAAAATCGTATCCGAGATAGGAGCAGATTCTGATTGTACTATCTTCAAAACTTAAAGAAAAGTTAATTTCCGCATAATGGTTGTGCATGTGTCTGATGTAAAATTTTCTTTCGTTCACGATAAAAATAAAAATGCACCGATTTTAATTATTTTTGGGGAAAATGTTTATCTCAGTGAGTACTCCAGACCTATTTATTTTGGTGTTAATCGGATAAAGGGTTTTAGAAATAATCCCCCCCCCCAAAAAAAAGAAAAAAGAAGAAATTATACTAAAGTAAATTTAAAAAATACTTCCATTTTTTTCGGAACATGAAAATAATAATACAATAATTTGGGAGAGGGAGAGGTATATTGATCATGCTCCCCTCACCCCACACAACCCCCCAAAAAAACTTAACAAATTAATACAAATTAAAATTAACAAAAAAAAAATGTTGGGGGAAGGTTTATGAGCCACATGCCCCCTCCTCAAATCAAAAAATGAGAAAAAGAAAAAAATTTATATTAATAAAAAATATTTGAAATATTAAAAAAAATATTATGGAACATAGAAGTCATGTATGGTTCTCCATACCGATATTTTATATTAAATTCTCGCCAATTCCTCACCCCCCGACTGTACCCGTATATAAAATCAAACAGATATAAATTAAATGTTTGTTATAAATTTATAAATTACGTAAACAAAAACTACTATAGCTATAAAAATATTTTGATGAAACCTGCACAAACTTGTTCCTTGAAATATTAAGTGCCTATGTATTTTTATTTTTTAACTCTGATATTTTCTTATTTCTTGAGGTCTCTATATTACCTAAATCGATGGTTATATACATCAAAATGATTGGTGATAAATGAACTATTTAAATCTGAAAACAATTTTTATGTCATTTATGCCGTTAATGAGATAATGCGAGTTTAATATAGAATTGACGTTTGACAAGGCTCGTGTTTTATACAAAAAACTTCTGCAGTGTCTGATATATTAATATTAGATACATATATGCTCTTACAGACTTTCTTGTAGAACAAATTGAACTCTACAAAACGGTCATTCGAAATGTTGAATCTATTTTTTATTTTAGGCCAGAGTACGTGTTAATTAAATGATCCGCGCACTCATTTTTTTCGACTCGTGCAACTAATTTAATCACTGCTCAGCTCTTTTGAGCGATAGCGTGATTTTATGTAACCTGTAGTACTCTAGAGAATTTAAGGAACACTTTGGTGAAGGTTTCATCAAAATCGGTCCAGTAATATATAATAATTATTTAATATATTAGTCCATCCGTCACATAAATACAAAAATTCTAATAATCAAATGAAAAAATTAAGTATGAAGAGACATTTGAATACATAGGGATAAAATGTTAAAAAAAACAGGACAGTCTCCTATACATATCTAATTTTTTTATTTGTATTTGTACCTTCAACAAAATTGTATAATATACAATAATTGCAAGCAAGCGTACATTTGTTTTCTAATATTGATATCAAAGTGTTCATCGATGTAATACAATACAGAAAATAACAATAACAAAATTAAATATCAATTTCCTGATGTCAGATTTTCTCAAAAGAGGACGGTTTCTTTATATAAGCTAACAAACAAAAATTAAAATGCATTGGGGTAAAGTCGAAATGTTTCCAGAAAAATCATGATTTTGAGAAATTATAAAATTAACTAACTAATTGATAATTTATGATTGAATATATTTAATGCTAATAGAATATTTATTGAACCTGAAAAATTCATATAAGTAAAAAAAATTGTCTATAGAATACAGTACAGAAAATAACAAAGTAAATAAAGTCTAATTATAGCGAAATTTTTATTTGAAATTCTTTATAATAAAAAATATTATCAATCATAAAATCAACATAAATAAATTTCTTAATTCATAATAAGCCCAATTTGCATTTTTACAACTATAATAAAAGGGTGGTAGTGTCAATTTTTTCTTTGTTTTTATTATGTAGTATATTACTTTTATGTTCTGATAATATCTTAGAGCTTTTTTAAAGCTATTTTATATGATTATTAAGTTTCTTTATTAAAAAAATTACTTTTTACGATTAACAAATATACTTGAAATTAACAAGTCTTTATTAACATTTTTAACGCAGCATTATTATAGCTCAATGCCTATTAGAGAGAAAAATATACTTCTAATTATCAGAATACTAAAAATATAACCAATAGGTTTTCTTAAAATCCTTATTTTCCTTGTTATATTTATATTTGATATGTGTCATACCTAGAAGATACTGGCAACATATTTGATAATATTTTGATAAGCTTTTCATAGTGCTTCAGAGAATAATAACTTATATCAATTATGGAAACAGATACCTATCGCAAAATCTAAAAATAAATAAAAACTACACAAAAATCATTGCTATATTTCTCATATAAGGTTGACGTTTCGGCGGTTGAAGTTTATGGGTCTAATCATTATACCTTTATATTTATTTATAAAACACTAGTTCCTCTATAATTTAATAGATATATTGATTAATTTAAAAATATTAGATAGATATGAATGCTGATACATAATTTATTTTTTTAATAAGTAGATCAATATCTATTTGATAATAGAAGAAACAGCATTTCATGAAAAACAAACACAAATTTAAAATACCATATGTACCTTTGTCAATTTGTAGCAATACTGGAAAACAAAAAACCAAAACAATGTCCATACATATATATAAATATACGTATATGTACACTAACACAACCTACAAACAACACATTAACTTTTATCTTATACTAATTACTTATTATTACTTAATTAATCAATTCACATACACAAACACATTAAAGTTACAAGTACACAAACACGCACACACATATATTATGTACGTTCGGTTAAAGGTTTCGGTATGGACAAGTACGCGCGTGCCGGCGTCAAGACGGTGACTGAGCAGCAGCTGCGGCGCCGGTGGCCATGAGTACTGGGGTCGCCGATAGAGACGCTGGCGATAGCACGGGAGTACGCATGCGCAAGCTGTGTCACAGCCGCCCGTGATAGTTGTGTGTGTGTGTTGTGCGGCCCCCGTCAGTGTGACGTGTGTCCGCCAAAATGTGACACTCTGCAGGGGTGGTTTTAAATTATCTATTTCTATTTTACCTTCAGAAAAATTTTTTGTATATGGTTAAGTAAGAAAACAATTATTTTAGCTGTGTAAAACGGTTTAAGGGGGTAAAATACCCATTTGAAAAAGTGCAAAATAATCGTATAATTCAAATAACTCTGAAATTAATGAAGATTTTAAAAAATCTATAATACAAAATTTTCATAATTTTGTATACTCTTTCAGTTACAGTAAGATCAAACTAGTGCACAGTGGTTGAAAAATAATAATCTTTCCCAAAAAATAAATATAGTATATTTTGTAACGCTTATAAAAACGGAAATATATAATTCAATGAAAATTGGGTGAAATTAGCGTTACAAATTATATAAGTTATAAACATCAAATATAACTTATATTTACACTACAGTTCAAGTCTGGCTGAGGGGCTACGCCCGATGGCCAATAATTTTTAAAAAAAATTTTAAAAAAATAAATAAAACTTATATTAAACATTTATTCATTCAATTTTTATCACAATGTCATAATTCAAATGTAAATTTAATTTGAAGCTGGATTAAATTCACATAAAGTAATTTTTCATCGAACTTATGCAATTTTTTAACTGGCCATTGTTTAGATTAACTTGCACAAAAAAAAGTATTTAAAAAATTTTTAAAGCTGGCATAATTTAAATCTCAAAAGTAACTCTTGATACACCCAGGTGATTTTATTCAACGGATTTTGCCATGGAGGAATTTTGCACGTTAAGTATATAGTAATTGCTATAAATTAAAAAAATATTTTTTTGCAAGATAAGTTGAGTTATATTCAAAGTTATCACATAAAAAAATTGTGCCGCTTCATAAAACTTCCCAAATACAATCAACATTGTTTGATGAAAATTTGGGTTAGAGTATTGATTTTATTATTATTGTATGAATTAGGAAATAATATTTTTTTTTAAATATTGTTTATTTGCCAAACAATTATTAGCAATAAAGAAAAAATAATTTGGTCTTTTAAGTGAATCTTTCACTGTAAAATTACTGTTTTTACAACGCATAACAGAGACCTAACTTGAAAAAGAATCAGCTAACTGTAAATGTAACTGGAGCTATTTTCTAAATTAAAAATGTGCTAGATTTAGAATATTTTATAAAAAAGAAAAAAATGATTTCGGAACTAGACATATATAGCCAGTGGCGTAGATAGCTTTCTGCGATGGGGGGGGGGGGTATGACTTAGTATTTAATCTCATATTTTTGGTTCAGGGACAATTTAATTTGCCTTTTTAAAACTGACTAAAAAGCTGAAAATAAAATTCTACTAGACTCTTCGTACTAACTATTGCATTTTAAAAAAAATTGATTTTGTTCATACTAGAAGAGTTTAAAAAAATGTCTTTGAGTTTTTAGTTATATAGTACATACATATGTGTATGAAAAGAAAAATTCTGTCCTGAATCTTTACCAACAAATAACCATTTTTAATTTCGTTTTTATGTCAAGTTAGTAATGATCATTAGAAATATATTATTTGCTGTAAATTATCACTGAAACACATCACGTAGGTATATATTATAACTAATATTTATAATCTTTAATAGATTTCGTTCGATTTAATAAATTTATATAGAACAGTGGCGAGGCGTGAAATTTTTAATAAGGGAAGCATTTTTTGTCAATCCTCCCCCTTCTATTAACAAAAAAAAAACTAGTTATGAAACACCTTAAGTTCAAACTTTTACTTTTTTAAATAAATTCTTATATATTTATAAAGTAACTAAATGAAATGGAGAAAAAAGGCCATAACTTTTGAACGCGTGGACGGAATTAATTTTAGTTGACGGATTTGAAATCAGCGTGTCAAAATCTATATAATGACATGTATAATACTTTAAAATCCGACAAAAAAATTTTGGCCAAAAATTGACATTTTTTTAGGTATACCCCTTAGAATTTTTTCGATTTTTCGTGAAATTTTTTTTTTCGAGTTTTAAAGTATTATACATGTCATTATATAGATTTTGAAGCGCTGATTCCAAATCCGTCAACTAAAATCAATTCCGACTACGCGTTCAAAATTTAGAGCCATTTTTCTTCAAAATTTAAAAAAACTGAAACTTTGAGAGGCTATATCTCGAGAACGATTTGAGATACAGACCTGCGGTTTGAACAGTTCAACTTTTCACGTCATGTTCTATACAATAAACTTTTAACGAAATCAAAAATTCAAAAAATTTTAGTGAAATTTCCTGCAGTGAACTTCAACTCGTCATACAAATATCGACTAAAATACAAAAAAATAAGACTACTATTCTAAAATACAATTTCGTCAAACAAAATATAACTGATAACAATCGTATAAGGTATTCGAAAGCCAAAACAATCAATTTTTTTTCCTCTACTTTAGTGACATATATTATTTTTATGTATGTTAAGATTTGCAATTATGTATTTATCAATTAAATATATAAGAACTACAAAATTGAATAGGGTAAAATACTTTTATACCCAAATATCATATCTGTAAAAACAAATCAAAACAATTGATATTAAATATTTTACAAGCATACCAAACAATACTACTTTATATTTGTTTATCAAATGTGAAACATATATGTTTACAAAAATAAATAAACAAATAATGTAGATTTTCAATGGTTAATCCTACCACAATGACTGTATACATTCAAATATTTTATACAATAGTACACTGAAATGTTTAACGTCAAATTGGGTCACGTGACCGGCATTGTTTATCAAACAGATCAAAGACCTCTGCTGGATAACAACAATACCTAATTTGTAGTTATAGAAATCATATAAAATCTAAAGCTAATTGTTTAAAATTAAACCCAGTATTAATTAGATGTTTCATAATATAGGTATTACTTATATGTAGATACTTGTGAACAAAAAGTCTACTGTTTGATGAAATAATACTTTGAAACTATAAATCATTGAAACTTCAGAATGGTCTTAAAATATATGTTATATAGTTTAGTTTTACTTATTAAAACTTTACATAATATTATTATACATACTTACATAGTTACATCCTTTTAAGTAAAGTACATACATCAAAAACACTGGCATACGTAAAGTAAGCAAGTAGGCTTATTTTGAGTTATGTATAAAGATTTTTGCCTGAAAACTACTGAAAATGTAGAGTGCTGTGCTTGCAGTGAAATAATAAATAATTAATGGACCTATTAAATATAATTATTATAATTACTACTAGAAACTACTAACTCTCAAAAACTAAAGATGGTACCACGCACACAGTGACCCCCATCAACAGGGGGGAGGGGCAAACTTACTTTTATAAATTCATACTAATTCAATTAAATCAAGTATTTACTAATTTTTGTTCTTCGCTACATTTAATTGTTTATAAATGTCATTATAAATAAAACCTAATTTTGTATTGTTTTAGTTATTTTTTGCATTGGCAGTATTGAATTCAAAAGGATTCTGAGGGGGGGGGGGAGTGATGATATTTCCCCCCAAAAATCCCGTTAGATGAAAAATGACCAAATTCAACATTGTGCAATTGTACACAGAGTTCCCAAATTCAAATTTGCTGGAGCCCCATTAAGCTATAACACGCCAATGCATACACACCTGTTCTGCTGACCTCAAATACTTTCTTTGCTTATCGTAAATGGTTGTACACTATTGTACACTTAGGAATGAGCTGAGTAGAACTACCTTGTACATTACAAAGATAATAATCAAAAATAATGTAAATCTTAATTATTCACTTTAAATGCTTGTAGGAAAGTCAAATTCGTTTATAAATTACATAAACAATATTTTAAAACCTATTTTGCATTTTTAACTGTTATTTTAACCAAAAAATGAATATTTTTGATAATATTATGAAAAATTTGAACTGTTAATACCATTTAAATTCGTCATAATTTTTAAATTAAATAATAAAACGTTCTTGTTATGGAATAACATTACTAAATTTCAAATATTTTTCGGTAAAATAAGATATGTGCTATACATCCTAAAGAAAACAAAACAACTATATTTTAGTTTGGAAACCACTGTTGCAGCACACTCCCCCTCCCACTTTCTGAAACCAACGTCGCCACCTCCACAGCTACCCTCTCACGCTTTCTTCACCGATCAGATTTTGTTGTGCATAGCTTGATTAAGTTTTTAGTGTTTTAAATTACACGCGAAATGTTATACAAAACAAGTAAATTATTTCTGCAACAACGTACGGTAGCGTGGCACTACTCGATCTTTGTTTGTTTTTTATACGTACTAAATATATAGGCACCTATTTTGTGTTCCCGTGGTTAATTTGTATTTTAAAATCAATAGAATTTAATGAAACTTTAGGGAATCGTTCATAACTGCATATTTTAATTTTTCAAGCCATTGATAATAATAAAATACATACGTAATGTTTTTCTATCATATAACAAAATTGAATTAGATGACATAACAATTTCTGATTTTTTTAGGCCAAAATAGCAATCAAAAAATGTTAAAAATATACCTTAATATTGTTAATGTAGTATATGAAAAAAATTAACTTTCGTACATACAAGTTATGGCAAAAAGTAAGCTAAGAAATTTTTGTGGACAACATTTTTTTATCATAGACCATACTTTTTATTCAGCCTATATATATATGTATATAAATACAAACAAATTTTGAATAATTATGAATATACATACCTATCTTAGGTGCTGACTTCAGACTTCAGAGGGAGATCGCCTCTGTGTGATTTTACGGGGGTATTACCCCCGTGGTAATCTGCACTCTCTAATTTCTATTACGTAATTAAAACAAAATATATACTCGTCAACAAAATGAAAGGATTTTTTTATTTTCTTAAAACAATGTACAATTAAAATTAAAAATTGTAAAAATGATGAAAAAAAATAAATTAAAACTTGAAATATCCACTTTAAGATTCCTTTAATACATCTTAAAAAGATAAATCTCAATAAAGGGTACAGCGAAAATTTATGAAAAGTGTAAAAAAATTGCATTTGAAGTTAAAATACATTTATATTTTTTTCACCAAGTTTTCAGCTGAAATCGTCGTTTTCACTACATGAACAAATTACCGTATATTTTTTTCAAAATTGAAGATTGATCTATTTTTATCAAAGAATCCACTCACGGTATTGCCCTGGTTTCAACACTAGTTATAAAAATCACGCCCCATTGGTAAAATGATAGTTCGGCGTCTATGCATAGATATCTTATCAATAAAGAAAAAATACATATATTTGTGTCAAACGAAAAAAACAAGCGTGATATTACTATATAATATTTGTCTTGTAAATATTGGATGAATTAATTAATCACAAGATATTTCATCTTAACACGTTAGATTCGACTTGTTTTTCGAAAGCTATTTATACCAACAGATTTATAAAAAAATACCGTATTCTTATGATTCCGTTATACATCATTCTTTGAACCAAACAAGACCGAGCTAACGTCGAATCTAAACCGCACTGAAGGTGGTAATTGAAGTGATTAATTCCAGTAATTGTGTACGCAGCGTTTTATTAGAGAACAAAGTGCGCAGTTGTTTTTGAGAAATTAATTGTCTGCAGAAAATGTTAAGAGGAGTGTACCTTTTTTACAATTGCCTGCAACACTGGTTTTCAAGTATGCTTGTTTTGTTTGATTAAAGTCAATTCACATTATTCTTTGCTTTCGATGTAAGAAATTTGTGTTGGTATGTTAAGCGTTTAGGGTTCCCTTATGCATTTTGTAAAGTTTTCAAAATAAGTTCCAAAAGAAAATATTAAAATGTGTATTTTCTAATGTCATGAATATGAATAGTACATATACATAAAAATACTGCCTTGCTTAGGTCAAGGGCAGTAAGGTGTAAAAAAACATCTGCCAAGTAAATGCACAGTGCTTCCTCGTGCTAAATTCACTAAAACCGATAGTGTTCAGATAAATTGCCTGGCATTGGTTAACCATTTAATTTTTATACAAATTTTACTAAAAAATCTTAGTTCGAATTTTTTCTTAAAACGCACCTGAATATTTTTTCATATATTTTTAATTTTTTGACAATTTCAATCTAAATCTAAATTTATGCAAATGTCAAAATGACATTTAAAACGTCAAAGTGACATTTAAAACGCCAAAGTGACATTTAAAACGTCAATATGACACTTAATATATTCAATCAAAATTAAATATCAATTTAGAAAAACAAAACACGAATTTTTAAAATTAATTTAGATAAATCTTTGTAAGGGAATATTTTACAACAAACGTAGTAGACCCATATTATAGGAAATTTAATTCTCTACAAAAAATATTCTATAAAATTTTCTCGTAACATGTGTCGTTCTTGAGATATCTTGAAAAAATAAATATTTTGGGGTGTAACCCCTTCCCCTTACACACGATTTTAATGATTTTGAAATGGGACCGTCCTCAAACCAAACCCAACCATCCGACCAAGTTTCAATAATATCGGTTCAGTGGTTCATGAGTTATGCGTGTGACAAGGATTCAGGGGACAGACGGACGGACGGACGGACGGACGGACAGACAGACACGGAACGAAAAGTGTTTGTCTTGACGTGAAACGGATAAATAAATTTAAAATTTTGAAATTGGAAAACTTTTTTTTTGTCTCAATCTGAAACGATCACATAGCTTCTCGTATCTTCGATATTGCGAGGAAGCAATAAAAACGAAAAAAATTGAACTCGAAGTTTACAATTTTTTTAAACTGAATTAATTATTCATAAAATTTATTTAGCAACCAATGATAAGTTAAATGACTTCATTTGAGTGTACTTTTAGTTTAAAATTCATCAAAATGCCTAAAATGAGTGACTTACTGCATTTTATTTCTGGAAATTTAAAAGCAGTAATATGTTGTTTACTACCTTTGTAAAACAGAACTACTGTTTTTTCCCACTGTTAATTATTTAAATAGTTTTTTGTCAGAGATAAACGCAGTAATGTAGACAAAATTAGTAGGTACTTATATATTTTTATCATAACTATAAGTTCCTAACAAAGTATTTTAAAATTACCTATAGTTGATATGTACTGTTGTTACACAAAATACTTAATAATAATTTACATAATCATATATCTTTTTCTATATTAAAATGTTAAATTACTTTTAAAATAAAATCGTGTGATTGTAATCACGTACCGGAATAAAGTTCGATTTGTGTGTTTTTTTTTTCAGATAACCCAGCGTCTCTTTTAATTAAACCGCTAATTCACTTGTCAACAATCTTAATTACTGTTTATATTACGTTGCACTTACGTATTTGTTAATTATAATGTAGATAAAGTAATCAATTTTACAATCCCTGTTATATATTTCGTTATATTAGCATTATTATGATATTAATTATTGTTATCATAATTTGACATTTAAAACAATAATTCACTGCACCATCACCATACAGATTTTAATGCAAATCATAAAGCAGCGGTTTTGAATCACGAAAATATTGCATTTAAACATTAAACAACATAGCAAAAATTAACCATATATATAAAATTAACCAAAATATATTATTATATAAGTTTCATATATATTATTTATATCATACATATAAAATGTCACGAGTTAATTAGAAAATGTAAGGGATAGAAAGTCTGGTTTTTACTTTTTAAAATATGACAGATTTTTATCAGTTTTAAAACAAAAGATAAAAAATATAAATATTATATATTTTTGTGACAACCTACTATGTATATGTGCTCCAAAAAATAATAACACATTATATTTTTACGTCCATTAACAATGAAGGAAGGTGAACCATCGATGCTTTACCGGAACCCCATAGCATATCTTTACATTTAATAAATAATTTAAAGCAAAATTTGTGACAACCTATCCGTGTGACAACCAAACCCGGTCTCCCCTATTTATAGAATGTGCACACGAAAACAGAAGTTTTGAAACCACTGCGATAGAATCTATGGTGTATTCTATTTTGTGTAGTCGTGCATTCTATAGTTAATGCTATACAATACACTATTACGTTCTACTGCTCTGCGCCTCCACCATATTTATGCAACACTGTTCTGTATAGAACCCGATATAATGCGATTTAAATTTAATTTGAAAATATGTGCCAAAACAATTTAGTGCGTATAGATTAAATTCAATTAGCTAAGCTTTTTTTTGTTACGGTCGATTATTCATTATCAGCTAATATAAACTACCTCTAGAGCAGGGGTGAGCAAATACTTTTAACGGGTGGACGGATTAAAACATTATAACTTATTCGCGAGTCAGAAATCTTATTTTATTATTTATTTGTCATTTTCCACCCCACTGAGCTTGTAATCTCACGAAAAAGGATATTTTTACAATAATTGATTGTCCTCACGACCAGATAAACTGCACCAAGTATCGGATAAAATTTTTGACGATTAAAAACTGTCCTAAAATAGAAATCAAACGCTTTCAAAATTACATAAATACATTGTTACCTAATGACTATATATTTTTTGAGAGCTCGCTAATTTAAAATTGATTTTGAATGGACAATTTGTGATAATCAACATATTGCCGCAAGCCAGACAAATTACTCAGGCGGGGCTGGGGCCGGATTTTGCCCACGCTTAGTGTTTCAATCAATATTGTATGATAATAATAATTTTAACCCTCTAATGCACTTACCCGCCTTAAAGCGGACGGGTTTTTCAGCCATATAAAAAATGTTTTCCTTTAATTGTTTTAACATTGCCTTGAAGAGAATTATTTTGGCTACACGAGATGCATTGGAATTAGAGGGTTAATATACTAGCGGATATTTATTTAATGAATATTTATTTAAATGAAATAAAATACTTTTTGGAATTTTAGTTGTTATTTATTTGTGTATGTATTTTTTCCCTAAATCCATGTCAAGCGCATATGTAATAAACCACTGAACGGATTTGAATACCACTTGATTTGTTAGTTGCGCCTAGCTAATAGATTTTGAAACTTTGTATACAAATAACATTGACTGACGCAGTGGCGTAGCAAGCATAATTGGCGTCCGGGGCACGATATCTTTTTGGTGGCCCCAAAAATAATTTAAAAAAATAATAATAACTTTATAATAAATTTGAATTGAAATTGGCGTGACTAAAAAAAAAAAAAGGTTTTCAGTTTTTAATTTAGTTTTTTAATCTTATTTATTAAATACATTCTACATTTTCACGACTAAAAAAAAAAAGGTCTTCAGTTGCATATTCTGAAATTGTGTTTATGCTATGCGGTTCAAAAGGTTCAGAGCCATTTGGCGCCATTCTGTAAGTAGCGCCCGGGGCATGATAACCCCCCCCCCCTTGCCCCCCCCTCGTTACGCCACTAAATTGACGTTACAAACGCTTCAACCAATCACGTCGCGTTTTAAATGAGAGATGATTTTTACGACTTTTAATATTAAATGATTTAAAATTAAACAATAAAAAACAATGTAATAAAAAATGTACATATGTCAAAAATTTCCGGATTACTCTTTTTAGTACGTGATTTTACTTGGCAGATGTTTTTTCCTACTATTTCTTTGGAATAGAAATCGTTCAAGCTTCAGATACCTATAACATATTTTCAATCATTCCTTACATCAAAATAAAACCGCCTCAATCGATATCCAATACACAAAGAAAATTATTTTCAAATTACAGGAGCATAAAACGAGAAATTTAAAAGATTTACATTTTGTAAACCGGTGAACATATACATTCAACAAATACTGAAAGGAAAGAATTTGTCAAATTATACCAAATATGAGTAGTACGTTATCAGCAGAGCGCGCCCCAGCTATTTCTTGTAACTTGTACGTGTGCGTGTGACAAACTGGTTTTGTGTCAGAATTTGTACATATGTCGACACGTAAATTACTAATGTAATTCGGCTGCGATAAAAATACTTAAAAATAATAATAAATTATTTATATTTGCATATTTTATGAGCTATGTATTAAATATCTGATGTCGCTGACACATGCTACTTACTTCAAGGAATCATTCTTTATGAGAAAAAGTGTTGACTGACTTTAAAAAAAACTATTTATTGTTTTATATTAACCTGGCAGTAGTGGCGCCAAGGTTCACAGACCCAACGAATTTAGTGCTAAAGATTGCAAGAACTGCTCAGTTAGTTTAAATATGATATTTGCGTTCTGTGTTAAAGTATTTATGAATATATACATAGCTGAAAAGTCTGTCAGGTGTAAGACTTATTGTTAGCTAATATTGCTATATTTACCAGCTTTTACAATTTCAAATTACCCCTTGAAAATGTTTAAATACATGCATACGGGTCTGATAGATTTGGCACCACCACTAATTATACTAATTACATAAATATTAGTTATTTTGATATTAATTCTTTAGAGAAAAATAATTAAACTTTACATATACAAATATAATGATTTGTTAGAAAATTAAAAGACTAATTTAGAAGAAAAATCTTCTAAGATTAAAAAAATTCAATTTTACCATAGAGAAAAAAATTAATATAAATACATCAAAATAAAACAAAAAAATAAATTCGATAAGCAAAATAACTCCGATAATAACACGTACACTACAAATGCCCAAAACTTAACACATAAACGATCACTCATACGTATTTCTTAACACGTACCCTGCAGAAAAAATCTTATCATCTAACAAATATTTTTTCGTCGCTCACAATTGTCGCCATAAGCATTTACATTCTCTTTCGCTTGGAATTCATCCAGAATTTACTATTCTGCATAAATAAATTCCAATGTTTATTGCCGTGAGGCGTTCCACAAATAACAAAACGCGATGTGAAATTCTTTCCACCCAAAACGTATAAATTTGTAAAACAAGGTTATAGTCTTAGACACAACGCTGCTTCTTCTCTAAAAGTAACGTGCACTTCTAGATTGTATAGATTTTCCTTATCCTATGTAAAAATTAAACCTCCAAATCCATTCACCCCACCATTCTCTTTCTCACGACCCTTGCCTCCACTAGTCGTATATTAAAATGTTTTTGTTTTTTTTAGTAAATAGTATATTTTCATATTTTGTAAAATAAATATTGGTTTTAATAACAAAAGATATTTTACGTTCCTTCGATTCAAGCTTGAGTTCGACCCTCTTCATTATTTACTCTACTATTAAGAATTGTATTATTACTAACAATAAGTAATACATATTTATTAGGGTGTTTTTTAATTTTTATGTTTTCAGCCCCATTGGCTATGTTTTAGCTTTGGGTCAAAAGTTAATTATCCAAAATTTCAGACTCATGGATCAAACCTGTGAACGACGCAAACCAAGTCTTTTTCCCATTTGATAAACATGGTAAAAATTACTTTTTTACTTACGCGTGAGTTATTGAGTTACAGCATCTACAGATAGACCGATGGATATCCAGACACCATGGCGAATATAGTCAAAATGGATATTTCCGTAAAAGAAAGTAAAATTAAATCTCAAAATCTATTTGTTCTACATTTCATAAACCGTCCTTCTACCCCCCCACCCTCATAAGTAGTCATGTATTAGAATGTTGAAATATATACAATTTTTATGGAATATAATAACTAAGAAAGTTTGTGTATTGTAGAAAAGAATTGTTCAGACTTTATTGAATAATTTAATAAATGGGATTATTATTCTTACAAAATAATACATATAATTGAATTATACAAAAATAAAAGTTTGTTTTTGCAATTCTGAGTATAAGGAATGTATGTTATTAGTTTTTATATTTATAATTTAAGTCAACAATAAACTAGAATAAACGTGGGTTTAATATTATATAAATTTTCTTCATACGTTGTAAAAATTAAATCTAAAAATCCATTTATTCCACTCTCTCCGATATCGAATGAATTCACCCTCATCGGCATATATTTTTAGGAAAGTGCATTACCAAGAGAAGAAGAAAATTTGTAGATTATAAAAAACACTCTGTTCAGATTTTTATATAAAAGAACGAACATTTTTGATAGTTTTTATAGATACAGAGTATGACAATGTTATAAGATCAGAGATTTATTTCATGAAAAAAAATAAGTATAATTATTATTTCAACACTAGGGTCTCGTACCCCAACCCCGGTATTATTATTTATATTTAATAGAGAGTAAAAAAATATCTGCTCCTATAATAATGCCACACCCTGTATAACATATATTTATTTATATCCACATGAAGAAAAAATAAATACATATACATATATTATAACTTATAACATCGATTATTTTATTTATTATTTTCAACATCAGAAAATAACACCAGAAAATAAAAAGTATAAAAAACATTATTCAAAACAGACAATTATATTTATTTATATTATACCCTTGTGTTTTTATTTGGAAACATTGCGTGCACAAACCAAGCAAAGACAACAGTTTTTTTTTCTATGCTATTTTTAATCACTTTTGTTTTATATTGATTCTAAAAAGTATATTCAGAGCTGGATTAACCATAATACAGTTTGAAGCTCTTGAATTTTAAAAGACCTAAAAGTGCCAGAAAGTTAAAAATTCCGTTTATTAACATATAAGGCAAATATAGGTACAAGACTAGAGGTCCAGAAACTACCGTTATAATTAATTATGTCGGTTAAATGTACAAAATCCTATGAAAATTAGTACAACTTTTTTATCTTGCTGTATTTATGGGATGTTATAAATGGGACTATATACGCTATCTATTGGCGTTTTATTTATTGCTCTATGATTATTAGTTCCAGAGATATAAGCTTTCAAAATGTGATATATTTCGATGCATTCATGCTCCCGAGGTTATCCCTAGTATCGCTGGGGATGATGCTGTTCAGTAACAAAAATAATATATCAGACATAGGCGGCTATTCTTTAAAGGGAAATTAATTACTCTTATTGCACAGGGGCATTTTCCAACTTCAGCATTAAAATTTAAAAAAAAAGTCCAAAAGTAAAACTTGTATTTCAAATTCTGAAACATTAAAGTCCAACTCTGCATATTTATGTTTACCATTGACGGCAAGACGGTGATTTTTGCATGTAACTGCATTGGAAAGTTTGATGTTAAATCTAATCACGAGATGGTAGAATAATTTTTGAAATGCCCGAGACCGACTCCCCATTGGATTGTGATCATGCATAAGTAAAAGGAAACTACTGCATTGCTTCTTTTGGAAAGACATCGAGATTTCTATTTTAAACTTAAATCACATACGTAATGTTCTTCCACAGTTGGTGTTTTTATTTTTATGTCGGATGCTTTAACAGTGAACTTTGCTAATGTACTTGTATATTGCTTGCTTGCTTACTTAATCTTTACTAAATTAAGTTTTCGTGGAAAACTAACTTTAATTGTGTTCCAGAATATTTGAAGATGAAAACATATTTTGTAGTCTTGTGTTTAATTGAAATTACAATTTCTTTAAATATTTTATTTGAAAAAAATGTTAAATGACAGTCGTGAGATGCCATATTGTTTACAAATGAAAAAAAAAGTAAAACATCATTTTTATATGATCTATAAGGCACCAAAAAAGAAGAAAATATCCCTAGATAATATTGAGAAAATATTATCAAATATTTTATGTAGTGTAATAAAACAAAATCTCGTATTTTATCAAAGAAATATGATCGAATCCTTGTCAAAGATCTTTGACATATTTATTTGATAGTGTAATAACCGCCTAATAAATGTACATAAGAACATCGATAACCTTAAAATAATTTTTTTTACGTATTTGTTAAAATACAAAAAATTGTATTATCAAAATAATTTATAAAATAAGTCAAATAATTAATGACTTAGTTTTCTTTAATAAGGGTCGATCCAGACTATCGAGGCGGTTTCAGGCCGGTCTCGGTCCGGTCTCGCTCCAATCAAATATTCAGTATAATGAAATTACCAATAGTGTGAATGATTTCATTTTTTATTTTTTATTTATATTTGATTGGAGCAAGACCGGACCGAGACCGGTTCGATAATCTGGATCGACCCTTATACAGAAAATACTTCCTTCCTGTCAAAACCAAATACTGCAAAACTAAAATTTCCTCCTGTTATATCTACTATAATATCTGTATTATTCCGACATATTATTTCAGTTAACAATAGAAACTACCTGTCAAAATCATCATTATATAATACACACAATACCTGTCCAGTTAACTATTAACCCTCAAGGCTTACTGTTCTACGCTGCCCAGTGCACTCTTTAATGCTCTAGGGATTATTCTATAATACGCTGACGTTTGTTTGGCAGAATATATTATTATCAATGATTTAACTTTAGCATTTATGCGAGTCGTTCACAACGACTAATCAATTGTTACATGAATTTATGTATATTTAATAGACTGTATTTTTATGAATTTATTATAACCTACAATTATCCGCTTTCTAGGTCAAACGATTTAGTTGTTAGAAGGCTGTGTTAGATAAACTAGAATGGGGTAAATTTTGTATACCTTTTTAACTAAATAAATAGGGTATTGTTATTTCATTTAAAAATGACAAAAATGCTTCTTATTGTCTATACAAAGAGTGAGTGACAACATATCAATAAATATCAATCAATATTACCACTACATATGTACATTATACATGTGGAGTTAAACTTTGAATCTACTAAATCTGTATTATAGACATTACTATACATATAATACATATTTGTGCATTTATACTCGTGTTTGTAGCTTTCATTGAGTCAATCAACCTAATTTTAGAAGTGTCAATATGCGACTGTAATATTAACGCCGAATTAAATTAAAATGAATCAATCAACTTTACATACATATTATGTATACGTATAAGTACTCGTACATATTAAACTGTACAACAGATATGTATATGTACCTACAATGTATACAATATACATACACATTAGGGTGCGCCAAATTGTATGGAAGGAATTTTACCGACCTCGACATGAAAGTACTCTCAATTCTAAGAAAAAACACCCATGGAATTATACCTCTACATTCAACTTTAGTTCGCCGCATTTTTGATTGAAAATTTTAATCTTGAGTCTCTTGAATTCAATAAGTATACATATATGTTAATATGTATACATGAAAATTTACAATTTTGCATTTTTTAAGCAAAACACCAACCCAAGAGTTTTTGGGAGTGAGGATTTCGAATTTGACATCCATTTTATTCTTGAGTGCCACCTGGCGCCAGTTTTGGTAACAAACTTTGAAAACTGACTATTTTTATAATACAAAATAAGAATTTAAAGAATTGTTGATCGAATGAAACCAATTCCAACCCTAATCTGCAACAGGAAACGAAATATTGAATTTTTCTTTTTACGCCAATTATTTATTAGACGGGAGGATTTCGCCGTGCGGTTTTTAACCGCCATTCGCGCACACTTTTTGGCGCGCAATCGAGCGGGGAAAAAACGCTGACCATTATAACTTGTACACATGTATTTAATTCCGAAAAGTGGTTGTTTCACATTTAAAATATATTTAAAATACAACTGGTTGAGTTTTTAAAACGACGCGGCGAAAAACCTCCCGTGCGTTTGTAGCCTTGCACAAAATCGTAAATAACACGGTTCCTATATGCGATGTTTTTTCCTGCCAAATATCAAATGAAACCAATTACAACCCTGCATCTGTGACAGAAGGTGAAATATTGAAAGTTCAAAATCGTGTCATAATTTACTTAACTTTTTTATGCTAATATTTTTAGACGGTTAAAACTATTATTATATAAGTCTATTGGCGTTTTTATATGTATTTCTGTACGATTATTAGTTCCGGGGATACAAGTTTTCAAAAGGAGACATTTTTTTTTCATTTATTTCTCCAGAGGTTTCCGGGTTCATAAGTAGTTCTACATTAAAAAAATGAAGGTGACTAGAAAAAGAATTCAATAAGTACTAAATCTGTTGTAAAGCCAGAGATCGAAAAAATTATGAAAAAAAAATAGAATTTTTATTTATGTGCGGTGCGGCCTTCGAACAATTTTAAGTTGTCTATGCAGCAATTTGGGTTGGCCAGGCCTGCTTTAAATGGTGTTGAACTTATTTTCAACTTTTTACGTATCAGAGTTAGTATTTGTTAAGTTAAATTAAATAAATTATTTTTACATTAAACAACACTTTGATATTAAAAAAAAGCCAGTGACACATTTTATAAAAGTTACTGTTACTACTAATGAAAAAAACACAAACTTTATATAAAAGGAAATAATAAATAATAAAAGCTAAAGCATGTAATAAACTCTAAAAAAAAGTCTTAGTAGCAAAAGAGAAAACTGATTTCAATAAACACTTTAGTTTCATATAAAAAACCAAATGGTATTGTCAAACTAAAGAAATAAATAAGACAAATAGAACTCACAAAATAATTATTATTTCGTTATTCAACATACAACAACAACCACACATATATAAATTTTGACAGAGCCCCATTGTCACTTCTCACACCCCCATCTGACAAAACACAAGGCTTCCGTATACATACACACAGTCAAATACAAGTACACTAGTTCATATTCGGAATTTAGTATTCCACAACAAACAAAAAAGCGCACGAATGGCAACTTATATGAACTATTGAAGTGTCGTTTTCAGTTTGATTCGATACCGTAATAAATCACATTGTTTTATGTTTGCTACACACACGCACGCACGCACACACAGACAGACAGAGAGACGTATATAGCATACGCGGAACATACACAACATATTTTTCAAACGAGCGGGTCAGTTTGTCGAGAGGGTGGAATGAATTCATTGCATGAATTATTAGGATGTAGCACAGCGCCATATAATGTGTCGCGGGTAATTTTGACATCAAAGGGTTACTCACTTCCTCCCTTAAATAATTGTTCACGGCTATTAAATTGTACGCCCCGAACCCTATGGATTATTGTCATCAAAAACAGATGTGACCACATTGGAAAAGCAACAAAAATATTTGAGTTGGTAAATCCAACTTCAACAATGAACTTTAAACGAAACGAAATAAACTTTCAACTTGTTCTCTAATCTGCTTTTAATCGTAGCTATATATAAGTACATGATTTATGTACTTTGTATGTGTACGAAAATAATTGTTTATCTTACTTTGCCATAGCTATTATTTTTATTAAGCATTTAATAAATCGTAACTATTTTGTTTCTGTATTACAATCTTTCAAATTATGAATTTTCACCAAGAAATTAATATTAAATTTTACTACATGTAAATAACCTTAGACATAGAAAAAGATATGGCTCATAACACGTTACTTTACATTGTTACCATTGTGCTCCGCAAAAATGAACTCCGTTAAGTCAGCAGCATTCGGATCTTAATATAAATATCTATAAATTGTTTGTTATTAAAAAAAAATTAAAAATTATTAAATGTTTTTTATTGACATTTAAAGTATTTAAGTGTTAATTCATTGTTAGAGAAATGTCGTTTTTCTTACAAGCATGCATAAAAAAATGTAGTTTTATAAGCAATTTAGAAATGTTTTTTTTTCTTTTCATGAAAATTAATACAAAAATATTCCTTAAAAAATATTAATATTGACTGTATAAAACCAAAAAAAAAATAAAAAACTGTATAATTTACAATAAATATAAGTTTCCTGATTCTATCAGTATTAGTAGATATTATGAGTTAATTAATAATAAGATACTTCCAACAAATTCCTGGAATTTTTAAAAACTAAATAGTTAATTGAATAAATATAATATACGTTATGTTTAATAATTTCCATATAAAATATTAATATTGATTTCATACCAGGTGTTCTACATAACTTTTCCAGCATTGGAGAGAGAGAGAGAGATTTGAATAAACAAAATCAAATATTTGTAAAATAAAAAATTTAAATGACTATCTTTTTTGCTAAAGTTCTTTTTATATGCAGATTCCTAATGTACTTTTTGTGCAAAACTTAATCGTACTTTTAAAATATTTTTGAGATATAAGCGATAAGCTCTAAGAGCCCATACACACGGCGCCGTAACGTTTTTTTCCCGTGCGCCTAGCAATGGTAATGCATTTCATAAGAGAGTGTTCACACGACCCACTGCCGTATAAGGTCGGACGTGTGTAGTGTGAACACTCTGATATGAAATGCATTGCCACTGCTAGATGCACGGGAAAAAACCGTTACCTGAAAAATAAATTACAGTGCCGTGTGAATGGGCTCTTAGATTAGTTTTTCATATAGAGCACAAAGTTGGCTTAG
The DNA here is from genome assembly GCA_961205875.1 of Sialis fuliginosa. NCBI lineage: Eukaryota > Metazoa > Arthropoda > Insecta > Megaloptera > Sialidae > Sialis > Sialis fuliginosa. Next base: position 10,970,355 of record OY540818.1, on the reverse strand, counting down.
GCATATTTAAACATGTTTTTACTCTGCTTTTCATCGATATGCCACTTCGAACATCAAGTTGGTCTTGAAAATGTTTTTTAAAATAAACATTAATCTTAAACATACCTATTTTTACAATTATCAGTATGATTCTTTAGTACACAACCCATAAAGTATTCTAATGCCCAATATTACAAAGAATTTGCTTGAGTGCAAATGCAAATTAGCTTCCAGCTAACGCTATCAGCTAGGTATTAAATATAAATGACAACACACCCACATATGAAGCGAATGAAATCGTATGTGCGATAAATATAATACAATCAGCGACTTAAAATAAGTGCTGCCAAGTGTACCTCATAAAATGCATAGCATTTATATTATTATACATTTATTACCAGGCTTTAAAATATTGAGTAATTTCATAACAGTTTGACATCTAGCAGATAGCGTTAGCTGGAAGCTAATTTGTATTTGCACTCAAGCAAATTCTTTATAATACCGGGCATAAATGACTTTAACAGTTCTGTAACAGAGCAATTATTAAAATTAAATTATTAATAATAAGTATCAAGCAAGCACACATATAACAAATTCCAACGACATGAAATTAAAAACAAAAAACTGTATAAAATTTCGCTCGTGCTTTGTTTCAGTATTTCTATTAAAAAAGTAATAAATTATTTTCGCTATTCCTGTCTATTTTATCTCCACACTTCACATTAAATTCTGGTAACATCTGGGAATTATTGTTACAAACGCTCTTGATAAATAAGTTTCCGCTAAACTGAATTATGGATTCCAGCCCTCACCTTGATCGATTTACGTACAACTTTCTCGGTGGTTTTCTGCAAAGATGCGCGCAAACCTTTTCCAATAATAGACGATATTATTGCGTTTTTTTTTATATCGTATTTGTATGCGGTGGAATATTCGGATGTTGTATGGCTTGCTCGGTTTGTTATTGTGTCAAAAGTTGATTGTGAATTTAATTTATATTTTGTCATGTATTCAAGTTTTTTTATTGAATTTAATAGCGAAAAGACTGTCTGTTTTTCTGTCAAGCCTTCTAGCTACAAAACCATTTGACCTAAAAAACTGAGATTTGACATAGTTATAATAAATAATAGACACGGAAAAAATGGAATCGATTTTTTATTAAAAATTACAGTTTCCGATTCAAAATTTCAATTTTGTATCAAAAAATTCTATCAGTTTTACCATACTGTCAATTCAGTAACTTTGACAATCTCCATTATAATTTTTATAATACTCAATTTTTACTATATTCATAAATATCATTTACAAGATTTATTCAACTAATTATTCTTAAGTTTAATTATTTGTTAAGCGCTATACAAACTATTTCATTGCACATCGATGGAAAGTAAAGTAATTGTTATAAATTTTTGAAACAGAGTTATTCAAATACAACTAAACCAATTCAAAGACATAAGTGAAACGGTATTAATATTCACTTTAATCTTTCCATTCTAAACTATGTTAAAACTTATTACCGCTATGGGTATTATGAATACTCTATAACGGAAACTGAAGTTACACTGCTGAGCCACGCAGCTCCGATTAGCGGAATAATAGGGTTTTAATCAATAGCAAAACGTACGAGAGCAGAAATTAATACTATCCTAAATTCTAATCGAATAGGAGATTGCATCAGGCTTAAACTATCTATGTACAACTTTGTCTATAAGGGTATTAAGTGTATGTGTTTATAATGTTATGTTTCTTTTATAACTACCTTAAATAGAAGGGAGATATTAATTAAACGTACACAAATGTAATGTAATTTGCTGATTTAACTACAAACTGTAATTGTTTGTTCAAATCGAATATGCAATCTTATGCTTGGTGTTATAAAGAATTTGGTCTATGCCAAAACCTAACAAAACACTTTCTGCTGGGTATCAAATTTAAATGAAAAAATTACAGACAGCAATGCTATATATTAATCATTTTCCTTTAATTGGAAGGTTATTATAGACCTCAAGGTACCGAAATGCACATTTATACAAATATATTAAAAGTATATTTATAAATAACAATTTTTTAATTTAAATTTGGCTTACATTGATAGCTTATACAATAAATCCCAGCTTACAGAATAAATACACTAATCATTCACTTTTATAATTTCACGATACAAAAAAATAGTTACACCTGCACTTATTATTTTCTTATTACAGAGTCTTTAGACCTTAACGTGTATTGCAGTATTAAGAGCAGCAATATTCTTAAAATTTGTATAAATCTTTACTTTTTAAAATTTTATGTTATCTTCACGACGCTGTAATAACAACTAACTAATTCTCAGTCTATTCGGTTGTCTCCCCGCGTATATTACGTAATGTCTCTTTTTGAAAATTGTAATCAAGAGAAACTAACTAAAGGGATTACGCAATATTAGTTGCCATCGCTTACAATTTAAAATAATATTTATTCATATCACTACAATTGGTGTACACCAGGGCTGGCCAGCCTGTGGTCCGCCGAGTAGTATCAGATATTTCAAAATGTCTGACACTGGTTTTAATTTCCCGTTGTTTTCTTTAAAATAACATTTAAAATATTGTTTTATTTATGTAACTTAACTAATATTGTTACATATTATTTTTATAGTTAAAAATAAGATTTTGAAATATTTTTGATCAAATGAGACAAATTATAACTCTTTTTCTATGACAGGGAACGAAATATTGAATTTTGTTTCGCTATTTATTTATTATACAAAATCATAAATATCACGGCTTCTATGCGAGATAAGGGGTAAATTTGTTATCCTACGACTTTTTCTGCCTAATCGAAAAATAAATATAAAAGGTTTAAAAATCCTATGAAAATTAGCTCAACTTTTTTGTATTAATATATTTAATGATTGAGGGATGGGAGGTTAAAAAACTCTTATTATTAATCTATTGGCGTTTTATTTATTACTCTACGATTATTAGTTCCGGAGATATAAGCTTCCAAAAAAATATTGAACAATATAATGTAGTAAAGAATTGTGTAGAATAAAAATATCTAAAATAAACTCTGCGATACCATATATTTAACTTCTATATTTAAGTGAGCGAAGCCGCGGGCACAACTAGTACTACAATAGTATAAAATAAGTAAATTTCCCTCAAAAAATATTTCAATTAAGTAATTGACTTTAACAGTGGGTATTGAAAATAAAAATAAGCTCGAAATTATTATTAAAATATATGTAAATATGTAATGTCGGAGCTATATGATAAGATCAAAATCAAAATGTAATTATTATAAGTGTTGTAATTCATAATAGTAATTTTAAATACATGGATTCAAATAAAAAAATCAAATATTATAAGAGAAACTCCAATCAACGCAGATGGTGGAGGCGCCGGGTAAAAACAATAAAAATGTTTCATGGTACAAAATAAACAGTTCATACGAATATGAAGTTGTAGTTACGTAGCGCGGTAGCAAGTAGAGAAAAGCAGTTAAAATTTGTAAGTATCGATATAATACGGAAAGCAAATTATGATAATTTAATTTCAAATTTATTTATAATTCCTTTATTTTACTATATTTTGTATATTACATTAAAAAGTACAACTTAAAGAAATATTAATGTACCAATTTAATTCAGCTCGGATACAAAAAAATAAATTTAAAAAAAATAACAAAGGAAGATTCGAGTAAGTTTTTACTATTGTATTATATCTATTAAATTTACGACTACATGGAAATTAACTCATAGGTCACAAGAATTGAACATTAAATACCGCTGGTGTGTGATTTAGCTATGTTGTGAACAGCACTTAATGTAACAGAAAAATATTATTTTTCCGGGTATTGTAAAAGTACTTACCGCACGGCAGGGCGCAGAAAAAAACATTAGAAACCGTTTTCTTGTTTACCAGGAAACACCGTATCTGCGCATGTAGTGGAGCTTGTGTTGTAATTATAAAATAACTTGAATACTAAACATTCCTTATGAAGCAGAGGACACATTTTTTATTTGTTTTATTTATTTTCTGTTTTAGGTTCTTTTCAAAATATCAAAATACATAACTTCTTACCAGTGACCTTATTTTTAAATATTCAAGCGAATGAAAATGAATTTAGCAGTAAAGAAGTCGCTGCTCCTCAGATATTTATACTATTGTTTTATTTTATATTATCAATTGTGATAGCCTCAACAATCCATAATATTTTTTTCGGCAAAACAATTAACTTTTCTCTTCTATTTGCTTATTATTTTATCACTGTACGACCATTTTTGATCGAATTAATTGCGATCCAATCAAAAACAACACATTTAACTTTGAAAAGAACAAATTCGTTTTTATCGCCAAAAAATACGCAAGAAAAACATACATACATACAAAAATTCGTTATATCGAAGCTAAGGTATTAAAATTTAGTTCTTTGGCATATTCTTTATACAACGATTCGTTAAACGAGATTTACCTGTAGATAGCTGTATACATATATATTTGTACAAACATAGGTATGCATATTCGAATATGAACTCGTAGCTATAGATCTTAAAGAATTTGAAAATATTAAAATTTAAACATTCCCTTGGGCAAAAGGAGCCATAACTCGTCTACGCAATTCTTGTAGCAATTGGAGAATATTTACGTGTCTCCTAGGATAAACTCAAATCCGATCCTATAATATTTTCTGAACATTTATCATACTTGACTTTATAAAATGATTGTATTTGAAAGTTTGTGTGGGATTCATTTATTTAATTAGTTTGTTTTATTTTAAAATGATTGTTAGTAAATAATTCATTAAAATCAACGTTTTTTCAGATTGTTTTTTTTAGGTACTTAACTAATCAAACATTACGGAAAAATAAACAATTTTTAAATTACTATAAATTAAATATTTATACCTATAAATATTTAACCTTTTAATTTGTTTATTTTCTTTTTAGAACTGTTCAATAATAATACCGGTTTCAAAAACAATTTATTTTAAGTATTTTGACCAATCAGTTTTATTTTGAAATATCGTTAAGGATTCTATTTGATCACATAAACAATATTATTGTTAATTATTGTTTATGGAAAATAGTATTAGTATTAACAGGACAACCCTTATCGATGCTGTTATTTTTATCGATGGAAATATATTACATTAAACAATTATAAAATTTTGTATATAAAAAATCAAAATTATGGGTGATATTCTATTCTGCATTATTTTAAAAGATTACTTTAAAAGTTCTTAGTACTAATGAAGGCGCAAAAATAAAAATACTTAATTAATTAATTTTAACATCGTCATTATAAAACAACAAACACGAAAATTTATTTTATTATTCTTTTTGATAACAAGGATTTTAAATAATAGAGAGTTACCGAATTTATTTTTTGTTTTCAAGAAAAAATATTGTAATTATCTAAAATCAACATTGTTATAAATTTGTAACATTAAAAATAAAAGCGGCTTTCAAAAGTTATTACATAAATCGACTACAGCACACAACATACGATGGTGTTTTTTTTATATAAATATCGTTTAACACTTCCACAATATTAAATTCGAAGTGAAAAGATGACAAAGATGGATGTTTATCTTATCAAATCGTTTGAACACTGAAGTTTTTTTTACTCATTGTGTGGTATAAAAAAGTTTAACTAACCTTGAAATTATACACTTGACGTTAATAAATTGATCTAGTGTTCTCTACAATCGGTTTTTGTTTTCAAGTCCCCACATCATGTTATTATATTAAATCAAACACTAATTACTAAAATGTTTACGAACAAAATCATCGCTTATTTTATAAATAACTAGCGCATTGAACCCGGTGTTACCCGGGTTAATATCCACAAAATCATAGTGACCTAAAATATTTAACATACCCACCCAACAAGCCCACAACACACGGTTCACAACGAATTATTTTTTTTCGAACTGTTTTCTACACAAAATATCCACAAATTATGTACCTAAATCTAACATATCCATTAGTGAAAAGCGAAATAAAATCCGTTCAGTAGTTACTGAGAAAATCATGTAAAATTATATTTTCAAACTCCCAGGAAACACCATGTATGAAAATAAAATATTTAAATAAATTGGTTAGCAACAATCATAATCAATTTCGATATTTTACTTTTCATTGAAGTGAAATGTGTTATGATTACTAATATTTAATTAATTAATATGATTGAAAAAGTTCTTAGTTTGATTTTAAGATTAAAATAAAGACAGAAAATTTGTTTTTATATTTTTATTTGCAATTCATTTAAGTGTCCGGAGCTACCCAATCTTCCCTTACACATTTTTTAGATTTTTATTTTATACTGGGCTTATATCCATGTTAATGTCGCGTTTCTTCTCCTCTTGACGTTTCAACTCTCAGAAGTATTTCAAAAACGCAACAACGTGGACAACAGTCAAATTCAAAAAACATAAATGTGCAAGTGTTTGTTTTGTAATGTAAATCGCTTTGGCATCTGAACAAATGATTTTACAATCAACGTTCACATTCACGTACTTAAAGTAAACAATTTCTGAAATGACCAATAACTGATATCGGGCACAACAGTGTTGTATCCTACACTGCATGTTGACCCGTGCTGCATGATAAAGGCATATTTATTATCGACAGAGGCGGTCGCGTGAGGTAATTAAACCACGGACGTCTTCTATTTATGGCTGTTTTACTTCCATTTACCATTACGTTAATATATACACCACACATACAATACTCCTTGTAACGCTGATAACTCTATTATAGCCACCCTACGTTATGGCTTTTTGTATAACTAGATACAGACGTTTGTAAGTTTTAATGGGATATTTTATAATAGAAATATGATACTTTATATTGTTTCATCATACAAATATAATAAAGTTTCAAGGAAATTAGTATTATGTATTAAAAAAGGCATACAATCATTTTTGTTTAAAGTAATAATAAAAATGTAAAAAAAGTTTACAAAATCCTTATAAACTGTAACATAGAGACCTTCAGTTAGTATGCTCCAGGCTCCAGGGCCAACTTTACTACTGAGTTTTCAGAAAATTTGCGTAGTTCTAACTACAGTCAAAATTTGGCCATCTTGTATATTTTCCTAATAATGTACCAATTAATAGTTCTTAATTTAATAGCGTTCTTTTCTGATAATAGATTTAAATAAATTCAAAATAACCGATGTCTTTTTAATGCATTTTGTGATCTGTATAAAAAAATACATAAAAATACGATCTAACCCCTATTTTATCTATCTTGATAATACTTTTTCACAAATACTATTTAAAGTAATGGTCTCTGAGACCAGACGTACATATGTAGGTACTTACGTTACAAACAAAAATGACAGTATTTAATGTTTATAAGCTCTATTAGTAGTTATTATTCAATATAATGTACTCTATCTAGTACGATGGAACCAAAACATTGGTTTTACAACTTATACGAGTTCTTATTTTCACATCTGAACTTTACAAAATTCAAATATCGAACACGTTTGACTGATAGCCATCTCGTTGACTATTTCAAATTAGCTGCTAGTAATTAGAGTTCTAATTACTTTAAAACTGATGGTGTTTCAACAATATATTTTTAAATTAAAAACATGCATACCATTTTAATCCTCAACTAATGGATTGTGTAAAAATATTTATGTTAAAAATAGATTGCTAAACCCCAAAATTTTAAAACTCGTATTTTTGATGTACATTATTATTAAACATATACCTATACAGAAAAGCGTAATAATCCGGTACATTTGAAACGAAAATCTTTTTCGAGGTATTAATTAAATTATTATACAGTGTTCCAACTTTGAAGAACCAGGCCAATTTTGATGAATATTTTTGTGTGGCATTTAATAGGGCTGGCAGAAGGATCATATATATTTTATAACATATCGTAGCAAGTTGCCTAACATAGAAGTCAGTGTACTCCTCAAAAATGTGCTCCGTAAAGTCAGCGGCATATCAATTGGATCTTAAGAAGGGGTAAGGTTATATTAGGTTAGATTTTGAACCATAAAAGAACAAAATTTTTGGTGAATATGTTTTTTGATGAAATGTTTACTTTTTCAAAATTAAAAAATTTGGCTCGGCAGACTTTAACGAAAACAGTACAACCTTAAAAGTATTAATTTTCACCAACGCTGGAGGTATGTAAACCTCTGAAAATAAATATCAATTATTTTTAATTATAAAATAATAAAAAAATTACTAATAAATGCCTTTAAAAATATTTCAGTGATAATTCATTAACAGAGAAACATCTATTTGGAACCATCATTTCTCTTACAAATCAAATTCAATGGGAAATAAACAATAAAAATGACAATTGAGGAAAATGACTGCCACCATTTTTTGGTAAAAGTTTCATATAATCAATAAGATAATTAACTTCGAAAACAATTATCTCAAGAATTAGATATAATATATAGCTCAATTTAAATAGATAATTCAGGTCTCGGCAGCAAAAATGATGATGACTTGTGTTATCTACTACCTTCATATCAAATCAAAAAACTATCGAGTAAACTTTTCCAATCAATTAGTATTTTGTATATTAAAACATATTTCAAATTTCCGACAATAAATACACACTATACGCATAGAGTAAAGGCTAGATAACTCAATTAGATAGCGTAACTAAATAACAGTGTGGAATATCTGAGTGCAGAATAAGATTTATTGAGCAAATAGTTTTTGGTGATTAATCTAAATTTGCAGTGTTTGGGTGACACGACTTATTTGGCAAAGATCTCCGAGAAAGAAAAAGGAATTTTTATATCTTACGGCTTCGTAGATAATAGCAAAAGTAAATATAGATTTAAAATATGTCATGATTTTATTTCTTTAATATATTTGTGCAAATAAATCATTCATATTCTTGAAATTACAACATTCTTCAATTGATTGTGAATTTCTATATACGAAGAAAAGTGTTTCAATAAATATTGTATTGAATTGAGACGATACATTATATGAAATACCGTTGTTAAGAAATAATTAAAATCATTTGTTAACCTTACAAAATAATAAATATTATGAGTAATTTTGTTTTTAATGTCTAGAATTAATATCTGTTTCCGGAAAATTAAAAGAAAAATCCTTTATTAGTATATTAATTAAATTTGATATATTTTTTCATCATAATTTTTTTTCTATATTTTATAATTACAAAATATTAATTAATTATTTATGAATTTTTATTTAAATCGTCCTTTTATATAATTTTGAATAAATCGAAAAATCATAGTATACGGTCATTTATAACAAAACACGGACATGGAAATAAATAAATAAATACAGAATTATTTTTAAAAACTGTTGTATTGAAAAGCTTTTTACATGTATATTTAAATTTTAATATCAGATTTTGGGTAGAGGATTCTAGTGTGCCTTTTTTGCTCATGGTTCATTGTGGTTGGCTCAAAATTCAAAATTCTGTAGTTCAAATTTAAGTCTAGATATATTTGATTTACGGTTTCAAATCGTCATTTTGATTTCAGAATATTAGAAAAGATTCATAATTTAAGGATCATTATTCAAAAATAACACAGAGCTACAAAAAAGACCTTGTACTATTAACCGGATTATGTTTAGCTTAGGTATTTTTTGATGTTGAAAACGAATTTAACAAAAAAAAGCTCATTGGCCTCTAAAATACTTTACTACTGAAAAAAAAATAGAAAATTAGAATTACAAAATAATAGTTCATTTGAAATATGAAATTTTATGTGTATAAAACGTAACTAAGAGAGATTTTCCATAATTCAACCCCTAATGGGGGAAAAGGTATTACTTTTTTTTAATTCGTTTATCTGCATAATTATACTAAGGTATATTATAAAAGTGAATTTCAGGCAAAATACTTTACTGTTAAAATAAAAAATATGTACAAATGTTTTTAAAATTTATAAATTATATTAATGTTCATTAAAATGAATGCAATGCAGGTGAAGCCGCAAACTAGACGCTAGTTATATACAAACACCAAGGGTCAAAGTAGGTTATATCATTAATAAAAAAATCAAGTACACTTATCCAAAAAATTAAAGGAACAAGCAATTTCAACTTTTTTTAGTGTTTTTTGAAGAACTGTGTCTCTGTGAAAAATGGTCGTAGCCCGCGGATCCTTAAAAAAAATATGAAAACTTTTGTGTCCCACTATTTCTTATGATTGCGCAATACCGTAACTCAAAAAAAAATTATGCTTAAAAAATCTCAAAACTATAAACTTGAAGCTTTAAAATGCTTCTTTTTTTATTTGGATACGACAATTTTTCTCTGAGATACAGCTCTTCAAAAAACACTTTAAAAAAAGTTGTAATTGTTTGTTCCTTTAATTTTTTGGATAAGTGTAGTTCAAATTGATATTTGTCTTTGATAGTTAGATTAGATATAACATTTTGTTGTGTTTTATAATTACAATTTTAGCGTGCATTGTCGTTGAATCATTCAGCCCTCTCCTCATTTATTGTAACTGTACAATTCTGTAGTAATATCGTCACAATTTCAAAGTCAAAAACATACCAATCACATTATTGTGATTGTCATGAGAAGGGTCATATCGTGTGTATAGGGAATGTTTTCAAAGGATTAGACGCGCCGGAATTTGATACGCAAAGTTCCTGGAACTACAATACCGTTTAAAGAACACTGACAACTTAGCTGTCAGATACACTGATTTTGGTCCATGTGTGCGAAAGTGTGTCTATCGATTTTCTTCTACGTCTTGCGTGAAATATATATTATATCCGTTTTACTTTCAATACTTGACTGAGCATTAACACTGAACTCTAATGGTTATTGTTTGATACACTGTTGGGATAAATTCGGGATTTCGAACTTTCACTAACTTAAGAGATAATTTTTAAATTTGTATTTTATTCAAAGATATTATTTACTGTTTTTTTATGTGTACTTTTATTTATATGAGGATCTTATTATTATTTTAATATTAAAGTTATTTAATATTAAAATTGTGATCGTTTTAGAATGAGACAAAAAAATTGTTCTTTGATTTAAAAATTTTAAATTGATTTTTCCGTTTTAGGTCAAGACAAACACTTTTCGTTCTGTGTCTATCTGTCTCCTGAATCCTTGTCACACGCATATCTCATGAACCACTGAACCGATATTAATTAAACTTGGTTGGATAGTTGGGTCTGGCCCATTTCAAAATCATCAAAATCGTGTGTAAGGGGAGGGATGAGACCCCAAAATATTTATTTTTTCAAGATATCTCAAGAACGATACATGCTAAATGAAAATTTTATAAAATACGTAAATCGGATATGAATCATATAGTAAGTTTTGATTCTATAATCCTCAATTTATAACAAAATCTCTATTTTGTGTTTTATTTTAATTGCCTACATATTTTTTTAATATAAGTAAAGGAATGAAGATTTAATTTAAATAATAAACTCTTATTTTTAAAACCTCAGATTATAAAGAAATTTCAAATTGAACATAAAAAAGAAATGATACGCCAAAAAAGGCTGATCTACAAATATAGAACACAAAATGTGAAAGTATACAAAGTGGGCGTATTTATTGTAGGTATCAGGAGATAATCCGGATATAGAGGAAATAAAACTCCAGATGGATTAGCAAAAAGGTTAACATGTCAACCCTCAACTAAAATGTACAAACAAATAAAATAACAGTACAGGGTGATTTAGGATAAACTTTAACAGTGGATCAAGGAAGTTATTTTAAGCAAAAAAGTTTTTATGAAGACATGTCTAGAAATACAATAGTTTTTATTCATTATCTTAAGTTATCGAATTTAAGTATCAACCAATAGATATTTAGACCAAATTGAAGGACCATAATTCTTATTTTCTTTCTTACATCATAATTAATCAATTATAGATCTATTGGTACTATACGTTAAACGTATGTAGTACTGCTTTAAGAAGGACAGCGATAGTTGCTTTTTTCTATAGTTAGTTTACCTATTGTATTTTAATTACGAAATTTACTTACTTTATAGTTATTATTATAACTTCTTTTCCGTAATTATATTGTAGAAATTTGCACCCCAACATCAAAAAATGTATCGTAATTTTGATTATGTAGTTAACTTTTAATATTTTATGTACTGTTAAATGTTAAGTACTCATTTTCATTAAGATCGAAAAGAAAATATTATTTAAAAATTAATTAATAGAAGAATATATAATTTGATCTTATTGTAAATAATTATTTACTTAAAAACTATTGCAATTAGTAGATGATATTAATTTTCTTTAAATATTATTTCATACTTTTTTGTGCTTTATTTTTGAAGTCGGTTCAACTTTTTTTTAAAGTTAATTTTATCTATATATTTGTTTCTGTATACCTAATAATAGTCCAGTGGTGGCCACAGTAGTTTGTTTATTAACAATTCTATATTATTGAAATAAAATTGTTTTGTTATTTCCTACTTAAAGCATTTTCCAAAATTATGGATTCTTGAATAATATAATCAGCTAAGGTTCCAAAACCCGCGTAAGGCTAAAGACTACTGAATTAAACAATATACACACCAAACTATACACACACACACTCACATACATACATATCATATACGTATACGTCAGACACAGATTTGCACAAAGAGCTGTTGCTCACGGTAATTAAAAACTTTTTAATTCATCCGAGTTCTGCGGCTGAGAATTCAACTTGTGTTGGTGGTCCTCGGGCGCTCCGGGCCTCACCGCCTCGAACAATGCACCCGTCTTCAGCTATTGTCCGCCTCTACCATTGTCGACACGATGCCTTACATGTGTGCGTACATATCTGTGAGTTTGCATATGTATATGTTTGCCTGTGTGTGGGTGTGCAGTTTTAGTTTTGAACATATTCAAATTAAAATTCATTAACTTCGGCAGTAGTTTTTGTGAATGATTGTGAGAGTTTTTTAATAAAGAAGGAAAGAACTTTAAATTTTGAAAGTTATAAGCAAAAACCTGAACCCAGTACCGTAGCAAGAGGAGGTCGACTAGGGTCAATTACCCCTGTACACAGGGGTGTTCTACCAAATATTTAACAATCGGCTCGCTATAAAAAAAAAACCTTACTCATATGCACTAATAAATATAACTAATATATACACTTCACTCACTTGCCTGCCGCTGATCAAATCATATAAAACATGGTACTTGCACATCTGCAATGGCCGGGAATATAAATTCACTTTTAAAGCTCTTTTTTTATTCTTAAATTTTTAAGAACATTTAAAAACGATTAGTAGAACTAAGAAAAAGATCAAAACATGGTTTGAGTATAGTAGAAAGGTTTTATCAGTAGAGCTTGGCGCCGAACTGAAACCAACAGATACGAAAACGAAAAACCAAAAAATGATCTGAACTTTTATTCGCGGAATAATTTAACAACCGGCTCGCTCGAGCCGTCTCCAGCACACCCCTGCCTCTACACCAAGCAGAGGGGACAACGAAATTTTATCTCATTATCAATATGATTCATATAATATGTAATCCGAAATGGGAAACATTTCAACATTTATTCGTTTGCATTTTATAAAAATAAATAATACATTTCTATAATATACTAAAATGTTAATTTATTAATATATTTTATTGTAATTTTTTAATCGGGCTTGTTATCGTAATAATAATAATAATATATTTTTGGGTAGGGGACTTTTTGTTCAGCTAATTGACCCTCGCTACGTCACTGCCTAAACCTGCATTTATTTATGGCTCAGATTTTTTTTTATTCTGGAAGTTTTATTGAAAAAGCTATAAGGAATAAAATATTTAAATTTAAATTATAGGTTTTGATAGATAACACAAGTCAACATCATTTTTGCTCCAGAGACCTGAATAGACGATCCCGAAAATTTTTGACATGTTGAAAATAATATTTACAAATATATTACCAAGCTGGTAACTTTTTTCTAAAGTCTTCATTCAGAGCCAAAGATAGTACTACCTTTCCCCTGAAAATGAAGTTTAATTTTCAATACCTATATGGTTTTTTTCACCGAGATTTTATAAAAATATCGTATCTTCAAACTAGAAAATATCAGAACGACCCAAATAAAAAATCTCATTAGTTATTTAATATTAAGCTGAAATATGATAAAACCAGATTATTAATTTAAATAAAAAATACGAATAAAACAATAAAACAAATATTTATTCACTACCATACAACACTTGGCTTTTTTCAAATACAGAATTAATTTTATTTTTCATGTAAGTCATCTTTTCATCTGGATTCAGAAATTTCCATTCATACCACGGCACCTAAAACATTATCATAATATTTATTAGACAATAAATTCACAAGATAAAAGTAAAAATGATAAACGCATTAAATATTACCCAAACAGGATGATATCCAATTTTTTTAAGTTGCCGTAACTTCATAGCCATTGTCCCTAACGGCAGACCACTATCCCTTATCGTCGAGTTCCAGCTTCCAATAACTATCGCGGTCCATTTATATTTATTTGTTTCTATCGGATATTTAACTTCGCTCAATTTGTTTTTATACACATCGTTTTTAACCGGTACATGTTCTCCATCGTTATTATGGCATATTATAATATCTGGATAAAAGTTAATCATAATGTTAATGCGATGTGGGCAATTCAGAAGCCAGCATGACCAATTCCATTTATCAAATTTTGAATAGTAAATAATAAACTGGAGATAGTTTAACCAAAAAAGAATAACAAAAATATGCTTCACATTATTACAACAATTGTGCAGATCAAACCTTGGCAAATAAGACAGCGCTATAACGTCGCCGCGTCGATATCAAGAATTTAAACCATGTTTTGACGCTGGCTTAAGTACCATAACTGATTAATTTGCAAGGTTTGAATATTAGAGGTACAGTGTTGAAACAAAAGGGTACTGGGAGCTGGGACCCCATCTCTCCCCCGGGAAAGTAAAAAAGTTTCTTGTGTCATGATTTACAGATTACAAAATACTTAACCTTTACGATAAAATGAATTCAGTGACATAACCATCATTTTTTTCAGAGGGGCAACATTTTTATGGGAAGCCATTGACAATTAACATTTATATTTTATTTATATATTATATAGCAACGATAGACAAATGCGGCTCATTGTTGAGTCAAGTGCAGCTCCCATTAAAATTAGTTTTAACTAATTTTACGCCAAATTTTAAAATTTTTACCAATGATTGTCGTTGAATGTTATTATACTTTTTATTAATAAATATATTTTCATTATATTTGAATTGGATTACTAAAATGTTGAACTTTCTTTTTCATAATTATATTTTTATATGTGTTCTTTGTTCTTATATGTGACTTGTGAAAATATGCAATTACATTAAATAAAAAATTTTGAATTTGTATATCTACGTGTGGCTATTTATAAAATATAAAAAACCGGATTGCGGCTCTCTTATAGTATAACAATTTGACCTCTCCCTAGTTACAACACTGCGGGAGGGGCTCCTACCCCTTCCTTCCCCAAGCTAGTTACGCCACTGCCTGAATTACCACTACATTTAAAACACCTCGTAGTGGTAGCACTACGTCACATATATAAACTATGTATCTGTCGAACCATTTGATTGGGACTGTTGTAATGAAAGTAAAATAGCTCAATTGACCGATGTATTTACAAACAATAATTAGTGAATTGCGGTACAAGTCAATCAACACATTTCATCTGTCAACAATTTAGTGCACATTATTACACATCATCAGGGTTCAAGTATGGTAAATTAAAATATCGTTTAACGAGGAACTAACCGTGGGCGATGCCATATCGGGATTTTTTTTCTGGTAGGGGAAGAGAGAAATTTATATGATTTTATTTTGTTGAATAATTTTGAAACTCATCATTCGTACATTAATTTATTAATTAATGACTGTAATAAACAACAATATAAAAACATTAAATTAATTCGTTAAGAATTAAATTTTTTTTATTGCATTTTTGATAGGCAAATACTTAGAAATCCGATTGACTGAGGATGCATTGGCGCATCTCACACTATAGGCACTTTAGGCAACTTCCTAGGTTCTAGGGTCCCGAGCTTTTAAAGTAAAGTAAAAATTGTTGTGTGAATACCATTTTCCTCCTCAGATAATTGTCAATTATACAACACACAAAAATTGCTTGTAGAGCAAAAAAAAATATATCTACGCATTGTGATGGCAGAATTGTTTTAAATAAGAGCCCCTAATATTTTTGTAGTTCTTCTGAGTTATAAAAAAAATTTTTTTTAATTTTTGTGACTTTTTCAGGGAGGGAAATGTATTACCAAAAAAAATTTATTCAATGCTGGCGAGTGGGGTATCGAATGAAAGGTGAGAATTCAAGTAATTTAAAAATGAAAACGTTATTTATTTACATACCTGGTTTTTCATATTGGGGAAGCGGATATCCAAAACAAAACAACTCCTTATTACCCAAAAGAGTCTCTACTTGATCAACCACTTCCAAAGTTAATTTTTCAGCTGCACTGGGTTTTTTATATTTATCTGGAGGTAACGAAATAAAATATTTGACTAAATATTCCCTTAGTTCATCATTTAGACTATTTCCTTTATAATGAGGTGCTTCGATACGAACATTAGTGTCTAGTGAAAATATTTCTCGCCCTATTCTATATCGGCTTTTCCCTAAATATAAAATACATAATAGTATGAAATATTTTTGTTGAAAATAAATGATTATTAACAATACATAATAACCACAATATAAACCTATCCTTGCTAATAATTAAATTTTAGTGGTTGCAATTTCGAGATCCATACTAATATTATAAATGCGAAAGTGTGTCTGTTTGTCTTTCTGTCTATCTCTCTGTCTGTTTGTTACCTTTTCACGGCTAAACCGCTGAACCGATCTTGATGAAATTTGGTAGTGAGACATAGGTTACTTCGTATTTCGAAAATTCGACCCCTAAGGAATTGCAAGAGGGTGGAAAAAAAATTTTTTCAGTAATTAATATTTTACCCCCCGTTACATATGAAAGGTTGTAAGTGGTTTTATTCGATCCGGTGGGAAAAATACTACGGGAAAAACAACCCTCTATCTCGCATAGGAGCCGAGATATTTACGATTTTGTATAATGAAAGAAAACTAAAAATAAGAAAAATTTAATATTTCACCCCCTGTCACATATGAAGGGTTGTAATTAGTTACATTCGATCTGGCGGGAAAAATACTACGGAAGAGGGGTTATTAGGGGGACAAAACAACCCCTTATCTTACATAGTAGTCGAGACTTATATTATAAATGCGAAAGTGTATCTCTCAGTCTGTCTATTTGTTACCTGTTTACGGCTAAACCGTAAACGGATCTTAATGAAATTTGGCAGTGAGATAGCTTGCATCCCGAAGAAGGGCATAGGCTACTTCGTATCCTGAAAATTGAACCTTTACGGGATTGCAAAAGGGTTGAAAAATTTATATGGGGAATTTATAAAAAATTAATTAATAATTAATATATTGTTCGTATGTAATATAACAGACACTTCCTTCGTATCTTTTTTCAAAATAATGCTGAAAAAACACTAAAAATAATCATTTTCTATTCAAATAATAAATATCCTGCCAAAATGCGCATTCAGTCACGTTCAGCTGCTACTTAAAAAATTGAAATCAACTAATAGGGATCGAGTATTCTGACATTTAACATATTTTTTGTCGTCACACCAGTGACCCATGTGCTAGCGCGTTTGTGATCATGTGACAAACAGGCTAAAAATTACAATTTTAAATTAGATTTATTATTAAAATACTGACTAATTTCACGTAAAAAGTATTACATTTTAGAATTTATTATCAATAAGTGTCAAATACCCTATTTAAAAAAATAAACACTGCAATCACTGAATTGCTAAACTGATTCTGATAAAACTTTAACATTATCTTTTTTATGTTTTCAAAATTAAATTAGCTTAGGAATATTTTTTTTACATTTACCTAGATCTATTTGGGTAAATTTTGAGACCTATATTGATCTAATTGGATCTTTGAGATCTATTTTGATTCATAAAAAATATACATTCTTCAGAAAAATTAAAATAAGATATATAATAAGATCAGTTATTGCAAGAATAGTTTTTTTATTGTGTTTGATATCATAATTTTACCATAAGTGTGTTTAATAAAATCCTTATCTAAAGTACGGCTTATTAAATTCTCAGGATAAATTCCTTTTATACTTAAATAATGAAGACAGCAAGCAAAAGATCTTGGGTACGCCATAATTTCAGTATCTCTTTTATTAAGACTTTTAACTATCACTTCATAAATGTCATCTTTTATATCAGGTGTAAAATTAAATAACGTTAACATAAAGGTTAGTCGTTCTATGTCTTTAAGTCGTACAGAGTCAATATTTTCAACAAATTTTTTTGAAATACGTGTTAAAGTTTCCAGATGAAATGAATGTGAATTAGAATTAACGAGGGCTATATGTACACAACTTAAAATTGATAATCTGTCTACTTCAAGTGCAAGTTTGTCTAACAATGTTTTTAATTTATCTAGTATAGTGAGATGTGAAGAATATCTAATTGCCTGAAAAGAAATGTATTTAAAATTAAATACAAATAAAATAACATTCATATTAATTGTATATAAAGAGTTTTCATTATCTCAAAGAAAAGTTATTAAAAAACAAAATTTATGTGAATTGGAACCAAAATAAAAAAATAATAATAACAAAAACTCCTTTTACATTTTACATAACTTACTTTCATTATAGAACACAGTGTAATTTCATGAATAGTTTCAGTATTAGCAGTAACTCTGTCAATTAAATGAGATATTATATTTATATCTTTAATTGTTGTTTGACTCTTAAAAAATCCCATACATACTACTGCCAATTCATCTAAGGATAACTGTTCTATACATTTCCCCATTCTGTATTCTAAATCTATCATATTTAATGGTGATTTTCTATTCACATTAATAAAAAATAATAATTTGACTAACTGCTTCGGAGTCAGTCTTGAAGGTTTACGTGATAGTTGTTTGATACATTCAAAAACGTAGTCACCAACTTTAGTTAAATTTAACATGTACCATAAGTCTGCAAAATATAATAACTTATCTATCGGCCATTCTTTCATGCGTTTAACACACATATCATCTAAAGCACTCCAGAGGTCACCGAAATTATGGCTGTTTAATGACTCTGATTGTGGCCATTTTTGTAAAACTAATAACAAATCTGCAAGTTCATTATCTGTGAGTGAATGGCATTTTTTTAATATGGCTACTATTAGTTTATCAAATATTTTATCTGATAGAGATATTTTATAGACTTCACTATATTGAGATATTTGACGAAATGTATCTACCAACACATTTGTCAGTTCACTTGTAAAATCTTGATCTAATATATTATTTAATTCATCATAAGATCTTATATCAATTGTAGAAGTGATTTCATCGGCAATTTCACCATTTTCAAGAATACTATGTGCATATTTATTTTCTCTATCAATAAATAGTTTTACATTAAAGTTATTCGAAGTATGGAAATAGGAAGTTTGCGAAAACAAATTCAATCTCTTAATTAAATGTTGATTGTAGATACGTAAATAATGTAACTGAGAATATGATACAGAATTTATATTTCTCAAATTAAAAAGTAGTCCTAAACGTAACATATTTATTTTTTTGAAGTTTCGTTTGACATTTAATCACATGTTCGGAAACATAACCTATATTTATCTAAAAATCAAACAATTCATTTAATATCTACGAAATACTATAACGTATTTAGTTAAAAAATATAGAAAATTACTCACTATTCTGGTCTTATATAACTTAAATATATTTATAAATATTCCTCACTGTGTAGATTTAAAATAAACTTGTTTAAAAATTTGACAGATTATATGTTTATTAAAATACAACAGATGGCAGTAATGGTGATATATGCATGTGCGCACGTGGTTTATTTTTAAAAAATATTTATTACTATAGAATTCGCGGCTTCGCCCGCGTTGTATTCGTTGTTATATTATCAACATTTTTAGTCTGAACGGTCTGAACCACAGAATAATTTATTATTCTGTGAGAATAATGATCTGAACTGTGGTCTGCAACAATTTTTTTTTAAATCGCAATTTTAATTTCAATAAGAGTATATTTTGCTTGAAATTCACCTTTATATGAATAAAAATATGCAGATTGCAGATGGGTGTATTAAAATAAAAAAAAGTTAGTACTCTATCACCTTCCTCTGTAGGTATTAAATTTTGGAAAATCTCTTAGAGGGTGCTTGCATCATAAAAGTAAGACACCCCATAAATTAGTCTCTATATATATCTATATATTTTATGTCGGGTAAAGCATTGATGAATTTATTATTACTAGGACTTCTCTGTATATTTAAAATAAAAGGAAATAATATTCTGTATGAAATAAATAGTAATAGTAATTTAAAAATACTTTTTATTCTTATAAAAACTATATAAATATAAAAAAATATTCAAATTTATACAGTTTGAACTTTTACTATTACAGTTAAAATACCATCTTGTAAATACTCTTTACTTAACAATTCATCTATTAATACAAATTCTGAATAACCAAACCCAAGAATATTTCTAGAACTGTTTGGTTTCTGGAATGCTCCTAAATCTGGTCGTGTCATCATTGCTTCTTTTATTGTTCGTTGTGAATCACTGAAAATTAAATACATTGTACACGCCTTCTTTAAATAGAATACATTATCTTTTTTTACCTTGGATGTGATATCATCAATGTTATTCTTCCATTAAATGGCCAGTTTAAACACTCGTCATGGTCAGTCTGCATAATATGAACAAAAAGAGCCAAAAATTTGTTTTCTTTATTAGATAAATTAAATCTCCCACAAAATCTGTAATAATTACAAATATTGCAAAAAATTATATCAAAAGCAATAATATTTAAATACTCACTGATATCCATTAGGAGACGTATAAAACCCATCACTGTAATATATTTTATTATGGTCTTCTTTCATCAACTGAAGTTTATTCATGAAATCTTTTATCTTCCATATATACACTCCATTACAATATCTTAAAGTAAATTTATTAAAAGAGTCTTTAGTTTCAGATTGAGATTCCATTAACCGAGTATTTAAATTTTTTATAATGATTTCTTGCTCATTTGCTCTTTGTTCTAAAATAACTATTCTCTCGTACATGGCACTAAAATTATATTCTTTATAAATTTTATAATAATTGGACGGTTAATAAAAAGAAAATTAATTCTAATTACTTACTGAACTAAATGTGGTAAAGAATTACTTCTCTTAAAACTTTTCTCGCCTTGCTTCGATTGCGGGTTCCACATTTCTGATTCAACATCTTTTGCAGATGTATTTAGTTTAGTTGTATCTGATTTTTTTAAGTACATATTCATTAAGAGCTACATAAAAAAAAAGAAATATTTAATTTTATAATTTTTTTCACTGATTTGAAAATAACATACAACTAAGTGTTGTTGTACAGATGACTCAGTATGTTCGGTAAGATCAGTTGTATTCTGTGAAACGTATTCACAACCGGCATTTTTAAATATACATTCTTGTACTTTATAATCACACGTTTGCATGTGTTCGTCTAATTCTTCTGGAGATAGCTCCAACGAACACCCGTGTATACTGTTAAGGCACTTCATACGTTGTTGAGATATTTCTCTCCGTGTAAAATTATCAGGAAATAAATCTCTTTCAGGCTGTAATGGTTGATTATCAATAGGACATTTGGCACCTTCTTTTCTATTAAAAAAAATCGATTCAAATATCTTATAACATTCTAATTTTATTTTACGTACTTTAGCCATGAAGCAATACAACTTTTACAAAAGTGATGACCACATAACGTTAGCATAGGTTCTTTTAACCATGTTAGACATATTGGACATTCATAACGAGAAGGTGAAGATTCTAAAGATGTATTGTGTTCCTCATGTAATGGACTATTTGTTCCCATTATATCATCTAAAATAATTATATATGCATTAATTTCTAACTGTTTAATTTATGAATCATCCAGGAAAGCCCAAGGTTATATTAGTAATAAAAATACATAAGTTTACCTTACCTGTTTATTTATTTTTATATCCTTTACCTATATCATTTATTATTTTTCAATAGGTATATATCATCTATTAGAATAATAAATTTGTACGAAAAACTTTCGTATAAACTTCATACTACTAAAATGCATCGAATACAATATAATCAGCGTTATAGTATGTATAATGAAAAATGTTAAAAAGTCAACCACAAGAATTTGACATTTCCTGTCACAGGTAGGTAACGTTGGCAACTCAGGTAATTTTTTCCACGGGTTAAATAAGTTTGGTTATGTACAATTGTCAAATAACACGTGATGGTTTTTAAAATGAAATCGTTATAATTTAGGAAATGCAATTATTTTATAATATATAATAGAGAATACCTATCACATTTAAAATGGCAGAGAAACAGAAAAAATACGTATGCGATTTTATGAATTGCCGATCAAAATTTTCTAAACCAAGTAAATTAGAAATTCATAAACGTATTCATACAGGGGAGGTTAGTTATTGTTTGAAATGTATATTTTTATAAATTATCTATATTTTTCATTATATTTTTTTACAGAAACCTTTTAAATGCGATGAAAAGGATTGTAATAAAGCCTATACAAGTAGTTCTCATTTAAAACGACACATTCAATCATCTCATAATTGTGTAAAAGAAAAAGTTTTGTACGTATTCATATTTATTTCATCTTATGAACGTTTCAATTCTGTAATATTTGTTTAATTGTTTTAGGTGTTCAAAATGTAATTTATTATTTGCATCATTACTTAATTTAAAAAAGCATGATAGTAGAGTGCATAATTCTAAACAAAAAATATATAGTTGTGATGATTGTTCAAAAGGTTTTAAAAAGAAGCATCTACTAACTGAACATAGATACTTGCACACAGGAATAGTTCCTTTCAGGTATGTGATTATAATTTTTATTTAACAATCGCTCAATCTTTGATCAAATCATTTGAAGCATTAAAACTTTATCTTTTTAATTTGAATTTTAGGTGTGAGAAATGTGAATTGTCATTTCTTTCTTTAAGTTTATATAAAAAGCACTGCGGAAACCATGTACAACGTGAGTGCGAATGTGGAGTAGTGTGCGAGACTTGGTCAATTTTAGTAGCTCATCGTAAACTATCCCATGATAAATGTAAATATAACAAAGATATTTCTTCTGAAATAATATCATTAATTTAACTTTTTTCTTTAGATTTTTTATGTGATATCTGTGGACGTAATTTTTTGTATAAAATGCATTTGAAACAACATAAAAAAGTTCATTTCAAGTTGAAAACAGTGTTTGAATGTACCGTAGAAAATTGTTCCAAGTAAGTTATTTATATTACACAATAATGGTTGGTACACAAACTTGACTTTAAAAAGATGAGATATCAAATAAATATGCACTATTGACTACTGTATACATAAGTACATATATTTATAATCACTATTTTTTCTTAGATATTATTCATACAAACGAAATCTAACACAACATATTAAAGTTGTTCACGAAGGCAAAAAACTTCCATGCACCTATGAAGACTGTGAAATAAAATTTACTTCAAGAAAAGCCTTAGATTACCATTTAACTTTACATAAAAAGATGCTAATCAAGAAAACTAAAAAACAAGAAAAGAAAACTGCCAAAAAAATACCAGTTAAAATCTCTGAAAAATTGTCAGGATTGTCTGGAAATATTACATACAATATGGAAAAGAAATTATTGCATGAACTCTCAAATAAAGCACTTTAAGTAGCTATATTACCAAATTAATTATAGATATTACAATTATTTATTACTGTTACTAATATTAGACAAATACATTAACCAAATACTTGAATTAATGTGCATTATTTCAAATTGTATTCTTACTGACAATAATTAATTCATATAATGAATCAATATGATATTATATTTATTAAAAAGATCGTAATATACAATATTGCACATAGATAATACATAACTAAATTTGTATTATTTTGCTTCTTACAGATGAAAATTATATACAAATATAAAATTATGTTCTTTGGGATCTCATTTAATATGATATGTTACACATTCAATATTACTTGAATTCTAATAGCAATTATTATTTGATTGTTTCCTTAATTCTTTCCTAAGCATGATTTGTAGATCTTCTAAATAAGGTTTTCCTACTAAATTAATATTCTCTTCTGGATCGAACATATGGTTGTACATTTCTGATGCGACTAGCTCATTCCAATTTGGTTTAAATGATGTAAAATTTACCCATTCTGTATAACGATATTCATTGAAAACAATCGAGTATCCCATTATCTTAATTTCCGATAAACGTGGTTTATCGCTGTTAGGTTTTTTTGTTGGAAATTTTCCCGGTCTTGGGTACTGACTAAAAGCACTACATTTTTTATATAGTTTTGATTTACTTTTTATAAATGGGATTAAACTTTTGCCTTCTGTGCACATTAAAGTATTTTTATCTTCTCCACAATTTGGTATTGTGTCTGGTAAACCAGCAAGTTCGACGATTGAAGGAAATAAATCGACTAATTCTACTGGAATATTATCAACTACTATTTCTGTTTTGGTATTAATATCTGGTGAGTATATAATAAGTGGTATCCTTGTAGCTACATCATAATTGCTGAATTTCGAAAACTCGCCATGTTCTCCTAGAGACCAACCTAAAATATTTTACAAATAGGCTATAGAATCGTTTTATTTAAGTTTGTACAAACATTTTGACTTCTGAGCAACTCAAATATTAGAAAGGTATAAACAAACCATGATCTGAAGTAAAAACTACAATTGTATTAGTCATATCAATCTCCTTTATTAATTGTCCTACTAAATCATCTATATATGTCACAGCTGCATTATAACTTTGTGTTATCAGTCTTGTCCACTCCGTTGGCATTTCTCCAAATGGGAATTCAATATTTAAATCAGCAATATCGTTTCTACATTTCACATCCAGCCATGGATTCCAAGCAACTGTAGGAAGACCATAAGGCCTTTGCAAATTTTTTGCTATCGTTATGTTTTCGATGGGATGAAAATCTACAATTAAATTATTTAAATTTATTGATAAATTAATAGATTTTTTTTTATTCACAAACCTAGATACTTTAGTGGAAATTTAAGTGGTATATGAGGTTTATGAAATCCCACTGCTAAGAAAAATGGATTTAAATCAATTTCATTATCTTTGGTTCTCAAAAACGAAATAGCTTCATCAAGAGATTGTAAATCAGGTAATGTTTTTTCTGGCTGGAGTTCTACAGAAACAGGACATACTAAGTTTCTTCTAAGACCGCGTTCATCAGGACATACTGGAGATTCTTTATATTGTTCTGTTGAAGGATGGAAAGGTTGCTTTGACCAACTGTACGGAAAATCATCAGTGAAATTTGATGATATCCCAGGATGAAATATTTTGCCAATAGAATAAGTCTTATAACCATTTTCTTTAAAGTATTGTGGTATTGTTGTAAAATTGCCCACTGTGTCTCTCCAGTAATTATAAAAATCATACAAATGCAGAGTATCTGGTCGCCGACTTGTTAGAAATGAGTTTCGACTAGGAGCACATAACGCTTGCTATTCTCATGTAATAAAAATATTTAATTAAGTTGAATAACGTTTGTTATTGTTTACAACTAGTTATTTTCGAACCTGTGCATATGCTCTTCTAAATACAATACTACTTTTTGCCAACTTATCAATATTTGGAGTAAATGCATTTTTGTCACCATAACATCCTAAAGTAGGTCTCAAATCATCAGCTACAATTAATAATACATTTCTTGTCGAAAAAGTTGGGTTAATTAAACTAACCAAAATACTTATTGACAATAACAAATAACAGCATTGAAATGTATATTTCATAACTATCTAGTACATTTATTTAAAATGAAAATGAATCGAATTTTTATCCTAGAATCTTTAAAAATGTTCCATTTAACTTTGACAGTTATAGCCTTGACATTTACGATTAAAATATCAAACAATCATATTTATGTACTAAAGTAAAATAAATAAGAAACAGCTTCAACGATACCAAACACATTCATTTATAAAATAATTAACGGGATAATTAAGTAATACGTAGGTGATTCACTGTTTTATGATATGTATGTATATTGTATTTATCAACAACAACAATCAGTTGTGCTGTAAATGTAAACAAAACTATTAATTAAAAAACGTAAGAGTAAATATAAACACAGAAGCATAAAACCACTACAAAACAAACATGCAATGGAAAAATTAATATTATGTTCATCTAAATATTATAAATAAACAGGCCATGAATAAATATATTTCATGGATCTTATAAATTGAAAATAATTTTTCAAGATGGGAAATTGCTGTATAAAATATAAACCTCAAAAGTATGTTTTTTTAAAATAAGTGCTAGAACTATCATCTTAAATCATGTGTTTAAATTTTCAGAAAAATTGTTCTTCTTTTGGTTGGTTTAGATAATGCAGGAAAAACCGTAACTGTCAAAGGATTAGTCGGTGAATCAAGAGAGTCAGTAGTTCCCACAATAGGTTTTTCAGTTTTTAATTTACACCATCAAAACTGTAATATTAGTATTTATGATTTGGGTGGTGGCTCACAAATTCGAGGAATTTGGCCACGATATTTCTCCGATGTATGTTATTAATGATATGCCTACTTAAATTAAAGACTTCATATTTTGAACTAACTAATTTTTTCAGGTTCATGGAATCATATTTGTTGTTGATGCTTGTGACTATTCACGATTAGATGAAGCTAAACAGGTACTCGAAGATCTTTTATCAAGTGAAAAATTAATCGGCAAACCTTTGTTAGTATTAGCAAATAAACAAGACTGTCCAGGAGCTTTAGATGAATTAGATATCATAGAGAAACTTAAAATTGAAATATTGGTTAATTTGAAACGTTGCCCTACATTAGTTAAAGCATGTACAGCATTAGATAATACAAATAAAAAACTGAGAATTGATTCGGAAATTGAAAAAGGATTTATTTGGTTACTTAATTATATTAATAAAGAGTATTGGATAATCAATACCAGAGTAGAACGAGATGTAAAAGAACAAAAACAAAAAGAATTGGCAAGTAGACGTCGTGTAGTAGAACAGGTACATCAAGAAACAATCCGTTCGAAAGAAAATGCAATAGAATGGGATATTGAAAGCACACATACTGTTTTTGAAGACCCTTTCAAACCATTGGACGAAGTATTAAATATTAATTCAACTTCACCAACTAAAGAAAACCATTTTCACAACAATGACTCCTTATTGTATGCTTCGTCTGATGATAGTTCGTGTTTACCGCCTCAGATACTTTTTGAAAAAGTACAAGTGCATAGTTATAATTCTAATCATAGTGAAACAGTTAGTCAGGAAAGTAAGGACAATGAAAACAACGGGTTACAAACCATACAGAAATCTAATGTACACAAAAGACCGTTTTCTGTTTTTGCAAAAATGTCAAACAAAACGTCTCCTGCTACTTTAGTTACTGTTAATTCATTACGAACAACTCCAAAAATGAGAGAGAAAATTGTAACGAAAAGTGTTCGTAGACATAAATCTGCCGATTTAACAAAACACCAAATATTATCTGTACATCAATTAAATAATAGTGACATTAATAGAAATGATGATGATATTTTTAATTTAAGAAAGTTACCGCCGATCAATCAACCAAATTCAAATGGAAATAATCAAATATTTGTTATTTCAAATAAAACTGAACAGTCGACAAGTTCTAAAATAAATATTAACTAGTAGTTAATTCAAATTTTTATACAAATGTGAAATAATGTGCCTCTAGTCATAATTTTTATAAAAAATCATTGTCTACTGCCATGTTAATATATAAAATATATACAAATAGTCCTCGACTTACAATATGGGATTCCGTTCTAACATGACAGTCTACCATTATTTATATAACATCCATAAAGAAGGGTATTGTAAGTGCTATGTAATGTAATAATGCTTATGCTACTTTGCCTGGTAGCGAATGATAAGTATAAAAATAGTTTTTGTTCAATATTTTTTTTAAATAACCCTCCGTTTCACCACTGATAATCTGTTGATGTAAATTAAATTATGAAATAGATCTCTGTAAATCAAAACTCTTGATAAAATCTTACATTGAATCATCTATGTAGATCTATTGTAATCGATGCAAATCGAAATTTTGAGACAGTTTTATCTCGGGTTAATAATTTTTGTAAATGTGAATTGTCTTTAGTCGAGGAATGTCTTTTAAAAAGTAATCACTTATTAATAAAGAAACTAGTCCATATATTTTGTAAACCATCATTTTTGTTTATTATTTTTACATAAAACATCATAAAAGGCAGTTTTTTTATAATATAATAATTGTGATAAATGCACTAAAAATTAACATTTCTAAATGTGATACTTACGTTATATCAAAAAGCATTTTGTACTTTTCTTATTTTTTTATAACAAATAGTTAAAAGTCTAGTCATATACAGTATTTTGTAAAATTAGAATAATACATATAGTAATAAAATAAGTAATAATTTTTGTAATATTTTAATAAAATTCATTTATAGCAATAAATGTTTTATGTATTATTTCATAAATTATAAAAATATAGGATTTGCTGGATATTGAAAGAAATGAAAGGTCAAATTGACGTAATAAAACAAATACATATTTAAGAACAACAGTTTATATTACATTCTATATACATTTATATTATATAATAATTTATTTTGATTTTGCTGTAAAGAAAATACTCATTAGAATACATACATACAAATAACAAATCTGCTTTTTAAAGATAAGAAAACTTTTAAGTGACAAGTTTTTTTTATAATTATTTTCAAAGCAGCGTTATGCATTTGAATTAATTTATAAATGTACAGTAGTACCTCACAAAACATTAAAATCCAGTCTGCAATATTTAATAATGGTCTTGATAATAAAAACTAATTTTCTATAAAATAATAAATAAAACCATACTACAATATTACTAAAAAATATGTATAATAACTAAAAAAGATATCACCATATTATTATAAAGTATAACATAATGAAAACAATTAGAATATCTATAAGTATTTAACACATTAAACGCCATACATTTAAAATATATTCATTTATAATAACCCTTATTTAATTTTTAAACTAAACATATACATAAAATTCTAAACATTACATCAGTTGCCTCGGTATGCAAAACAGCAGGGGTAATGTGAAATATAAATACAATTAATTTATTTGTTTCCGTGTGTATAATATAATTATTAAACGTTTTAATAATAAACATGGGCTCAAATTACACAGTTTGCTTTTTATTTTAATTTTACTTATTTATTTTAAAGCCAATCATAGGTTAGGTGCCTAGTATTTTGAAGTAGACGAAATTCTGGATATTTTTTGGTTCATTAGAATCACAAGATCGGCGTTACCCTTTGGAGTGGAGGAATGGACAAAAATCAGTTTTTACCAATTTCTTGACTTTCCTTCAATGCAATTAATGCTAATTAACTTCTCAAAATTTGTCTGAAAAGGATAATGCATCTAAGTTTTTTCAAATTGTCTAATATTAATATCATTATAAATTCTGTGAATCTCATGAAAAATATATGTATATTTTTAATTAGCTTGAATTTCGTATGCACTATTTCTCCTTTACTGATTTTTGGTCCTTCCCCCATCCTAAAGGAGAGGGTGAGGGTGCTAACCTCATTGGATTTCTTAGTAACACTAAAAAAAACATTATATGGAAAAAAATATCCAGTCAGAATTATTTCTCAAGTTCGTAAATTTTTCCAACTTGGCATGAATTTGTTTTTAAAAAAGCTTCTTTGCTTTTTGTTTCAATTCCAGTTCGTGTCCTTAATTAAATGATAAATGAACCAACAATTTGTATATTCAATGTGCAGCAATACATAATATTACAAGACAGATTATAATTATACCAACCTTTGGTGTGCTTATATTTGAAATGGTTTTGATTTCAATAAACAATTAATATTCATGTCACCATTCAGTCAGACAAATTCAGTTTCTAGTTTGAATCCATTTAATATAATTATTCAACAAGTTATTTACGAACAAATGAAATATTTTACCAGCTCTAAATATTAATTGTTTGTATTCAATCAGTTAATTATGGCAATGTCCTTTAAGACTTTTTAAATGTTAGATAATAACCATTTAAGTTTACACGTAACAACTATATGAAGTATAAAAATTTCCTTTATCATAATATATATATTTATATTGCCATGCTAGTGTAAAAATTGTATACTTAAAGTTAGACTACAGAAGTTTTATTACATTGAAATTGAGAAAGAAAAACAATTAAATTTATAGAAATCTTCGCTACATAACAAATGTAAAAAAAAAATTTAATTCATTGGGAACATCATTAATATGAACAATAGGTCTTACTCTATGAAGTTAGCAACTACAAAAAGCAAGTCATAATAAATTGACAAGCTTTGGTATTTATTTCTTACAATAAATATTCAAATTGAGTCGTAGAAAAGAACCGTACATATTGTAATTGTTATGATACATTTACAGTTTTGGAAACAAGTAGAAAGTATTCTCTTACAACACATCATTGCATGTTTGGAGCTCCTGGGTTTTAGTGGAAAATGTGTCTCAAAGATATAGTTCTGTAACTACTTGTAATAAAACCTTTGTTTGTACAAAATTTTTCATTAAAACAACATTCCTATCAAATTATTAATGTTTTTTACTTGTTATGAAGCACTCTATATAAAAATAAAGCTAAATAAAATACATGAAATACTTTAAATATAAATATACTATTTTAAGAGTCTGCTTTATTCATTAGTTAATTCTTATCGTCTTAATGTATTACATCATTTACTATTTTCTACTCTGAATTTTGTTTGATTATTAAAATATTTTCTTTTAAAAAATCTATAATTTACACTCTTCAAAAATAACTGAATTAGATTTTTTTCTATTAAAAAGTAGGCAAAAAAAAGTCCCAGAATGAGTTATAAAAAGACATTACGAAGCTTGTAATCTCTACTTTTTAATGCTCATTTCTGATTTAAATTTGTTACAGGAAAAAATCCCTTTAATTTTTTTGGCGTGTGTATATTGACCATCTCTTTTACTAACAAGATCCTAAATTACAAAAAAATAATGAAGGCATATAATTTTATTTATTTGTAGTAAAATAATCGACTACAATCATTTTCTATTTTTGCCTTAAAGTTTAAATTTTAAGCTTCCAATATTGGTAGACGTTAAAAAGTGGCCTAACTTTAGAGAAGATTCAAAATACGTCAAATTAGGACATGTTCAGATTAGTTGACATGACACCTGAATCACGATTGTGGGCTATAAAGTATTATGATTCTAATAACCCTCTCTGTGTTCAAATCACTTTTTTGGTCACCGCTGATACAATTTTCTTAAGTGATGTAACAATTTAATGACATAATAAAACCTGTGAAACAACATTACCATATAAAATGCTTTAAAGGTATACGACATAACTTACAAGTATTTTAATATATTAAAAATAATCTTCTGAAAATCAATAATCCTATCACAGACAACAAAAGGCCAATTGCAATATTCCATAACATGTTATGTTGATCTACCGTTTGCATAGAATTCAAGGTATCGGTATTTGATGTTTCCATAGGCGTTGGAGTCGGATTGTTTACTATCGGTGGTTTAGCAGATTCTCCATTTTCTTTAACAGCCGATTGTTGTCTCACTGCATCTTCTTCAGCCTAATAATAAAAATAATTACTAGAAATAGTAATTATACAGTTCACATCTAACACTAACAATTAACTAACATTGCAGGAAAAATATTGTGCAGTTGTATTATCTTTAGACAATACATCAATCTGTTAAGAGTACAAAAGAGATTATTTTGAAGGCGTTACGCTTATGATTGGTGTCTGGTGGCCTGGTTAAACGATTATGTATCAATGTACATTGTTATGTCCATTCATGAAAGTTTTTTTAAGGAATAAAATAACGATGGTGATTATATGTGCAAGTTCAAAAATTGTAATGTATTATGGACCTGGTAAAATAAAAAATAAAATCTTAACAAAAATTGAAAAACATACTTTTAATGAAATCTCTTGAATAAGCGACGTCTCTTCTTCGGTTAACGGTTTTGAAGTTCCGAGCTTATTACCAGTTTCATTTTTAGTCAAAAGGTCAATTAATTTACCACACGTTGGACATTCCCAAGATTGTGACCTATAAAGTACAATTTTTAGAATATTTTACAACAGAAACTGTTAAATACTCTTACTTCTTTGCTAAAATTTGTCTTTCCTCAGGAGTGTAATCAAGAGACCCTATAGTTCCAGCAGCTGGTGTAGGCATAAATGCAATCAGGGCTAATAATGCTGTACGTATTGACCATGACGGTTGCCAACTTTCAGGATGATGTCCAGAAATAGAAAGGCATATTTTTTTATTTGTTTCAAATCTTCCATTAGGCTGTAATAAGAATTCATTGAAAAATATGCAGTAATCCTTTTTAATGTTTACTTTTTATATTTTGTAAGTACAATATTTGTAGACAGAAAAATTAACCTATGTTTACTTTTTATATTCATAATATTCTTCAGGAACATAACTGATATGACTAGTGAAGAATAACTGTAAAATGATATTTTATTGTTTAGTATTTTACTAACCGTAAGTAGTATTATATTGGGTGGTTGCATAGGATATTGTGTCGGTAATAATATTCTACCGTGGTATAAGCCACCATCGAAATTTGAACCTGGTGGTCCACGAACTGTAAAATGCCATTCGAACAAATTATCATCCAATGGTTTAGCATTATACTCTTCAGTTGGTTCACTTAATTCAGCAGCCTCACGCATTAAGCGTTTGACACCTAGAATGATTACATTTTTTATAATATTAAACCATTAGATATTAATATAATCAATATTTTCTCATTTTTTTATAAAATAATGAAATATATTATATGTAGATTAAATAATTATTATTACTAACCTGGACTTTTTAAATTATATTTTGGTTGCAAATTCATTGTAATTAAAGGAACACAAAAATATCGTAAAATTAACCTAATCTTCTTAAATATTGTTTGAATTTACAAAAAAATAGATTTATTTACTTTGTAATGTTTTTTATGTATCCTTTTTGTGACAGCACTAATAATTTTAAATGGTTTTATTTATAATCAGCTGATATAATTTTATATGATTAGAAGAAGAAGAAGTTATAAATAAGCAACCTCTGCGACTGCAATATAAACAGAGGCGGCGTCAATTTATAAAAATTTTAAAATAAATAAATATCTACATATTACATTGTAATTAATTATATTATCCGTGATAATTACATTTTATCATTTAATGACGTGGTTTATAGAATATTTATATATTTTTAAACAATTAAAGTTCGCACTTCTTTGTAATTAGCTCTTGATTTTATGAAATAACAGTATATTTTTATTGCATCAAATTATTTATTAAGGATCAAAAATGACTATAGAAAAAATTTAAAATTGCTATGTTATATTAATATATAAAATTATTATAAATTATAAATAAAGCATAGTTACATATATGTACATATTTTTAATTATAACAGGATCCAATAAGATTCTATACAAAATTATAATATGAATAAAATATAAGTCTTCAGGCAGTACAATATATTCATTTTTTCGATACTTATATTTGAAAATTAATTTTGAAGTCCGTGGTGCAGGTGGTGCATTTTTATTATTTGAATTTAGGCAACAAAAACAATTGCCACCGATGCCACGTTTCGTGACGTGTTCGACTTGTTCGACTGTCAGTAAGACAATTTAGAGGTTATTTAACCCGGTTTAGTTGGCGTTTTTGAATTTTATTATTTTTGATAATCGTTCTTTTAATTTAAAAATGTCTAGCGGCCAGTGGGAAGTTGTTGGTAAATCAAAAAAGAATAAAGGAGAACCTCCAAAGAAATTAACTAAAGCTGAAAAAAAGAAATTCATGGAAAATGCTCCAAAAGTAGAAGATATTTGTAAGTTGGTTTACCAAATATTATAACTATTTAACTAATAAGTTATACTTTGTAGTGCCTCGATCAGAAGTTAAAACGTTATATTCTGCCTTTGGTAAAGAAAATAAAAATGCTAAAATTCAACAAGAAAAACCTAAAGAAAAAGAAGTACAAAAAAAGCCACAAAAGAAAACAGAACCAAAACCCGAACCTAAACCAAAACCACCCAAATCTATCGAAAGTGCCTTTAATTTGGTAAGCATTATTATTATTACAAGTGTCTTTAATAATTTACATATAAACTTATATTTTAGATGAAAGTTAGTGAACTAAAAAGTATATTAGAATTAGGAAAACAACGTTTTCCTGAAGCTCCACTCGTTTGGTTAAAAGATTTGGCAGCATTCATAAATAGCCGAGCAGCTGTTGAAGGATTAGATCCTGTATTTTCTGGCCGATCTGTAGATTATCCACTATGTGCAGTACCATCTGGTTTCAGAGATGTACTGGAAAAGAGCTTAAAAGAAGCGGGGACTTCTAATTCTCAATTATTCTTTGATGTTTGTCTTGCTGCAATGGCTAACGATATGGCTAAAGGTAACTGAATTTATCAGAATTAGGTGTTATCTTTAATTAAATGAACAGTGGGACTGCATGCCAAAAGCAGGATATTTTGTTACTTTCATGTACATTCCTATAATTTATAATATTGTATTGTTGAAATCTATTAGAACTTTCTAACGAGTCTTATTTTCAATAAAAAATAAATAATAATTAAAATAAATTTATGAGTTATAGTATTCTTAATTATAATTTAATTATAGGTGCTCCAGTAATTGGTTACAAAATATTTTTACAATTACTTATTCGAAACAATCCGTCATTTGTAATAAATAGTTTGAATAAAAGTTTGGCATTAAAAAATTCCTATCAGAATCGTCAACCGGTAGGCTTATCTGTACTATGGGTATTAGGTCAAGTTGGAATGAAGGATATTAACGCTGGAATAACAGGTATTATACATACTATATTAAATTTCTAATTTTAATGTTATAATTAAAAAAACAAACAATATGGATACTATTTGCTGTTTAATTTCTTATATGAAGAACTAAAAAGTAACTTGGTAATTATTCAGAAGTAGAGTTGTACACTAAATTAGCTGAATGTAAAAAAAAAATTGCTAACACTAATTTTGAGATGGAAAAGATCGTATATTTTTAGGTGTAATTATGTCAAAGATGAATTACTTTGAAAGTATTTTCAGAATCAAGTTATACATAGATTATTTCTGTTAGTTTTTCAGGAAATCATGCAGCCAATGATTGAAATGAAGAATTATTCTCGTTATATTATAACGTACTTGAAACAATTAGTTGATGAGTGCAACACACAAAAATTTACATGTGATACTTTTATAGAAGTTCTTGATATTGTTAATGGGAGAAAATTAACTATTTCAAAAGATTTACAGAAAGAATTATACTGTTTAAATCATACAATCAAAGAAAAACTATTAGGAAATGAGAACAATAAAATACATCTAATGATTGAGCCGATATTCAAAAGGCTCACTAATCAACAATACAGTAACGCTAAAAACGAAATGGTAGAAATTTTGACTGAATGTTTATTACAGGATAATCAAACACTATCTACATGGAAATTTATTTACCCGAAAAATATTTCTCCGTCTGCGATTTTGTTAACACATATAAGTGAGTAATTTTATTTAATTTACAAATATTTTATAAGTTTTTCAAATTGATCTATTTTTTAGATGCTAATTGGGCACGCATAAGTAAGGTAGTTAACAAAAACCAATTTAAGGAATTATTGAAGTTATTTAATACTACAAATGTTTCATTGATTCAAAGAAAGAGCAAGGAAGAAGGTCTACAAGAAGCAAACCGTTCATGTACAGTAAGTAATTAAAATTTTTTTTTAAAGTAGGTATTTCTCGGAAAAATAAATAAATTCAAGAGAGCACAAATTTTGTAAATACTTTAAAAAAATAATATAAGATGCTCACACATCCTATTGTGGATCCCAATGCCAGGATTTCTGACAGACCTTTCCCCATTAAAAAATTTAAAATGATGCACTGCCCCCCCCCCCCCCCCCCTCTCCCGCCATTTTGCAGGCCATGAGTCAACCGATACATGGAAAAAAATTGGGAAGCAACCGCATTATGTACATAGTGATAAATAGTTTATTAATTATTTTTATCTAGTAATGATAAATATGCAGTAATATTTATGTAATGAAGGACTAACTATAATTACCAAATGTGTCCTTGAAATTTAAAATAAATTCAAAACCAGATAATTATTTGAACTTTGATAAAATTAAATTGTTATTTTTATTATTTTATAATTTTAGAATAGATAGTAGGTATGTATACCTATTAAAAATTTCATATTATTTTATTTCAAATTACATATATTTGCATAGAAAAACTATTTATACACTGTGCAAAAATTTATGGAATTCATTTAATTAATTATGTATAGTTAACATTCAAGTTGACAAAGAAATACATATGAAATAAAAAAAATCCTGCATCTTGTTATTGATCGTCTTTACTTCCCCCCTTCCCCTGCCGTCATTACAAGCATCTCTTGTTTCATCTGATTTTTATATACATTTGTTTACTGTCATTTGAATGGATATATCAAGATTTTTACAAGAAGATTTTATTGTTTTTGTGTTTTTATCTTTACTAATTTAATTTATTGTATTTTATACGCAGGTAAAGCATTCTATCTTTGTTACAAATTATAATGGCGATTTTGTATAGTTCCTAACCTGTCTGAAGAGTGATTTTCTGAATAGTAATTTACAAAAATCTATTGATATTTTCAGGTTCTTATTGAAAAAATGACTATTAAAAGATCATTCCCATGGAAAACCGTTACATTCCTTTTTATTTTAATTGGAGCTGGTCTTGTTCTTTTAGATTCTAACAAAAATGGTGGTTTTGGATGTAAGTTTTTGTATTACATTTAATTGATTTATGTGCTTATAACATTTTCATGCATTTTACAGCAAGTAATACAGGAAGATTTCTCAAAGATATTGGTGTGTGGAATCACGGTGAATATGCGTTTCAAGAAGCTAAAATTTACGTGGATCATGGTAAAGTTTGGATAGTGAAGAATGGTCCTGATTATTATGCTGTTGTTAAAGATTTTCTTGTATCTTATGGACAACTCATTAGAGATCTTGTTGTGATTGGTTATAATACCTTAACAGAATTTAAAGAGTATGCAGTTAAAAAGTCTCCAATTGTTTTAAATAAAGTACGTTAATTAATTGAATTTTCAATTACTCTATAGACTATTTAATGAATTTATTGTTCTAGATCGAAGAATATGCGCCTGGTTTAATTGATTATGTTAGTTCAACGTCTTCATCTGTTTGGGAAGTGACGAAAAACTATTCGTGTTATTATTATTCTGTTACAAAAGAGTACCTTGTAACAAAAGTTTTTGTGTAAGTACCTACAATTTAAACACATCTAGTATAATATTAAATATTATGTATTTATTTTTAGTGGGCAATTATCTCCAGAAAACATACAAAGGGTTACATTGGAAGCCTTAAATACAACGCAAGTTTACGCAACACATTATTGCAACCGAGTTTACGAGTATTTGTCAAATTCTAACATTATCAAATAAGCAATACTTTTGTTATAATCATCGGTGTAATCGTGTGTGTGAATCATGTTTGATTTAATTCAGATATTTATTTAAATAATGGATGATAAGGTTCTTGTAATTTATTCTTACATTTTTTTATTGATTTTGTAGCATAATTGTACAATCTACAGATGCAAATATATAACAGTTAGAATATTGTTATTTATTATTTTCATTTTATCATCGTATGAGCCTTTCAGCAGACAAAACTAGGTAATTTAACAAAGTAGACAAAGAATTTTATTATTTTGATTTCCAATATATTTAACAGTTATGTGTAAACGGGCCTTTAAAGAAATACAATTTTTGTATGATATAAAATATTAACACTAGAGTGCTGCTTATCTCCAAAAGTCAAGAATCGGTGAAAACCTCATTATTGAGTAAAAAATAACTGATTGGTATTGTTATAAATTATTTCTGATAACTCAACTGGATCTTCATTCCTAGTGGCTGCTAGAATTTCTAATACTTGTCTAAAAATGATATTACATTCCTTTAATAAACATTGAGTTTGATATAATACCAATAAGAATATTTACATTAAATTGCAGGGTTCATTTCTGCCTTTGATCATTGACGTAGCATTCCATTTCTCTTTCTTTACACTTGTAAATTTAGTTTTAATTAAGCTGTTGCCTGCGTGTGTAGGTCTTATTTCACACCAAGGACTATCGGTTTCTATTAAGAGACGATCTTTAGGAATTTCTTTGATGTTCAATAAATTTTCATTTGTTTTCAATGAACTGAAAAATAATTTTTAGTTTTTGCGTGATGATTTAAGAACATTATTTTTCTTACCAGCCATTTATTCCTATATACAATCCTAATTTTGTAAACTCTAATATATCTTGTATAGATCCATCAAATGAATGTACAACTCCTTTTACATTTTTATGTTTCTTTATGATTTCTAATAAATCTGATGATGCATTACGGCAGTGCAAGAACAAAGGTAAATTTAAGTGTTCGGTGAGTGTTAATTGAAGTTCAAAGTACCTAAAATAAAATACTGGGTTAATAATATATAAAAGAAAATATGTATGAAATTTAAAACATACTTCTTTTGGATATCTTTTGGACAAAATTCTAATCTATCATAATCTAAACCACATTCCCCAATTGCCACAATTTTATTCATTCCAGATTTAATAAGTTTTTCTAATGAACCTAAATATTCATCTGGATTCTCTTCAAATTCTTGACATCTCGTAGGATGACAACCAACAGTTGAATATAATCGATCTAATATATAATTTGATAAAATATTAAATTTCAAATAGATATATTTATTTTAATATAATTTATTACCATCGGTATTTGCTAAATCTAAGGCTTCTCTACTTTCTTTTAAGTTACCCCCTGTAATAATAATTTTTTGAAGTCCAGCTTCCCAACTACGATTTAATACTTGTATTAAATCAGGGTCATGCTTTTTTGATCCATGATATAATCCGGAGTACATAAGATCAGTTAAATTTGCACCGATATCTGTTAAAATAAATTTGTTACTGTTTTGCTTATAATTTTTCAGTTAACTAATATTTATACCAATAAATTTCTTCATAATGGTTTATTTATGTAATAATCAATTATTTGTAACTTCCTTATTTCAATTAATTAAATTTTACCGGGTACTTTTAAGGTTAACAGGTTTTTTAGGTTATGTATTCAAAAGTATGTACCGTATGTACGGTATGTAC
Organism: Sialis fuliginosa; assembly: GCA_961205875.1. NCBI lineage: Eukaryota > Metazoa > Arthropoda > Insecta > Megaloptera > Sialidae > Sialis > Sialis fuliginosa. The sequence goes on along the minus strand of OY540818.1, from coordinate 10,930,923 downwards.
TGTATGTTTTGGTAAATTTGCAAATAACCTGCTAAGTTATAAAATTATATAAATTGCTAAAAATGAAGTTTTGCTTAATTAGAATAAATTTTAAAGAATGATTGTTGCTCTCGTTGCCATGCAACACAACAATTTAAATCGAACTGTCAGAATGTCAAAATTAGAATTTCAGGGAGAACCGTTGAAAAGACAGATTTGAAATGAAGAAAAAAGTGGTTTTATATTTCTTAATTACGTTTGTGTTTTTATTTTCATTCTCAAACTATTTAATATTGCAACTATTAACTGTAAAAAAAATAAAAGCTACAATTAATACTACAAATGAATATGAAGTATTAATACAAAAAGGTGTAGTGCATTTAGATAGGAAATATCTAATTAAAAATGGAATTGAAGCAGAAGAATTATTATTCGAATACCAAAATAATATAATAAGCATCAATTATACTTTCACTAACTACAATAATTTGTGGGAGTCTTATAACAAGGGTGTTAAAGGACATCGATTATATAGTGATGATGCTGATTATGTAGGGTCGGTATTAAAACATTTACAAAATGTAAAAATAACAGCAGCTGATGTCTATTCTAAAGGAACTCAGTTGAAACTATTATTAACTTTAGAGGTACTTTCTTTACAAATATTTTTTCCCTTGTTGAAATTCCTTGATATTATAATTATATGTATTTCAGGGTAACCAAAAAGCAATATTTAAACCACAATGGTATAAAATTGATGAAGTTATAACCGGTACTGTTTATTCTGGAAAAGATAGATTCAATTCGGAAATAGTAGCTTTTTATTTTGCAGCAATTTTAAATTTTCATTCAGTTCCGATATCAGCAGAACGTTACATTAAAATAAATTCAGAACTTGTACCTGTATCTACGCCTCTATTATTAAAAACTGTAGATGTGCGTGATTCAGTTTGGTGTGTATATGGAGTATGTCATTATTGTAACTACAATGAACCTGTGTGTGAAGGTCCCATTGGTTTGAGAGGCGCTTTGATTCTTCATTTACCTGGTAAAATTAAATGGCATAGATCTCCGTGGCAGAGGAAGTATCGTAAAAATGCTCTAGCGGAATGGCAAATAAATAATAATTATTGCAGGTATGTAAAGTAACAATTAGTGACTGGAACCTTGTAGTTTTTCAATTTATTCTATTATTTTATTTTGAACTATTTTTATCTTTTTAGTAAAGTGAAAGAAAAGTTATCAACAAAAAGAATATTAGATCTTGTAGATACGTCCATATTTGATTTTATTTTACAAAATGGAGATAGACATCATTATGAAACTATAAATGATCGAATCGTTTTATTAGACAGTGGAAAAGGATTGGGTAATCCAAACATTCATCATTTAGATATATTAGCGCCCTTATATCAATGTTGTTTGTAAGTTTTAATAATAACAGTTTAGGTAATTGTATTAATCATTTATAAATTCATGTTTTAGTTTGAGACAATCAACGTGGAGTAGATTAAAAGAATTATCTGGTTCAAAGTTAACTGAACTTTTGAAATATTTTTTAAGTGATTTTAATTTAATAACGGATCTTCATTTAAAAGCTATGGAAGAACGATTATTACTCATTTACAGTGCTGTTGAATTTTGCTTTCAAAGATATGAAGAAAAAGATGTGCTATTTTAAAATATTATTAAAGTTCAGTGGCGACATCTCTTAGATTAATTTTGACACTTGTAAAGTAGGGTTACGTGACATAACCTTTTTGTAAAGAAACCCCTAAATAAATATGTTTATTAAAAAAGTCACTGATAAATGTTTCTTGATACATTCAAAATGGGGTTCAATAGCAAAATTAAGACATAATTTTGTTCTCAATGATATATTATTATTCAGGCTGTCAACTAAAAACTTTCATGTTTCATTAAATTCGATTAGATTTATTTCTACACAGACAGTATGTAATGATAAACAATACTCAAATAAAAATTTTACAAGTTCTACGAATGTTATTCACCAAAATATTAATGAACAAATAAACATTAGCCACAATTTTGATTTAAAACTTGATGAAGTTAAAAACAATGCATTGCACGAACTAGATAGAATTCATATACAGTATCCTCAACCAAAGCTTACATTAAATAATTATTATCAAATGGTATGTAATGAATTAGGTAATGAAAAATATAAAATAGACAGTCAATTTAAAATCGTACCTCAAAATAAAAAAGGTAAACATCAGTGGAATTGTATATATAAAGTGCTATGGCCGCTGGAAATGAAAATACATGCTACAGCTGCTACAAAACAAGAAGCTGCAAAACAAGCTGCTTTTAAAGTAATTCATTGGTTGAAAAACCAAGGTAAAATAAGAGGAGATGGTTCTCCGGTATGTTATCGTAAAGATGATATTAATTTAAAGAAAGCACCGATTGAATTGAAAATTTGTGATATGTCTTCGAAAAGACTAACAAATATAATTAAGATGTATGATAATCAAATTGAGCCGTTACTACAAAAGGAAGATAATAATATTCAATGTTCGGAAAAATTTGAAACCTCTGAAAATAATGATTTGTATTTGGTAAGAAACAGAAAAGGAAATATTAAAATAAATATTAATGAAAATTTGAATGCAGATTTACCCATATTTAAATATAGGTGAGATGTTCTTTAGTTTTTAATATTAAATTAAGTACTGCAGTCATAAAAAAAATTAAACAAATTTTAAAAATAAACATTTTTTTTTAAGCTACAATTTTTTTTACATATTCCTTTTTACTGGTCTGTAACTTTTTATATGATGTTAATTTTTCTGAAAAGTATCAACTACATAAATATATGCTTTCTTTTACAGAGACAAAATAGTAAACATTATAAACGAAAACCAAGTAGTTGTTATTAAAGGAGAACCTGGATGCGGCAAGAGTACCCAAGTGCCTCAATATATTTTAAACAATATGATTAAACAAAATCTCACTGAAAAGTGTGATGTCATAGTAACTCAGCCTCGTCGTATAGCAGCTATTTCTCTCGCAGAACGTGTAGCTTTTGAACGCAATGAACGTGTTGGTAAAACAGTCGGATACCAGGTTAGATTTCATTCAAAATTCAATCCCAATACTGGCGCTGTATTATATTGTACAACAGGAATATTACTGAAACGATTGCAGTCTGATCCATATCTGTCAGGCGTTTCTCATATAATACTTGATGAAGCTCATGAAAGAGACACTAATATAGATTTATTATTGCTACTTCTTAAGAATGCAGTGGCGACAAATCCTTTACTGAAGATAGTTGTTATGAGTGCTACAATAAATGCTGAACTGTTTCAACAGTATTTTAATAACGCACCTGCATTAAATATACCTGGTTTTACTTATCCAGTTAATAGACATTATTTAGATGATATAAACATCAATTTTGACAAAACGAAATCAATCGAAGCTTTTAATAATCCTAGTATTAATACAGGAGAAATTGCAAATATAATTGAATGGATACATAATTCTAAAGGACCTGGAGCAATTCTGTGTTTTTTACCAGGCTGGGAGGAAATAGTACGTGTTAAACAGTTTCTTGATAATGTTTTATCACGTAACAACTGCTTTATTCTACCGTTGCATTCGCGTTTGTCAAAAGAGAGTCAAATGAAAATCTTCAATAGACCTCCACCGGGAGTTAGAAAGATAATATTAGCTACAAACATTGCTGAGACCAGTGTTACGATCGATGATGTAGTCTACGTTGTAGATACCGGCGTACATAAAGAGAAACGATTGGATTCGTATAAAGGGATCGAGTGTATTGACAATTTTTGGATTTCTCAGTCGAATGTGAATCAGAGAGCGGGGAGAGCTGGAAGAGTACAACCCGGTGAATGTTACCATTTGTTCTCTCGTAATAAGTACAATACATTAGAGAAATATCCATTACCAGAAATAAATAGAGTGTCGCTTGTGAAAACTGTCCTGGATACAAAACTTTATAGCCGCAATATGAAAGCAGTGGATTTCTTCCAGCAGTTGCTTTCGCCACCTGATAGCGCAGCTATTCGACAAGCAGTTGAAGAATTGATATCTCTAGGAGTGTTGAATACAGATGAGTCTCTGACGCCTCTAGGAAGAACAATATCATCGTTTGCACTTGCACCTAAATTATCAAAAGCTTTGATTTATTCGTATTTCTTTTGTTGTGCTCAAACTATGACTGATATTGTTACAATTCTTAGTGCAGATACTGAGATTTTCTCTTCTGCTTTGACAGATAAAGATTTTGTTAGAGAAGTTAAAGGTGAATTGTCAAATACAAGCGATCATTTAGCTTTAGCAAGATTGTTACAACAATGGAGAGAAATTAATTCGGAAGATAGAGGAAGTATAGAAAATTGGAGCATTGACAACGGTGTTAACAGACAGAAAATGAATTTATTGAGTAGTAAGTTTTAAAATTTTTATTTAAAAAATTAAAGTGTCGTTTTCGCTTTTTTTTTGTGTCCTCTCAAAATTGATTCAGTTCCTCTAAAGAAGTTTAATATTTTTTTAGGGTTAAGCAACGTACATTTAGAATATTTAGAAGAATATAATAATAAAATTAAAATCGAAATATCAGACCAGTATTCTAATGAAGAAGAGATCGTTAAAGCTGTCTTATTATCTGGTGTTGGAAATATATTATTGTATCGTAACTGGGATTTTGCAAAAGGCCGATACAAAAAAACATCATCTTATATTAAAAAGTAATAAAGGTCCACATCTCATTCATTTATTTATATCACTGATCTTTATTTATTTTTAGTTCTGGTCAGAAAGCTACGCTCACATCTGATAGTATAAATTATAAACGTAAAACACATCCAACACCGTTTTTAGTTCATGCTCATCAGGTTGAATCTCTAATACGAAGAATAACACTGGTCAGAGAAACAAGCCTTATACAGCCTCTTTCTGTTTTACTCTTTAAAAACGACTTCATTAGTGTAGAGAAGGTAATTATAAAAAAATGGAAACATTGTTTGAATATTTTAACATATTTATTTTTTAGGATGCCTCAAATAAAAATGAAAATGTCATATTGAAACAAGGAAACAATATAAAAATTGTTTGCACAAAAAAGTGAGTTCAAAATTAATAATATTCTTCTGGGTGTAAATTTTGAAAAGTGCCCTTGTACAATATTTATCTAATATTTTGATTTGATAGCTTAGATTTTAATGAATACTTTATTTTGTAGAGATGCAGAAAACATATTGAAAGTGAAAAAAATACTAAATAGAATTATAGATCATTTTATTTTACTTGGATCTACAGATAGTTTAAATGTTCCTGATGAAGAAATATATTTAACTTGGAAGGACATTCTTAAAGAGCTGAATCTAATACTTGAAAATGAAAATAAAATTTTGTTCAATGAATTTAAGTAGTTGTTTAATTTTGATATTTGTAAATATAATTTCTGTTTTGTAATTTTAAAAATAAATAATTTTTGTTATATTTTTGGTTCCTTTATTTTACAGTACCTACATTTAGATTAAAATTATAACACATGAAATTAAAAACGTACCTACAAGGAATAAAAAAATAAACTTTATGAATTTATAATTTTAATGATATGGTAGAGCCAGTGCCGGCCTTAGCAAATCTGGCGCCCTGGGCGAGATTTATTTTTCCGCCCTCTCTCCATCTAAAAAAATGTTAAAAAATCACCGAAAATGTCTATTAAAATTGATAAATTAACAAATAAGTTGAATAATTCATATCTCAACTTGGTGCGATCCTACAGACTCAAACTTTTTTTTAAATATAGCTTACATCATTAACTCTCAAATGCCCTAAAACCGTCGAGACCTCCTTCCCCTATTATGAACAAAATTGATAAATCAACAAATAAGTTGATTAGTTAGTATCTCAACTAATACCTTATGAAAGGTTTTCTGGGTTGCTGAATAAGTATTTGTTAGTTAGCAGCTATCAAATAATCGATTTTTTTACAAATCAACGTTGTTTATATTTAGCTATATTTTTTGCTTAATCGGGTTTAACTGATCTACAAAAAATTTAAAGATAAAAAAAAAAGTTTACTCAAAAATTACAGCCTGTACACTGATTTGAACCAAAAAAGTGACTTATGCTCCATTGTGTGCCACCCCACCTGGCCTGGCGCCCCGGGCGGTCGCCCTGCCCCCCCGCCCTAACAGAATAGAAGATTACTTTGCCTGAAATTCACCTTTATAATATAAACATTTATGTATAGATAAACGTATTAAAATAAATAAAGTTTAACACTCCTAACCAGTGGCGTAGATAGGGGGGGTGGGGGATCAAGGGGATCAATCCCCCCCCCCATGAGTACGAAAATTTTAAGTTGATTAAAAGAATTTATAATACTACACGAATTTAGTTGCCAGATTTCTAAAATGCTCTGGCGGGGCAGTCTCGGACCGAGGGGGGGGGGGGGGTAATTTTTAGGTTGCAGAATTTTTTTTTTTAATTTCTTAACATACAAATAAATTCATCTATTAGTTATAAACTTCTATATCAGTGGCGAAGCGTCCATGGAAGCAGGGGAAGCAGTGCTTCCCTTACTTTATGGGTAAATTAATACAAATCTGTGTTTTCAGTTAATAAATAATTTAAAAATATTATTAGAATATTCGTCTTTATGCGCAACTCAAACATTTAAACCAAAAATAACATTTAATATTTATTTACACGCTCAATTATAAAACTATAATACCTCTACGTCTTATTTTCTTGTATTTTAGTCGATATTTGATGACGAGTTGAAGTTCACTGCACGAAATTTCACTAAAAAATTTCGAATTTTTGATTTCGTTAAAAGTATGTTTATTGTATAGAAAATGACGTAAAAAATTGTTTGTTTCAAACCGCAGGTCTGTATCTCAAACCGTTCTCGAGATATAGCCTCTCAAAGTTTTAGTTTTTTCAAATTTTTGGAGAAAAAAGGCCATAACTTTTGAACGCGTGGTCGGAATTGATTTTAGTTGACGGATTTGGAATCAGCGTGCCAGAATCTATAGAATGACATGTATAATACTTTAAAACTCGAAAAAAAAAAATTTCACGAAAAATCGAAAAAATTCAAAGGGGTATACCTTAAAAAAATGTTGATTCTTAGCCAAAATTTTTTTATCGGATTTTAAAGTATTATACATGTCATTATATAGATTCTGACACGCTGATTCCAAATCCGTCAACTAAAATCAATTCCGACCACGCGTTCAAAAGTTATGGCCTTTTTTCTCCAAAAATTTGAAAAAACTAAAACTTTGAGAGGCTATATCTCGAGAACGGTTTGAGATACAGACCTGCGGTTTGAAACAAACAACTTTTCACATCATTTTCTATACAATAAACATACTTTTAACGAAATCAAAAATTCGAAATTTTTTAGTGAAATTTCTTACAGTGAACTTCAACTCGTCATCAAATATCGACTAAAATACAAGAAAATAAGGCGTAGAGTCATTTAGTCCTATATAAATATTTATATAAGAATTTAAAAAAGTAAAAGCTTGAATTTAAGGTGTTTCATAACTAGTTTTTTTTTGTAATAGGAGAGGGAGGATTGACAAAATATGCTTCCCTTGTTAAAAATTTATTAAATAGAACGAAATCTATTAAAGTTTATAAATATTAGTTATAATATATACGAGATGTGTTTCAGTGATAATTTACAACAAATATTATTTGTTGGTAAATATTCAGGACAGAACAAGGAGGTATATTTACAAATTATATATTACTATTTTGAATTTTTTTCTTTGCATATGTATCTACTATATACCTAAAAATTCAAAGACATTTTTTTAACTCAGAGACATTTTTTAAACTCTTCTAGTATGAACAAAATCAACTTTTTTTAAAATGCAATAATTAGTACGAATAGAGAAATAGAATTTTATTTTCAGTTTTTTAGTAGGTATTAAAAAGGCAAATTAATTTTTTTAAACGTTTTTTCAATATTTTTTATTATACATACATGAAATGTACTGTATAATAAAGTATAGTAATCATGAAACAAATCAAACTCGAGATTTTAACGGAATGACACGTATTGAGGGTCCCTGATCCAAAAATATGAGATTAAATACTAAGTCATATCCCCCCCATCGCAAAAAGCTATCTACGCCACTGCTCCTAACCCACCCTATTAAGGGTTGAATTTCTTCCTTAAAATTTTACGTTTCTAGATCCTAGGGTTTGGGTTCATGAGCTAGACAATTAGATCACTCTTTGTTTAAAATATATAAAATCAAAATTAGGTAGGTACTTACCGCTTTTCAAAATTTGAGATATACTCGTATTTTCCTTAAATTTTGAAGATTTAATAATGCATTTATTTTCAATATAAATTCTTATTTAAAATAATGATTTAGTTGATTTTGAACGTATCTTGTATTAATATGTACCTATTATTATAATGTAAACGTCTTATTACTTTTTATTTAACATACATTATCGATAATTATATGTGCATTATAAATACCTTTTTTTTCCAAATAATAGTGCTGATATAAGACATCTACGATTATTTTTCAGTAGCTTTATAAAAATCATATCATTGAAAATGGAAACATTCAAACCAACAATTCAATTTAATTTGAAATTACTAAATTTGGTAGGGTTGTACTCAGATGGAATTACAAATAAAAAGTTTCAACGAGTATTTATATTCTATGGGTATATTTTATATATTTTCAACAGTTTGTTTGCTGTATCTTTATTTTACAAACTATTCGAAGATACAATACATATATTTGATTTGTTATCAAATTTATGTGTGTCTATCGTTATTATACAAGCTTCTTGTAAAATTTTCATATTTATATCAAAAAAAGATAAACTAAGTTTTTTGATAAAATATATTATATCAACTGAAATAAAATTAGTACAAGAGACCAGCGTTATCAAAAGATGTATAATGGAGGAATATAAAAAAGAGATGTACATCGTTACACTTGGATTTTTTGGTTTCGGCGAAATTGTTAATGTAATTTTTTGTGGTACTCCTATAATAGATTTTTATTTGAATAGTGGATCAGAGAAAACTCTAAAAAATGAAACTATTTTCACTAAAAGGCTTGTAACGCCGTCTTATTTTCCATTCGATACAGAAAATGATAATGGTTTTATTATTGCTTCAATCATTCAATTTTTTTGGGGCACTGTTGGAATTTCTTATGTTCTTATTTGGGGAGCATTCGTATATTCAGTAATGATTTTCATAATTGGCCAATTGAAAATTCTTCAGTACTCTTTCAAGCAACTTGGACGTTCTAAAAATCAATGTGAATATGAAAAAAGACGCGAAGAAGTAATCTTGAAAAAATGTATTGAAGACCACAAAAACATTATAAGGTAATTTAATGTTTAAATTACTTTAAATATTTATTTAACATACCCTTACAGAAATATACTTTTAAACCTTAGGGCTTATGTATAAAACATAATTTTACTCTTAAAATTAAACTTAAACTTGGGTTAATTTTCGTACACCTAACTTAATTAAGAGTACTCTTAAATTATAAATAACTTTAGTGTACCTACTTCTCGTTTGAGCGAGTACCCCTAATTTAATAGTGCATTAAAGTTTTAATAATGTACTTTAAATTTAAAATATTTATTTAAATTTAGTCAAAAAAGAAATTACTCTGAAACTTTGAAATCCTGTTTTTTTGATAATTTCATTTTTTATTATTAAATTTCATGTCATGTTATTAACCTTTAATTAAATTTTACTTTGGGACATACTAATACACACAGTTTTTAGGATATACATTACTCAATTTTAAATTTTGAGAGTAAATTGAATATTTAGAGCATTAACACTTAAAAAGGAAATATTTCCGTAAGGGTAATTATTAAATTTCACGTTTACAGTTTTGTAGATGCCTTTGATGAACTTATCAATGGTGTTATGTTTATTGACTTTTTAATTAATTCGTTTTCCATTTGCTTTGGTGGATTTCAATTAGTAATAGTAAGTATAAGAATACAATTTAACAAAAAGTTGAATGGAAATAATTTAGTTATCATTTTTTTAAGTTTGAAATAAAAAAAGAGCAATTTATTTGGTTCCTATTTACAATTGCAGTATTTATTCAGTTATTTTTGTTTAACTGGTATGCTGATCAAATTATTGTAGAGGTAAGATTGATTGAAAACGTAGATTAGGAAATGTTATGGATCCACAACAAGCCATCCAGTCCAGTTTATCAATCTGTTACCTAAACTTTATGGTGTTTTTTAAAATTTTATTTTTGTCATTGGTCTACGCCGATGACTTTATGGAGATAATTTTTGTGGAGCACACTGGTAACAGTGTTAGGTATCGTGTTATGAATCCTATATCTTTCCTTAGCTAGGATTAAAAATATATGCACGTAATTTTTAGATCTAATAATATTTGTTTGAGTTTATATATTAATTGTTAGAGCACAGCTGTTGCTGATGCAGTTTGGGAAAGTGATTGGTACAATTGTCAACAAGACGTACAAAAATCTTTATCAATGGTTATGCTGAGATCTCAACATCCATTAAAGATAACTATAGGAAAGTATCAAGCAATGTCTTTACATTTATTTGTTAGGGTAAGTACGATGAAACAGTTTATTTTATTTACTATAATAACCATGCACTTTTTATTTCAGATTCTTCAGTATATTTATTCATTCTTAGCATTGCTTCATCAACTTTATGGCTAATTGAAATTGATTCTATTGGTAATATAATTTTTTTTTTAATATTTGACATCAAATTTAAATCATTTTAAAAATGTCCGTGTTTTATTGGAAATGGCCGTATATTAGTTATTGATATTATTAATTGTCTGATACAAATTGTATACTGTAGTTATCACTATCCACGTATACATATTTCAAATAGTTTTATTTTCAGTGTTTATAAATATATTTAATGTTTTCAATAATATATTCCTCCAATTATCTTAAAATTGTATTTTATTTAAAAAAAATTAATTCATTGTATAAAAATATAAATAGTGTTATTTTTAATAATCCTTGTTCCTCTCCATTACATGTACAAAAATTATTTAAGAGAATAAAGAATAATGTGTAGAGTAGGTTTGTATTCATTGATTAAAAATAATTAGTTTTTGTAAGTACTAGTTTTAAATGACAATATTTTCATAAATTTTGTGATAATGTTTAATTACAAAATGTATAAAAAACTAAAAACTATGTAATTTATTATTATTTTTTTTAAACTTACCTACTTTTGATTGTACAAACTTTTATCTTGCATCTTGAGGTCGTATTGCATTGATGAAAGTTATCAGTACTACATTTATAATAGGGGTACAACGATAGAAGAGGAAGTTGCCTCTGTGCTTGTTAGAGCATTATTAAATAAACAGTACGGTATGGTAATTAAGTATTTACAATCACATATCAAATAATGGCATCTGCAACCTCAAAAAGGAAAAATATATATAACTGTCATAAATTTTCCTTTTTCTCTTAATTATAGGTTTACTGAAAATTGTGTATCATATTTCTTATTATGCACAAATATAAGTATACTCCTATATAAGGTACATAATATAAGTTACAATATTTATAGGTGACTAATAAGTTAACAAAGCATTTAGTTACTTAAATATAATCATATTCTTATGTTGTTAATTACACACATGTCTTTTTTCTTAGATATATAATGTATAAATTAATTATTACTTATTAAAAAACCGTTTAAATAAAACAAATATCTTGGTAGGTATTTACTGTATTTTTATAGGTTATTACTAATAATTAATATATTCGGATTTTTTCAACATACATACATCTAATTATTTAATTTGTATGTAGTATGTAATATCGCAAATATATTATTTAAATGTAATTTTATGCTCAAAATACATAGTACCATTACTACCATTTATAAAATGAAGAATTCAAACCACCTATTTAGTTAAATTTAATTTTATTGAATTGGTTAGGGATGTATTCAGTTTTTTTTAAATCTATGACCTAATCTAGTTTTTAAGACAATTTAATACTCTATATAAAAGTCATTTGCACCGAACTATTTCAGAGAAAAACGCTAGAAAATATGTGTTAGTTTTGCAAGATGGCGATGGTAGCATAGCTCGGAATTTTTATGAAATAGTAAGGGATAGGTAAAAATCTAATTTTACTGGTTTATACTATACTATGATTTATGAATACATACTTATATTATAAATATAAAAGTTTCTTTGCTCTGTTCGTTTGTTACATTTTTAAGGAAGGACATAGGTTACTTTATATACCAAAACATTTATTAGATAAAAAAATGGGTGTGACATTTGTACATGCGATAGGTAATACCTAGGTAATATTGTTTGGCGTAGACATCTATTGTGCAAATGCGAAATTGAAAACCTGTTTTATCAACTATCATAACATAATTCTGTATTAACTAGCTAAAATTCCACGCGAAAGAAGTTTAGTACATATGATATCTAAACGTATCATGGCCCCCATATCTCACCGCGACCAAAAAGAAAAAAAGCTCGCCCTGTCAGCTCCCCCTTTGTGCGGGCCAGAACACGTATATAATACATAGAAAAACTGGTATATTTTATTTGAAAATACTTTATGAAAAATATTTTGGAACAACAGTTATTAGTTATTATTAGTATAACATATATTTTCTTGTACTTACATCTTATTATTTATATTCTTGTTTCTTTCAAACCAGCTATTATATTTTAAAAGTGTATATAGTATATAATTGTACATATATCATTATAGGATAATACATATTATATAAGGGATTCATATTCTTCCTTGGAATGAATAACACCTATATTTTCAAAGATTTTTGTTATATATGTACATTGTACATATAGTTTCTTTTGTGAAATGGACGAATTCAAACCAACTATTCAGCTAAATTTAATTTTACTGAACTGGATAGGCTTGTATCCAGACAGAATAAAAAACAAAAAACTGCGTTATTTATTTATTGTTTATGGCTGCATTTTGTATATTGGTCATTTTTTATTCGTTATATCTTTACTTTATAAAACTTTTGAACTTAGAATAAACTTTTTTGGGCTCTTATCAAATTTGTGCATCTTATCAGTTTATTTACATTCGTGTTATAAAATATTTACATTTATAGCAGGAAACGATAGATTAAATTTAATTGTAAAATATATAATTTCAACAGAAAAGAAACTTATTGAAGAAGCCAGTATAATTAAAAGATGTTTGATGGAGGATTATAAAAAAGAAATACATGCTGTGACAATTTTTTATCTTGTTTATGGTGAAGTGACGAATCTTGTTTTTTGTGGAACACCTTTGCTAGATTATTATTTAAATGGAGGGACTGAAATGATAGGCAATGAGACAGTGTTCACTAAAAAACTCGCAACACCTTCGTACTTTCCATTTGATACAGAAAATGATACTGGATTTATTATTGCTTCATTTATACAATATATTATTGGCATGATCGGAACTTTGTATGTAGTAATATGGGATACTTTTACATTTTCAATAATGATTTATATAATTGGTCAATTGAAAATTCTTCAATATTCATTTAAAAGACTTGGTTGCTCAACTGACAATGATGGAACAGTTGTACGTTTAACTCTGAAAGAATGTATCAAGAAACATAAACATATAATAAAGTAATTTAATTTGATTTTAATATATTTAGATAATGTCCATATATATTTTGCAGATTTGTCGAAAAATTTGATGACATAATTAATAAAGTTATGTTTTTGGATTTTTTAATCAGTTCGTTTTCAATATGCTTCAGTGGATTCCAGTTAGTCATTGTAAGTAAAAAATATTTATATAATACTATTTTATACTAATATGAAAAACGTATTTATGGTATTTCAGCTTCATGTTAAGAAAGAACAATTGGTATGGTCTTTTTTCTTAAGTGCGATATTTGCAAAATTCTTTTTGTTTTATTGGTATGCGAACAAAATAATAATTGAGGTAAGTTTTGAATAAATAAATTTGACAAAATGAAATACAGCAAAACAGATTTTTAACTAGAGCACGGGTGTTGCTGATGCAGTTTGGGAGAGTCAATGGTACAATTGTCAATTGGGTGTACAGAAATATCTACCAATTGTTGTTATGAGGTCTCAAAAACCTTTGAAGGTCACTATTGGGAAGTTTCAAGCGATGTCTTTACAATTATTTGTTGGGGTAAGTCAGAAGTTTATTTTTAATTTTTACAAATTGACAACGGTTTCAGTATAAATAGGTATTTATTCTTTCAGATTCTTCGAATTATTTATTCATTTTTAGCACTTCTTCGGCAACTTTATGGCGATTGAAAAACTATTATTAGTGAATGAATCCTATCGTATGCCCCGGGCCAGGGTTTTTGATGTGCCCTCTATTGCTAACAAACCTAATACATTTTTTAACGACGATAAAAAAAAACTCACCGCGTTTATTTCCCCTCGCATCGTCCAACAGCATAGCAATACTTCTAGCGCGCAAAAATAAATAGTTTTGGGTTTTTGTCATAATATGTGTATAGAGATTTCAATTCTCATTCAATTGAAGTGTTTTTATTTGCAAATTTTTGTTGTAAAAGCAGGTTAGGTTAGGTACTGTATCATAATAGTATATGCATATTTTGTATGTTGCCGTTAAGGCAGTTAAAATATTGTCGAATTTCGACCATAGGCGATACTAGCATGGGCGCCGGCAGAATTTCTTTTAGGGGGGTGCATTTAGATATATGAGATGAAAGTACATACGAAAAAAAAATTTTGATGGAAGTTAACATGAGTAAAAAAAAGAAAGGTCTTCAGTTTTTATATATATATATATATATAAAATTTGAAACTGACACGACTAAAAAAAAAAGGTCCTCAGTTTTATATTTTCACATTTATAACTTATTATTCACGGGCTGAATTTTTTTTCATTTTGCCAGGGGGGTGCAAATGTATTAAATTTTAAAATAACAATTGTATTTCTTAATTATTTCATTTGCCAGGGGGGGGTGCAAGTGCACCTCCTTGCACCCCCCCTCCCGGCGCCCATGGATACTAGTATATATTAATTTGAATAGTTTGTAATAATAATTAACATGCTTTAAAATAAATAAATTGATAATTAATTAAGTATTATTATATTTATTTAATATTCCAGTATTATTGCGTATAATATAAATTGATTTGTTTTATTTCGGATAATTGCATACTCTTATTTCTTCATCATAACAAAGTCCTTCCGGACAATGAAATGTTAACTGATTGAATCCATTGCCTACTTTGTGACAGTAATAGTATATGTTACAGTCTACAAGATCAACAAAATACCCTTCAGCTTTGCAAGTAAAGTTTTCTGGGTTTTCTGAAGTACTGGAAGTTGAAGTACGTGTTGTCATTCCCGTAGATAACGTATTTGCTGTTGTAGATTGTGGTGGCATATTCTGAAAATTACAATTGTCCCAATTTAAGATATTTTATTATTTTATCTTAATTAAATTGGTTTGAGATTTCAGTAAAATATTGTTTTGGCCAGAAAAAAATGTTCTTATATATTGGATTAGTAGCACTTTTCACTCGTTGTTAGCAACGATTAAATGTATAAAAAAATATAAACATTTTCTAATAAAATATAATTATACAAATGAAAATAATCTTACTCCGTTCAAAGTTTCAATAATGGTATTTAACAATGGATTTTTTCTGCCACATGTTCCATGAAAGTCATCTGTTTCAATGCTCCATACCATGGCCCCACCCAGACCCATTTGTTTAGCCCATTGAATTTTTAAATAGATAGATCTCTCATCATCGTATGTTATCCAATCGTTATTTTGAACTGCGTATGGAACCATTTGCTCATCATCCCAATATTTTGCTAATGAATTTGACATTTCACAAATCTAGAAATTTTTTAGAATTGTATAAATTATGAATGTTTATTTTTAAATATATTCAATTCTAAAAGAATATCATAATTTATCTTTTTCCTCAACGCATTAAATGTATTTTTTATCGATGAGTTTAATTTACGTTACGTTGTACTCTTAGTTAATTTTTAAATTTATGTTTTTTTTTTTGTAAAACCTCCACGTCGTGTAATTTTTTTAAACAAATCTAATGAATGCCTTTTGTGACCAGACTTTTCTCTCCGATTTGTTTTTTTTTTTTTGTATCGCTACGTACGACCGTTTTTGATCGAGTTATGAGTCATTTTTGACGATAGTAAAAAATATTGGGGTCATCTTTTATTGTCAAATTCGTTTTTAGCATCCAAGAATACGTAATGAAAACAATACCTGTATTTTTTATGGGCCTGTATTATAATTACAATTTATATTTATATATACGAGTACATATACTTTTGTTATTAACGCCCTGTATACACAAAAATATAAATATTTTAATAAAATAAGTACTTACTTCATTATATCCCATAAATCCCCTCTCATTTGTATAAGGGCCTTGTCTACCTGGACCATTACTCGCGTCTCCCGGTTTTATATTTTTGTTGTTCACAAGAGAGAATGTTCTACCGTAAAGTGGAACCCCCATTACGATTTTTTCTGGAGGAGCACCTTTTTGTATCCAATATTTAATACAAGCTTGTATATTGAGATATCTCTTACTAGTTTCCGGTTCATCTTTACGTGAAACTAATGGGGCATTGTGGCCTAAGGTTTGTTCCCAGGAACCATGGATATCGTATGTCATAACATTGATAAAGTCAAGATATCTAAAATAAATACGTATTTTATTTTATACCATAAACTGTATATAAGAAATTTATTCATTGTTTTCCAGCATTTCTATTTGAAGTTAAAATTTTCAAAAAACATTAAAAAGTAGTTTACAAGCTTCAAAATCATTTTGTTATTTTTTTAACGAAAATTTAAATTTTGTCTATTATTTTTTTATTTTTACTTACTTTGAAATTTCTGATATCTCATATGATTGAGAAGCTGATGGTTCTGCAGCAGCCACGGCAGCTGTTAACAGCAAACCATGTTTATCGAATGCGGTGCGCAATTCTTTAAGTAGTTTAGAATAGTTACTGACATCAGACGGAATTCCACCACGTTGGTTTGGATATTCCCAATCTAAGTCAAATCCGTTAAAGCCATATTTAAGTACGAAATTTGTTGCTGAATTTACAAAGTTTGCTCGGAGTTGGTCATTGTTTACTACCTAAAATGATTAATTATTATTTTTTTAAATATGTTTTTTTGAGAAAAACAATCAAATATAACTGTATAATGATTATGTTACAAATTATAGGTGAGAATAGATGTTATATTGAAAAATTCTTTTATTGTATAAAGAACTGAATAGGTACACTAACTATATAATATGCTATTTCATTTAAAGCAAGTATTGTTTTTACTTAGGACCTCTCAAATTCGGTTTAAAATTACTCTTTTCAAGCTAAAAACGCTAACTTATTTGTTTTAAAAACCATCGAATTTTTGGTATTGACTAAAAGAATCAAAAAGTCGAACCGAAGCTTTTATAGATATGAGTGAATCTTAGGAAGTTAATTGAGTAAATTTTATCAGGTTTGCTGTTAAATTCAATAAATCATTTAATTAACTTCCTAAGATTTGGAAGAATTGATTTGCCGAGTCATATTGTTAAACTTAATTTATTCATTAAATTTTTATATACGTGTTTATAGTTTTCGGTATTTGTAAAAAAGTATGTAATTTCATCGTTTTTTTTAAATTTAATGCTCATCTTCCAATTTTTGTACACCACTGGCTGATGTAAAATATTATTAGTATGTCTATTTAGTTTTTGTTTAAATAAATAACGTTTTTTAGAGTCATTGTGTCTATATAAGGTATTTTTTTTAAACATATACCATTCTACGTCATTATGATGTCAAACAAAAAAGGCAGTATCCTGTACATTTTTACAAGATATTAGGTAAATATTTATATACATAATTTGCATGATAAAAACATTTCAATAATATTAATAAAAATGACGACTTAAAATAAATAACATTTTTCAAAAATTTTCTACTTTTATAAAAAATGTTAAGAAATAGACAGTTAATGATTCGATTGTAATATTACCTACCTTTGAATATTTTGTAGAACCTTCATTCCAACCTCCTATAGCAATCAGTGTTTTTAGATTTGGATTTTTCAAACGAAGTTTACCAATTCTTCCATACGCATCTAAAATAATAAATACATTTTTTTAACGCACTTTCTTTACCGACACATCGGAATAATTACAATGTTGTCATGACACATTAGTTACTTATTTTTATTCTTTATTTTCTATGTTTGAAAAATATTTTCAACTTTAGTATTTCAGTAACGTAAGATAATGGAACCAGTCTTGGCAAGGACCCCAGTAATGGCAATTTTTTTTAAATTAAATGTACTGAATTAGAAATATGTATGTGTTGATATTTGATTACTACCATTTCTGAATATTAATCTATATATGTACAATAATGTACATTTAACTGTCTTACAGCGTGATTTGATGACAATCGGCCAATAGGTGTCAAAATGGTAGACATTTAAACTAATTATTAGTAGGTATAATTTATTTATTAACTATTATATTATCATAGCAACTGCTTTACATTGTTTAAAATTTGACGATTCTTTCTTGTATATCTTTTGTGTCGTAATACTTATCATTTTGTAATCATTAGCAAGTGTCCATTACTACGTGCTCATTACTGGTTTTACCTTTGCCATTAATAGAAAAAAAACATGACTAAAATAAAAGGCTATAATTAAAAAAAAACTATATTTGGTGACTTTGGTAATTAATTAAATAAAGAGTTACTTGTTTTATTAGTAACATGAGTTCATGAGAATTACAAAAAACAAACCCATTAATCCAAAAAAACGAAACTTGCTCTTATATTAGTTTTATATTAAAATATGATATTTTTAAATTGTGTCTAACTTATATATTTCCTATTAAAAATAAAACCAACCTCTGCCCCAGTTATCGGGTAAGTCATTGTATGGGTCTAAAACTTTGATGTCTCCATTTTCTTGGATGCCAGCGAAAGTGTAAATCACATGAGTGCAGATGTTAGGATCTATGTCTTCAACATCGAATTTTCCTTTCCCTGGTCTATAAACTGCCCAACTTCCATAGTAACACACCACTTTGTCTGTAGATATAAGAACATTTTAATAATGTACCACTTCTTCTATTATATTATATTACAAATAAATGAATACATATTAGATTGGATAATATCACGAAGGAGCTGTCAGAAGAGGAAGAAATCCAGCTGACAAGAAATTTATTTATAAAAAAAAAAAAATGAATACATTTATTTAATTTTACTTGTTATTGTTATATAATTTTACATTAAGATTTAGATCGAATGATTAAATAGACCCTACATAAATACTTTGCATTTTTTTGTCTGACAACTGATTTTAATTTTGATGGTGAAAAGCTAAAATCAAATATACATACAATGTATCCCTAATTTTATAGTAGGACGAAAAAACGATATTTCATATATCTATAAGGGGGGACACATGTACATATGTGTACATGAATTTTGGGAATTATTATTTCAAAAACTAATTGTTCAATTTCATGCATCCAGGTTTGTTGTATTATTCGTGATACAAAATTTAGGTACATATTTTAAAGTTCGTAAACAAAGCTTATAGAGTTGTTTTAGAAATAATTAAAATATTGTAAATATCTAATTATTAATTTATATTGTTTGTATATGTTATCGGAAAAACCATAATTTATGCAAAATAGTTCTGCCTATGCAGACTAGCTAACAAAAATTTGCTAGTTTTCAAGCACTTTAAAACGGGGTATCAATCTTATGTATACTAGTTTTGCTTAAACTCTAGTATTATTGTTATAAATATAATTTATTAAATTAAAACGAATTGTCTTACCGCTACTAGAATTAACAATCACAACTGTTGAAAATACAACTGCAATAGCCAAGATTATATGTATATTCATTATTACCTACTCTAGTATTTTACCGGAACTGTTATATTCTTGAAATTGTCATGTATTTATACTTGAATCGCAGAATAAATTCAAAGAAAAATCATAAATCCTTTATCTACCTATATGAGTTCATCAATCTCTGTTTACACATGTGCGGATTTTTATGATTTTTTATTTAAATTCTAATCCAATAGATTAAATTGTAAGAAATCATTGACGTAGTTTAAATCCTATGACACTTATGATTTCAGGAAGGGAGGTGTGATTTTTGATGCCTGTTAGAATATTGTTATTTAATTAAAAGCTGTTAATAGATTAGATAAATAAGCACACCTAAAATATTACCATTTAAAATTCTCAGAAATGGGGTATAATTTTTATGATACGCCACTGCAAAGATTTGAAATATTTTATTGTTTATTAAGGTACATAAATGTCGTAAATATATTAATATTGCATTCATTTAAATTAATATAGTTGTAATGATATATTTTTAATAATTATAAAATTTTATTATAATTTTTTAGTATTAGTTCTAGATAAGAAGCGAGATGTAATCAAGGCTTCCGCGATGATCTTGAAGCTTTTGGGTGTAACATTTTGCAGTAAATATGAGCTGTCTTTCAAATTGCTATGTTGAAATTTTCAAACCGCAGGTTTATATCTCAAACCGTTTTCGAGATATAGTCTTTCAAAGTTTAAGTTTTTTCAAAATTTTGAGGAAAAATAACCGTAACTTTTGAACGCGTGGTCAGAATTGATTTTAGTTGACGAATTTGAAATCATCGTGTCAATATACCCCTTTGAATTTTTTTGATTTTTCGCGAAATTTTTTTTGTCGAGTTTTGAAGTATTTTACATGTCATTATATAGATTTTGACACGATGATTTCAAATTCGCCAACTAAAATCAATTTTAAGCACGTTTTCAAAAGTTACAGCTATTTTTCTCCAAAAATTTGATAAAACTGAAACTTTGAGAGACCATATCTCGAGAACGGTTTCAAATACAGGCCTGCGGTTTGAAAATTTGAACTTTTCTCATTATTTTCTATATAAAAAAACATACTTGTAACGAAATCTAAAAATAAAACTTTTTTAGTCAGATATCATAGTTTTAATTTCACTTTTCATAAAAATTTCATAGAAAAATTTAAATTTTTCATAGAAATATCAACTCAAATACACACAAAAGTGAATTTATAATATGATATATTAAATTTTGTCACATATGTATTTTGTTTTATGTATTTCTGTACGATTATTAGTTCCGGGGATATAAGTTTTCAAAAGGAGATATATTTTTTTGCATTTATTGCTCTCGAGGTTTCCGGGTTTCTAAGTAGTTCTACTTTAAAAAAAATGAAGGTGAGTAGAAAAAGAATTCAATATGTATGGAATTCGTTCGAAAAAATTATGAGAAAAAAATTTGTCTACTCGGCCCGTGGAGCAATTTGGGTTGATTAGGACTAGCTTACAACGTATTATTAATAATATTGTAAGCATTTTTACTTAAATGTTATACGAATTTATAAAAACATTTATTAAATGCAATTTCTTATAAAATTCTTTTAATTTTTTATTACATACTAAGAAAATATTTAGAAATAAAGTATTAGTACCTAAATAAAATGGTTTTACAGATAAATAAAAAACATATAGAATTATTACTCCATTTTTATTTACATATTCACATAAACTATATTAATACAGTAATTTACAAAATGTTTAGCATTCTTTGTTAGGACAGTCAACATCTTTACATGGGAGACAGATGAATAAGTTTAAGTCGAAAAGAAGAGTGTCAGGGCACCTATATTCATACTTGTCAATGTGATCTCCACGACGAATACATCTAGAAAAAATGTACATATTATAATAAAGATATGTGCTAATTTTATACATGGTTTTCCCAACATTTTAATTATTTGCTTGTATTATAAATGAGGAAGCAATCTTAAATTTTTGTAGACATACTAAATGCATTCTTTTTATTTAATAAGAAAATTTGTCTTACCTAATGTGTGTATTGTAATTATTGCTGATTCTTAAAAAATATAGTTTTTAAATTCGAAGTAAAAATAAAAGGGGTATTTTTTACAATTTTTAAAATAATTAACCATGGTTTACAAAAACTAGCCCCAATTGGAAATAAAAAGCATTAAGGTACTGGCACCAGTATTGGCCGCTTTAAGAGCAAGGTATTCTGTTTTTTTTTTTATTGTTGGGCTTCTTTTTTATAATTCTCATGAACTCATGTTACTAATAAAACAAGTACCTCTTTATTAAATCAATTTAATTATCAAAGTCCGCAAATAAAGTTTGTTTTTTAAATTATAACCTCTCATTTTGTATATGTTTTTTTCCAGTTAAGAGCAGTTAAATGATACCTTACTTATCTACATTAGAGTAAATAGTCAGGGAAATATGTCTATCAAAATTTAAATGTGGTGGTAATTTTCAAAAAAGTTGGACACCCCTGGTCTATTATATTACTGAAAAATATAAAATAATTATGAAATTAATTATACCTGTAGAAAATGCCGCAGTTATATTCATCCCGGAAGTAGCCATCATCTGGGCATTCGAATGGACCACCAGGTCTTTCAGTTGTAGTGGTTGAAACAGTGGTACCAGCAGATGTTGATTCGGTGGTTGTTCTGGGTGTCCATGTTGTGGATTCAGTTGATATTGTTGTTTCAGATGGATCCCTGGTAGTAGTTGGCTCAGTTGGCTGCAAATAAACGAGGCATTTTCAGTATTTGTATTTTAATTAATACATAAATAACTAATTGTTTGTTATATGGAGTTAGGTAATTTGGCTAATGAGTAGCTCATATAAAAATCAAATGATTTTGTGGACTCAAATGTAAAATTAACATTGGCCTAGTAAGTTAGCGCACTTGATCTTTGAATACATGTGTTTTTATGCACTTTACTTATAGATATGTATCTATTAAATGTATGGTTTAAATGAGAATTCAATACAAAAAGATAATGATAAATCACTTACAGGCAATTCGCCGTGTAATGTTTCAACAATGGTCTTCAACAATGGATTCTTTCTACCGCATACTCCACGGAAGTCGTCAGTCTCAACACTCCAGACCATAGCACCTCCCAGATTCATTCTCATGGCCCACTCGACCTTTATTTTGATAGATTCTTCGTCATCGTATGTTATCCAATCATTACCTTTAACGGCGTAGGGAACCATTTGTTGTTCGTCCCAGTATCTCTTAGTGTTAGTACCCCAGAATTCACAAATCTAAAAAAATACAGTTTATTAGATCATATAAATAATTTTTGAATTGAAATAAATTTTTGTATAATTAAACTACCTCATTGTAACCAATGAAACCTCTCTGGCGGGTGTAAGGTCCAGCGGTACCGGCACCATTGTTTTGATCTCCTGGCTTGATTCTGCTTGGGTCTACAATAGTGAATGTCCTACCGTAAAGTGGGATACCTAATACAAGTTTCTCTGGTGGAGCTCCGCTCTTGATCCAGTAGTTGATACAGGCTTCCAAGTTGAGGTACTTCCTATCAGTTTCAGATTCGTCATCACGTGGGAATAGTGGAGCGTTGTGACCTAGGTAGCGATCCCAATCACCATGAATGTCGTAAGTCATAACGTTGATCCAGTCTAAATATCTATAAATTAAAAGACTCAAATTATCTATTTGATTATTGCAAACGTTTTTATATAATTTATTTGAATCAATAATGTGCCGCAACTAGTAACGTAGAACTACGTCTATTTTCACTTTTTTACTATAGAAAATATGTAATATTATTGATTTATTATTTTAGGGTTTAAACTCATTATATCGTAAAAGGGCTATACAAGCTATCTATTGGTGAGATATAAGCTTTCAAAGTCTAGCATTCAAATTTAAAACTACTATTTACGTACTTAGCAAGCTCTACAATTTCATATGACTTTGAAGCAGAAAGTTCTGCAGCGGCGACGGCAGCTGTTAGAAGGAAGTCGTGTTTGTCAAACTCAGCGCGCATTTCCTTGATCAGTTTAGAGTAGGCGGGGACATCGGATGGAACTCCACCACGTTGGTTGGGGTACTCCCAATCCAAATCAAAACCACTGAAGTTGTAGTGAAGGATGAATTTCGTAGCAGAGTTGACGAAGTTTGCACGAAGGGCATCATTGTTGACAACCTAGAGAATTCAGAGACTCATAAAAATCATGTAATATGATTAATAATTGAGTAAATTTGAACTGTACATTGTGATATGTGCAATAGTAAATATGCCTTCAAATGAATATAAAAAACTCACCTTTGAATATCTCTCAGAACCTTCATTCCATCCTCCAATAGCGAGCAAAGTCTTGAGTTTGGGATTCTTCAATCGAAGCTTGTTGAAACGTCCAAATGCGTCTATAATAAGGACATAAGATTAAATACCTGATAAAAATATAACAAAACAATCAGTAATCTTTGTGAAGTCGATCGATTTTATTCGAGTACTCATATGTAAGATTGATAACTGATTTCAAGTACTATATATAATATATTTTGAATTATGAGAAGATAAAGTAAATCATGTTTGATTATAAAAATATAAATCAATAAGTTTGTATAATCTTTTTTCACTGTAAAAGGTTAGTTTTTTAAATATACATATTTCCTCTTAAAAAACAACGATTTAAAAATTATCAATTAATTAATTATTACATAGGACACTACTGAAGTTGCTGCCGGTAAAGAGCGGCGAAACGTTTAGGGGAACGTTACATCGACCACGGCATAACAACCCGGAAATTTAAAATATTTTAACTAGAAAGGCCGTCCACGAATGCCTAAAGACAACAGTTTAAAAATTATCTTTAATCTAGGTTTATCCCTGTTATTAATAACAGGGATAAACCTAGATTAAAGATAATCGTTATAGAAAATTTATTTAAAATAATTTTTTTATGTTTGGAGTTAAAATTACAGTTTCACATAAAATGAGTATTTCTAAAAATTCAACAAACCTTTGCCCCAATTGTCAGGCAAGTCATTCCATGGATCAAGTACGTTGATGTCTCCGTTATCCTTCAGACCAACGAAGGTGTAGATCAAGTGAGTGCAGAGATTTGGATCGATATCTTCTACATTGCATTTGCCGTTTCCTTGTCTGTAGACAGCCCAGCTACCGTAGTAGCACACCACTCTATCTGTTGGTTAATAAAAGAATTGCAATTAAACATATTCAAGGAAATTTTAAAATGGAAATATGGGCTAGAGGATGCAATACTCAGTATCGAAGAACCATAAAGTATTTTATTTTTTATTTTAAAAAAACGTTAAAATAAACTTACCATGGACTGCTGCCTCTACGGCTACAGCCGCAAAAGCTAGAGCTACTGCAAGTGTTAGTGAAAGCCGCATTGTTGTTTGCAATGTCCACTGCATTGGTTACGAAACCCCAGCATATTTATATACGATTTTCAAAGATCTAATTGTGATAATCGTTATCTATAAATGTTCAATTGTTTTTTTTAGACAGAGTTGGATTTTACTTTTTTATTTGTATTTAATTCCCAAACTTTTTCTGTTCACTATCCCTTTACTGTCTTAATATTTGTTTCATGGTACCCCTAAGTAAATAGAAATACCCTTTTAGGCCCAAACAACTTAAGTATTTATACTATAACAATTTAGTAACCACTTGAAAAAATAATATATTAAATAAAATTTTATTTGAGGCTTTGCGAAAATATGTATAGATAACTTATACATCTTCCACCTGATATGGATTACCGGTGGGACAAGGAAATGTCTTGGAGGTGGTCAGAGCAGTTGTCATTTACGAGATCAAAGAGACAAAGGTTCGGTTCAAAGGAATTAAGTTAACATAACATAACATAAAAGTATTAAATAATACATTTAAATTGAAAAAGTTATCAATTGGATTCATTAGTGGTATACCGTTTGGAAAATTTTGGACTAAATTTTTAAATAGAAATAACAGAAATAGGGTTGATTTGGCACAAAAATAAACTTACGAAAAATAAGAAAAGAGCAAATAAATATTATTAGAAAAACTGCTTTCTTAAGCGGTATGTCCAAGTCCAAGTATTAGAAATTATTACTCTCTGATTTGTAGCGACATTGAAATGATAAACTTAAATATATTGATTCTTATGCCCGGTATTATAAAGGACCTAACAAAATTTGTTAGCTAGCAATTACATTCATATGGGGTATTAATACTGTACTAGTATCTATGGATTAGTTATGGAATTTAGAGCAGTGACACTTCAATTAATTGTAACACAGTTGGCATCTTTGACCGTACAAAATAATTTTCATAACATCACCACTGTTTTAATACCGTTTGTATTTACCTTCAACGCGTGCGCGAAACTTGTCAAAGTCATCAACAAACTCCAAAAGAACTGTCATATATGTTTGATACCTCAGTTGAAAGTGTTTGTTAGCTAACAAATTTGTTAGGTCCTTTATGATACCGGACATTAGTAAAAATAATAATGGTGAGGTGAAAAAAATGCACCATATTAATATGAAAATACAAAAGTAAAAAATAAGTTATTAAAACTACTTTCACATTTTACTTATACAATTTTTTTTAATATGTACATACATGAATCGCCTTGAGAAGGGGAAGGGGTAACTTTAAAGGAAAATATGGTCCCAAGGTATGGCTTTTTATATTCATAGGAGAATAATTTAAAAAATTGACGACCTATATAAGTATGTATATTATACATACTTCCAAATTAATTTAGAAACAGATTTGTATACATTATTTTTGATATTAAAGTAAATACATATTTATAGAGGAATGTGTGAAAACTTATTTTTCTTTAAATGTAAATATTTCTACAAGTATGTAATATTTGTTTAATTTGATTATTTTATTATTATTATTATTTTCGCAATGTTTAAACTATGAATAATATTGAAGATTATCTACATTTTCTATTTGGATTATGTATATTGTGTGGTTATTAAAATATTAATAACAGATTTATTTCCTTACTTTATACATTGTATAAAGTGAAGATGACAAATAATTAACATTAAAAACAAAGGACTTTTCTATGAAAATGTTCCTTTTATAATCGAAAAATTAAATTAACTTATATTCAACAATACATATTAATAATAATATTATATTCAATTGACTGGGCATTTGTAATATTTTGAAAATATAATATTAGAGATAGTAGAATTAATAAAAATGTCAAATGTGAGTTAGATCTTGAGTAATAGTGTCCCGTACCGTACAGTTTTTCAATTTATGCGATTATGTTAAATTCATTTAATTTTAGCAAAGTTAAAAACCATTAGTTATATCAGATTATAAAACTGATGTCTTCAATAATGTAGGTTTTCCAGCTATCAATTGATACCCCACTCGTCGGGATTGGATAAAAAACAAAAGTAATCCATTTGCCCCCCTCAAGGTATATTCTTGGTCCACTAAAATTATACCAAATTCTAGGTCAAACAGTTCAGTAACTAGAAGGTTGTGACAAACAGACAGATAGACAGACACAAATAATCCTAAAAATCAAACGATTACGTGTAATTTACTTTATTACTTAAAAATTTCCATATTATATCTACACTTTAAGATTTTCAAAACATGAGAAATAAATTATATTTCAAGTTACAGATAATTATGATAAGGATATAAATGATACAATAATTGGATACGTGATTAATACAAAAAAATATATTTTGAATATGCACCTGGGATTTTATTTATCCCACTTGTCAAATTAAAATGTATTATATTGTGATATAGATAAATGTTTTAGAATTGATACTAAAATAAGATGTTCAGTTTGAAATGATATAATACTTCAAAGATTACTAATTTATTATTTTAATGTTTTTGACTTTGATGATAGAGCGGTCACTTAATGATAAAAATAAATTATCATAGATTTTAATTTTACTTTTATACAGACTGTAAAACTAATAATTTGTTAATTGAATTCAATCAATTCCAAATTACGATGAAATCTGTTTTAATTGTTGTTTTATAATGCATAAGTAATCAGTAATCATGAAAGGGCAAAAAATGAACCTAAGAGCTTTCGAATTATATCTAACATTCAGTAGCGGACTAATGTCCGGTATTATAATGGAGCTAGCAAAAATTGCTAGCTAGCTAGCAATGAGGTTTCTAACCTATCTGACAGTTCTCCTTTAGTTTCACGAAATGTTTGACAATTTTCGCGCACGCGTGGTATGTAAACACTAACAGTATTAAAACAGTGGCGATATTATGAAAATTATTTTGTACGGTCAGAGTCGCCAACTGTGTTACAATACGTTGAAGAATCACTGCTCTAAATTTCATAGCTTATCCATAGATACTATCACAGAATCAATACCCCATTTGAAAGTGCTTGCTAACTAGCAAATTTGCTAGCTCCTTTATAATACCGGACATAAGGAAGGTTGGTAACCGGACTTTAGTTTGTATAAATTCAATACAAAAATATTTTCCGCAATTAAATAACATTTAAAAATATTTCCCTCTTAGTAATTTTGAAGGGAGGGAACTCAAAAACACGAGTTTGCATTTTCTCTTATGTATACATTCTTTTAAAAACTGGAATAAAAATATAAAACTACATAGAAATAATAATAGATACTACTTGAAAATGTTTGAGATATATATTAACAAATACATCAGGTATTACTCGAGTGACTTAATTTTTCATAAAAGACCTTGATAATCGCGATAAATTAAACAATAGTACCTACTTTATTTATTATATATGCAGTGTTTACGACGATAATGCTATCAATCCTTTATCATGAATTTTACTAAAGATTCGTAGTATAGATTTTATCAAATCCTATCTTAATCTGTTTTCAAGTATATCATATTTATATACTTATGTTTTTATAAGAATTGGTTGTAAATATAATAGAAACTTGAAACTCCAAAGTTCTGTTAGCGACTAATGCCATTTCTGATAATATACCATCCCAAAAACTTCAGTTTGTCTATGCTAATAATTAATAATCTTTCAGACCAGATATGAAAGCATTTTTATTCAAATTTTTTCTGAATAGGAAATCGAAAAACCTAATTCAGGGATGAGGAACGTTTTTACACCTTAAGGTCATTTTTTACTAGTTATTATGTTTATTCTTAAAATTATTTTTATTGTTATTATATAGGTCGTGTCTCATTGAAAATTACCGAACGAGAAAAATCGATTTTGTCTTATGTACTTATATTTTAAGTTACAATCAGAAGTTTATTGTTAGCTAGAGGTCGTGGTAATCTTTTTTCCCTCGTCATGCCAGTTTGGTGCCTCTCAATGCTCTTCTACCCCAGTTTGCCATCCCCTAGATCTTGTACCACAAACGGGAACTAATTTAATAAATCCCTAGTTACGCCACTGATTGCAATTTGCTTATTTGATGGTTTATTTCATCTTCAAATTGGATTATTACAACTAAAACTGTAGAAACTGTTCCAATCATCTAAAAAGTAATTATTTTAAGGTATAATGTATACTGAATTATTTATAGGAGAGCCATAATATTGCAATTTTCTTACTTCTAGAATGATGTACATTTTTAATGGAATGAACGCCGTCATATTAATAATTTGGTGAAGTGTTTGTAAATTGAATAAATCCTTCTGCAGATAAAAAAAATTATAGTATTTGAAATTAATTTTAATAATCCAAACTTACAGCTGTTTGTAGTTTTTCTATTTCATATGTAGGATCAATGTTATTGATCAATCGAACTGTTTTTGAAGACTGGAATAAATTTAACAGCGATATATTACATAATAAACATAATAAGCATTAACACATATTATTTATACTCACTTCTGTTTCTATAATTTTACATGGAACCAGAATCAATAAAATTTCTGCTACGCATAATATTGCTATATAAATATGCATAAACGATTTACCAATCATTATTTCATATGATACATACAGAAATACTAAATGATCTACAGAAATAATAAAAAACAGTGAAGAATCGAATATAGAGTTAGCTAAATCTACAGCATCGCAAAGAGTCTGATGTACGTATTGTGATTTTTGAATTATCTCTAAAATATCTTCTATTTTTGAATAATCTATCGAATAAATTCGGTTACCGAAGTCGTCAAAATTCTTGATGAAATCTCGTAAAAAATTATTTAATACTTTGAAATGTATATAATGTATAATAACAAATCCAGAAAATTGAAGAACTGTCAGCATTTCTATCAGATATGAAGTTAGTTTTCCAATAATTTCCACGAGTATTTCTAAATTATTTATGTTTCTATATATTTCAAATAACAACCACAATAAATAAGAAATTATTGTTATAAATGTTATAAAATTCGATACAGTTTTAATATTTTTAAAATTCACTTTATACCCCATTACATTTAATATTTTGTCGATATGGTTTAACAGACAACAAACTGTTACATATTTTTTTCGATGTAGAAAACTAGAAAATAAAATAATAATACATGCAGAATAATGACTTATTATTGTTATAAAATAGTTAAATTGATGAGTTGTTTTGATTTGAACATCCAGTTGTCGATATATTCCATATATGAAAATTAAACTGAGTAGAAAAATTTTTGATGAATTTAAAAGTCCCAAATCATTTGCTTTGATTTGATTATTTTTATGTATTATATTTATTTCGAGACAACCGATAAAATTTGATAGTTTATAAAAGTTAAAAACTGAAGAATACAAACTGTCTTTATTGTTAGACATGATTGTATTATTTGGTTATTCTGATTTTTGTAATCGGACTGATCTTATTAAAATTGAGATACATTATATGATATTTATCTATAATTTGATGGATTTTTTGTTTATGAATTATTTAATATATTCGTTATTATTGCCTTTTTAGTGCCGATATCGTAGATAAGAACTAATGTATAGTAAATAAGGGTGTGTATCAGGGCCGTACTAAAAATAAAGGCAAAAGTACCAATATCATAGACATAGAGCATGGGCCGCACATTTAACTCAAAAACAGAGCCGTGTCAAAAGAAAGAGATAGAAAATGATTTGGGATATACTTGTCTTTATTTAAACAGAAGTAACTATTTCATTCTTCATGGAAAAAGAGATAGATATATCCCAAATGTCACCGTATCTCTCTCTCTGTTTTGAAAAAATGTTACACCATTATGTTAATACAGAATTCGCGGTCCATGCTCTATTAGGGTGACCAGGTCTCAGGTTTTGCATACCGGTTCTCCGGGCTCAGGGTTTCGGTGTAATTTCTCCGCGTTTTGCAAAAAATGATGACAATTAAAAAAAAAAGTTAGTCAAAAATAAAACGGGGGGGCGCAAAAGTGTAGATTAGGGTAGTAAATTTTATGAAAATAAAAATAAAATAAAAACGAGGTCTTCATTTACATGTCAGGGTTTACAAAAACTAAAATCTGGCCACCCTATGTTCTATATGTCTATGACCAACACCATTTTTTAATTTTATGGAAAAATATAGGTATTATTATTATATTAAATTGTTCTTTTTCTACCATAGGTAGGTACATATTCTTTGAACTTTTCTGTAATTTCTTTTTCCAAATTATCTCAAGAACAACGCATGTTTGACTATTTTGTAGAGCATAGAAACCTATAGGTACCTAATTTTTAAATACATTAAAAGTATGTTATATTTTATATAAAATGTATTATAAATTACATTTAATGTTCTGTGGAAAAAAAGTCCACAGTAAATATATAGGTCCTTCTCGGGGGCGCAGTGAATCTTAGCCGCGCTTTGGGTAATCAACGTACTTAGACCATGCTTATTGTTAGATCTAAGAAAACAAAGATGGCCGAATTAAATTTGAGATCTATGTTGATTATCAAATCTATAATTATAATAAGATAATTAGATGAGATATATGGTATTCGACGTATATTTATGGTAAACGACGAAGATCTAAATTTTGATGAAAAAATGGATATAATTCGATTTACGTAGATCGATTTTTTTTCTGGGCAAATATTTAAACAAAAAGTTTATTTTAAATCGAAAATTAAATTTCAGTTTATTACCTTCTGTGCCATGCGAGTAAAATAATAAAATTCGTGAGCGTGCTTTTTAGTCCTGCGTGAGAAAAAAATAAAATCGTAGCGCGCGTGATTGTAAGCGAAAATTCTTCGAGCGTCCAACTAAATTTAGAACCAATTTATTACATAAGAAAAATATATAAGGTCCACTGCGTGTATACTATTTGAGAAAAATTGCTTTTTTTTATTGTGGTTTAGCATTATAAAAAATACTGCTCTATATTTTCTCTAGAGAAATATGGTAACCCTACATACATTAGATGGTGAAGAGTACATCTTCATGAGAAATATCATGTTGATTTTACATTTATAAAAAAAATTGAATTGTTGCTGCCGACTAGATTTGTTAAAAAAGGTTAATAAAATACGTTTATATCAATTTTAAAAATATTAATGCCCGGTATAAAGAATTTGGTCTGGATCACAAAATAATAAATTTAGTTTAAATCAAAACCTAAACAAAAGCTTTCTATGGGGTATTGAATTATATTAATTTTGTCTATGCAGAAATTTAAATATGGTCTAGACCAAATTCTTTATGCCAAGTATAAATATTTTGAAATTTTAATAAATTTATAAAATACATAATATAACAAACTTTATACAAAAAAAATAACTAATTAAATTTCTTTAGTTTTGAGAGTTGATTATTTCTTCTCAATCCAATCTTTCTAAGTTTTTTCCAATACTGTTTTGTATCTGGATCTAATTCTTCTAACTTTAACGGAGGTCCAATGTATAAGTTCCATAGCCAATCTGGATACTCGTTATCAGGTTTAATTTCTACATCTTTGCCTTCTTTATATATGTTACTTCCGCAAACAAATTTAACTAGTTTGTTAGTATCTGTTTCGACAGGAATAACCTTTTTTTCAATCATAGGTCCTAATTTTCCTAATTTCTTTTTGGTTTTTCCCATGCCTATAATATAATATTTATATTTTAATATTATGTATAATTTGTATTTAACCTCAAATTTATCTCAACTTACCTATCGCAGGTTTTGCATAAGTACGACTAAAGAAAAAACTACAATTTTTTAATACATATCTGTGGATGTTTGTAAACGAATTCATATTTTAATATATAATTTTTTATGAACTAAAATAATTCTAAAATATACAATGTACCTATTTGTCAAATTTCCATTTAATTTTATAACTATAGTTAGTTTCTATTCTTTTTTCATTTCATGTATATGACAAGGTAAGAAACACTTTTCATGTTCAAGTGATTGGCAACATTGAAGTTTTTTTTATTTATTGACAGCTCCTTTTATTATTTAACCTCAATAAACAATATAAATCAGATATGTCACTCAAAATGCTATTTTCTATAAAAATAAAAATAGTTTTGACAGACTGAATGAAATTATGTTAAGTCAATGTTATTGACAAATATCATTAATGCCAATCACGAAAAATATTTCAACAGTAAGTAATCATTACTATTATTATAGTATGTTTTATTTAATGCTAACTTTTATTTAAAAGAATGAAAAGAAAAAAGCTTATCGCAAAAGAGGCAAGTCAGCAGTATCACGAAGCATAGATGGTGATAAAGAACCCTCACATAAAACATTTTTAACTATCGGTCCTGCACTGCCAAATGTCTCTAAATTTAATGACATTTTCAAGTCTCCAAGTCGCTCACATAGTACTTTAGGAACTGGTACCAATTTATGCAGCAATCCATTAGAAAATGGAAAATGTACAGTCGGTGATACAGTTTGCCTTCAGACAACTTCTGATGGAAAAGTTCATGCATCCAGAAGTCAAAAAGAAAAAGAAAAACTGCCTGATAGGATAAGTTTGGATAGGTAAAAAATAAAAAAAGACAATCTCTTAATTATTTGTTCTTCAATTAAATATTTCTGTTTCAGACGTGGTCTCTCAGTTCTGCCAATAATCGATGGGGAGCCACGGTTAAGATTACTATCACTTCAACATAATATGTTGACAAAACTAGATGGACTACACGCACAAAACTTTATTCATCTTGTGTTCTTTGATATCTATGATAACCAAATAGATCGTATTAGCTCACTAGATACACTTGTTAGTTTACGTGTACTTCTTATAGGAAAGAACAGAATTAGAAGAGTAGAGGGATTAAAGTCTTTGACTAAACTAGAAGTTTTAGATTTACACGGAAACCAAATTACACATGTTACAGGATTATCAAATTTGACTGAATTAAAAGTGCTAAATTTAGCTGGAAATCAAATCAAAATGATTGGTGTAAATGACTTGAAAGGTTTAGTGTCATTACGAGAGATCAACTTAAGAAGAAATAAAATTAGAAAATTATTAGGGTTTGGTGAAACTCCTCAACTTGAAAAATTGTTTGTGAGCAATAATGATTTACAGTGGTACGTTTTATAAAAAACATTAATTTTATAAGTTATAGATATCTAATAGTTTCATTTAATTCCAGTGTTGAAGATATGAGCAGTGTTGCAAAAGCGGCAAATTTAAAAGAAATTACAATCGATAACAATCCAGTATCTTTAGGTGGAGACTGCGTGTCATTTCTCGTATCTTATTTACCTAATTTAATTTTATTGAGTACAATGCAGGTGACTGAGCAGGTAAGAAAAGCTGCGTTAGCGTGGAGACGTAACAAAGAAATGTCAAGCTCGGCTTTCATGGATCTCACTACAGACGTAAGCTTGAATGTTCGTAGAGAAGAAGTAATATCAAATGCCAGAACCAACTGGGAACTGTTACGGTCTCAGACAAAATGTCTTACTACTAGTATTACAAGTACGTCTTTGAAGGACTTGAAAACAGATTGTGATTTTGTGATAACATCTGTAAATACAACTGAACTAAATACAACTACCTCATTAAATAATAAAATTGTTGTAAATAATATATCGAGTAAAGCAAACATATCACGGAGAAGTCAATCGCAAGAAACTGATAATTCACAAAACACCTCATCGTCAAATACTTCTGGTGATTATTTCAGACTGCCTCCTATTTTAGTGCCCATTATTAATAATTTAGAACAAAAGAATAGTTCATGTGCAAACAGTGAAACAAGTGGAAATATGAGACGATGGGAGAGTTTATCGAGCGTTGGTCCTAATGTTGACAGTTCTGTTAGTTCATTACCGGTAAGCTCGAGTGATGGCAGTAGCGATGAAAGTGAATCAGAGCATTGTGTAGAAATGGCAGAAAAGAAACTGGTTGAAGAAGTGCAAGATGTTACACCTAAGTTACCTACAATTGAACCAGAATTGAAAATAACATCAACATCTTTACAAAATGCAGAACATTCAAGTGTATTATCAATTGGTGGATCTTCAACACTTTCAAATAATTCTGCTTTGACTGCTTCGTCATCAAGTGATCACAGTAATCTCAGCAATACAAGCAAGCCTGATTCTAAACGTTCTATCAAAAGTGCAGTTGCTATTCAAAAACGACAAACAAATAACAGAGCTAGTCGAGCTCTTACAGCAAAACCAAAACAGTTAAAGCAACAATCTACATCTTTGTCGCCTGGACCTGCACCTCAGGGTAAGGATAGAGAACAAGGTGGTGACTACTTAGTGGAAATATGTGGAAGATATCTTAATATTTATGGTCAGGGAGCAATACGGTTTATAGACCGACCATGGAATGTTCAAAAAGCACATGACGTCAATACAGTTAAATTTACATACTTAAATTATAACGGCATAGTTCCTGTATTAAATAAATTAAAAAATAGGTTTCCTAATGCGGAGAATTTTATATTTAGAGAAACAAACATAACATGTTTGGGTCAGTTGAATGCTTTAGCTGAAGTTCAAGGACTTATATCTTTACATATAGAACCAGATGGAAATCCTGTTGCGCAAAAGAATTGGGAGAGTTATGCTATATATCGATTGTCCCATTGGGGATTGAAAATTGTCAATGGAAAAGAGGTAAAAAATTAATTAATTATAAAATTCTGATATCTTCAGAATCATACCTATTTTATGGTTCTGATACATATTACGAGTACATTAACTAAAAGTTATCAATATTCAAGTTGTTTAATATAATTTTTATAAATTTCAGATTATAGAAAAAGATGTAATTGCTGCAAATGAAGAATATCAAGGACTTAGTGACTTGGTTCTTTGGTCACTACCGGATGTTTTGTTACAACCGTTGCTGACACGTTTGCATTTAGAAAACAGCCGATCTGCTAGTCAACTAAGTGCAAAACAGTGGTTGTGGACAGCTGACCCAGAACTAAGGAGTGTTGTAGGGAAGGAAGCTCTACAATGGAGAAGAGGTTCTGTCACTCAGGTTATTATTACTTAATTTTTTATGTTATATAACAATAACTGCAACACATTAAAATAATTCCTACTGTATTAAAAAATTACACTAATCAAACATTTAAATTAGAAATTTAACAGGCAGTGTCCATGAAATATCCAGATGTAATTAGATATGGTATTAGATCTAGACACACTTCATCAATTATGGCATCAGATCCAAGCAGATCTAACTGGATACAAAGTTTTATCTAATCAAATGTAATTAAGATCAGATCTGATCAAATTAGAGCTGTTCATTTTCTCTGGGCACATTTATAAATATATTTTTGAATGAAGAAAATATTGATTTTTAGGATGACTTAATATGGAGACAAAAAGGACGTGTTCATTTAGGAAATATATTAGATTCTACTTGCAATTCTATAGAGAAGTTACAGACTCTCAATAAAGAGTGGCCTTCAATTCTTCAAGAAACAGTACAAAGTATATTAACTGATTATTCTCAGCTGGATTTATATATGAAGAAGAAAATGCAAGAACTGAAATAATGAAGGCCTTTTTAGTATTTGTTGATATACACTAAAATTTTAAGGATGAATTTTATCTATTTATATGTTTTTAAATTTTAAACACTTTTATATATTTGTAGAATAAATAAATATCACTTTATTGCTCATAATAAATAAATAAATAAATAAAGATGATCATTTATTCTGAATTAAAAAAAAATAGTATGATGTTATAAGAACAATAATTTAGGTATTTTTGTCATATGAGGTCTGCTGTTGTTTGTATGTCATACTGTGACAATCAATCGCCAGTGGCAAAACTGTGGGTTATTTTAGATAAAAATAGTCAATCTCTAGACTTGTAATATTTTAATTTATAATTCAGAATATGTGATCAATCGGAGTATATATTAATATATACATATATGTAGTTCTTAGTTTTCTTAGTATTTCACTTATAAATATATTTATATATAAGTAAATCATTATTTAATTTGCAAAACAGATGTTTGATAATTTAATTTCTTGTTATTTAAATAATGTATATTATGTATTATTATCTTGTGTTACATATTTTGTTTTGATATATATTGTATTTATATTTGTTTTAATAAATATTTGAAATATATGTCGTATTATTTCTATTTCATAATATTAAAATCTCTTGATACAAATCTAATTTTTAATTTTTGTTTTAGATTCACTGTATGACCAAAATAAAAAAAAATTCGTGACCTCTGGTGTAGCATTTGTCAATCGACCACGTGTTTACATTTATTGTGAGGTTATCGTAACAACTACTAAAAAAGTATGTTTTTCGTGTAAATTTTGAACAAAAAGTAATAGAAAATGAGCAAAGTTAAAGAACAATCACTTTCCGATAAAATAACACAATTGTTAAGTACAGCACCTTTAAATATCGATTCAGATGATGATATTTATGATGATACTACAGCAAAAGTGGTACAAAAGGATTTTGAAGACAACAGTGATGTAGAAACTGGAAGTAAATTTAGAAAACAGAATGCAAATTTGTTAGAAGATGTTGATGAAAGATATAAGGGAAAAGTGGCATCGAGAAAATCACTTTATCAAGAATCAGAAGAATCTGATTTAAGTGGCGATGATCAATCTGAAGATTCTAGTAAAGAAAAAAGTGACGAAGAAGAAGAAGAAGAAAGCACATCGTATAAGAGTGGTCCAGAGTCTGATGGAGATATCGCTGAAGATAGTGATGAAAGTACGTCTAATTTAGATGATAAAAGAACTGATTTTCATCATATAACTGAATCAATTACATCTACTCAAACAGAAAAAGGTAACTGTGTTAGAACACAGCTTAAGATTTGGGAGAGCTTGTTAGAAATACGAATACAACTTCAAAAATGTTTAGTAACATCTAATAAACTACCGCAATATGAAGTGCTAGAAAAATTAAAAACTGACAATAAGTTAGAGAGCCAGTTGCAATCAAGTAAGAGTAACGTTTCAAATCTATTAAATAAATTATTAAATTTGCAATCATTGCTGCTTAAATCTTATCCAGAAACAAAAAAGTTAGGTGAAAATGATATCGGTATTGAAAGTAATATAGAAAATGAAGAAATTCCTAGCGATACAGATGAAGAAAAATCTGAAAGTGAAAATGAAATTGATAAAGAAGATTTGTCACCTCCGAATAAAATGCGGAAGATAGAAGAATACGAAAGTGTGATTAATGACCATCATGAGAAGTATAAGAAATATCGTAATACAGTGATACAAAAATGGAATGAGAAAACAAGAATTGCAGTAGCGAAAAGTAATATAAATACAAATTCAGTTGTGAATCAAATTGAGTATGTATTGAAAAATAGAGATAAAAATATAAAACGCACCCAACTCAAGAGATCAAACTACAATATTGTTGGATATAAGAATGATGCAGATAAGCAAGAAGAGTCAGAAAAGGGTGAGGAATCAAAACACAGAGCTCCAGAAGAATATAATTCTGAAATTTTTGATGATGATGATTTTTACCATCAACTTCTTAGAGAATTGATTGAATATAAGTCAGCTGATATAACAGATCCTATACAATTAGGTCGTCAGTGGGTTGAGCTGCAGAATATGAGAAGTAAAATGAAAAGAAAAATAGATACTAAGGCAACAAAGGGAAGAAAAATAAGATATGCTGTTCATAGTAAGCTGTTGAATTTCATGGCTCCGATTCCAGATCATAGTTGGACAGACGAAGCTAAATCAGAATTGTTCAGTTCATTGTTTGGTAGTAAATCTATTGTAAATACTCCTGTATCTAAAAAGTCAAAGTAAAAAAAAGATATTGTATTACTTATGAAGTTTTTTTTCTTTTTCAGATGCAAATATTTTGTTCATGTTATACAAAATATACAGATAAATAAAAAGTGAGGGACATTGATTCTATAGTCTAAAATACTGTAAAATATAAAATTTGTTAATTAATTTTACCAAAAAAAATTTTGTTGATTGTTTTACCCAAGTTAAATAAGCCCTCTATTTTTTAAAATAGCGTCTACTTTTACTTCACCATTAGTTATTATTATTATTTAATTTATTTTTATTTTTTTGGGCGGGGGGCGGCAGATTAATTAGTTTCTCGCTTTTGTGATTTCAAAATCTGGTCACCTTAGGCGGTAAAAATACTGTGAAAATATTCAAGTCTTATTTGATAAAACGTAAGTTTACAAAACTTATTTTTAATTCTAAAATAACAAAAATTTTACCTTTGGAAAATTCGTTATATCGAATCCTGGCTTGGGTGACTGCTCAAAAATGTAACACTGTATAATATTACTGTTATACATTTTTTCAATGCGAAATATTAAATATTTTTTTAATGAACATTTTTATTAATTCGAAAAATTGTAGGCCAATGAGAAGTAAGTATTTTCCTACCCCCTTAAAAAATCAATATAATTCTTTAAAAAATTCTTGAAAATACTCGAGCGTTGCTCAATATTGTTTGTTTTAGTTTTTGCGTGAGCCTAAAACTTACGCTAAACCATTAGGTTTTGCATTACATAAAAAAATATATTATTAATTCATACAATAACATCTTTAAATTATTAATACCCCCTGTAAATAAAAATTAGATCCGCACTGGTATACATTTATGTCTCCTGTTCTGATAACGAAGAGGTGAAATGTTAAAAAGTGAATCACTGGGGTATCACGCTTGCTAATTTAATTTTATTTCTTTATTAAAAGGTTGGTAACGAATTTGGATTAGGATGATGTAATATAGTTTATAAAACAATCTAGTTTTATTAAATGTTGGCACGAATTTAAATCAATTGAGTATTACATTAACCAGTTATGTTTTATTACTAGCTCAAGTTCAATTTTTGATCTTCTTACCCGCTCGAGTAATTATTTATAGTGAACATCAAATTTAAATAAATTATGTATAATTACAGTTTTGAGTTTCAGTAATGTAATAATTTAAAATAGAAAATGTTGTATTTTTCCACTACATTGTTTTATGCCGGTTTATATGCAGTGGTGAGCTATAAAATTTTTAACAAAGGGCTCGCACATTGTTAAATTTAAAAAAAATGTTAATTATATGTTATTATACGGTTTATTTATAAAAAATAATCAGCGGCCTCATACCCCTCCATTTCGCGAACGTAAGGCAATTTCTAACTAATTTCGTACTATCCTTAAAATTTTCAGGACTCCTGAAGTTCAGGAGCCCGGGCCATATGGTCCTATACATTTATACATCAACGATTACGGTCGTTAATGGGTTAACAAAGGACTTGCGCGAGCCCCCTATAGCTGTTTATCACTGTTTATATGTACCTATGTAGGTATAAGTAACT
The DNA here is from genome assembly GCA_961205875.1 of Sialis fuliginosa. NCBI lineage: Eukaryota > Metazoa > Arthropoda > Insecta > Megaloptera > Sialidae > Sialis > Sialis fuliginosa. The sequence continues at coordinate 10,890,288 of OY540818.1, read as the reverse complement.
CATTTTAAGTAAAATACCTACGCGTATTAAGTTTTGTGACTTGCAAACTATAGATTTTACAAGCTATTCTTCGACTTCAATCTTTCTCACACATCTAAATTTATACCGGCAATATTAAAATGGTTATAATTTTGAAAAATATTCAAATTATGATTGTATTGATCAGACATTCTAATGGCTTGTGTAAACAAAAAATACAAAATACCGTTTTGCTGTTTTGTCTTTTTGGTGTAAACACTGCTCTTTTTTATAATCTGTTTTATAAACTAGATATTACTGAAGTTCGATGTTGAATAAATTATTAACAGAATCAAACATAATACATTTAATTAAAGAGATTTTTAATCTTCTGCACTATGTTTTTACAACGCATATTATCTACATTTTTCATTGAGATCCTAAATATTGATTTAAATCACGTTAGTAATAGTAATACACCCAATTTTCTTTAAATTAAATTGGTTGATAATATAGGGCATTAATAATTAATAAATATTTAATTGATCATTTTTACTAGAATTTATGCTTTTAAGTTTTTTTCCGTGTGGCCGTCCTGAGCTTATAATAATATAGTCCGTTTAATTTATATTTTGGTTGAAATTAATAGAACTGTAGAACTTTTGGGGTGTTACTGATCAATGCTTACAAGGGGAACCCTTGAACTTGTTCTTTCCGATTTTCTTCATATTGAAATATGTTGTAAAGGGGGGTTCCCTGATAACACCTATACCCGGTTTTGGGCGTAGACGGGTAATAGTTTAGAAGATATGATCCAAAATATTTTTTTAAACTGCATATATACTATGGTTATGTCTACAGTTTTAACAAACATTTTCAAAAATAAACATTGAAAATAAATTCACAAGATATTTTATAGAATAACTATATATTTAAATAATGTCACTGTGTGCAATTAAAAATAAAAATTTGAAAGCACAGATTGGGAATCGAACGCGCGGGTCTATTATCATTACCGCTAAGCCAATAACATACGCTTGTGTCTACAGTTTTAACAAATAGGTATAAGTATATGCAGCATTAAAAAATATTTTGGATCATATCTTCTAAACTATTACCCGTCTACGCCCAAAACCGGGTATAGGTGTTATCAGGGAACCTCCCTCTACAACATATTTCAATATGAAGAATTTCGGAAAGAACAAGTTCAAGGGTTCCCCTTGTTAGTAGAAATGTCCTATTTCAATTATTTTACACTAACGTACACTTAATTCCGTTCATGAGAAAATGATGATTTAGTACTTCATTCATACCAAATTAATTTGTATGTAATAGCAAATAATACATTACGTACTGTTGATTTATTTTATATCTACTAACTACAGAACTACGTATATAATCGGTTCTTGTTTACTATAGAAGCTTTACGACGTGGGATATTCTCTTAAATGTCTGTTTGTTTAACTGATTTGAAATTTAATATACCTATCGTTGTATATATTAATATATCTACATATAGATTATTACATAGCGTAAATCATAAATGTTCTTAAACGTTGGCCGGATCGGGATAAGGTGGAATTAAATTGGTGTATACTTACATGAGTTTAGTTATTATCAGTGGCGTATTTACGTTAAGTGCCGCCCTGGGCAAAAAAAATTGCCGCCCCTCTACCAAGGGAAAATATAATTTATTTTTGATAGAAGTCAGAATTACTATATGAACTGAAAAGTGATAACTGTTTTTATAAGTGATGTAGAACAAAATATAAATTAAAAACCTTTTTTTTTGATCACGTCAATTGAAAATTTTAAACAAAAAGACCTTTTTTTTTAGTCGCACTACTAATTTTTTGTCTTCCTATTTTTTTAAATATTCTGTATTAAACTAAAAGAAACTAAAGAATCTGCCGCCCTACTCAGCCTTCCGCCCTAGGCCATGGCCCCCTTGGCCCCATGGTAAATACGCTACTGGTTATTATAAGTTTACTTACGTATTGTATTAAGGGTATGTATAAGGTGACCAAATGCCATGCTTTTATACGCTTTGTCCCGCTTTCCACTTCATTTTCTTCTTATATTTTCCTTTCATGACTTTTTTTGCTTGAAAGACCAACACTAAAAAAATTTCATTTTAGAAAAAATAATTTTATAGAAATATCAAAAATTGCGTAGGAGTAAATCTGGCCGTAATAATAAATAATGTAGTCGTTTATTATTGCCATTAAACTCTTTAAACTTATTTAATACTTTTTAAAGTATCATTTCCCTTCATGTTAAGATTTATTTTATTTTATGATGACTGTGCGAGTTTCGGGAAATGCAAATAAAAAGAATGAAAGTTAAAGTCCAGAAATGTTTTAAATAAGATAGCGCAGAATGATATTACGATTGTTTTTAAAAAGTTTTTCGTATATTTTATAAGAACAAATTTCACGATAAATGAATTATCCAGCTGTTGATATTTGACAAGAAACTATTACTTGAAGATGGTAGGAAGTATAGTACATTTTATTTGAAACCTGCCAATGAAGGATGGTTTTAATTGTGTCATATTAATGTCCGGTATTATAAAGGAGCTAACAAATTTGCTAGCTAGCAAGCACTTTCAAATGGTGTATTAATTCTGTACTAGTATCTATGAATTAGGTAGTTATGGAATTATGAGCAGTGATACTTCAACTAATTGTAACAAAGTTGGCGAATTGACCGTACAAAGTAATTTTCATAATATCACCACTGTTTTAATAACGTTGGTGTTTACATATCACGCGTGCGCGAAATTTGTCATATATTTCATGAAACTTAAAGAGAACTGTCAGATATGTTTGAAACCTCATTTTGAAGTGCTTGCAAGTTAGCAAATTTTGCTAGCTCGTTTGTAATACCGGACATAAGAGTATTTTTTGTGAGAAAGAAGGCTCGCTATTTAATAGAAAAAAATAAATATTACGTGACTATACTCTATTTCATTTAAGAAAGCAGTGGTTGCCGTGGTTTTTGACGGTAAAATTCATGATTCGTACCGTCAAAACCCCTCAGATTTAAAAAATTTATCACAATGGATTTATTTCGGAAGGAGCTCCAATAATATGAGTTAGTATTAATAAAATATTAATAATCAAACTAATTAGGTGACAATAGATGTATGTAATTTTTACACAGCAAAAATGTAAATCAATTTAATTTCAAGTGTTATATTTTTTATACTTGTCATCTATTAAAATAATAGTATTCCAATCATTTGCTTCAATAAAAAAACATCAATCACGCCACATATTTACTTTATTGAAACTGTCACATTAATTTTAAATGTGAACGAAATGTGACCAGTTATCGATGTATGATGATGAATTCTGTGATCAAATTAACAACAATGAATCAACAGCACAACAATGTTGGTGATTGCTTTATTTGTTTTTTAAATACGTAGGACGGGGAGTTAGACAGGGTTGAGTTTTCATTGTGTCAATTTAAAAAAATATCGGTAGGGGATGTCAGTTTTTAATAGGTATGCTTTCATCAATATGTAGACAGATTTTTTTGTTTCATTAATCAAATAAAAATTGTTTTTTCTCCTTCGAAGTTTTTTTTTGAAATTTTATATTAAAAATATTTTGTTCAATTAATGTGAAGTACATAATATGTACATTAGTTTTAGTTAAGATAATTTTACAGTGTTTCATCGATGAATTCCAATGGAATGATTAAAAGTGCTATTCAGATTAAAATTTTAGTTATTTATTTATTATTTTTTATGTTAATTAAAATAAAGTAGACTGTATTTCTTTTCTTACTGTAATTTACATTTTATAAACATATTAAAAGAAAAAAAAAACATGTACATATATATGTAATACTTCTGAATTGCCCGGCTTTGCTCGAGGGCTTATAATATACAAAAATATAATTTTTTAGTAACGTCTCTCATTTCGTGTTAAAAAATAATTTGACGCTTTTTAGTAAAAATTTGTATCTTTATTTTTATGTTGACATACTTCACAAAAAATAGATAACCCAATTAATTCTATTAGAATTAAAGAAAAGCGATATAATATTAAAATGTGCTTTTCCAGCCCTGTCAATTTTGTTTCCACACCTTTAACTGATATTCGTTATTGTTATTTATCCCCACCGATTAGCATTTGATTGGCATACCTGCCTGTTCGTTTTAAAAAACTTTGGAGGTAATTGATTTTGTTTGGTTGATTTTCGAAGAACAATATTATCCGTTACGTATAAATTTTAATGAGTATACTAATGAATGAAACATCGAGAATGATTTTTAATTGAAAAAAAATAAAAAAATGAAAACCGGTATTTTTGAAATTGTATACCATCTTAGTTTTATTAAACATACCGCCAATAAATGGTGGAGGAAGGAATGTTTGATTAATGGATTATATATCATTTTGAGCAATATTATCATTAATCATTATTTATTTACATTTTTTTGTATAAGTATCCATCTGACAATTAGTAAATTTTTGATAAACGGAAGTATTGTGATACTTCATTTTATCATTATAGGTATATGGTTTTATTACAAATTGGAAATTTTTCGCGGCTTCGCCCGCGTGTTTTTCAATATTGGTGAATAACCGCACAACTGGCTATTCTAAAAACGTAGACTCCATGAACGCAATCACAACATATTATTATATTATACAATTCTATTGGAAATTGTCTTAATACGTGCCTAATCTAATTAGATAATTAAATTAAATTGTAGGTTAAGTTATATTAAAATAAATATTTCCTTTGGAGTTTTCATCTAATTTTATAGCGTAAATTAATTCTTAAGTTTCTTAATAGCAAAATCCCCATCAAAAATGAATTTGTGTCAAGTTAGAACAAACAAAAAGGTAGACAGACAAAAATGATAAAAACTATTAAACGTGTAGATTAAAATAAAACAAAATATTTCTATTAAACAGACGTGACCTTTGATGCCTTTGAAAACAGCGAACTTAGAATTATTGAAAAAGTTAATAAATATAGTTTACAATATAAATGAGTAAGTACCTACACCCCACAACTACAGGTTTTTTTGCTAGAAGCTTTTTGCGTTTAAATTCTATCAAACATTTAAAAATTATGAGTTTATTTTGTTCATAAAAACACGTGAAATTGAATCTCGTCCGAAGATAAAGTTTTTGGGGTTGGGATAAATGCAGAAATTTAATCGCAGTACCTACAGATAAGAATGAAAAAGTTTTATTTTAATTTTACTTTGTTTTGAGATTATTCTTTTATAAGTTTAGGGAAATTCTATTTATGTTTGAATATAAATGTTATTAGATATAATTAATAAATCAATACTAATATATAAATCTGTAAACTTAGTCTGTGCAACTAAAACATTTTGGAATTTTTGAGCATATGTCGTTTTTTAGGCAATATTTAATTGTACCGATTTTAATGTGGCTTTCACTGTTCGATAGTATAAGATTACAGAATAAGATTAAACTGTATGATAATAAATTAGGATATGCTTGTGGCTTGTATCCAGGAAAGTTTACAATTGATATTTTATAATAAAATGATACAAAAACTATTAAACCGAATTTGATATGACTCACTATCCAAAAGTTTAAGTCCCTGGATTTCGACGGAGTGCATTAGGAAAAATTATACAAAAATGTAATATTATATACATAGGTAGATATTTTTATTTCATGCAAACAACTATCAATATTGTTAAAAAATATAGTATAAATAAACTTTTTTATATTGTCTTTATTTTTTAGATAAAAATATCCTATAAAAATATTTTTACAATGAGCTTGTAGAGCCCACTTCAGCTCACCACTGCCTTCATACAGAGGCATAACTAAAGGTCGCTACACTCCCGGTGAAAAATGAAATAAACGCCCACAATATTATTTTATTCAGCGCCCTCGAAGTGACTTTTACTCCTTCCTTGTATAAGTAATGCCCAGTATTATAAAGAATATGCTAGACTGCAATAGCAAATTAGCTTCCAGCTAACGCTATCTGCTAGGTATTAAATATAAATTACAACACACTCACAGGTGTAGCGACTGAAATCGTACATATGATAACCTTGACGCATGCGAGATAAGTACAATCAGCGACTTCAAATAAGTGCTGCCAAGTGTACCTCATAAAATGCTTAGCAATTACATTTATTACCACTGCTTTAAAATATCGAGCAATTCCATAACAATTTGACACCAAGCAGATAGCGTTAACTGGAAGCTAAATTGCACTCAAGCGAATTCTTTATAATACCACGCATATGAACGTTTTTTTACTCATCAAACCACTATCTTTTATGTCACCAATACTTTTATCACGGAATTTGCCGCCCCCTAGACCTCGCGCTCCTGCATTACAACCTATACATATGCTTAAGTAAATATTTGTCCATGCATGTGCATTAATGCATTAATCAAAATTGAAAAATAGTATTTATTTTTCATAGAAGTCAATGAGGCAAAATTGCAGTTTATTTGGTGTTCATATAATTGCACTGATGATGCTACATTTTTGCATTATTAATGTTGTTTATAGATAAAATGATTAGTGTATCAAATACATATACAAAAGGATAATGGATCATAAAAGTTTCAAAAACAACAAATTAAATAATTAAATTAACTGTTGTGCAGAAAAACAAGTATTTAAAATTTTTGATTTTCCTAAATGATACAACCCTAATATATACACGAAGAAACCCATTTTACAAAATTAATTAAAATTAAAATTCTGCATTTTTAGAATCACTGTTTTTGCTTTTAAATAAAAAAAAAATAAAATATTTTTTCGTTGGAAGAAGATCGCATATTATTTTATATTATCCCTTCATAATCACATTTTTAAAACCACCCTGAAACAAAATCTTTTTATCGATTGATTCATAAAACATAGACATAAAATTGTTTTTACAGACAACCTTGTTTTTACCACGAACTTTGTCCCCGTTACAAATGGCCCATAGAAGGGGCGGGTCAATTTATATCATTATTATATTTATACATACTCACACACACATGCTAATAACTACTCCCACATACTCGCCTCGTGTTACAAATGTGCTACCATTTTATTGGACTATGTTTTAATGTTTGTTTAAATTGAATTTATAGCCCGTGATAAAAACTGTTTACATCATATATATCTTGTTTTAAATTGTTATATTACTCTTTTAAATGTACATGTATTTTCTATGACATTAAATTAAGATAAATTGTAGTTAAAACTTCCCAAAGGTTTTTCCACAAGTCGAAAAACCATATAATAATTAACTATTGCATAGTAATTAAATCATTTTGTAGTATGTAATAACTAGAGATTGGAAAAATAGTTGTTATGTTCAATGAAATAGTTACTAGTTGAATTTTTTTCGGAAAATAGTTGATAAATAGTTTTTTTTTACGATTTAATAATAATTAGTGCAAACGAAGCAGTAAAAAGTATCGCAAATAGTTTAAAAACAGTTGGAAAGGTAGTTGCAAATAGTTGATTTCAAATTGTGTTCAATCAAACCAGTTTTCTGAAAACGGTGGAGATATTATGTAAAAAAAATTACAATAAATGCATTTTTACGCAATAGTTGAAAAACTATTTTTCCAATCTCTAGTAATAACATTATATTCCTTTCAACGGATAATTAAATATTAAATTGTAAAATGACAATAAAGTATAAAAGCTGTCTAAAAAGTTCAAGAGGAGCTAGAAGACAAAAATAAAATATATAAAAAAAAAAAATAAAAAAATTAAATTGTAAAGAAAAACTAATATATAGTATGTATACAATTAGGGATGGCCATAGGAGGGTAAAGCGAGTTAAATACACTTGCGCTCTAGTTGTGCTACCCCCCTCTAAAGAAATTGAAATTAAAAAAAATATATATAGTTTTTAAAAGAAGTGGTTGGTTAAAATTAATTTTTATTTTATCAGGTATTATCAATCAATTTAAAGCTCATTTAATCTAAATTTTGTATATTACAAACGTGATTTAAATCAATATTTATGCTCTAAATGAAAATGTACATAATATGCGTTGTAAAAACAGCATAGAAAATTAAAAATTTAAATGTAAAATGTTTGGTTCTGTTAATAATATGACAGTTAGTTAAACTTGATAATACCGGTGCAAGTCAAATTAAAAAATAGTTTAAATAAAATAATTATTTAAAAATTACCGAATAAATTGAAAAATTGTATGATATGGAACACTAATAGCACGAGGCCCAACTCGCACTTGACATCTTAAATTTTTATAAAATTCATCATAACCATGATTAACGTTGCAGTTAGAATATTATAGACGATGAAATCATGATTAATTTTGATTTTTGCAAAATTAAGATAAATCTGCATAGAAAGTCATTATACTCAACAAGTATTTCAATTGCACTCTAACCTTCTCTCTCAAGTACGGTATCCATATCAACAATCAATCTTATACCTACATCATTAAAATTGTCGTCGCAATTTCAAATTCAAGTTCATTGTACATATATAAAAAACCGAACATTTGTTATTATGCATGATAAGAAAATCAAATGTAACTAGATCTGCGATGGCGTGTATTTTTCAGAAACTATGACATGTTGAGTTTGCGAGACGCATTCGATTACATCGGATATAAATCACATAACTCATAACGACGCGGGTATTTGTTTTGTGATATATTTCATCCTCTGGCGACGTAAAGTAATTGACACATGAAAAGCCGATTGATAGGTCTCTTTCAATCACATTAATATTGGTTAGATCAAAATTCTTGTAGACGTCGCACAGTGGATTTAAATCTCAAAATTTTTCGCGAAATTCCGCTTCAAGCCAATTTTCAACTAATTTGAATGTAGTCGGTTTCATTTGAAAACTAAGTAATTGTAGTTTATGAAAATTGCCCCAAGAATAGTATTTACCCTCCTAATTACTTTTTCACCCCCTTAAATCTGATTAAACATTTAAATGATAAATTGCATAATATGTTCTATATCTAATATTATTAATAAATACATTTTTTATCAAATGAATTACGTGTTAAATTAAACTAAAAATAAGGTAGAAATAAAATATTACTATCTGCATTTATAATTAGAGTATCATATAAAATCTGAATTTTTTCTCTATCTCTTAAAAGAGAGAAGATATCGAAGAAATTCACTCTATCGACTCATTCTGTAGAAATGTTCATACACATTTACACATACATATTATATCAGTATTAGGGAATTAAAAATTTATTTCTATGCAGTATTTATTACTCGATTTATTAATTTACGAACTTATCGTTTAATCAGATTTAAGGCGAATAAAAAGTAATTAAGAGGGTAAAAATACTATTCTTGGGGTAATTTTCATAAACTACAACTACTTAGCTCGCAAATGACATTGACTGCATTCAAATTAATTGAAAATTGGCTTGATGCGAAATTTTGCGTCGTTTTGCCTCCTTGCCATACTTCAAATCCTATATGATCATTTTTGAAAATAAAACAGATTTTTTTTGGTCTGATTTTTAAAATTATAGTTTGATCTTCCCGTTTCAGGTCAGAATAAACACTTTTCGTTCTGTGTTTGCCTGACAGGGTCACTTTAACCTTGGTGCTTCCAGGGACCCTCACCAGAAGAAGACCTTTCCCAAAGGCTAATAATTTTATTATTTTTTAATAAAAAATAAATCATTAAACAATTTCACGTGAGCTTCGATAGCAAATCTTTAATTTAATGTATATAATTTCATATATTCATTTGAATTATTTTAATTAATTAGGATCGATCTAGATTATTTAGTCGATCTCGCTCCAATCAAATATAAATAAACAATAAACAATGAAATCATTCACACTATAGGTATCGGTCAGATCTCGGTCTAATCCCGCTCCGATACAGTAGTGTGAATAGTAACTTCAGTTCGTCTTCGATCATTCTAGTACTGATCACCGAGTAAAACGTGATCTAAACTTGCGCGATAATGTGAATACTATAAGATTTGATTGGACCGAGACTGGCCCGAGTCCGGTTCGTTAATGTGAATATCATAAGATTTGATTACCCCAAAGCAGACCAAGAATATATTTTATTTGATAAACTAAATTCAGTGACGTCCAGTTTTGTTATTTTTTTATCAAAGTCTATTTGTTATTTCAATCTCCTTATTCGAGCAATCAATACGTAATTATTTACATACATATGTGTAGAAATTAGTTTAATTAGTAGAATTAACTATTTAATTACTTATTCAAATAAATTGTTTTCAAGTGAGCATATTGTCAATTACATTTTGAATGAATATCGATTAAAAATAAATACATATGAATTGATATTTAAAAGTGTACTCTTGCAAAAAGTGTATCGTTCCGTCTGGTTAAACTACTTCGTTTTTAAATAACCTGTCATCCGTTATGAGAGTAACAATAAACATTAAATATGAAAACAAGCCGCAGCTGTTTTACATCATTGTTGTTCCCATTAACTAAAGCGATTATTGTATCCTGCACAGTAGTGTATTAATAATCAGGATTATGAAAATGAAATATACTTTTTTTTACAAAATTAAAAGTTCCGTATCGAAATCGGAAAATAGAACATTTATGGAATCAACACTGTCTGTCTGTCTGTAACAGCCTTATAGTTACTGAACCGTTTGATCTAGAATGCTGTGATTTCGTGTAGTTATAGTAATTGGTAGACTTGAGTTTTAATTCAGTTTTTGTTGCTTTTTAAGAGGATCAAATGGATTACCAATTTTTTTAAAATTCAAACCCAGTGTGTGGGGTATCAAATGAAAGCTTACATTTCATGGAATTCAAATGTGTCAGTGTTTATTTTATTATTAAATTCTTCGTTTAACAAACAAAAAAAAAATCATAAAAATATTTTGTTTCCTGCCCATATCTCCTAACGTAATAGTGAGAAAAATATGAAAAAGGGATTCTGATCTGATAAGTAAAAAAAAATTGTAATTTCATTAGCAATGAAACATTTTTTCTCATAAGTTTTTTTTCTCGATGAAAATAAAAAAATATTTATCAAAAATCTATGAATAACTTTTGTAAATCCTAAAGGCCTCTATACACCACCCAATACACCCATACACCAACAACAAAATTAACAAGATCTAGTGATAACATTGCAATCACAAAAAATTACAATTAAAAGAGCAAAATTGTTTTAATCCGCCTCTGTTTGGGGAGAATTCCTTTTTCGCATGAGATAATAATATATTGTGGTGATAAGAGTACATTGAAAACGAAATTACAGATATATCTATAACATGTATATAAAGTATTTAATACTTTCTGAATTTTTATCCTTATTTTTAACTTATTGTTAGCGACCGATTTTTTTTGGGATGTTAGATAATAATGATGTATCTATGACCTACCTTTTTATCTGTGAAATGTTCATTTCTTTTTTGAAAACGGTTCTTAATGAAATATAGTTGAAAAAAACTAATGTATACCAGTGGTAATTCATAGTACGAATTTTTAACTATTTTATTTTATTTTTATTTAATACAGGGTTTGCCCTGCGGGTGATCAGGGTAGGCGACAGTTGAAAGACCCAGGATATATCTGTTCAGCCGACAGATTCACACGTTAGGTTCTATTATTATTATTATTTATTTGTTGTTTTGAATCTGCACAACTTTTATAATCATTTGAAGAAAAATTTATGTAGAAGGCAATACACTCATGTTCTTTTGTAGCACATTTGTCGGTTTATGTAGTTCTAAATTCTAAACGAAGTAATAAATAACGAGAGTGTTTTTTTAATTAAAAATGTCATCTGTACAATAGGATAAATTTGATTCTATGAATCAAAACAATGGTGATAATTTAGGACAATAAAACATAACATAAACGCTTATCTTTGTCAATTTACTCATATTTTTTTTAGATTTATTAGCCGGTTATTATATAGCGAGACTAACTTATAGTTACATATAAAATATGTATGTTGTTAATGAACTAAAGTATTTATAATGTATAGGTATTTGTACTTTTTATAATTTGTATATCTTAACAGATGTGTTCTTTAAATCTAATATTTGTATATCTTCTAGTTTGTCCTATATAACTTTTATTACAATTTGAACATTCCCGATTTTTTATTTAAATTCGATATTATATTTGGGGTTAGCTTAGTTTTCCAATAATCAATAATAAGCATACATGTATTAATTCAGAAAGCAAAACGACTAACTCCACAAAACGAGAAATTAAAAATATCAATGGATTTTGGCTTATAATAGGTATAGCATCAACCGCGTCGATTGGACCGTTCTATGTCGACGAAACGTTGGTTGATAGAACGAACAAATCGATGTGAAGAAAGTAATTTTTCAGTTTGATAGGTGTCTCGTAGTATAATATTAACATGAATATTTATTGAGAAACACTGGTATGTTTATTTATGTATAAACGTCTATTTATCTCAATTACTTACGGATATAATAATACGGAATCGTAAACACACTCCACATTTATTTTGTTGTTGATTATTTTTTCATATTGTTTTTTCTTCTCCATGTCAACAAATAACGTTGACTTATGTAATATCATATCAGGTATAAAAATATTCATTTATTTTTTACTATTTTTAACAAAAAAATTTGTTTATATTATAATTAACTTAATTTTAATATTATTTTAGAAGTCACTAATCACACAACTACCAAAATACATTTATGTATTCAAAATACAACGAAACATCAGATAAGAAGAGGATAAAGATACATTTAACTAGATTTTTTTGACCAGATTAATTTTAACATTTTTAGAATAAACTAACGGCCCTTCTGTGTTGTTTTCGTTTTAATGTAGAAAAATTTGTTTACCCCTCAATAAGGTTGAATTTTAAGTTCGTTTGGGCTGAGTGTTGATTAATGTCACCTACAATTAACGATTTGTGAATTTAACAGATTATTTTCTAGTATTGATTTTAAGATATAAAATGCTAACTATGGTCTGTTTCATTTAAGATTGCAGTAGTGGGCGGGGATTAGACGGTACAATTCACACAGGCCTTATTCTCGCACTAGACTAGCACACAGAATAAAGATAGTAAGAAGCGATACTCCACGTTAAAAAAATGCCAATCATTTTTATAAACACTCTAAAATTTGTAAGAAATAAAACTTGTATTATGAATATTAGTTTTCTAATATCCTAATGTCGATAATATAATACACATTTTTAGAACAACTAATCTGACAATTTGAATTTAATTGCATTTGTTTTCAAGGCAACATGATGTATTGCGTCAGTGAAAATTTGTGAATCTGTCTAGCGTTTTGCCCAATCAGGAGCGTGTATTATGCTTCCTATGTTAGCTACCGCTGCAATCTTAAATGAAACAGACTATAGAGAGAAAACTAATATTTAAACAACAAATTTTAACTTCAACAAATCATTGATGTTTGAAGAAAAGTAAATAAATTACTCAAGAGATGTTAATATTTATAAAATAAGATTAAAATATTATCTCGAATAGAGCGTTTAAAAAATCTTTCAGCAGCATTTAATTTGATATTATTTATATCCACGAAAATTAATGAATTAAAATATTTTAACAATCAAATATTTGTGTACTAATGCTGCCATCTATCGATTATCAGATCAACGAGATATTTGCTGAATATTACTTCTAATAAAATAAAAACGAAAATGTAACAATTTACATGTATGTTCGTATCATTGGGTCTTGATATTGTTATGGCTAAATGACCTTACGACCCTGACTGACATAGAGGCGAGCAGTTTGTCACGATATCAGCCAGTGATGTGCCGAATTCAGTTGCCGCGGTATTGTCAAGTCTTTCGTTAACAAAAAAAATCTTCACCCGGATTTGCAGCGAGTGATTTTTCGTACGCGTGTTTTTTGTGACTGTGTCTATTTACGTTTTCCAACTGCTTTTCTTTTGTTTTTGTGTTGGTTTGAACTTTTTGATAAATTAAAATGAACTATAGTTGATTTATTAAAGTGAATACATTTTTGTTTGTTTCTCATTGTTGTTTGATGTTATGTGGAAATTTTGAATTTAAATTTTTGTTCTTAAATAAAGTTTTGTGATTTTTTGTCTGAATTTATAATATCAACAGTAAGCATACTCTATTTATTTTTAAATTAGCATTCTTAAATAAGTTTTTATCTATAAATGTAAAGAAATAAATCCTGAGTGACTGACTCATCAACGTCCTGGACTTAGAAACGTGAAATTCCATAGGTGTCTTCCTGTTATGTCGCAAACATTAATACGTTACATAACTGCTTATACATATTATACAGGCTGAATTTCAAGCTTTATCAAAGTTCAGCTCTAATAGGGTTAAAAATTATTTCAGATTAACGGTATTTAGATTTTATAAATTATATAAATGGTCATAAAAACGAATACAATGCAGGTAAAGCCGCGAATTGGCCATTTGTACAAAATAAATACGAAACATAGCATGTATCTAGTATATAAAATGTAATAAGCAGAGAGGATTTACCTTAAAAACTCACTATAGTTGTGTTGAGAATAATATTCATCTCGAAAAGCACGAATTTATCTTACAATTAGACCTGTTGAAGATATAAAAGAATCAAATTCTTTTTTATTTGTTTATCGGTTTAATGTTTTATATCATGTAGTATGTACATGCTCACATTTATCCAGTTAAATAATAAATATTTCCTCTAGAGATAAGTAGAAACGATTAAAAATTATGTATTTATTTTTATCTATAAATTGTTTATTCAGAAGATTTTGCAATAAAATAATAAACAGCAATTTTAATTATATATACATGCACACATATATTTAGATATATGTGTTTGTAACATATGTGTAGTTCTGATAATTAATTAGTTAAATTTCAACTTAAAATCATATTAAAATTTTAGTAGAAGATGTACTTACAAAACTTAATTAATAAAAAAATATTGTATTGTTAATGACAAATTGTTGGTAATTATTTTCTTTGAAAATTTGTGACATTCGTTAAAAATATTTTTAAATTGTTGTGTTGTGTATATTTCAGAATAGATAGTATGTCATTCAAGATAAATTTTTATGAGAATAATATATCTTCAAACTTTGAAAAGCGGTATCTTGAGGACGGTTTAAGATTTCAGCTTTTTACAACATCATAGGTCTTATGTCGATTCAAAGAACTTTTTTCTCTTGTATTATGAGCTTTATTACCTAGTTTCGTATTTTTCTTTGCATATTACAATGATATCTGGAGTATTTTGGATAGAAGCAAATAAAATAAAATATTTTTTTACTCAAGAAATAATCATCAATTCCAACTATTCAAAAATGATGCATACTCCACTTTTTTCTTTGATTCCTAACTATTGTATTAGTCAAGTCTTTTGCAAATACATATATAGGTTTAATGTTTGGTATTGAAAAAAAAACATCTGCCAAGTAAATGCACAGTGCGGTTAATTATTAAACAATTAAAATTTTTACACAATTTTACAAAACAATTTAAAAAAACAAAACATGATTTTTAAAGCAAATTGAGATAAATCTTTGTAAGGGAATATTTTACAACAAAAGGAAATAGGAAATTAAATAGGAAATTAAATGCTCTTTAAAATATATTCTATAAAATTTTCACGTAACATGTGTCGTTCTTGAGATATCTTGAAAAAAAAAATTGGGATGTCACCCCTCCCCCTTACACAAGGGGTAGTCTTGTCACCATCTCGTCTCGTTAAAATTGAAGCCATATTGTTTTGGTATCGTCTCATATACTTGACCGAGATCTAGACCGAGAAAAATCTCGATATCGTATGAATTTTTCTATAAAAAATACTTATTTATTTATTATTACTTAATAAACATAGAAAAATCTTTACTTATTATTGATAATATTTGAAGACGAAACTTATTAATAAAATTAATATCGTTTCGGTCTCGTCCCGTCAAAATTTTAGACAGTCTCGGCTTCGCTTTAGCGTGCAACCCTAATATAGGTACATATGTATGCTGCTTTGTATATTTTTATTGTAAAATTGCGCTAGTAAATATGTTGAAGTAATTTATCAATATTGATCAGATAAATAATTTGAACAACAATAATTGATGGTCTGAAATCCGGAAGACGTGATGATAATTGACAAATGTGATGTTAATATAATTATTAATCGTGTACATCGAATAAATTGGAAGATTGATCTGTCGAACCTTAAACATGTGCCCATGATTTAATAAACATTAATAATACTTATTAAATTGTAAACAATGTAAGCTTTGCATTCTGGGTTTGTTTTATAACTCTTTAAAATATTTTAATTGTGATAGTTGCAAATATGTAACTCGAAAAAAGTGTATTACATGAAAGTTATATAGTCTTAATTTTTTAATATTCCACAAGTAGGCTTGCTATCATAATTCAATGAAGGAAAATCGGAAGTATGGTAAGCCTATTTGTTGAACTTGTATAATAATTATAAACAGTAAAGTGCTATTGACCTATTTTCGATTAGTTCTTATTGAGTTTATTTTTATCTCAAATATTAACTGCACATCTCCGTTTGGGTTCGGAGAATAAATTCAGTTCTATTTTTGTATATTGTAATGCTTCTCATGATTAAAATAAATATTTGATTACCTAAAGCCATTTGATACTTTTTATGTCTATAGATAATGAAATCAGTGTTGGTTTTATTAATATCTGAATTTATTTTTATAATTTTAAATTATACCTCTTTTAAAATAATTTTTTTTTAAATTGTTTCCTTATAAAATAAATAATTATATGATAAAAACTTCACAAACGGGTAAAGGTAATAGATATATTAAAATGGAAACTTTTTGTTTCAAAATATCTCAAGAATGATTTTTTTGTAAAAGAGGTTTGAAGCAAAAAAATTCCCTACAAAGATATATCTCTTTTGGCAAAAAGCAGGAGAATGTACTGTATAGATGTTTCTTCTTTTATAATAACATTTTTTTCTGGCTGCTATACATATTTCAAGAAAACAAGCGTTAAACCATTTAGCAACAAGCTCTTGTAAAAATTTACAACTGCATAAAATCGAAGTACCTAATGTTTTGGTTTAATACCACTGTTTCAATTCGTGTAAGATCAACAATGGGAACATAAACTGGCATTTTTCTTCTGCTGAAATGCGTTACGTAAGGCCGTTTGTGGCGAATCGATGAACATGAAAGACGATTTGTGGATTCCTTCTGACCATTCTCTCGAAATACTTCAGTTGCTGGGGTCCATCGTGTGTTCGCTATATTTACAATTAAATTTATATATCTTTCATATTAGGTTTTCAATTCATTCTTTCAAGAATTATACTTACATATTTTTTAACTTGCCATATTAATTTCTTATAAAATATAAACTTATTTATTATAATTTTAATTGGAGTGATAGTTTAATTTATGCAATACGATTTTGATCTAAAATAAGATTGTCATATGTACGTTTCTTTTTGTAATGACAAAATATATTTAATAGTTTGTTTAAAACATTAAAGAATTTATATATGATTATAAATGATTATTATTATTAATATTATTTTTCATCTTGTGGGTTTTCATTCACAAGTAAATTATAGAATACAGACGCATCAATTTACTTGATTTCAGAGGGGGCAAGTGCCCCTTTTTAATAATTTTACCTACATATATCAACTGCGAAATACACATAGAAACCTTTTTCTAAAAAAAATTTTTTTTGTATAACAATTTCCTAGTGGTTAGGGCTTCACCAATGTTTATTTCAAAATCAAACCATTTTCAATATAATTTGTATTTTTTTTATAATCCGTGTTCGTCCGAATATTTAATATTAATAACTATATAACATAAAATAATTATTCAAGGGTCGTAAGTTTTTGTCAATGAAAGTTCCATCAAGATTTGACATTCTAAAATCTTTTAAAATGAATACCTACTTAAAAAAATTATATTGCACAAAGCCTACTTTAGGCATACATACAAACAATATTTATAACATAGAAATGTATCGTTATTTAAAAATGTTTTCATGTGTATCTATCTAAATTTAGAGGCATGGTATTATTTATAATAAATCTGTAAGTTATATAGTAATAAAATCATATAGTAAAATTTACTATAAACAAAATGCTCTTGAGTACGCATACACATGCAAATGGAGTATTCTAATTAATTTTGAATCAATAAATTAATTTGAAACATCTATAATTAAATAATTTACTCAGCAAAATCCTAATAGAAACTTTCCTTAATTTATTTAATTGTAAGGCTGAGAGAACACTCTTCCTTGTTCTGGAACATTTTTTTGTTAAAACTAAGACTAATTAATTATAATTATAGGGTTTGTGATATGACGAGATGTAAAATTAACTAGCAAGTACATTGACTTCTTTGTCTTCTTTTATAACAAATATTTCGCTAGTACCCGATAATAATTGCATTACTAATTAAATTATAAAAATTTAAACGCTATAAATCAAGAAATCATCACACTTTTTTATCTCCTTAATAATAGCTAAAAAAGTACACACTTTTAATTAATTTGATGCATCACCTTCCAATTGTTCAAGAAAGAATGCTAATTAATAGTTAAGCACGTCGCGTTCATTTTGTAGGGACCAGGTAACGTAATAAAAATAAAAAGTTTTTTTTTCATTGTAATAAGATTACAATATAATTTATTGTGAGCCAGAAAAAAGCACATACTTTTTGTTCACCCCGTTTCGTACGTGTGCCATTTTCACAGAAAGTATCTGAAAAAAAAAATGTTGATTATTTTTTTCTAGTTAAAATTCATATAATTTAAAAAGACCAATTACATATATGTATTTGAAATAAACAAAGCTAAATGACCAATTGAAGCTGTAATGATAGATGTTGGTTTTTTAAATTTATTGCATGTGATATTTGACAGTTCATAAAATATTTCAATTTTATTAACGTGTCATTACAAGTAATTATTACTTGTTTGAAAGATCTTGCTATAAATAGCACAAATTAAGAAAATATGAAGCTGTCAGAAGAGGATATTTCCAGCTGACAACAATAAAATATACATAAGTACAAAAAAATATTCAGAATCGATGAGGGAATTTGGGCAATGATTTTTTCTTCAGACGTTAAAAATTCAGTGCAAATTGTCAAATAATTTGTTATGATTCTTAATTTTGCAAAACTCGAGTGTTCAAAATACAGATATTTTCATTACTCAATTCTGCCGGTATTTCCGGAATCTCGATTTCGGTATTACCGATATTGAAGCCCGAGTATACTAATAAACAAAATGTACGCAGTTATAAAATTAATTAAATATTCCACGAAGCTTGGTGATATCCACTTATTCATGATAAAATATTAAGTTTTATTATAAAATAATAAAAATTGTTTGTTTTATAAATAAAATTCCCCATGTTTATTTTTCTTGTTTCGTTACATATTTATTTATTCTTTTGTATTTAAGAGAATATACTCGCTCGCGTTTTTTTATTTTTTCTGGTACAATTACACGTATTATAAAGTTAACAAACATAATTTTGCTGTATCATACCTACCAATTTTCATTTCACTTACTTAAAATATTTGATTTTTTAATGTCTATTTACCGATATAGTTAGTGTTGTATTTATTTGATGGTGTTATGTAAGAAGTCATGTTTTCATATGTATATGTATCATATGTATATGTATATATATGTACATATATGTATTGATCAGTATAATTTCAGATATTTAAAAGTTATTCTTAAGTTAGTTAAGTTATTTAAAAAAATCGTTATGTGTGTCAAAAATCGAAAAATGTCTGTTAGTGACTTTTTGCATAATATCATATATGAATATAATGAAGTTTGTAACCCAATAAAAGTGATAAATGTATATACAAATAAATAATGACTATCTTGAACAAAACAGTGTGTTTTTATATGCTGAAGATATTAGTGGTGATTTTTTTAGATACCTGTATATATTTAAACATTCACATAGTAACTGATTTATGTGTATATTGTAATCATGGATTTGAATTCATATGAATATACTGAATAAATCTAAATTAATAACTGGGAAAATTATATATTTGAATAATTAATTATTAATGTATCAAAAAATTGTGTTAATAAAAGTTCAAAGGGAAACACACGCGCTATTTTAGGTAACATTTTGTTTTTTTTCTGTTTCTTTCTTTTTAAATAATAAAATTATTATATATAAAGTAACAAGTTCAGAAGACAAAAATCATAGTACAATAATTGTTTAGAATTTATGTAGGATTAGCGATCTTAGGATTTTAGCATAATACAATTAAGACTCAAGCAGCGGGCATGTGTTTGTTGATAATAATTAATTATTTTAAATCTGCAAATAAGCATGGAAATGACAAAATGTGCTAATTATTTTGTGTATACGTTGTACAAATATTGTAAAGATCAGTAGTTTTCAACCAGTCAATCATAAAAATTACATTACTTTTATACATTTTTTTTTGTAAAATTTATTGTAACAACATATAATTTTTCAAAATCGCCATTTTTTTATTAGACTTAAATCTTAATCTTTGCAATTATTTCTTCTTTTGCAATTTCATAACAATCTGTAAACAATTTTTAAGAAAATATGTAGTTGACAGTTACCAATTGTAAATATTCTGACGTTGACATCAGGTTCGTAATCAGCAACTCCTAAAAAAACCAATTAGCGAGGTATTTTAGTTCAAGGGTTAAACCTTTTCTAATCATCACGTTCTTCCTAATAAATTTAATACTGTACATAGCAAAAAATTAATTGATTTCTAGACCTTAGATGGTATTTTATTAAACACAAAATATTCAAAAATAGCTACTTTGGGCTTCATATTTTTAGAGAATCAGCATTCTAGTATTCCAGATTATCTGTGTAACCTTAAATATTGAATATTAATATAACAATTTTGAAAATAGTGCCCAGGTTTACTAATTTTCTTTAGTAAAAAATCCGTATACTGCCCCTCGTCACAAAATGAAATTTTTTATAAAGTGACTCTATAAAACGAGTGTGGGTTTATTAGAGGATTAATTGAGTGAAACAAACAAAATAAAGTAGTAATAAGCCCCATTCAGTTAAGTATTTTGTAAGAAGATTACTTTTTACGTGAATTATTTGTAGCACATATACGAGTATAAGAAATTATCTTAATTAATATATAGGAAAGCAGACATTTATTTTTAAATAATTGAAAGTTAATGAATTATTTATAAATCATATATTATGTTTACTCCTCAGCTTTGCCTGCTTGTGTTTCGAAATTGGTAAATGCCCGCATCACCTGCTGCACTTTCATATGTTTATTTAGTCTTTAATTGGACACTATGTATAAAAATGAAAATTTCATTAAAATCTGTTCAACATTAATTCAATTATTCTTTGTCCGTGTTTAATGTTATAACAACCCCTTGATGAAATTACGTAATAATATATTGTAGGCGTGGCCAACAAGTCGTTAATTTCGGTCAATTGTGACAATTTATAAATAAGAATTCTGTATTATAAAATAACTAAATTTTCCATTTTTTAATGAAGAAAATTAAAATCAAAATAAACATTTCAAATTTTTAAAAATTATATGTATCAATACTAAAATTTTGAAATTGTTCCTAATCAACCAAGCAAATGGAAAAATTCCACCCCTGACTGAAATAAGGAATTATGATTTTTCAGAGAGCGATTCGAATAAATTGCTTTTCAATTAACTTACACGGTGTAAATAGAGTTTATTTGAATAAGAAGTTTTAATAAGTTGTTCACTGCACCTGAACAAGAAGATTTCTCCGTAATTATAATATAATCCGTTTTAATATTAAATTAAAGAGCGTATTGTAGCTTATTAACGGTTCTAAACGTTATCTTTCTATTAACTTAATTAGTTTTATTTTATTTTTATGCTCTGTTTGTAAACTGTTTTTGTACTTTATTGTAAAGAACCGTACAAAAAGTTTTGAGTCAGTGTTGAAGGCAATTTGATGATATAAGAAATAAAAAGAAGTAATGATTTCAAATTTCAAATTGATTGATAAAAATAATAATATATAAACATTGTATCGGAACTGACAAATTATTTTTTTCGATTCATTTAACAAATATAAGCACAAGTACCTTCTGTTTAAAAAATGATTATTCATTTATTATCTACTTAATTGTTATTAAAATAATCACTAAATTATAAAGAAGCTTTTTTGTAAAGTTTTCGGTAAATTTATGCAAAGGGATTTGGAAATATATTTCATCGAAAGGAAAGTTAAGCACAGCTGTTGTCAGTTTGGATTTAATGTAGTGGGTACATAAATTAAACGGAGGGTTTGAAAAAATATGTCTTTTGTATTTAGAACGGATTTTTAAATTTATGTTGAATTTACAAGTTTTATCAAACAAATTTCGATTAATCTTTACTTTTATATTTTCGCAAAACAAATAATTTTAATACAGTCTATTAAGTATCTTTACATGACACATTTATGTATGTACGAAGGGTGTTCAAAAATTTCTCGGAATTTTCATTCTAAAATTGTCAGTGAAACAAGATACAGGTTTATAAGGATAATACATCAAAAAGCCACTATAGTAATAATAAGAATGGATTATCCACTTTTCATAAGTTAAGGGTGCTAAAACTCTTCAATCGTAAAAATTAACTATATTATATTATACAAACTGACAATTCAAAGTTATGCTGGAATTCGCATTTTGGACGCAAAAAAGTTTGATTTAATGAATTTAATTTAAAGGATTTTGTAAAATACAAGTGTCTTCACCCCCGTTGAATTTGTTTTTTATGAAAAGGAAGGAAGACATTCTTAAATTTTCATGATTCTAGATCTAGATGTAACTTCTCGTTTGTATGAGGCTTATAGACTCGGGAATTACTGAACCGATTTGAATGCGGTTTTCACCAATAGATAATTTTTCTGCGCAGTATCGTGGCTATTCATTTAAAAAGATTTAACATCAAAAGCCTAAAAAAATCTTTATCAAGTCGTGTTTTGTTTCTATGATGTCAAAGCATACAATTGTCATTTAGGCACCTATATAAAAACATAGTGCCTAGCCATGGAATACAGAATTCTATAATTTACGGTTTCAGTATTTTATTAATTTAGGTCTCTATCAAATATTTTGTCGAACAAATAGATAATTTTTGACACATGCTAACAATTAAATATTTTGAAATGAAAGATAAACTATCGAAATTAATTATTATGATGGTTCCTAACCTATTTATTTATTTATTTTTGATTTTCATACAAATTCTAAGAGAAGACCTGGTGTTTGAAAATATAATTTTACAGGATTTTCTCAATAACTACTGAACGGATTTTATTCCGGTTTTTACTAATTTTGGTGTATAATTTTTGTACATTTTGTGTATGTATTTTGTGAAGTCGGAAAAAAACAATTCGCGGTGAATCGTGTGTTGTCAGCTTGTTGGGTGGGCATATCAGGTATGTATGATTACCGGGTAACACCGGGTCCAATGCGCAAGTAATTATATATAATTAATTGAATTTTCTATAAACATTTGTATTTCTTTTTCTCTGACGCTGTTATTCCACTGTATCAAAGTGGCTTTACTAATAACGACAAATGAGCCCTTAGATTATTTTACTCCCTTACACTATGGGCCAGGAGACCCTGTTCTATGGCCAAAAGTCCAGAAGTTATCCGATTTAATTAAAATTCATTTTATAAGGGTTTTTTGGGACGCTGATTTCAAATTTTTAATAAAAATTCAAAAATTCAAAATGGCGGAACTAATATGGCGACTAATATATTTCAAAAGTTATCCGATTTAAATAAAATTCATTTTATAAGGTTCAATTGGGACACCGATTTCAAATTTTTTATAAAAATTTAAAAATTCAAAATGGCGGATCCAATATGGCGACCAAGATATTTCAAAAGTTATCCGATTTTAATAAAATTCATTTTATAAGGTTATATTGGGACGCTGATTTCAATTTTTTTATAAAATTTAAAAATTCAAAATGGCGGATCCAATATGGCGACCAAGATATTTCCAAAGTTATCCAATTTAAATAAAATTAATTTTATAAGGGTAAGCACGCGGTGTAAAAAAATAAGAATCTAAATACAAGTAATCTCCTTACAACAATCCATAACAAAGTTTCGCTGTAACACTATGAATGAAACTAATTGCAACCCTTCATCCGTGACAAGGGATGAAATATAATTTTTTTTTTATTACCTATAAATATTTGTAAATATCTCGGATCTTAGTTAAAAATTGCATAAACCTACCCCCTGACTACCCCGGCCATTAGGGGTTGAGTGTCCATTTTTTTATTGAGGACTATTTTGTCCAAATTCACCTGTATAACTAAAGAAACGATGCAGATAAACATATCAAAAACCCACCCTCGTCCACCTTTTACGCTATTAGGGGTTGAAATTTTTATTTTAATTGAATATTATTTTGTCCTAATTTACCTTAATATCGTAAAAAATATGTAAATAAATATATCATAATTTTGAAAATTAAACACCAATAACCCCCCTCCCCCCCTCCCATTTCTTAGGGGTTGAATTTTCGAAAATGCTATTTGTCTTGTACAATATGTGTGCAATGTTTCATTCGAGTGAATACAATTAAATTATTTTCGACATATAAACTTTTCCACCCCCTTGCACCCCTTAGTAGTTTAATTTTGGGAAATACTTATGTAAATACTAGTTTCATTATTTGTATTATAGAGTATTCATTTTAAGTTTCAAGTAAATCCAACCAAAAAATATTTTCCCCTTCAAAATTTTACACCTCTTTTTACCCCCGTAGGGGTTGAATTTAGAAAAATATTTTCTTAATGGGTGCTTAGATCATAAAAGAAAGACACCCCTCAAATTTCACGGTCCAGAGAAAGTTTGTACACTCGTAGTACTATATTCGTTTATACAATGTGAAATAAATGTGTACATTGTACATATCATTCTTGTACGTTTGGAAGAGTTTCACAGTCAAGCAAATGAAAACGGGCAAAAAGGGGCAGATCTAGGCTGAAGTGCACATCCTAGAGAAGACATTTGTGAGTCTCATTACTTAATACAAGGCGGTATCTTTCGGTATTCGCAATCGGCAGCAGGTGCTTTACTGAAAAATCTTGTTTTTTTATACTAAAAATGTGGTTTTACTTCAGTAAAACTGAAAATAACGCATTCATGTGACATTTAAAATAATTTTTGAACTTCCACGAATGAAATAATCCAAATATACGGGTTGAAATTTATGACTTTACAATAAATATTACATTTTACAAGCGACAGTAACATAATTTTTTTTTATACATTTTTCAACTTTGCACCCCTGTCATTTGAACAGGAATTGATTAATCAACATGTAATTGTCATCATAACTACTTCAATTAATACCGAATTCAGTGGTCTAATTTGTTTTCTCAAATTCGAAAGTAGACTTTTGGCCACAGAACAGGGTCTCCTGGCCCATAGTGCCTTAGTGTGTGTGAGTGTGGCCAACACTCGCGCATGTCCTGCGAGATGCTGCAAGAGAATTTGATTGTTGCGCGTGGTTTTGTACGTTCCCGGACGCAGGACATGTCGCGCGCCAGTTCTGATCCTGCCGCGCTTAACTTTCCGTCAAGTGGTGATCGCACAGTGCTATAACTAACTGTTGTTTTGTTTTTCTAAACAATCGTTTGAACTTGTTTGTTTACGGTTTTGGGATTAATAGGTAATTTGATATGAAATTGTTATATAAGTTAATTGTTTTGTTTTGTAGAATATGTATGTCATTCTTTTAGGAAATATCTTTTATTTAGTAACTGATGTTTTGAAGAAGGGTGCATAATAATAAAAATATGTGTATATGTACATCTATATGTATGCATGCTTGAATATTTATTTGAATAAAGTTTTGTATAGATTTAAAAGTTATCAAAAGTTATTAAAATGTTTAGAAAAACTATATAAAAAATTGACTGCAAAAATTTCTTAAATATTAACACTATTTATTAGTTTTTAAAGAAATTTAAATATATACGTTAAAGTTACTTTTTAATTTATTATAATTTTAATACCATATACAATTTTTATTAATATGAAATTGGTACTTGGTACTTTTCAATGTTTTTTGTTATGAATGGAATAAAACTTATTTTAATGTAGCGCTCTAATTAACTATTGAAGTTTTTTTATGTAGGTATCATATATACAATATTTATCTATTTATAAATATGTTTGATAGAAATAAAAATTATAATAGTATTTAAATCAAGTAAAATTTGAATCGCATTTTCGTTATGATATTTTATGATGAGAATCTTTCTGTAATCCTTTTTGAACGAAAAAATATGTACTCGTTTGAAAGTAAAATTGTGAATTTTTGTTAAAAATAATAGTACATATGTAATATGTATAATAAAAGTGTATGATATAAAAAAGTGGGAAAAGAATAATCTGTTGAAAAACATGGCGAGCTTTTGTTAGTGTAAATGCGATGTCGTCACGCCGTTAAAGCTTTGTTTATAAAAAATCTCAATGTAATCTGTGTTATGTATGTGAAAAAAATGTAGATTTCACTTATTTTGTTCATAAATCTGATATGCGGGCTTAGTTTTTAATTTTAGCTTTTTACCATATTGCAAATAAAAATGCTAATTGTAGAAACATTTTGTAGGAAGCAAAGGAATTTTTTGATTATATTATATATTATTATATTTTAATTCATAGATTTTCAGATAAAGATGTGATAAGAATATTTTATAGATAAAAATAGTTGCGAAAGTTAGTTTTATATTTTTATCCTTAAATTAAACAAAGCTATTTTGTATTTAATGGTGATTTTTTTTTGTTTACTTACATTTTTATAAAGTATAGTCATGTACGTAAAATATTTTATTTTAAGACTCTACTCTGAACGGATTTTTATGCAGTTTTCACCATTTCATACTTCAATTTTCCCGATACACTAAAATAATTTTTTGAAAAATTGCTATGCATTACATTTTTTTTTGTTTTAAATGCAACGCAATATTTGTGGCATTCGTAGTTAAGAAACGGAACATTTATTATAATTATTTTTTTTTAATTTCAAAAGTAACGGGAATCGCCCAGTAGTAAATTTACATAAAATATATACATTGAGGCGTTTTTTTTATTAAATGTGCTAAATTCTGCAAAGTGGGGTATATCTTTGTAAGGGATTATTAATTTTACTATGAAAGTTGTATTGACCTTTTTTTTTAGAAAATATAAAGCTCCATAAAATGGAAAAATCAAAAGGAAATTTTAAAGTCTGCTCTCAGAAATGATCACATAACTTCCTGCTAAAAAGAGTATGACGAGAAGCAATGTATAAATCATCCATACGAATTTTATAGATATTATTCATGAATGTAAAAAATAATATTTATAAAAAGAAATTTTTTTTAAATATTTAAAAATCAAGTTCACATGATTTCGATACAAAAAGATTTGTGAAACATGATTTACAATAAAAATTTTATAGAATATTTCCAATGAAATTCGAGTATTCCATAAAATTGTCATAAATAACGTAAATACACGAGGAAATATAAATATTAAATCATAATTGCGGTGATTCATTGTGAGTTCAATAAGCTTTCTTTTATTTCCGCATGAAAAGAAAAATCAAGTTAAAATTATGTATGGAAATGAATTTAAAAAGTTAAAAATAAACCGCTGCTTCCTATGAAGTAAAGAACAAATATAATTTATTACATTATCTCGTGTTGAAATTGTTCAGAAAATTTATTTAAATTAAATGGTAAAATAATAAGATTCAGATGTTAATTTATTTTTTTCTTAAAATTAAAATAATTTATTACTGAATTGTTAAACATATTAGATCTGTTTTACACAAGTTTCAACCAGTTTTTATCTATTATTTAACTTATTTTACAGTAAATCCATTGAAGATTAAATTAAGTTTATCGGGCTTTGTGTGGAAAGTTTTGTTTTGAATATATATATACAAGTTACCTCAGTGCGGTTTGTTTCTTGTGAAGGTATTCACTAAGTTTCCAAATAATTAAAATCTGAACATACCATTTTCACCAATTGCGTTTATTACTTGATCAATTTTAAATAACAAATACAGTATGATTCTTTTGACGTTTTCAATCTATATAAAAAAGTATACTCATTGCAAAAGTTATTTTATTGTTTTTATAATATGTATTTATATTGAACAATTCATATTATAAAGGTATTTATTTTGAAATTCAAGGTATTTTAAAACAATTAAGTAAGTGTATTTTTTTCTCTCGATAAACATTAATTCAGGGGGCAGACTCAAACCCATTTAGAATTTTGAAAAAATCCATTTTTTTGCATTTTTTCAAAGTAGAGTATTTCAAAAGTATTCTCTGAAAATTTCAGACAAATGTCCTGTTCGTAGACGATTCAGTGTAAGTTCCAAAATAATTTTTTTATCTGCATGCAAATCGTACTCAAAACTTTAAACGCGTATTTCTCGAAGCCATTTTGTGAAATTTCAAAATTTTTCAAATCCCTTCGTCCATCCGGAGCATTATGTCATTAGCTAATGATCCCTTTTTTTATTTTTTTATTTCTATTGACTAGCAGCAGTGATCACGGCAAAACACTTTTTTTTTGGACCACTCTCAAATTTGCTGTACCCCCCTTATTTTTAAATATTTTGCCATAAAAAAATTATAATATTTTCTGTAAATACATATCTTTCATGTGGAAAAACATTTGTTATTAATTATTTTAATGCGTGGCCAAAAAAAAAATCTTAAAAAGTGCTTTTTTTGGAAATCCCAACTGGGTCTGCCCCCTTAAGTAATTGCGTACCTACATATATAATTTAGAATTTAACTTTAAAGTTCATTAAAGTTATTATTAACATAATAATTATATGAATGAGAAAACAAATGACATTTTTTTGACCTTTGATTATTTTGTTTATGATTCCTACTTTGCTGATGGTGTATATTTAATGTCATTACCTACTTATTTTCTTTAATTATTACAAATTTATTTTCTTTAATCAAAAACAGTAAATAATATATATAATGATATTAATTAAACAGCGAAATATTGTTATTAATTAAACGCTGTTTAATTAATAACAATATTTCGTTGTTATTTTACGCGTTATCGTGATAAATGCGGGTGTGACACTTGTCGGCTGTTAATAGCTTATTAGTAGTGAAAAGTTGAAATTTTCAAACCGCAGGTCTGTATCTCAAACCGTTTTTCAGTTTCATTTTTTTTTAAATTTGAAGAAAAATGGCCCTAACTTTTGAACGGATGGTCGGAATTGATTTTAGTTGACGGATTTGGAATCAGCGTGTCAAATTCTATATAATGACATGTATATACCTTAAAACTCGAAAAAATAAAATTTCGCGAAAAATCGAAAAAATTCGAAGGGGTATTTAAAAAAAATGTCGATTTTTCACCAAAATTTTTTTGTCAGATTTTATAGTAGTATACATGTCATTATATAGATGTTGACACGCTGATTTCAAATCCGCCAACTAAAACCAATTCCGACCACCCGTTCAAAAGTTATGGCCTTTTTTCTCCAAAAATTTGAAAAAACTAAAACTTTGAGAGGCTATATCTCGAGAACGGTTTGAAATACAGATCTGCGGTTTGAAAATTTCAACTTTTCACGTCATTTTCTATACAATAAACATACTTTTAACGAAATCAAAAATTCTAAATTTTTTAGTGAAATTTCCTGCAGTGAATTTCAACTCGTCATACAAATATCGACTAAAATACAAGAAAATAAGACGTAGAATCATTTAGTTACTATATAAATATATAAGAATTTATTTAAAAAAGTAAAAGCTTGAATTTAAGGTGTTTCTTAACTAATTTTGTTTTTGTTAATAGAAGGGAGAGGCTTAACAAAATATGATTCCTTATTAAAAATTTCTCGCCTTGCCACTGGTATAGTCTTTTCATAACTTGTTGTACAGAAAAAAAGTAGGATCAAATTTCGTTTGGATATCCATTTCGGTAAAGAAAGTTATGTACTGTACAAACAGCAGATATTTGAATTCCTCATCCTTCTATGGAAATTTTTGATTAGCAGGTGACGAACTACAACATACTTCAGTTGTAGCCAATTTGATTGTACCCTCATTTTCATTGGTATTGTGCAGGGCCCTTTATATTATTGATTATAATCAAATGCTGTTTTGTTTTGTCATTTAATGTGGCAATGTGGTATACAAAATTCGACTATCTTACTCATTTAATGACTAATTCCGTTTAATTGTTTGAATGGAATTATATTTGTTATCTCTTTTGTTTGAATATACTCTGTAACATTAAGGTAATGGCATTCATGAAACCCCAATATTGTATTTAACGTTATACCATCACAGTAAAATTACGTAAAGTTTAAATTGAATCATAAATACGAAAATATGTAAATTGTTTATTTAGAATGATATTGTTATGCGTAAAGATATAACATTTGCGTATAATAATAGTTTTGTAAGCGGGGTTGCTAATTTTTAATTTGTCCGCGCATAAATTTCCGAGGAGCTTAAAAGTTTTTCTGACTTTTATACCATTCTTCGTCTTTTCTTAAATTAATCTAGTGCGAAAATAGTTCACTGCACGTAATTTTTACCAGAAAATTAATATTTTTCATTTATACGTATTTGAGACATAACTTTTTGTTCAATGGCATCAACCATAAAAGCATATATCTAAATATTTTATAATGATAATGAATACTGTATTTTTGAAATGTGTAATTGGGAACTTTTCTGGTAGGTCATATTCAAAACTGTTTTGCAATGTTCTCTATACTAGTAGAATAAAGAATGTAATGGGTATAAGGAAATAGCACTTATAATTCAATTCAGAACTTATAAGTTTTGTACTTAATTAGTATATAGGTACATTTATCACTATAGTTATATTTATTTTATGTGATTTTTTGACCTATTGTTATCTGAGCAGGATTTAAAATTGAACTTTTGTCATTGATAATTTTTAATTTTCAATTTTTAAATATTTTGAACCATTCAGAAGCCTACACAAAATAGTATAGAAAACTGTGTTTTATTCATTTACATGAGATTGAGTCCCCATTTTTTAATTTAAAATAACTCTTTGAAGAGAAAATATTTTTATTTTATTTTAACCAAGGGTACTAATATTTATTTAAAATTATTGTTTTATTTATTTAACTTCGTAAAAATATTATTTTTACTTTACTTTGATAAAAAAATAAAAAACTTAAACATAAATCACATCATAACATTAAAATAAAATTCTAAAATAACAAACATTTTTAAATGATAATTTCGTACAAAGAAAGAATGTAGGTAGGTATAAAATATTTTTAAACTTTTAAAAAGGTTAGGTAGAAAAACTAAATTGTTTGCATTCTCCTCTGGGGTTTAGCTTGTGTTAACTTGTAGAGACTTGGTTAAATAACATTTATATTGTCAGGGAGCGTTTTGTAATTTGTTTGTGTACAAACATATGAACAAACATTCGTACATATTGTACAACTTTACACTATGGGAGTAACATATTATACTTGGGGACAAACAAATAATAATATACAGGGTGTAAATTTTAATTTGACATCATAACGAAATATTTCGAGAGTTATAGATTTTTAGAAAAAACAATTGTTAGTTGTATGGTTTTGAGAATTAATTAATTAAGTTTATGTGATAATTGACTCATGGCAGGCTTGTATTAAGGAAATTAACAGTTGATATTTTCTAATAAAAATATATTAAAGTGAAAACAAAAACCATAAGTAGTTGCAATTTTATATGCAATTGGACCAACATTTTTTTAGAACAATTAGTTCAGGTACCTACTTAGAATTACAATGAATGTTTTATAAAAAAATATAAAAAAGGATAATCAATGACAGTTGTGGTATTGAGATATTTAAGCCTTTAAGACAAGCCAGTATTCAACAACGTTAAAAGCCACGTAGGTGGAGCCACAGAGAAATTCTATAGTATTAAATATCTATGGAAAGGTAAAGTTGTTGTTTGTGTTTCTGTGCTGTAAACATAAAATTAGATGCTAATTAGGGTTTGCAATCCCGCAATGCGGGATCCCGCACGTTTTGGAGATCTGCGGATCCCGCACTGAAAGTGCGGGATCCGCGCGGAATTTTTTGAACATTAAATTTGTAGGTCGCGTGCGTTTTGAATACTTGTAAAGCGTAAATATGAATAAAAAAGGTAACAATTTTGATAAAAAAAATTAAGGTTGAGATGACTGAATATGAAACTAGTGAAGTAAATTATATTTCTTGTTCACGATTAGTTAAGTGGTTACACTGAGTGCGACTCAGGCGACGAAAGAAGTTCGAACAGCCCCCAGATTACAAAAAAAAAAAAAAAACATAAAAAATACAAAAATTTAGAAGAAGAATAGCAGATTAAATGAAAGTTAACCACAAAAATTTAATACACAAAATTCGATCTACATGATATTTTTTTAACAGTATTATCCCTAAAATACAACCGTAAATAATGATATTTAGTGGTTTAGTTTTACGTGACATACCGTATTTACTAGGGTGTTTTTTTTAAATTTATTTTTTTATTTTTTCGGTCCCGCTAGCCTATGTTTTAGCTTTGGATCAAAAGTTAATTGTCCCAAAATTTCAGACTCATAGATCAAACCTGTGGACGGCGCAAACCGAGTCATTTTCCCATTTGATTAACATGGGAAAAATTACTTTTTTACTTATGCGTGAATATTTCGTTGAAAAATTTATTTATTTTAATTTCTTACAGCAGCATATCATAGAGAATTAAATTTCTTATAAAAAAGATCCCAAGTGCTCAAATCATAGATCGAATATTTTTAAAGATATGTTCGTTTAAACATTATCATAAAAAGTAAAATCAAATTTTTATGATAATTTTTAAACAAACATTTCTTAAAATTTATTGGATTTATGAATTAAACACTTAATTCTCTTTCAAAAAAAAAAATTGTTTTCAACGAGATATTCACGCGTAAGTAAAAAAGTAATTTTTCCCATGTTAATCAAATGGGAAAAAGACTCGGTTTGCTTCATTCACAGGTTTGATCTATGAGTCTGAAATTTTGGGACAATTAACTTTTGATCCAAATCTAAAACATAGGCCTGCGGGATCGAAGAAATAAAAAAAAAAAAAAACACCCTAATATATACCTACGTATAAAACAAGGGCTAATTTATACGCAATCAAGGAGTTAAAAAAATTGAAATGAATAATCGAACAAAAAGACAAAAGTAGTTAGTAGCATCTTGTCCTTGTACCTAACATATTAGACAACCTCCTATTTACAGGTGTATTTTATGGATTTTACATCGGTCTATACGGTACGAGTTACGTTTACGTATCATATGTTACCACTATGAAAATATTTTTCATTAGTTAATTTTCATGTTAACTAAATAATAGTAACTTTAAGTATGAATAACAAAATTTTTGGAAAAACTGCGGGATCCCGCGGGATCCCGCGGGATTTGAGAATTTCCCGCAAAATTCCCGCGGGAAAAAAAAGTCTGCGGGATTGCAAACCCTAATGCTAATGAATAAAATTGTTTCGGTTTAACCCTTTGGACACGACCATTTTCTGGAAACCCTTTTTCCTAAAAATGTGCACAATTTCCGATAAAAATAAAAGTGGTTTAATTTTTTTTTATTCACATTTTCTTTCCATGATATCAATTTTACATGAAATTGCTTAAAAATATAGGGAAGTTGATATTCGTGTGTAATATATTGATGATTAATGTTTTTAGTAAAACAATTTTTTTTATTTTGCATAAATATAATATAATATATTGGTACATTTAATTTAAAAAAGTCATTACTGGGATCATATCCAAGACTGGTGCCAGTACCTTATACATAGATATCAAAAATAATTTCTATACTCTTTATTATAACATTCACAAATAGATTTACAAGAAATTTCGGCCTTAGCTTTTTCGTTTGGCCTATTTATTGCAAATACATACGCGTATTTAAGTAGGTAGTAAATTTCAGCAGTCAGATCTCTAGGGCTTGCCCGAATGTTGAATTAATTTTTCACGGTTATGTAAACAAATATTTCAATTTGTTATTTCTGAGTTATTACATAATGGCCGATTGAACAACGTAAAAGTTTGTGAAATAGTCAATATTGATTTTATAAAGAAAATACTGGTTTTAATAAATATTTTTGTGTATCTCCTTACAATTTTTGTGGCCTTTTTTAAGAGTTTGAAGATAGTCATATTCGTATATATAGAAAACATTAAATAAAAATAATTTATAATAAATTAATTGTTCTTGATCATGTAGTAAAAGTTTTTTTTATCTTTCGAATGTAAATTCAGCGTCTTTCGTCTTTCCAAAATTTTTGTAAACACGTCTCCCTGTTCGAAAAAACACCAAATTCAGTAGAACAATTCGATCGTCCATTTAACATGAAAATCACCCAAATACAGCTAAAAAATAACTTAAGGCGTTAAAAGGATCCGCACCTCTTTTAAAGCAATTCCTTAAGTTTTCACAAACTGCAGAAGAATATTTAGTTAACAATAAATAAATAAAAAGAAATATCAATTCTAGATTATGTTACATTCCTTGTCAGTAGCCTATTGATACATTTATAAATTCCAATTTAATGTAATGCTATAGTTATTGAAAACCGCCGAGATAAAACGGTAATCTTATATAAATACGTGAAAAAAATCACAAACAAGAAATCGAAGTCCCTGATCGAATTTTTAGAATTGTTTTGTATTCAAACATGCACTCGTATAGACACCTGACTCGACGAGCAAGATAGACGCCAAAAAATGTCAATATGGATAATAAAAACATCTATAAATATATACATATGTTCCTACTCCCTTTTAGAGCCTTAATGAAAAGTGAAGGAAATGCCATAAAAATTTGTATATTTATTTATCGAAGGTACTAAAAAAATGCAAACTAAATATTCATCCGGAATTTCCAATTATATTGTCTTAATATATTATTTTAATTTTCAAGAACAGCATAACCTGGATATATTACTAACAAACTTGATGAAGACCCTCTTTTATCAAATGTCATTTTTGTCATGTCTGTGATGAAAATTAATGTTCTGTTAATTAATTATCACAGAAATACTTTTAAGACAAAATAAAATTTGTATTTTAATATCCGAAAGTCATCGCAACATATCAATGACTTATAGAGCGGTTATTGTGGAAAGCAATGATAATAATGCTAAGAAGTGTATTTTGAGTCTCATATATTTCCTTATTTAATCATTTGAACCCGATCATGTCGCAAAACATTTATTCCTAAAAATGTGCATATTTTCAAATATCTATATGAGGGATTCTTTTGGCAATTGTATTAAATAATTTAACATTATCCATACGAGTATTACTGTAAATATGAATTATAATAACGCATAAACGATTTAGTGAATTGATTTAATAGTAGGTACTAAATAATCAAATTATCAAAATCAATTAACAGTTATTAATTAATTAAAATTAATGCTAATAATTAATCTGCGAACAAAAGTTTCACGGTGTTTGTATTACTCACAAAATATTTTGATTCCGATTGTAAACTGAACGTAATTAGGAGGTACTCAAGGCAAAAATTGATTTAAGCCCACCCTTAAAATCCTATCATCCATTTTACTGGATTATTTTTTCATTATAACAAACTAATTAAAGCTTGTGAAAATTTCCAAATATTTTTATTTGTTTGCGAGGATCAATCAACATAAAAAATAATCCCAACAATCAAAATTCCGGCAAGTCAAAATCTAATTTAATTGCTTTAACTTTCGAAGGGAAATTCTATCTTGATAAATAAAAACGTTGGTGTATATGTATGTAACGTCATCACGCCTAAACCACTGGACGTATCGAAGCCATATTCACACCTTATGTTCGTTTGGTGCTTCGATAAGTTTATATATTTTTTGGATCTGTCAGGTGGCGCTGGAGTCAAGAATGTGTATTTATGGTCTGATTTTTAAACAAATTATTTTTGGGCAGAACAACGTTTGTCGGGTCAGTGAGTTTTTATATAAAATTACGACCATATTATAAACACAATTTTATACATGAAAGTCCTGACAATTTAAAACTATAATCTTAATTGCTTTATTTTTTTATAATTTCTAGAGAAATAAGAAATGTATACTTAATTTGAATATTTCTCGAGAGGGAACAATATTTGTACATAAGATTACGACCATATTATAAACACAATTTTGTTCATGAAAATCCTGATTTTCCATTGCAATTACTCGTACACTTGAACTGAACTGGGGAGTATTCATTTATCAGTAATGAGATTTTTCTAATTTCGTATAAATATTAAGCGCTATTCTCAGGACGCTGGAATGCTGGAATCAAATAATTTAATTTATAATAGAATCTATAAATAATCTACACTTATCTTTGTATATTCAAGATGATCTACAAAAATCTCTATCTAAGAAATATGCGAATTTAGATTTATATATTTATAATATACATAGTATTACATAGAACATATGTACCTATAAAGTATATAAGCAAGTTTATCATACATGTGCATTGTGTATATTATTATGTACGTTTATCTACATAGGTATGATTTTTTGTGTGTTTTCTATACAAATATTGTAAGAATATATCGTTATTTAAACAAGAAAAAATATAAATTTCAGTATCTATTTTTAACCTTTGAAAGACTTTATTTTTATTGCTAGTCCAGCCTAAACCTCTGGAACTAGAAAGGTGAAATTTTAAGGCTGAATTCTTTTATGGCATAAGCACCTACTAAAAAGGGATTTTCCAAAATATAACTTTTAAGAGGGTGGCAGGGTTTTAATTTTTTTATTCGAATATATTTTTTCTGTATAACTACATACATATATTATAATAGTGCATTTCAGGCAAATTAAAAAAATATACATCCTATATCGCGATAATTCAATGTTCAATCCTAATAGATACTTGAGATCAAAGAAGAATTAAATGGTTTTTAAGTGATTAAATCACTTCTAGATTTGATATAATTAAAACTGTGTCTCGCGACCTTTACAAACAATTCATGTTATAGCCATTTTCTCTTTCCCTCTCTCTCTTCCTCTCTGACTGTCTGTTTTTAAAGCTGCTTAGTTCCTCTTTGATGTAAGGTTCTAGCCAGTATTTGCTTTCTCGTCATATCCAAATGAAAATAGGAAGCTATGTCATTATTTCTTGGTCTTTCCATTTAAGATCAAAACAAACGCTTTTCGTCCATTTTTTGTTTTTCTGCGTATCTGAACTGGTTCTAATGAAATTTGATTTGTTAGTTGATTCTGGTCGGTAGATGGTCCCATATGAATATCCCATGAGAATATGTCATAAGTTACATATATCTAAGAAATGTAACTTATATCGTCTAGACTTGATGTTAGTCCCCTGTGGTTGTTGCTATAAACTAGCTGTACACGATGAAATCAAAATTAACTTTGCAGATTACCTACAATTCACACACGTTCCTACCTAAGTATCACTATGTATCTGTAAATATCGTAAATATGTTGGCCACTCAGACAAGTTGTAGAGGTAAACATAAAACGATATTTTATATTTTTATGTTTCTCAATTAATGTAAAATGAAGATACATATCTTAATAATTGTACGTGAAAATGTATCGTATTTTTTGTACATATGTAAATTTATTTTTTACATGAATATGAATTAATTTGACTACTTTTCTTAATGATAACAATGCGAGGTCGATATTTAATATCTCGTTAAAAATCAATTAGGTGAATGAATGGTCAAAAAAATATTATTTATAAAACGTTATTTCATTTCAATATATTATATGGTAAATGAGGCTATTGAATCATATATTAATCAGAGTCGGAGATTTTTAATTGAATTAGAAATATATGCATGAAGGTGCAGATCTATAGAAGATATCTCGAGTTGTAATTTGATAAGACAAACCTTAATAGTCAGGATTTGATCAATCTACAACGGTATATCCTATAAATAACCATGTACCTCTTTTGAGAGTTAAATGTTACCGGCATTTCCTTAAGACCGCATCCAGTGGAGGGGAGGAATTTTGTAAAAAAAACGCATGTATATTGCAATTTTTTTGCTATTTTTCATGTAAAAAATCAGATAATTAAAAAAAAGAGTTTTAATTTATACTGAACTTGTTCAAAACACAAAATTATTTAATAAAAAACATATTAAAAAGTACCTCGCATGAAACCTCTTTGCGTACCCCTAGGGGTAGCGTATCATAATTTAGTAAACTCTGATTTTTGGAGCCCTGATCATCTCCATTTTTTAAGTATTTTTTTATCTATCTGAATCGAATTTAATAGGATTTTCACTGTTCAAAAGCTTAGGTCTATAAAATTATTTTAAGTTATATGTTATATGATACTTGAATTAGAACAAGATCGGATTAAGTAAAATTTACAAATTATATTTGGGGGTAATTATTACTAGTTATTGCCCTTCTATATAATATTTGATTTTATAATCTTAATATAAATCTTGTTATATAATGGATACGTTTTATAATAAAATAAGCTATTTTTATTTCTTCATATAAAACAAAACTACATTTATTTAATGAAATGAAAAAATATAGCCTTCAATGATCATTTATCACAATTATGTGTACAATTTGGCGTTGTATTGTTCGCTGTATTTACAACGAGAAGTGAAATAACTTCAACTGCAGGTAATATTTGGTACATTCTTTTTATATATATTTTTATAACAATGAAAGGTAATTGATTTTCTAATATTTGTGGAAGAAAATTTAATAAAATTACAGATTGTCGAAATATTTTATTTTTATAACTTATTTAAAACTTCTTCGCTTTTCAACTTTGCTCATTCAAGCATGTGAGCTTTGGAGTACATGTTTCTATTTTATATTACTTTCTCTCTCTTTTTTCTGTTCTATTAAATTCGTTTCACGTCATGTTTTAGAGAAATCTCTTTTCAGTTTAAAATACGTGACGGAGAAGATTTTTTAAGAAAAAAAAAAAAAAAAAATGTGTATGAAATTCTTGTATGAAAAAATAATTATCAAAAAAATATACTTTTTCGCTACATTGTAACAAAGTGTTAGATAATTTAAACCGATCATTTTTCACTCTAATTAATTTTATAAAAATGTTTTTTTTTTTTACTTTTGCAAGCAGTTTTTCGATCTGTATTTTCAACTTATAACGTAAGCGTAAATTTTATAAAAGTGATATTACAATTTTTTTACGTATTATTATATATTTATTAAAGCGGTACTTGGAGATAATCTCGGGAGCCCGAATGCAATGAAATATGTGACTATGAAAGCTTAATTACTTATATAATCCCATTTATAATAAAAATAGTTAACCCTCTTTCATCCAACCCTTAAATACAGTATCATATATACTAAAAAAAGTGACAATACATACGTAGTTCTAGATTCTACATTATTAGTTGGGGCACAATTGCTACTATTCTCCTAGTTTTTTATTTATAATACTTCTCTAATTAAGTATTGGTATTTTTGCCACTTCTGCATATACGAGTATATTCATATTTGTTACACACTTTTTTGTGTAAATAGATTCCAATTAAACTATTTTTTTGTATTTTATGCAATCTTATATACGACTCATTCTATTTATATGTTATATATGTATATATTTTTATTTTACAAATAAAAATTGTTAAATAAAAAATATATTCATCAATTAATTTGATTCGTAGACTTCATATTCATTAATTCCTAATTATTATCGTGATTGTATATTCTACCAGTTTCATGTATGACAATAGGTAAAATTAAGACGATTCATCAGAACTGCCCTATATAGATAATTTAATACTTGTCAAATACACGTGTAGAGTTTGGTAGTAACGCAATTCAAGGAACATCCGTTCTTAAGAAAATATTAATCAGTTGTGTAGCGTTCCCTCGAGGGTTGTGTCATGTTTAATATGTTTGAATTATAACAAAATATAGATGTGGTATTTGACAACAGTTGTGTATATTAAATTGGGCTTTACTGTTGATGTAATGTTATATTTTGTATTTGTAATGACATTGGTTCAATGTTTATTTAAAATGTGTGTTTATTACATTAAAAAATGTATTCTAAAATTTAAAAAAATACATAGACGGACGGACGGAACCCTAAAAATGGCATTGAAAAATGCTAATTAAAAAAAAAAAATTAAATGACTTATATTTTGTCATATTTAAAAAACTTGAATATATAATAATTAAAAATTCTGGCAACCTATATAGTAACAATATGTAATTTTGTATTGATGTATATTCATCTATTTATATGTATTTCTGTACGATTATTAGTTCCGGGGATACAAGTTTTCAAAAGGAGACATATTTTTTGCATTTATTGCTCTCGAGGTTGCCGAGTTTATAAGTAGTTCTACTTTAAAATAAATGAAGATGCCTAGAAAAATAATTCAATAAGTACGAAATTCATTGTAAAGCTAGATATGGAAAAAATTATGAGAACATTTTTTTAATTTATTATTTATGTGCGGTCCTCGAATAATTTTAGGTTGTCTATGCGGCCGTGGAGCAATTTGGATTGGCCAGGCCTGTTCTAGAAAATTAAATTATTGTGCAATAGTGTCATATATTATTCTTCTGCTTTGTTGGCATTTTTATCAAAGTAATACAGCCAATAACTTTCATGATTGTTTTAATACTTTATTTATATATTAAAATATTATTTTTTAAGCGGATAAATTTCTTTTCATTAAATAATTTTTCCGATGTAAGCTGCTTTTTAATAAATCTAAGAGATGAAAAAAACCAGTTTTTTGTGTAAAGCTTCTAAAAATAATAAATCATATTCCTAGAATCACATTTAATAAAGCTGACGAAGGTTCTGTCGACTGCTTTTAAAAAAGATATTTTTCGTACTCTACAACTACAAAGAAATTTGTTAACGCATACAAAAAAGCGTCTTGTATGTACATAATTGGGGTTTTTATAGAATAATTTTTATACTCTCCTTATTTATTGCTATCTTACTTAAATGTGTCACATAATACATAGTAAA
The DNA here is from genome assembly GCA_961205875.1 of Sialis fuliginosa. Classification (NCBI taxonomy): domain Eukaryota; kingdom Metazoa; phylum Arthropoda; class Insecta; order Megaloptera; family Sialidae; genus Sialis; species Sialis fuliginosa. The sequence goes on along the minus strand of OY540818.1, from coordinate 10,849,297 downwards.
TACGTATTTTTACGTATACATTTATTTTTCTAAAGGTTTTTGAATTTTATTAAATCATAATCATTATAATTCAACAATGAAATTATGGTGCGTGGATTTCTGAAAACCATTCCTTAGTTTTGAAAATACATTTTCTAGTAAACATTTCATTAATACTGGGACATTAAAAAATAACATAGATACATACACAAAATTGGAGATTGAGGGCATAGAGTTTCGGAACCACTGATTTTTTTTTGGTCTTCTATGCTAGATGATTTAGCCAGGACTCTTTTTTTTGACCACTGATTTTAATTAGATATTAGATTATTTTGTATTTGGTTACATTATTTCATATATTGAATTATTAAGAAGATAAACGTAAATAAAATTAATTAAACTGTTTTACTTACACGTACTACTAAAATAATATTTCAGGTTATTGGATATATACATTACATATACAGACATATACATTATATTACATTAATGTTTTTGTTAATGGGAAATTTTTTGAAACATATTAATTAGAAAAAGTGTCAGAGAACAAAAAATAAATAAATAAGTTTTTGATAGAGTTTTTCTCGAGAAACTTAGAGAGCTTTCAAAAGTTGTAACGAAATACTAATATGTAACATAAGTTTTAAACATATTAATGTTGAATTACATTTTAATAAATTATTATTATTATTAATCAATAACCAATAATCAAATAATATAAAATTAATTGGATAGCTTTACAATAAATATTATATACAAGTATATATTGCATATACACAGAGTGGCCCGAAATTAAATGTACAGTATAGTTTATTTGCATTTTATTACATTGTCTATTACATTTACATTGGCCTTACACTTTTTTTTGTCTTGTAACTGCTCGAAATGTCTTTCATCAATGTTGTGTAACATTTATCGAACCTGATAACATAGTACCTACAAATATTCCTACTTTTGGGGCAACCTGTATAAAAATTATCTTTACTTAAGTAATTACAAAAGCATTATTTAATATTTAAATTATACTGATTCGCTACAATTTCAAATGTTATAAGAATAAAAACGTGATTTTTAAAAATTGTTTGGATTATAAAGTTTTTTCTAGCTCTCGAATGGATAATCGTTTATTTTTGTTTATTTTTTATCTTTGAAGTATTAAAGTGTATATTACATCTTTATAAATTTATGTAATGTAACTTAAGCTTGTCCATTACTTAGTTTATGCATCTATTAGCTATATTTCAACTTTAACATTAAAAAATACAAATCGATATATTAAAATTAACTTTCAAACTTAAATAATTTGAATATAGAAAATTTCCATTGGTAATTTTGTTTTCGGTCGCATAAGCCGCATTGAAATCTAAATCCATAAAACATTTTTCATTTTATGTATATATGTAAGATAGCTCATCCACGTCCAAACCTATCTCCATATTATCTTTGACAGCGGTCTATTTAGCATAGGTTGTTGCAATAAGTATCTATATCCAAATATACAAATCAACATAAACAATATGCGTATACATAGTAAACAACAATGATAGCACAGAGAAACAAATAGGCTGTAACTCCCTCACGAAAAATGTCCGGATACATATTCATATGCAGTTTATTGCTTAAAATAAATAACATCTACTGTCATTTTTTTTAAACAGTAGTTGTAAATCACCCAGTATATATTTTGAATTTGAGTCAAATGAACCATAAATACACATTCTCGTGTGAATATGGTTTGGATACGTCCAGTGGTTTAGGTCTGATGAAATCACATACATACGCATTAACGTTTTTATATATTATGAATATAATCTCTATTAAAGTCATACTTATTTTATTTTTTTAGCATTGAATTGCTGCTAAATTATTAATGCTTTGTCTGTCAATATTATAAACTATATATCAATGATTAATACCAAACTAAAATATTATTATTTATTAATGAATGCGATAAAATTTACGTGGGACAAACAGGAAGACGAATCTCTTCTAGAATTAAAGAACACATTTTGGCGATAAAGAAAAATCAAAAAACAAACACGTTGGCTCAACACGTTCAAGATACAGGGCACTCTATAGATTTCGAGAACACTAAGAAAATACACACTTGTGATAAATTATACCCTAGAGTAATAATGGAAGCCATAGAAATAGAAAAAAACTCTAACATTTCTATGAACAAAAGAGACGACAGTATAAGACTTCCTAAAGCTTGGTTACCTGTAATCAAGTTACAACCAAAAGAACAAACTCTTCCAGATAAAAACATCTAAAAAACGGACTACATAACACATTAAAAAAACGCTGTGTTCGTTGCTATAGTTTTATAATCTTGACATGTAAACAGTTTTGTTCACAGAATGATTATTTTTTGTATTAACATTATATATTTTTTGGTACCTGATGATGGACCGTAATAACGGTCCGAAACGTTGTCCAGAAATAAAAATTAATAAACACAGTACATGCCGGAAAGTTGATTTAACATATATTTATATTTGTTGACACTCACAAATCGTCTATCACAAACGATTATGTAGAGTATCATTAGGTGTGGTATTTTCCGGTTACATGCGTTAATCTTTATTTAGTTTACCGACATGGTAGTACCCACTCTACTTATACCTGTAGACATAATTGGTTCTAGAGGTATGTTTGTAATTAATTTTGAATTGAATTTAAGCGCACCCTCATTGACAAGTATACATTCATATAAATAATCAAATAAACCAAGGTGACACATAGATTTATCAAAGTTAATGCCGTGTTTAGACCAAAAAAACAAAAACAAAACAGCAACATGGTGTTTTAAAACATTTCGTATTTAAAAATGGTTAGGTTTGTTGCATTTTTGTCATGTTTTGTTTTTTTTTCTATGGAGAAAATTTTTGCTCATATGTTTTTAAAGGTTGACGCCTATGTTCACTACTGGAAAAATAATATGTATAATATCCAATACTAGTATCAAATGAAAGAGAAAATATATTTTCTGATGAAAGAAGTATACAAACAAATATGAAATATATTTATTACTTGGGGAATTCATGTGGTCATTTTTTTTTATATTGACATGAAATATTTTTACAATTTTCTCTAATATTACCCTTTCATCTGTTGTTGATTACATTATCTCGAGTGTTGGAAATGTATTGATATCTACATTACGTAAATTTTATATCAATACCATATATACAGATGAGTTAAAGTATTAAAGTTGTATTTTCAAGAATTACACAGGTAAATTTTATTTTTACATCAGATTTCTGAATAGGTGATACATGAAAGTTTTTGATTTATAATTAACTTATTGTTAGTGAACTATATGGTTAGAAATATTCTTTTTATAAAAGTGTAGTATTTATATGGTGTTCAAATTAATATTAAACGAGTTATAACAAAGTTTAATATAATAGAAAACACCGAAAAATAGTGTGCTATGAAAATTTCATAAAACTGAAACAAATGCTAAACATTTATCAAACAATAATCTAAATAGCATAAATATCCAAAGTTATTGTTTTGTTTGTATTTTATTTTATTTTCATAGCACACTTATTTACTCGCCAAGAGAAAAAAATCATCAAATTAATTCACAATTCGTTCTTAAACAATTAGAATTATCATGTTTATATTCATAATGACAGTAATTCAAAATCTGTAATGTAATTGAAATTATACCACGCACATTGTCACTTTAAAATCGTGAATTGTTATACGGAATGTCTACTACGATTCTTGGAACAAACAGCCTGTGTTATAAATGAAATGTAACGTTTTATCATTGTTACATCTTGCTCATTATTCTTAGACGAAGTAAGATGTTTATATTATATAACAGAACGAGTCTGACAGTGCTGAAAATATCCTAGCCCCGAAGGTTTAACTTTTAGCCAGCAAATGGATTTTACGTCGTAATGAAAATAAATAAATAATGTTTGATCCTAAAGGTTCATATAATATTAAATTAGTAAACGCTGTATAATTATTAGAGATTGGAAAAATAGTTGTTATTTTCAATGAAATAGTTACTAGTTGAATTTTTTTTCGGAAAATAGTTGGTAAATAGTTTTTTTTATGATTTAATAATAATTAGTGCAAATAGTTTAAAAATAGTTGGAAAGGTAGTTGCAAATAGTTGATTTCAAATTGTGTTCAATCAAACCAGTTTTTTGAAAACGGTGGAGATATGTAATAAAAATTACAATTATATATCGTGTGGTTAACAAAAATTCCCTGCTTTGTCACATTTAAAAAAAAGCTATGCCTTTAAAAAAACACATTTTAAGGGTGAAATAACATGTCATAAATTATTTTTCATTTGGTAAACGATTTCGAAGTCAATTTAATACGGTAGTGCCAAATTAAATATATATATTTAATAAAAAACATTTTTTTATTGGACTTAAGCTATGATATTAACAAAATAATTAACAATATATAATTATAAATATTAATAAATTATTTTTACTCGAAATTTCCAATTTTTAGAGGAAAATTGGAGGAAACTAAAATACACAATACATATATCTTACTCGTTGTTTTTAGTTTTCACATTTTACTGACATAAAGAGAAATTGCTTTTCACTAGGCACTTGTTTATTTTTGTCTTATTTGTTGTCATTCTTTGTTTTAATGTACACATCTTTTGATGTATGTATCTTTGATTGTTAAAATGATTTTAAAAAGCACTTATAAACATTCATATTGTAATTTTGAACGAAATGATTTTTATTTCTTATATTTAACTTTTGTTCTAAATACATGAATCTTTATGGAAGGAATTTAGTTTAAGAGACCAGAAAAAATGATTATTAGAAATTTTTTTCTCGCCTAAATTAAAAGTAATCAGTTTTAATATTTAAAAATATTTTATTAAACATTTTGAACTGTAAAAAATCATATTGAAAAATATAAAGATCCTGTTTGAATTAAATTTACATTTTGATATAATGCGGACTTTTTGAATCAAAGTTCAATTTAACGCATATTTACTGCCAGGAAAGAAAAATAGAATTAGAAAAAAAGAATAAGCATTTGAAAGAAAGAAAACTTAAGAAATCCATGTTTTTAATAACACTTCTTTAGAACCTACAATAAAAAGAAAATAAATGTATTTGTAATCTTGAAAATTATAGAAATTCACAACGATAAAATTTGAAAAAAATAACGCCTGGAAAACTTTACGTATAACTTTCTTTCAGGAGTGAAAAGTTTACAATTTTACAAGTGGTCTAAAATGTTGAAATAGTACTAATTTAGAGAAATTTTGCAACTGCAGTTCTGTTAGAGATAAGTTCTGATGTAGAGAAAAAAAGTTTATCGTTATTGGAAAACGTTTTGAACCGAAACAGGACATATATTTTTGTGATCTTTTTTTAGGTTACTAATTTTTTTATCAGTAATAGCTTCATAATTGAGACCAAGTTGGATTTACGCCTTACATCCTCGAGCTATATACATATATGTAGTCGCATGCAGAAGTCGTCGACCAGTTTTCATTCAAATTCGCTTATAATAACTTAGTAGGTGCCTCCCATTTGATTATTATAATATTTAATTCTCCATTTACCGAACAAAGTATTCTTTATTATTAAAGTACTCTTCGTTTATAGTACTAATATATATATTTGTACGATTAAATTATTATGTAATCTACTGAAAATTATGTAAGTAAATTTTGTGTCAAAAAATATTTGATATTCCGAATTTTAGTATTTAAATATGTTAAATTTGATATAAAATTAATTAATGAAATGCACGTATATTTGTGTTTTTATTTAAAATGATGTAACTTTATAAGCTCCGTCATAGAAAAAGGTAACCGATGATGTTTGTCTTAATATTTTTGAATCTGTTCTGATCTTTAGGGTAGCAGATGACTTCTGAAACCCATAGTACAAAGCTAAACTATTTTATTTAAGGGTTAAAACTTAATAAAAATTAAATAATATGAGAAATCAAATGGCGTTTTATTTTTTACTTTGATTATAAGTTCCTAAGATAATAAGATAATTTTTGTGTAACATAAAAACCTTGCATTCGAGCTCACGTAGTAGGTATCCGCCAATACCGCTGGGAAGAAGTAGTTCTATATTAAAATATCAAAGTTTTTATACACTTCGATAGGTAATAATTGAATTTGACATAACTTATTGTTAGTTGCATCAGCTACTGAAAGGCTAATTTACATTTAAACTAAACTAATTAAAATTTGTATTTGTTCCAGATATAATGGACGCATCAACGTCACATGAAAATGGGCTAAGAGACACACACAATTACACTAAATTCTGCTGACTTGAACAAACACCAAAATGCAGACACCGGTAGATGTTGAGGACGTTCAGACGTTCGACTGGACGACCAGCAGTTTTGAAAATGAGACGTCCAGTACGGAACTGCCGATAGATATGCGGTTCAACTCCGGTCATATGCTCTCTATAATTGGGTACGTCATACTCATGGTCATATCGGCGACCGGTAATATTGCTGTACTCATTCTGATACTGAGGAGGAGAAGGACTATGCCGTCAAGGATTAATATGATGTTGATGCATTTGGCGATTGCTGATCTTTTGGTATGTATTTTTTTTCTAGAAAACTTGTTTTATTGGCAGAATACTGTTACTCTTGCTTGTATAAAAAAAATAAAAAACATATAAAATATAAAATATTTGACCAAGAAAATCAAATAAAATTTTACACGGTAAAACTGCTTTTTTTAATTGGTCGTAGAAAAAATATTTTTATCATCTTTTTTATTTTATTTAGTAACTTCTTAGAACTAGGTAGGTATTCATTATATACAATTGTAAACAGATTTTCTAAGAAATTTGTTTCAATTGATAATTTTTTTTTTCAATAACATTAAAATGACATCAAATAAATTAGTTTCTTTTAAAGAATTTGGAGATAGAATTTATTAATAAATATATAATTATTCGATTTTTTACCAGTGGAATGATTTCAATGAAAAGTTAATTGGGATTGATAAAAAACATTTTTTAAAAACTTTTACAACCAATTAGACATATATTAAGATATATAAAATTCTATAGCTTTTTATTTAATTTTAAAATATACAGAATTCAAGTAAAAAACGATGCGAATACACAATTTTATTTTGTCTATCTATGAGTATGTCTACACAGTGCTGTTATTCCGGTTTTACTGTAACCGATGTAGTTAATCCGGGTTTAAAAATGTGTGTAGATAGCGCATTACACCCGATATAACTGATTAGATTTATTTATGCTATTCATTTTGACTTACAGGCATAATATAACTAAACCGAAATAGAGACGGAATAAAGACGCATGTAAACTGCATGGATACCCATGATCCCGGACGTCATGTTCGTCTGACCTAAATGCTTCGATTGGCCCGAAGCTAATCCTTTCCTACACTTGTGTCCCTGTCTATGTGTTTAGGACAAATAGGTTATTCTAGATAAAAAAAAGAATAAATAAATAATAATAATAAATAAACAAATGAAATAAAATGAAGTAAAATAAATCATAAAAATAAACAACAATAAAGACATAAATAAACAAAAAACTAACAAACAATTAAATAAACAATAACGCTAAAAGGCTGTCTAAATGAGTTTAGCGACTCGATAGACAAAATACACCTAAATAAAAAAATAAAAAAAACTGCTTGGATATAATTATATCCATTTAGCAAACTCACAAAAGTAGTAATGCACTTCGCATTAACATTTAAAAAATTATCGTCAGTTAAAACACCTGAGACGAAGAGATGGAAAACAAAATAATTAACCAATATTTGAAGTGGAATTTTGTGATTTCTTGTTGGTACGCCATAGAACTTATAGCGTACTTCAAATCGGAATTATAATTCCAGCTGGCGTTACGTATTCTCGTATGTGTAAAATGGTTTAAATACATCGATTACAGAAAAAACCGAAACAACAGCGCTGTGTAAACGTACTCTACATATTCCTTTTGGTCGGATATAACTAAACAATATGAACAATAAAAAACAACATGCGCACAGATGGTAGACTTGGTTTTACTCGTTTTAACTTCTTTAAAAACTACACAAGAAGTAACAAAATAAATATTGTGTTGTTATAACATTGTTGTTCGGTGAAGACTTTTTCTCGTGAAATAGTTTTTTTACGTGCGTAATTTTTTTGGGCCCAAACCAGGTTTTTATCAGAGGTGCATTTGTTTGGATACAATTTTTTATATGCAGATTGACGAATTTTTTATTAAAGTTTCCTTTTGCTTCAACTAAAAGTTGAAAAATTATAATCTTAAAGGGATAGGTATCTGTCTTTTATTTTGGAGTACCAAACTTTATTTTTTAATTATAATATTGGATATAAATGATTATCATTATTTATCCAACTAAAAATTAATTTAAATATATTTTAGTATCAATCGATATGAAGTGGTCCAGCATTAGTTGCTGCTCGACCATTATAAAAAATTGATTTGTTGTGTTCGAAATGGCCATTATTTTAATTTTATTATTTTTTATTATCGCGTGTTCTACAGGTCGCAGCATTTTTTTTATATTTTAAAGAGTTTGCGGAAACTAGAATATCTCAGCTTTTATCAAACCTATTAACATGAGACTAGAAGTAAATTGTTCAGAAAAAAACGGACTAAAGATTATTTCCAGACATTTTAATTCTAAAGGGTAAAATTTTAACCTTATTTTTTGCTCTTTTTTTGAAAAAATCCCATTTTCAAGGGGATGTTTTTGCAAGAAGGGGAAAAGTTAACAAGTCAAATTATTTTTTATAATTAGGTGGGTATTAGTAAAGTTCAATCCTGAGACTTACCCCCCTTGTTTACAGATTTTTTTCAAAATTTGAAAATTCTAGAAAATTGTACTTTTCAAAGCTAATTAACTGTAGTGGAGACCAGATAAAAATCTGAAAATTCAGCCCATAATAGTACTACATCATGGTATTATATGTCCAATTTTTTAGATTACATTTAACTACAAACAGTGGTATTGCAAACAGTTTGATAGAAGTTGAGGTAATAACAAAAAAATCATTTTTTTTAGAATGATTAAGTAATCATTTAATTTAATTTTGGACCACTTGATATGGATTGACCCTTTAAGGATTATTCACCCAACAATAAGTACTTTATTATAGGCACATACTTTAATATCTTCAAAATGTTATATATTTTATAGAGAGTATTTTATACATGAGTGCCTGTGATATAAAAGAAATAAAGCTTGGAAAATCCGTGAAGTGTATAGAACATTTTATCAAACTAATGACGCCTATTCTTTATGTCATTGTTGTTTTAATTCGAAATAAAAAGACGGAATTTGTTCAGTTCCTTAACGAAACGAGAATTTCACCAAGTGAATGTTGATGAGTGAATAATTTTTAATATCCGAAAAATAAAAATTTAATTTCCGGTTCTCGTATATAAAGTAAAGGTTTGAATAAGATAATATACCATATTTTTTTAATTTTCTTTATGTACATCACGTACACATCTTTTATTATTTTATCACAAATATACATGAACGGATCTACAGGGGGGTGAGCAGGTGAACGCTCCCTCTTAGATTTTATAAAAAAAATTACTATTGAATATTATTATGTATATCATAAAGAATAATTAAAAAATTAACAAGATTTTACAAAAATAAAAATGTTGATACAAGTTTAAGTTCGCAAAAATTCAAATCGATAATGTACCAGTTAACACATGCTTATATAAAGAAAATTCACACATAATTTTTTGCCTATCGCGTAAAAACATTCTTCTATGGAACAGAATTTATATTTCGTTCCTACATATTTTTTTAATGATTTCATATAAATTCCGTATATGAGTATGTACTTTTTCTCTCTTAAATTGCAAGTTTTAGTACCGTATTTAGTTCTAAAAAAGTTGATAATTCCATTAAACCATTAAAAAAGATAAAATTTTCTGGTCAAGCCATATCAATTAAAAAATTATATTATGAATCCTATTTTACCCCTGCTTAAATAAAATTTATGCTCGCAAAAATCAATTATATTAATTTTAAAAGGATACGTACATTACACATTGCTTAAACAACGAATTTCTTATGAGGATTGAAAACGTGTGTGTTCTAGTCCAGTGGTTCTTAAAGTAAGGTTCGCGGACCCCCGGGGGTCCGTGAAACATGTTTGACATAAATTAAAGTACTTTTATATTTCTATTTACCAGTGAATAATTAGTATCTAACGACCTTCTTTGTTTTTTATCCGGGGGAGGGGTTGTTGAAAAGGGGGTCTCTAGACCATATGTTTAAGAACCGCTGACTAGCCGAAAGCATTATTTTTGCTTGCAGACGTCAAAAGAAAACGAATCACTTTTCAATATCTTTTTTTCTTACTACAGTTTGGAGAGTTTTCAATACAAATGTATATTTTTCTTAGTATTTTCTTTTGCAAAAAGACAAAATCAACGTTATTTCAATCATTGTTTCGATGCAAAGTTTAGAAAAGAATTTACTTTATAATTGCAATATTTATAAAAAAATTGCTTTATATACAATTAAAACTTTAAACAAGATGTTGAGTACACAGCATTTTTTACATTCTTTTTATTATGTTTCTATGTGTTGGTACTTACGTATAGTATATATAAGTAAGTATAGTAAAACCGATTTTTTTCGAAATCCGGATTTTGATGGAATTATCCATCTTAACCTTTCCTGAATCTATTCTGACTATTGATGTTTGTATGTCGGTGTGTCTGTCTGACTCAAATACGACAAATCGTAGAAGGGTGAAATTTTATATTTAAGATTAATTTTTGTCTGGGAAGATAACCTCCTATTTTTGAAAATTTCAATAATTTTTTTAATGAATTTTGAAACAGTCAATGCAAATTAGAGAAAAATTGTTTATGTTCTATTAATTTGTGTCATGGGATTTTCTTATACGTATTACAGAGATTGAACAGTTTACGTGTTTTTCATAGGTACCATGAAACTTTCTTATACGTAATACTCAGAGTATAGGTGATTCTAATTAACTATGTAAAAAAAATCTTTCTGGCTAAATCATAAATCAAATTTTGTGATCGTTTTAAAATGTATGTATAAGTTGTCTTCCCATATGCAAATTAATAATTAATATAAAATTTCATCCTTATCGTGAATCGTTAAAAAATTCATTTGGCACATGTTGTAGAGAATATTATTTTATATAATTTATGTCCTACTCATTTTTATTCTATATTCTTTCATTCTATCTTTTATTAATTTGTCAGTATTTCGTATAAAAAAATTCCGTAGCTCCCATGTCAGATATTTTATACGTGTATAAAGAAAACACCAAAAATAATAGGAGACAGTAAAAAATAATAATTTTATATCATAATTCAGGAGAGTATTATTTATTAACATACAATTTGCTGAATATATTTAAAAAACGACAAATCGACTATAACATGATCGTTTAAAAATCACATAATTAGTTGACTGGAAATAACATCATCGTTGTAGGTATGTAATACTAATAATCTTAGATTAAATAAGTTTATGAATAAATTATAAATAACCTAGTCCTTTTTTACGAAACTGTAACCAAAACATGATGGCGACCCTTTTCCCCCCAAATGTCATTATCAATGGTCAGTTGATAATAATATGTACCTACCTATGTATATATTTTGTTCAGAACTCTGCTTATAGAAACAAATATTGTATACTTAAATACATCATACAATAACTAAGAAATCAAAAGATTTATAGAAACAAAAATAATATAATTTGATTGCTTTGTATTTATGATAAAAATTGTCATATAAATAAATAAATAAAAAAGTAATTTAAAGATTGAAATCTGTACTTTTCAGATATATTTGTAAATTGAAATTCATTTTACATTTTTTTACTGCAGAATCGTATTTCCCGTGAAAAAATAAATAACTTTTGTTAGAAAATTTTTTCAATTTTCCAAGACATTTAACAAAATATTCAGAAATTTTTGAACTTTCAATAACTTTTTCTCGAAGATTGTTTAATTGCTCTAATAAAACTTAATTAAATTTCAGAAATTTAATATTAAATATCATTTTTCTCTAAAGTTATTGGTTTCTTAGTATAGTTTCTTGATAGTACAAAAATCTTAAAATATTTTGTAAAATTTCTTGGAAAAGTAGTCATTTTTTAAAAATTTTAGTTTCAATATTATATCCTGTAAAATGAAATGTGTCTACTTTGCTATAATTTATTGCGATAATCAACAATATATTTATAGATTCAATAAAAAATTCCTAACATATTTCAGTGTTATAAAGAAAAAATAAAACCAAAAATCATAAAAAATTGAATCAATAGTATTATTATTTATTTTATTAATAAAATGAGAGGTAGTTGACAAAACCTATTGGGTGATTCCGCGGTAACTTCTGTTACATTTATACTGCCGATTACAATTAACTATATGTATGTGTATTATTAATTAAGTAAATGAATCCTCCTCATGAATTCTAAAATAAACAAAGAATGTGTGTATCATATTACTTTGAGTTACACATGTTTTATTTTGGTTTTTAATAATATAAAAGTTGGTAAACTCATATTACATTTTGCGACGTAATTTCTTGGGTTACTACGAACTCATACAAAAGTCTGTTCTGAAAAAAAAATTAAAAATCAAATATAGGTACGTTTTTATTATTTATATAATTATAATTATTATTTTATTTAGGAATTTTTAGGTACAGTTTTGTTACAGGATTTGTTACAAATGTGGTTTAGAATAATACAATAAGTTTGCTCCGATTTTGGAGTAAACCATGGTTCAATTACAAAATTCTTCAGATTTTCTGATTTTTGCTAAATAAGTCTGAATAAGTATTATATAAAAACAAGTTTCAAATAAAAGTTATTCGCTATAAAATTCCCTACAACTTCTTTTTTGAAAAAAAATTTAAAAAAATCATTTGTTATCTGCTACACTGAAAAAATTGCTAAAACATACTTTTTTAAGCTGTAATAACTAATAATAACGTTGATACCCCTGAAAAATAAAAATTTTGTAGTACATAACATTCACATAAAATTAAAACCTGAAATCTTTAATTGTTTTTGTTTTATTAAATTGTTAATAATGGAATCATGCTTATCATACAAGTCTTGAGGCACTTTCAGAAAAGCCCTGAAGATGTCCACTGCAATGTATGACGAAACATTGGCCGATAACACGACCAAACCGACGCGGCTTACACCCAGAAGCCAAGATCTGAATCACGCTTGTCTTTGATTAACAATAAAAGTTTTTGTAAAATCTCTGTTTGTATTTGTTCCTATTTGTAAATAATCCTGTAAGTAACAAAACTATACCTAAATACAATCTGCTTTAGCCTCCACAGCCTGGACTATAATGTCTTACAGGTTTAATTAATAACAGCTTCATGTTTTAGTAATAATAATCCATTTTTTGGAGAGTTAAATATCGGTCACTCATGTTACATTTACAATCGGTGCATTATTTGAGGTGTTTTTATAGAATAAATGTAAAAATAGGTAAGAAAACATAAAGCTAACGTTCTTCCTTTAATATTAACTTAATAATTATTTTATTATCACTACTAACTTGTTCACTAGACATCGGTACACAATTATTTGCTTAAAACTTTAAATTTAACAATATAATTTGAATACACAATTTTAATGAAAGAGTTAATTAACAACCGAAGAACTTCAAATTGTATTCAACTAAAACAAAATGATTCTGCCAGAAAAAAAAACTTAAACAATAAATCTTAATGACAATCCAATTTTAACATTAAGCCTGCTATGTAGCATTTCAATGGAATCACCCTATTGGTCTCTTTAGACCGAGTGTATGGCTTCTGCATTTCTATTATATTATTCCATCAATATAAATTCCTATTTATCAATTTTACAATTTCCTACTTTACCTTCAACCAATAAAGCAATGCTTTGTAATACAATAATACAACCTGAAAATTGAATGGCAAGTACACAGTAACGTATTTCTAAAATCGACCTATGTTTCATGCAAATTACGACATTAATTCTATCGAATATTGGCAGCTGACGTCAGAAGTAATAGCATTTAGAGCGATTGGATAAATATTTCATTCGACCAGATATTGGAGTATCTAGTGGGAGTCGTTACCGCTCCAGCGGGAGTAATGTGGACATGTGCTGTAACATTGATTAGAACTAATAAAATATGGATATAGGAGACATGTTTAGGCTTTGAAGTCCTTTAACTATTCAGTAGTACATACATATATGTATTTATTTATTAAGTTATTGGTTTCATGCTTTTAAATTGAACTATGAAGATCTAAATGTAGAGGAACATAATTTAAGAAACCAATATTGTTTAAAATGTATATGTTCATTTGTATACGCGCTGTATTTTCTAGATTAAAATATTTTTAAATGTCACTTTAACTGAAGTACAAATAATCGAATTTTGCAAGATTTCAAAGAATTTCATTTCTACTTTCCCCTATATATGAGTACAAACAATAGACGTCAAAAACAGGTATTGTTTTCTGAACTATTTAACAAGTATTAAGGTAACTTTAAATAAAAAGGATGCCTATAACAAGTTTCGTAAAATGTAACATTTTAATTTAAATTTCAAACTTTAAATATTATAACTTTAAATAAGTAAGTATATTTTAAATAAATTATTCGGAGAAACATTCATTTATGAATATATAAAATAAAAAAATCACAATATTCGTGACATGGCGTGGAAGTTAATGATAAATAAAAATACTAAACAATTCGAAAAATCGACTTCTCTTACAATTAGTGCCCGCCATATAATCAAGAGTCTTATCGTTCAAATAAAACTTGTTATCTATGTATATAACATTACATCAAGGCCGAAATAAATACGGTCCTTTTAGAAACGTTCAAATTTCCGACAACGCAAAGGGATATTGAAATTCCTACACCAAGGGCTTAGGATTAATTGTGTAGAAGTATCCTACTAACTCCTACTATATCCTTAAATGCTTTAGTGTGAAATTAATTCAAATTTATTCACATATTTCCTGGAAAGATATTGTTTCAAATTATGACCTGAAATTTTCTTACCTATATAGTACTTCCGCTGTAGTAACAAGGTTATAATAAATCAATTTTCTTTTTTAATATTTCACTCGTTGAATATACTTTTTGTGTTGAAGTTACTTCTTATTACATGTTAAATCATTGTATTAAACAATTTTTACATGATATATTTTTTTGTTAATAGCAGGGGTGAAAGTAGGTTAATTTTACGCTATTTTTTGAAAAATAAACGATTAAAATATACAAGACATTTTTGTAATTATATTTTAATTAAAACTATTTATATTTTGGAAACAAAATTAGATAGTTAATCCAAATTTTAAATTTATAATCATATTAGTATTGGCAGTTTTAACGAATATACATTTAAAATTTATTTTTTCTGCTTCCTCGCCATAAGGTAAGCCATGTGATATCTTCTGAAAGTTGAAAAAAATGTTCTCCTTTTTCCTTACCAGATTATTTGTGTGCATATATGTCTGTCGGTCTCATAAATAATGAAAAACAAATTAACTGGATCGTTTAGAAAACTAATTAATAATATCTATGATAAAACTTCAGCACATTGTAAATTTCAGCTTATTAAATCTGGCGATATAAAATTAAAAAGTTCTGTTTAATTAAATACAACTTCACATCTGTACATAAAATAATTAATTTATTAATACCGGAAAACTAAGTTTTCTGTAGAAATAATTTCCAAAGTTTTAGGATATATCATGTACAATATATTTCGTGATAAATAAGTAAATCGTTTTGTTTGCTAATGCTTTATGAAATCAAAAGCTTTACATTTTGATGACGTATAGTTGATTTAAGTTGTTTATGAGCGTGATAATTATAATTTTTCGTGGATGATGCGAAATGCTAATTGTAATTTTTGATGAGCTGTTACAGGGTGAAGGTAGAGTCGATCAGTTTTCATTTAAATTCGCTTATAAAAAACTTAGTAGGCTCCTCCCATTTGATTATTATAATATTTAAATCATTACTCCATGTATCAAACAAAGACAGATATTTTGAAACTCATTTACTATTGTATAAGTAAATTTTGTGGCAATAAATATTTGATATTCCAAATTTTAGTATTTAAATATGTTAAATTGGTATAAAATTAATTAATGAAATGGACGTATATTTGTGATTTTAATATTTTTAAATCTGTTGTAAGCGATTCTGACCTTTATGGTGGCAGACGACTTCCGATGCCCATAGTATATCGAAATTAGGAGATGTAGGACTAGTATAAAAGTTGTGGGACTCCTGCTCTTCTAAGGAAGAGATATATATATATATTTTTTTTTTTTACTATGTTTATAGTATAGTAGATATAGTACAAATTAATATAGAATTTTTTAACTTCTTTTGTAAGGCACGGAAGCTTTAAACTAGAGGTCATTATTTCCTTACTTTTATCCTATTTTAGCAACTGTCTTTGTCAGTTTCTAAAACATTTAAATTAACTTTTTATTAACTTGCCTCACAGCATTTTGAAAAATAGGTTCTTTCAAAGTTTATTTTGTAAATTAAAATTTTTTTTTTCAATTAATTAAAAATAATTAATAATTGTATAATATAAAAATTTATATGTTTAGGCAGAGTCATATTTAAATGTTTAGAATTAGCTCGTTTTATTAATTTCAAAGTAGGTATATCACTGATCAAAAGTCACATTAATTAACCATGTATATGTATTAATTTAATTTCAGATGAATATCTCCAATATTAAATGTAAAGTTAAAATATTAATTAATAAACTTGAAGACAGTTTGAAACATCTTATTTAATTAGAAACTTTTAAATTAAAAATAATTGCTTAGTAAAGGGTAAAAATCAATAATGCAATACGTAAAATGTTTGTTTAATTAAAATTACGTTTAATAAAGGTTATTCATGGTTCACAAAACTTCAAATGATCATTCAATACATGGTTAATTAATGTGACTTTTGATCAGTGATATATCTACTTTGAAATTAATAAAACGAGCAAATTCTAAATTTTCAAATATGACTCTGCCTAAACATATATATTTTTATATTGTTTTACAGGTAAAAAAACAATTTTGATAAATTTAAAAAAATTGTATTTTTCTTAATATTTCCTAATAAAACTGTAAATCAATGATTTTTTAACATTATATGTATATATCGCTCATTTGCTGTAACAACGTAATTTTGAGTTGTTTATACAAGAAAAACAGTTCATATATTAACTTTATACAGCAAGAACGACATATCTGAGCTTCTAACCTAACTAACAAAGAGAGAGAATAAATATATTTGAAAATTATCATATAAAGTAATACCAATTCAAATCTTTAAACGCATCTCCTGAAAAAGCACAATTTTTTTAGCTTTATTATTCATATTATAAAGTTTTTTGATTAAAATAGCATACTTGATTAACTATTTTTTTTTGCATCAGTTGTATATGTAAATATTTTGGTGCATTAAACCTCAACCTTGTTGAATAAGAGTTTTCGTAGCTCTCATCTGATTCGTAAGGCAATGTCAATGTAGTATATGCGGATGATATGATTGTGTGTAACCTCGGGAGTATTTCTATGTAATTAGTCTTTTAATTTACACTTTTATTTGTGGAAAAATTGCGTCTTACATCTTCAAAGAAGATACGTATACTATATCTAATATAAGATATATTATTTGGGTGTATAAATATTTATAATACATTATATGAACGAGATTAAATATATATAATAAAAGAGTTGAATAGCTGCTATTAATAATATGAATTAAAATTTTGTAATTTTTAATGATATCAATTTGATGTAATCTTTATTATAAAATTTATTAAAATGTGATATTTAAAAAATTAAATAAATAAATAAATACTAATTTGTATATTTTATATCATATATGACAACTGACAAAGTTGGATTTCTAAAAATGTCAAAATAAATCTGGGTTAATAATTGACATAAAATAATTAAATTTTTCTAAAAGTTCAACATACTCATACAATAAGATATAAAATAAAAATCACTTTTCTTTATTTAGCTTCAATGTGAAAACTTGACAATGTTTTCTTTCAAAAATCATTCCATTTAGAACGATTGTTATTTTTAAGTTTTATTTTGAAACGATCAGCTTGCACCATTGTTCTTTGGTGTTCTGAATGGAATACTGCTGAAAGTTAACAAAGTGACACATGCATTTAATGATGCATCAGTAGTATTGTTAATCGTCTGGAAAAGCGATTGTACAATGGACATTAATTTTATCATCATCTGTTGCAGGAATGAGGATTAAAACAAGATATTAACATTTTATTATCAGAGAAGTTGTTGTTTACAACAATAATACGGTTTAGAGTTTGGGAAAAATTAATTTCTCTAATAAACTTCACTCTAGTAGATATAACATATTGACCAAAAATGTTGTGAATTATATTTTAAGCCTATAGTGGTGGTGTTAAGTCTCATATACCTAACAACGATTTTTTAAAATAACTGATTGGTGGATGGTGCTAGATACATGTATTACTCAGTAACTATTTATTTGTATGTTATGAAACTAAAAGCTATTAAATTATTTTATGAGGTCACAAGTTTTATATCCTTCATGTTATCTTATTTACAATTATATTGTTGTTTTAAAGATCATTTTTGGAGGATTAATTTAATTTTATATAATTTTTAATTAATAAAAAAGTAAATTAAACATTAAATTTGCTTAATTAACCATATCATGGAAAAGGGCGCCATCACTAGGAGTTTAAGTATTATTATGAAAGCTTAAAATTTGATTTGTTTTTCCTAGAACACGTTCCAGCTCACCTGAGAGTTTTGATAGTTAAAATATACAGATTTGTTTAGTACCGTTTTAACAGTAATAATATTCTTGTTATTTATCTACTCTGATCAGGGTTGGCAAAAACCCGGGTTTTAAAAAAAGGCCAGCCCACCGGGTATTATATCTGTTTTTTGGGTTTTTATGTTTTAGTAATACATGTATATAAAATATATTTTCTACAAATAAAAATTGTACTAAAATTGTGCTAAAAAAGGAAAATTGTCTTAAGTGTTTTCATTATATAAAAAAAGTCCTACAAATTTCCAAATATACTTTCCTAATAACTAAATAAAATATTATTCTTTTTAATTAACTTTTATTATAACTGTTCAATTATTAGATCTAAGGTACTCGCTAAGACAAAACATAGTTCAAATCAGTGTATTTTTACAGTATTTATCGCGAATATAAGAAAAATAAATATATAAATTATATTCGCTAATAAAACTGTATAAAAATTAAACGAATATTAAATTGTAATATTGATGTAATTTGACCATAATTACTGACACCGTAATAGGAATGTAGTGATTACATTTTAAAGCAACCATCGCAGATTTTCAAAATACACGCTAGTGAAGTCGAAGATAACATGACATGAAATAAAGCATCGATAGTTCAACTTAAAGTTTCAAAACGTTAGGGATTTCATTGACTAAAAATATAAAACTTGACTAAGCTTTCTTGAAAATGTGACCTTTACAAGATGAAATGAACTAGAAGATTCTGTCACGTAATCCACAAAATATTATTATCAGAAACATTTATATTTCAAATTCTTCAAATCTTATATCCTATCCTATTCATTCATGAACATTTTTTCATGTATGCTGTCATATATTATATGTGTAACATATTCATAATGAAATAAATTGTCTTATGTTTAAATAATTCTTATTTACACAGAAAATATTCTAGGATTTGTGTGTTGTGTTACATTTTTGTGTTTAAATTTATTTAAAATAAAGAAAATCCGTTGAGTCTGTGCGATTTGCAGAGTTAATATTTATAAAGGCAGGAGAACAATAAGAATTAATGTCGACCTACACAAGCATTTCGAGATTTCTATTAATGGAATCATATTAGCGAACATTTTCATAAATAAGAACTGGAAAGAAGGAGTAATTTTTTTTGTTAACTTGTTATAGATATCTCGTTGCATTGCGAAAATAAAAATTCTGTTTTCTGAATACAAAACTAAATTCTATAAATATTTTTAAAACAAATTATTCATTTTGATTTTCTTTTTAAAATTTTTTCCAAAGTTATTTTTCTCTATATTTTATTATAAAAATTTTTAAAAACAAAATTTAAAAAAATTTAATACAAAAAGTTTGAATAGAATTTTCCCAAGTACCATCGTAGAGTACATAAAAAAATCTACAATTAAAAAAATTTCCTTCACTTTATTTTTCCTACAGGTTATCAACGAGTCAATATTGTTTTTAAATGCATTTTCAGCCATTATAAAGAAATTTTGTTTTTAAATTAGGCGCTCTTATGTAATAAGCTTATAGGGTTTTTAACTATTTACTTTTGTAGGGGAATTCATAACGAAGAAAATCAATTTATTATGTTTGCAATTTAACAAATAAAATCGGAGAGATTTAAAAAAATGTACAAGGAAAACCTTAAAAATTCTTTTCAAAAAGGTTAAAAAAATATCCTCAGGAGATCACCCAATGTAAAAATTTCAGTTGCGTACTCCTTGCGAGGACTATAGTTAGAACAAATAAATAAATAAATATGAATTCCTTCCAGATCCTTCAAAATTTTTCACTATACGTACTTTTTCAAAAGACAGTAAAACATTATTCATGCAAACCATTAGATCAATAATCGACTATTATTCACATTCAGTGCATTCAAATGTCGAAAATAGCGTGATTGATGAGTTCAAGTTTCCAGTGTAGACGAAACACGTACACAGATAAAACTATTAAAAAACATAAAAAAGAAATTAACTGTGTGTATATTGTATAAGTATACAATACATGCGAGTAGTTTTTAGAACTAATAATGTGCAACGTTGGAAAGAGATTAATAGAAAAATAATTTCAATCGTTTTACATTTTATACGTATGTATGTATATTAAATGTACCTACTGTATATAGTACAAAAATTCCAACTCTAGATTTTAACAGAATTACACGTTTTGAGGGTCCCTGAATCAAGTACAATTCAATAACGTCTGTTTTATTTGTCGGTCCGTGAACGGTAAACTTACAAGCATGAAATTTTAAACATAAAGTTCATGTATACTTACTATTTTTGAAGATAATCACTAAGCCGGAAACGGAAGTTAAATATTTGAATGTATGTATATGAAAGAACATTTAAATTCTTATGTACATAGTGAACTTCTACAATATGTATATGAAGTTATAAGTTATAAGTGAAGTATCAAAATTCTGTATTGTAAAGTTTTTTTTAATGATACATTGTTAAACAAATGTTTAGGTACTTCAATCGGCAGAAGATGAATTTATTTTTTCGTTTATGAACAGCTAGGCTTATATGTAAAATGATAATAAAAAAATTATAAAGTTAAATTAAATTAAACAATATATGTATTTTGAAAATTTCCATTCTATTAGGTGATATCGGATAAATATGATTTAAATCATTAATATTTTTAAAATAAATAATTTCTAATCAATCTTAGTTTTGATTAAATATTCTATTTTCGAAAATATTTTATGAAATATTTTTGAAAGTTTGAAAATTCGTAAATATTTACCTTTTTTTCAATCCCTCAAGAAATTAAATAATGGGATATAATATTACAAAAATGGATTCTTCTACTAGAGTTTAAAAGGTGTCTGATTTCTATGCATTACATAGGTACCTATATTATGTACAAGTAGTACAAATCCCATTTACAAATAGTAAACAATCTGTTTTTATATCAGTTAGTTTTCTCTTTACTAGCAATTCGATCGCTACGTGTAAATAGTAGTGAGACATGTATGTAATCTTTTTGCACAGGTGACATTCCTGCTAATGCCTTTGGAGATTGGTTGGAACGCAACAGTGTCGTGGAAAGCTGGTGACGTCATGTGCCGACTAATGTCCTTCCTCAGAATGTTCGGTCTATGTTTATCCAGCTTCATATTAGTCTGCATCAGTATTGACAGGTGGGTAATATTTTTATCACTTAGTTAAAATACATATATAATATATATATATATTTATATGAAATGTTTTAATTTTCATATATGGGCTCGTATTAAGGAACCAGGGCCAAGATATTTTTTTTTCTAGAGTTTCGAACCCTGAACCGATTTGGAGCACAGGTATAAGACATATAGGGCGTTGAAACTGCATGTTGAGCAAATTTCTCTTTATCGTTCGATCAACAACAGTAGCGATAAGCTTATGGACTTTTTTTAACTGTAAAAAATTTAGAAATTTTTATATGAATATTTACAGCTTCAATTTTTGTTTATTTAATTCTAGTTCATCAAACGATAGTTACATGTACTGTATTACTGTATTAGTTTTTAATAAAAATTTACCTGAAAGGTAGATATGAATGTGAATGAGGACATGTGAAAGCCATATTTGTTATCGAAAAAAAATTGTGTTTAATGATTAATTAAAACATGTTCCAAGTTTGAAATGAATAAAATAAATGGTTTCGTTAGTAAAAATTCTTATATTTCGCAATATTTTTAATTAAGAGATTCCTTCCTTCAGAAAAGCCTGTGTAGGTTATCCAAAGAAAGCGCTTACCTTAGGTCTTGATCTGTAGAATAATTAATTAAAATGTTCGGGTCTACGGCTTATTTAACAGTAGAACTTGTAAAGAAAGTTTAAATTCGCTGACAAAATTTTTTTTTACTGCAATAAAATATATCTCTGAACAGAAGGGATAATATTTTTAGGTTTATTTACTTTTATTCAGCGTTATAATATTTATATATTAACAAATCATTTTATTACCTTATATTCCATATCATCTTACTAAAATACGAATATAAAATTCACACTTGGATGCATAACATCAAATATTCTGTAATTAGAATTACTTATGAAAACCAATATTATATTACGTCACAAAAGATTAATCTATGTATATAAACATAGTATACTTTCGTATTTTGAAACAGCTTTGGGAACCTGAAACGCTAAAAGAAGACATATATTTATAAAAGAACTGAAGCGTAAGAAATAATATATTGGGAACGAAATATAAGTTATATTAAAAAATATACGTTTTCCAATCTTAGAACTTAAGTTCGACATATGTACTATCAATTTTTTTAGTGTGTTCTGTACTGAAATTTGAAAAATGCAACAGCTGTGGATTTAACACTGTGTTTGCCTATCACAGCCTTCTAGATACTAAATCGTTTGACCTAAAAAGCTGAGATTTGGCTAAAGTAAATTATGTAATTGCATATATGCCTAAAATTCTGCACACAATTTTCTTATGTTCTTGTCAATCAATTTAACTTTAAAATTGGAATATTTTATTGAATTGATTTTTTTTTATCTTGGTTAACAAATAACATTCTGATTATTCTAAAGTTTCCGTTATTTTATTTTGTGTTAAAGTTTTCAATCAATGCAATTCAATTTTGAAGTCAAAGAAGTTGATTCTAGCTACGTCTTATTTAAAGATTGCGTGCTTTAAATATAAGAAGAGATAAACTTTAATTTTTCTTTTCAAAGAATTTTCCTTGTTTTGTTTTGAAGTTTTACAAATATGTTTAAAACTAAAAGTTCGTATTACTTGAAATACTTTAAATAATTGCTTATAAATTTCATTGTTTGTAATTATCTCTTTCATTATAATAAGTTTTTCTCATAAATATTTTTAAATATATAAATACATGTAATATCTCAAATTAATTTTTTTTTTATATATTTCGTCGTTAAATAATGAGAATTTCATCTTCTAGTTTTGAATTTATTTAATAAGTCTAATTATAACTCAATACTATTTAAACTAACTGGTATATAATTGGTCTGATAACTAAGTTATCTATGATAAAGAAAATTCATAGAAACCACATATACATAGATCTGTAATTAATCGATACAAATGTATCGACTCTCAAATCCAAGAATACCATCACCAAAGCGAATCCTCGTTAGTTGTATCGATCCTGGTGAACCAGCCTACCGCAATCACGAATCTATTTTCATTAAATTAAATCCGTCCTATTCGATGTTCACCGATCACATTTCTTTCCCGTCGAAGGTTCATTATCACCAACGTTGAAAACAATTATATAAATCTTATAAGACACATGTCTGTTGAGTATTACCCAATAGAAGACTGCCCTTTTGTGTTCAATTGTTTCAAATATAATTTACTTGTTAAGTACATACCAACCAATAATTGTATAAGAAAATAGAGTGTTTTTTTGCTAGGAAATGTTTTATTTAATTATTAGAATTTTTTTATATCAAAATCGATGAATGTGAAATGAAAACTAGTATTGTATAATATTGTTATTTCTTGTGATTTGTACTGACACAAAAACAATTAATTAATATTTACAAACAAAATTGTGGAAATACGAAATTTACTTTTTATTATTTATTCAATTTAAAAAACTTAAATCAAAAAATTAAAAACGTT
This sequence comes from Sialis fuliginosa, assembly GCA_961205875.1. NCBI lineage: Eukaryota > Metazoa > Arthropoda > Insecta > Megaloptera > Sialidae > Sialis > Sialis fuliginosa. The sequence continues at coordinate 10,824,863 of OY540818.1, read as the reverse complement.
ACTGCGTAGAGAATATATTCTAATATACTGATATTTAAAAAAAATCAATTAATTAATATTTACAAACGCAATTGTGGAAATACAATTTTTTTTAATAATATTAAATTTATCACTCATTAAAAGTTAAATGTTTTGATTTTTACTTGTACCTTAATTGAAATCTATAATTTGAGACCAAAAACCGGTTGGTAGCTTCTCTGAGTGTCGAAATATACTGATTTTAAATTTACGCTAGTGTGCAAAACGGATATTTGTGCGTTATATCAAGTTTCTGAAATGCCCACTCAGTATCTGGCCTGACGTTAGTCACGTTAAAACGTAGATAATACACATTCTGACCACGCGTCATGGTGGTTCGATTACATAATTTACAGTTTAACATAATATGCTTTTTAAAAAGAAAATATCAATTGCAAAATTTTTCTTAAAGGTGATCATTTCGAAAAACAGAAACATTTTTGTTTTCGATTTCAAAATTTCCAATTGAAGGGAACAGATTATAGACGTTTCGTCATGTTTCATACTTCATCAGTATCATTTAATAACAATGATACTTGTACATATTTCTATTTAACAATAGGACTATTTTACAACATTTCTCATGGAATTTATTTACATACATATATAAATATATATACATACATAGACTGTCAAAAGCATAACCCTCCTATTGGTTTTGCGTAGTCGGGTAATAAAAACCACAAAATGAACATATTTGTAAAATGTGAATTGTTTTTGTATGTAAATTAAAAAAAGCAAAATTAAACACCATTTTCTCTATTCATAGCATAAAAACAGTTTCATAAAACGTGCAAATATGTATTTTTTTATTTTTTTTACATAAAAATACGAGTATGAATACAATTCACCAAAAAATAATAAAACATTCATTGTAAACATCTGTTTAAATTTTGTAATTGTTAATTTAAAATAGTTCAAGTTTCATAAATTCCCAGAGACGTGTTGAACTATAATAGTTTCTGCTTACGACCGACGCTAATATCTTATATAAGTTATGATAAAAAAACGTGGATGTAGCAGTCCTTAAATATTATTAAAGTGTGCTGGATATTTTACATTCTCGCAGACGTTATAATCTGCAAATAATCGTTTTTTTTTTTGGCAATCTGTACCTATTTTTTAATTTTGTTTTTGACATAACTGGGAGGAAAGTACTTAAAAAGAGGATTATTATTTTTAACATTATCTAAAACTTTTTAGCATTTTAGAATTTCGAAATATTTACTATGCAGATATTCTTAATTTTCTTAATTTTTATGGATCAATTGTTAGGTAAAAATACTTCTCACGTTTTGCAGTATTAAGTATATTAAATAAATTAATTTATTAACGACATTATAAACAATATTTCTCATTTGAATAGCTCGGTTTTTAATGTTTTTTTATTAAACAGGTGTATTCAGCATAAAATTAGCGTTAAATAAAAAGAGTACAATTCGATTCAGCATTTAAATATCACATAAAATTCAAATGCCATCAAAAGCAGAGCAAAAACATGAAAAATCAGTTATCTAAATTTAGCCAGTTTCTAAGCTGGGATACATTGTGTTTTACCTTTAACTAAAAATGCCATATTTTATGAATTATTATTGATAAAATTTTTTTGTTTTCAGATATTATGCAATACTGAAGCCACTGAATCTGACAGCTATTGACAGAAGAGGTAAATACATGATTACTGGGGCTTGGATTGCATCTACAGTATGTTGTATACCACAGGTAATTAATTTTTTTACATTTATAAAATAATTCTACCTAAAAATGGAGTAGGTACACGTATATATTTTTAAAATGATCATGGGTACCCGCAGTAAATTTTTATAAAATACTCGTAATGGTATATTTTTTATACAATAGTTAAAGGAACGATAAGTGCAATACAAGGGTAAACCCGCGTCCCCCTTAGGCAGTATAGAATAAGTTCTCACTGTATGATTCAGAAAAAATTCCATGGATCAAAGAATCTCGTAAATGTCATATATTCTATTTACAAGACGATTTTTCAAAAACGAGACTGACGAAATTGTCGGTTATAAAATCCGGGTTGAAATAGACTTGTAAGTATCCTCTTGACTAGTATAAAAATTATATTTATGAAAGATTCGGTTCAAAGTGGCACTCGAAACACTTTTCTATACCTTTGTTTTTCATGATTACTATACTTTATTATACAATACATTTCATGTATCTGTAAAAAAGTAAAAACCTTATAGTGGTATACCTATATGTAACATTCTTGAAACATATGAGATTGCTTTTTATAACGAAAACGTGATATTGATTGAAGTGGGTAATCTGTTTGAGTAAAGTCTACTTAAATTGATTTAGCACGATAGCGTCAAAGGAAATCTCGATCTTTATCGAAGAAAAAAAGGTTTCTTTGATTAAAAACAATACTTTCTTCGCGTTGGCGTATATAATCTTATTTTCATAGTACCTATTTGATAGAAAACTATAACTATATGAACATTTCCGAATTGAAGAAAGCTAATAGCTTGAGTATCTAATCTTAATAACAATTTACCAGATTATTTTCTTTTAAATTGGATTAGTCTTTATATTTATGTTTTTTTTTTCGATATAAACGTGATATTGAGTAAAAGTTCAACAATCGTGATTAAATAATGAATTTGTGAGTGTATATCACTCACGCGTTTAACTTAAGATATATTATACTTCATTATATTTATTTTTGTGGTAATTCGATCTTTATATAATCAATTTATTATTTATGTATAGGAACCAAATAGTGGTTTTGTTGAAGTACATATCATATAACCGGATGTATAATGATTTAATTAAACAAAATACTACGTGTTACTTACATTTTAAACAATGTAGTGTATACATTTTGTGAATAAATTAATATTTCACTTTTTGAATTATCTTACTTTATTTTGGAACGCCACAAATTTAATTTAAAGGCAGTATTAAATTTTATTTAAATTATAACTCATTTTGTTAATTATACATATCCGACTAAAAGAAGATATCATAAATGATTTATTAGAAAAGATAAATACCAAAAAGCGACTTCAGAGAGATTTTAAAAACAAGTTATGATAATAAAAAATAAATCATATGAAATGCGTGGTCTGAAATTTAGATTTTATCAACAAAAAAAAATACTTGTGAAAACTTTCAACTTTTATTAAACTTGGTTTAATTTTTGTTAAATATTTACGATTTTAATAAACTGTTGATGCCACCAAAAGACTTACATATACCACACATCATTATATAGAAACGTATTTCTTAAAAACGGTTCGTTTTATCGAAAAAATGGTTAGAACATACATTTTAGATAAAAATACTTACTACAAAATTTCTTAGTTTAAATGACTAAAAACTCTGTTTCACATTTTTTTAGTATTATCTATAATTTTTAAGTCGTTTCTAAAATATTATACAGTATTTAGTACTTATTTAAAAGAATACAACTTTCTGTTGATCTTTAATTTCTTTATTTCGACTTTACAAAGCAAAATTATTTATTTGTAATATAGAACTTTTTATATACATAGGTAATACTAACATAGTACTTTAAAATTGGGATAAAGGTCAATAAATAATTGCTGTTATTTTTATGTATGCATAAAATGTAGCGCTTTTATTTAAATTTATTCGGAATCTATATCATTCCATCATCAGTGCATTATATGTACAGTCGCCTGCATTAATGGTCTTGCAGTTTGTATTCATTTTCGTTTATCACAAACGAAAATTAATACAAACTGCAAGACCATTAATGCAGGCGACTGTACATAAAATGCGCTACATTTTATGCATACATAAAAATAACAGCAATTATTTATTGACCTTTACCCCAATTTTAAAGTACTATATTACATAAGAAGAGAATGGTCATTTTCCTAAACAATGGTAATACTAACGCTCTATAGAACTTTGATGTTAATATTAAGTTGTGTTTACTTTAAAATATATATACAATGTATTATACCTACATACATATATAATATAACATATATCATACATAGAGATATATATATAAATGTGTGTTGTACCTCACTAACATTCTGTTATTATTATTTTCTTTCTATTATTTTCCTTTTTCCTGAATCTGAAAAAGAATATTATATAGTATTCAATGCTCGCATAAAGAAATTGTATATAGTATTTTTATAACATACGTCTTCTTTAATATGATTCTACTTCATCATAAAAAATTGAAAAAAGTAAATATGTCAATTTTTAGTGAAATATACGGGATATAAAAAAAATATTCCAAAATAAAAATCTTAAATGTAAATATTCGAAAAAAACAGTTTTAATGTGCTATGTTCCGACGTTAAAATATACAAAGCATACTCTCATACATAAGCGTCTGCAGAAGAGGGCAATCGAGGAATCCTCTATCGCCCTCTTGGGGTGTAAATTACGGTAATGTATTTTCAAAAAAAAGATGATTGCCTCCACTTCCCTGGGTTGAAACCGAACATATTATACTATATACACTTATTTCAAGTTTTGGCAAGGGAAAACTTTTTTTGGTCTTGTCATCTGATGAGTGATATCGAAAAATTATTTGTTATTATTATTATTATTTAGTATTATTGAAAAACAACTACGATATAGTTTATGAAGACATTTTGCGGTAACGGATGAACGGATGGATGGCAATATAAGATAAATAGGGTTCTAATTGAAGACTTATAGATAACTAAAAACTGTGTCTCGTGCGTCTCTTCATTTATAAATAATAATTTAATATTCAATTTCCAAGAACTATCCTTATTCAAGTTAAATGATCTAGAAACAAACTAACATCAAACATAAAATAAAATGTCAAATAGAAATTTATTTACGTACTACATATATCTACTGTATACCTACTATTTACAGTACTAAACAAGTTAATTCGATGAGTAAATAAGGCAATTATTTCATACATTAAGACAAACATGGTTGAAATAGCAGCTGGAGATCACACTAGGAGGTTTGCGTCGGTATTAGGAGCCCGATGGGATTTGAACTCGTGACCCTAGCAGTAGATGTCCACAGTCAGAAAGTCTAGGGAATTGATATATCACCGTTGAAGAGGTGTGGGTTTGTCAAACAGAGAATTGACCAAGTTTTAGCGTAATTGTTAGTGAGTTATTTTTACCTTCTTCTAGCAGAACATTGCTTGATTTATCTGTGAGAGCCTCTTAACTAGTATAGTTTATATTTTAGTGTTCCTTATGGAATCAGCACTATGTCTGTCAATCTGTCATAACCTTTTAATTACTTAACCGTTTGACCTATGAAAAAAGTGGACCAGAGTTTTTGGTGCTTTTTGAAGAGGAAAAATTCGTTAACAAAAATATTTTTGTATTCAATTCCGATGAGTGAGGTATCAAATTATGAAAGCTGATAATTTAAGGAACTAAATATGTAATAAAAAATCAAAATGTCCTATGCCCATATTTTCCAAAGTAAAACTAGTTTATTATAGAAATATATATATTTGGAGCCATCTGTTTTTTAATACACGAACTATTGAATAAAACAAGTAATTCTTAATTTTATTAAAATTAAATTAACATTATTGAATAAATTTAAAAACTATACGGTACGGGACACTTATACGAAAGGCTTGACAATTAACAAAAATGTATCAACTGAAAAACTTTATAATTTGAGAAATACGAAAAAAATTTATTTTGGTGTATAATTTTTTCTGTTTGGTTAAATTAAATAATAATTAATCATTGATTTTTTGTTCTAAGAAATATTATTCAATTGACAATTGTATTATACTGTATTGCCAAGATAAAGTAAATAGATTGGAATTCAGAAAAAAAAATCGGAAATAACTTATTATATAAAACGGATGCTTATGGAATAGATTTAAAAAGCTAAAATTGTTGAAGAAAATATATTCATCCTTATGGAAAAATAAATATAAAATATGCTCATATACCTTAATGCTTAAAAAAATTTCCTTGTTTTACTTTCTACTCGTAGAGAGAGGAATTTATTTACATTACATCTCAATATTTTGAAATTTTTTTACGTTTTGAGATACTGCAAAAAAAATCTAGTTTTATAATGATGCTTATATGTATTTAAATATGTGTGTGTGTGTGTACATAATGTACATAAGGATGTTACAATTTTTGTTGTCTAATTTATTATTATTATTTGATTTTACGAGCCACCCCGTATAAATAAATAAAGTTGTATTTATAAATAATAAATTATTAGTATAATTATTTTCTATTGGTGAAAGAAATATTATTCGAGAACGGACCTGTACCTGTTTAAAACAACTATATAATTAACTATATAAATAAAATTTTCCGTTTGTATAATAGAAGCAACAAAATTGATAGTTTATTAACTACTAGCTGTTACCCGTGACTTCGTTCGCGTGGATTTTTTTTTCGGAATACAAAGTAGCCTATGTCCTTTTTCAGGATTCAAGCTATCTTTTTGCCAAATTTCATCAAGATCCGTTAGACGGTTTAGCCGTGTAAAGGTAACGGACGGATAGAGTTATTTTCGCATTTATAATTTTAGTATGGATGATTGTTTCACAGAGAAAAATGGTGTCGATTTTTTAATAAAAATTACAGTTGCCAAATCCAAATTTCAATTTTGTATCAAAAAATACTATCAGTTTTAACATGTACTGTCAATTCAGTAACTTTTACAATCACCATTGTAATTTTTATAATACACAGTTTTTACTATATTCGTAAATATCACATTCACACGAATTATTCTTAAGTTGAATTATTTGTTAAGTGCTATACAAATTAATTCATTCAGTGTGTGTGTGTGTGTATGTGTGCGAGAGAGAGAGGGAGATGTGTCCATACTCTTCTTTGCTGAATAAAGATGGGTATACTTGTCTCAAAAAATGTTTTATATTTTATGCAATACAACGTTTAATTTTTACGATGTAGCAGTAAAAATTTCAGCAGATCCTTTAGAATCTATTTAATTAATAAAATCATTAATATTGTAGAATTACCAAATTGTCTCCTGTTTTAAAAATATTGAATCAAATAGTAATATTTCTTTTTAAAAACTGAGTAATTGTTATGAAATATTTTTCTACGTGTGAAAAAAAATACATTCTACTATAAATACAAAGACAATATTTTTTAGTTTGATTTAAGATTTTATCAATAAACATTGTATGGAATCATTCAAAAGAGAGGGTTTTAGGACTGGGTCTACTACATAGTCTTTTATTTCACATGAAATATTTTTTTTCCTGTAAATCCCATGCGCTTTGTCTAAACCTCGCGGATTTTAACGGTTGAGTTGTGGATTGAATTCTGCAATATATTATTTATATACTTCATGGCTTAAAAAAATATACGGATTTGGTATAAAAGTGTTTAGAAGATAATGGATTTGTCAGCAATGCCAGAATCAATATTTCTGATTTTTAAAATTAAATCCCATTTTATGAAAGTAACAATACGTGTTCTGTATAGTAAGATAATGTTTTATAAAAAGCATTTTTTTGAAAATGTTATTTTCTAAACCAAGCTTGTCCAACCCGTGGCCCGCGGGCCTCATGCGGCCCTCGAGGAGCCTTTTAATTAATATATCTTTATAATAAAATTAGGAATTAAAATGACCAAAAAAAAAAGGTCCTCAGTTTTATATTATAACCTGCGGCCCTTATTAAACCAAATTAAGTAAATTTTTTGCTATGCGGCCCGGAAGGTTCAAAAGGTTGGACACCTATGTTCTAAACCATATAAATTTTCGTAAATTACTTATAGATTCTAAAAATTATAATATTAATCAATTATCGTATATTGTAAAAAAGGGGTTTCTAATTTATAATAGCAAAGTAATTTAATAAGCATGTGCTTTTCAAAGTATGATAAAAGTTTTAAATTATTATTATTGATCTTGTTTTTTGAATATTTGGTTATTTTTGCTTCTGGCCTTAACCACGAGTAAAATATTTGCGACGACAAAAAAAACCAGAATTTATGAGATCTTCAATTATGTATTCTCCCATAAAACATCACAGTATTGTATATTTTATACCTATTGTATATTACTTATTTAAATGTAATAAAGTTAATGAACATCTGTTTGTCATATAAAATATGCAAAAACTAGAAAATATACAACGTTCTTACCACTGTCATAAAAATATTCTTTGATATTGTAATAATGAACTGTAAATTGTCAACTGTTTTTCTTATATTTTCAAAGTAATATTACGTTTGATCTTTTAAATTCATATTCATTTTTATGTTATGTTAGCTATTCTAGTAAATTTTTACTTCTTTATTAACCAAGTACAAGTACAAACATAGACGCCAACTTTTCATTTTACCCATGGCATGCACGTTGACACGAGATTTTTCTCGCGTCGATCTCGGCCATGCGTATAAGACAAGATCTAGACGAGACAGAGACGAGAAAGCTTCATTTTTCATGAAACGAGATCGATACGAGCTTGTAAAATGTGCAGTCTTACACGGAAGCGAGATTTTCATAACCATTGTTAAATCAAACAGTCAATTTCCATTATAACTGTTCTGTGCAAACTAACATGAACAATTTATTTTTAATGAATTTAATATTTAATTTCAAAGGCATATGAACACAAACTGAAACCAACACTGACAATAGATCTATTATTAACAAAACAAGACGAAATTCCATTTGGAACATTCCATTTGTGTGTTTCACACGAACAAAAGTTTTAGCGTATTCTACTGATACTTCGTATCTAATTAAACCATGATTATTGGTTTGAGAACTAATTAAAGATCGGAGTTCAGAAGTTCCTCAAACCGTTTAATTGAATCAATTAAAACATTGAATTCATATTAAATGTAAAAATTCTTAACATATTGTTCAATTTAATTAAGTCATTAAAATGTATGTCACTCCTGACTTCAACAATTTTTCTTTTTTATGAAAACATGATATTTTCAGTATAATAAAGTAGATAATAATACTCATGAAAATATTTCAACAGAATTATACTGTCTGTCGGTCTATGAATGAAAGTTTAAATTTAATAATCTTGTATATATTTGAAGTGTAAGACCTCTTATTTTTGAAGAGCATCACTAAATCGGAAAAGGCTGTTTACTTTTGTCAATTTTTAAAAGTTTCTAATTTTTTAAAATTAAATAAGACGAATTCAAAACTTTACAAAAGGAAACATCCGTTTCCGGTTTATTATTGACTATAATTGATATTATTTTTACGAAAGGACCGTTTTCAAGTTATTTATTTCTTTATAATAATGTATTAAAAAACTACTCTTTGATTAAAAAATAACATTATTCACCAAAATAAACTTGAACTTTGCGCTTTATACCTTTTTAATTGAATTGTGTTTTGTATGTTTCTTAATAAACATTTTAAGATAAAATTTTATTTTCTAACTTATAAAATAGCCTTGCTTTTTTATACAGCGATAAAAAATTACACAACATTGTTTGTTGCTGTTTCTTTTTCTCTTCATTTACTTGTATATGTTTACGAATAAAAATACATTGTAAACACTGAAAAATTACGTACTATTATAACCTTATTTTGGAGGTGTTGTGTGAAATAGCATTGCTGCTAATGGGTAAATTATTCACGTTCTAAGTTACCTCACAATGTTTCTCTGCATATCTTCTCGCTACACATAAATCCTTGTTTAACACCTCAAAGTTTTTTTTTTTCAGTAATATTTTAGAGTTATTTAAAGTTCTGCGTAATGGTTACTTGAGAAATTTACAAAAAGTTTACAATTTGTAAATAAACTTGTACACAGTTGGTATGTTTTCTGTTGTTACATGAATGTATTTAAAAGACAGGTACGGCGTAAAAAAGTGGTTCTAAAACTTTTAGAAGTGAAGTTACCTTTAACTAATTATCCAACAAAGTTTTTTTATTCACATAGAATCTTAAATATGGATATAAAATTTCAATTCTATTGCATGTGCATGCACTGTGTAATAAAAACATCCTGTATCACATATATATTATATTCCTTCAAATTATAAACACATTCGCACTATAGATAGTACCTCCTTCTTATCACAATTATTGCTAATTCTATATCTACCCACAAGATTTCCCCATGGTCTTGCAAGCCATACTTACAATTAGAGTTACAAAGAACAATTAGTAAAAAGAAAGCAAATTTATTATTTATATATACTACTTCTTATTTTCTTGTATTTTAGTCGATATTTGTATGATAATTGAAGTTCACTGCAGGAAATTTCACAAATTTTTTTTGAATTTTTGATTTCATTAAAAGTTTGTATGTTTATTATATAGAAAATGACGTGAAAAGTTGAAATTTTCAAACCGCAGGTCTATATCTCAAACCGTTCTCGAGATATAGCCTCTAAAAGTTTTAGTTTTTTCAAATTTTTGGAGAAAAAAGGCCATGACTTTTTAACGGGTGGTCGGAATTGATTTTAGTTGACGGATTTGAAATCAGCGTATCAAAATCTATATAATGACATGTATAATACTTTAAAATCCGACAAAAAAATTTTGGTCAAAAATCGACATTTTTTTAAGGTATACCCCTTTGAATTTTTTCGATTTTTCGCGAAATTTTTTTTTTCGAGTTTTAAGGTATTATACATGTTACTATATAGATTTTGACACGCTGATTCCAAATCCGTCAACTAAAATCAATTCCGACCACCCGTTCAAAAGTTACAGCCATTTTTCTTTAAATTTTTGAAAAAACTGAAACTTTGAGAGACCATATCTCAAGAACGGTTTGAGATACAGACCTGCGGTTTGAAAATTTCAACTTTTCACTTCATTTTCTATACAATAAACATACTTTTAACGAAATCAAAAATTCGAAATTTTTTAGTGAAATTTCCTGCAGTGAACTTCAAACTCGTCTTACAAATATCGACTAAAATACAAGAAAATAAGACGTAGAGGTATTATAGTTTTATAATTGAGCGTGTAAATAAATATTAAATGTTATTTTTGGTTTAAAAGTTTGAGTTGCGCCTAAAGATGAATATTCTAATGATATTTTTAAATTATTTTTTAACTGAAAACACAGATTTGTATTAATTTACCCATAAAGTAAGGAAAGCACTGCTTCCTCTGCTTCCATGGACGCTTCGCCACTGACATATAATCTTTAATGTTTTTACCAATAATATATAATATAATATGTAACACATACCGAATGAATAATAAAAAGTGTTACAAACTTATATCATAAAAACAACGCGATAAAACTGAAAGCAAGGTGCGAATTGTTTTTGTTGATTAGTTACATCTCTCGGCACCTATAAAATCATTCTGAAAGTTTAAGAAATCCCCTGGGACAAAAGTTCATTAAATGACAGCGCTTAGATTCATAGTTATTACCTTTGTTAATAAAAGTAACTTTTTAAAAGTTTTATTTTTATAACTTTTTAAATTTCCAATCTTAAATGTTATTCGTTTGATAATAAATTCTCAAAATGTCATTATTTCTAATACATCCTACAGTACATACATATGTACAATAGGTGTACTGTATACATATGTATATGACATATCATATCAAAATGTATATTTGTATTCAATACTATGAATCATATTTTTTCGTATTTATCAAGTGAATTTCTTATTTTCTTGACAGTTTTTCGAAAAACAATATTAAAATGAAAAATATAAGTTATAAGATTATAAATCTAGGTAAATAATATCTACATAGATATATATTTTATACAACGAAAATTGTTAAATATGTCATTCAGATGTGTATCTTATTTCACAAAATAAATAATTAATTGAATTATTTTTTAACTTTTTTAATTTGAAAATAAATCAAATACTTAATAATTTTTTAAACATAAAATATTAAAAATACGCTTTATCATATTAAAAAAAAAAAAAAAAACAGAAAAAAGTAAAAACTGTAAAAGGCAAAAAAAATCGGTATTAAGGATTAAAATAGGAATTCAGAATCTGAAAATAAAAAGTCTCATGTTACATGAAAAGTAACTATTAATATTTTTATAGAAAATGAAATAAATCAAGTACCTACATGAAAATATAAAATTTCTCTCTTTGACTTCTGAAAGATTCATATGTCAAAAAATCTTTAAATCAAGTTGATATATATAAGTTTCACTACGAACGATTAAACCAAAGTTAGATGGAAGTAGAACAATAAGTTTAGCTTGTAGTGGGAGTTGTACGTTCACACCTTTTCGTTGCCTTATCTTGTTCCCTAAAGCAGACCTTATTAGCGAAAACACTCAGCTTAAATAACCCGAAACGTGAGGCGTTTATTCCAGATGTTTTAGGTTTAACTTTAACCACTTATAAATTATGTATTTATCTATATTTAGATCATTTTCGGTTGTGTGTTATTATCGAGTTATTTAATAAATAGGTGTTTGTATTGAAAGGTTATATATAATATCACTAAAAATTTCATAGTATGCACTTTGTACACTTGGACATAAATTTTAATACTTTGCACTAAATTTTAACTCGTACTAAAGAATGTGCAGGTATGACGTTACAATTGTCAAAAATCACGTATATATACATTCATAGTTATTCAGAATAAAGTTAATGCCTTATTGTCCTTGGTTAGGGTAAGTAATCTATTTGGGGCGAAGGGAGGTTGGTTAGTTTTGATTAGGTTAGGTTAGGTGAAATGAATGAAAAAAGTGCATTTAAATACAAACCATATTGAAATTGTCAGATTGATGTATTATGCTCGGTTTCTGGAACGATAGGTATCTAACAGTGATAAATTGCCGATTTGACTAATCAGAGTCCTTAATTGAGAGACTAAGAGAGAGAGACAGATTACTACTTCTTTATTAAAACTAGACATTAGTTTTTTTAAGATTATCTTATATCTTGCGTGCTTTTTGGGCAATTATAAAATTATATATCCATAAAAAATTACTTTATATTTTTTGGGTTTAATTTTGTCACGGAACATCTATGTGCAATTTAAGTCTATTTTTATTTAAATTGTTTTAATAACCGGAATTATTTTGAATTGTTGCTTACTCACTTTAATATTATTCAGTAAAATTAAGTTCAAGTAAATGTAAATTTACTTAGGGTCTTACTAAAAACAAAATAACGTTTTTTTAACAATTACCTTAAATCTTTGCACCGTTTTTTGTTATTTTGTAAACAACAGGGCACATTCAAACATAGAGCTGTATTTATAGAATATAAATGACATTAGCTATGTTATGCAGTAATGAGATATGGGGTGTAAATATGTAAGTTTTTGCTTGTCTGACACATGAGACGTTGCTCTGTAGTAAATTTATGAAGTGCTATATGTACCTACATTAAAATTCCTTTTAAAAGTACCTACATTGCTATAATAGTGGTAAAATATGAAATCTAATATTTTTGATGCAATATAAATACTTCTGTTTTTTGTAACAGTATAAAAAAAATTTGAATGAGTGTACAGTCGAACCTCGGTACGATGAATAAAATATACGTTCTTTTTTATTTACACCCCAAAACATCTGTTACTCGAAATATGAACCTCTAATTATTTACGGTTTTTCTATGAGATATTTTCAGTATTTTTTACCATTTATAACTTGACAACGCATAACATGAAAATCGAAACTGTGTGCGTGAAAACTTAATCCTATATAAGTCGCTAAACCTCTTCACCTCGATTTTTTTAGCGTTTCCCTTGAACTTATATTTATTTATAGATGTTCTACTGTATAACTATATATGTGTACCTATAAGCTATAATGTTTAATGCTTCTTCGCCATATTCGAAAGATAGGAAGGTATTTTATTTATATATAATATATATATATTTATGTACTTACGTTCTATTTCATATGTTACTAAAACTTTATGTACATAGTTAATGTTTATGACAGGTAAATAATTTTATATCAATGAAATATGTATTAAAGGTTAATTATTACTTTTATAAATGTTGTTCTGAAATATTCAGTTTAACTAAATCTTTCGTATGTTGTTTAATTACTAAAGTTTCATTATGTCTGATGTTAAATATTATTTCTGGTATTACAATTTTATAAATATATTTAAATTTTATAAATAAAATACCCGGCATTTCTTAGGATTCAAGAAGCACGTTAGTACAGGTTACATAAAAATCGGTCCAGTTATTTTCAGTCCAAAACACATATACATATATACTCTATAGACATAATATGTTAATTATAATAAATTCTTTTCCCTATGAACAGGAAATTGAAAATTAATAACTGAGACGAATATAATTTTTCCCAGGATAAACATAAATGAACTTTAAATTCAAATAAATCTGATTAACATTTATATATACATATAAAGGAAGTTAAAACGGATATTTGTATTATATGATTTATTTAAAATTTGATTATTTCATATTTATAATCTTATAAAATTGTAAATATAAAACAATATTTACAATGTAGAAATTCATATTTTAAAATTACTTAATTTAAAATACAATATTAGAACAAATTATGATTACCTATTCTCTTTCAATTTTCAAATACAAAGAACACTATTGTCACAAATTCACCGTATTATTACACTTTCTAATAAGGCTTTAAAATTACCATTAAATATTTTAACTAGGTATATGCACTTCAAAGGCGATTGTCATTCTAGTTTCAGATGATTCAAACATCAGAATTCTACTTGTCACATTTCTAATTAATTTTAAGAATCACCAGAAGGCACTCTGTCATAAAACGTAACGAACCAATTTAAAATAAAGAAGTATATAAACCGTTCACACTTTCCATGGAAAATTGTAACTCCGAGACAACTACATACTATATCTACTGTCTTATTGTGTATATTGTTACACGGCATTAAAAAACCTGATCTATGTTAGTACGGTAGTAGGGATTAGGGATGTATCCAATTTATTATATTTATTTGTATTTCTTCGAAATCGGATATGAGAATAATCTTTATATTAGTTAATATAAAAATAAGATTGTTATCTTTCATAAATGTTATTGTTTGTAATATTGTGTGTATCTTATATATGTTTCATGAAGTTAGTGAATATAAGAAAAGTTATATTATATAAAATATTATTTATTATATTCGTATCATAAAAATAATAGATCCGTATTGTTTTTTTTTGAGCGAGTTTTTTATTTATAGAATTAGTTTTCAGTGCCCAAAAGGACGTAATTAAAACATAATCTTAAGGATAAATTAATTTTGAGTTTTAAGGTTAAAAAAAAAACTTTTTTAGTAAACTAGTGAATTGGAATAACCTCGACACATTTTAAAATACGACGGGTTTTCAAGATGAAACGTTATGGGAAGTGTGTATATGCGTGTGAGAAAGCTATGAGTATAAGAGAAAGATGGATTAAGCGTCGATCCACACTATCGTGCCGGTCTCGGTCCGGTCTCGCTCCAGTCAAATATTCAGTATAGTAATACTGTATCGGACCGTAACTGGACCGAAACCGGCACGATATCTATAGTGTGAATGATTTCATTGTTTATTGTTTATTTATATTTTATTGGTGCGGTACCGGACCGGGACTGGCACGATAGTCTGGATCGATAGTCAGTAATATTTAGGATATTTATGTACTATTAAATAATTTAAGACCGCTTGAATTAAAAAAAGGTGTTAAAAATAAAAAATAAAAATTAAATTCAAAGTGTCGCCATTTTGTAAAAATAAAATTAAACGTCTACACACAACCATAGTTACATTAATTCATATAGATATTGATAGATAAAATATTTAATAATTTTTTTCGATAATCCATCCCAAAATATTGTTTTTGGTCGTCAGATCGAGGCTCAGAACTTTGTAAATTTTTAATATTTTTCAATAAAAATTGGTACTAAATAAGTTGAATATATATACTTAATAAAATGTCCTCTACCCGATCCTAAAATAATTAGTTATACCTGTGAAAAAATTCCCAAACATTGGTAATTTTTTAACCCGTCACAGTGGCTTTCCCCTTTAAGAGGGTGTGTGTGATTTATCAAAACAATTGTAGATTCTTGGTTGTACATTTAAAAATTAAGATTGGCTTTATATAAATTAAACTCAAAAGTCCCTAAACCAAAATAACAAGAAAATATGACAATGTAATTGAATAACCGTTTGTCTTGCAGATGTACGTGTTCCACCTGGAGCGGCATCCGACACAGACGTGGTACGAGCAGTGTATCACGTACAATACATTCCCCACGCACGAGTACGAAGTGGCGTACTCTTTGTTCGGGATGGTCGCCATGTACGGCTTCCCGCTCGCTGTCATCGTTTTCTCGTATACGTCAATATTGCTCGAGATATTCCGCAAGTCGCGTGATACAAACAATGGTATGTGTCAGTTATCAATCTTTTTTTATATATAAATTTTTTATTTTTTGGCGAATGAATTTAAAAAAAACATGTGCTAAGTAAATGTACAGTGCTTCCTCGTGATAAATTCACCAAAATTTAATTATTGAACAATTAAATAAACAGATAAATTGCCTAGTATTGTAAATTTTTAAACCATTTTACTAAAAAAATATTAGTTCGAAATTTTTCTAATGACTCATCAGATTATATTATTAATTTTTTTGACAATTTCAATCTTAATCAAAATTTAAAAAAAACATCTGCCAATGTAAAATAATTTAGTGTCACCCCTCCCTCTCATACACGATTTTGATGATTTTGAAATGGGACCGTCCTCAAGCCAGACCCAATCATCCGACCAAGTTTCAATAATATCGGTTCAGTGGTTCATGAGTTATGCGTGTGACAAGGATTCAGGCGACAAACGGACACACGGACGGACGGACAGACAGACAGAAACGGAACGAAAAGTGTTTGTCTTGACGTGAAACGGAAAGATCAATTTAAAATTTTGAAATCGGAGAACATTTTTTTTGTCTCAATCTGAAACGATCACAAAGCTTCTCGTATCTTCGATATTGCGAGGAAGCAATAAAAACAATAACAAATGACGATTTTTTAAAAACAATTGAGATAAATCTTAGTAAGGGAATATTTTATAAATAACGTTGTAAGCCTATATTATAGGAAATTGAATTATCTACAAAAAAGTTTCTATACAATTTTCACGTAACAAGTGTCGTTCTTGAGATATCTTGAAAAAAAAATATTTTGCGATGTCACTCATCTCCCTTACACACGATTTTGAAATGGGACCGTCCTGAAGCCAGACAACTATCCAACAAAGTTTCATTAATATCGGTTCAGTGGTTCATGAGTTATGTGTGTGACAAAGATACAGACAGACAGAAAAAAAGTGTTTGTCTTGACCTGAAATGGATAAATCCACCAAAACAATTAAATTAATTGTTTTATATCAGGTAAACATAAACATGATATATAGGTATGCTTTGTGCCTCTGAGATCTTTAGTTGACAGATTACATGATTTACACCGACTTAAAAAATGTTTCGCAAGTTTATTTAGGTACCTCTACTTATTAAGAGTTTTGTTTATTTTTCGCAATAAAAAGAATATTAAAAAAAAATTTAATCTCGAAAAATAATAAATTTAAATATTAATTGCTGTGTACTTACTTACTATTATTATTTTTACCAGCCCTTAAAATTTTTAATGAATGTCATGAAATAGGGCACCTATGTCTGATGGCTTATATTAATTACATATAAAAGGTACAGTATCTGATCTTGTTATCGTATTCTTTAGAATGTATGTTCAGAAATCCCTTTGAATTGAAATAGGATTGATTGAGATCTGGGTCTAAGTTGATTGGAAAAATCTAAAACACTCAAGTATTAGCAGGATTCGTGGTGATATGTATAAAGTATACATTACTTGTGCTAGGGAATAAATTGTATTTCTCTGAATATATTTTTTATTACTTTACTTATGCCTAGAAGCCAAGGCAAAGTAGTGCCCTTTGAGAATTGTGTATTTTAAAGAAATCGGGAATACGTACTGGTACAAATAAAATGGAATAATTTAGTTTATATGCATTGTTTGTTATTTAATTACAAATATATTATCGAATTGATAATAATTAGGAACAAAAGTTTATAATAACCAACAAAATTTGATAATTCAATGTAATTTTTTAAATTATAAGGTCAAATAAAACTTAAAAAACCTGTAACGGAATAATAATTTCATAGGGTTAAAAATGATAAAAAATACTGCTATAAAAACAAAATCTCGAGATACCTTAGTGATTTTTATGTCATATGAAGATATTTTAAAAGGAATTTAATAAAAACGGAATAGAAAACCATATATGACTTTCATGTTTGATGATCATATTTTTAAATAAGTTATATATGAAAAATTCCAATGGAATTTGCCAGAAAACTCTTGTTCTTACAATTAGAGATAAATCATTTTAAAAATATGGAAATCGAAAACCATTACTCAATAGATCAGGGAGAAAAAAATTAAAAAATAATATTTTTTTGGTGACTAATAAAGAATATGGTAAGAGCTCAAATTAGTAATTTTTTTCATAAAAAATATGTATTTTTTTAAATGTAACAAATATTTTGAAAAATTTTAATTAACAATTTATTTTTTAATGATGTCTAATGACTATAAAAAAGCAATTTGAAATTTTTATCTTTTTTTTAAGAAATGTATAAATGAAAGGGTTAATTAAATATTGTTTAGAGACATTTTCCAAACAAAAAAAGCAACAAACAAGAAAATAATTTCATAAGATTTTTCATTAATATATAATGACATAGAAAGTAAGAAACTGGGAAGAGGGGGAAATAATAATTACATTTAATATCCCTGCAGGTTCAATAAAGCATATTAATATTAATTTACATAGAAACTTTGGCAATTTATCCTATTTCAGTAATTTAATATCCTGGGGGTCTAACAAAACAAAAGCTTATATTTACAATTTAATTGCATTGTGTATAAAGTAATGGTCTATTTACAATATTTACCGTAAGCTTGTTCCGGATACCAAAGCGGTAAGCTGAAAATTGATATTTTTGTGGTTTTGGGTTTATTTTGATTGTCTTCAAAATATCAATTTAACAGTATTTTCATTTAAATAATATTATATAGTCGATATTATTTAAAGTTTGAGCAAGGGTAATATATTAATAACTAGTTGATAAGATAAGCTTTTTTATTTATATTTTTTATTCAACTCACTTTCTGTTTGTTTAAATCAAATCTAGTGACTGATTTTTTAATTAACTTTCGATTCTCTTGAAATTTTGTATGTAAATATATTCTCGATGATAATACATGAATAAGTCATTTTTCATGATACATATCTAATAATTCATTTCAGAAATGTTTTATTAATTTAACATTTTTAAATATTATATCATCAAACAATATAAATGTCACATAAAAATGAATGACTTCCTAAAGATAAAAACGATTATAATAATAGCGAAATCAACACTGAATCACATTTTTAAAATATTAATTATTCACACATGCCCATATCATAGTCTTTTTGTTTTATTACATAAATGTAAAATGGATTTATTTTTATTATATTTAACGTAATTGCTTAACACCCTGAAAACGTATCTTTGTGATCCATAGTTATAAACCTTCTCGAGAAAACACCGAATATTATTTATAAAAACCTTATCCAAATCGGTTCAGTGGTTCTTTTGCTGGAAGCGAGTATAGGTAGATAAATAAAAATAATTTATTTTTATCACCTACTTGAATAGCTTTGTATACATCTATGTGTATATAGTTTTATGTATGTGTATATATATATATACATAAATATTTTATACCTACTTTTTGTCTAATGGATAAAACGCCTCTTCTCAAAAAAGTATAAAAAAGTTAATAATTTATTCGAGAGATTATGGTTTATTTTAGACTTATTTCTCATTTGTAAACAATACAACAACTACAAATTAGTTTAAAGCATGTTCTTAAATCTAAAGAACCCGACAAAACAAGCACTTATGCTGCTGTATCAAAGCTTTTAAAGTTATTTTAAGCTGAAATTATTTCAAAAAGTGTCTACATCTTTTTCTCTGAAGGAACAGTTAAAATTAGACGGTGTGAAAACATATATTATGGTAATCATTATGGTAAGCTTGAAAACGAATATTTTAACTTAAATCTACAAAAATAACAATTTTCAGTTTTATTTACCTATTTTTTATGTATGTATAATGTATATTGTATAATGTAAACGGAACTTTCATGATAGAGTAGGCAATATAGGAAAATGCCTGGGGCGCCGATTGATTCGGTACACTGTGTTGACATATGAAATTGATGTTAATTTATTTTTACAATTTTCAATTCTAGTTTCCTGCTCCCGTGCCGCATAGTGGTCTTAAATTGAATTCTAATTGTAGTATTTATGGATTAAAAGGCCTCGGTTAGCCCATAATTGTATACATATGTTATATATAATAATAATAATAAAAAAAAAAACTGATGTGTTATGAGTATAATATTATCTACGTAAGTAACAAAATAATACATTTTTTTGGTTGCTTCTATTTCTATTCCAATCTTTAAAATATTTTTTGATATAGGTACTCAGTACTCATACCATAATAACAGTTTAAATATTTTATATAAATAGAATAATTTTGATCAGTATTTTCGTAAATAACAGATTGTATATCTTTTTTTAAACTTTTTTTTAGTATGGGAAAGTGACAAAAGAAGGTAGGGGCGCCAAATATTTTCCTTGCCTAAGGCCACTTGTATATATATATATATACATATGTATACTATATAGAATCTACATATAGTAAATTAATTATTGAATGTATGTTAAATTATACAAAGTTTTATTGTTAGGTATTATGAATAATTAATATATTTTACATTAATGTGTTTCTATATACATATCTACTCGTTCTATTTAAAACCATCGCAAAATATATCCATTATACAAATTTTGTTAGTTATTAAACAATAGTTTTATAATTATATATTTTAATGTAAATATGATTCTGGGAATCAAATCATATATTATGTACATACATATGTTCGAAAATTATATCAGCTTCTGGATAGAATTAATTAATTTATTTATCAATGTATGCTATCTTTAAAAATATTTGTTTTATAGGTATCTAATTTTCAAACTTCTTAGAGTCGATCCAGATTATTGAGCCGGTCTCGGTCCGGTCTCTCTCCAATCAAATATAAATATAAAATAAGCAATGAAATCATTTACACTATAGGTATCGATGAGGTCTCAGTCTAATCTCGTTCCGATGCAGCATAGTTCATAGAATATTTTACTGGAGTGTGAACGAACCTGACATGGATTGTACAGAGACCGTACCGAGATCGTACCGAGACCGGATCAAGACCGGTTCGAGACTGGCTTGTTAATGTAAATTTCATAAGATTTAACTGGAGCGAGACCGACCCTTAACCTGCTTAGTTAAATGAATTTTTCTACAAACATAGTAATGGATTAACTAAATATATATGCGAAAAAATCTCCAAACCAATTTTTTGGGGGAAAGATGTTTAATAAAAAAAAATCCCCATTCCAAAGCGTGAATAATCCTAATCCTCCATTAACCTTACCAAAAGCCGTATATAGAAAACACTAAATGCCGTTTTTAGTTTCAGCAAAATAGATATTATTCTCAGTTAACCTTGAATTTTACCGGTTTATTGTCATGACAAACACAGTAAATAATTATATTATATTTAGGGTTCCTTAGTTGTACAAAATCTATTATAATTTACTACATTTAAAGCGTCGTTATAAGAGATTAATTATACTTAATCTTCATAATTCTATCATGCACACACATTCATATCTACAAGGTGGTCTAAAACATAACTAATATTTTAGAAAACTATCTTAGGTATATTAATTAATAAATAATTTTTTAATCAACGACTTTTTTTAATTCAAAGAAAATTAAAACCCGACTCGGTATATACAAAAAATATACTTAAAAGTTAAAAACAATTTTATTTTTTTTAATTTCAAGCTTTCGGTTGAGTATTTATTGAGATAAATATATACCACGCATAGTCAAACGTATTGGATAAATGCTTATTTAATTATTTTATTTTAATTATTTAATAATAATTTAATTATTTTCCTAACTATAAAAAAAATGAATGAGTGCCGGACACTAGTGCTGTGATCTATTAACATACATACATATATGTATGTCCTCACCGCTGAGCTGTTGAAAAAGGAGTATCCCAGCCAACAAGAAATGCATCTCATCATCATTAACATATGTCCTGCGTTTGTTTCACACAGATATGATAAATATACTACATATATAGTCTTGCTGAGTTTTATATAAAACTGATTTATACAAAATATCCATAACGTGTGAGAGTTAAATTGCTCATATTTTTTTACATTTATTTACTGCTCAGTCGTTTTGAGTGGTAGCGTGATTATATGTACCCTATAATACTTATGTACACGTTACACATAAAAAACATTGCTCTTATAGAAAATATAAATATTAGACAATTTAAAACAATCATTTTTTTGGTCCACCATTTTTTTTTAATTTTAATAGCTATAAATTAGCATAATATTTATCAAAATTGTTTAAGTAACGACGTCTAGAATTTACAAAACAAGCAATTTTAGCTGAAACCCCGTTTTTTCCTCATAAAATATGTTTAAGATATTTTTTTTCTGTTTGTTAGGCGTTTAAAGCTCCTAAAATGATTTTTACTATGAAAATCCCGAAATGCTTTTTTTTTAATTTTGTATATTTGCGAAAATATTTTTTTCGCAATATCTCAAAAACAAAAGCTATTTGACCTAAACCATGGTCATTTTCATTTAAAAAAGAGACTGAGAACCCAGCACCAAAAAACTTTTTTTCCCCGTAGATCTGTGTTATAGATGGTATTATGAATCCCTTAGGGAATAACCCATGATTTTCTAAACTTCGTGAACGTTGCCTGTCCTGAGCGTCCCTTGGCGTATTCTAATCCCGCCAGTCATTCACGTTTGGCGTAATTTGTGATGTCCATTAACATAAGCTAACTGGCGCTAAATATACATATATGTATATTAAATGTTAAAGCTAAAATTGAAGTTAAATAAATGTCAGATGGATTATTCTATTTCTAACAGCACATTGTAGGGATCTTTTCTGTTTGTATTTGTATAAACAATCTGTCATTAATTATTATGCGATACAGTGGCGTAGGAACGGGGGGGGGGGGGGGTCGACCCCCCCCCCCTCCGAAATTTTAAAATATATGAAATTAGTACAATTTTGAATTAAATTACGTTTTTGCGATAATAACCCTCCCCGAAATTTTCAATGCTGTTAAAACATGCATATTTTGATCATATAATTCATTGTATTTAATTAAATAACTAAAAAAAAAAGGGTCTTCAATAATACTTATAATTTTCAATTGTGTGACCTTTTTTTTTTTTAGTCATAAAAGTCATAATTAAATAAAATTTTTGCTTATTCAATCAAAATATTTCCACATATTTTTGGAATACCAAACTTAACCCCCCCCCCCCCCCGAAAATTTTTCTTACTACGCCACTGATGCGATATAAAGTTTTGTTGATTGATTTGTGTAATTTTGTCTATATTGTGTTTGTTTAGGTTCCCACGGTGATAAGATGGCAGTAGATTTTGCTTAAATGGGTCGAGTAAGGGAGATAATCATATTTAAAATAATTACCGAAACACTTTAATGATTTGATAAAATTTTGTCTAAATATATATGGCAATATATAGAAATATTTAAAGCATATCTATGTTTCTTACTTATAAAAAAAAACTAGTGATCCCCTCGCGGCTTCGCTCGCGTCTTATAGTCATTTTTATAAACATTTTACTGTTCGTCTGGAATATTTTTTACGATTGAAAATCAGGATAGATGTATGCATGCTTTTTTAAATTTAAAAAAATCAAAAACTAAAATTCAATTTACTCTGTGTACATTCTACGAAATTGTCCATTCTCGTGCCTCATATGTCCCAACAAACCACGTGTATTCAAATTTATTCTCCAATATACATACATTGGAGAAAAAGGTTTTCAAACAAGAACAATTGATTTCATTGTTCTTTAATAAAAGGACTCTAATTTAACATTCTTGATACGCGTACAGGAGTGTATTTACATAAAAACAGTTCATTTCAATTTGATTAATACAAAATGTGGGTATATATATGTATGTATTTAACAATTCTATTTGCTGTAGCATGTAGGAATGCCATCAAATCGATTTAAAATTATCAAAATTGCGTGCTAGAAGGCTTCCATATAATAGAATATATGTTCTTTTAATTCGTCCATTAATATATTCGGTATATTTCTAGTACTTTTGAAAATAGCTAATGTCATATTTCTTTACTGTATGATAGCGTGATAACATACATTATAATATGTTATTTAAATAATTTAAACCATAAAGAACACGTAGAAAAAATCTTCATCCAATACATGATATTTATATTTATTACATTTATATATTTAATATATTTACAACGACTATTTATTGATTTAAATATTCTATATTTTATAGGATTCCCAAAAAGATTATTTCTGTACAAAACGACCCAAACTTTACTTTATAGTAAAAAAAACCTACCACTGCTGAAGCATATATCTATAGACATACAGAGGCACAGACATTTACTATTAATTGGGACGCTAATTAAAGAGACAT
Source organism: Sialis fuliginosa (assembly GCA_961205875.1). Classification (NCBI taxonomy): domain Eukaryota; kingdom Metazoa; phylum Arthropoda; class Insecta; order Megaloptera; family Sialidae; genus Sialis; species Sialis fuliginosa. Next base: position 10,800,265 of record OY540818.1, on the reverse strand, counting down.
AGAATAAAATAAAAAGGTATGATCAATTAAATCCACCGTACAATTTAAATAGGTACTTCTTCAGACCAGGTTCATGTCCCCTTTAAAACTTAACTATGCAATTAGGTTTTGTTCATGTGAATAATATGCATTTATGAAAGCAAATGTAGCTATAATCCACTTAAGCAGTTTTGCTTCTTTTAATTTAACTTTAAAATGGGTTTAAATATATTAAAATAAAATAGTTTATTATAATTAAAATATATGTATAACACATATATAAAATAAATCAATCGATGTAGTACCCATTTATTATTGTATAATATAATGTAATTTTCTTAAGGAAGAAATTACAATCGATATTTAAAATTCAATTTTTTTAAATAATTCGTTTTAAAAGCAACAAAGCTCCTGATTTGTTACCACCTGGAAATTTTAGTCTAAAAATAAATTCTTTAAGATGTTTATTGCAACAAAAGAACAAAGAAAACTCCATTTCCTCTTTCTGACCTGAAAACAAAAACTTTTGAGTATTATTTTAATTAAAAATACATATTTCATACCTGAGTTAATTCAACATTCTATATATTTTTTATATTATATATACATATTTTTAATAAGAATATAAATAGCTTGTTACAAAAAACACAAAATATAATATTTCATTACTTTCTTACAAATTAATAAATGTATTCTTGGTAAATTGTTTCAAATATGATGACTGGATGTAATCGATATTCCCCATTGTTTCAGATAACATTCGGCGGTCCAGTATTGGTTTCCTAGGCAGAGCTCGTGTAAGGACTTTAAAGATGACGATTATCATCGTTTGTGTCTTCATCATCTGCTGGACGCCATATTACGTCATGTCGATGTGGTGAGTTTTTATTGTTTTACTTTTCTATCATTTTATTTCTAGTATATGCCTTTCAGCTGATACATAATTCCGTACATAAAATATATTTGCAACAACTGTTGAATAACATTTTAACCCAAAACTGAACGACGTTTTTGTATATTAGATATACAGGATGTGGCATTTAATTCAGTAATTATTGATTTTATTATAAAATTTCAAATAAGAATTTTATCCAATTTTTTGGAGTTCATATACTTTCGCTCGCTTCGTGTGCTTGTTAAATAATAATAAATTTTTTTAATAAATAGAATCATAGAACAATAAATCTTCTTGTTCTGAATACCTTTTGCAAAAACACTGTTTTTCCTTAGTAAAATTTGACATCAAACATTGACGACTATATTATACGAGGAATAGTTAACTAGGTATATCTTATAAATATTTTTATGAATAATAATCATGTTATTTTCTTCTGTTATAATATAAGGATTATTTATTATATTTTCTTTACTTTATATTTTTAATTTAAAAAAAAACTATTCTATGATGATCTTACGTGTCCTATCACCAAAAAAATACTTATTTCTGCAGAAAATAAAAGTTTAATCACTAAAATTGACCCTTTTAAAACTAATTTTGAATTTGACGCCAAAACGCTCGCAGGTATCATAGCGCATTTGTGACATCACGCCTATGTAAACACTCTTTGTCAACAATAATAAATCCTTGTGGTTCCATCGCTAACGTTTCTCGGTTTTAGTTTTGGTAACACAAAACTGAGCAAATTGATAAATGATATTTACTTAGGCGTGACGTCATTCACTCTGATTGGTGTTCCATCTAACATGGCGGATTGCTGTATTTTGTGTTTTTATTTTAACAAAAATTATATTAATCTCGCTTTTAATATAAAAGTAAATAATTTTTTTAGAATCTTTTTAACCTATTTCATTATTTATAATCACAATTTCATTTATACTTTGTTAGTGGCATCATGCATATTATAATATAAACATTACATTGTATGTTATTTGTTAATAACTTTGATATCACGCTTTACTAATAATTTGATTAAATCTAAAAGCATAAAACCTTTAAACAGCTTATCAATAAAACAAGCCATTAGGCGTGAATCCTTACCCAATCAACTTAAGATAATTTGGGTCAGTTTGGATGATTTATCAAATTAATATCACTTTTGAATTTTAGATGCAAATCAATATTATTATAAGTTAGTTAGCCTTACAAATTTCAGTAGAATAATTTTAACTTTAAACATAAGTATGCTAATCTGGTTGGAATGGTATCTACTATGACTGTTTTTATTATTTATTAAAATAGAAACTAAAATTGTGAGGAAAATGTATTGAATACTTTCGGATTATGCTATTACTTACATAATATTATCAAGGGGTTCATGTTAAAAATTTACGCTCTAGTTGTATTCTGTACCAAAAAGTTTTCTATTTTTCCTTTAATTAAACTTTTAATTAAAGTTTGCCCCTAAACGTTTTTATTTTATTATATCAACGATGTCCACTACTTCTATTTTTTATTACTAACTAACTTTTTTGCAGTTCTTTAAAAAAAAAGAGTGAAATCGTAATAGAGGAATTTCTTATAATTTGAGTACTGTCGGATTTTTTGTGAATACATCCTTTGACATAATAATACAAGGATTATGTCTTTTGTCCTTCGTACATTAATGTGATCCACTTATAAAGCGAACATAAATTCAGAAAGTTAAAACTGCAAATCAATATTTATTAATTTATAATTTTTTTTTAAAATAGCTTTTATTATAAAAAAATCACTGGAATTTGATAAAAATCTCTTTTACAATATTTACAATTAGACGATATTGTTATTTTATAGGTACAAAATATTTCTGTTGAGTTCTCACGGAGACATCTTACAAAAAAAATTAAATTGATACATTTTTAAAAACGTTATCGAGAAAGAAAATTCTATAGATGACACACGCATAGCTTCTATGTATACATATGTATATACATATATATATGTATATATATATATATATAAAACACTTTTCTTTACGTTGTACAATCAGAATCTGATCTTATATCTCGGCCGAAATTTTTCAATTCTATTCCCATACTTTCATTTCCTTCAGAACATGAAATTTAAAAAATACATTCTTTATATTATATTAGGTAAAATATCCACATTTAGATAATGATATTAATAATAAAATATGTTTTGTTGAAATGGATGAGTCAGCTCTAAATACGATTAGATGGCAAAAGCCGAACGTATCTGACTTTAAGTAATACCTAGGTTTTAAGAAATTTAAAAAATGTTCATTAATAATGTAAAATTAATTAATTTAAAACAAAAATAGATTTGAAATAATCTAAATTTATTTGATGGTTAATTTTTGTTGAATAATTTAATAGTGGTTCTTAGAATAGTAATTAGTTTAAATTAGAGTTTACCTTTTTTTAAATATTTATTTTTTATTATATTTTTCAGTTACATTTTAATAATTACTTAAAAGTAAAAATCCGCATCGCATTTAATGGGATTACAAATTCATAAAATTTTTAATGGTCCAGTAGAAAGTACATGGGATTGTAGGTGATATAATGTTATTTTTACCAACCTTAACGGGCATTTAATTACGGTGTACTGCAAAATGGTTTTAAAATGAAGATAAAGGTTAACGAATTCAAGAAATAAAAACTCATTTATGTTTATTCATAAATTATAAACAAAAATATAATGTGTTGAATAACAAAGAAAAGGAATCCGAGATATGAAGAAAACAAACGAAGAAAACTTGAAATTATTAAGTTAGTTTTAATAGAATTATTAAAAAAGTAAGAAATTGTAGAACTGGTCATACTATCATTTTATTTGAATTGCACTTGATCTATCTTTGTTCAATCTTATTATCAATTGAAATTTTATTTTCTGTAGTTATTATTCTTCTTCAACTGTAGAAGATCGTTGTTTGATGATAATCCCTATACTCGATTATTTTGTTTGGTGAAATTGTAAATGATTTTCAGAGCGCTACTGTAGTTATTTAAACAATACAAATATGAATGAATATGTAACACACGCAATAAACAATTTAATATGCCTATAATATTGTCTCTTTTACCGCCTGCTTGCATTTGTGTTTTATAATAACAAGTTTAATCAATTGGGAAAGATGTCCTTGAGATGTGTCACAAGTAATATCAGCTGTCAATTGCAGAGACAAATGCAAAACACATCATTATACCTGTATGGAATTGTGTGTCTGTGTGTGTGCATACATAATATTATATTATTATTGATTTGTTGTTTCGATTCTTTACTAAATAGAAATAAACTGAACAAACACACATAACTTTTAAATGTCACATAGTACCATGCTTTTTCATACAAAAACTACATTATATTAGAAACGTATTAACGTTAAATTTTTTTTATATAAAACGCGTTCGAAGTTGTGGATAGTTTTCTATCTTTAACATATCCATTTATATCCATAGATAATACAACTTTTCGTCAAAATTAAATTCTTTCTAATATTGGACATAATATAAGCCTCAACGCCATGAAATGGCGATTCTATAAATATGTATCAATAAACAAATTGAATTTTTGAAGATGAAAAATTAGGAAAGTTTATAAATACATAAAAAGTCAACTAGTCTATTATACGAAACAGTGACCAAAAATTAGTTGGTGGCCATTTCCTCCCAAATTTGAAATTCAATGCATATTTTCCAATTATTCATAGATTTCCACGTCAATTCATTTATAATATTTAAATATACTATAATTAAATTAAAATTTAATTTATGATAAGTCCAAATCGACGTTTTTTTGTTGATGAATTATCACTGAAATATTATTAAATTGATTTTCGGAGCATAATATTAGGTACCTCCAAGTCTATTCTTATATGCTGATTTTGTTAATATGCCTCATTAAACAATTTGAATTTTTGAAAGTGAAAAGCACTATAAAGAAATTCATTTAATATTAAATGTATTGTTTTTATAAAAGTAAAAATATTTATTTTAATTTTCAAATCATAAATTTAATTAATAAAACGTCTAAAAATACAAAATAAATATAAAAAAATGAGATGATAATCATCAAAATCTTTGTACTAAAAATATTTTAACGTACATAAAATCATATTAAAACTTTGCATATGAACTTTCATCTGTCTGTTATTGTTTTATTATTTTAAATCATCATTTTTAACTAAATTTAAATCAAATTATATTTTTGTCTGGATTTTGAACAGTAATTAATTTTTAGAAGCAAAATAATACCTTATAGTCAAGTAACGATATGATGTACATATGTACATTATTGTACATGTACAATTTATAATTGCATTGGTGTATTATTTATTAGCTAGTAACATAAAATAAATTATATATAAATAAAATATTTAATTTGTACATTATATTGTAATTGTCAATTAACTAAATTATAAAAAAAAAATTTGTGTTATATTATTTATGAATTTAAAGCTAATGCACTAAAATAGAAGACATTCAAAAAATTGAAACTTTATTTAAATAATAATTTTTTAAATTAGTTACTTGTTCTTTACACTAGAGCTTTTCAACCGGCAAACGAATTCGAATATATATATGTATACATACAATACTAAAGTAATAAATGAATGGATAAAATTAATTGTTCTTTTTGAATGGCGTAACTACTATATTAATTCAAGAGGTTTCAGAATTGTGTTTAAAAATATAAGTATACCTTTTTCTTTTCGTTTATATGTCTGATATTATATGTACATACGTGACAAATGATTCGTGTTACAATTCTTGTCGATAGAGGGAAAACGAAACCGCCATTAAATACATTTGTAAATGTTACTGGTGACACATTGAGTTTCCAGAGATATCCAGAGTTGTTTTCTGTTGATGAAAAGCTATTATGAGGTTTATCATATTTGCAGCAATGTTCTATTTTTATTACGATTGTTTTTGCTGCAATTTATAAACATAAGCTTGGTTATTCATTACTAGTCTATATTCATGTGAGAGCATTTGTTTATCATATGAGCCATTCAGAAGTCACGAAGATTAACTCCATTAAATGAAGAATAGGTGATAATAATTAATGCGTGTTTTTTACATTGATTGGCAAATAAATTATATAAATATACCTACTACTTTTGTACAATAAAACCTTTATAAGTTGAACATCGATGTCAAAATTGTGTATAAGTCTGAGAAAATATCCACTCTCTTCCCTTCACGCCACAAAACCTCTCGAAGTATTTTCGAGACATTTTTACCATCTATAACTCGTTCTGCAACTTCATTGACTTAATGTGCTATTTTGACGACCTCTGCAAGCTGAAATTATTTAAAAAAAGTCGAAACCACTTTATTTCGATTTTTTAGCGTTTTTCTTTAACTTCTAATTATAAAGTTTCTATAATACTTCAAACATCAGTGAAAAGTTGAAAAATTGATTAGGTACTTCGATCATTTCAGTTAAAAATGTTTTATAAAATTAATAAAATATAATAAATAATTATTCAAAAATTCATATAAACAAAATAAATGTCCCACAGAACGAAAATTGTACAAAATATATTTCAAATATTTTCTCACCCCTTTATAAATACATCTTTGAGGTCGTTTTAAAATGCTTTAAGCGTATTTGAGTATAAGAAAATTCATGTTATTGAAGACGCTTCAAAACTGTGCAACACGAAAAAACCGCCTTAGGTCGTACAACCATACAAAACTGTTGTCCTTTTAGTGAACATACTTTAAGATTCGTTGCATTTATCTCATTTTTTTGATACAATTTTATCGACCTTACTGTAGTTCTAAAAATAATAATCAAAGTTGCAAAAAATAATAAGCAAAATGAACTGTTTTTCATGTAAATTTAAAAAATTGTTACTACTATAATTTACACTGTTCTCAAAGTTTTAACATTAATTGGTCACTTCTATACATCAAAATCATTTCAAATTTTACTATTTTTAACTAAACTATATTGCGCAGTGGTGTCAAACAAACGGCCCCTAAGACCCAACGAACCAAAGTTGGTTTTATTAAAAAAAATATATATACAAATACATTTTTACTACATTGCGAATTTCTCACAAAAGATTTTTTCTCTTATTGTGATTTTTTTTATTATTTTATAAAAATGCCCAAAATGAATGTATTTTTTTTTTTAATCTTTACATATTATAAAAAGCAACGTCTCTCTGTATATCTGTCCATTAGTGTGCTTATCACTTATCCGATTTACGTGTTTTTTTTATTCATAGATATGTTCTTTCTTCAGGTTTAAGTAAGGTTTAAGAAGACCGTCGAGACCGTCTTCGGCTATTATTAAGGAAATAAAATTGATAATTTAACAAATATGTTGAATAGTTAATATGTCAGCTTGGCGCGATCCTACAGATTCCATTTTTTTTAAATATAGCTTACACCATTATCTTTAAGACTTTGGTGACTTGTGTTGATATATAAGTTTGAAACCACTGATATAGAAAATAAGTTCCAGAGTTCTATCTATAATAGCAAACAGAATACTTTTGGAAATCATGATTTTCTGTATTAAGTCATAAACTTATTAAAAAACCAACTAAAACCTATAAGAGCTAACTATTCGGGCTGTTGTCTACGTATTCGTATGATATTAGTATAGACATTTCGACTCTCATGTTGGAGTTTTCTTCAGAAGTGTTTCAGAAACCCCTCTGAAGAAAATCCAGCCACGAAAACATCTAAAACCTATATACTCTTTCACAGGTACTGGTTCGACAAAGAATCAGCAAAAGAAGTAGACCAGCGAGTGCAGAAAGCGCTGTTCCTGTTCGCGTGCACAAACTCGTGCATGAACCCGGTGGTTTACGGCGCATTCAACATCCGTACACGGCGGCGGACGCGCTGCGACACCGGCCTGTCGCACGGCCCGGACCCGGCATCCACTGCGCTCCAGGTGAGACTGCACAATCGAGTACTCAACAACGGTGGTGGTGGTGGTGGTGGTAGTGTACGTAACGGCCACGTACATCTTCGCGGCGATGTCAAGTGTACGCGGCACGCCGCGATCAAAATATCGCTTAAAAATCTCGAATGAAATTTGTGTAGGGTTTAAACTTAAAAAAAAACAATCTTTTGGGCAGCGAAACGATATATGAGGAGGTTAGTATCAAAACGCAATATCTGGCATAAGACAAAATGTTGAGAAAATGGTGAAAACTCATAACTGGTAAGATAAACGGAGGAAAGTATTCAAATTTTCACTACTGGGAGATTGGACGTCGGTAATTAATCTACTAAAACGAAAAAAAAAAATTGGAAAAAAACGTTTTTTTCTTTTTACATATTGTTTTTTGAACCCAATTTTGATTATTAAAAAGTATGATTTGTATACGAGATTATTCTTTTGATTAATATAACATTTTACGAAATATGAAAACAAATTATTACATTTTTTTAAACGTGAATTTAGTAAAAAATGTAATTTTTAATATATTTATTTTGCACAGATATTGCATTTTGAAACAAAATTAACACTTTAAGTAGCTTAATTTTGTCTCTTAATTATTTATCAAAAGAGAGGCATCTGATGCCACCTTTAAGTGAAAAATGAAACTTTGTGCAGCTATTGCGTTTTGATACTAACCTCCTCATATGATGTCTTCAGTACCGGGTAGAATGAAATTCAAAAAGTTTTAGTTGATTTTTAATAATATTGGTCCTAGTCAGAGCTGTAGAAGTACGTACTTAAAATGATTTTCGAATTTTATTTATCGATTAAAAATAACAACTATATTTATAAAATGCAACAACCCTCTTTCTGTCTGTCTGTCTGCTCATAATTAGAAAACCACTGATCCGATTTCTTTGCGGTTTTCTTTCATATTTAAGTACGTTAAACTATTACATTACTTATTTTGTTCCAAGCTATGGTGGCTCCATCACTATCAAGATTCATCCAAAACTAAAATTATGTACATAATTTAATCGATAATAACATTCAAAATTACTTACTATGCGAATAGCGTTATAACAAAAACGACATACCACCATTTTGTTAGTAAACTTGTTTTTTCCTCCTACTTAAACTTATAACAACAAATTTTTTATAGTTTTAATTATTACACAATCGTCACAATTAACAATATTCAAATTCTTTTTATATAAATATTTTCAAAAATACATCAATTATTCAAAGAATATGAACACCAACAATACAGTAATGTACAAATTATTAATTTTTGAATATACAAAATACCTTGGTCTTAAATTTCTTCTACATTACGTAAAATATAAAAAATAATATAATATATTTTTTTACTACCTACACATTAATATTTAATTGAAAATACTTTATGCATAAGAAATGGATTCAATATACATACAGATTATATATATGTATGTATAATTGTACAATATGTATATATATGTATATAGGTATAGAGTGTTACCAATTTTCGAAATTAGTTTTGGAAATAAACCAAGAAAATTACTTCGTTTTAAAAACATTTATAAATAGCAGAAAAAGAATCAAAACTTTTTATTATAAAAGTATATAAGTTTTTAGATATACCAGGTGGATAAAAAGTTCTTCTTCTTCAATATGTTTCTTGTCAACTAAAATATCAGTGCTTCTTAAACATTTTGATGTCGCGGCTCCTCTGCAACTCAAATCGATAACCCACGGCCTCTTTAATTTTTTTTGGAACCCAGGTCGGTTAAAATGTTTCATGTTTACTCCTAACAACTGTGATAGTATTTAGAATTCGCATCAGCAGTTCAAAATGGTTGATTTAAAAAAATAATGCGTGAAATCAATACGGCTATATTATAGTATAAGTAGTTGTAAAAATATAATAATTTTAACATTTGAGTATTTTTTAAACTTATTTTATGATAACATATTTATTTGTTATATTTACGGCTCTTCTCGGCCCCCTAGGTGGTGTATGTGTGTATTTCTATTTGTGATGGGAAATGTCCTAATGGACCGATCATAGCAGGCTTGGATGTCCAGAAATTAATAAAATATATACCTAACAATAAGATCGTTATTTTAATTGTTTTCTATTGTTAGCTCAGATAGAGATGTGTTAGATGTACATGATGTAGTTATATTAAAGTTTTTTTTCATTATTTTTTTTAATTTGTTTATGCTTCAATTGCTGGGATTCAATAAAATTTTTTATTACTCATTTTCTCCCCTTAAAAAGTGCCAAGAACATTAAAATTTTATTTTATATCTCATTATGCCAGATTTTAGCTTTCTAGATCAAACGTTTCAAAAGTTAGAAGGCTGTGACAGACAAACAGACTCAATGCTGATTTCATGTGTTTATTTAAAATAGATTACAAAACTTATTACCTACCTCGAGATTTTTATTTTTGTTCTGTGGTAGGTTCGTTCTGACTTTTATTTTTTGACCCAGTATTTTTTTTACAATTATACTATTTAATTAAATGATTTGAACTTCTGACGAATTATATAATTGCAATTTTATATTATTACTTAAAAAAATTGTATATATAGAAATAGATACTGATGTTTTTTGTCTTTAAAAAGGTAAAGTTATGAATTCTAAAATAGTTAGCTCTTTAAAAATTGGCTGCAACCTAAAATATCTGTTTGTTGTATTTGCATGTTGAATTTATATTAAAATTTGCATGTGTAGCTGACTTTTAATAATAATAAATAACTATTGGCAACAATACAAAAAAGTTAACTTTAATAACTCGTAGGTAGCATTTTAAAGACTTTTTAATAAATGTTAGCATGTTGATGGTTTTTTAACATCTCTTTTTAATTCTGTTTTCTAATTAGTGAGTAAATAATATGTTTGAAATCATAAATAATTTCATTTGAGATTTTTTTAAATATTCGTGGGCACTGCCAGTCGTAGCGATTTCTTTATGTAAATAAAGTGTAGAATATACATGTCAATTATTTTTTATTATTGTATAACATTATTCGCAATAAAATTATAATAAAACGTTATTTTGTAGATTTTTGTATTTATTTGTCAATAGTAATAATAGTTATCGCTTTTATAAAGAAATTAATATCCAAATAAGGTAACAAAAAAAAGTTCATACCGTTTTTGAGTTATTAATACTTTTTAAATTTGTTTCTACAAAATTAATACATCGCTCATTTGCAAATATTAATTAACATCACATTTGAAATTCAGACGCGGCTCATTAAAAAATGTACACAGAAAAACTTTTTGATAAATTGATCGCTTCAAGTTTCGTTATGTATCGATGTAATAAATTCTTCCGGTGACAGATCGTTCATATTTCGTCCCATTCATTTAATTGTCCCAAGAAATGCTCCAAATTTTGTTGAGAAAACAAATCGCTACCTTAGAAGAAAACTGATATAACAGAAAAGAATTCTATATTAAAATGTAATCAAATAATTCAATATCATAGTGGAGTCATATTAGCGATAATTTTCTTGAATAATGAAGTGGAAGAAGGGAGTAAACATTTTATTAACTTGTTCTAGGCACCACGGGGAATACGCAACTGAATTTTTTTACATACATCGAGCTCCGAAGAGCATTTTTTGGCCTTTTTGAAAAAACAAACATTTTACGATTTTCTAATACTTTAAAAAAATATCCAGTTGTACTGATTAGATTATAAAAGTAAACCCCGAGAAGTTTAAAAAAAATGTGTACAAGAGAAATCATAAAAGGCCGTTTTTTCAGGAGGTCGGACCTTGCTCCTTTCTTTCAGCTCCTTATCTAAGAAACATTTCACTAATATGACTCCACTATCGCTGTTTTCATTAAATCACTTCAGTAATATATTTTTCTTCGTTTAACAACATATTTATGATATAATATATACATTTTTCGTTATAGGTATATATGCAAAAAAGAAAAAAAAAATGTTTTCTAGTTTTTCTGGTATTCTTCTAACGTAGTTTTTTTGTCAATGAGAATTAACAAAGAACCTATTTTCTCAGCTTTTATATTTTCCAAGGCTTTGTAAATGACTTCTAACAGTGTCAGATAAGTTTGGCTGTAATCGATAGCAGTCTTGTATTGTTTATCAATATAATAACGCGTAGCGTCTCCATATGGCTTATACATTTTCTACACAAGCAGCTTCCGAAACATTAGGCACCCATATGAACCGTAACTAACTAAATCTCAATACAAAGTGATGTATTACATAGCCTGTAAGTAACATATTTATATAGAAGTGCTTTATTTGAATACATCATATTAATTACCTACTCGAAAACGGCATGTATTTTTTTGGTTATCTGTATTAAAAACATATCATGTTTTGTGATAATAAATACTAAAAAAATCAAGATAATTATCTGGCTAGCTAATTTGGTACATCTCCTACATATCGTTAATTTTTATTAGCTATAACTCATAATAAAGCGGAATAACCAAGTTTCATGCAATTGAAAACAATTCGGATATTAATTTCTACAACACACTAAATTTTCCACAAGCAATTTTACATTTTCTTGCTTCGCAAGAAATATAAGTGTTAACACATGTATGTAATAAAACGTAAATAATGTAAAATGTTTGTTTTCAATTACCTACTATAAACCGAAATGGTACCTCTTTAAAATGGAATTATATTTGAATTTATATCATCTCACTACAGCAAAAAGGCCGCACCACTTCATTTTAAATTTATCTTTATTTATTTATATCGAAAAGTCTGTAGTAGATATTTATGATTTAAAATTCTAATCAGATTTTTACATTGTAATTTATACTATAAATATTAAACAACTTTTCAAAAAGCCACACGTAAGGAAAGTTTATAATTAGAGTCAATTATAAAATAAATATCTATATCGGAATTGCTGATTTTTGGTTTAATTATCAACAAAGTTAAAAAGTTAAAAAATTATGTAATGAATATAGAGCAGTGGTACTTAACCGGTTTTCCGCAAATAAAAAATATTATGAAAAGGGGGGAGGGGGAATAATTGTTCATTTTTTATTAAAATATAAAACGATTTCATTCGATTTAATGAACAAAGTGTTTGGTTTAATGATTTAATTTTGCATCAAAATTACGTTTTTAATATCTTATTTAATATTATTTTACCTAACTTTGTTCTTTGATGTTTTTTATATTTCTAATAGTTCTAATATAGGGATTATTTTCTTGGATTCGGTTTCGAATACAGAAAGGGATAATTTACGAAATCATTTATGTAAACGATCCGAAATATTATAAAGGAGCTAGCAAATTTGCTAGTTAGCAAGCACTTTCAACCTATCTGACAGTTCTTTTAGGGTTTCATGAAATATTTGACAATTTTCGCGCACGCGTGACGATATTATGAAAATTTTTTTGAACGGTCAAAATCGCCAACTGCTCTAAATTCCATAGCAAATCCATAGATAATATCACGAAATTAATTCCTCATTTGAGAATGCTTACTACTAGCAAATTTTTCTAGCTCGTTTATAATACCGACATTAGACTGTTTCGTCTTTTATAAATCACTTTTTTTTATAATTAAACGTGTTCCGCGACTCTGAAAAGGTTAAGAACCACTGAAATAGAGTATTGATATTAGTAATAATGCTAATTAAATTTCAAAATTGATTGTTATTAGCAGTATCAGCCCAATTTTGATAAAATTTATAAATAAATAAATGGTAAAATCCGGTCATACTAACTTCTCAAAACTTGCTTAAAAAAACATTAAAATTTGATTTCCCACTTATAAAACCAGTACTGCATATATATATCATTAAATGTACATACTGTAGATTTCTGTTTATTTGTTGTCTGTTTTGTTAAACTTGTTTTTTGTCTAAATATTATTGTTAAATAAATAAATGTAAATAATGTTATTTTTAATTTAACAAAATCGTGTAATATATGTAGATGTTGAATTAAAGAAAATGTAATAAGCAGCTTGTAATTTATAATAAAAAACGTATAAATAACACATTGCTTTTTATTTATTTGTATATTAATTTTAATTGCATATTTTATTTACTATTGCATGCTGTTTTAACTTTTATTAATGACATGTATTATTTCTGAAATGCATAAATGAAATTAATTGAAAATAAATTAAATTTAAAAGCTCGGTATACTCGTAATGGACAAATACTGCAGAGGGGATTTCCGATAAAGTCCAAATTCAGTTATGTAATAATATAGGTTTTCCAAACACGAATGTTCATTAAATTTAAAAAAATACGCCAAAATCATCGACTAAAAAGCTATAGCAAGTTGCTATTAAAAGGAAGACATTTCACAGAATGTGACATGCGACACGTCTGTTCTGTGAAACTTCTTCTTTTTAAAGACAAATTCTTTTAACATCATAGTTAAAATGTTTGAGCTTAATATTTAGATCTTATCACAAGCTATACCTACACATATTTTTATAAATAATTTAATAACCTAATCATTTTTTTAAATTTGTTACAAATGCTACAGTTAAAAAATAATGTATCTTAAATTTTTTGATCTTCTATACATTCTATGTATGTTTCTACTTTCACCTTGTATTTAGATGATTTATTAATATAAAAGTAATTTACCGAATATGATTTATTAAAAATGAATGCAGCCATACAAGTAAAATTTTATTTCATTCTTTCTCTTTCGAATTGAATGTTATCATACATCAGTTATATAAAACTTCAATAAAAATGTTATCGTTAATCATTTTTTCAACAATAATGACTAGCATAATTCCCCCCCAAAAAGTCTATATAAAAACTACAACATTTCTTATATTCAATTGTGTACCATGTAGTAAAATTAAATAAAATTATAAAGACAGTCAATTTAACCCCTAAAAGATTTAATTAAAATTGCATTAGTAGTTAGGAAATACTGCGATAATATAATTTACCTTACCTATTTTGCTTTACATTTTTGACAGCTTGGTAAATAATTGTTAAATTTGTAATAAATCATAAATTTCTTCATAACGTAATCAAGAAATATGGTTTTCACGTATTTTATCAAAACCAATTAATACACATAAAAATGTAATATAATATAACAGCGCCTGTAGCAACGGCAGATTGAATAAAGGGGCGTGGGTAATATCTTTTATTAATTTCATATACATGACACACACGCTTTTAGTTATATTTATATTTCTAAAAAAATGGGTGTTCCGAATTAAATTTTGGCTTTGTTGTGTATATGATCAAAGTAATTTTTTTAGGTCTTAAATTGTTTTTGGCTCGCATTATCCTCTTCCGACAAAAGTAATTATTATTTTTTTACTAAAATCTCGCATACAAAAATTGTTGAAATATATATATTTTTTTAACAATTTTTATTTTCCTGACGCTTAATAAAAATTAAAATAAATAACCGCATTAGCTGTTTCAAAATATTTATTTTATAATAAAATATCGTTATTTTATAATAATACATGTTTTTATAAAAACGACAGTTGTATGCTGTGATATCATGGAAACAAAACACAACTTGATAAAGATGTTTTAGTCTTTTGATGTTAAATCTTAGGTTATCATAAAATATTAATAGTCACAATTGGTGAAAACCGCATTGAAATCGGTTGAGTAATTCCCGAGTTTATAAGCCTGATACAAACGAACATTCATTTTTATATACCTATAGAAATTATAACTTTTATTTCCGTGGTTGTTTACTATTGGCTATCTGCCTCACGTCTATTACCCCAACATTCGCGCAATATAATCTAAGAACCGAGCATCAAAGCAGCTTTTACAGATCGGCGAGCTGAGCTCGTTCCGCAAGCGCGGTGGATCGCGTGCGTCCCACAACAGCAACAGCCCCGGACGTCTCGCGAGTCGTACAAACAGCACCAGGTGCGGCAATTCAGAGTCCAGGTCGCTCGTCTCGTGGAAGCAACATACCAACAACTGTGATTCGACAACTACGCTGTTGGTCACGGCCACTCCGACACTTGGACCCAGGTTTGTTGGAGCTATTGTTAATTATTATTGAATTATAGGAGTGATAATTCAAAAGTTTACCGCCTGTCAGTTCACGCTGTCAGCCAATCAGAGCTTATTAAATAAAGTCGTTGCAGTACTCTACTCTAGCTTACTCGCGGGCTAGGTTTTTAACATTGAGTTATCACTCCAGTAATATTATATCTTATAATCTATCTATTTATGTTTTATTTATTGCTCTATGATTATTACTTCCGGAAATATAGGCTTTCAAAGTATATCTAGGGTTATCCCCTAGTACCGCCAGGGAAGACGTAGTTCTATGTCAAAAGTTATAAAGGGAAATGTTTATATGATTTGAGAGATGATAGTAAAAATTAACAGACACCTAAAACAATTATCTACTTTAATATAAGAAAGAGTCGCTAAACTATGGACTTTGTCTCTCGGCGCTCTACGCTCCAATCACGAATTTTATTAATTTATTAAGTATATAATATTATGTACTATATCGATTAGTCTGTATCAAAAGTAATGGAATTTTACATAGATAGAATGGTCGAAATCAAAGTATTGAATGCATGTGGCAGTTAATCTGTGAGTCCCACACATACATGAACCATTTTTAAGAGGAAGTTTGAAACAAAGGCTGGTATAATAGTTATATTATTTCATAAAAATACGAGCAGTTTGATTTAAATTTTTACTACTTATAATAAAATTCTAAAAAAAACCATCAATATAATTGTAAAATACATTAGAAGATTACATAAAATATTATAATTTGCATTTTCAGTTTTGTATTAGTTTCAGTTTTAGAATTAAAAAAGGTATTATTTTACAATTTTATAATGACACTATATTTATGACACCAGCACGTGCAGTGGCGTCAACTTTGGCATACTCTTTGGCAATATTTCCATAAGAAGAGCTTGTACATTTGAAGCCTCTCCAAAAAAAAAAAAAATGAAAATTTATTGGAGCCACTGCTGCTGGGTTAATAAAAACTAGGCACACATTTGACACACACTGTTCCGTAGGTTGCGCGTTGATAGCAGTCCCTCTAACGGAGACAAGTGTTGCCTTGACGTTGCCGCCGCCACGGAGTTGTCAAACTCAAGACGTAGGGACATTTGTATGAGTTGCGGGGAGTCGTTCGAAATGCGGACCGCTTCCGGTCTGAACGGGCTGTGCTCCATGAACGGGAAGTGAATTGTTTGTGATAATAGAAAAGCAAAGGTTTAGTTATTGGATTTACACTACCGTTTATAAAAGTCAGTATAAGAATGTATTTTATATTCCTGGAAAAACGGAGAAACTGTGGTTTCTTAGTCACTTAAACTAAAAATATACACCTTAATTATTATAAAACAATGTCACTCGACACATGTTTCGACTTCACAAGAAGTCCTCATCAGAACTGTTAGACTCCTGATGAGGACTTCTTGTGAAGTCGAAACACGTGTCGAGTGACGTTGTTTTATTGTGGTTAAAGCGTATATTTTATATTATAAATGTTTTTGAGGCAATATACACTACTCTGCAAAAATTTAAGACCACCTGAAAAATTTTCCTTTTTTGGACTTTTACGAATATTTCTCGGTCTCTCTCCGACATATTCAACGTGTTTGTATTTACTGGTAATAAAATATGTTCCTCGCCCGATAACTGGGCGGTCGGTTAGTTACGCGGCGCTCACATGTATTTCAAAGTGTCAATTCAAATTGTCTCAGCTTTGCCATAATGACAATTTCTTTTTCCTTAAAATAAGTGAGTATATTCTATATTAACAATACCGATTATCATGGTATTACCTTGAGTTTCAATTTTCTGCAACGACAATTTCAGTGTTTTCACATTTAAAACCTCAATATTGTGTGATCCCCAAAAAAATATTTCTTTACAGAAAACACGAAAATGGAGAAAGCACAGCAAATTTCGAAAGAAAAACGAGCTCAAATAGTCAATTTGAATAAATTGGACCATTCACAGTGAATAATTAATTGAATAAATCAGTCAAAAATATTACTAAAAAGTAAAAAAATCGACATTTTTTCAAGTGGTCTTAAACTTTTACAGGGTAGTGTATTTCTTAAAATTAATAAATAATTTTCGCTAGGAAAAACTGCTAGATCACTGAGACATTTTATATTTATACAATGTGTTCCATTTTAATCGCCCCAAGATAGAGAAGGACATATAGATATTAGCCATACGTTACTTTTTAATACATTGATCTCCAGACTTACATCAAAATAACGCCATCTGATGTCTTCCTTTAAAACCTTAAAACTTTTCTCCAAAACATTTATATCTATCTTGTTTATTTTAGAAATGTTACCCAGATGTTACTCTTTGATTTTAAATGATGTTACTTTCGACTAACATCTTGAAAAGTGAAATAAATAAAATAAATAAATGCCATTAGTCAATGGAATACAACCTAAAAATTGGTCTTGTAAAATAGTATATAGTTATTTATGTATTTATTTATAGTTTTATAAGAAAACGATAAAAAACCGCTTGTGTACTGATAGTTTTGGTAAACAATATATGTAAGTATTTACATACAAAAATAAATTCATAATTTAAACAATTTACAATGTCTTATAATAATATTGAATTTAATTTTCAGCATTCTGTTAACGTTATTATGCCAAATATGAAAATCTTGAGAAGAATACATATCTGTTAAAGTTATTTATAAATTTTTAGTTCTTTTAAAAATTGTTATATATATTTTTATAGATATCACTGTTACGAAAATTCAGAGTTTTTATAATATGTACAACACATTATCCAAATATTCATAAAAAAGGTAATATTGAAATCTCTGTACTTATGGTAAAAATCGATGTAGAAATAAAAGATTTTTCGTTTTGTTATTCCATAGCTCCGCGAAAGAATAAATACAATTTCAATCTGTAGACATCATTAAAAAGTAGAGATTTCAAGTTTTAAAACATTTTTTTGTACATCAATTTTTATCATATACAAGGCTATAAATACTACCTTTTTTATATAAATATTTTGATGTGCATGTCAAAAAGGTAAATGCAATCATTTTTCAAATTTTTGTTACCAAGTGATTTTCTATTAACCAGCAAACTTTAATTTTCTACTCCTGAAATATATAATGTATTTGAAAAAGTGACATTTGGTTTTGTTAAAGAACCATAGAATTAATTAAAATTGCGATAAATTACAGCGTTTAAAATATCCATTTATTTTTGATAATCTTACGTATGAATAAATGAAGAATGAAATATGGAACAAATAAAGGAAAATGAGAAAATGTGATATTGGTGTTGTAAATAAACATATCCTATTGACATCTAGTGTGGACAAAATGGATATAGTAAAAAATAGAGTATATTGGATAAAATATATACGTGCACGTTTTTGTAAAAGATGTAAACATATCTTTTTATATAACACTGAATACTGAATATACATATGATGTTCCTAATATATGTATTTTACTAGCAAAGCCCGCGGGGTGTCCAGAGTCGACATTACCCGGGCAATGTCAGCATTGCACATCGCTGTTGGGCAAAGTTTGCAAAAATGGTTAATTAACAGACTCAGTCCAGTTTAAATGATGTATATCAAAATTGCTCATTATAAAGGGTCGATTACATTGAGCAAGTTTGCAAGCTAACAAGCCAGCTTGTTACAAGCTGGCTTGTTTTGGCTAGCTAGCGAGTAAATCACCGAGATACTAGCAGCTAGCGAACTAGTTACTATGATGACACACGGCTAGTTTACAAGCTAACAAGCTAACAAGCTTACAAGCCAGCGAGTAAAGTAGCCCGGCTTTCAACTTTTGTAGCAGATTGTTTACAAGCAGCTTGTTAACTACTGAACATGATTACACTGAGCGAGTTTACAAGCAGCTTGTAAAAAAGCTGGCTTGTAGCTTGTAAACTCGCTCAATGTAATCGACGCTTTAGATCCCTTACATACTAGCGACTTTTAGCAGCGCGACTATCGCGTACAATAATTTTACTTTGTTTTATATATAAATCGCAAAACCTATACACACTGGCGATTTAGCCGCGCTGCTGAATCTCACAATACGACATAGTCGCGCTACTAAATCGCGGTGTTGAATGGCCAGTGTGTAAGAGGTCTGATGTTATACCTAATATAAAGATTAATTTTCGTAGATTCATTGCAATTAATATATTGCACACGCAAATGTGTGTTCTATTGTCGTGCTATTTTTTTTGCGTATATACATTGATAAAATGAGCATTATATCTTCAATTTCTTTAGTAACCCACTTAAAAGTTTACATTTTCTGAAAGAGAACATTACAGTCTCCATATTTACTTATTGTTGGTTTAATATCGATTAGTTTTAATTTTCTCTTATAAAATTATAAATAAAGTTAAATTTGTTTTGAAATTGAAATTTTTAATACAGGTCACAAAACGTAATAAATTAACAGAAATCCTTTTGAATTAATTTAATCTATTATCAGAATAAACCCCTATTAAAACTCAGCCAATTCGGATAACTAGAAGTAAGAAAAAATTATAGTTTACTTAAATGGAAACGATATTTCATTAAAAAAATGGATCTGTGAAATATTAATTAATTTGATAGTTCAAAAAAATTCCGCCAAGAAACGCCACAACTGACAGAATAATTAATAATATAATTAATAATCTGTTGTATTTAATTATTTTATTCAAAGGTATAACTTTTTTGCAAATTACAATTATTGAATGAGTCGAATTGACTTCGTTACATCTTTAATCAAGATAAAATTTGTTATGGTTTACATTAAAAAATGTGGAGCATATTTATTTTATCAAACACACATAAAGTGACAGTTTTGTTAGTTAAAATTGAATATTTTTAATTCTGGAAAATTATAACTGTATGGTTAACGTATTATGAGAATTGTAAGTATTATTATTTATTATTTGTGAAATATTTTTTTCAGTGTTTGTATTTATTAATTATTTTGTGACGAATCAATGTAAAAAATATAATTATTAAGTGAGGTTATGTCATTTATTTATTGTTTTCAAATTAATGTACTTACATAATAATATGCACTTTTATTACTAAAGCCATACTATTTTAAAACTTGTAGGTACTAACAATAAGTAATTTTTTTTGATAGGCAATATCAATTTAACATACATACAACATATTTAGCGTTGTTGACAATGTCCGCTTAAAACTGGACTAAATCCGTTAACTAAACATTTTTGTGAACTTTGCCCAGCGGCGATGTACATTGCTGACATTGCCTGGGCAGTGTCGACTTTGAACACCCGGCGAGCTTTGCCCGTAACATATACATAAATTTAAATAATATTTATTCTATTTTAAAGATTTTTTAGAATAATCAATGCCACAGTTTATCGCCCAGCAATGAGATGTGTCTTTGCTTTTTATATCCTTCTAGCAATTCATCAAATTATTTTTTCAGTATCATATAAGAAAGTACAGAAAAGTTTATAGATGTTAATAAATTCTTAGCTTGAAAATATGATAATAATGTATAAATATCGAAAAAAATAACATAATCAAAATTGTAATGTCTTTCAAATATAATCAAATGAAGTAATTAAGCTAGTTTAATAGGTAATTCAAAAAATTAACTTAAGAATACATAATATGCTTTTTTTTATACAAAATCATTGTCAGAATTATTATAAAGACAAGTTATATCATGTACCAATAAAAAAATGCTGGTAAAAACATTGTGTTGTTTTTTCTGTTTAGTTATTATATATAATCATAATTATATTGAAATAAGTATGGGAAGTATAAAAATATTTCCAATGATAACCACAAAAAAACAATTGTAAAACTATTGATTCATATAATTTTTTAAATCGAACTACTTAAATTATTGTAATAATAACTGGAATTTGACCCTCTTTCTTATTTTTTTCTTAATCAAAAATGACGCCTGCAGGGGGCTTTAAAACAAATCCAAAAAAATACAAAAGCAGTATTATTTTATCGGTTACTACTGCCTCAAAAAAATTTCTTTATGAAAGAAATTAATTAAATACCCTAATTGTTATTAAACGTATAAAATCACTGATTTAATTTTTTACTAAATTAGATCAAGTTAGATGACAATTGACCCGATTATGTTAGTTTCGATTTTCACCACTGAAAGTGTCGTTACCATCGACGATATACTCGTATACCAATAATAATAAAATTAACTTTTATACAGAAATCAAAAATATGCAAATTAAATTAATTAATAATGACATTACTATATCTAACGTTTTATATAAACAGTCCGAGTACGGAATATAAATATAGTTACGTATATTATTTAAAAAAAATATTCCCAGATGAAATGGCGGATCCACCAATATCTGCGATCAGGGCTTAAGCGGTCTACGTGACTGAAATGAAAATACTATTTATCACAAAATCCACCACAATGCGTACGCGGATGTCAGGGAACTTTGTGAAAATTAATGATTCGTTCGTATACTAACTTGAATTTTTTTATATGTACTGCTTTTAAAATAAATTTGTTTTTTATTTGTTTCGTGTGTTTTATGCCATTATTCTTAAATAAATGAAACAAAGACTAACTATTGTACAATATTACGGACGTCTGGGACCCACCTTTTTGTGTCTACAAAAAATATTTTCATTTACTTGATGGACTGATTTTTTTTTGCAATAATATAAAGAAATGTATCTAGTTCATACATTTTTTTATTTAAGTAGTAGATAATTTAAAAAGTAAATAAGGCTTAATTAAATCAAAGGTAAGAATAGCTCAAATTTTAGCTCATCTATTTATTTATTTTTAAATATTTCGTAATTTATATATACTTTAATATATATTTATAAAACTTTCCATTTCTTTATTCTTTTGTATCATAATCGTATAACTAGTGTTTTTAGCATAGTATAAAATATACCGGGAAGATAAAACTATACTTGAATAGGGTTAATTGGGGTCACTATAACGAAGTTAAAATAATAACTGTCTATTATTTTTCCTATATAATTAAAACAGCCTGCGATCTCTTGGAAACTGTTATCTAATTCATATCTCAGAAAGTCTATCTGATTTGAATAAAATAAAAAACTAAAATTGATTCAAAATTGTTTTATTTCTTTTACCCACAATATTCTTAAATATAATTATCTAGTAAATTGTACTGTACCTACACATTAACCCAATCGTGCCCAGCGTTACATATATGTAACAGAGCATTTTTGTTAAGATTTTGCGTTACTGTAAGATTATTTTAATTTGAATGGGTTTGAAATCATACTTATTTTCGAGTATTGGACTGAATACATCAACAATGCAATTACCAACGTTCTGGAGCTTTAGTATACATAGATAAGTATGAATTGATAACAGAAATCAGCAATATCGATAACAAAAAAAAACCTCGGTCACGAGTTTTAAATTAGCCCAAATCGCTGGGGTAAATGTTATACGCTGCCACTTTTATTTTTATTTATTTACGTTTCATCTTACATAGGGCAAACATATTTTACTACGATGATAATACAAATAAATTTCGCTAATATACCACTAATCTATTAATATTAGTAATTACTTGAGGTAAACGTATATGTACAATATTATATATGTATATCATCAAGGGATCTATCACATTAATTAATTTGTTATTAAACCCTGTTCTGTGTTTTCGTAGAAATACTATCATGTATGTGAGTACTCGTAAATACACTTAATTACGTACATAATATGTCGATCATTGAACTACTAAAGGCATATATTAAATTAATAAATCAGTGGTCCCAAATGTTTACAAAATATTTGGATAGGATAGAAATAAAATGAAATAATTAATAAGGCAAAATTTTCTAATTGTATGCCGAAAGTACATATTCCTCGCTCTCAAAACTGAAAAAACTGGCTTAATCCGAACGAGACGATACCTAGACATTATACATAAAATTTATTTATAAGTCTCACCGAGAGACTCAGTTTTAAAAGATTAATTATAATTCGTTAACATTTATTTTTGGTATTAATCATTGAATTAATAATTAAGGAAACAAATATCAAACTTGTTATATTTGTTAAAAAAATCACACGAAACTAAGGCTTTTATTGGTTTTGGTATCGATTTCGTCATGTAGGAAACACCAGCCGTGACGATGGGCCCACTCTTGATCCAATATTGAGTTGGTAGTTTTGTTTTTTCGATATTGCTCCCAATCTAGGCCAACCTTCAGATACCGAGCTTCGGTTACCTATTCTTTACCCAAGATTGGGCCAATACTTGGCCAGCCTTGATACGACAAGCCTTGGTCGAGTCTTAAACGAAGTTATTGGCGCAAGCCTGGGCCAAATGTGGCCCCTTTGTAATTTCCTACATGGGTAACACTTTAATGGGGTGATAACCGTGTATTATGTTAAAAAAATAAACCCTATTTACCTTATTGTTTTAGTTAATTTAAGCTTCAAGGGGGTAAAATGTGTAAAAAAAAATTTTTTGATCATTGAAAGCTTATAAGGGGTGTGATAACCTTGCAATTTATTTAAAAATATATATTTTTTTCTGCAGTTAAAAAAATCACAGGGGTGACACCCGCCTAATGTGTATAAAATAAAACCTATTGATGTCTCTTGGCGAGGGGGGTGACACTCTCGATTTTCGCCCCGAACTAACTAGACTAAAATACTAGCCTTGTGTGAACTAGGCTTTAGTGCGTTTGAATTTCTCTTTGAACGTGAGTTTTGAAATATTTTTTTGATATACATAAAACTTTACGTATACCATTTGTTTAAAAATAAAATCAAAGTATGCAGAGATAAATAAAATGACAAAATGCTTAATTTGTGATTTAAATGCGTACAATTTGATTTACAACAATAAAATTTGCACTAAATCGTGCTACGTTTTTTTAAATTAAATTTACTGAGGTACACATTATTTTTAAGAGGGGACGGTTTTTAAAATATGTATTAAATCAGAATAGGGAATTAGTATAAGTTAATTATAATAATAAACTCAATTAATTTGTAAAATTATCACAATACATCGGTGTACTAAAAGTTGCGTCGCTATCTTCGAAGCAACTTTTAAATTATATTGTAGGTATATTATGTATGTATTGTATATAAGTACAATTTTGATAAAAAAATTTGCTAAGCATTCCTCTTTAATATAATGTTTAAATTATAATAAGTAGAAAAAATATTAGATTATCACTAGCTATGCCATTGTACGTAGTGAAATGTTTAAATAATTGTAAATATTGTTTAATATAATTAAATATTATTTTATATCTACATTCTTGTAATATTTTGTAATATTATTAAGTATAATAATATAACTCAAAGAATTAGTACTTTGTTTTTATTTATGAATATCAGAATATAATTTATGCATTTTTAAAACTACTATGTAATCAAATTTGTAAATGACAGATTATTATTAAAGGTAAGTAATGTTTATTTTATTTCAATTTGTCAACAATAACTTAATATAGTCTATCAAGTACGTGCGTGAACGGCCTTATTTGCAGTCGGTAAAAGAAATTGCCCCAATCATTTATATTAGGTTGTTTCTCCTTCATGCTTTGCCACGGAATATTCACAAAATTTTCCACATAACGCGAAATGAGTTTCATATATACACTTCGCTTTACGAGGCTGTGTTCCTCTGTATTTACTGAAAAGGTCCAAAAATGTCCTTTAAAAATATATGGGAAAGTCTAAAACATTTGTTTTTATGTGGGTTCAGCAATTTAAGCAAATTTTTAGACAAAGTGTCCTCAAAACTCGAGAATTTACAACTTTTTACTTGCAATCTAAATGCACAGAAAATTCTGGGATATTCAAGAAAACACTATACCTTTTCAACTTCAAATTGAGACTTATCAATTTCAAATTGGGAATAATCAATTTCAAATTGAGACTAAACAATTTCATATTGGGAATAATCAATTTCAAATTGAGACTAAACAATTTCAAATTGGGAATAATCAATTTCAAAGTGAAGTTGATTGTTCCCAATTTGAAAATGTTTAGTCTCAATTTGAAATTGATTATTCCCAATATGAAATTGTTTAGTCTCAATTTGAAATTGATTATTCCCAATTTGAAATTGATTAGTCCCAATTTGAAGTTGAAAAGGTATAGTACATCGATAAAAACGAGGACTGAATGCTTCAGAAGGATAACAATCCCAAATATCGCAGCAAGCTGAGCACCGGGTGAAAAGAGCAGTCTGGTATCATTACGCTCTATTGGCCCTCGCAGTCACCTGATGCGAATCCAATTGAGAATATGTAGGCGTACATTCAACACAAGCTTCGTGGAAGAAAAATGTATGATTTAAAGCAGCTATCTGAGAAATTCATCGCATTTGGAGGTCTCTGCCGTGTGAGTATACGCTGAAATCTGGTCGAAAGTATACCTCGAAGGTGTCAATTCATTATTGACTCTGGTGGCGACTGGACGATACAACAGTAGAAATTCGAAAAAATGAAACCGTTTACCCCCACCTCCCACCCACCCTATTATTTATTTTAATTTTTTTTTACTAGACTAACATGTGCTAAAAATCTCTTTACTGGATTATAGGGGTCCTAAAATGTAAATATCCTTCTAAATTGGTAACTTTTCAACTCTAGTCAATACTTTTCTTATCTCTAACGTAATAAAAAATTAAAATAAATAATGGGAAGGGTGGGACGTGGGGGTTAACGGTTTCATTTTTCGAATTTCTACTGTTGTCATTTGAAAGAACACAAAAAATCATAAAAATTTCATATTCTAGATTTTTTTAAATCTTCATTAGTTTCAGAGTTATTTGAAATATATGATTATTTTGCACATTTTCATAGGGGTATTTTACCCCCTTAAACCGTTTTATTGCAGCTAAGATAATTTTTTTCTTACTAGCCATGACCTCCTCTAACTATATACAAAATTTAAACACGATCTGAATATGCCACTTGAAAAGGTTCCCTTGTAAGATAGCAGTACATATTTAACATGTTAAAAAAAATTCAGTAAAATTCAAAATGTATTTAATGAACATTCATTTAATGAACAGTAGAAGAAAATACATGTGCTGTATTTGTTTAATCCTACCCTTGTGTAGTTTATAAAACATTTTCCATTTATTTCGCCTGTGTCTGCGAAGGAATGTAACAAACTTTTGAATTCGGTTACATATATGGAAGTTTTTGTACGCGCTGACGGTCGTTTTCACTTCACGCGTAATATCCAGAAAATTCCTTACTCACGTAGGGCGGAACAGGAAACACAAGAGCCCAAAACACGTGTAATGTTGTTCCGGAAACTTAGTCTATGGAACACTTTAGTACGTTTTACATTATTTTATGGTTTAGTTTATTCTACGATTCAGATGTTAAAAACTCAACTGAAAAAAGAAAATTATGTAGGTATATTGTGAAATACTAAAATGTATGGTGAAGCAAAAAAAAAACACACTGGAAGTATGAACTTCAGTTTTATTTATATAAATTGGAACAGGGGAGTGACGTGTAAAACTTTTTTTGGTGTGGGCGATGGTCATTTTTAAAGAGAATGGAGTAAATCAAATCTTGAGTTAAAAAAATTCAATATTTATTATTAAAAAATTAAATACCAACAATACCGAATTGTTCAAATACCAATATATTGATTTCAAGACGAATTGGATGCCCTATAAGGTAATTTCATATCTATAGACTAGAATACACAATTCAGTTTTGTATAGAGAATTTTATAGGGCAAATGTCATGACATTAAAAGACAGTATTTCAGAAAACATCTAGCAATATATTTTGCATAATAAAAACTACCCGATGAAAAAAGTAATCACGTGTGCCAAATCAAAAAAAATACAATTTTTCGTCGAATTTTCTAATATAGATTTAAAATAATCTTAATTAAATTACATGTTTATGTACCTACTTCAGTAAAAATGTTCCCAATTATTTTTTTTTGTAAGAATGTTTAATCAAATTTGTTTTCAATTCATATTGGTACATGCGTGTTTATCATATAAGCTTAAAAGGATTATTTATATGTTTAAATAATTGACGTCTTCATCATTACAAAGGAATTTTTCTCATTTCCGCTTATTAATAAAGCCATCTTCTTTTAGTTGTTCTAAATATTTTTTCTTGAAAATGTACTATTATAATTGATTTTACATATATAAAAATCATAAAAAAATAAGTTTTATCACAATTAAGTAAAACTTCTATATAAAAGAATGTACGAAATTAATTTAAATTAAAATGTTTTTGAAAATTTGAATAAAGTAGTTACAACCGGTAGGTATATAGCTAAAACATATTAATGACAAGATATCTGTATATTGCTTACCGTTTTCTTCAGTGTCGACTCGTTAGAAAAATAAACGTTTTTTAATAAGTCATTGTTCAAATGCCGAAGCAACTGTCTTACAAAATGATTTTATAATATTTACAAAAAATATTTTTCTCATTTATTTTGTATTTTTTCTTGTGCATATATTTATACAAATTTTCATCATTTTCGAGTATTTGGTTTATTTTACAGTTTCCTTTCGTAAATATGCATACAATACAAATCGGTATACAATCGAAGAGTAAACATATTAATAAAAATATTTACATATGCTTACGAATTTCCGCTTTATGAGCTTTCAGTTTTACGGGAAAATATGTTTGTATATATACAGGGGATATTTTATAGATCAAATTAGATCTAGTTTCAAAATTTATATCTACGTCGATTACCATAAATATACATATTGTTGAATTTATTTGAAAAAAAATCATATTAAATTTTAGGTCTACATAGATTTATATTTTCTTTTTCATAATTAAGCCGTAAATCAGAGTAAATCTTTGGTAATTGACGAATATCGAAATTTTGAAGAAAAAAAATCTAATTTGATTTGCGTAGACTGAATTAATTTTTTCTCGAGTATAATATTACAGTTTTTTTTAATTTTCAGTTTCGAGGAAATTTATTTGAATTAAAATAAAACATATCATAGTTATCGTTTTTTAGGTTTCCGTAGAAAACTAGGAAACCTTATAGTTTCGCCATGTCCGTCCGTCCGTCCTCAAAAATTTTAAGCCGATTAAGATGAAATTTGGTATACAGACGTAGACTGATAACCCAAAAACAGAAATGATAATATTTTTGAAAAAAAATTTTTTGGACCCCCTTTCCATAGACTGAAAAGTATTTTCAAAAAAAAAATTTCACTTAATCCATTAAGTGGGGAGTCTTTAGATAGGTCTCCTAAAATGCAATAAAAAATGCAATATAACATTTTGATTTTAACCCTTCAGTCACGATATATTTGCGTTCAAAGTCGTGATAAAAGTGTCCCCCCACCCTAATTTCTAAACTATCAATTTAAAAAATCTGAAAAAATTCATGAATGTAGCCTTTAATTAGTACTTCCACTGAAAATTATAACGAACACTGTCAAAATTATTTTGGACCCCCCTCCCATAGACTGAAAAGTGAACTCACAATTTTTTTTTCACATATCCCATTGAATGTGATGTCATTGGATAGGTCTCCTAAAATGCAACAAAAAATGTTAAATGATCTTTTGATTTTAATCCTTCAGTCACGATATATTTGCATTTAAATGTCGTTATCAGAGCGTCCCCCCCCCCTTAATTTCTAAACTATCTTTTCAAAAAATCTGAAAAAAATTCAGAATGTAGCTTTCAATTAGTACTTTCACTGAAAATTATAACGAACACTGTCAAAATTATTTTGGACCCCCCTCCCATAGACTGAAAAGTGAACTCACTTTTTTTTTTTTCACTTAACCCATTGAGTGGGTGGTAATTGGATAGGTCTCCTAAAATGCAACAAAAAATGTTAAATGATATTTTGATTTTAACCCTTCAGTCACGATGTATTTGCATTTAAATGTCGTTATCAGAGCGTCCCCCCCACCCTAATTTCTAAACTATCCATTCAAAAAATCTGAAAAAAATTCAGAATGTAGCTTTGAATTAGTACTTTCACTGAAAATTATAACGAACACTGTCAAAATTATTTTGGACCCCCTCCCATAGACTGAAAATTGTTCTCAAATTTTTTTTTCACTTACCCCATTGAGTGGGGTATCTTTAGATAGGTCTCCTAAAATGCAACAAAAAATGTTATATGACCTTTTGATTTTAACCCTTCAGTCACGATATATTTGCATTTAAATGTCGTTATCAGAGCGTCCGTTGAAATAATTCTTGTTTATAAATCGTAATGACTACGTAAACCTATCATGTGCGTGCCCAACACGCACTTGGCCGTTTTATTTATCTCTCGTTTCTATCTCTTCGATTATTTTGCTATAAGAAAAAATTCGACAGTCGTTATTTGCTTCATCTAATATTTATACATCAACTTTTTATGCCCGTATTAACGACCCGTCACTGAAGACATATTTATTATATAACACCACATGCACATAAAAAGAATATGCAAATTGACAGTTGGCCATTAAACGATATGTCCACGAAATGTTAGTAATATTTATATGTATCGTTATAATTTATAGTGGAATTATTATAATTTCTCTATTAGAAATACATTGTTGTGTGTGACCGCGCCTAGACGACGGCATGTCCATGTAAGGTCGCCGCCCACGACGGCGGTGTTGGGCAACGTCACCTGGTTACCTTCTTCAAGTCGCCCACGCTTCCACAACGCTCTTGATTTTGTTGTTCACTTTTATTCATATTCTTTATACCTATTATAGTGGATCTAAAAGATTTTACGCCGATGATACCATAACACGGCAGACCTTATAATTTCATGTAGGAAATATAAGTTATAATTATTAAAATTCGCAACTTTTATTAAAAATTGAGACCCTCTGTATACTTGGTCCAATGTTAAAGTCAATGTTTATTTGGTAGTTAAAGATCCATAGCCCTTTTCATTTTGTAATCGTTATGTAGCAATTTTAGATTGCATGTTGGGATAAAATTAATTTAAATTAATTCGAAATTGCCTAAGGTTGTGTTTCTTTTAATTTGTTCATATTTATAATTAACTTTTCGTTACTGTATTTTTTTATACCTAGTGAAATTCAAAAAAGTATTTTGGTAATAAGAAAAATAAGTTTTATTTATGATATAAAATGTTAAATAATTTTTACACAAATACATTTGAATTTTTATGATTTTATTAACTTAAGTACGTACTTAATTAATGAGTTTTTCGATATTTCTTTCAAAAAATTGATTTTGAGGACGGAACCGTATAATTGTGTTTTAATATTTGTATACCTTGAATTCGTTATTAAATTTTCAATTTTACTTAAAACGTTTTGATAATATCATATAATATTTATAAAATAAAATTAATAAAATACTGGGAAATTTGAAAATCATTTATTTAAGGGTACAATTATGTAAAAGCTGACCACTTAAGACACCTTCTAAATTACATTCAACCCCCAACTTGTTTGACTCTATAATTAATTCAATTGAACTTAAATCATTCTTCCAAAACATCTCAACAAATAAACTATTTATCCTATCAACAACAATGGCCATAACAGCAATAATTTTACATTCAACACATATTAAATATCATCAAACAAAACATTTATCCTATTAGCCACAATAATACCTATAATTTAACACCTTAAGACACCACCATGTTCGTATTACATACACATACATACACACACACTAATAAGGTCGCGCGGTTGACTTAAGTCGTGCTGCTGCTCAGTAATTGCTCTGTCTCGGTCGTGTCGAAGCGCCACCATTGTTATCGCATTGTTGAGTGTTGTTACGACCAGAACTCGGTTCTGGGACGGTTACGGACATGAGGTTGTTGTGTGTTTTGGTGGTACTCGTGGTCGCGGCTTTGGCCGTGCTAGATGCCCTTAGTGTTGATCCAGGTAAAAAATAAAATAATATCGAATTTATTCGTTTATATTTTACTATATTTGACCATTCAGCTTGATTGATATTATAACGCAATAGGTTTTAATTTTTTTGGAGCTGAAAGCAACCTCATTCGAAATTCGGAGTTCCCATGTACCCTTTTATGATTTTCTTATCAATTAATAATAATCATTAGATCAAAACAAAAATATTGTCAAATATAAAAATTCACAACACCTTTTTTGACGTACCAGCATCCAGATGTATTTAATTTTGATAATAATAAATATTATTAATTTATAATCCACATTTCAAACTTATTTTGTCGCGGATCCCCTATACGATTTTTCAATTCAATTTTATTGCGGAAAACTTACCATGGTTATATTGTACAACCCCCCCCCCATTTGAATGAGACATTAAATGAAAAAAAAATGTTTTTTTTTATATATATTTTATTATATATCGCGTATGCTTTAATATACGCGGAACTCATTTTGGGAAATACTGTACTAGAGTAAACTTCCGTTTTCGGTTGCAAGCTCGTTTTTAAAAATAGGAAACGATAATTGATCTTAAATATAAAATTTCACCCTTCTGTGTTTTATTGTTTAGTGTCTACTACACACATTAGAATGGATCAAAATAGATATTTATATCAAAACCATCAATTCGAAAAAATCGGATTAATATTACTTACTTACCTATCTATACTATATATATTTTATACATATGTTAGGCCGTATAAGAAAGTAAAAATAATGTTTAATATATTATTAATTTTTAGCCCACATCTTATAAATACAACTCATATAAATGTATGTTAACTAATTATAATAAAATTATAATTACGAACAAAATAATCTGTGGTGAAATCAAAAATAAGGAAATTACATTCAAAAGCATAAAAGACAAGAAAATCGTGTACTTTTTCATTATATAGCTATAACGTTTTTTAAAACAATAAAGAGGAATCCAACGAATTCATAAAATAAACCTCAGAAAATATATAGATATATAAATATATTAAATATCATTTTAGAATAATAATTAACTTTTTAAAATCAATTTTTTTTACAGTTTTCATCATTGTTGAAATTAATTAAATCCCATAATAAATGTTATAATAACACGCAATTAATTAAAATTTATAAAAATTAAATTAATTTTGCAACATTTACTTAATAAAATTTTATTAAATATTTCATTCAATTTTCGTTACCTATATGTAAAAAACATTTTAATTGGTCCTTATAATAATTTTAAACTGTATTTTGAAACAATTAAATAAAACTACTAACAAATCTTACACTTCATTTCTTCTTTTACTGTAAAATCTAGACTAATGAATTAAAGTTTGGTACAAATCATATCTGTGATAATTGAAAGTAAAACTACATGAACTCTATGAAACATAAAATCTGATGGAGTTTTAATTGATCCTCAATTGAGTAATTGCAGAGAGCTTTTCGTTTCTTTTGTATGTATTGGTATAAAGCAAAAATCAGTTTGATGTATTTAAAAAAAAAAAAATCAATTTTATTGGAAAATATAATTTTGTTTGTTGAATACGTGTTTTTATATTACTTATATGTATGTACTCGTATATATTTTAGACAATATCAATTGTAAATTTTCGTTAATACTCAGCTGAATTAATTCAACTATCATAATTCAACCGAAACTTATTCTTCTGTCTTATGTCCGGTATTATAAAAAATTTGCTTTGAGTATTAAATATAAATGACAAATGATATGGTTAAATATTAATAACATTGACGCATGCGCGTTAAGTAGAAATCAACGATCTAAAAGCAGTGGTGACAAGTATATCTCATAAAATGCACATCATTTACATAACTATACATTTATTACCACTGCTCAAAAATCCTGAGAAAATTCATGATGGTTTGACAATAGGCATTCGAACAATAAAAGTATCATTTAAATTAATGTTAAATCGGAACCAATAAATATACAGAACAAAAATCGTAAAAGTATCATAGTATGTGAATAGATTCAAAAACTACGAAAGACATTTTAATTTGAATATTATACATGATAATATTACATTTATATTTGATTGTAAGCTTCTACGAAAGACATTTTAATTTAAATATTAAAATCTTACTTTCATACTCACGCAGAATTTAAATTTGAGATCTTGTAGACTTCCACTACTAAATAAAATTTTTATTATTATTTTAAAATAAATTATCATTTAAATTCTGATTAACTTTTCTATTTTTAAGATTTTTTATATAGGCTGTACTTTAGATACAATCTATAAAGTTTTATTTTATTTTACTAGTCTTGGATTTTTTTATGAATGTATGTTTTTTTGATATTGGTCAAGTTCCTACACATTACATATGGGTGCAGGCCCTAAAATTTTCAGGTTACTTTGTGATAATACCGACGTGAATTTGACCGCTTTATAATATTGAATCGAGAACGTGAAGGATTGTGAGTCGAAATAAAACAGTCGTGCGTGAATACATTTTTTTAATTCAAAAATAAATAAATGTAAAAAATAAATTAAAGTTCCCAGTCATATTTTTTCCAAAAATAATAGATTGTAAAAAATATATAAAAAATTGTGCACTAATCACGATCGTAACCCACCGTGAACATTGAACTAATTATAAGTACCTTCTAATATTCAACTTTTTTTTGTACATAAAACTCCTTAAAAAAATGAAAGACAAATTAATAATACCTTTTAAAACTTTTTAAATAACATGTATTAAATTAAGCATTTTTTTATATAGAACACAAAGTTGAAATCTAGAATTTTATTAATTACAAAATTAAAATACGCATTTGCTACAAAGAAGTAAACAATAATACATTTAATACAAACATTAGTTAAAAAAAAGTTTTAATTGGAGGAGTTTTTAACAGAAATTTAATTGTCTAAGTTTTAATTTTTCAAATTTAATTATTAACTGTTAGATCGTCAATATTGTCACAGAATATTCATTCCTGCTTAATTATTATAACTAAGAATGTTCATTAACAAATTTTAAATATTTAATTATGATTTTCTCTTTTCTACAAAATGTAAATGTTTGAGTAAAACTGAATTGTCAAAACTTTGAAATACATCAATTATTTTATATATTAAATTTTACTGCGTTGTCGAAACATTATCGTCCGTCTGGGTCTTTTAAGGAACAATCGAAATTTCATACTCCAATTTCCCTCCTATGGGGGGATATATTTTCGGTCATAAACTACTTTTTTATATAACGAGAAGGAGGGAAAAAATATCGATTTTTTTTACATACCCTAATATACACGATACTTATTCTCATACGCAGTCTTACTTGTACCTATCTTGTTATCTATCAAAATACTTATATATTATTATGTTATAAATATATTTAATATATTATTAAAACCCAATATACCGTGATACAAATAAACGGTTCACGGAAGTCTTCGACAATAACAACAAGAGCCATTATGTCTGCAGAGAATAAGTTGTTATCAACATAACCTGTACCATGAGCGAGCCCTACTCGTGCCCATATAAAGGGAGGACGGGAATGCATTCTGTTGTATGTTTCCTGATCAACAACCACAAAAACACGGTGTCTAACTGTACATCGCGCGCTCGGTATTTATATTCCTAACCGGTAAAAATCAGTATTTTGTACTCGTGTAATTTTAGATTGACAGTTTCATTATTATTTTTTGATTGCAAAATAATTTAATTAATTTGAAAAAATAAGAAAGGACCCCGCACATTTCTAATGAGAAATAGTTTTCGGTGAAATTCGCTTAATTTTTGATATGTTGTAGTTTATAAGATGCTGATCCAAAGTTGTCATAAACACAACTTCGAAAAATGAGCCGTTTCGGCTATAAATTTTTTTTTAAATGTAAATTTTTGCTATATTACTAAAATACTAAATCAAAATTTTTCAGGAGATATGCATAACAATTTAGTTTTTAGCACTATTTAAACTACCAGCAGACATTCTACGTTATGAAGAAGAAGAAAAAGAACTTTTTAGTTGACATGTTTTAGTGTAGTCAAATTTTGGTTTTTTAAACTTTTATTTTTATATATTTTTCCTAGATACGCCACTGACTGGTCTAAACTATTAGTTCGATTGAACAAATCACAGTTCACATATATGTATATATGTTGAGACATACGCAAATACATGAATTGTCGTCGATATATTATTCAAAGTTGGAATAAAATAAAACGGTATGGACATTATTGAACAAAGTTCTTCCCAGCAAATATTTGAACAGATCACAGTTTCAATTTGAAAGTTATAATAAATTGTAAAGGGATCTCAAATAACGTCATGTTTATTTTAAAACATCATCAAAGTATGATTTCAACAAATATTCAATTTGTCATTTATTGTATATTAAATTTTTGAAAGTAACACAACATCTATTCATATCTAAAAAAAATTTTTTTTCAAAGGTTTTCTACTAATATTAACAACGAATTGAAAGGTTTTCAAAAAGATATAAATTCTTAGAAAATCGCAATATTTGGGTTGTTTTTTGATTATGTATAAAATGCATGACATTTTAATTCATAAAATGGAAAATTGCGTCATTAGAAGTAATATATTTTAATTAACAACACCTCACAATGGATTTGCCTTGGAAAATTATTATATTTAGACTTTTTTAAAAAGATTAAAAAGAGATAGGGTCACCCACGCATTATATTTTTCAATGTAAATTGGTGATTCAAAAACTAAAACATCGCATGCCTTGATATAATGAAATTACGTATATTTAATGTGTAATTACAAAAAGTTGAAGTAGATATAAAAACGTCAATTATTTATTTTTATATTAGGCAACCAATATTTCAATTAAGTGAAATTTACCAGAAAACTCGTATACGATAATTGCAATCAAACGATATTTATACACAGGATGTTTCAGATCTACCGGATTTGCTTACCACCATATTCATGGAATAAGCTTTAGGAAACATCTGGAAAACTTTTTTCGTAGTACCTACATATATTTGTTTTTTATCGTTGAAAAAATAATAGTTCCGATGAAGGAACACGTTTTGAAGAACTAAAACCTCGATTTAATTTATTCTAAATAAGGGAAAGTATGGTATATTGAATTACTCGCTAAATTGGACCACCCTTATATCTCGAAAAGTAGTTTTCTGATTTCTGATTTCGCCTATCGCAACACCGTGCGATAGGCGTCTAACTTCATTACATATCGGCCATATTGTTTTTTTCTTGACAAGTTGAATGTTAGTATTTTCTTTTTGTAAATGTAAATAAGTGATTTTTGATGTAATTTTGAGTGATTCGTGCTATGGGTGTGGTTAGTACAGTGTTTTTAATTTATAGTTTGCAACAGTAATTTATCATCAATTAATTGTCATGGATTGATTGGCGGCTTTGATAGGTTATGTTTTTGTTAGATTTTTTCTCTCACTTTTCACACTGTTGGTTAAAATGGACCGCACGTAGTTGCCATAACTGGAATCATGAAACTTGTAACAATAATCCTGACATGTGATGATTGTCTTGAATAATTTAATTGAAATAATTTAACGAGGCTGATTTCTTATAGTTTTTTGTCTTAATACGATAAATAATTGTTTCATAGTTTGTAATTCATAAATATATATTATGTTTTGTTTACAGGTATATTTAGTTAAGATTCTATTAAAGTCAAAATTAGCAACTCTGTGGTCCAATTTACAGTACCGGTTGGTTAAAATGAAACAAAGCTCCGATCACATTTTGTTTATGATAATTCTGTTGATTAATACTTAATAAAAACAAAATCTATAAACTGCTATTTCATTTACTACATATTTACATATACTAAATATCTTATTTTAAAAAAAATGGTCCAAATTAACCGATTTTCTCCTACATCAGTCAATATTTGTAATATGAAATCATATCAATTCATATAAGAATAATAACTTCCCTAGAAATTTAATTCTTTATAATCCTCCACTGGTTTATCTACAATCTTATATGGTTACGATATCTTTAGAATAAATAATTGGCCTTGACTTGTACAATAATGAGAAATTCTAGTTTACAAATATCAACCTAATTATTGTTGATAAATGTTATACTGAAGAAAGAAGAATCTTATTACGAATTTAAATACGATAACTTTAGCTAAAACATTATCGTTTTTCCATTAGTTTTTCGCGTGATTTATTATAAAGCCTATTATCACTTCCGTTTTATACTTCGTTTACAGCAAATATCAAATGAAAATATTGTATTTAAGATTAAGTTATTAACTTGATGTATACCTATAATAAATATGATTAATTAATACAATTTACTTAAATGAGAATGGTTTTTAACGTTTAAATATGTAAGTTTTTATATACATACGTTTTGTTTTAATATCTAATTGTCTTTCTGTTATCACTAATCTCAAAAATTACTGTACTGATTTTAATGTTGTTTTTACCAATGCATAGATAGATAGTCAGCATTATGTTATGCACAGTGACTTATTATAAATGGCACCATTAGGCAACTTCTAGGTTCGAAAGTGTAATTAAAAATGGCCATCGTTAATAATTTATCTTTTAAATAATAATGCAGTATGTATGCGTGCAGTACCTGCTTTAGAGGGGGGGAACCATTTTTTAACATTTAGGGGGGGAGAGGGCGGAAAAATAAATAAGGGCGCCAGATTTCCTAAGGCCGGCACTGTATGCGTGTGTTGAAAAGGTTGCATATTATTAATTTTTTTACTTTTATATACGGCTATATATATACATATATGAGCATTTCCAGTAGTTTTTTTAAAAAAACAGGGCGCACGTATGTCACCGATTTTGCTCCCATTTCTTTTCCTCAAAGTACATATCAAAAAAAACACGTTTCCCAAAATCTTTTCTCCCCGCCCCCTTTTTTGGCCGAATTACGATTTTTTAAACTTTTGAAATCGAGCGAAATTATACTTTTTTCGATAGTACCTTATTTTTTAAAATGTCCCTTATTATGCATGTTATAGGGCTCATTTTCTTCGTTTTTTGTTTATCTTTCATTTGAAATCGGTTTTAGAGCCGAATATTCAATTTTGGCCGAATGCGGTACCAAAACATTAAGCTTGATTTTTTGTAAAAATAGTCGATTTTGAAATTGCCGCCAAATATTTTGGTTTCAACCAAAATACTTCCGGTATAGGTCATTTTATTGTATATTTGTATATAATATAACAAAAATACTCACACGCCCAACTCTATTACTTGATTATCTAGGATTCAAATTAAAAGCTTTACGAGTTATCTTTCATTGAAGCCTAAATAATTAAATCACATCTGGAGAATTATTCCCAAGTATTGTGAATATTCACCCTTTTAGAGATCAATATTTGTTACCACAAACTGTAGGTACCTGTATAGAGAAGTACTTGGTGCAAGATATAACAATACAATGTTATTCACAGCTGTTTGTTTGTGTGTAGATACAACACGCGAGATCGAGTCGGTGTTGAAACAAGACGACTGGGTGATACACTTGCGTCATGTGAAACCCAGGAGGAGGGCGCGAGGGCCCGCAGAGACGCTATTCGCCATAGACTTCCCCGGCTCCAGACAGAAGATTGCTGTGCTTCTCAACCGACAATCTAAGCAAAGTGAGTATTGTATATTGTTTTATTATTAAACAGTAGGTACTTTATACAGATGTTCGGGGTTATTTATGTTAACTTGTTATATAGTTTACAACAATGATAATGGTAAATTGGCGACACCGGCTTCTACCTTAGTGGGGCGCCTAAATAAGATAGAAGAGATTAATAAAGATTAAAAACTGACATGAGATTAAAAAAGGGTCTGGAGGGCACAAAAGTTTTAGGGGGCGTAGTAAGTAAGCTTCAGGGGGGCCAAAATTCACCTGAAAATTGTGAAAATGTCTTCAAATTCCATAGAGTGTTTTTTTCCGGTTTAGCTTCGCCACTGTCGGTAAGACCTTAGAACTAAATAACCAACGTTCCTACCTTTTTATTCATCCTGTAGATAAGTATACCCTATAGAAATATAAACTTAACGTGCTTGTTATCGTCCCTAGGTACTATATTAACAATATCTAGTTTCTGAACGGTTTGAAATACAAATCCTTTCTTAGACAGTTAATTGAAAATGCACATCTAAGAACTGTTTTAGGATAACAAGCACCACCGCACCGCATTGAAACTTCCGTCGCGGCGTTGAAGCGAAACGGACATCTTCACTTAAACAAAAGGAGAGCAAATATCTCAGACCTTTTGTTTTATGTTGATCTCAGATACTATCATTGTAATAAAATAGATGCAATTTAATTAAAAACTGCAAATGCTCAAGTTTCAGTTTATTTTGTAATAAAACACAATTTGCAATGTAATATATTTATATGTTAGTTTCGTATTCATTTTATTTAAAAGTAATGTCAAAAGCCATTAATATCATTTCGAGCGACAAAAGTCTCGTCTTGGTTTGGTCCTATTTATTTTATTATTTTATATACCATGAATATTATTGAATATACTAAATGTAAGAACACACAATATAAAATATTAAATAACGTTTATTGTCAGTTTATCTTGTTAACCTCTTTAATTTCTGAAATAGCTCACTTATTTGAAATACGATATAATTTGAAAATCATATCCACTTTGTTAAAATTAACCGAGAGAAACATTTTCAAACATTATTTTACATAATTAATTTTCTCCCAATTGCTGATGAAATATTTATACCAATTATTGTTACCGGAAGAATTTTGGTACAAAAGTAATTTCTAACCAATTGTACAAATTGAATCATGAACAAATTAAAATTTCCTAAAATTCAAATTCTTGCGGCATTTTGCCTATACTAAAAATATTATTAAACAGCAGTTCTAAGAAATCATATTGTATTTTATAAATAAATTCAAAACATTGGTAAAATATTTGAGGGAAAATAATATACCTATATATTAAATATTTTATAAATAAGTTCGTACTTTGCGATAAAATTCTGACAAGTCACAAAGCTGTTAGAAAATTATGTTACAATTAAAATTTAATTGATTTTAATCAGGTTTTTGTAAATATTTTTTTAAATATTCAAGCTTAAAAAAATGCCAAAAGAGTTTCTCAATGCTCTCTTTCTATAAAAAAACACCAATCTGTTAATTATTATATTAATAGGTTTTTTATGTATATTTAAAATATTTTACTATCTTACTACATCTTACTACTTATTTTTAAAATATGTTGACAAGTTTGTAAGTTAATTGGCATGGACATTATATTGAAATTAGTGAAAGTATGTACATAGTACAAATCATAGGTACAAATTTAGGGCTTTTAATAAGGTTTACCTCTATAAGCAATATAATTATTAATTTGTTAAGTAAATTGTGAAATAGACTTTTCAACAGATAAACGTTTTTGTACATTTACATTAAAAATCACTTAGACTTTATAGTAATTATAAAAAAGTATATAAGGTAGTGGCACCAATCTTGGGTTATACCCCTGTGTTGGACTCTTGTTTACTTAAATGTACTAAATTAGAAATATTTATTGATATTTGATTACTGTCATTACTTAATCATAATCTATAGACATTTAACTGTAAAAATGACAATCGGCCAATGGGTGTCAAAATGGTGGACATTTAAACTAATTATTAGTGTAATTTGTGTATTAATTATAATATTATCATAATATCTACTTTACATTGTTTCAAATTTTACGATTATTTAGTTTATAACTTTTGTGTCGTAGTACTCATCATTTTGTTTTACTTTGTCCATTACTGGAGAAAACCCATAAGGAAAATAATAGGCTATTATTTAAAAAACAAATTACATTTGCAGATTTTGGTAATTAAATTGATTTTATAAAAAGGCACTTGTTTTATTAGTAACATGAGTTCATGATAATTACAAAAAGAAGCCAATTAATTTAAAAAAAACAAACAGTATACGGCCAAGACCGTATTTACAAATCATTTACAAAAATAAATATGCTGAAATTTGAAGGCGTGAATTATCTAAAAAAATATATACAAATAGTTATTTTTATATTTCAAAATCGGTAAATGTTTGTAGGTACAGTAAAAGCTCTTTATTCGCGGGGTATATGTTCCATAAATATGCCGCGAATACAGAAATCGTGAATACTGAATGGTAATTTATATGGGATTATAGGGGATACGTTCCTAGGTGACAAAATAAATAAACAAATACAATATAAAAAAATCAATTTAATTGAAGTTTTTGACCATATTGATGAATTATTATCTTCAGACTTAGGCAATGGTTTAAAGAATTTTGTATTTTTTTCTTGCTTGGCAGTTTTTAAAAGTTCCTTCAATTCAGACTGATATTCAGCAGTGACATTAGCAATTTACCTCTTAAAAATAAGACTTCGTTCCATAGACGGATCAATTTTCATAAAGAAATCACAAAGCTCATTTGCCATTCTTAAACCTTCACTAAGATTTTTCAAATTAAATGTCACGTTTCCTGATTAGATCCGCGAATAAAGAAATCTTTAGCCGCGAATATAGGAATTGGATCGCATTTTTTTAATCCGCGAATAGTGAAAACGCGAATGAAGGAAGCGCGAATAAGGAGCTTTTACTGTACTATTCTTAAAACATAATTTAAGCCAAATTTTTGTAAATAATAAGAAAAAGTTTATAAGAAGCTCTTTTCACATCGTAAAGATTCACAACCTGTTAGCAAAGATATCATCAAACTAAACAATAATAATCGAAATCAATTTTAACAATTTTATTTAGTTACAAAATATGGGCATATTTGTGATATATTTTTATTTGTCCTAGTAAGTATTTTAGGTTAGTGTATAACTAATTTTATTTTCTTTCAGTAACAATCGAGACGTCCATAGAGGGTCACGTGCGTTCAGAGCATCTGGACGTGCCTTCGCTGAGCGAGGGTGGTGTCTTGCGTTCTCTAGTGCTGGGCATGTCGCAGCGGCAGCCGAATGCGCGAGTGCTCGTGTACGTGGACTGCGTGCACGTGGGCAATGTCAACACACCGCGCAGTGTGCGGGACATGTTCACGCTCATGCGAACGCCAAAGATGCAAGTCGTAAGTCTCAATTGTTTTTTGTTGTATTATCTGTTATAACTCCTCCACATTGTATGTCTAAGCCAACTAGATTCATGTATTATTTGTAATCGTGCGTGGTCTACTCGTAAAAAAATGTATACATAGCACAAACACAAATACAAAAAGCGAGAGGCCATAATAAACTGAACTGCTTAAATTTATTTTGCAAACGCAAAAGGTTATACAGTGTATTCCATGTTGATTAAGACATAGGAAATTTAACATGAGGACAATTAGTAACCTTTGGTCAAATTTAACGATGTGTGATTGGTGCATTTTGAAATGCCGCCTCGAAACTAACTGATAAATTTTAAATTAATTAACAGTATTTTGTTTGCAACTATAATAAAGAATAAAATACATTAATGAAATTAAAGTAAGCATCCTAGATAAAATTATAATAATATTTTTGGCAGATGTAAATTTGAAAACAAAATACTAATTACTATTTTATTAAATTTTGTGGGAGCATTTCAAAATGCACCAATGAAACATTTTTTAATTTGACCAAAGGTTACTACAAAACTTCTAATTGCGCCCATGTTAAATTTCCTGTCAAATTGGAACTGTATATTAATTTGATATCGATTAAAAAATTAATTTGTATAATGTTGTTAATTGATAAATGAAATTTAACGAAATATGTACTAAAAATCGAAAAACATTGTATGTAAATAACCACAAAATACATATTCAAACAAAAGATACAATAAATATTGTTGTATGTATGTGCTTAATATCATGTTTTAGTAAATATGTATTTTACTTTTTAAAAAGATCATACATAAACATTATTCAAATATTCTATTGTATACTTTCCACTATAGCATAAAACTAAAAACCACTTCAATTTTTTAAGTTCAAACACAACAAAAATTTACATTTTTAAATTTACATTTCGAGTATTGTTAAATAATATATTAAATTAAAATTAAATCAACTAATTCAGAAGCCAATGTAACTAACTTTAACACCAAGTAACATCTGCTAAATATGAATTAATCATAAATATTTGGTACATAATAAAAAGCGGCATCATATTCAAAAAAATCAAATTTTAAAAAGTACAATAAAACTTAAAATAAATCAATTGGTAAAATACCAAATAAAAATTATATTTAAAACCTCCCCTCTCTCCTAACCTCTGTTGAAGAACCAAACCTTCACTCTAAAGATATAGTCACGCTGTTAGTAGAAACCTAGTATGTTTGGCCCATAAGCAACTTCCCAATATATCATGTATTTCATTGCGACTGAAAGCTATCGGAAATAACACAAATCGATCGATAAACAAATTTTAAAAAAATGAGTTTACTCAATATTTTATTTATTTACAAATTAATTAACAAAAATACTGCTATTTTTTATTCAACTTCCTGAAATTTAAAGAAAATTGCTTTTGTTTATTTAAACTGTTCTGAATCAATTGTTATTGTTTGTGATATACTATTTTTATTTCCCCCATATTCTTTATACTTCTAGATCAAGGTAAAATATTTTGCCTTCAGCTCCCACTGAAAATTCCATATTCATTAATTCATAAATAATAACAAATATTGTTATGTAAGCATATTGTAGGTATTATGCCCGATATTATTAACCAATTCAATGCTCTTTTAGTGCTAATTGGTAATTTAAAGTAGATTTGGTGTATTACCAATATTATTTTAATGTCATATGATATAGGATGTATAGATTTAAGTAA
Source organism: Sialis fuliginosa (assembly GCA_961205875.1). NCBI lineage: Eukaryota > Metazoa > Arthropoda > Insecta > Megaloptera > Sialidae > Sialis > Sialis fuliginosa. The sequence continues at coordinate 10,755,839 of OY540818.1, read as the reverse complement.
AGTGACAGTTAGTTAAATGAACATTTAGTTAAACTTGGTAGGTATGGTTATATTTGAATTATAAAAAAAAATTATAATTTTCATTTTTGTGGGTTTGCGTTAAAGGGGTTAAAATCATAAAATAATAAATTTCCAATATTTAATGTGTTTAAAAATAATCTACTTGTCTGCTAATTATTTATAACATATAATCCGGCCTGATTTAGAAAAGAATCTTAGGTATTTAAAACGATAATTAATTAATAAAATTCTTCAATAGCTACGGTATAGAGTTAAAAAAATTATTTAAGCGTTTGAAATTCTAAAATAAAATTAATAACATTATAAATTAAAAACATATTTGTTTTGTTAGTAACATGAGTTCATGAGAAGTACAAAAAAGAAGCCCGTCAATCACAAAAACAGTAAACCTTGCTCTTATAGCAGCCATAACTGGCGCCAGTACCTTTTATATGTATATATATATACATATATAATTGAATACTGTCAAGCAGATTCACTAAATATTATATACCGTCGTTTATGACGAGGTAAATCGCTAATAATACCATACTCCATACCTATATATGTGCACCTACATACTGAGATAACGACCAAACAAAAAAACAAGTTCACAACCATTCCTAACATTTTCTTCAATATCTTTTTACCAACAACCCAAACGTCTCGCAGAGAATACATCGCACAGCACATTTATCAGACATAGGTACAGTCACCTGCATTAATGGTCTTGCAGTTTGCATTCAGTTTTGTTTATCACAAACTTAGTAGGCTCCTCCCATTTGATTATTATAATATTTAAATCATTTCTCCATGTATCAAACAAAGAAAGATATTTTGAAATTCATTTGCTAGATAAAGAACTACTCTTCGTTTATAGTACTCATATATATTTGTGCAATTAAATTATTATGTAATCTATTGAAAATTGTATATGTAAATTTTGTGGCAATAAATATTCGATATTCCGAATTTTAGTATTTAAATATATTAAACTTGATAGAAAAAGATAACCGATGATGTTTGTTTTTAAATTTGGAATCTGTTGTAAGCGATTCTAGCCTTTAGGGTGCCAGACGAGTTCTGCAGGTGACTGTACATACATTCACAGTAGATACGATAAACGATTGCACTTTCATTTCTGGCGCTGTACCTGTGTACGCGACACGGGAAGCGTGGGTGGCACTCACGTGGGCAAAGCGTACCCAGTTCCCTATTTCCTTAATTGGTCTCTTGTACTTGTCAGACCACTTGGCGCAATTGCCGTTAATTCTGAATTTAATTGTACCACTACGATTTGTAGTGTCAGTTATGTTTATAATGTGTAATACTATGTATATTTAAGACAATGCCACCCATAGTGAATATTACAGGTTTTTTATATGATTGTTAGATAGAGCACATTTGTATATACACAAATGTAGGTATACTAAATGGTTATGTACTATTTTATAGTAGCATTGTGTTTTATTTACATAATATGTCATGAATCACGCATAAATTAGTTTCATATAAACTCATCAGAGTAACCAAAGGATTAAAATGTCCATAGAGAAAAAATGGCAAAGTTCAAGAGCCATTTCAATTTTTATTTTTTTACATAAATTCGTACAAATTGAAATATTAACGGGACACCCCCTCAATCTGTTATTTTCCTTATGCGCACGCAGTGATGGACACTTCCTAATGATTACAAAATGATATAAAAGAAAGAATCGTCAAATTTGAAACAATGTAAAGCAGTTACTATGATAATATAATAATGAATAAATAAATTATATTAATATTAGTTTAAATATTCACCATTTGACACCTATTGGCTGATTGTCATCAAATCACACTGTAAGACAGTTAAATGTATATAGATTAATTTTCACAAATGGTAGTAAACAAATATTTCTAATTTAGTATATTTAATTAAAAAATAGCCATTGCTCGGGTCATATCCAAGACTTTATGTCTTCATAAATTTCGTAAAGGTACCTACCTACATAATATTAATTTCACGAAAAAAAACACAAAATGCGATTTAAAAATTATAAATACGTCTTACAATACAAATATTAGCCTTTATCTACATCGAACATATTATGTAAATTTAAAAAAATAATTAAGAAAAAAACACACACAATTTCTTGGTACAGTAAACACAATTCTTGTACGTGATCAATTTTTAATATCGCCAATTCTCTAAACTGGCTTGTAATTTCTACAGTACCGGATCTAATTTTACAGAGGTGAAGATAACCCAGCTTCATATAGAATTATACTCAATACTTTCACTAATTGTAAGATTAATACGAAACGAAAGTTAGGTAAATTCAAAATTGAGACCATATTCTTTCAGTTTCGTTTTGTAAAAATATAAGCCAGTCTCGTCTCATACACCTGACCGAGACTGAGAACGAGAAAGATTTTTGTATTATTGAAAATTATAATTTTCAAAAAAAAGAATGAGGTGTATAATATTTCAAAATTATGAATTAATATACACTTTATTCCATTATTAAATTTACCTAAGTTCTTCGTATTTTTAATTTTAAGCATTCCCATGTTTCCAAATATTTCTCACGCAAAATATGTCTAATATATATTTTTTTTATTTTATAAGCGAAAATTTTAATAAAAGCAAAACAATTCGTTTTAAATTCCTTAAATTGCTCGTTTTTATTTAATATCCCACTCCAAGATACAATAAAATAATTTTTTGGTGACCATTTTGTTCCGCTTAAAAAAGTGTTATTAACTTATAATAACACCATTTACTATATTAGGCCAAACCTCAGTTTTTATAGTTGAATAGTTTGAAGACTGTAACAAACAGACAGACATAAATTTTTGATTTTTATAATAATACTTAAGAATAATAGTAAATCGTTTCAGGAAATAAGTATTATTTAAAATTTAATTTAGTATGGTCCATAAAACGTATTTTATTAATTTAAATGCGTGAGAAACCATAAATTTTTATAGGAATTACATAAAATTGATATGCGAATTGCTCCGGGTTTTTCATTTTATTTAACAATATAAATATATAATCATATTGACGTAAGCCGTACGTACCAATTCTAAACTCAATTTACGTCATACTTTCTCTGAAGTGCCATTTACAGACGATTAATACGGCCCTTTACACGTTTGTGGTCAGTAATATTCCGATAATTGCCTTTAAATGAAGCAACAATCATTGCCCAATATAATCAATATGTTGTTATCTAAAGGAAAATGCGTTTCTATATATTTATAAGTAGATAATAAACAAGACGTTACAAATCTTTGTTTTAACCTAATATGGAAGCAATAGAATACTCATTACCTTTTATGGTATTATTACAAAAACATAATCACTAATTGATTCTAATTACGTTGTCCTATTTGAATTTTCTATCGTAAAAGATGCTACGTCAATTCTATGAATTTTAATAACATTGTAATATGTTTTTAATAATTTGTTCCAGAGAACTGCCTAATTAGTAATTTGATATATAAGTTTCAAACTACAAATTTTAATAAGCCAGGTATGTATGTATTTCTCGAACTCATTAAATAAAAATATTATATACAACGTATTTAAACAGTAAAATATATTGAGAGGCTCCCAAATGAGATATTGTAAGAGAAAAATATTGAAGAAAAACCAATAATGTCGTTTAAAACGGTATCGAAAATCCATTTATTCCAGTAAATAAATATATCTTCAATCAATACAATTCCAAAATAAAAAATATTACTTGTGATTGAAAATTAATATGATTATGCAAGCTTTAAGGCTATCGCGGTGATCTTGATATGAATTATTGGTTTCTGGCTATAAGCCGTGTTGGGTTGGTTGTTCTGTCAGTCAACGTTTCGTCGCATATTTCAGTGAATATCTTCAGGACTTATTATACGACGAAATGTTGGCCGAATGAACGACCAAACTAACGTGACGTATAAACAGAAGCCAAGTTTCATAATACGATTATGATTTTTTTGACATTCGAGGCTTTTGTGCACATACTTTGTTCCAAGAAAGTGAACTGTTATTTAAATATTTTATCTGTCCTGTACCCTGTACCATTTAAGTATCTAATGTAGGTAAGTTAAAAAATAGATGGATCCTCCGCCATTACAATTCTTTTATCCTTTCAACGTTACGATGAAAGCTAGAGTATAACTCGTATAACTTTTTTATTTCCAAAAATAAAACCCCAAATGAAGGGGCGCCATTTTAGTACCAATAAACACATATAGAAAGAGCTATCAAGCTGCCTAAAAGGTTATATGGAGGGGGATGTCTTAGTGTGTTAGAAGAATTTTTGCGAACATCTGAGAGCATATTTCAAAGTCAAAACAAAAAATGTATATCAAAAGGTAATAGTAATTGAACATTACAGAAAATGTAATCTAAAGATTACCTTAAAAGTTTTAAAATGCGTTTTGTTTGTTTAATCTGTCACTTAATTGAATTATAGTGTTAACACATAACTTTATGTATATTGTCATTACAAATACAATATTATAACACTTGTTGAAAATGGAAATGATTTTCAACATCTGTTCAATGTGATCAACTTGTTTTTGACACATTAATTTGTATGCGTTGTCAACAATTTTTTACACCAATCCAATGAATGTTTTAACTGTCTTGCGATTGAAACTTTTTACAACCATTGCTGATAGATTCATTGAAAGGTGTCAGTTTTTGTTATTCGTTCGAATTTAAGTAAGTACCATCTTCTTTTATTATTTATGAAACGTTTTTTTTAATTCCAAATCAAATGATCTGAAAAATATATAGTAAAAGAGAAAACAATTAAGATAAGTAGAAGCTTTATTTTGCACTATTAGTATTCTGTGCCATCCCCCCCCCCACTCTAAATAATAAATAATTAATTTTTTTATAACAATTGGCTCAATCTACTCATAATTCTCAATGTTTATGATTTTTTCAGAATTTTCTTTCTTTCTTTCTTGGTGATAAGAGTGGAGGACAGCAATTTTTGAAAAAAAAAAAAAAATTAAAATGCATTAAAAAGACATCATATATGTATATTGTTGAATTCGTGAATCAAAATTCAACTTTTTATACTTCACGTCTATTAATGGGGCACTACACTCTCTGTACACTAAAAAAAATAAAAATAAAAATTAACGAAAGAATATTTATTATTTATTACAGGTTAGAAATAAAACTGTTTCTAATAAATATTCTATTTTTCAAATAACACGAATCAAAAATTTATGCATAGTATTCAATTATACCTATACGAATAAAAAATGTTTCAAAGACGAAAATCTTCTTTGATATAAATTTTTATAATCGAATTCCTCGTTTTCAATGTGCATACAAATTGAAAGTAAGATGTATACAAATAACGTATTATTATTGTATCCCTCTTATGCAGGTACTCTCTGCTTTCCAATAGAATATCTATTCTGGATTAGAGCGTTTTATTATATTATTATCATTTTTCTTTCTAAATGAGTTTAGTTATTTAATAAGTAGCAACTCAATAATGAGCTTGACTTTATTCATGGATTAAAAAGTGAATATTAAATAAGATTATATGTATTTATTTGAAAAATATACAAATATTAGTATAATAATAATTTTTCCCATATTTTATCGGAAGTATTTTGGTTTTTTAATAAGTAATAATTTAATATATATACAATTTCTAAAACCTCTTATTAAATAGTAATTTATTGTAATGTTTGTTAATATATGTAAATATTTTTTTATTCGAGGCTTTAATTCTCACACCAAAAATAAAAAATTTAATTCTCCGTTGACAATTCTTTGTTTTTATTAAAAACATATATTCATATTTTCATATATTTTTTATCATAAAAAAACTAATATCAACATGAGTCTGTAAGATCTAGTTCCTGTTATTTTCATATACTTTGGCAAATAACTTTTTTACGAACAAACTCATTACAGAAAAATGTTCTCATATCGAACTTTCATCTTTATATACATATATGTACATACATATTATATTTATAATATACATTTATGTACAGTCGCATGCAGAAGTGGTCGACCAAGTTTCATTCAACAAAACATTTCTCTATGTACCAAACAAAGCCAGTTATTTTGAAACTCATTTGCTAGATAAAGAAGAACTCTTCGTTTATAATACTCGTATATTTATATTTGTGCGATTAATTTATTATGTAATCTATTGAAAATTGTATAAGTGAATTTTGTGGCAATGAATATTTTATATCCGGGTCAATCCATATGAAATGGTCCAAAATTAAATTAAATGGTTGCTTGGCCATTCTAAAAAAAATTGATTTTTTGTGTGTAATTACCCTAACATGTTGGTAGTTCGAAACGACCATTATTTTAATTTTATTGTTTTTTGTTTTCGCGTAACGGCCATATTTGTTCTACAGGTCGCAACATTTTTTGTACTTTAAAGGGTTTGCGGAAACTAAAATATCTCAGCTTCTATCAAACCTTTCAACATCGGAGTAAAAGCAAATTATTTAAAATAAAACGGACTACAAGATTACTTCTAGACATTTTCACCTAAATGTTATCCTAAAGGGTGAAATTTCAGCCTTAATTCTTAGTTCTATTTTTGAAAAAATCCCATTTTCAAGGGGTTGTTTTTGCAAGAAGGGGAAAAGTTAACAAGTCAAATTATTTTTTACAAATAGGTGGGTACTAGTTGTATTCACACACCAAAGTTCAACTCTGAGACTTGCCCCCCTTGATTTCAAAAAATTCTCAAAATTTGAAAATTTGAGAAAATGGCACTTTTCAAAGCTAAGTAACTCTGGTGGGGGACCAGATAAAAATTTGAAATTTTAGCCCATAATAGTACTACATAATGGTATTATGTACCAAAAATTTTGAGATTGAGATTTGACTACAGGCAGTGGTATTGCAACCACAATATTCAATAGGAGTTCATATGTTAATACAGAGTGTCAACATTAATATAACATCTATTACTATCTTTTTTCTTCTTGGAAATAGAAGAATGATTGAATGAATAAAAAAATTGTATTTTTTCTGAATGTTTTTAAAATCTCATTTTTTATTTTCTGTCACTTCCGGTTGAACCGGAAATGATGTCAACTTTTGTTTTTCAAAGGTTACACCCTACATATATTTTATTTTTAGATAGAAAATTAGGTCAGCTTTAAAAATTTATAACACATATAATAACTTAAAGTAACTCATAACAAAGATATAACATGTTTTAATTATTATTGAAACAAAATCACAACATGTATACGCTCATTGAAACATGCATTTTTGTGGTTGCAATACCACTGCTTGTAGTCAAATCTCAATCTCAAAATTTTTGGTACATAATACCATTATGTAGTACTATTATGGGCTAAAATTTCAGATTTTTATCTGGTCCCCCACCAGAGTTATTTAGCTTTGAAAAGTGCCATTTTCTCGAATTTTCAAATTTTGAGAATTTTTTAAAATAAAGGGGGGAAAGTCTCAGAGTTGAACTTTGGTTTGTGAATACAACTAGTACCCACCTATTTTTAAAAAATAATTTGACTTATTAACTTTTTCCCTTCTTGCAAAAACATCCCCTTGAAAATGGGATTTTTTCAAAAATAGAACTAAGAATTAAGGCTGAAATTTCATCCTTTAGGATAACATTTAGGTGAAAATGTCTAGAAGTAATCTTGTAGTCCGTTTTATTCTGAATAATTTGCTTTTACTCCGATGTTGAAAGGTTTGATAGAAGCTGAGATATTTTAGTTTCCGCAAACCCTTTAAAGTACAAAAAATGCTGCGACCTGTATAACAAATATGGCCGTCACGCGAAAACAAAAACAATAAAATTAAAATAATGGTCGTTTCGAACTACCAACATGTTAGGGTAATTACACACAAAAAATCAATTTTTTTTAGAATGATCGAGCAACCAGTGCTGGACCAGTTCATATGGATTGACCCATCCCGAATTTCAGTACTAAAATATTTTAAACTTGATATAAAATTAATTAAAGAAATGGACGTATTTGTGTTTTTATTCCTCCGCCCTAGAAAAAGATGATGTTTGTCTTAATATTTTCGAATCTGTTGTAAGCGATTCTGACCTTTACGGTGGCAGACGACTTCTGAGCCCATAGTACATTGTTGTACCTACATATTTCATGAAATTATTATATTATTATTATTATTATTGTTATTATTATTTAAGTATTAGTTAGAAAACAACTATATACTGAACCTAAACCAAAACTGCATTTATAAAACTAATAAAATAAATCTAATAAAATAAATCTAAGATGAAATAAAATGTTGTTTCCTATAACTATAACTCTACTTTCGACATTCAATTCGACGATGAAAACAATAATTCTTTTTTATTCACTTCCCGCGGTTTTGCTCTCATATTGGAATTGTATCGTTCTACATTTTTATAACTAAATCCTAAATCAATTGACCATAAAATAAATAAATGTTATAATTTATTACCTATTTCGTTTTATTAAAATATATTTTGTTTACAAAATTTTTATTTAACTTTATAAATTAAAAAAATGAATATTTTAAAACAAAAAATAAGTTTTTAAAAAAACTTCAAATTGTTATATTTTGTATTGGTGAAATATGTGACAAAGGCGTATATAAAATGGGAATTGGGCACGTATACTTTTAAAAAGTAATAGCATTTTAATCAAATAAACCTTTTTTTGTTAGGTACATACAAGTGAGCAGTCGAAATTAATCTATTTTTGTCTTTCTTTGTTTTTTAAAGTAATTACAAAACTAAAACTTAAAAAAACACTCAGAAATTTAAGTTTTAATGAAGTTTTCACATTAATTTATTCGAATCTTGAAGAACTTTCAGTTAAGGTTCTTAAAAAATAGCCAATAACGATTTGTGTTCCGTACCGACCAATACATAATTATTAAACTATGCTTATAGGTAATTATTATAATATTATAATTTTTGTGTCACTTACACTTATGAATACAAATTGGTACTTTTGTTAAAAAATAGCAAAGTTAAACTTAATTTAAACACTAATATATTAAAGACAAGAATGGCCCCACAATATGTAGAATCTAATATTTATAATTAATTTACGTATTAATAAATTAATGGTACTTTTTATTAAAAGAAATACAATCCAAGCTGGACGTTGATGAGTCAGTCACTCAGGACTTCTCTTTTCTCGCGTCTCATGCACATGTTTTTAAGTACGGCTCTGCGAGGTCCCCAACTTGCTCGTAAGTACGGGTCTAGATGTATGTTACATAACCGAACTATACTGTTATGCAATATTTATTTTTGACTTGTGTGTGATTTAAGCGAGCCGTACTTAATCTCGTCTAGTGTTTGCATTGGTAACCACTCGTTAAGAATATTTAATTATGTTTTGTTTGACTCCGTATTTGACACGTTCCATATTGACATTATAAAAATATTATTTATTTATTTTCATTTTTTGTAGAACATAATGACATTGTAGAGGTTCAATGTTGTCTAGTGCCTTAAGCTATGTATTGTAATATGAAAAAGAATACGGTTTTATAATAATATAATATGCTAATTTTGTTTTTACTGTAAATGTTTTGTTAAGGAATATTTCCGTGATGGAAATATAATTTATTGTGGTAAATGATGAAGTAACAAAATGTAAATTTGGAAAATGAGAAACGAATACATATTTTTTTTTTTAAATATTGGGTAGGTGTTCTTCAGGGCCGTAACCACCATCGGGCAGCCGGGGCGGTGCCCCGTGGCTCCCGAAGGTAGGGGGCTTCCGCGGTAGTGTAAAACTTTTATTTTTATTTAGTTCTTGAAAATGTTAAACACATTATTCAGGAAAATAAAGTTAATAAGAAAAATTACATAAAAAAAATTGAGATTGTCGACTAAAAAAATAAAAAAGGTCTTCAATTTTTCATTTTTTGGGGCCCCTTCGGTCTTTTCTTGCCGCAGGACCCCCGAGCTTGTAGTTACAGCCCTGGTGTTCTTATCGTAATTGCGGCTCTATGTTTCGAATTTCTTCAGCTGAAGAAGGGATTAGGCTTGTTAAAAAACACTCATTCTTTAAAATTTCCCTGCAAATATAATCCTGAAGCCGTGAGATCGAAAGAATGCGAGATCCAGACATTTTGTGTAGTTATGGAAACATATCAGTTACGGAAACGGATACGGATATTTTTTTCTTGGTTTCGGTTCCGGATTCAGAAACAGATATGAAATTTTTTTTAATGTGGTTTCGGATACAGATTTGTATTATCTAGTAGGATACTGGCACCAGTTATGGCCGCTATAAGTGCAAGGTTTACTGTTTTTGCGATTGACGGGCTTCTTTTTGTAATTCTCATGAACAAGTTACTCTTTATTTAATCAATTTAATTACCAAAGTTCGCAAATATAGTGTGTTTTTTAAATTATAGCTTTTTATTTTGTTTAGGTTTTTTCTCCAGTAATGGATAAAGTAAAACCAGTAATGAGCACGTAGTGATAGACACTTGCTAATGATTACAAAATGATAAGTATTACGACACAAGAGATATAAAAGAAAGAATCGCCAAATTTGAAACTATGTAAATCAGTTGCTGTGATAATATAATAACTAATAAATAAATTATACTAATAATTAGTTTAAATGTCCACCATTTTGATACCTATTAGGCCGATTGTCACCAAATCACGCTGTAATACAGTTAAATGTGTATAGATTAATATTCATAAATGGTAGTAATCAAATATCAACAAATATTTCTAATTCAGTACATTTAATTAAAAAATAGCCTTTACTGGGGTCATATCTAACAATAAGACTGGTGCTAGTACCTTATTTGTTTTTAACCACAGTTTGTGTGATTGGGCTTCCGATACGGTTTCGTAAATCCTGATTGAAAGAGCTCGGATGAAAATAAAAGTATTTAACAAGATATTATTTGGTATGTAAAAATTAAAAAAATCTATGCTATGAGAAACTAATAGAAAAGATAAAAATAAATAATAATAAAAATACAAAAAAGTTATTTAATGGTAATGTGACATTTCGCCCAATTTATGTACATTATCAACAACAAAACACGTAAATAAAAAAGCTGTTTTTATTTTGTACTATGAGACAATCTGTATATATAATACAACAAATTACATAGAACATTTTTATAACCATTCTATTAATCAATTGTTTCCATGTCGACAGCAGCAGTTCTACTTCATTTACTTTCGCTCTCATGTTTTGTCCAAACGCTGTGTAACTATCAAGCAAATAAACATACGGCTACTATACTTATTGTTAGTATGTGTACATTTTTCTATGTATTTATGTAGAGGAGAGCATGGCACATTAATATGCACAATTCTTATTTATTACGTTAAGGAGTGTCTGTTAATTACGTAAGGATGATATATGTAATTTTCCTCGCTTCCCTTCCCTAAACTGTTTCAGTTAGTGTTTTTCTACTGAAAATTATTATTTTACTTCTATTTTTAGTCTCTAAAATTTGATTGAACTTTAAGGGGGAACGCCACTTTAACGGGTGAAATAATTGTCAATGTTTAGGTATAGCTAATTATTTTAGGATCGGGTGAAGAACATTTTATTCAGTATATATATATCCAATTTATTAAATACCAATTTTTATTGAAAAATATTGAAAATATACAAAGTTACGAGCCTCGAAAAAAATATTTTTCTCCATGGTTCCATCGAAATTTCGGGATGGGTTATCGGAAAAAAATAAATAAATATTTTATCAATATCTATATGAATTTAGCTATGGTTGTACGTAGCCGCTTTTTTTAATTCAATTTTTTCACGAAATGACGACGGTTTCAATTTTTAGACTTATATTTAGTAATAATATAATTAGTAATATATTTAGTTTGTATTTAGTAAATAACTTTAGACATCACATTTTAATAAGAATCACTTACACCCCCTATTTAAAAAAAACAACTGTGTATCGAAAAACTAACGCTATTTTTAGTAACAGTTCGATTTTAACAGCACGGTGAAACAACAAAATTAATTATAAACATCCCAGTCACATTTTCACAAAATAAGGTTTTTTATGCTTACAATTTATGTGAATTAAAAATATTTATGTTCTGTAGTTTTTTCTGTTACCTAAAATGTTAATTTAATCTTATTTCGTATGTATATAAGAACTTAGGATATAATCCAAGATCAATCCTTAAGCGAAGATGAACTTTGAACTACTATTATATTTCCGGGGAGAGGGGGGGTCATATATCATATCTAACACTAATATAGCTAAGGCTCATATTTTTATGTACTCTGATATTGCAATCATGTACATCTGTATTCAGTTTTAAATTCCAAGCACGATATCCATTTTCAAAATATGCATCTTAAAATTAAACATGTCACTAAATACGTTTCATTTTAAAAAAATAATCGAGATCCAGTGGATTTTGAAAGAATTTTTAGCATTCTTTCATAATGTAATATTATAATCATTTTATAAATTGAGCTGGTTTTGCTCAAAACTGACATTACAATATAAAATAATACCAAAAATTATTTCAAAATCCACTGCATCTCGATTATTTTTTAAAATGGAACGTTTTGTATTCATGCTATAATTTAAATCGAGTTTGCCCCCCCCCCCCCTCAATCTGCAAAGCTAAACTAGTGTTAAATAAAACTATAATAGAATCTAGATTATAGAATACTTTATTGTAGTAAAAGAAAATTTGTTAAAAAGGCGCCACATGAACTAATTCCATACATTCTCCTACCAATGTGTTTTTGTATGTTTATATATGTCCTCTTTTACGATATACGTTTAACCACTGACGGGGCTGTTTATATGGTAATATTTTCAATTCAAGGAAAACTTTTTGTGTGGGAATAAAATCCGTTGTGAATTGCAAAAGTGTGTTAATAACGTACCCAAGTAATCGGTGTTAGAATATTATTAATGTTGACGTACTTTATATCCGAATAATGTATATATAGGAAACTGTTTTATCGATATTTGAATAATGTAGTAGTAGATCTGTTAAGAAAATATATTGATTCTAATGACTGAAAATAATAAGTTTGTACGCCATGTCTAAATTAATCTATATAAAGCATTTTCATTTTTGTGTAAAAAGATTAAAAGTCAGTTCGTATTATCTTTGTGAAAAGTAATCGTATTTGTACTATAACAAGGTGACATTCAAGTGCTTGGATAGATGATTTCAGTCAGCTTTTGAGAAGTGAAACTAGATTAATGTCCGGTATCATAAAGGATCTAACAAATTTGTTAGCTAGCAAGCACTTTCAACTGAGATATCAAACTTATATGACAGTTTTTTGGGGTTTGTTGATAACTTTGACAAGTTTCGCGCACGCGTTGTAGGTAAATACAAACGGTATTAAAACAGTGGTGATGTTATGAAAATTATTTTGTACGGTCAAAGATGCCAACTGTGTTACAATTAGTTGAAGTGTCACTGCTCTAAATTCCATAACTAATCCATAGATACTAGTACAGTATGAATACCCCATTTGAATGTAATTGCTAGCTAGCAAATTTTGTTAGGTCCTTTATAATACCGGACATAAAAATAAAAATAAACGTGTCCTAGCATTTATTTGAATACTCATAATTAACAAAGATATAAGAATTTTATGGTTCGAATTTTGGTTTGGGAATTTTATTTTTTATTTTTATTTGCAATTATTTTTTTACTTCTTTATTATTTTCTTATGCATATTTTAACTGCATCTCGTTCAAACCTTTTTTTTAATCGATAATATTTTCTATCTAAAAAAATCAACGTTGAATTGAGATATATTCATAGCGTCGCCTTGTTAGTACATTTTTAGTACTTGATATTTTCAACAATATTAATATTTACAAACACTCCCGTATACGCAATGCTTTTTTATATATTTAGGTAGGTTACAGATATAATACTCATGTATGCGTCATGTTTTATGATCTCGATAAAAACACCGCACATTTTTTATGTATGCAAAAAGATTCTCGCGAATGAAATACATGATGTTATATTGACTCACACATATTTCGCTATAACAGGGGCCTTGCGAAGAGCAGTGGCGCGTTATAAACTAGATAAAATTGGCAATTATATAGGGTTCTAAGGTAAATTGAAGTCAACAATATCATTTTAAAAGGAGAAATCGAAAAAAGAAACATTTTTTAAATTAAAATAACAGAAGGTATTCACGTACTCAAAGGAGGGCAAAAGTATGTAAAAAAATTAATCTTTATTTAAAAAAATTACTAATTGTTTTTAAATGACTTTCTATTTAAAAAAAATCCTAAGTGCATTGAACATGGACTTTTTGCTTTTCACTTTATAAAATTTTCAATATTTCTAACTTTTAAATTGTCATTTCCTTTCATAAAACAGACGAAAGTATTCATCCATGGCTCCTATACTATTCACACCACTTCAGGGGACCAGGCTTATCCCTCCCCATAGTTACGCCACTGTACCTACAGAACCCTAATTGCTTGCATCTCTGTTTACCTTGACCCATTTTTATATACATGTAATGACCGATTATCTGTAATGCATTTTTATCATTTTTGATTACCTACACTGAACCATACATATCTACTGTTATTACATATTATTATTCAAAACAATAAATTGCAGTTTTGAATATAAATAGCACACATTAATGTTTATTGAGGTTGGTCAAATATATATAGTAGTTTTTAGTTGTTGCACTAACCACAACTCTGATTTGTTATTTCCTGTATGATGTCACACCTACACACACACACACACAAACTCATGCACATATATGAGTATACGTATAGTCTAAAATAAGTGTCACAAATTGCTAAACCTAATTGAATTCTCTAGTCTTTCATCTTCAACTCAATTGATGTGTCTCCTCTCTCTTTCTCTCGTAATGCACACAAAATATGCAAAACTTAATGTGTACCATATGTATGTGATGTAACTTTAAGTGCGTTCGGTCCCACAAATTTATTGGGAACTTTTTAATGTGAATCTGAATTAGAAAATCAAATGAGTTGATTTTGTTACTGTAATTGAATTTTTTTTTATAAAGTTCCCATAAGTTTGGTTGAGATATTGAATTTATTATCAGATATTGAATTTATTTTCTTAATATCAGAACATATTTCAAAATGCTTTAAATCAAAAATCTTTTAACTACGACCCATGGTCTTTATTTTACAAACGGCGTAAAATACAAGAATTTTTTCATTCCAAAATGTACACAACCAATTAATTTAAAAATAGATTAATCAATGCAAGCAATTAAATTGTAAGTTTTCGAAAATAAGTCTAATGACGATTTTATAAAAAAAAATCTACTTCCATGAGCAATAATTTGCAAAAATATAATATTTCGCTTGTTATGAGTTCAATATTTGGTAGTACCCCTATTTGTATGACCTTTAAACCATTGTGTGCCAAACAATTTCTTTTATATATAAATATAATTATATAATTATATTATATATTTATATATAAATTTGCTTGTCTCAATTTAAATAGACCACCAGGTGTAATACAAACATAATATTTAAACTGATATTAAACGAGTTATAATTAGCTTTATTGCATTAGAATATATCTATAAATAATGCAAAAAAAATATAAAAAAATTAACAAGTTATACCATTTGAATGCAGATTTTTTTATCATTTTAGGTTATTTATTGATCAAATATTATAATGAATTATAATAATAACATTCCACTCTTATAAAACTGTAGAATTGATTTAGGTATCCGACCGAATATTCGGCTTTGGCTAAAATCATTCCGAAGGTTTTGCCGAAGCTGAAGTACATTGTTTTATTTTACAATTAGTTATATATGTTGTTTAATACTGCCAGTGGAGATATTGTTACGTTTTTTGAGATGCTAGTCGCACGGGCATTTATTTTAAAATACACGAGGGTGGAACCACGGGATAATTTTAGTATTGAATAAATCAAAGTATGTTAATTTACTAAACTCTTATAAAAGTTTTAAGTAATGTGTATTTTCTCTTCTAATAATTAAAATCCGTTTCCAGTTCCGAGAAAGACGCTACGTGATGGAAATCCTCGGCGAGACGAGCGTCCGCACTGTTCTTCGACGCAGTAACTGTCCAGTGAAAGACAGCACAAAACCCAAGACAACGATGTCATTCGAAGAGGAAGCCGCCGAAGACTTGGAAGAGATCGACAACTACGTGTTGTCGACGCACAGGATGTCGACGACAACAACGACCCGCATGCCTCCGCTTCCTCCGCTGTCCCCTTCGCATTCACTGTACGATCAGATGCAAGGTATAGAACCTGCTCAACAGGCGAACAATGAGATACCGTATAGGCGCGGGGATATTCCGATTCTTCATGATCTCGATGGTAACGGATTCATTGTTCTATAACTCATTTATATCTGTTGTTCTATTTAATTGTGCAATTTTGGTACAATGGTTTCTAATATATTTTAATCAAGAAATATAACGATCAGTGGCGAGGCGTGAAATTTTTAATAAGGGAAGCATATTTTGTCTATCCCCCCGTTCCTATTAACAAAAAAAACTAAATGATTCTTATATTTTAGTCGATATTTGTATGACGAGTTGAAGTTCACTGTAGGAAATTTCATTAAAAATTTAGAATTTTTGATTTCGTTAATATTATGTTTATTATATAGAAAATGACATGAAAAGTTTAAATTTTAAAACCGCAGGTCTGTATTTCAAACCGTTCTCAAGATATAGCTTCTCAAAGTTTTAGTTTTTTCAAATTTTTGGAGAAAATAGGCCATAACTTTTGAACGGGTGGTCGGAATTGATTTTAGTTGACGGATTTGAAATCAGCGTGTCAAAATCTATATAATGACATGTATAGTATTTTAAAATTCGACAAAAAAAATTTGGTCAAAAATCGACATTTTTTTAAGGTATACCCCTTTGATTTTTTTCGATATTTCACGAATGTTTTTTTTTCGAATTTTAAGATATTGTACATGTCATTATATAGATTTTGACACTCTGATTCCAAATCCGTCAACTAAAATTAATTCCGACCATCCATTCAAATGTTAGGGCCATTTTTCTTCAAAATTTTGAAAAAACTGAAACTTTGAGAGGCTATATCTCGAGAACGGTTTGAGATACAGACCTGCGGTTTGAAAATTCAAACTTTTTCTATACAATAAATTTGTATTAATTTACCCATAAAGTAAGGTAAGTAATGCTTACCCTACTTCCATGGACGCTTCGCCACTGATAACGATATATGTATGTCTCACTGAATTTGATGAAACTTGATATATTGTTAAAAATCAAATCTGACAGTAAGGCAGCTTGTTTTATCCGAGGAATTTGTACTCATTTCTGAAATCAGACAATTTTTATGTTTTCTTTTTCAGAATTTCTTTTTGATCTTTCTGTTTTAAGTCAACACAAACATTTAAAATTCCATTGACTAAATCCTTGTCACACACATAACTCAGGAACCATTAACCGATTTGAATTAACTTTGGTTCATTACTTGGGTCGTTGGGTCTGTCAAGTAAATGATCCTGTATATCATCAAAATCGGATAGAAATAGGGTAGTATCCCATAATTGTTATATTTTTTTAATATCTCGAGAACATTGCATTTTTTTAGTAAAATATTTCCTTAAAATATATTTTTTGTAAAATTATAAATTAAATTTGATCTGACGTGTGAATGATCTCACCTGAAAATATTTCCCTTTTGCAGAATTTAATAAAAGAAAATACTGTGCCATCACTTAACTGTCTATTTTATGTCTTCCTTTGCTGGGTGGAAATGACGATATTTTTAAAGAACCTATAGTTATTTTATAAAAATAATGTATTTGTACATTTTACATACAAGATAAGTAAAAAATTCATAAAATGAGAGTGTTTTTTAAATAATGAAATTTTAAACGACATTGAAACTTAAAGTTTTTTATTTATTTATATGTATCTGCACACATAAAAATATGGGTCTCTTAGATTCGATTGAATTATTTCATCAAAATTACCATTTCCTTTATAAACTAAATTTGGTGTATAACATGTTAAAATTAGACATACAAAATTATAATATCAGAGTACATAAGACATCCTTTTTACATTTTGCCATTCAAATATTTTTAGAAACCATTGTATTAAGAATATAAAGTACATAACGCCATGCTAATTAATAAAAAAAATTGAAATTATTATTATATCTACCTATCGTTTTTTTTAAATGCATTAAATAAACAATATTTTCAAAGAATCAATATTAATTAAACATGCATCTGCTTTTAATCGCATTCAAAAACATAATAAATAATATTAAGCTTCTTTACATTTGAAAACTGAAGTTTACTAACGAATTTTAAAATGTTATTTATAACGCTTTTAAAATGTTAATCGTTGACTTTAAAATCGTTTAGAAAACGGCAGTGTGAGAGCAATAAAATAATATTATACTTTGTAATACCTCCGTGATCTCGTGGTGTATCTTATATCCGTTTCAAGGAACCCTTATTCCTTTAGGAACATCTAAAAATCGATAACTTTAGCATTAAAAATGTAAATTTTATCCGACCTCATGATTTTTTTCTGCATCGCAGACTCATAAATTTTAATAATAATAAAAATTTATCTCGTAACATATGTCTTGTTTTCGGTATAATAGCATGATAAATTATTTAATTTGTAATATAATATGTAAAATAATAAATAATAAAACAAACAGTTTTAAATATCACCTTATTTATTAGTCACAATTTTATGTGATGTTAAACTATTTACTTCATAGATATGTCCCAATTTTGAAATAAGAAACACTATATTATATAAAAATAATTTGATTATTATTATTATAATTTATATGTATGTCACAAAGCTAGAATTATAAATATTTTATCACATTGAAACAAAAACAGATACAATAATGTACGAGATAGAAATAAAAATCTACACCTCTCATTTTTCATGTAACCTAAGTTCCTTTTTTCTCCCTATTAATTACATATCTTTCTTTTTTATACAATATTGCACGTGTACAAATGTATCATTTTTCAGGAGATAATAAAAAATAAAAACTTAATACATTGTATTTACAATTAACTGATTTTGCAACTATGTACATTGTTGGGAAGCATTAGCACATAGGAGTTAATAACGACTACTATAAATTAGTTTTTTCCAACGTTTAACACCATAAAACTTTTCCACCGAAAAATGTCACATAGCAGATTTTGCACGCGCAATAATGAGTTATAAAAGATAAAATTTAAAATATTACAAAATTTTTAAACAGAGTTATCTTTTATTGTTGTATTTAATTTAAATTTATAAAATTTAAAATCACGTTACCAATCAATTACGTATATAATAACTAAACTTTGATCTTAATACCTTACCGAAAATCCATTAAAACTAATAAACCATTATAACAAAACGAATAAAACAAATGCGTAGCGAGAATAGTAATAATTATACAACAACAGTTACAAGGGTCGAATTTACAGAAACTACTCTCATTCTTTATCAATACACACGGTAATCCTATTAGAAATCCGCAAAGTACACTGTAATTCACGCGTGTTTGATTGCTTCCGAATAATTATATTTAGTATCAGTGGAGCCCCAAACTTGGAGGTATTGAAAGTTGTATTGGAGCTGATAGAGTCAAGAACGTGAGTGATTTTCAATCACGTCCGATTACGAACTTTTTTCGAACTCTTCTCGACCTAAGTTTCCAAACCAGATCGTTCCATACAAAAAAAAACGTATGGTGTTTTATAGATAAAGTTTATAAAGCAGTGTCAACTATCTAATTCAATTAAGAGTTGATTTAGTAAAGGTCCGATATTAGGGCCATTTAAAATTAAAACCTAGAAATCGATGCTTTAATAAACAGATCACTAAAACCGAATATACTGAATATAATGTAAAAAATGTATCTCCTTTGAAGCTAGATCATTGCCTCCTCTAATATTGATCACTAGCCGCCTATTTAATCACGTCTTAAAAAATACAGCGATAGAGGTCGTAATGATAACTGGAGAAATAACTACAACTGGAGAACTGTGCTCCACAAAAATGTGTACCGTAAAGTCAGCGGCTTCTCATTTGGGTCTTAAAATAAATATCAATTGTTTGGAATTATAAAATTAATTAATACTTTATGTTTTACATCATTGCCCTTAAAATTATTTCAGTAATAATAAATTAATAGATAAACGTCCATTTGGAACTATCATCTCTCTTTAAAATCAAATTTGATTGTAATTTTAAGCATGTTATAAATTTTCAACCGACGACGTCTATGAAAAATATACACATTATCGTTTTTGGTAACAGTTTCATAGGTCATTTGTTATGAATCAATACATTTTTCTAATCTAGCCAATGCAATGGCTCGAAAAGGAGTTTCGGTACATTATTCTATCTGTTTCGCATCGAGTTATCACTCCAGTTATTTTATATCTCTATGGTTACAGCTTTAATTTCACACGCTCATTTGTTTTCTGATATACAACGCCAATGTTTGCTTGCGATGCTTCTGAATATATTTAGGGATAGGTACAACGTTGTTTGTCAATGTCTATTAGTTCGTCTTGAATACAAAATTAACGCGTACGAAGATAATTAACATTTCAGAAATATGCAACCATGTTTTGTAAATAATGTACTTAATTAAAAGTTTACTTATGTTAATATTTATCGTCGTTCTACATTGTTTGATGTTCTAAAGTTTTTAATCTTTTTGTCAGTAAATATAATTTAGCTTTTTTACAATTTTTTTAATATAAACGTGTAACTAACATTTTAAAACAATTTATTTTTATTTACAAAATTATAGTACCAGATTAATTGGTTAGTACTTATAAAAATAACAATGTATAGTTCAATTAATTTATTAATCAATAAATATTAAAATGCATTTAAATGAATTAAAGTTTGGTATTTTATGTCATATTGGACATAATTCTCGCGGTCTTTTGAAAAGCGTTGAAAATTTTAACTGCAAAAATATATAAACAAGACATAAACACAACTTCCAATTATAATTTTTCATTATACAGTCCATAAAAAATTATAAGGTGTTGTACTCTTACAACAAATTCGACAATAAAAAAATTCGTTAAAGAAAAAAATTATATCAACTTGAAATAATTGATGTTCCTAATTATGTTTTTGATATAAAATTAATGAATGAAATGGTATATTTGTGTTTTTATTTAAAATGATGTAATTATATATAAACACCGCCCTAGAAAAAGATAACCGATGATGTTTGTCTTAATATTTTCGAATCTGTTGTAAGCGATTCTGACCTTTACGGTGGCAGACGACTTCTGAAGCCCATAGTACAATTATTTTTGATCGTGTTATGAAGAAAACTCTTTAGCTTTAAAAATTTTCTTGGATTATTTGTTCCTTAGTTATCTAGTTAAAGGTGTTAAAGCAGTGACAATAATAGTAAATCAAGTCGGAAAAATTTTTGCCGTCGGCGCGCTGTTTTGTAATACGCTGCCTAAACCGTTCAATATAGATCAAAATAATGTATTAAAGAATTGTGTAGAATCAAAAGTTCTACAATAAAGTCCGCGACAGCATATGTCTAACTTTTATATTTAAGCCACAGTGACTGTTTTTATGTTACAAAGAAAACATAAAATATTTGGGTTCTGTTTACATGGACTTATGACCTACAAAACATTAATCCATATCGAAATAAATGATTTCATAAGTACTTAATGTAGATATAATTTGCCCTTTACAGAATCCAATTTGGTTTTTTGGTTTAGGAAATAACGTGAAATATACATAAAATAACATATTATTCACGGCAATTCGCGCGAACTATGATGAAGTGTCGCGGGGAGAGGGACGATTCAGCGCTCGGCTGGCAGTTGTTTATTTTGTTTTCAATTATTAACTTTTAAATTTAAACAGAACAAAAATGATTTGTAATTTTTGTTCTGATTTGTTTTTTTTTTTAGGTACGTTAGGTTTTGATTAGTTATTATTACGATAATAATTAATCGTGTTTGTACTTAATTCAACTATGTATATTTTTCAAAAATCCTAAACAATAATTCCGTAGTCCAAGCGGACGAAGCCGCGTGGGCCCAGCTAGTATAATAAATAATATAATAATCTTGACACAACATTACCACCTTACATCATTTAACAATTTCAGATGCTGCCCTGCTAAAGACCCTGAATGAGTTAATAATGACGGTAAGACGTCTCCAATCGGATGTGCGGGAGCTCCGGGAGCGACTGGATTCTTGTGAAGCTTGCAAACCAGGACACCAGATAAGAATCACGTGTGCTAACAACCCATTCCCGTGCTTCCCGGGAACTCAGTGTCACGATACCGCTGAGGGACCGCGGTGCGGGTCCTGTCCAAGAGGGTCAGTATTAAACCATTCTAATATCCGTAAACTCACTTAATGAAGTACTAACTCTCCAGTGGTGTATTGAGGACTTTTTGAAGAGCGCTTAGTTTTATAAATGGTTCTGTCTCTCCCTACTTCTCTCTTATAATATATGTTTCAAGTTTTATAAAAATCTATTAGGGGAAGTTTTACAAAATGGTGCCCAATAATAGAAAACGGTTGACAGAACAAAATTCTAGGAAGAAAATATATGGAAAAACTTCGGAAAATCCAAGGAAAAATCTTATGATAATAAAATTTTTGGTAAATACTATACGAAGTTTCAGTATTAAGGAGTATGTTCCATGAATTTCGGAAAATACTTCAAAGAAAAAAGATCATACGCAATAATATCTAACCGGAAATGAAACATTTTTTTTAAATTTTAATAACAATTGTAATTTATTTAATATTAACACAGAAGAAATATCTGCCATGAGTGTCATGGAACTTTCTTATATGTATTATAGAGTTTGAACAGTATTCGTGTTTGCCATAGTTACCGTGGGACTTTCTTATACGTAATACTGAGAGTGATTCTAATTAATTATGCACAAAAAATATTTATGAATAGAACATAAACTATTGAAAATTTTCACACCGTCTTAAAAATAATTTAAAAATTGACAAGAATAAATAGCCGTTTGCGGTTTAGTAGTTATGTTTAAAAAAATTATCTATAATTTATGTCCCATTAATTATTATTATTAGTTTGTCAGAAATATTTTTTAATAAAATTATAAACACGTTCACTGTTCACTGTCAATATTACGTACAAGAAATTCCCGTGGCTCCCATGACAAATATTTTTAATTTATAAATCGTATTAATTAATTAACAAAGCGAAATTCTTCCAAACATTTTGTATATAAATGGAAGTATATCTTTATACAGTTATGTACATTTGTGTGCATATATTAATTATGTAGATATGTATGTATATCTAATTATTACGTCGTATAAATTGAATTAAAATGTATCTCTTCGTAGAATTCATTTGTTTCCTTTATTCAACTTTGAACTTTGTGAAACTTCATGATAATTACAAGAGAAATTAAATCTAATTATGTGTTTTGTCATTTTATATATTTATAAAGGCAATGATTCGTTAAAAAACACGACCTTAAATAAATTAAAACAAAAATCTTTGTGCAGTGTACTGAATTGTGTTGTCGCAAAATGTTTTTGGCACCTTGAATAAAATTCAACCTGTTGCAGATACGTGGGAGACGGAAGAAGATGTAAACCAGGCCGCACGTGCGCCGAACGTCCGTGCCACCCGGGCGTGCGGTGCTACGACACAGTTGAAGGGTTCCAATGCGGGCCCTGCCCGTCCGGGTTCGAGGGCGACGGTGAACGCTGCACCCGGCGCTCTCACTGCGACCACAACCCGTGCTACCGCGGTGTCCAGTGCGCGTCACTGGACTCGCCGCCCTACTACAGATGCGGCTCGTGCCCGGCAGGATTCACCGGAAACGGGACTGAATGCCATGACCTGGATGAGGTACATTTTTTTGACACCATTGAAATCTCAAAATTACTATAGGCTTCATATAATCCCGAGTTGAATAGTGAATAAATTAACTACACACTCATTTAACATGTAGTCTGGCGTAAACTATAAGAGATAGGAATATCAAAATTATATATGAACGTTTTAGTTAGTTTCACATTAAAGTCCAACTCTATCTTTTAACACGCATTATCTCAATAATGGCATAAAATGCATCAAATATATTTTGAGATTTAAACAGTACATTTATCACGATAACAGATGTTTATCCATCAAATTTTTTTGTATAAGTTTTTTAACGTGTTATGAAAAGACATAAATAAAATAAAATGATAAAGTTCGGCTAGTTTAAGCGATCAATACCCGATATTATACATAATTCAGTCTAGGCCTAAAACACACTAAAAATACTTCGTCGAGTGATTTTGTATAATTTTGGACTAGACTAAGTTTTTTATAATACCGGGCTTCAAACCAAAATAACATTTTTTTCAATGTATTTAAAATGTAATACATACACCCATCATTTATTGAATAATTAAATATTGCTTTAGAAGACAAAGTGTAGAATTTATTTATGGAATGTAGAGAAATACAAACATGCAAATATTTGTATTTTGTATTACGACAATCTCATAAATATAAAAAATCAAATTTAATACGAATCACTAGAGAACGAATGAAAGAATAATCTAAAAGAAAATATATTTCAACTTTATCAATAAATTCAGTCTAAAAATACTGACAAAATTGTTTTGTTACAATCTTTCACGAATTTTGTGACAGGGTTGTAGAAAAAATTTCTAAAAAATAAGTTTGGCGACGTAAAACTTTAGAACTATAAGTCACAAAAATTTCGGAATAGTCTTAAAAGGCGTGTTATAAGGTCTAGTTTTACATATAACAATTTTAATTCATTGGGATAAATACGTTATTAGTTATAGACCTTTAAATAATGTTGATCAAGTAGGGCAATTTACTAGGCAGATAATTGCTTTTGAGTCCACAAAATCGCAAAAGTAGCATCTAAATCATTTAAACCTAAATATTTTCGATTATTGCATTAAAACGATTTTATAATACGAGTTCTAAAAATTTCTACCTGAAAATAAAATATAAGTCAGATATTTACAGAGAGATAAAATAAATTGAAGAACGAATTTTTAACCGATTTAAAACATAATAATAATGAATTATAAATTATTGTATTATTTAAGTTTTTTACGTATAGCTGTAATTGCTAAAGGATTCACCAAAATGATTTTAAAAAGTAAGTAAAAGACGAGCAGGTGTATAAAAAACATTTTAAGATTATACTGAAGTATGCATGACTTATGTGTATTTCCATATTGTCAAACTTTTTTACCCACCTGAGTAAATAGTGGAATCAGCTTAAAAAGCATAAACGAAAGAATTTTTAATACCAAATTCAGTTTAAAGATGGATCTTGAGTAGGGGAAGAACAGAGGCAACCCATCTAATTATAATAATCAACTCAAATAATTTTAATTTAATAATGTTTTCTAGTGCGACTTAGCTGAACCATGCGATCCTAGAACTAGGTGTACCAACTTATTCCCTGGATTTCGATGTGATGCCTGCCCTGCAGGTTTCACCGGCAGCTCGGGTCTCGAAGGAGTAGGATTAGAATTCGCATCCCGACATCGTCAAAGGTGCTACGATATCGACGAATGCGCAGACGGCAGAAACGGTGGATGTGTTCAAAATTCTGTCTGTACCAACACCGAAGGGTCTTTTCATTGTGGACAATGCAGGTAATTAGAATAGATCAATCTTTAGTTTAGTAGGCAAGTAGATATCCTTCGAAGCAAATTAAATTGATTGTTTACCAACTCAAACGGTATGAAGAGAAATTATGGATCAGATATGTTTGGTTGTGATCATAGAAATGGAATGCTTTCATTCAAAGTTGGATTCAGAGATATATAGAATAAACAAAAATGTATTCTGTTTTGTGTAGTTATACATGAGTAAAAACATATTCCTTAGTGCAATAAATACTAGAAATAAAAAAGTTCTAAGGTATAAATTTTTAATTATACTTAAGGGAAGGGTATTATATTTTCTAATAACATTAATTACATATATATGTAGTTATGAAAAAGATGATATAGATTTCGTTTCTCTTTCTCTCGTCCTTCTTGCCCTTGTTTGTAAATTAGCAAATAAAAATTTTCTCTAATTCTTTATATAATTGATTAAACGACTTTACAGTCAATTATATAACATTTATAATTATTTTCAGACAAGGCTATTTAGGAAACCAGACCATGGGATGTAGAATGAACCCAGGACTATGTCCTGATAACACTCTCTGTGACAAGAACGCTCAATGTATTCATGCTGGACGTAACACTTACCGATGTCGCTGTAAAGTAGGCTGGGCAGGAGATGGCCACACTTGTGGGCATGACAGAGATCTGGATGGATGGCCTGACTTAGATCTAAAGTGTGGCGACCCTCGTTGTAGAAAAGTAAGTTTTAATCTATTTTGTGTCATATTATATACTGTAATCTGATGCATTTACAAATTAAATAAATGTTGTTTAGACAACCACTTCCACTTTAATATAATTCTTGCCTTATTTCTTTTACCAAATTGAATAATAATTTTGGTTGTTGAGTATACGCATATTGCTGCTTTTAATTATGTAGATATGTATTATTATTCAACAATGGTTTCTTTTTTAAAGGATAATTGTGTAACCATACCAAATTCTGGACAAGAAGATGCTGACGGCGATGGAGAAGGAGATGCATGTGACCCGGATGCCGATAATGATGGAATTTTAAATAGTCCCGTGTGTACTTTTTAATATATTCATTATTTCGTATTACATAATTAGAATTTTTATTGATAGTTTGTATAAATCAAATTTTAATAATATTACAATTATCAACTTTTCACACTGCGTTAGTCGCGTGGGATATAAAAAAAAGCACTCATATATGCTTTATTAGTTATAACACTTCTAAGGACTGTTCCAAGAATTTTATTTATAAAATCGTTACATTTTAGGATAACTGTCCATTAGTTCACAACCCAGACCAATTGGACACAGATGAAGACGAAGCTGATAAACAAGGAGATGCTTGTGACAACTGTCCAACAGTCCCCAATCTCGACCAGGAGGACACTGATAAAGATGGAATTGGCGACGCTTGCGATAGTGATATTGACGATGACGGAATACCAAACCATCAAGATAATTGTCCAAAGAAAGCGAACACAGACCAGAGAGATTCTGACGGAGATGGTTTGGGTGACGTTTGTGATAACTGTCCAAGAGTTTCTAATCCAAGTCAAACTGATTCGGATAATGATTTGATTGGAGATGCTTGTGATAATTCAAATGATAGAGATAGGTACGTTTATAAGAGTGAGTCCAGTATCCACTTAAAAATACTATATCATAAATCATGTACAGTATTAGATTATAAACTACTCAAATAATTACTTCTGATGAAGTAATCAATAATAATTCAACTGAAATAAAATTGAATACTGTTTTTCATTCTAAAAATATTTATTATATTTTTAAAATCAATTAATTAAAATTATTTCAGGGATGGTATCCAAGACAATCATGACAATTGTCCAAAAATAGCCAACAGTGACCAACTTGATACAGACGGTGACGGAAGAGGTGATGTTTGCGATCCAGACATAGATAATGACGGAATTCCAAACAACAGAGATAATTGCCCACTTGGCTACAATCCTAATCAAGAAGATGCTAACAGTATGTTTGTTATACATAGATAATGCCCTTGAACCAAAGCTGTACCTAAAAAAATTATTTGAATAAAAATATTCACTGCAAAACACTTGAATCGATAAATATGTCTAGAAACCCCCAAAAAATTGATAATGTAGAAACCTTAAATTTTGCATGTCCATTTTGAATTTCTTCTTAAAAATTAAATGCATTGTTTTATTTTTAGATAACGGATTTGGAGATTTATGTGAAGATGATAACGACCTTGATGAGCATCCAAATTACCTTGACAACTGCCCTAATAATTCTAAAATACATACAACTGATTTCAGGTAACAAATTAAAATTATGAAGCCAGTTGAAATGATAATTTGTTTATTTTCCTCTACAGCCAATACCAAACTGTAGTGTTGGATCCTGAAGGTGTGTCACAAATCGATCCTAACTGGGTTATATACAACAAAGGAGCGGAAATCGTCCAGACAATGAATAGTGATCCTGGACTTGCTGTAGGATATGATGCTTTTGGAGGTGTTGATTTTGAAGGAACATTTTTCGTTGATACTGATATTGACGATGATTATGTTGGATTTGTTTTCAGGTAAAATTTAGAGTATTTCTGAAACCAAAAAATTATAACTCCATGAAAGATATAGTTTAATAGTAGATACAAAAATATTTATTGTCATATTTTAAGAAGTCAAAAAAGGAAATGCCATTATAAGTAATAAGATTAATGGTTATATGTTTATTTTAAGTTACCAAGATAATCGTAAATTCTACACGGTGATGTGGAAGAAGAACACACAAACCTATTGGCAAGCAATGCCTTTCAGAGCTGTTGCAGAGCCAGGAATTCAAATTAAGTTAGTCGATTCAAACACAGGTCCCGGTACAATGATGAGGAATTCTCTTTGGCATACTGGAGATACAGAAAACCAGGTAGTAAAAATATTTTTTAAATCTCGTTATTTTTTCGAAAAATAAACTTGATTTTAGGTGAAACTACTTTGGAAAGATCCAAGAAATGTTGGATGGAAAGAGAAAACTGCCTACAGATGGCTTCTAATGCATAGACCAAAAATTGGTCTTATTAGGTTACGAATCTTCGAAGGTGAACATATGGTATCTGATTCTGGAAACATTTTTGATCATAGTCTCAAGGGGGGCAGATTAGGAGTGTTCTGTTTCTCGCAAGAAATGATTATTTGGTCAGATCTTGTGTATAGATGTAACGGTATGTAGTTTCAAAAAAAAAGTATTGTATATGAAAACTAACCATCTGACTTAATTTAATTTATTTATTATAAATAGTTATATAATTATATATATTAATGGGAAAATGCTCATATATAAAGACAAGGCAATCTCAATAGCTCCTTGATCAGTCAGCATTTGCGCGGGAATTACGTCACCCAGGGGATATATTCAAATGTTTTAAATGTATAATTAGTTCAGAAAAAAAAAGATTTTTTTGAATAAAATAATTCCTTTATCATCGAAAATTGGTATAGAGATAGTTGGTACCTACACTTTAAGAAACCGATGAATGCAGTTGCCAAAACTACCTTTGCACCCTTTGGTCGACTACACTCATCAGCTTCTTAAAGTTACCTACACTTTAACTAACAACTATCTCTTACCAATTTTTGTTGATAAATGAATTATTGTATTCAAAAAATCTATTTTTACTGTACTAATTATACATTTAAAACAATTGAATATATCCCCTGGGAGACGTAATTCCCGCGCAAATACTGATTGGTCAAGAAGCTATTGAGACAACCCTGTCTTTATATACCTTACTATAATATACATATGTTAAATGTTTATTTTCAGATAACGTCGCAGAGGCAATCTACAGAGAGTTGCCACCTAAATTACGTCAAGAAGTTCACATAGACAACAGTAGGCCAATGCACCACGCTGGTTAAATTGTTCAGTATAATGAGTGTCGAATAATATAATTATATCAAATGTGTGTGATGAACTTATCATTCCTTTTTACCTCAATCATAACCAAAAGTTTTGTTTTTGTTTTTGTTAGTTTCAAATACTTTTATAACATGCTATCGTATATGTATTATTACTACGAAAAAACGGAAATGTATGTAAGAAAATATTACACTAATATTCCCTTAAAGTTTTTATTTAGCATTCGATTTAAATATTTTCTAAAACCCTTAGCCCTTAATGATATTCATGATTGTTTAGGTAATTCTTGGAAATTTTGAATTTGTAAAAAAAACTTATATGAAATAAAACTGTAATATTTTGTAAAACTAATCCAGTTATAAATATTTTTAATAAAAAGTCAATTAATGATTTTATATATTTGTATAAATTAATATTAATAAAATTTTATTTTATATTGTTTTATTTATATATTTCCTGATATTTTTCTATTTATTTCCAAACAAAATGTTTTCTGCATCGTATCAAATTACGACAGTTATAAATATATGGTACCTTTTTATTTATTATTTTAGCGCATGAGCGCTTTTATCAGTAAAAATCAGCGGTAGTGATTAGAAAGGATAACAGCTTTATATTATTATAAAATCCAATAGAGAGAAAAGTAAGAAAAAAAGGTAAAATAGAAAACAACATATTTTAATGTATTTATGCACCATTTAATGACAATAATGGGGTACATTTAGTTATCTTTCAGTGTTGACATTGACATTTTTTTAAATTATTCAATAACTATATAAGTAACTACCATAAATGGTAATAATAAATGAATAAAGAATACAATTTTTGTAACTTAAGCTTAGAACATCTAAAGAAAAATTTTACAAATACAATATATTCAAAAAATATTATTTATACAATTATTATTTTAATGAAGATATGTATAATTGATAATTATAAATAAATAGGAGCACTTTTTTAATTGATTTTAATCGAGACTAATCTACTACAAGATTGGGGCCAACCATAAAATACGTCACGTAAAATTAACGTATTTTTGACCCCTCCCTCCCTCTTTGTCATGCTACATTACATTTTTTAACCCCGTATCTAATAATACGTCACATAACCTGGAACCCTTCCTCAAATGAACAATTATACCCCTCCCCCTCCTGTCTCCCCCTTCCCTTTTTAAGTACGTATTTTACGGACGGTCCCATTTATGAAAATAAAAATAATTCGGTATTTCCAAAAAATTTATATATTACTTTTTGAAGCATAAAAGATTTAATATCAGCATTGAATATTAGATATAATTTAAGTTCTACTAGGTACTTATATTAACACGAAAAATATTTTTTTAACATGTATTGAATTTAAAAATATGTTTTTATCTCATTTATTAAATTGCATTTATTTTATATAAAAAATATTAAGTCGAATTTTTTTTATCTTCGTACTATATTAACCAAAGATTTTTATATTTACCAATTATTATGTTGTAGTAGGGTAGAATGGGGGAATGGCGGTCAGCGGGAAATACCGGTCATTGTCAAATATATAATTTCGAGAATAATTAAATAAAAAATTCAAGTACTGCTATTTAGTATACGGTTGATTGAATTAATTTACGAAGTAACATCATATTCCACCAACTGCAGTGCGAGTAACATTTGTGCATGTGTTGAGTCATATTTTGTTGTAATAAACTGGAGTATTCAAACAAAGGTATTCAAATAATACTTTATACTAATAGATATCTTTCAAATTACCAATTATTACAAATGTGTTAGTGAATATAATGGGCGGGTTGGAGTTCAAAAACATGATTTTATTTTGTTAATCAATTTATTTTGGAAACAAAGCGTATTGTTTTCGAGCGACCGGTATTACCTCCATTGGTGACCGCCATTACCCGCACATGCGGTCAAAGATATGTTTTTAAAAATGTATAAAAATATGCCAAATGGCAAAAATCTTGGTAATTTATACCACATAGTTATAAAGTGAACTTAATAAGTTATGTGAAAGTTCAGTTACTGTTACAATTTGTCTTTTATTTAATTCACCCATCTTACCCTACCTATATTGAACTTGTATTTATATTTTCATATTATTATATTTGTTGCAAATATTTTACAAAATATATTATTTTAAATCTTTATATTAATTAATATTTAAAAGAGCAATTCAGACTATAAATACTAATTATGTATATAAATAGATTTAGTAGGTTAACCCCCAGTTTTACCAAAGTCTGTTATTGCAGACTTGTACATTTTGATACTGGGCCAATCACAATCCACTATTTGGAAGTTTATTTCTAAATACTGGGATCTGATTGATCAATTTGAAAATTGACATGGTTGTTATAAATAACAGATTTTGGTGAAACCAGGGGTAAATCTCTTAAAGATATTGATGTGTTGCTAAAATTATTTATAGCAACATATCATTGCTTAAGAAATTCGGAAATATTTTTTTAATTGGTCCAAGGGTTAAAAACACTGAAAAACATACAAACATTGAATACATATTGTTGAACATTAATGACTAGGTATTTTACATAAATATAATATATGGGAAAATATCAACTCTCTAAAAATAAATATATTACCAATGTATACTTAACAAATGTATTTTTTCTTCTCTATTGTGATCCAATATTATTGTCTTCTGGGCGCCAATCGCACAAATATAAAAATAACTATCAATACAGACTAACCTTGGGTTGCATAAAGCAACATTAATCACGATTAGTTAATCAGTTGTTTTCAAACCATGATTAATGTTAATTCTTAAGTTAATCTCAATTTGTAAATGAACAATTCACTAAATATGATAATTCTTTACCTTATAAAATTTATCTTAACCGTTATTGTTTTTTAAAATTGACGTAATAATGGTTTAAAAACAACTGATTAACTAATCATGATTAATTTTGCTTTTTGCAACCCAAGGTAAGAAGCCTTTGTAATTAAAACACCGGTTCAGCGACCGCTTTGACTTAAAACGAATAAATCTCTTCATTGAAACGGTATGTTAATTGCAAAGGCTTAAGTGTATAAATCTGATAAATTTAAAATATTTAGTTCTTTTACCATAAAATTAATTATTTTTTTCAACTGCGCATTTTTTAACTTCCAATTTAAATTAAATTGATATGTGTCATGCTCTAATTTAAAATAGATAGGAAGATGTCAATGATCTGGAAACAAAATTGGAGTTAGTCTTAATATTTTAAAGTTATTTTATATTTTATGAACAGCAGTTAGAATTTGGAAATTATCAACTTTCTAACATACAAAATTGAATATATTTATAGACAATTTTTATTTTCAATTTATTATACGTTATTAACCTAAAATAAAAATTTTCAAAAAGTATTCAAAAGTTTATTTTAATCTTACAAAGATTCTACATAAGTGAATGTAAAATTATTTTTAATGATATTTTTAATAAATCTAATCTTCTAATATTAGAAAATTATTTTTAAATAAAACATATATAAAAATTTTACAAAAAGATTTATATAATTTTGTACCATGAATTTTTGGCACCACGTTGATAGATTATTTTTATAATACTTTGTATTAGTAATTTTCTTTATTTTACATTGCTCAGGGCCAAATTTACCATCAAACGCAATTAATACAGTAGCTAGAGCCTTTTGTAATCTATTAAATGTTTTAAAATAAAATATATTAGTTCTATAAGAAAATTGATATATAAGTGGTAACTGTACCAATGCCCAATTATTTGGCCCTACTTCTATCAAAATCTAATGAAATAATTTGTCGTACTAATAGAAGATCACAACCATAATCGTGGAAGTGAGCAAATGAAAATAAATTTCTGGAATACAAAATCCCATTTAATAAATCAATAAAAAACAAAATACATAGTAATGTAAATGCTGCGATAAAATTATAATCTAATTATGATTTAATATTTTTTACATATATGTACTTTGTATATTTTATAAATAAAATACATGCTTTTCAGGTTGTTTTACATTATTTTTAACAATTAACATTTATATATATATATCTCATCTAAATGACAGCAAGACATTTAAACATTTATATTTTTTAATGTTAATTTTTTTTACTCCATTAAATTATTTTGCCTGGAAAGCACATAAGAAGTAGAATCTAATTACATGTTTATTTTTTTAAATAAATATTTTTTATTTATGAAAATTTCAGTAACATAAATTTTCCATACTTCAACTTTTGATCATAATTTTTTGCTCCTTCTCCAAAAAAATTTCCATTTATGTTACTGAATTTAAAAAAATGTTAATAACCATCGAAAATTACTTTAAACGTAATTTAAAAGATAACAATAAATAAAAAATTTAAATATCCAATACACGAGATTCAGAAAATTTAAATTACTAACATTTAAAAAATATTTATTTCTTACAGACTAATGATTAATATTTATTTTTATATATTCATTCCATATCATTTTACAATTAGTTTGTTAATATATAACATTAATTACATTTATACTGTTACATAACAAAAGAAAACAAAGAATATGCAGTCAATTTACATAAATAAAATATGGTTGAAAAAATAAGCTAAAATTTAAATGGGCGGAATTCAAAACGATATTCCAAAACAATTAATATTCTAAAATGTGAATTTAAAAAATTAAATGTTGAATTAAAAATTAGGCAATTTTCTCTACCATATTGTCATATTATGCACCCGATCTGTAAATAGATATATGTATATATATAATAGACAGATATATTTAATACATTCTTTTATCTATGAAAATCATAAAATAGACAGGACTTTATATTATTTAGTTATATTTTCAATATATTACTATATATCTACAATATTTATATAGATTATATTTCAAATTAAGCACTAAATATCTATTTTTTTAAATGCTGAACTCTTTATACTCTTTCAGCTAGTAGAGAAGATCGTAAAATATAAATAAATTATTATAATTAATAAACTGATAGATAACTACAAATGATATGTTGATGTGTTCGACATTTGCCATAATAATAAAATTACATTGTTAGTAGATGGCCAGTATTTACAATGCAATGGTATTTTTTTATTTTTGAACAACCATTTTTTTAAATTTAAAGTAAAAGTCCGATACTCTAGCTGCTTCTAATTAAAAATACACTTGATTTTAATTTTTAATTTCTCTACTTGATCTTAAGATACATTTTTTTTGTTTTTCATAGAAGATAAATATAAAAAAAACTACCATCATTAATAGAAATGTGTTAACTACTGTATTCATTATTGGACTTTTATTCAATATCAGTAAATTTTAATTACTTAAAAATCCTGTCTCTACATATTAAAATGTTGTATGTATATATGTATTATTATGTTATAAAATGTTTTGGTCGTAGTTAACCCTGTGTGTATTTCCGTATGTACTGTACTTACACAATGAACACATTTAGCAGATATATAAATCAAATAAATATATTCGAATTAATGAATATTGCATCAATAACAAATTTTTAAATAAATAATTATAAAAATATCAGTGTTTATGTTAACAGTAATACACAGAAAACTTATTAGGTACTTTTTATTTTTCGAATTAAAAATTGTTCTTTCTTGTGTCCATATATTACAAGAAATGTAGATTATTTAACATAACAAATTGTTAAAAACTGATTTGAAACGTATCCTTACTTGAAATGTTGGGAAATATAAGCAGATAACTATTTTTATAAGATGTCATCTAAATCTTGAAGAGTTTAAATAAAAATCAAACTCGTAGCAATTTATTCAATTAAATATTCTAAAATCTTGTAAATAATAAGATTCAAGGGAAGTACATTTAATATTAATAATATTTTGATTTAAATAATCGGATGAGAGAATGTGCTACGTATTCTTCTAAACGTCGACGATGCGGACGACGCCATGAAGTTATTGTTTCGCGTCGTCCGTTTTACAAATTTCTACAATTTCTTGTGGCTCGGCGTTCATTTTCTCCATCTCCAGCTCATTACCCTGTCTGAGTTCTTTCTGGCTGAGTTTATCCACTAACGCGGCACCCAACGCGTCACACATTACGTTGATTGTGGTCCGGAAACGATCTCTGTGGAAATAGTAAATCTATTATAACCTTTATTATATTTAGACCATTAATTTTTGTTCTTTGTTATCAAGGATTTAATTTAGAACCTTTTTGTGCATATAGTTCAAAATGATATTCTTTAAGGTAGTAAAAAGTATGTCCAGGGCAAATTAGCAATGTACGCCCTCGTATATCTCAGATTTCATTTTTTTTTTAATTATGGGACGTTCCACATCAACATGTTTTATATATCTCTTACCGCCAAAAGATCTTTCTATATTTTTTATTTTCTTTTCATGTCAATTTTTTCTCGATTTTTCGAGAAAGGTCCAAAATAGATTCTCCTGAATTTTTATTTTATTTTTCAGAGACCCTCTCCCCCGGATAAAAAAACAAAGAAGGTCGTTAGATACTAATTAATCACTGGTAAATAGAAACATAAAAGTACTTTAATTTATGCCAAACATGTTTCACGGACCCCCGGCAAAGTTCAGTGTACCCCCGGAGGTCCGCGGACCCTAGTTTAAGAAACACTGGACCACTCGCTAAATTGGACCACTCTTATATCTCGTAAAGCAATTTGCTAATATCTTAAATTGCAACACCGTGAAATAGGCGCCTAACTTCATTACATATCGGCCATATTGTTTTATTTGACAAGTTGAATGTTAGTGTTTTGTTTCCGCAAATGTAAATAAGTGATTTTTGATGTAATTTAGAGTGATTCGTGCTAAGGGTGTAGTTAATATAAAGGTAAGCATACAACGTTTTTAATTTATAATTTGCAGCAGCAATTTATCATTAATTATCTGTCATATATTGATTGGCGGTTTTGATAGGTTATGTTTTTGTTAATTTAATTTAATTTGATAATGAAACTTGTACCAATAATCCTGACATATGTGATGATTGTCTTTCTTGAACAATTTAATTAAAATAATGTAACGGAGATTGATTTATAGTTTTTTGTTTTAATAATTATAATAAATAATTATTTGACAGTCTGTAATTCATAAATATATATTATGTTTTCTTTACAGGTATATTTTAGTTAAGATTCTATTAAAGTTCAAATTATCAACCTCCGATCTCATATTTTGTTGATTTTTGTGGGGTTTATGATAATTAAATTGATTAATACTTAATTAATAAAAACAAAATCTATACACAGCTGTTTCATTACATAAAAAAATAATTTGTTTAAAACTAAAACTAAATTAAGTGTGCAATAACACAAACTATAATAAAATGATATAAAGGGAAATTTACACAATGTTTACCTTTAAATATATATTTAGTACGTACAGTACAAAATTTACAACTGAATTTCTAAACTTTAGAGATTTAAGAGTCCCGTTATTGTGAGGTACTACTGTATCAATTTTTATGGGTGAGAAAAAATTCAAATAAATATTTACGATTAAAAAAATCGCCACTAATGAGACTTAAAAACAAATAACTGGCGCATATTGTATTTCAATTATATCAATGTATATTATATTTCAATAAATAAAATGTAAAACGCGATTATCACTACAAAGTGAGTAGATATAGGTCATTCCAAAGACCCCCACTTCACCTCCACCCCCAGGCGAATACTTACAAGAGCCAGTCTACGGCAATGATAAGTGTGACGTCCTCCGCCGGTAGACCGACTGTGTCCAGGACCATCACCATGGTAACCAATCCTGCTTGCGGAATTCCAGCTGCACCGATACTAGCTGCCGTTGCCGTGACACTGCAACAATATACATATATTTACAATATGCGTTGCATTGGTAGCTATGCACCTGGGAGAAATAATATTAACCTTGGGGAAGTTCCAGGAAATTCTGCTACCGGATATGGCTGACATAATTAAATTGCATGTTCAATTTTCACGATGTGGAATTAAAGTGCATATTTTAACGTCACTTCTATTATAATTTTATTATTGACACTAGAAATGTAATTAGATTCGATCGAAAAGAACGTATGCTATACAAATAATTTTACGAAGCTGTAAAAATTACAGAATATGTAGAAAACTAGTCCAGTAAAGGAAGCATTTTAGCAGGAAATTAAGAGGGCAAGCAATTTTATGATTGATTCTTATAGATTTTGAACCGGAGAATTCGAAAAAAATAACCCGGACTAGCGAAAAGTGGTGCAACACCCTTAAAAATGGGGTTTAAGGGTGAAAACCCCATTTCCAACCGTTTTTTTCAATTTATCACAAAATCTGAAGCAACGATGGTATATTTTTATGATTGATATATGTTCAGGACACTTAGACGAATCGATTGTGACCACATATACTAAATTTGGCCAAAAATTACCTCTTCCAAAGGGCTTAAAAGACGTAAAAATGCACTTACCCTTAAACATTAGCGATTTTCATTAATTAAACTACTAATATTTTTTTAAATTATGATTGGCCATTATTCTTTGGAACTTCAGGAATAATTTGAGCTTAGTTACGAGTCATTTGGATGATTTTAACAAAAGTTATTAATTTTAAAACTATTTTTCCCGAAAAGAAGCATTTTTACGTCTTTTAAGCCCTTTGAAAGACGTAATGTTTGGCCAAATTTAGTATATGTGGTCACAATCGATTCGTCTGAGTGTCCTGAACATATATCAATCATAAAAATATACCATCGTTGCTTTAGATTTTGTGATAATTTGTAAAAACGGTTGGAAATAGGCTTTTCACCTTTAAACCCTATTTTAAGGGTGTTGCACCACTTTCTGCTAGTCCGGGTAGTTTTTTCGAATTCTTCGGTTCAAAATCTATAAGAATCAATTCGTTTCACTAAAAAATATTTAACCCTGGTGTTTTTATTTAAATTTTAGTAAAAATCGAGTTTTTCAAAAAATTACGTTACTTACCCTTAAACATTGGCGATTTTTATTGGTTAAACTATTAATATTTTTTTAAATTATGGTTCATTATTATTCTTTGGAACTTCAGGAACAATTTGACGCTAATTACGAGTCATTTGGATGATTTTAACAAAAGTTATTAATTTTTAAATTATTTTCCCGAAAAGATGCATTTTTCTGTCATTTAAGCCATCTGAAAGAGGTAATTTTTGGTTAAATTTAGTATATGTGGTCACAATCGATTCGTTTGAGTGTCCTGAACATATATCAACGATAAAAATATACCATCGTCGCTTTAGATTTTGTGATAATTTGAAAAAACGGTTAGAAATGGGGTTTTCACCCTTAAACCCCATTTTTAAGGGTGTTGCACCACTTTTCGCTTGTCCGGGTTATTTTTTTCGAATTCTCCGGTTCAAAATCTATAAGAATCAATCATAAAATTGCTTGCCCTCTAAATTTCCCTTTTTCTCACTTTTCACTGCTTCCTTGACTGGGCTAAACACTATTTTTATAATTTAATGTATTTTCTTAAAGAAATACCATATAAAATAATGTTATATTAATTTAAGATAATAATCTAATCTATCTCTAATTTTAACCCATTTATAACTGGGGTAAGAAATAATTTTAAAATGACTGAAAATTCACACTAGTATTATAAATGTGTCTGTCAGTCAGTATTTCTAATTTTGTTTTTGATGTAACTAATAATACTTTATTAAAATACTACATTATTTTACAAAAAAATAATATAAACGTAGTACATATAACAAAAAAAAATGTTATTCATAATGTTGTCTTTACGCATAACCTTGGCGCTAAATGGGTTAAGTTTCTACGTTATATATGCAGTTTATGAGATCTTTTTCTGTGACTGACGAACAATAATAGGGTTCTGATCGTAGCTCTAGAAATCAAAATGGCTAATTCTATTTTTTTTTTAATAAATATGGTTATATATTATATACACAGAAACTTTAAATACAAGTCTGATAAGCATATTTTATAGGAAAGTGTTCCATCATACATAGCATATATATAAGGTAGTGGCACCAGTCTTGGATATGACCCCAGTAATGGCTATTTTTTAATTAAAAGTATTGAATTAAAATATTTGTTGATATTTGATTACTATCATTTCTAAATATTAATCTATATACAGTTAACTGTCTTACAGCGTGATTTGATGAAAATCGGCCAATAGGTGTCTAAATGTATAATTATTAGTATAATTTATTTATTAATTATTATATTATCATAGCAACTACTTTACATTGTTTCAAATTTAACGATGCATTCTTTTATATCTTTGGTGTAGTACTTAACATAACATAATCATTAGCAAGTGTCCATCACTGCGT
This sequence comes from Sialis fuliginosa, assembly GCA_961205875.1. Classification (NCBI taxonomy): domain Eukaryota; kingdom Metazoa; phylum Arthropoda; class Insecta; order Megaloptera; family Sialidae; genus Sialis; species Sialis fuliginosa. The sequence continues at coordinate 10,715,988 of OY540818.1, read as the reverse complement.
GCTCATTACTGATTTTACTTTATCCATTACTAGAGAAAAAACATAAACAAAATTAAAAGCTATTATTTAAAAAAACAAACAATATTTGCAGACTTTGATAATTAAATTGATTAAATAAAAAGTTACTTGTTTTATTAGTAACATGAGTTCATGAGAATTACCAAAAAAATCCCGTCAATCACAAAAACAATGTATCTTGTTCTTATAGCGGCCATAACTGGTACCAGTACCTTTTATAAGTTGAAAATAATTCTAAAGGATGTATATGCTTATTCATAACGTCTATCTTTTACCTATTATTACGTTCTAAAATTATACATAATATTCTTTTATATGAATACTCTTTGAAACTTACGTAATACATTTTTCTTTCATAAATACACAGAGTTTTAGCATTTAAACGTATGCACGTAAATCCTGCCCACACTCGTGATTGCTTTCAACCTTAATAGTAGGCTTTACTGAACTACCTTTTTCAAGATATCTTTTGAAACATACGAGTTGTTATCATATTCAAGCAAAAAATGAGCAACAGTTTTAAAACCCTTGTAAAAAGCACTATTGAAACATCATATTTAATGTATAGGAAATTCTTTCTTTAAATATTATGCAATAAACATTGTAACGTTACAATATCAATAATTATTAATATATGTATTTTATTTTGATATTTTGAATTTAAAAAATAATTATTAAAATGAGATATAAATTTCTTTTATTAGCTAAAAATGTCAAACTACTCCTTGAAAATGGTATACATATTTGCAGATATGACTGATTTAACTCCACTACTTATGTATGCCATGAAATAGGGCGCTACCATGTGAGGGTTAAAGCAAACTACGATTTATTATGTACATATATTTCATACTGGTGCATTGGATAATATTAAATCTATTTTACACAAAATTAGCATCACGTTTTATTCCAAGCACTCTGGATGTTATTCAAAAATAAATTGCCAGTATTAAATATCTAACATAACCAAGGAGTAACCTTTTATGCTAATATTGACTACTTGCATTAGAGCTATGCCATTAAAGTTAATTAAAAGTCCATCATTAATCATTATACTGAAATATTGTGACCAAAATACGAAAGTTGGGCTTGTGTAATGTGTATATTAAAGTATCAGTTGTATCATTCGAATGTTTACATATAGATATGCTATAAAAATGAATTTAGTTTGGGAAATCGAGTGGAAAAGATAGGAAAGATTTAAAATGCCTATAAATAATCTCTATAGTATATCTATAAAAATGAATAATCGTTTGTATGAGGCTTATAGACTCGGGAATTACTGAACCGATTTCAATACGGTTTTCACCAATAGTTAGATAATTTTTCTGTGTAGTATCGTGGCTATTAATAATATTTTATGAAAATCTAAGATTTAACATCAAAAGACTAAAATCTTTACCTAGCCATGGAATACATAATTCTATAATTTACGGTTTCAGTATTTTATTAATTTAGGTCTATGATCAAATATTTTGTGGAACAAATATGTAGATGATTTTTGACACATGCTAACAATTAAATATTTTGAAATATATGTATTGATTGAAAATTGAAATTTAAAGAAACATTTCACTTCCAAGAAATTAAATTAATTATTATGATTGTTGCTAACCTATTTATTTATTTATTTTTTATTTTCATATAAATTCTAAGACAAGACCTGGTGTTTCTTGCGAAGTTTGAAAATATAATTTTACACGATTTTCTCAACTACTGAACGGATTTTATTCTAGTTTTCACTAATGGATAGGTAAAGTTTAGGTGTATAATTTTTGTATATTTTGTGTAAATATACAAAAATAAAAAGAATCATGTGTTGTGGGCATGTTGGGTGTGCATGATTACTTTGTATTTAATTGAATTAATATCCCCGGGTAACATCGGGTCCAATGCGCTAGTATACAATAAAGTACCCATAGAATATTTGAACGAAAAATATATGTCAATTTAAATTAATTCAAGATCAGTAAATCAATTTTTGTAATCGTATACTGGCATTAATACCTAACAAAAAAAACTTAAATTAATAACAGGTTATAGATAATACGAAATTCTGAAAGTCTAAAAAATAAAGCTATATTATAACACACACGAACATTTTATAGTTTTTTATTGAAATTTATACAAAATCACGGCGTAGTTATGTAATTTATAGCATCAGATTATTTTCTACCCTAACCTTGACGACTACTAGGTAAAGTTGACTAGTTTGCACATTAAAAATATGCATTTTTAATGTGTGATCTTTTTGGCTACGGAGAAAATTCAGAATTTAAACCAGTGGTTTTCAATTAGCTACCCAAACTAAAATGAAAGATTACTGTCTCATTTGAAATTTTACATCACCGAATTTTGATCGTCTAAATATTTATTATTTATGTGTACATTAAACATCTGATTAAATATTGATCACACTAACTCGTTTTGTCAATGTTTGTTTTTTAAACTATCGAAACTGATAATAATTATTGATCATTTGCATGATTACAATACAAATTTTTGAATAAATTCATTATCTATATTAACCATTTTTCCAAAATTTGTAGAATCTACCTAACACTATTTATAAAATATTGTACTTCGTATCATTTTGGTGGGAGAAAGTTATTGTGAAGTTATCCCCCATTCATAAAAGATCCCAGTCCGCCACTGGTCATAAATGATGTGCATGCGTTAGGGATGAACGAGAAAACAGGAATAGCGATTTAATTCGTTCGCCATTGGAAACCACTGACGTTAGCAAGATACGGGATGCTTTCCTCCGTGATTATACAGATTTGTGAAATATATACGCGCTGATATCAGTCGGTATCCCTTCCGCATGGCCGCCTCGGATCGCGAGAAGGAACATAAATGGCGTGCTTCATAAATGTCATAGCACACCGCGTGAAAATATATACCTTCCGACAACGCGAGGTGATTACTTTTATTTATTAATCCTAGAATACTCACATTCCTAACAGTATGTGAGTATTCTAGGATTAATTCATGTTTTTGGATCTCTATAGTCAGTAATTATTTTTGTTATTATATTATATATGATTTTCCGCGCGGCTTCGAACGCGTGGACTACGGAATTATTGTTTAGGATTTAAAAAAATATATAGTTGAATTAAGTACAAACACGATTAGTTATTATTGTAATAAAAACCAAACAACACTTAAATTACCTACCTAACAAAAACGAATCAGAACAAAAAGTAAAAAAAATTTTTGTTCTATTTAAATTTAAAAGTTAATTATTGGAAACAAAATAAACAATTTACAATCAAAAGAATACCGGTCTATGATCATTCTCTCTGCCTTGCGTATACTTGGCACGCTCCCTCCTTACCGCATGCCGCGACATGGGTCGCCATCGCGCGAATAATATGTTCCCATATCTATTTTTCAAGATATTTTCTAAACTATACGACCAAATTGGATGCTGTAAAGGGCAAATTATATCTCCATTAAGTATTTATGACGATGAAATAATTTATTTCGATAAGGATTAATGTTTTGCAGGTCATAAGTCCACGTAAACAAAACCCAATTTTTTTAAATTTTCTCTGTAACATAAAAGCAGTTATTGAGGCTTAAATATAAAAAGACATATAGTGTCGCTGACTTTATTGTAGATCTTTTAATTCTACATAGTTATTTGTTTAATATTGAACGGTTTAGGCAGCGTATTGCAAAATAACGCGCTAACGGCTTGATTTACTATTATCGTCACTGCTTAGTTGTTATGTTACCTAACGTAACAAAATATAGCCTATAACCGGGCCAGAGAATGTACCTATGAATTAAAAAAAACACGCAAATCTGATAAGTGGTTCTCGAGTGATAAGGGCACTAACGGACAGCCAGACAGATAGACCTTGAGCTTTATATATATTAAGGATGTATAACTTGATTGTTAAGTTAAATAATGTATATTGACAAATTCTGGAAGAAATGAATCTAACCCCTAACGACCCTAATCCGCTCCATGGTTACGTCACTACTTACTATTTACTATTTCTTGAAAATTTTGTACAATTGACTTAAAGATTTACAGTTTTAGTCAACGCGAATACATTAAAATGATATAAATACCTGACTGCCACGATGTTACCGAAAGACAATGGTACTTCACGAATTTGCGCGATGAAGACGGCTGCCACAGCTTCGTAGAGCGCGGTACCGTCCATGTTGATGGTGGCGCCGATGGGGATCACGAATCTGCTGACCCGAGGATCGATTCCCATCCGGTCCATGCACTGTATCGTGATCGGCATCGTCGCTGAACTGAAACAATAATTGATTTGATATTATTTCACCTGATATGTTTTGCTTCCTCGTCATATCCATAAAAGATAGAATCAATGTGATCATTTTTGAAAGCGGGAAGTAAATTGTTCCCAATTAAAAAATTTATACTTAGCGTTTCCATTTCAAATCAAGATAAATACTTCTCGTTCCATATATGTTTGTCTTTCCTCTGAATCAAGCAATTTTAATGAAACTTAATTAATTATTTAGGTTTGGCTAGTATATGACTCCATTTAAAAATCAAACAAATAGGGTGAAGGGGGGTATCCCAAAATATCTCAAGATATTTACAACGTTGTATAAAGTACTCTCTTAGATATTACCTTCGATCTGTAGTAGAATTCTTCGAAAAGGCAGAAATTTTTCTTAGTTCTTATTGTACCTATGCTACCTCACGTGCGCGGGAAGGGTAAATTATTCACATATAATCTAAATTAGCTACCACATCTCTTAATAGTTTAAGAAACTTTATATGACATTGAAATATAACGCAAAAAGCTTGTACATTGTACATGCGTTAGAATGTATATTAACAACTTCATTATTTTATATTACAAACATTAATTATACTTCAACTAAATGTGCACTACATATAAAGCTAAATAACATTGGTGACCTATATAACTAAACTGACATAATACTAATTAACTCGTAGCAGTTTGTAATTAAAATTATAAATCAGTTCCCACAATCAATAGCTGTTGAACAGTTGTTGCACATGCAATTACTACAAACTAAATGTTCAATTTCGCTGCATTTGACTATGAAGTCTAATTGCATACTCGATAATCACTCGGCTTGAAGTTCTATATTTAAATTGTAATTTATTCATTTTAGACCATAGTAGCGTAGTCGTTCAGAAAATTAGTCCAAAGGTTACTACAATACTTCTAATTGTCTCCATGTAAAATTTCCTATGTCTTTATCAATTTGGAATACACTCTATAACTTTTTTTGCCCATATGAGACATAGCAATATGTAGAAAAACTTGGTTGTTAATTAAAATAAAGGTGGTTGCTGGTAAGAATCTTGAAATTGAAGTACGAGTATATTATAATATAAACATTCATTTGAAGATTATAAAAAAATTATATAGTATGAAAACATTAGTTTTAAAGTATATATTTTCAACAAATTCAAGGTTTAATGAACTATTAAAAATTTATAACAAATAAAGGAGTAGAGTTACATGTATCAATGTATCTTTTTTTATGTGAAAATATCTAAAAATGATACAAAAAAGATTGATTTCCCTCCCCAATTTGATAAAATCAAAAAAATCATTCGGAATAATTTTCCGAACGACTACGGTCTATTTGGCATTTAATAATTTATAAAATAAGTTAGTTACTACATTTTGTTTTATTATTAAATGAATCATCCGGAAAATAAAAAGATTAAGGCCAATATGAAGAATAATTAAAAAAGAACATACTTTTTTAGACAGTTGATATCTTCATTGTAATATAATATCGATTAATAAATATTAAAACGTTTAATTAATTCGTAAAACATATAAATATATTACGTATATGTTTTAATTATTTGTTAATTTAACTTTAGATCAAATGATATACATAGGTATGTAGAACGTAAATTATACAAACTAAATAATATAAACATTATGAACAGGTTAAAAGACTGTTTTCCTTGTCAAAATGAGAAAGGTTTTAATTGGATGGAAATCAACTGGTTGTTTATATTCTTTTAAAATAAACATTCCTTCTTGTAAATGCTGAATATAACAAATTAAAAACAAACTACTGCAAAAAAAATTCACAATAAATAGAATTATTCTACATAATTTTAATTGATAAGATCAAATATTGACTAAAATAAATTTCTATAAGTTGGTATAAATAATCACTTCCTTTAGCAGTTTATTTTAACGATCTAAATGTTATTTAGATATTATAAATTATCTAGACAAGCAGATAACGGAATAACTAGTTCATAATTTATATTCAAAAAGTATAAAATGGTCATTAACCTTTTCATTTTTGTGTTTATATTTTTATTAACAATACTTTTATGATCTTCGTATCAGTTATATATTTTTTATCTGTTACGAATCCAAAACAGCAACTAACTTCTTTTTTCAGTTATTTCATTTAGATTTAGATATTTAATTAGTTATCCACCTATTTTTTAACCGCGATTATAAAATAACAAACATTTTTTTAAACTTATTGAAAAACAACACAATACAAAATAAGCCTTATTAAAAATATGCCGATGAAATCAAAAATGAAAGGCTAATATGCTAAAATTATTAATTGTTTATCTAGAAAAATTGAAATATGCCATTATGAACATTTATATACCCAAATATTTTTTTACTTCTATTAAACTTTGAAATATCACGATGTATACACGTTGTCTGAAATTCATCTTAATATTGTAATGCAAATAAACATGTTAAAATTACAAAAATTGTCACCCTTTCTTACTGGGTGTTTTTCATAAAAGAAAAACACATATACAATTTCGTGTTTCTAAGTCCAAGGATTTGGGCTGTACGTTGATAAAGTGAGAACAAACTCTTTTATAAATATTGATAAATATAATAAGTACTCCAATAAGCAAGTAATTGGTACCCAAATTACCAAATCAACTAAAAATAAAACTTTTTTTTTTTTAATTAAAAAATATTGTAAAAGTTTGAGAACTACTGTAACATACCTGGAGGCTGTACCGAATGCAGTAGCGAGCACCTGACTGAGACCAGCGATGAACCTGAACGGAAGTGTCCGCGTACACAGGAAGTAGATCACCGAGAGAGAGCCGAACCCATGGATGAACAAACCCAGAAGTACCGTTACGAAGTACCAACTCAGTTTACCGATGATCTCTTCGAAACTTTCGATCTCCAGGATCTTGGCTGTCACCAAGAACAACACTCCGATAGGTGATACCCTGTCAAAATAAAATAATTTTAATCAAGGGTTTTGAGATAATCTTCATTATGAAATTCTTCAAGACTAGAAAATGAACTTATATATATACATATATCTAAAATAGGTATATCAAATTGGCAATTAAAACAATACATATTATCTACATCTAGAGTTTGAGAAAACTAACAAACCGCGATTTTCGAATAATCGGGGGTTTTCGGTTCGCTATTGTTTTTCCTTAAATTTTAAAAATATTAACAATTTCTTATTGTTTTCAAAGTGAATATTAGCAATATTAGAGGGTTTATTACAGCAATAATATATTGAATATAATGAAAGAAATAATAATTTTATTCAATTTTTATAATTCATACAAAAAAAAAGTTTTATCATATACTTACAATTAGATTCAAGAAAAAATCAAATCAATCGATATTCCAATATTCAGTTTTCGTTAATTTTTACAGACATGTGAACCTTTAAACTTTCCTAAAATTGTATGCAAATACAAAATTTAGAAAGTTTCATTTAAAACTAGAGCTATTATCAAATATAATTTAGTTTTTTATTGTAGCTTTTTCGATCATAGCAAATTTTTGGAATTGAATATCACGATTAAATATTTATTAAAACACAAGCTAAATAAAATATATTTGGATAAATTAAATTATACAGAATACAAAGTACAAACGTTTAAAAATATAAACAATTCATATTACGTATATTCTACAAAGTAAAACAAATTGAATTACAAATACAACGTAGTTAATATTGGCATAGTTTACAATTTACGAATTTTATACTAAATGAAACCTTTCAAAATTTATGAACCACTTGTTGGCAATAATCGCAATACAAACGATTATTCTGAGTACATTTAAACAACACCGTTTGTATATAAGTTATGTACATAATATTACTTCATAAGCGTCCACATCATAAATTTATAAAGAGCATAAAAAGATTTTTACTTATAACGAAAATATTTTTTTATAATTAATTAGAATTATTTACTTCGAAACTTAGAACGAACCGAACGCATAATAAAGCAATATTTGAACCAAGTGCCTTATTATATATGTATATTTTATTAAATTCTCAAAATCTTTAACTTTCCACACGTAAAATTATGTACAATATGCTTATTAAGGTATATAGATTGGGATACAATTTATGTCGCTAATTTTTTCTCGTATCTACATATTTTTATTATTTTTCATTAATTCGAAAAAAAAACGAAAAACATCTATTGTCATTTTCAAATCCTTTTTAAAATAATGGGAAAGGTACGATGCTTTTTTTGTAATAGTTTTTTTTTTCTTGAAAATGTCGTATACCTCTTACTGTTAATTAGTTAGTAGTTTAAACTCATTTTGGCACAAATGTGTCCTCTGACCTTTGAATTACAAAACAGTCTATTAATTTATATGTTGGTACAGAGAACAATACATTTTATGTTGATAATTAATGTAATTGTATATGAAAATTTACCGCATTTAGTTTCTGAACACATATAGCTTTGCTTTTATGAAGAAGTATCTAAAGCAGCGGTTCTTAAACTTATATGGTCTAGAGACTCCCTTTTGAACAATTATTTTTCAGGGAACCCCCTCCTCTTTTATTATAAAGGAGCTCGCAAATTTGCAAGCTTGTAAGCACTTTCAAATGGGGTATCAAACTTATATGACAGTTCTATTAAAGTTTGTGACAGATAATTTCATGCATAGGAAGTAAAAACAAAGGTATGTAAAGTATATTTAGTAAAGTGTATTTACTAATCTTGAGTGAAAATGGTAAAAATCATCTTACTACGCATGAAACTATCAATTAAAAACTCAAAGAGAACTGTTATATAAGTTTGATACGTCGTTTGAAAGTGTTTTCAAGCTCCTTTATAATACCAGATATGAAAGTTGTTGTTTCACGGACCCCCGGCAAAAGACCCTAATTTAAGAACCACTGATATAAAGTAACTTTTACTTTATAATTTAATAACTAGTGTGTCAAAAACATTGACTGATTTTGATATAAAATTACCTGATCATAGGAAAATTTTTAGAAGCCTCTTATTTAACTTATTACAAAGAAATTTTATAAATAAAAACTGATACAATCGATTTTTTTATAGGAAGGAAATTGAAAATCTTGTCTATAAAATGGAAATTTTCCCATGGTACTACATTAAGAAAATAAAGTATTTAAGTTTTGAATTATATCCATAAATTACAATGTTTTCGTTGCATGGGGGTTGTCAACAGATACTTTTTTCCCAGACTTTTCGTTCTCACAGTGTTGAGGGGACGTGTGATTCAGGAAGTGAACAATTAGTTCCTTCGTCCGACACGGCGCTGTGTGTTTGCATTACGATTAGGTTTTGTTTGCGGAGACATCTTGCGGAATGTATTAAGACAATTAGCATCAATGTTGCCCTATGTGTTGTTTTCAATCAACAACAATGTGAGAAGCAGTTATTACGTTACAACTTCCGTAAAATGTCATAGGTCGGGTTTAGTAATGTGATATATTGGGGGAATGGAGATATTGAGCATGTTATAAACAATGATGTGGTCGCATTAGCGCGTAGAATAATTTTTGTAAATAAAATAATATATTTTTATTGATATTTTACAAATCGATTATTATTGTCAATGCAACTATTTCTAAAATTCAAAAAACTCATGCCCGGATTTTTCCCACCGCGCCAGATGAAATGAGATCAATTACAACCAAAATATTAAAGGTTGGCTATTTGTACAAAAGCTTAAGAAAATTATCTTAACTATTTTATGCTATTAAATTTAAGGGTTGAGGGACGGAGGATAAGTATCATTTATACGATCGTTAGTTCGGGAGATATAAACTACAACCAGGGAAGGACGTAGTTCTACGTGAAAAATATAATTAATTGGCAGCAAAATAATAATTAGAAAAACAAAAAACAAAAACATTGATATTACAAAAATATAATTTTTATTTATAAAATTAGTATGCTATGAACGTTGTATTTTTTTAAATACATTTCACGCAACAATTTAAGTTTATGAATGGTGCAAATTGATAATGTGTAATTGTGTCGTTATTTATAATAGACATATTAAAGTCTGTAAATTAGCACGAGCATTATGTCATCTATTGTGTGTTGAAACTGGATATGCCTGTTGCAAAAACCATTCATCAGCAATGGCAATATATAAGTGCGCATAATTATATGCCTCGCAACAGGCAGCGGTGTTAAGTATTTCCAATAGAGGAGATCACTTAAAACTCTTTTGACACATAAAAAACCTATGGATTTATTATATTATGCGCTATTTTTTTTTCGCACGTTGTAATGGATATTTATTATATTGCAGTGAAATTATATTTAAAAATAGGCAATTTAAATAATAATTTTAAAAAGCTATCAAAAGTCCTCAACGGTATCACAGGAGCTTTAAATTTTACAATAAAATTTTTTATTTTACTTGACTATTAGGGGAAAGTATGGTATATTGAACCACTCACTAATGTTGAAGTTTCCGCAAATGTAAATAAATGCTTTTGATGTAATTTTAAGTGATTCGTGCTATGGATGTAGTTAGGTAGTACAAAGGTAAGCATACAGCGAGCGTTTTCAATTTATAGTTTGCAGCAGCAATTTATCAACAATTAACTGTCATGGATTGATTGGCGGCTTTGATAGGTTATGTTTTTGTTAGATTTTATTTCTCACTTTTCACACTGTTGATTATAATGGACCGCACATAGTTGCTATAGCTGGAATCATGAAACTTGTACCAATAATCTTGACATATGTGATGATTGTCTTTTTTGAATAATTTAAATGAAATAATGTAACGAGACTGATTTCTTATAGTTTTTTGTTGTAATACTTATGATAAATAATTGTTTGATAGTCTGTAATTCATAAATATATATTATGTTTTTTTACAGGTGTATTTTAGTTAATATTCTATTAAAGTCCAAATTAGCAAGCCCGTGGTCCAATTTACAGTACCGGTTGGCTAAATTGAAACAAAGCTCCGATCTCACATTTTGTTGATTTTTGTCGAGTTTATAATAATTATTTTGATTAATACTTAATAAAAACAAAATCTATAAACAGCTGTTTCATTTCATAAAAAAATTATTTGACTAAACCTAAAACTAATATACTAAATATTTTAATTTTTATAAATGGTCCAAATTAATCGACTTTCCTCTATATGATTACTTTTAAATATAAAGAAATCTATATAATTAATACTTATAGTACAATCACAGTCTAAGTAAAATTTTATTAATTATTTCATTGAGACTGTATAAGTAACATAAAAAATAAACATATGTATATGCATATCTCTATTAAATCTATCTGGATATCAATTTAAAAGATCCATATTAAAATTCCTCGGACACTCGCGTTTCACAGGCATTAAATTTTATTCTCTATACTCGTTGGCAGCTTTATATTGGTCAAATTCTTTTATACGATACATAATATGTATGTGTTTGTATGTGTGAATGTATGTACATATTTTTATATAATATATGCATATGTGTATTGTGTATATGTATTTTTGTGTACTATATCGTATCACATATTATGTAATAGACTTCTTGTTAGATATTTATAAAAGCGTTCCACTATTATTATATGTATTGTTTTCGGCATTTATAAATTATGACACTAACGAATAAAAACTTAATAAAAATTGTATTTATCTTTTAAATTTTACGGGTTTTAAACTTCGAAATAGATTGTACGACAAACCCCTATTTACAATCAACTATTAGTTTAGAAGAACATTTTTTATGTATCTATATATACATGTTGAGTATCAAGAACTACTAAATATAAAATGGATATATCCTATCTTCATAATACATCCTCTGAAATTAGCATCCCAATATCTTACAGCCAGAAATCGAGTTATTTCAATACGTACCAGATAACCCAGTTGGTGACAATCATCATGGCTTCACTGAGGGCGACAAAGAAGTCTAGAAGAGGTTTGCCGGCCTCTTTCATCTTGCCCAATGTGATACCGAAAACGATGCTGAAGATGACCAAGCCCAATACATTCGTCGTATTGCTGTATTCGTGCCCAATTTTATATTCATTCACTGGTACTGGAAAAATTACAAAAAAACTATCTTCAAAATTGAATTTATATTATCATAGAATCATGCAATATTTGATCATAATAATTATTGGTTATATTGATAAAATGTTAGTAAAAAATAATTTATTATAATTTAACATTATTAACCAAGCTAGGACGAAGGACTCTACTACTTAGTATATCAAATATCTGCTGATATTGTTACTTAAATGTACCTACATTATTTTTATTTACCAGAGTATAGATCCAAATTTTCCTAGTTTTTATCTATACAGCAGGCTTTGATATAACTGTACGATTTTAATGTTAAAATGTTGAATAAAAGTTTGTCAAGACATGGGAACTTTTGATCAACTACATCATATTTAAGTTTCAGCCAAATTAATGGTACCTTTATTTTTCAGATATTTGAATTTCTAACTTTTGACCGTGATAAACTCATAGCTCAGTAACCTAATTCATAAATGCCAGTATGGTGTATTTACATGAGTCGATTTCCGCCGTGCGGCTAGTCACCTACCAAATTGCCTCACAACACCGCACAGCAACACTGTTTACATACATTACTAGACCGCACGGCGGAAATCGACCGTGTAAATGCGGCATTATGCATTATAATCAATAATTTTCCTATACATGTATTTTGATATTTCCATTCTTATTTAAGCATTATTTTTTTACATTTTATTTATGCATATTTGTGAAAATAAACATCATATCTACATAAAGATATAACAAGATAAAAAATATTTTAAAAAAATATTCCAAGAATCAAAATCCAGTTAACACCGACTTAATTGACCCTGTTGTTACTAACAGTAAAAATATTTTCACTTATATAATATAAAACTATTTTATTTTGAGGTAACAAATAGTATAAAGTCTCTTCTTCAAAGATAAGCATGTAAATATTGTTATTCATTTATTATATGATAAAATAAGGTCAATGTGTAAAAACTTGTCTAACCTTTGAATACATTGCACATACGTACATGGGCGTTAACCAGGGATTTTCTGGGGCTATATTTTTATAGTATTTCTAATTTTATATTTATTTTGTAAGTAAATGAAGGAATCCACGTATATTGACATAAAATTTAATTTATTACACGCAAATTAAAAATAAATTAAGACAAGTGCAAGCTACTTGCATAATTAGCATTCCGTTTCATCAGCCCCCCCACTTAAATTATTGAAAAATTTGAAAAACATGACAAAAGTTACATTATGAGAATTATTTTTTAAGGAAATAAACAATTAAATTGTTTTTAACAATTAACCGCGCTAGATTTTTTCAATCCTGATAATTTTCATTTGGCACGATGCTCTTAAAACTTTTTTTTATTTCCCAATTTTCCGCTAGAATCAAAATTATTGGGCCACTACACTCTATCTCTGTGCTTTTTAAATTTAAACGTCGTATATTCAGAGAAAATCGTACCTAACAGACGGATGGACGGACACCGAAGTGATTCCATAAGTGTTCCGTTTGATACGGAACACTAAAAACATTTAAAAATTATGTTTTATGTATGTAAATATTAATATAATATAAAGTTAATACGATATTACTACACACAATTTAGTTGTTACAATTACAAAACTCATTTACGCGACAATATAATTATTATATGCCATATTAAATCACGGTTTCTCATCTCGACCAACAATCAATTATTATGTTAATTTAATCTGCATAAAATTTCCATTCCATTCGACTATGACGTCACTTGCTGTTAAAGAATAAGTAGATGAAGACTGGACAAATTGCTAAGCCCATGGATTATAATATTGTACAAACAGTGGCGTCCATGTAATAAAATAAGTGAGATTAGTAAAAATAAGATTTTATGAATTCATTACAAGATTGATATTAATAAAAATAATAAACTATGTGTATTGCCTCTGTCATTAGGCACCTATGTTAACATTTTATCACAAAATTGCAATTACAGTTACTAAGAAAAAACATCTGCCAAGTAAATGCACAGTGCTTCCTCGTGCTAAATTCACTAAAGGTAGTTGATTATTGAACAATTTAAATAAAAACCGATAGTGTTTAGATAAATTGCCTGGAATTGGTTAACCATTTACTTTTTATGCAATTTTACTAAAAAATATTATTTTTTCGTATATTTTTAATTTTTTGACAATTTCAATCTAAATTTATGCAAACGTCAAAATGACATTTAATATGTCCAAGCAAATATCAATTTAGAAAAACAAAACAAGGATTTTAAAAATAATTTGAGATAAATCTTTGTAAGGGAATATTTTACAACAAACGTTGTAAACCCATATTATAGGAAATTTAATGCTTCTTGAGATATCTGGAAAAAATAAATATTTTGTGATGTCATCCCTCTCCCTTACACACGATTTTGATGATTTTGAAATGGGACCGTCTTCAAGCTAGACCCAGCCATCCCACCAAGTTTCAATAATATCGGTTCAGTGGTTCATGAGTTATGCGTGTGACAAGGATTCAGGGGACAGACGGACGGACGGACAGACAGACAGACACGGAACGAAAAGTGTTTGTCTTGACGTGAAAGATCAATTTAAAATTTTAAAATCGAAGAACATTTTTTTTTCTCAATCTAAAACGATCACAAAGCTTCTCGTATCTTCGATATTGCGAGGAAGCAACAGTCACATATGGAAGTAGTATTTTTACGGAAAATTTATATTTACAAATTAATCTCGTTGTACAAGAGCAGATAGAGGAAATTATTCTAAGCAATTATTATTTAAATATTCATACTAATTCATAGTACCTATTTGAAAAAAAAGTACATTTCTTACCATTCGTTTCGTTCGTCGTTGGTGCAGTCAGAATTGTCCGATACTGCAACAAAAAAAGAACACATTAATTTACTGTCAGCTTTCTTTTCAATTAACAAATTTATTAATATGTGAAAGTATGAAATAACATATTTGGGTAAATAACTCGATATTCAAGTATTTCCCGCTTTTACGAGTTAATTATTTCGCGAGAATTCGTGAAGTGAGAAACAATGATTACACACGTTAGATAAAATCTACATGTGTTATGTAAATCGAAAACTCGAAAGGCGAGTAAAATTTGTATCCTTTAAAACTTATATTAAAATTACAATACATTGTTCAAATTTAATTTAATTATGCAAAAAGGTTTTGAATTTTGAAATAGCCTTCATAAGCTATGTGCAAATGTCGCTGTTGTTATTTTGTAAACGTATTTGTGTCAAGGGTAGAAGGAAAATCGCAGAAATCAAAATTAATGTATTGTATTTATTTATATTTATTTGATTATTCATCTAAAACATATCATAAAAAATTACAAATATAATTTAATATATGAGTATTTGTTTTTCTAGAAAAAAATAGAAATAATCGATAATGAATTGAAAAAAATATCACAATATGCGTCTTTTTGTATTTCGTATTAATTATACCAAAAAAATACTTTATAAAAAATAAATGATGACCTTTATTCGCCAGACAATTTTGATTTAATTGGTAATCTTTTTTGCTTACTATATGAGTCATTGTTATATAAACAAACTTACATAACGATGAATACAAAAACAATTTTTTGTTTATTTTTAATTAAAAAAGAAATATTAAACTATTTCCTTTTTGAAAGCACTTTTGCCAATTAATTAAGGTACTTAGGTACTTATCACTACTATTGTTTAATTATGTAGACTCTATCAGTACAAAGTTAATATTTTGATGACTTTTTTTATAAATTTTGTATGTACATATACCTTCTTGTTTGTTTCTTCCAACTTAATATGAAAACTACTAAACCGAATTATATGGGACTTATTAAAAATCTTAAGACTCTATGATCAGTTGAATTAAAATAGGCCCGGTATTAAGGAAAGTTTACAATGTTTGATAATAAAAATATATATCAAATGAAATTGTGATGTTGATGTACGAGTACTTAACCTAATAAATTATATTGGGCTATTAGGTCAGATACGTTAAGAAAAATTTACAAAAGATATGTTTTTATAAAAATGAAAAAAAATCAATGGTAGAAAGCTCGCAGCATTCACCGATTTAAAATACGATTCCGCCGTAGGGAAATTCAATTAGGAGTTTAAAATAAACATTGATTTTATTTTTCTTTATAATACTTTACTAATTAGAAATCCGATTAAATAAAATGGGTCACATTAATTTTTAATTATTTTTAGAACAAAACCATAAAAAAAATAACATAAATAAAGTGACATTGTTAGTAAATGTGATAAAATTAAATATATAGGGTTTTGAATAGTTCAAAAAGATCAAAAAATAAAGAGTATTGTTTATTTAATCAAGTGATGAAACAGAAAATCGACAAGAAAACATAAATTAGTCACTTTGACTTCTGAACAGCTCCAGTATCTAAAAAAATTAAATAAAAAGGAATCGAAGAAAATTACAAGTGCTAGAAATGATAATTTTTAGTTTTTATGTATTGATACAAATTCATTGTAGTTGCAGCTATATTGAATATTAATATACAGTGGAACCTCGTTAGTACGTTTTTGAACGAACTGAGGGGAAAACACGTATTAACAAAAATATTTTTACATGGAATCTTGAATGCTGGGATCTAAAAATAAAAACGTACTAAAGAGGTTCCACTGTACCAGTAATCATTTTCATTCATTAAACTGTTAATACAGTCGGGATAGGTAGCGGTCTTTATTATTAATAAACAAATAGGAGGAGCCTAAACTCTCGATGTAAATTGCTTTGCACTATCTCCCCCCCTACTTAATTGTCAATGTTTACGTTTCATCTCGAAAACAAACTCACCACCAATCAAATAAAGAAATACAGAAATACCAAAATGAGCAAAATTTTCGATATTATATAATATTATGCATATTGTTAAATCAGGTTGTTGTAACGCAAATTACAAATGCAGCAAGCAACAAGTTTGTTGCACACGTGACTACAACAAAAACCAGAATCTATGCGAGCGATGCAGCAACAGATTGGTGCAAACACGTTGGTGTTACGATAAAGGTCAAGGTTACCTCGTGTTTGTTTTAATTAGTGCATTAGGTAACCAATATTTGTGTTTCTCATTTTACCCTTTTTTTTATTTTTGGGGTTTGTTGTTTGATTGAAGTGATAATAAAAACTGTTGATTGATTTAAAATTTAGTTAGTTAAAGCTGATATATAGACTATGTTTTGCACTAATGTAGAGGAAAGTATGGTATATTGGACTTCGCTAATATGGACCACCCTTACATCTCGAAAAGTAGTTTTCTGATTTCTTAAATAGCAACACCGTGTGAAAGGCGCCTAACTTCATTTCATATCGGCCATATTGTTTTCCTTGATATGTTGAATGTTAGTGTTTTGTTTTCGCAAATGTAAATAAATGGTTTTTGATGTAATTTTGAGTGATTCTTGCTAAGGGTGTAGTTAGTACAAAGGTAAGTATACAGCGTTTTTAATTTATAGTTTGCAGCAGCAATTTATCATCAATTAATTGTCATAAATTGATTGGCGGCTTTGATAGGTTATGTTTTTGTTAGATTATTTTTCTCTCACTTTTATAAATCATGAAACTTTTCTTTCTTGAATAATTTAATTGAAATAATGTAACAAAACTGATTGATTTCTCATAGTTTTTTGTTTTAATACTTATGATAAATAATTGTTTGATAGTCTGTAATTCATAAATATATATTATGTTTTGTTTACAGGTATATTTTAGTTAAGATTCTATTAAATTTCAAATTAGCAACCCCGTGGTCCAATTTATAGTACTGGTTGGCTAAATTGAAACAAAGTTCCGATCTCACATTTTGTTGATTTTTGTGGAGTTTATGATAATTATATAGATTAGTACTTAATAAAAACAAAATCTATAAACTGCTGTTTCATTTCATAAAAAAATAATTTGTCTAAAACTAAAACTAGTATACTAAATATTTTTATTTTAAAAAACGGTCCAAATTAACCGACTTTCCCCCATCAACCCACGCAAAGCTCAATTCAAGATATCAACGTAATATATTTGTGATTTTTTTCAAATTATTTTTATTGGAAAAAAATAGTTTATCGTTTGATTGGTTTATTAAATAAACCTTAAAAGATTTTTTTGTAGAAAGTGGTTTTTAAATAAATTTTTTATGACAATGAGCTATTTTTTGTATTATGAATGAAATTACATTTAACTCTCAAGAATTTATATTCGCTTTCAAATGATATTAAGAAATTATGTCTAGAGTTTATTAACCCAATGCACCTTCACAATGTTTACAAAAAAATGCATTTCTTACTTGCTTTATAATTCTATAACTCATAGGAAATGGGCGGTTTTTAAATTTAGAAAAACGAAACCCAATTTTATAAACACACATGCACAGCTGACAAACCACATTTCTTTATACGTTTTGAAAGTAGTACAATCAGAATCTAGCCTATCTATAACATTATTTTGTTATTATTATAGACGTTAGTACATATTATTTTAAACAAAAAAGCGTTTCGTTATTTTTTTTATACATATTTAAAACATTATTAACAAACTAAAGCATTTTCAGAACAAAACCAAAATAATAACCATTTAGCATTTAAAAATATTTATACTTTCACTATAGATCGTACAAAAAAGTACATTAAATAAAATGCAAATAACAAAAACAATTTAGTGTTGCAAAATTGTAGGTATTTTACATAATAATAAATAAATTCTCTATTAAATTTCCTAGCGTAACAAAAACGTTCCGATCCAAGTATAGAGGCTTCCGCGGTGATCTTGATATAGATTTTGACTTCTGGTTGTAAGCCGCGTCGGTTTGGTTGTGTTATCGGACTTAACACAGGCCGATAATGACCAACCCGACGCGGTTTAAAAAAACTTTTTTTTTTTAATATTCGTGATTTTATAAACTAAAGAACAATATTGGTGTTACTATGTACAGACGATTTTGAGAATGAAATAAAAAATTCATCAATAAAAAATACACATACCTATTTAATTATTTTCATTTCACCTTGACTTTGCTTGAAAAAAACTACAAAAACTTTATGAATACAAATACATATTAACATAACTTATCTGCATAAATTAATTATTATGTGCATTAATAAATTCAAAATTATTGAGTAAATATTTACTTGATGTAAAATATATTTTATCTAATTAAAAAATAAAACCACGTATTTTCTTTGTTAATCATCGATCCCTATTACATTTTAATGTATATATATAGGTCAAATAAATTTTCTAGATAATTAGGTACACCTGAAAGCTTTTCAATTAATCAATTATTCTAATTTACTCACAAATTATTAAAATTGACTTTTGGGTAAGTAGTGATTTAAGTACTTTCGAAATTTATTAATTTTTCATATTGAATTATGTATATCAAGAATTTAGTACTTAGATATCTTTTATGAACTTCTATATATTTATCATATCTATATTATAAGCAAATTACATTTTTATAGCATTATTTCCTCCATTTCCGTCTACAACAAAATTTCAGACATTTCTAAAACATATTTATAATTCAATCAAATATTAATTTAAAAATCAATACTCTTTGAAAACCTTTTGGTTAAAAATATGCAATACAAGAGGTACTTCAAAAATGCTCAGAGCAGAATGGTTTCCATTTATAATTATTTTATAAAGCATCCCTTATTTAAAGTCACATTGAAAAATATCGTATTTCTCGCAAGTAATAATGAATATGCGTTTTACATATTATCAACTAAAACTAGATTTCTCATTCTATATAAATAAAGCAATAAAATATTATACTTCTGGCAATGTTCCATTTAAATGTGAAATGACCAGTGGTTGCTGAACCTTCAGGAAAAAGAGGTTATAGAATTTTAATTACGTAGCTATTAATTTAATTTAATTTGATAAATTAAGTAATTATAACTATATTTTTAAACATTATTTTTGTTAATTGAATCTTGACTCTGTTTCATTTAAGTTTGCCGGGTTTTTTGACGATACGAATCGTGAATCGTACCGTCAAAAACACCGGCAACCACTGCAAACTTTAATAAAACAGAGTATAATACAAAAAAGTGTAAAAATACATGTATCGTTTAGTCAAAACTATAACCTCGAAAATTTCCTATAAAAACATTTTCTTATTGTAGGAACTATTTTAGTTTTATTTATTTTTATAAATACAAATAAAAATGGACGTGTTTTTATATCAATACTAGAAATTCCCAGCGTTTATATCGAAATTTTGATTTAATTAATTACAATCACATTACAACTACCTTTGATTTTTCTTATCATGTATTTTTAATACAAGCCTATCTTTATTCAATTATTATACATAAGTCTTAACTAATTCTATGGTCTTTGACTTTGTAACAGTGAATGGTTCATCAAAATCGGTTCAGTATTTTTTATGTAATATTGGAACAAACAAACAGATAAACCGACAGACTTAGGGACAAAAATTCTTAAAACTATCAAAATCCTGTAAAGCAACGTATGGACTCAAAAAAAGTATATTATATATTTCAAAATTTATAAATACAAAAAATAAACCCATAGAACATTATTTTATTTAAACGGAGGTAAAATTATTCAAATGTTATATATAATATTAAATTACAATGTAGAATATTATTATTGTTCGCATAAATATAAATTTATTAATGTAAAATAATATTTAAGAAAGAGCACTACTTTAAAAACAGTTTACCTAATTTTTTAACAAAGAATAAACTGAATATTAAATTATTTACCATTGTGTTTTGTATGTATACATAGATTTCTAAAAATATTAAAGCACATTTTGGCAGATATCCATCGCAACGGGATGTCATCCTTGCTTTTATGCGATTTTTTTTTATTCGGAACTACTTCGATTACAAAATTCTTGATATAATTCCAAAATATATGTTCACCCACATTTAAAACATGCATTCACATATTATTATATGCTTGCTCTAATTTTTTATGTAAACATTTATCTATTTATTGATTTTATTTATAAATATATTTTAACTTTTATGAACTCAACACTTCTTTATTAATAGTTAATGATAATATTGATTTATTCAAAATCCATTGCTTTTGTAGTCGATAAAATTATTTAAATACACTGGAAAATAAATGTATACAAACCGTATTTTCAAATTCTTAAACTTTTAGAAGATATGGTAGAATTTCGATATCAGTGTCACTATGCTGATCAATTCAAAACCAAAAATGTGGCACTAAATCAATTAATAAATTATTTTGAGTCAAATTAAAAGAATTATACAGATATATTATTTATTAATTTTATAAAACACTATACTTATACAAGTTTTTTTTAATTAATATACATTAACCGTAAAGGAAAATTTTTAATTTTTTGTCTTTTCCAAAATATCCAAAAATTACGTTTTTGTATAAGCCATAATAAAATGCAATTTTGGAGTCCTTAAGAAGTACTTTTCATTATTTGTTTTATTTTTTTATTTTCCAATATAATCTCTTAAATTCCTGAACTCGTATTGTGTCGAGAAAAAATCAATAAGTGTAATAATATCTATACAAATCTCAAAAATGGTTGTACTGACTACAGAAAAAGCTTGCAGGTTCTCGATCCCTATCATATTGTTTACTATAAACAAATTCTGTATTTCTAAAATATATTTTTTTAAATTTCTTCTTAATTTTAATTTGAAAAATAAATACGAAACATGAACTTACTTTACTAATGCAAAACTTATTTTTCCCATGACTGCAAAATTCATTATCTCTTGTCATACAATTAAGGTAACCCCACTATCATTGCCTTTAATATCATCAGTACTAAAACATTATCAGTGGCGCCGGAAGTAATTTTTTTCTGGGGGGAAGATTGAACCTCAAAAATTAAGCTGACCTAATTTTACTTGGCGTTCTTAAAATTCAAAATGGACATCAATTATCTTTAGCTAGATTAATTAATATCGTATTATTTGTTAAAAAATAAAAATAAATAGAAATACAGTGGAACCTCGTTAGTACGTTTTTAAAGGGACTGGGGGAAAACACGTACTAACGAAATATTTTAAAATGGGGTCTTATAGAAGAATGCCAGGATCTAAAAAAAGAGAAAAAAACGTACTAACGAGGTTTCACTGTACTCACTTTTTATTTTTCTTTGTCTCTAACTAGACGCATGGTTATATTTTATAATTTGTTTGTGAGCTTTAACATCAGTTTACAAAAATTAAAGAATTTTTAAGAGTAAAAAAATTACAGAAAACAGATTTTTATAATTGCACGTCACTTCAAACCCACCCTAAAAACAGAATCCAAATTTTGGGGGGGGGGTCAATAGTAATTGCCCTACCTGCCCTCTCCTGAATCCGACGTCACTGAACATTATTCATTTTCGCTACGATATAATTAATGTCTATTCATATCATAGCCCCACAAATATGTTAAGCTGATGGGGAGGGGGGGGGGGGGGGGGTGATACGGCAAGACATTAAATTTTTTCTTTTAGTAATTCAGAATTTTTGTATGTTTCTTAGTGGATGGGGACCTGTCATAAATCCTAGTGTAGATAGGATGTAGTGGTAGAAGTTAAATCTACGCCATATTTATAAATTTAAATCCTAAAATAGATAACGTCATCAATCACGTCCACGATAATTGATCTAACAATTTAAAAAAAATCGTCTACTTACTCAATCAGACATTGTCATAAAGGTCTATATATGCTGATGACTGAACCGAATGCAATATTGCCCTCGTTAGAGCGAGATTATAACAATTGTTGTAGGTCAGTAACCTGACTAACATCAAGATGATGACCATATTAGTTTCTAATTAACGTTATTTACACAAACAAGTAACTAAAAAAACGGTTTTTTCTATAACTGTAAGTATTAGAATATCTACATATGTTCATTTTTTTTCAAAAGGGGAGGGGGGGTCAAGCTTGTGACATAATTATATCATTACACTTTTATTTAATTAATACATTTTTTACAATAATTTTTATTGTTTAATTTTGTTGATCTAATTATTTAATATGCAAAATAGTTTTCATATTACTGCATCTTATTCAATATGGATTCGTCTATAAATTAAATTTTCCCGCTCAAAAGATCACACTTTTTTGCTCGCCTTAAAAATGTACAGGCTAATTATCAAATTATTTGCAGATAAACAAATATATATCTTAATAATGTAACATCACATTCCGCATTAATTTTAAATGCAGTTGTCCAAAAATTCCAAATAATAATTGAATATATCAAAGTTCATGTCAACCACAAGAAAATGTATTTACTACATGCATTAAAAATAAAAATACATATACCAAGACATGGAAAATTTTTCCATAACGTTATGTCAATATTCTTTTTTACATTATACTTTTTTTAGACATAATCTTTGTTATTTGTTTCACGTCATATTTTTCAATTTACTGTAAAAAAAATTAACATAACTGCTGTAACATTTTGCAAAAAGAGATCTTTAATGCTTGGTATTATAAAAGATTTATGTCCGGTATTATAAAGGTATTGTACAGGTAATAAATACAAATAATAATATTTGAATATGTGAAGTTGATGGAAATGTATTTATAGATTATGGAGCATACTCATTTAGGTTACTGGATTGATAATATCCGGTGCGCGAGATCTCAAGATTGGTTTTGAAAACAGATAAACTCACCTGTGCAATCGTTGCTTTTATCAGATTTGGCGGGAATAAGTTTCTGAAACAAAAACATACAACATTGTTTATTTCATTTATAATAATAAATATTTAAAAAAAATCAAATGCCAGTCATCAGTTTTTTTTAAATTTTAGCTTGAATTTTGGGTTTAAGTCGAATTTTTCCAAGTTAGCTAAACCCAAAATCTGCTTACCAGTTTTTTTTATTTGAGCTTGAACTGGTTGGAAAAATTTAACATAAACCCAAAATACAAGCTCAGATAAAAAAACTTATTTGGAGTTCGACTATGATCGACCAATACTACAATGCTATATACGTCGATTTTTCGATATCGCACACTTTTTTGGGAAAAATTCAACCTAAACCCAAAATTCAAGCTCAAATAAAAAAATCTGGTATCGCACACTTTTTAACTGTGTTATTGATAATATGTATATATATGAATCGACGAAACATAAATGAAGTTGACATTATTTTGTTAAAAATTCAAGTAATATCGTTTCGGCCTCGAAGCAAGATTGAGAAAACTCTCGTCTTTGTGTGTAACCCTAACGAAAACTGTATATATAACATTCGTCATATTAATCAAAATAACATTCAATTTTCCACCGATCCTAAAGAGAGGTATATCTATGCACTTATAGCAAAATTATTATTCATGAAGTCTCTGTATATCACATCTTTATAAAGCAATACATTTCACTTGCGAGTGAAAATGTATTAGACGTAATTCAAGAAGACAGTATTAAATAGAAATAACATAATAATATTATTGATGTATTTTGCTGAATGCAAAGCAGTGGTGTAGCGAGTGCTAAATAAAAAAGTGACGAAGCACTTCCATTTTTTCCAATTCCCAGCCTTAAATTCTGTTGAATAGGTTCCAATGTGAGAAAATTTTTTATCATAATAATAATAAATATACGTACTGGAAGCTATTTCGTTTGCGAAATTAGGGCGACGCAATTTTTTAAAAGAAATATTTTAATGACCCCTTAGTAATTAGATAGTGCATTATGTCTTGGGAGACGTACATGTTCAATTATTGTATATGGGTCATTCTTTTTAAGACAGTTGATTGACAATTTTAGATTTTCTTTATACAAAATGGTCCGGTTTGAGATACAGATATTTTAAAAACTGATTCCCTGGTTCATTGTGAACAAAAAAAATGTATGGTAAAGGGGGGTCTATCTTCAACACCCTCTGAGCTACAGGAAGTTTAAGAACTTTCTTCAGAGAAGTACCTACAAACAAAGATTATCTCATAACTTCCAAAGTAATGTAACTAGTATAATAATATCTGTATCCCAAACCGGACTACTAATATTAATAATAAATAATTTTAATAAAAATGAAATTAAAGGAATACGGTAACAATTGTGTCCTTGAAATCGATCTAATATAAGATGTAAAGCTCTTAAAAAATAGTGAAAAACTACTTAAGGATTTTCCTATTGTTGCATATTATTTGAATAATAAACGCATGTATATTTTCTGTATATATATTTTTAGGTTGATAAATTCCGAACCAAATAAAGTACCGGAGCGCCGACTCCGGCTCGACTGATATAAAGGTGATAAAGGTTAAAATATACATGTCTTCGTTGTTGTCTTGAACGAACATTTTCTGTCTTTTGTTTTGGCCACGTCATACTTTGGATGATACTTGATGTTTCAACCGACATTTTACAGTCTTCAGATGTGAAGTGACATCGAAATATCGATCGAAAACTAAAGTATTGGCAGAATGCAACACGGATAATAAATTATGAAGAGTTTTGTTTGTTTATATGATAATTTAGTCAATCAGAAGCCAAAAAGGTTAGGTTTATTTTAATAATATATGTTGTCGTTAACTAAAAATTTAAATAGAAAAAAACTATGAAGAAAAATTTACTCGATACTTGTTTGTAAAAATCTACTCGATAGATTTGTATAAAACTTTTAATTTTGAATAATATTGCCTATTTTAAATCCATGATAGATTTTCCTTGTTTGACTCGTATCCAATTTCATATTAAATTAGGTAAAATAATATATACGCTTGTAAAATTACAAAAAAATATGTACCTTAATAAAAACTTTAAAAAACAAGTTCGCAATATAAACAAGAGTTTTAAATTTCGTTTATTTCCAAACTTCAATTATTCCGGAAGGTAAACATAAAATTTGTTCCAATACAAATTATTTATGAATGATTTGTTACTTTCGTATTATAATTATCAAATAATATTACAAAGAAATATTCGGAATATGTATATACAAAACGAACTTTAAAAATTGAATATATATCGATTCAATCGTATCAAACATTGAACTCAGAAGTAAAACGTATCTTGTTTTTTAATTAAATTAAATTCGATTGCGTGTATAATACAATTTCTTGATTTTGTAAAAATATATATATTATTGAGTATTTTTATCACACTTTCGCAAGGAATCCGTTTCAATGAATCACAAAAGCGAAGAAATAATCTTTTTTCACTTCCGGGATCAACTCGAATAAAGTTTTCATTTTGTTGTTGTAATTTTTATTTAATATAAAATATACGTGCGTGTATTAACTGCCAGAAACTGGTGGCCAAGTTCAAAGTGTAGGGAGGAGGTTAAATATTTTTAGATTAGAGATATGATATTTAAAAAAGCAAGTAAGCGAAACAATTAATATAGGCTTGAATTGTAGGAAGTAAAGGAAGGTATATCTTCTTACGGGAATATGTTACTACAAAATTGAATGCTTTACGCAAAGATTCTATAATTTTTTTAAGTATTATCCCGGGAAAAATTTTTAGATCTGGAATGATCAAACCAGATCTGAGATAGATCTGCATTTTGAGACAAAATCATATTTGTTCACTGGTTTTTTTATCTGTGGAGACCTGTGAAGATCTTTGTAGATCGTTGTAGATCTTTGTAGGTCGTTGTAGATTCCCCTATTTTTCAAATATGGCGAGAAAACAAAATCTCGGATAATTCTAAAATATTTATGAGTACCTACTTATCTTTTAAAAAATAATACTTAAAGAGCAAACTAAAAATTAAGAACGCATTTTTAATTAATTACCAACAATACGAACAGTAAATTAAAAAGAATAAATGCACGTCTAACCAAATATAAAAATTAAAGATCCAAAACAAACAATCATTCAGCCGGAAGTAAGCAAACAAGTGCACATCGCCTCCACCACATATTATGACTGCCATATGTGGTCAATGGTAAAGGTGAATAAGAAGTAAAAAGGCGACAGACGTTCCCACTATTTGTATGTGATTGTTACACAGCGAGCAGGACATGGCTTATTGGAACAGGAAACATTGATGTAGCTAAATGATGCGGTGGCACGTCACATAGCGTATCCGGCCTGACGCCCCGCGGTGTCGGCCAGATACGGATACCCCAGGCCCTACACACGGGAGTGCAAGACTGTAACACACTGTACAATAATCGTATAGAATACATATCTACATATTACCTAAAATACAACGATTGACAACAATCAACAACCAAAAATAAGTAGCAATATTTTGATTTTCAGTTTCAATAATATAAGCAATCAAAATCGCATTACCCTAGTTAAGAATTTAGTTTCATTAGGAATCAGCAACAATTAAATTTAAAATTTTTAATTGTTGTATTATGAAAAAAGTATTATTTCAGTATAAACATATACTATAAGTTTAATAAAAATGTAAATTCTTAAATTGATGTCCGGTATTATAGCGAAGCTATGTTTCAAATGGGGTATCAAATCTATATGACAATTATTTTGAAGTTTCATGAAGTGTTTCACAAGTTTTTCACTCATACCTATGGTATTAAAACAGTGGCGATAATCTATAGATACTATCATATAATTAATAGTACCCCGTTGAAAGTGCTTGAGCTAACAAATTTTATTAGTTCTTCTTAGCATATGAAATGTTAGATAGAACTACACATTAAATATCTTCAACTTAGGATCCGAATTTTTTTTAAAGGGTTCAGATAAATTCGCATTTTCATTTTGAATGCTTGGATTATTTATCTCTACATTAAAGACATTTTTTTCAAATTGATATGAACTTTTAGCTTAAAATTTTAAATTAATATCCTGAGATTGTTAAACAAGCTAAAAAAAACAAACGATGCCTTTTGTATCAATTTAGAAAGAATTATCTGATTTTGTATATCTTTTTAATTTGTTCTTATTTGTATATCGTCAGTTTTATTTATTTATCTGATTTTACGTTACAATAAAGAGAAAAAATATGTGTTTCCAATGATACCAATTCTTCTGCCTAAAATGCACTTGTATTCCTCATTGAATTTACATTAAGACATTTATTTACATAATAATTAATAGTAAAAAAAATTGCTAGGTTCTTAATTTTGACTAACCCTGTATAACGATTTTATCTAAAAGAAGTTTTCTATAACATTATCTTGAAAAGAATCTTAAATTTTGGCATTGTTGTATAGCAACTAAATAATACATAAATTGTGTTTAGAAATAGAAACCACATGTGTGAAACAGAAATATAAAATTATCTATAAGAATACTGTCTGTTACATAGTTCTACCATTTGTAAGTTAACGTTTGAAGACATTTAATAGTCGATGAATTGTAGCGTTTCTGCTAAAATACTTATCATCATAGAGTTATAGCCAGTTGTATTACTGTTACACGTATTTTCCTAACCTGATTAAAAAACGAAACTATAAATAGCTGTTTGTTGTTAAAAATGCAGTTTTGGAGGTATATTTATATTAACTTTTCATCTTATTTGTAATCATAGAACAAGAATTTAAACTTATTTTGTGTAATTTGAAACATCCATATTAAGTAAAACTCTGCAGTATTCTTTTTTCCGATATTTTTCGAAAACGGGTTATCTTATGACAAATAAACAAAGTATATTTTTGTGTATTTTGTATCATATAATCTTTTACAAGAACCCACCTCAGGAAAAAATTCAAGAACAAAAAAATCAGGATAAAAATCGGTGGACCACGAGCTCCATACACCTCTGGTCTAAATTATTATTATTTGATAATGGAAATCGATAATATTTGTTAATATCAAACCCTATATCAAATTCCATAACTGTAGCACTTGTGTAAAAGACTAGCTCCCTCACAAAGAATTTCCGGATATAGATTCATATAAGGTTTTTTGCTTAAAATTACATCCTCGATCTACTGTTAAATTTTTTTACACTAGTTGTAAATCACCTTGTATATAGTTTAAAGTTTAAATGTTAGAAGAAACAATTACATCAAACTATAATTTATAAATTATGTAGGTCAACTTGTTTGCTTTTAGTTTCACTGTATTATTTATTCAATGATATTGTTGCAAATTATTAATATGATGATGAAAGGAAATCCGAATCATTATGTTGTCAGAATATCAACATTGTTAAGGGTAAGCTTAGCTTTTGCTATAGAGCGAATTTTTTATAATATCGAACATTAAACAAACTAATCCTACATTAAGTTATAGCAAAAATAGAGAAATCTCAAATATATGAACTCCCAAACAGTTTTCCCAAAATGAATTAATATTTTTGTTTACTAATTTCCAATTGTATATTTCTATATTCAATTAATATAAACAAATATATGTTTATCTGTATAGCTTCTTTAGTTATAAAGGTATTGGGAAAAATAGCCTGGGTAGATAGGGTGTGGGTTTTTGCAATTTTTAACTAAAATCCGAAATTTTAAATTTTTTATAGGTACCTAATGAATAAAATTAAAAAAATTAAAAATAATTAAATATTTCATCCCTTGTAACGTATGGAGGGTTGTAATTAGTTTCATTCAATCCGGCGGGAAAAATATTTCGAGGGAGGGGTTTTTAGGGGGAAAAACAAGCCCTTATCTCGTATAGGAGCCGAGATATTTTCGATTTTGTATTTATAATGAACAAAAAACAAAAAAATGATATTTCATCCCGTTTTAAAATATTATTTGTGCTACCAACATAAAAAACTATGCAACGCGGGCGAAGCCGCGAGTAGGTCCGCTAATAATTCATAAAGTTATATACATTTAAGAACAGGCAAAAAAAATTTGAAAAATTATGGTTACAGTAGCCAACTCTTTAAGACACCTGAAAATTTTAATAAAAAATCTCTAATATAAAATTTTCCCATGAATTTCCTACAATATTAAAACAATCGATTGCAGTTCAAACATTGTGCTTGCCGTTTTTCATTTAGTAGCAGTATAACAGTACAAGAGTAAATAAATGAACAAGCTCTAACAGCTGAAACAAAGACGGGCACGCGAATCCATTGACACACACGGATACTGCATCGCTGACAACAATACGTGCTTATGCATTCTCTCCCGTCTTGTTCCGGTCTGTTGCAGCAATGCACTCTACTTTACAGTGGCGGCGCTGCATTAGGTTACAAGGTTATACATGTGTTTATAATAAATTGCATATTGTAGAACTTAAATTAGGAAGCCACTTTATCATGTGTCAATCACAGCATGTAAATAATTATTCCAAGGGTACACAATATATAGTACTTAAAGTTCTCTTTTGATACAGGGTATCAAAATGCAAGTAGAATTCGAAAATAATTACATGTGTTTATAATAAATTGCATATTGTAGAACTTAAATTAGGAAGCCACTTTATCGTGTGTCAATCACAGCTTGTAAATAATTATTCCAAGGGTACACAATATATAGTACTTAAAGTTCTCTTTTTATACAGGGTATCAAAATGCAAATTTTAATCAGTAGAATTCGAAATAATTATTTTATATGTCCCCTACGCCTTTATCTAAGTAAGTACTGGATGAAAAAATCGTAAAAATTCATGGTAGCAGAGCTTTGGTGATATTATCAACATCAAATACTAAAGTCAGCGTGCCATTGTTCAATCAAAGAAGAACTTAAGAAAGAAAATATATATTTAATGTAACATAGCGAAAAATTAACAATAAGGGTCGATCTAGACTATCAAATATTCAGTAGAGTAATACTGTATCGGAGCGTGATTGGACCGAGACCTGAGCGATAACTAAAGTTTGAATGATTTTTATTGTTTATTGTATATTTGTATTTGATTGGAGCGAGACCGGATCGTTATAAATCCAATATAAATTTTATAAAACTAGTTTTACTTTCCAAATTATTATATTCTATAAAAATGAAGTACTTATTTTAATTAAAAAATAAATGGTTTATAAACAATTTAACGAGAAATAAAATAATTTTCATTTATATATTTGAATATGCATAAAAATCGTGGCACGAATGTGAATGAAATATTGTGACAGAAAATCACTCACGCAGCCAATTCTAGTAGATATATATTACACATGACGGTTAATGAAATTAATGTAGAACATTATATGAAATGTTAGTCGCTAATGCAAGCCTGACTCCGGCATTGTCTCGACGCCCTAGAATGGAATTATAGGTATGTAAAATCAAGTGTTCTCTCCTGCTATTTACTCAGTTTACGTACTTGTCAACAGTAGGTAAAGATATATTTGGTATGGAAATTAACTCGAACTAGAAGCTTGTATTTTAAGTGAAGCAATATTTGTTTATTACATATTTTGATTTTTTAAATTTGGAATGAATTTTAATAACTTTTTAAACATTTTTGTTATAAATAACAAAAAAATGAAAAAAGCTTTATACAAAATATTTTAACCTCCCGTGCGTTCGTAGCTTAGTACAAAATCGTGAATATATCAGCTTCTATACGCGATAGGGGGTATATTTTTTTACTTTACATCTCGAATATGTTTTTTTCCTGTCTTATATCAAATGAGATCAATTACAACCCTTCGTCTGTGACTGGAGATGAAATATTGAAGGTTCAAAATCTTATGATAATTTGCTTAACTTTTTTATGCTAATATATTTAAGTGTCGAGGGATGGACGGTTAAAACTCTTATTACAAATCTACTGGCGTCTATATATATGTATTTCTGTACGATTATTAGTTTCGGGGATACAAGTTTTTAAAAGGTTACTGGGTTTATAATAATATGTAGTTCTACTGTAAAAAAATGAAGGTGACTAGAAAAAGAATTCATTGAGTATGAAATTCGTTGTAAAGCCAGATATCGAACAAATTATGAGAAATTTTTTTAAATTATTATTTGTGTGCGGCCCTCGAACAATTTTAGGTTGTCAATGCGGTCCGTGAAGCAATTTGGGTTGTCCAGGCCTGGTCTTGTGAATGACGGGCTTTACATTCAAAATTCAAGAAGAAGCTTTAAAAGTTGTAATTGCTAGATTATTCACCTGATCAAATCCAACAGCGTATCTTGCGTCAACACTTCTCTGGTCATCTTCTTCATTTTCTGTGACTCAAAACTGGAGCCGGCGCCACTTCCTGGCCTAATGGTGACTACGAGGATAATACCAAGCGTTACGGCACATAAGGTCGTCGTAAAATAGAACATGATCGCTCTGGTTGCGATTCTTTTGGAGAGGCCGAGATCGAGTGCGCCAATAGCGGACACGATAGAAGACACGAGCAACGGAATGATGAGCGCTTTGAGCATCCGGAGAAACAGGTCTCCGGGGAACGAAATGTACATGACATCACGCTGCGACCACTTGTCGGAAGTCCCGGAGAAGCGAAGGATCGAGCCGAGCACGCACCCACCTACCACGCCGGCCACCGTCAACACCGTCAGGAGGTTGTTGGTGATGCAGCTGCGCATCCGAGAGTTTCGCGGTTGCGCCATCTTCGCTGATTCGCGATCTGCTGAAAAAAGTATTCAGTTAGTGTGTGATATACATAAGGAACTTGACGTTTCTAAAGCTATTATAAATATTTATAAATACTGAATAAAAAAATAGTATAGAATATTAATTCTGCAGCCTAAAATATTTAATTTATGATATAAACATTTACTGGTAAATAATACTTCAAAGATGTAGTTATCGACACATTTTTTTTAAATAACACCCTACATTTGTATCATTTATTTTATAATATTTTTTAAAATGTATTCACTATATTTTGTTATAGAATAGTAAAGAGAAAAATTAAAATGATGCGCTAGCTGGAGGCCTCGTGAAGTTAAGGGCATTTCGTCCGCTATAAATTTATATGTTATTATTTTTGCGCCTCAGGCCTTAAAATGTCGAAGTTCAGCTGTGAATTTGACCTATATTGCTATTCAGAAAAAGATTTCGTATCGATACAACTATGGACATAAAATTTATTTTTCATTTATCCTCGGTATTATAAATAAAATAAATTCCCTCTCGAGTAGATAAATGTAAACTCATTAACCGGAATATCGAATTCCCTTGGATTTTCTTTGGATATTAAAACAGCGGTACTTCAATTTACTATAACACAGTTAGTGATTCTGTCCAAACAAGATATTTGTCATATACATAAGTATACCTATTACCACTTTTTTAATACCGCCGCTTTCTAATTACCTCGCAGCGCTAAATCATTATAATGTCCGGTATTATAAAGGAGCTAACAAGCACTTTCAAATGAGGTTTCTAACCTATCTGACAGTTCTTCTTTAGTTTCATGAAATGTTTGACAATTTTCGCACACGCGTGGTATGTAAACACCAATGGTATTAAATCAGTAATGATATTATGAAAATTATTTTGTACGGCCAGAGTCGCCAACTGTGTTACAATACGTTGAAGAATCACTGCTCTAAATTTCATAGCTAATCCATAGATACTATCACATAATTAATACACCATTTGAAAGTGCTTGCTAGCTAGTAAATTTGCTAGTTCCTTTATAATACCGGACATAAGTATTATAGAACTTTCATGTAAGATTGATACCCCGTTCAAAGATTTCGTAGTAAAACTTACTTTGTAATAAGGAATAGGACACTTTGATACAATTATAATCATTGAAATAAATCGCTTAGGCTTTTTTTTAACTAATCGTGTATGTACATTTCGATGTGTGATAATACTACATAATATTATGACTTGTAGACGGTCACCTATAAATTTTCTTGACTAATTTAACGTCGATGACACCTGTTATGAAACAAACTAAAAATACTCTTGGCTTGTAAGTAAAAAATGTAGGTACGAACTTGAGTTCTATATAAAGCACATACATGCATAAAATAATTAATTTATCCACATGTATTTTATGTTATAACATTATAAATATTAAAAAATATTGCTCTTTAAAATATTTCTTTAATAAATCATTCTACATTTTCTTATTCATTAACAGTTTGCTATCAACTAAATGCGTCTGTAAATTATTCAGAAGTTGTTTTCATAAATAATATAAGCCAAAAATGTATAATTTTACTTTGTCGTCTGTCCGTACTTTCGTCTGTTCGTCTACTCAAATGTCTGCCAAACTTTTTACCTTACGACACACTAGGCGGAGAGGATTTATTTCGCGGCACACCGAATAAAAATCCCAACAAAATTTAAATACATTTTACAAGTATGAACGAAAATACATACATTCTTATTATGATAAAATAATATATTTAATATAAACCTATATTTTTTAATCTTCCGTGGCACACCTGGAATTTTTCGCGGCGCACTATTGTGCCGCGAAAAACAATTTGGCAGTCACTGATCTACTTCGTCACAGCAAAATATCTCGTTAACTATATTAGCTAAAAACTTAAAATTTTAAATAAACATGCAAAGTTATGACCTAACCTAACCCCGACATATTAATTCCATTTTCTAGTTTTTTGTGTGATAAATTTAAAGTCGATACATTTTTTTCCATCTTTGTGAAACTGTATACGAACATAATTAAAAATTACTCCAACCATGTGTACGTGGGTAAGGTAGTTATCACACAATTAAAACAAGAATAATTCAATTGTTAGAATCAACGGAAAAAATCTGTTTTAAAAATTAAGTTTGTATTTGTGTACATAAATTTAATGTCGTTAAACATTAAGGGTCGATCCAGATTATCGAGCCGATCTCGCTCCAATCAACACTATGATATTCACATTGGTAACGTTCACGATTGACCAAAAACAGTGAACAACGAGCTTTGATTGGTTGATTTATGGAATTTCTGGTGGATTGTACCAGAAATTTAAAGAATGTAATTTTTTAAGCGTGTAACGAAGTGAGACAGAAGTAACCATAAAGAGATAGAAACTAGTGTTCTGACAGAAACGCTCAACATGAAGTGAACATAAAAGTTCTTTAATTAGTCTGGTCACTAGTTTCTATCTCTTTCTAGTTACTTCTTTCTCACTTCCTTAAACACTTAAAAAATGACATTCTTTAAATTTCTGGCACATTCCATCAGAAATTCCATGAATCAACCAATCAACGATCGTTGTTCACTGTTTTTGGTCAGTCGTGAACGTGATCATTAACGGTCTCGGTACAATCCATGCCACGTTCGATCACACTCCAGTAAAATATTCTTTGCACTATGCTGTATCGGAGCGAGATTGGACCGAGACCTGATCGAGACTTATAGTGTGAATGATTTCATTTTTTTTATTGTTTATTTATATTTGATTGGAGCGAGACCGGACTTAAACCGACTTGATAGTCTGGATCGATTCTAAATCGGCTATTTTCCTCCTCCATTCGCTTTACTTATACATAAATGTTAATTTTATGCTCATATTTGGATTTGCAGGTGTAATCGTATATAGTATATAAAATGTTTACAAGGGATTTTATTTATTTATTCAGTCACGTTTAGTTTTGAATTCCGGATGAATGATAATCAGTCTTCGTACTGATATGAAAAGATATTTAAATATTTGTTTAAAACAGTGGTTCACAAAAAAACAAACAAAAAGATTAAGTTCACTTAATTTGCAGTTAAATTTAAGAAACTTTTTATTTGAAATGATCCTAACATTGTTATACTAATATTTATGAATATAAAATATTATGGTATCTATAAATATTTTATAGTATTATATGTATGTTATAATTTTATGAGTACACTTAAACTATACAAAAAAATCATAAATTCAATTTATGTACGTCATAAAAGTAGTTCAAATTGTTTAATGTGAATAATATACTCACTTTAATTCTTTCATATTTACATACCTACTAGCTTGATTTTATTACGAGACAGGATTAGATATTTATGATACATTGTATATATAATGATAAAAATAATGAAGAATTAGTTAACTATTGGATTTACTAATTGTGATAAACACATTGCATTAATACCAATTAACTAACGTTTCATTTGGACTGAACTGAAACATGATAATACACGTATGCCCCCTATAAAAAGCACTAAAAACATAAAATTATATTTTTATAATAGGTCTATATTATTATTGGTCCACCATTTACTATAATTATGACAAATCTCAGTTATTTAGTTCAGACGGTTGAATAAAATTAGAAGACTATGTATGACAGACAGACAGACACATAAATACTCCGTTTTCCGATTTCGGTACGGAACAAACAAAAATTTAAGAATTTTTTCGACTTGTAACAAAATTTTAAAAAAATCGTATCAGTATTGTATATGGACCCTTATTATACTCAATATATCATAATTTATCTAACTTGATTACAGTAGACTTTGAATATCCATACACTGTGAACCACACCGACGCAATCAGTTCTATTATAAATGACAGCTGTATAAATAAATATATATAAAGGCTCTGAGAAGTGGGAGTTCACAGTATGGAACTGCTTCTATATATTTATGTAAAAAACATTAAATGAAAACAGAAATCAAAACTAAGACAATTCACCCAAAATTGTCAGCAAAAATTATTTTTCTGTAGAAGTAAAAAAATTCCTGGAAATTTTGTTAGTTAGATAAAAAAAATCAGTTACCTTCTTCAACTTTAGTAGCTTCCATAATTATTCCCAATTTTTTTTGTATCAATTAACTCTATTGTTCAGTCTTCTTCAACGATACGGACAAAAATGATAAGTGGGAAAACAATATTTTAAATATATACAAAGTTTATTATAATTTCAGTTGTTAATGCTTGGATACATATAATAATATGCAATAAAAATAAAACCAAATCAAGGCTAGAAATGATAAAGTTGTTGTGAATTCCATTTAACTTAAGTGCTTCCACTTGCAGTATCTATATAAAAATGTATGTATGTTGAATTTCACACAGATAATTCGAAGTGAAATTTCTTTTTATACACAAACAACCATTACTAAATCCAATTATTTAACAATTAAATAAACACAATGTGAAGTAAATTAATTTTAAATTGTGTCCAATTTTAAATTTTTATACCAAATTGTTTTTCACCTTATTAAAATTTATACAAATAAAACAGAGGTACTAAAAAATCCATACTATTTGATAATTCTATTTCATAAACTCTGTTCGTGTACAATTCCTCAAGGAGTATCGCTTATGGTCGAAATTCGACCAATATTTTACCTGTTTTAACGGCAACATACATACATGATTTTTTTGTGCACATCTATGGCACAGTACCTAACCTGATTTTACAACAAATATTTCAAAATTAAAACACTGAAATTGAACGCGAATTGAAATCTCTACGTTTGACAGAAACCCAAAACTATTTATTGTTGCCACTTAATGGCGCTAGGAGTATTGCAATGCTGTTGAACGATGAGAGGGGAAATCATGTATGTATGTTAACTTTATTTTACCTGCCTTAACGGTAACATACACATGATTTTTTTTGTGCACATCTATGGCTTAGTGCTATTCGAATGATATAAATTTCATTCCCTCCTTTTATAATAATTTATAATAATATATATAGATTATTCTTTCATAAACACTGTTCGTGTACAATTCCTCGAGGCTGTATTTATTTCGAAAACAAATCCTATTTAGTTTTATATAAAATGTGTTTTAATATTTATTTTCATTCAGCCTAAATAATTTTAGGGTCTTAGGTTTTCGAACAGTGAAAGTCCCTACAAAATCGGCTCTGTAATTTTACAGTGACGATAAAAACTTTTTTATTTTAATTTTAGAGTAATAAATTCAAGATTTCTAAAATTTACTATACGATATTAAGTAGGTGTATTGTCATACATAGAAAATGTTAACAAGGACAATTTGGCGCCACATTTTAACGAAAATAAAAAAACAGAACCGGATTAATTTTTTTTATAAAATTAAAAATAAATCATACTATAAAAGGTGTACCTACCTATAGGTCTTTTTTCTAGAACACTTAAATTATCTTTTAAAGTTCATAGGTTATTCCGGATAAAAATGTTGAATAATACTTAATAAATTATCATATTTTTAAAAACGTCCCCAGAAAATTATTCCAAACATAAAAAGATAAAGCAAACTCTTAGGTATTTTATTCCTAACACATCTATAAACTTATAAGTACATACTCATACAATATGTTGTACATATTATTACCTAAACCATTACATTATATTATACACCTCACGTACTCTAATTGTTAAGAATAAGTACGTCTTAAATATATATTTAAGGTTATCGAACTTTCCGGAAACCCCACGATAAGAATACTTTAAAGGTCGGTATGCCAACTTCAGAGGAAACACGTGATATATCAAGATTAAATCAGACACGTTCAGATTTTACATTAATAATCAAATCTAAAGGAAGTCTCGGGGGTAATCTTTTATAACAAAATTAGATATCAAAGTTTAACGGGTGGGATAGGTAGGGGGGGGCACCATGAAGTTTTAAACGATAGAACTGTACACATAAAGGAATGTAATAATAATCAATTTTCTCATCTAAAATAGCCCCCCTGTAGTAAACTTTATTAATTTTAACATTTTTCTAAGGCGGAGGAGGTCAAGGTTGATTTTAACAAGTAGTTTTTGATATAATATTTAATAATAATTCACATATGCTTTACTTATTTAATTTTAATAACAACTTTGGTGATTATAGATTATATTATTTCAATTTAAAATTTTCTTAATTAAAAAAAAATCATTCCAAGAAGAAAAAAGGTTTTAAGCCAATAAATTTATATTGATTTTTGGGGGGATCAGAATGAGGGTGACTGTACTTGTATATCCCGAAGTCAAAAATTAACTATAGATTAAAACATATTGTACAAAAATTGTCCCAATTAAAAAGCATGAAATAATAATAATTTAAATACAATAACAAATAAATAAGAAATTTTCGGAACATTATCAATTTAAAGTATATTCACATTTTAAGAAGTCATAAAATTTACGTCATCATAAAACGATAAAATCTAAAGATAAGAGCAAAGTTAATATTTATTACCTTGACACTGACTTTGGTGAGGAAAAAAGTAATAATAATGGTATGTACAGAAATAAAGTATTCAAATTATATTCACGAAGGCGTTAGACCCAAGGACATTGATATAAATGTAAAAAACGAAGGTTAAACTATGTGCGATGTTCTTATATAACCACTCCTTTTTTTATAACAAGTATTTTAGTAATCAGAAAACCATATAAGGTAGGGGAAATAGTTCAGAGCACGACGATTTTTCATATTTCCCGGTAAAATTAGCTTAAGTACTAAAATGTGCTAGCTTGCAAGCGCTTTGAAACGGGGTATCTAATTTTATATGACATTTAAATTCGCATGCGCGGTAAGTAAAAAACTATGGTATTAAAATAGAGATGACAGGTCACCAACTGTTTTTTAGTAAATTTTAAATACCACTGTTCTAAATTCCAAAACAAATTCATATGAAATATCACAGTTTTAATATGCTTGTTAAAATGTAGCTAATATATATACAGGCAACCCTCCTACAACACGGTAGATAGGTTCCTAGAAAATGCTATGTTATGTGAAACCGTGTTATATCAGATCCAGAGCTAGTACAAAAAAGGAGGTTGGTTCCGAAAAAAAATTCTTCATTCTTTCTAGCATTTTTTTAATAAACATTTTTAACCATGTATTCCTGAAAGATTCATTTCAGAAATAAAATTAGAAATACAAATTGCTTTACAATATAATTAAAAAGTCAAGTTGGTAAGTAAAGTTTAAATGTTAAAAGTCAAGAAATTGGAGTATCACAGAATTATAAAGTTTCATATTATTAAACTTTCTTTAACAATAAGTTAAACAATGTTAATTTGAAACTATATAATAATTCATAACAAATATCACATTTCACTTAAAAAAATTTGATTGAATTTTCTATAACATAAAAGTAAATAAACAAAACGAAAAAAATCATAATATTAAAGAGAAAAAATGTTATTATAAAGTATTATTGAAATAAACTATAATCTGATAAATTTTTGATCTACTAGTATAATAAAAATAATTGAAATATTATGACCATTTTTATCATCATATCAAATACTTGTATTGAGCAATATTAAATAATTCATATTTTTTGTTGTGATGAGAGCCAAATATAAAATGATTTTATAGTTCATATTTTTATCCATTCTCTTTAGTATTTAGAATTATGAATATTATAGCATATTATGAATAAATGTATATGTAATATTATAAATATAATTAATTAAATGAATATTCACAATAACTAATTAAAAAAAGAAATATACAATTCTGTAAAGGTGTAAAAGATCCATTATTATATCATATATACAAGCCATAAATATTAATTATTACAATGTATCTTATAATATGTATGGCGTACATATACTTAACATATGACTACTTATGTACCATATGAAAAATGCATTAATAAATAAATAGTATAAACGATATTTGTTTATTAAAGTATGACAAACTAGCCTTGAATATAAAATATTTTACAATCTTCTCTATTATAATAAATACAAACATTTATAATATTATCATCTAAAAATGTTAGTATTAAAAGATTTATCGCTCATACAATAATGGATTAATAGAATTTATAATAACATACGTTTCATTCCGTTCATATCAAATGGGTGAAATGTCACGAAAATATTTAATAACAAAGTGCCAATGAAAAAATAGAACCTAAAAACAACTCACGTAAGTTTTTCGTAAAAATTACTTGTTTTTAATTGTATTAAATTGTATGTTATGTTTTCATTCGATGTGCCAATTTTAATATAAAATGGGGGGGAGAAGGGTAATAAAATACTGGTGACATTGGTGACGCTAAATATAGATACATTTCCAGATAGATTATTCCGGACCAAGAACTGAATTAGCTGAAACTTTTGTTAAATTAGCTAAACTTTTTATGGAGGGTTAAAAAGTATTTATAAATTTTCTCTAATTTTTTAATTAACCATTCTCTTACATGACCTTCCCTTCAAAAATATTCATATATTAAAAAATATTCATATATTAAAAAATGAATATCAAATAATTATATACAGGATGGCCCAACGAAAACGAAACGGCCGCGGTTTCAGTCAGATAAAATAAGATGTAAAAACACTCGAACACGTCGATTTTGCTTTTAAAAAGGACATATTTTGCAAGAATCTTTTTAACCCTCTGCGCTATGAGCATAACCCTTAAAATTTTAAATAATAATAATAATTGAATTAATTAAAGTTTTGGATGTTAGTAAATATTTGTGAATTATCTGATAAGAAAATAAGCCTACTTTGTTTTGAGTTGTTAGTTGTAAATTGTTGTTTTGTTGATCAGAAAATAAATGCATTCATTGAATTAAAAATGTAAATAACTTGACTAAAATTTACCAGATTTGAAAAAAACAAAAAGCACCTTGTTTATAATAAAAAAAACCTTTCAAATGAGGTATCACTTGCCCTATCAAAAATTTTATTGTAAAAGATGTCCCCCTTAAAAGCAAAATCGACGTGTTCGAGCGTTTTTTCAAAATCTTATTTTAACTGGCCGTTTCGTTTTCGTTGGGCCATCCTGTATATTTTAAATACCTACATTCTAACGTAGTACCTACCTACATGTAAAATATTATCTAAATATGCATACATACAAATTAAATAACAAAGTAATAAGTTTAAAATTTTTTTATCATATAGTTGTAATTATATTATTTATTGTAATGCAATTTAATTTTTTTCTATATAGGTACGATAACTATAGTTTATTTTAAATTATTTTAATCAGTCTGAATTAATCTTGTATAAATAAGTAACCGAAAATTAAAATTATTTTTTTACGTTTGACAGAAAATTATTTATATTTATTTTACTGACAAATTATATTATTAATTATCGTTTAATAATTGAATTCAAAATAATATTTTTAATAATATTAAATATTTTAACTTTATATACAAAAAAGGAAGTAGGTCATGGGCGCTGGGAGGGGAGTGTAAGGCGGTGTACTTGCACCCCCCTGGCAAAAAAGGAAAAACTAAAAATTAAGAAATATAATTTTATTTTTATTTTTAAATTCAGGTTAGAATACAAAAGTGAAGACCTTTTTTTTTTTTTTTTTAGTCATGCCAAATGGAATACAAGTTTATTATTATTACAAAATTATTATTTTTTATTATTTTATATATACCTAATTTAATTTTATATATCTAGATGCACTCCCCTGGAAGAAATTCTGCCGGCGCCCATGAAGTAGGTACATATCAAAATCTTTGAATTTTAATAGTTTCATAAAAATTTTAACTAGGTAATTTCAAATAAAATAAATCAAAAATATTGTACAATATATAAATGTAAAAAATAAAAAGTTAACCTATTCCGTGATGTTTTTCATATCAAAATCAATGAATAGTTTCATAAAAATTGTAACTAATTTTAAATAAAATAAATTAAAATTATTATAAAATAAATTAAAAATGTAAAAATAGTAAAAAATAAAAATAAAAAGTTAACCTCTTCCGTGACAATGTTTTCACATTGCCGTGACCAGGATTCGAACCTGGGTTACTACGGCCACAACGTAGGGTCCTAACCACTAGACGATCACGGCTATCAGAGGACTTGAAAGCACTGTCATATTTTAAATATATACGCTATGCAATAAAATTACATACACAACTATAGTTTTGTTTTATATGGATTAAAAATGTGCATGTGTGTGTTTTTTAAATTAATTTATCATTTATATTGTTTAAATTTAAAAATGTATGTATTTATTAATAGATAATATTACATGTATAATAATTTTCAATAAAATAGTTAAAATGATGTTTTAAACGTTTATTAATAATAATATCATAAAATAATACACATTTTATAGATAACATCATTATTCATATACGTTTATATTACGACAGTTGTGGTTTTAAATTATTTGAAATAATCATTTTTCATAAAAATTTTACTGACTCAGAATATTATAATTATTATAATTCATAATTAATACTATAAATTTTATTTATTTCCTATATTAAAGAAAATTATTTAAAGCGCGACATACATCCAGAAGTTAAGCAACAATTAAACGCGAAATATTAAAAAATCCTTTAATAAAAATAGTAATAATTTATAATAAAAAAATACAACACATTAATAAAATATCCTTTTCATGATGGGATATCAAATCAAATTACAGTAATAATAAATAATAGGAACACATCTCGCCTTCTTTATATTCAAAAATGAATAATAAAAAGCAGCATGCATTA
Source organism: Sialis fuliginosa (assembly GCA_961205875.1). Classification (NCBI taxonomy): domain Eukaryota; kingdom Metazoa; phylum Arthropoda; class Insecta; order Megaloptera; family Sialidae; genus Sialis; species Sialis fuliginosa. Next base: position 10,672,570 of record OY540818.1, on the reverse strand, counting down.
TTGATTTCCTCGTTGTATATTGTAAGAAATGCATTAAAGAAAGACACCCATCATAAATGTAACAAGTAAATAAAGGAAAGTGATACAAACAACACAGCACGAAATGTACCCGCGCTCGCAATAAAATAAAAATAAATATACACTGTGTGTACAACCTATATAATACCTACTGTTCGAAATCAACAGGTAGCTGAAGTGTCGCAAGAAACTGTATTATAAATCCAGTTAAAGTTCTGCTACGAACACAAATAACACATATAACAATGTAATATTACATCAACAACTGCTAGTTTATTTATTTTTATTCAAAGTTTATTTTAGATCCAGGCGGCCGAGTTTATTATTTATATGTCTGTAACACACCACCGAACGGCGCGGTAGTCGGCAAAATACTGAGTAAATGACGGCTGATTTTGCTCACATCCATTCTCTATCTCGCTGCTGTATGTATGTTTGTGTACGCACGCGTTTATCTGTGTGTTGGTGGTACTCATCTCTCTTTTGCTGTTATGTGTTTTTGATAGCTTTAAATATCCTCTTTGTCGCACGCGGCCTTGGATAACAGCATCCAGATCTAGTGATATCAACTCTCAATGCAGCGGGAAATTCAAATGTGTGACTTTTTTTAATCGTAAATGTAATGTGAAACCTTTTTTAATTTCCGTTCCCGATTAAGTTTAGCTTTTAACATGTAAAAGCGATTTAAAAGTAAAAAATAGTAAATCCCACTACATATTTATGAATATATTATAGTGTACCAACAGCTTGATAAATCGGTAATATTTCCTGAGGATCGACAGTTAAATGAAGATTTAAATTATAACAAAACGTTTACTTTTTTTAAATTCTTTGAATTCTCAGCTTTCATTTGATACCCCACTAGCCGGATTGAATAACCCATTTGCCTCTTAAATGCGCCAAAAATTAAAATTTTTACTTTTTTTATAACTCAAGTCAATTATTGGTTCACTATTTACTATAATTATGCCAAATCTCAACTATCTAGATCAAACGGTTCAGTAGCTAGAAGGCGTGACTGACAGACAGACAGACGAACGGAAACACTAAACATTAAAAGTCTCATCTAACTGTATTGAGCTCGTCCAGAAAGAAATCATAAAATTCCCCAAAAAAAAAAACTTCAAGAAAAATAATTTCTATGTTCGAAAGTTATCCTTTTACATACTTACAACATATAGGTATAAGAAGAATTTTTAAGTTTTCATTTTAATTAAATAGAATGTTATATACCTACTAATATTCCTTTGCCTGCATACTTTCACAATGTTTTTAATTCATTTTCAAATTCAAAATACTTTGATGTAAGTTTATATACATGTACTGGCATTTTTATGTTTTCTGATATATGACCTCGCATATATGGATATTCTATGTTTCGGATAAGTTAAGGATTTATTATCTAATATCTATTATAAAAGTAAATCACGTTGTTGTGAGTTCCAATAATGTTTACTGATACAAATGAAACTATTTTTCTTTGAATTTTTTATTTTAATTTTCCTTTATACTCCCATTTTTCAGTTTTTTTAAATCAATTACATTTGGAAATCATTTCTTCACAAAACAGGTTCTACCACTTTTCGCGGTTAAATATTAATAAAAAAAAATACTTTGTATTATATAAATATATTTTTTAAATTAGCTCAGCAAGTTGCGTATTTTGATACCCTACTGAATTTTTTGTGATATATGTAGTTAAATCATGGCAAATATCGATTTTTCGAGATTATTTTTTCCCGGAATCGATCAAGGCGGTCGGATAAAAAAGTTTCATTAATAGTTCTCTATTATCCATTTGTAGTTTCTATTCCATTGACACATAGGAATTATAAAATATAAATATCTTTATTTAACGAGGAAATATGCTAAAAATATACGAAATCCAGTAGGAGGTGTTGAACCTTGCTATTTAATGGTTTTAATTTATTAACACATTAGATATACCCTAAATTTAATTATGTTAATTAGTGCTGTCACGCTGCCAACAATCGTAGACATAGGTAGCTACATATTGTGATATATTCTTGGAAAACAACTGATTTAGAATATTTAAAATATGCTAGTCTCATTCCAACTAGAATGCAGATACTATATAAAACTATTTTTATTCACTCAAATTCTCTCTTAACCTTCGGACAGTAGAAATACTTTTTGAATACGCACTGGGGTCTATCTGAACTTCTGAACCCACAAATTTAAATAAATCTAACATATTTAACTTTTAAAGTAAATTCTCATTATACTTTATAATTATATGTATAATAATCATAGGAAATACTAATTGTAATGGAAAATATCATAGGGTTAATAAACTCTTATTTCTAACTTTATTTATTACATTTCATTCAAAAGCAATTCTAATACGGTGCTTTTAGACGGTCAGTTCAGTTCTCGGATCAGTTTCAGTTTTAATTACCTGTCCGTTTTCGATCCGTTTTGTTCTCAGTTCCCAGTCCTTTCATTTCTCTGTTAGTCCAAATTACGCATTCAAAATGTACAAACACATTGTACCAGTGGCGTCGTTAGGGGAGGGTGACACTCGGGCTGGAAATTTTAAGTGTCCCCCCCCCCCGCGCTAAAAAAAGTCAATAGGTTTGATTTTTTACACATTAAGCAGGTGTGATTTTTTAACGACAGAAAAAATATCTATTTTTTAAATAAATTGGATGGTTATAACACCCTTTATAAACTTGTTTACACATTTTACTCCCTGGAAGCTTTAAATAACAAAAAAAAAATTAGGTAAATAGGCTATTTTTTAACATATTACACGAGTGTCATCCGAGGCGAACCGCCCTCCTCCCCCCTTTTAGCGCCGCCTCTGCATTATACATACTGTACACTGAAACATACTTTCAAGAGAACTGAAATGAAACAAATAGGTATAAGCAAATTTTAAATATACCTAAGGTAAAGGCACCAGTTATGGCCGCTATAAAAGCAAGTTTTTTTTTGTTTTTTGTAATTCTCATGAACTCATGCTACTAATAAAACAAGTAACTCTTTATTTAATTAATTTAATTATGAAAGTCCCGAAATATATATATTTTTAATTATAGCCTTTTATTATGTTCATGTCTTTTCTTCAGTAATAGCAAAGGTAAAACCAGTAAAGAGCACGCAGTGATGGACACTTGCTAATGATTACAAAATGATAATTACTACGACACAAAAGATATAAAAGAAAGAATCGTCAAATTTGAAACAATGTAAAGCAGTTGCTATGATAATATAATAATTAATAAATAAATTATACTAATAATTAGTTTAAATGTCCACCATTTTGACACCTATTGGCCGATTGTCATCAAATCACGCTGTAAGTCAGATTAATATTAAGATATGATAGTAATCAAATATCAACACATATTTCTAATTCAGTACATTTAATTAAAAATTTGCTATTACTGGGGTCCTTGCCAAGACTGGTGCCACTACCTTACTTACGATTCAAAATATACCTAACGAGATTTTTTTTTAATGTTGATTTATAGAAATTCTTACTGTATTTTTTAAATTTTGTTCTAAAAAATACTATCATCATTTATACAAAAATTAATTTTATTCCAACTAATAATAATAAATTTTAATTGACATTATTAACTAAACCTTCAATAACATTAAAGCGAAGCGACAATTCATAGAGCTATTATTATATCAATTTCGTCACATTTTAAAATATGTATTTTCTTCCTTCCTCTCACACACACAGTCACAGATAACTCGTGTGTTTTAGAAAAAATAAATTTGTTCCGTATTGAATCCGTTTCCAATATCTGACGTTCAGACACACACACACACACACAAACACACGTCGCCGCTGCCGTTCATTGAGTACGTCTTTATGCGTTGCCATGACAACCGCGTTTTTAAATCTTCTTTCCACTAATATCCTTTCTACGCTGCAGGGATTATACGGTGCCCGAGTGCCGTTTGAAAATATTTCCGTGTCAAAGGTTACGTTGTCTAAGAGCTGTAGCTATATGTAAATGTACCTGTATAAAAAACACTGCCCTGTGAGATGCTGTTGTGGAAATTATGGGCTTACTTTTTACCGTGATGTTTTATATAGTACAAGCAACAAGTTTGAACAGTTGGTAGATATTTTTAACCTCTATTCGGCTAAAGGGACTCCATGATTTTTAGGTATGTACATCAAGATGAAATTGATTTTAATTTTGACGAGACTATTTATCCTTTACTCTTGTTGGGAGTCTCGGCTTTAAAGATTTTATCAGTAATAAGTAAAAAATTACTTTATTCATGATGTTAATCTTTAAAACAGTAATTAAATGAAAATATATAAGATTCGCATATTTAAAAATACCTTTGTTTGTATATGCTTGCCCTGTTCGCCCCAAGGTATATCCATTTACCACTAGTAATCCATGTCTGATAAGGAAATAAGTACAATATAATTAAAAATATATTTTTGTATTAAATAAGAATAAATGGAAATAATTTTTTTTTCAAAGTTTTGGAAAATGTCCATACCGTTTAAACTGGTGGTCCAGTTTTTGTTAACGGATTTATAATCAGCGTATTAAAATCACTCTGATGATATATTATATAATATTTTTATTTATTTACTATAATAGCGGACCCAGCAAACGTTGTTCTGCCAAAAAATATATTTTTTAATCAGACCATAAATACATGGGTCCAAAAAAATATAAACTTGTTGGAGTACCAAACGAACATATAGTGTGAATATGGTTTCGATACGTTCAGTGATTTAAGCGTGATGACCTTACGTACACTAAACTACACCAACATTTTGATATATTTTTTATATAGAAAAAATAAAATTTATCCAAATATAATATATGGTATGAATATGGCTTCGATACGTCCAGTAGTTTAGGCGTGGTGGCCTTACGTACATATGTACCATTTTTTTTGATATATTAAGATTTTTATTAAAACGTAACGATATAAAAAAAATTGAATTCTTCAAGGCACTAAAACGATAATCATAAGAATGTTAATTGAGCTAGTTGATAAAGTGGTTCTACTAGTACTAATAATAGTCAACACAAAACATTCTACGTATAGCTCATATTAATATTTTAAGCAAATTACTACAAGAATTATCCGGTTTTATCTATTTTACTCTGTTTATGGTTCTATGTTAATAATTCAGCTTGTTTTAAGCTTATTAATATTTATGACACATAGGAATCTATTCACAAGTTAATTAATTGTCACATATAATTATATGCCTCTGTTATATAAATTTTCTACAATTTCGTCCATAGGCGTCGATCTATACAATTTATAGTTTAAAAGTAAAAAATTGTTGATTTTACATTCTACAATTCCTTCAATGATTCATTGTTTGAGCTATTGAAATTTAAAATAGCAAAATTCTATACAGTTTGGAAAATGGTATTTAAACTATTATTATCAAAAATGTATTACATTTCATAGATACTAAACATACTAATTTATATATTCATAAATACAGTTTTCTCAAAATCATCTATAAAATATTTTTTTTTTAAAGCATTTTAAAGTAAATGTCCTTAGGTACTTAAATATAGTACTTTTTGTTTTTATTACATTTTCAGCAATTTCTATGTAAGTATAAATTATTTAGGTAAGTAGATATTATTACTATATATAGGTACTTTATGTATATCTGTGTAGATAAACAGGTAACATAAAACTAATCTAGAGAATCTATGTAGATAAATAGATATCATATCATATGTAAAAGGAAACGCTGATAACATAAATTATATCAGATTTTAAATACATTCATTAGTTCAATATTTCAAGAATTTTTTAAGACGAAAGTTGATAAAAAACAGTTTTATCGATCTGAGCGAGACTTTTTATGTGAATTTTTGGACTCAGGATGCCCTAATAAATACGATAATATCTAACTCATTAAAAAAATTGACTTATTCGGTTAGGCTTCCGAAAAAATTATTGAAATTTAAAATGCGTATGTGCCACCATCTAGCAGAAACAGCTTGAACTAACAAAATAATTCAGCCAGTTCATATTGTTACTACTAGATGGCGGCGCATAAGCATTTTAAATTTCAATAATTTTTTCAGAAGCCATTCTGACTAAGTTAATTTTTTTAACGAGTTAGAGATGTTATCGTATGTATTAGGGTATCCTGAGTCCAAATATTCACATACAAAGTTTCGCTCAGATCGATAAAACTGTTTTTTATCAACTTTCGTCTTAAAAAAATTCTTGAAATATTGAACCAATGAATGTATTTAAAATCTGATATAATTTATGATATCAGCGTGTCCTTTTACATATGATGGCGTGTATAATATTTTCAAATTCAAAATGGGTGTATCAATTACCATACTCAAAAACATACCATTTTTGAATTTGAAAGAAATAGACACGCCATCGTATGTAATATGACTCGCTGATATCAGAAATGATAATAGATTTTAAATCAATTCACTGGTTCAAAATATGATGAAATTTTTTAAGACAAAAGTTGATAAAAATCCGTGTTATCGATCCGAGCGCAACTTTTGATGGGCATATTTGGAATCAGGGAACCCTAATACATACGATAGCGTCTCTAACTCGACCAAAAAAAAATTTCTCAAAAATTATCATGGATAATAGTCTTCTTTATATTTTGACCGAAAAATCCTTTTTCCGATTTTCAAATAATTAGATACGTTATCGCATGTAAAGGGATACGCTGATTCGACTTTTATTATCAGTTGCAAAATTCATCAAAGGGTTCAAAAGTTACAGCCATTTTACGACGAAAAATTGATAAAAAACGGTGATAGGGGTCCGAGCGGAACTTTTTATCAACATTTTTGGAATCACCATGTTGTTATACATACGATAGCATACCTAACTCGATAAAAAAAAATTAAATCTGATGACGTAACACGACAGCGCCTCCACCATATATAAAAATGTACAGAATAAAACATTTTTTTATTTTTTAGTATTCCTTATTCAAAAATACGAAATATATATTATTTTTGTACATTTTTTTATATGGTGAAGGCGCCGTCATGTTACGTCATCGCTACAAATTTTTTTTGTCGAGTTAGGCACGCTATTGTGCGCATAACAGCATGGTGATGCCAAAAATGTTGAAAAAAAGTTCCGCTCGGACCCCTATCACCGTTTTTTATCAATTTTTCGTCGTAAAATGGCTGTAACTTTTGAACCCTTTGATGAATTTTGCAACTGATAATAAAAGTCGAATCAGCGTATCCCTTTACATGCGATAACGTATCTAATTATTTGAAAATCGGAAAAAGGATTTTTCGGTCAAAATATAAAGAAGACTATTATCCATGATAATTTTTGAGAAATTTTTTTTTGGTCGAGTTAGAGACGCTATCGTATGTATTAGGGTTCCCTGATTCCAAATATGCCCATCAAAAGTTGCGCTCGGATCGATAACACGGGTTTTTATCAACTTTTGTCTTAAAAAATTTCATCATATTTTGAACCAGTGAATTGATTTAAAATCTATTATCATTTCTGATATCAGCGAGTCATATTACATACGATGGCGTGTCTATTTCTTTCAAATTCAAAAATGGTATGTTTTTGAGTATGGTAATTGATACACCCATTTTGAATTTGAAAATATTATACACGCCATCATATGTAAAAGGACACGCTGATATCATAAATTATATCAGATTTTAAATACATTCATTGGTTCAATATTTCAAGAATTTTTTTAAGACGAAAGTTGATAAAAAACAGTTTTATCGATCTGAGCGAAACTTTGTATGTGAATATTTGGACTCAGGATGCCCTAATACATACGATAACATCTCTAACTCGTTAAAAAATTAACTTAGTCAGAATGGCTTCTGAAGAAAAATATTAGCATTTAAAATAGCTTGATCTAACAAGTTTTTGATAGTTCAAGCCACCGCTAGATGGCACCACATATACTTTATAAATTTCAATATTTTTTCGGAAGTTATTCCGACAAATTTTTTTTTCAAGCTAGATGCTATAGTATTGTATTAGGACATCCAAAACTCAAATTTTATAATAAAGCTGTTTATCTACACAGACATAATACGCATATTTGCAAACTTACTGAATTGATATCTATTTATCTACATAGATCCTCTTAATTAGTTTTATGTTACCTATTTATTTACACAGGTATACAGTATATATTGTAGTAATACTTACCTAAATAATAATTCATACTTACATAGAAATTGCTGAAAATTACAAAACTGTATAGAATTTTCGTTATTTTAAATTTGAATAGCCCAAACAACGAATACATATATGAAAAGTACTTGAAATAGTTACTAGTACATCTTTAAATACATTCACTAAGTACTTGTGACATGTAACATTTCTTCAAAACAAAGAGAGATGCAGTGACGTTTGGGATATATCTATCTCTTTTTCTAAGACGCATGAAATAGTTTAAATAAGGACAAGTATAACTCAAACTATTTTCTATTTCTTTCTTTTGACACGGCTGTTTTCGAGTCAGATGCGCGCTCCACGCTCTATGTCTATGGTAATTTCCACTTGAAATCTTATTGGTGTATCATACACTGTTATTTTCATCTTTACTTTTAAATTCGGTACAATTACACTCAAGTCTTATTCCATTTAAAAGATTATTTTTGGAAAAATCATATACATTATTATAAAGTAATTCTTTCAACATTTTATTTTAGTGCAATAAATAGAATTAGAAATAGTATTATGATTCATTATGATGATTATTATTATCACATTATAAAGCAATTTGTAATTATAGTAATTGAGGTATTATTTCTACATATACATTATCAGATTTATTAAAGTTCATTAGTGATTTTTTTACTACAATTATTTTATTTAATACAAAAGTTGATTGTAAGGTCCTTATCAATAAATAAATAAAAATAATGTACAAAATATAATTTTTAATATTATATAACAAATAGTTTTCATTTATTAACTATTAATTTATAAACTTACAAAAATTTACAAATATATCCAAACCTAACAATAAGTTTTTACAAAAACACGTTATTTTTGCAACTATGGACATTGCAATAAATCATCTCCTGTTCGCCGTAATGAGAGTATAATCAGTTATTTTTAAAATTGAAAATTATTATTCATTGTTTTAATTTTTTTAAACAACTCACAAAAAAAACTATAGATATAGGAAACATATTTACATAATTAATCACGCTTTTGAAAATATCCTATCATAAGCGCCGACTGTCCTAAAGAAACAAGGGGATTTAATTTTTGTAAGTGAAACATTCAACAAAATGCGAAGAGTAACCAAGCATATAGTTAGTTGCCCCTCATAATTAAAAAGTATAGTCATTATCTGAAGGTTCCTTTGCTAAATAATACTTGATTTCCAATTTTTAAAATGAAGGAAGAAAAAATAACCGAATAAAAAATAATTTATTGAACGTATTACAATACAGGTCAGTGGCGTCGCTAGGGGAGAAGGCAGTGACATCCTCAAGGGGGTGACTGATAGTTTTTCTGTAGTTAAAAATTCACAGGGGGTTACATCCGTCTAATGTGCAAAAAATAAAACCTATTAACTTGTCTTTTCTTTTTTTGAGGGGGGGGGGGGGGTAACACTATCGATTTCCGCCCGAGTATCAACCTCCCTTCGACGCCACTGGTTCAGGTCCAAATACGGATTTTAGCTTTATGTACTTCTGTAGAACCCATTAACGACATATTTCTATAGAAATTTTATAATCGTAATTTTTAATTAAAAATATATGCGAGACATAAACAACATAATATATTTCACTTTTTCATAGAAATTTTATTTCGTGCACATGGCAAAGTTATGAGTATTATTTGTATTTGTTTATTATTTACTTGTTTATTTTGTAACAAAGTGAACGGTTTAACAGAAAAACTAAACTTCGTGCGTCACATACTAAGAATTATTTCACTACATGTATGTATATTATGTGTAAAACTTATTTCAAAACACAATTTTCAGGATGACATATTTTTATCATGTTTTTTGCACAACATGTGTTTACTAATAGTAGTGAGAAATCATTAATTATTCATTATCAAGTTATATGAGACATAACCAAATAAAAAATGTAAAATTCTCAGTAAAATTATTTTAATGACGGTGTTTATTTACCCACCACATATATATTTTTCTCATTACTACGTACTATGAAGAATAGAGTGTCCGTTCATTTAAAAATATTAACGGGACACCCCCTCAATCTGTTCTTTGTGACCAAAAAATAAAGTAGCCGCAAATTTCACGTTTTTCTAAAAAATACCACTTTCTTCCATTTTTTCCTGTATATTATGACTTTTTCTGGTAGCTGGCAAATTTTTAAAGAAGAACCTTTAGTTTTTTTTAATAATTAATAAATTCCGTCTGCGCAGAAAATCGAAAATTATAATTTTTAAAAATAAAATAATTTTTTTTGTTTAAAAAACGTATAATTATGCTGAAAAATATTTTAAATATAAACATTAAAAAGTATATATAAGTAAAGTGGTATTTTTAGAAAAACTATTTAAAATACACGTTAAATCTGAATTTGCGGCTACTTTTTTTTTTGGTTACAAAGAACAAATTGAGGAGGTTTCCCGTCAATATTTATTACAATGTATTATCAAATATAAATATAATCAAATATAAATTAAAATTGCCTCAAAATTATTGGTGCCTATTACATTAAATACAATTAAACCTTGGCAAATAAGACATCGTCGTAACGTCGCATACATATACTTTCGACGATCTCCAAGCGACCTAATATAGTAGCATGTCTGCTATGGCCCTTAGGTCTCTAATTTATGTTAAACAGATTAATTCTGATGAAATATTTGTTAGGCAACTAAGCATTCCTTATAAAACACATGTCAATACCACGGAGAGTTTAACGTGGGTACTATAAATAAATCCTAACCGGAGATATCAGTTACATTAGGTAGCGGTTGTTTTATATAACAACGTACATCCCACAAAAATTTAAAACTAACCCGTTAAATATGCGTGAGAAAAATGTCCACATATGTACGTAAACCCTTAACCCACATTTGCCCCTCTATTCTTCACTTTACATTTACAGGAAAACAGGACTGGATTTAGATTATTTCATTTTGTATTCTATATTTGAAAATAATATATCTGTACTCAACATTTTTCACAGCGGTAATTACTTTTTAGTTACTGAATGAAAATCAATTTCTTATCTTTTGTTACTTAATTAAATAATTTTCGTTTTAAACAAAAGTTGTATTTTCAAAAATCCTGGTATAGGGCTCTCCATAATAAGCTACGTAACGTTATTTTCAAGCCATTTCTACCTCCTTGCCACACCTTGTTAACCCTCTTCATTTTCGCATATTATTTCGTAATAATACCCCCCAAAAAAAAGTGAGTATAGTCCAGTAATTTTAGACAGTGAGGTGAATTTTTGTATACACTGTGTTTTAAATAATGTGTAGAAAATCCCGAGATATTGAAGGTCTAAACTCTAGTCACGAAAACAGTTGTTTTAAAAAAAATAGATAGTACATTTTTTCTTGATAATTTAATAATATAAAATTTCTATAACAACCCCCATTGACCTTCGAGCTATAGGAAACAAAATATTCGCGAAAAACAGTTTCTCGTGACCTGAGACCTTCAATATCTTGCAACGCCGGCACGATATCGATGGGGACTTTTTATACGTTTTTTAATACACCGTAACGAAGGTGTATAAAAATTCAGCTAACTGCTATTTTTTTACAGTTGAAATATATAATTACTGGACTATTTTTAACGTGTTGCCAACCAACCAATCAAACTATGAAAATGTATATTAGTTTCGCTATAATATTTCTACTTACTTGTTTTTCTGAAGAAATCTAAAATTATACTGGATAAAAAATAAATAATACAATAATTAAAAAAATATACAAATACAGGCCTGAATGGCATTGCTCTTGTAACAATTTATTGTAGTTTTTAAAGTCAGGGGGTCAATTTGATATAATATAGAATATCGTGTAACATACAGATTAATAAAAAAAACTTCACATAACCAACATATGATGTCATTTGCCATTCATACAGAGCATTTTAACAAGATATAATTTTCATAATACATTTAATATTTTAAACTTTAAACACTAGCAATGATTTCGAAAAAAAATACTGATTGTTTACTACTATTCCGTAATTCTAAAAAGCGCTCTCCACTACAAGAATGTTGTTGACCGCCGGTATAGGTTTTCAATTGTATAATATTGTCAGGTATTATAACGAATTGTTAGCCAGTGGCGCCGGAACCAATTTTTTTCTTAGGGGGGGGGGGGGGGGAGTACGAACCTCAAAAATTAAGCTGACCTAATTTTATTTGGCGTTCTTAAACTTAATTAATATCGTATTTATTTGTTTAAAAAAAAATTAAACAGAGATACTAACATTTTATATTTTTTTTGACTCTGACTAGACTCGTAATTACATTTTATAAATTTGTTTGTGAGCGTTAACATTAGTTTACAAAAATTAAAGAATTTTTAAGAGTAAAAAAATTACACACTAAACACCAAAATTAAGGAATCACTAAATTTTTTCAATATTTTTAGGTATTTTTCAAAGGCTGTATCGCCGCGAAAAATGGTCGTAGAACAGTTTTAAAGTTTGGGCATTCTAGTTTTCAAATCATTTGTTGAAAATTTTAATATCCTCAAGGATAACCTCTTTTGAAACGCCGAAAAAAATTTTCAAAAATGTATATCAATTTTGAGAGGCTTTACAGGATTTGAGAAATTTTTTGGTCAAATCAAATAAAGGATGTTTGTAGATCAGACTATTCTCTTTAATTTAATTTTTTTTTATTCAAATAAAAATAGCTGTTTGTTTCGTAATAGGCGACATCTATCGAGAAGTATGAAATTAATTTGTCTGCAGGTTCAAAACTTCACTAGTTACGTGACAGACACTGTCATCTACCGATAGAGTAAATACACAGCGCTATAATGGCGCTCGTGGCTATAATCAACTACAAGATTCAAAATGTAATTGTTGGTCTTTTGAATAGATTTTTCTTCTTTTGAATATCCGGATCATCTGAATCCCCAATTAGTTCGGATAACTGAGGCTCTAATGTTATTAAATGTATTGTAACTGATACAGATCAAAATTTTGAGAAAATTAGACCCAATTTGATCTACGTAGATCAGACTTATTTTTTTCCAGGTACTAAGTGCTTATATTCTAATAAATTTTACTCAATTTATTTAATAAAACTAACGTGATTTTTTTAAATTACAAATATAAATATTAGCAGCATTTTCTTTTATAGGATCATTAAGGTCACTTGACTGTCGCCCCTTCAGAATTTTATTTACATCATTGACCCACGTATATGTTATTAAATCCGTTAGCAATTTTGAAAAAAACTGTCTTAATTGTTTACTATGACTATTACATTTTAAAAAATAAAAATTATTATCTACATGAACTAAATTACATACAATATTTAAATTATTACTACAGTGAATTGGCAACAGATTTAGAACTAAATTTCTACTTTTTTCTAAAATATTTAAAAGCACTTTCGAAGGGTACTGACAAGATTGGGTTTTCAAAAATTCTGATATAAGTATGTTTGTACTTAATTTTGATTCACAAGTTGAACAATTTGAATAAATTAATTTAAATTTTCTTAAAAAATATTTAGTTACATATAATAAACTATTTCTTGAAGCCATATTTAAAACCCCAATTTCAAAAATGTTTTCAGTAACATTCAGTTGAGTTTCTGATGTTTTAATAAAATCTTTTAAGCATTTAATTTGATCAGTTTGTTCATCGCTCTCACAATTGGCACTTAAAGAATACTTTGAAGATATATTATTCAAAACTAATATTTTGAAAGTATTTACAAATTCATATGGGGTTGGGGTTGTGTTTAAATTACCCTCCCTAAAAAATCTTTCTAAAGGGTCCTGATTTACCCTTCTGGTTAAGAAATAATCAAAACCTTCTTTTTGTAATTCTTTGTTTAATTTAATAAATGATATTATTGTTGATATCCAATTTTTTAACAAAAGACTTGCCTTGGTGTTGCTAAATTTCATTTTTTTTAAAATCGTTATTGACTCTAGCCAAAAATTAGTATGGATAGATTTCTTTGAAGCTGCACATCGAAGTGGCTTCCCTTCGATGAACTTTTTACTACTATTAACACTGTCAAAGAGTTTATCAAAAAATAAAAGAACTTTACACGTTTCTTTTGCTTCCGAACTGATAAACTTAGCACCTGAAAAAAAAATTACAAGTATATTATCATTATATTTTTGTGCTTGTAATTTAAACTAGTCAATTTTTTTTTATTCAATAGGTATGTTCCACAGAAAACTGCATAAAACCAAAACAGAAAAGATAACCATCATTAGTGGAGCTACAAATAATTTTTTGAAAGTTAAACTCATACAATTTCAAATTTATAAAAAATTTAAAAGTTAAAACTGCATAAAAAAGACTTGAATGTGCTTTATCAAAATGTTTACCAGATAGTATGTGCATATAAGATGCTGCACGTTGGCTAAAGACCTGCGTCGCATATTTAACTATGGCTTTTTTAGTTTTTTGAGGAATTATATGAGAATCCGTTAACTTCGGTACTCCGTAAAATCCTTTTTCTAATTTTGTACGATCGTAACAATACATCTCCATCACATGTTGCCATTTTGCAACACCAACTCCTTGGATATCAAATTCCAAATCATTATTTAATAAATTATTTCTGATGCTTTTGATCAAATCAGGTGGATTGAAGAAACTGTATATCTTGATATTGTTGATAATTAAAAATTCCTCATTATATTTTCTATTATTTTCCAAAAGATAATCTCTTGTTTCTTTTTTCAATTTTCTTATTGCAACAACATTCGAGCTGCTCTGGTCACAAACCAACGCCCTTATTTTTAATCCAGTCGAAGCTACACTTGCTACAATTTCTTTAATTATTCTAGTTAAATCAAGAGATTTAATTTTTGTTTGATAAAAATAATAGGCAAATGGCATATTCCAATTTTTCCTTAATCCTCGGATCATAAATACTAATGAACGGTCTGCAAAGTTTTTCGTCTTTACACCATTGCCAAATTCTTCAAATCCAATAATATCTCTATTTAAAGAATTATATTTTAAACTCGGCGTTAAAAATATATCATCAAAAATAATACTACAGTTTTTATCAAGTGGGTGCAATTTTGATACTACTGAAGATAGATAATTCACGATCATCTTATTGATCCCTACAAAAGATATAATTAAACTATTTAATTAAATATGATTAACAGTAAATATTTGAAATTATTCAAAAACATTTAAAAATGAAAGTACTTTTTATATTAGAAATGAAAAAAAATATGAAACGTTACATACCTGCTGAGACTGGTATTTGTTTTAATAAATTAAAAATTGCACTTCTTGATGGTAAATTAAATATCATTGCCAATATTTGGTACTCTTTAGGTCCACTTTGTTTATACAAACTTAAGCACAATAATTTATCTTCCAATGAAAATCTTTTACTAATTTTTGTTTTTTCAGCCTTTCTAATTTTACTTCTGATAAATAATGAAGCACTTTTTGAAAGCCCAGCTATATGTTTCTGAAAACCTTCACTATTATTTAGTTTTGTCGCTGCTTTTATTTTTTTCTTTAACTGAAAATATTTCTTTTTTACTATCCAACTTTGTTTAGGAAAGGCTCTTTTAAACAAAATACGTTTATTGGTTGATAAATGATTTGATTTGGTATTTGATTTTGTTCCATATAAAAAGGATTTCCTTTTTAACGATCTTGATGGTAAACAGTCCTTGTGAGTGTCAATTACCGGAACAGTAGCAATTTCTGGAGAACAGTCCTTGTGAGTGTCAATTACCGGAACAGTAGCAATTTCTGGAAAACAAAACACAGTTAAGAATTTTATTAAGCCTTAACGGCCAGACTGCTATAAATTTAGCATTTAATGAAAGAATGAAAAATAAATGAAATAGTTACCTCGATTTTGTGATGGAACAGCATTCCATTTTATAGTTTTTCGGCTGAAACCTTCATTTAAATCTTCTTTGTTAAAGTGAAGACTGCAAACGAATCT
Organism: Sialis fuliginosa; assembly: GCA_961205875.1. Taxonomy (NCBI): domain Eukaryota; kingdom Metazoa; phylum Arthropoda; class Insecta; order Megaloptera; family Sialidae; genus Sialis; species Sialis fuliginosa. The sequence goes on along the minus strand of OY540818.1, from coordinate 10,656,449 downwards.
TTTTTTATAAATGTCACTCCATGACATTTTATTTAATGCTTCGCTATTGACAAAGAGAAGCCACTGTTTAAAAACTTCATGGCGAGCAGGTTGCTTCGGATTTGGAAAACGAAATTTAGTAACTGTCTTATCATTATTTCTGCAAATAATGCAGTAAGCCATTTTTTAATGTGTGGTTTTTTTCTTATGTGCGATGAATGTTTGACGTCTTTCCAAAAATCTGTTTTTGAATAAATTGCGAATAAAAAATAAAAAACAGATGAGAATGTAAACACCACTGTACTTACTGTACAATATGATCTTACCAGTTCTGTTTATATTAATTTGGGTTGTTTTTTTCAAGTGTTTATTTTGTTAAACAGGTTAAACATAACCTTAAATTTACACAATTACATATTCTGCCCTTTAAATCCACTTCCCGCCGATTTCTTATCAAAAATAAAAACAATCAACGTACCGAACGGATGCACCCATAGACATAGAGCATGGACAACGCATTTAGTATTAACATAATGGTGTAACATTTCTCCAAAACGGTGAGAGAGATGCGGTGGCGTTTGGAAAATATATATCTCTTTTTATAATAAGAATGAAATAAACACTCCTGTTAAAATAAGGACAAGTATATCCCAAACCAGTTTCACTTTCTTTTGACACGACTCTGTTTTCGAGTCAAATGCTCGGTCCATGCTCTATGTCTATGGATGTACCTGATATACCCATAGAAGACATTCATGTCTATGACGTCTATGACGTTCTACAAGTAGCGCCAAGTTCAAATTATATAAAAATACTGTATGCACGCCTACATTATTTCTTTTATTAGAAGTAACCGCAGTCGATAAAAGACGTGGGCAAAATCCAACCATATATCATTCATTAAATATTTGTTTCAATTTATTTATACAATTTAAACAAATTTCAGGCTAGGCCCCGAAGAAGAGGGCGGGAGGGAGGCGAACTGAGGAAATTAGCAAAACATTATATGTATGTTTGAAGACCTTTTTTTGCTCTTCAAATAATTTTGGTAGATATTTTTTTGCTCTCGCAATTGTTTGCAGAGCACAAAAAGATCTTCAGGTATTGTGAAATCATTTTTTTTTATAGTTTGATAAAAATATTTAAAAATTTTTTACTCTGCTAAAAATTAAGCCCCCGACTCATAACGCGCCACTGGTGATGAAAAATAAAAAATCAACTATACGTGTATTATAATAAACCAATGTTTTAATTTATTTTATTTTTTTATCTTCAATGACCTTTACTTAAAGTTACAAAACTGTTCAAATCAAAGAAGCACAACAAAAATAAATCTTTAGTTTTATATAATTCAGATTTTAATTAATACATTTTATTGTATTTTACAACTATTTTTTATGCATACAAATTACTTGCACTGTAAAAATCTATAAATTAGATTTGAAATTTATAAAAAATAGAAGCATTTTTTTTAAATTTAAACTTGAAGGTCTTAATAATAAGATTATTATTTCTATGATTAGAGTTTATAATTATATGTTAAACAAAATTTAAAAAAATATATCACAGTATTAGTTATTAAAAGTGAGTATAGTGTTCGTATAATCAACAATTCTATTGATAGTGTTGTATTAACGTGTACTGTTTCTAATAAAAATGTAAGTGTTTAATTTTTTACATTAGTATCACCAAAGACCCAGTGCCATGAATTTTTCAAAAATTTTCATTTATTATTTATCGAGACAGTTAAAAATTTTAGTGATTAAGGTTTACATTTTGACACCCCACTTATAAAAACAGATTTTGCCTAACTTTAACTTTATGGCACCCCCTGAAATTTTTTCCAACTCTTTCATATTTAAGTTTGAGGATCATAACTTTACATTTTTAGCTAAAAAATCAAGTTTCAAACTTCAGTAGTTTATACGAGATATTTTGCAGTGACGGACGGACTGACGACAAAGTTGGATCAATTTGGTTCTGGTATGGACCTATGGCACCATAAAATTGTGACTATAAATTCATTTTAATACAGCTCCAATATAAATTGTGTTCATGTTTTATATTTAATTTATTTTAATTTTAGTCAAAACGTTCATCATGCTAGACTTACAATGTATTTACATGGCTTTGATATATGGGACCATTGTGTTAATTCTTTTAGCATTTTTAATGTATGTGCAAGGGAATTTTACATACAGAACATATAAAATGATGAAATCTGTTCCTGGGCCAAAATCATATGTACTAATCGGGTGTCTGCCAGATTTATGGGGAAATACCGGTAATTATAATAATAATTGTTGTATTTATTATAGATATTAAAGATTAATCTCAGCTATCTGCAGTGGCGCCAGAACCGGTGGAAATGCTACTTTTTGCCCCTCCCCATCCTAAAATTTTGGATCCTATTTTTTAGGGCGGGTTTGAAGCAACGTGCAATTATAAAAATCTGTTTTCTGTAATTTTTTACTCTTAAAAATTCTTTAATGTTTGTAAACTGATGTTAAAGCTCACAAACAAATTATAAAATGTAACCGCGAGTCTAGTCAGAGACAAAAATAAATAAAAAGTGAGTACAGTGAAACCTCGTTAGTACGTTTTGCTTTAATACGTTTTTTTAGGTCTCGGCATGCTTTCATAAGACCCCATGTTAAAATATTTGGTTAGTACGTTTTTCTCGTTACTATACGCGTTTTCCCCACAGTTCCATTAAAATTGTATTAACGAGGTTCCACTGTATTTCTATTAAATTTATTTTTATTTTAACAAAAATGGTATTAAGCAAGCTAAAGAAAATTGAAGTCAATTATGAATTTTAAGAACGCCAAATAAAGTTAAGTTGAGATTGTAAAATGACGAAGAGAAAAATCTTGAATAAAGAAGCAAGTAGAACTAGTTTTTTTCTTATTTTTTTTGTTGCAAATATAATATTTTTTATAAATATATAAATATGTAAAACTATACTCAATATTTATTTTTATTAAAATTGTAATTTTCCAGAACACATATTTCGCAAAACTCGAGAATTCGCCGAACAGTTCAAAACAAACTACCAAACAAGACTGTTTAGTTTTGCAGCAATAAATATTATTGAACCGGAAGATGCCGAGGTTTGTATAAGTATTCAACATTTTTAACACTTTTGTTTTATTTTTACAGAATATTTGTTTAAGAAATTACACGAAACTCGTTTCAGACTAGTTACAATTAATTTAATTAATGCTAGATATTATAAAGAATTTGGTTCAGACCAAAACGTAACCAAACGCTTTTTGCGGGGTATTATTTTATAATAACTACTGTAAAATCCATATCAAATTCATCAAGATATGACACCTCGCAGAATGCGTTTGGTTACGTTTTAATCTATATGCCAACTTTTTATAAAAAATGACTTTATAACAATATCTAATATTAAGTATAAAGTTATTATAACGTTATAAACAATTATATATTAGAAAACAACGAGTGTTAAATTAAAGTTTTTTTTTACTTTTAAGGAAAGGTTATCTCTGAACAAAATATATTTATTTATGCATCGAATATCTTTGAACTTTTGAAATTATGTAATAAAAATAATTTTGTTAATAAACATATCACGTATGACCATTATCTCTATGACGTATGTGCGTCTGTCTGTCTGTATAGGTGTATAGATATAGATGTATCCAGACTTCATATTTTTCTAAACAATCATTAAACCGGAAATGGATGTTTACTCTTGTCAATTTTTAAATTATTCTGATTATTATCTAAATTTTATAACAAACCGTTTATTTTTCTCTGTATAATTATGTTTAAAAAAGTATTATGGTGGCCACACTCCACAGTAGTTTATTTGAATAGCGAAAGGTTCATCAGGCCACACTTAAATATAAATACTTTTGTAAATTTACCATAGTATTTTATTCCCGAACCGGAACAATTTTGAGAGTTTGCTCGAAACAGAAAATGAGCGCTTTACCTATAGCCTTGTTTACACGAACTTTGTGCTGACAATTAGTACTAACCAGTTACACTAAGCACTTTCAAGGCATTTTTACTAATGCTTCGGGTTTACATGTCACGAGTTATTAATACACTGAGAAAAAAAAGTCATTGAATCAATGAATTTCATTTCATAGAATTTTGATTTTATTGTATTAATGATAAATTCATCAGAGCAATTGTGATTTCATACAGCAAAAGAAATATATTATTGCGTTAAAAAAATAATTTAATCCAATTCGATTTCTTTGAACCAATAAATTTTTTAATCGATACAATGCCTAATTCTTTTAGTTAATAATCTCATATATTTCAATTCAGAATTCTCATTTCATTAAACACCCAACTCAACTATCTATAAAATAATTTTTCAGATCAATTACATTATATTTTAAACAAAAATCAAAATCATTATTTGAAGAAATCTAAAGTTATAAATTATTAAACCAATGAAATATTTTATAAATCCAATGAAATGCATTTTTTTAAAGTAATAAAATACAAATTATACGATGAAATAATCCTTTCATTCATTTAAAATACTTAAAATTAGTTAGATTTTACATGTCTTTGAATATAATACAACTTTATTCATTCCAAAAAAATGATTGTTTTGATATAATAAAATGAAATAATAGAGTTTTAAAAATCACAATTTAATTCAATAATATATTTCGTTATATGTAATAGACAATTATTCAAACCAATGAAATGTTTCATAAATCCGATGAAATGTGTTTCTTAAAAATAAAAAAAAATATAAGATACAATGAAATATGGTATCCAAGTAATTTTAGGGCACCAAGTAATTTCACGGCACCAAGTAATTTCACGGCACCAAGTAATTTCACAACACCAAGTAATTTCACGGCACCAAGTAGTTTCACGGCACCAAGTAATTTCACGGCACCAAGTAATTTCACGGCACCAAGTAATTTCACGGCACCAAGTAATTTCACGGCACCAAGTAATTTCACGGCACCAAGTAATTTCACGGCACCAAGTAATTTCACGGCACTAAGTAATTTTACGGCACCTAGTAATTTTACGGCACCAAGTAATTTTACAGCACCAAGTAATTTTAGGGCACCAAGTAATTTTAGGGCACCAAGTAATTTTACGGCACCAAGTAATTTCACGGCACCAAGTAATTTCACGGCACCAAGTAATTTTAGGGCACCTAGTAATTTTACGGCACCTAGTAATTTCACGGCACCAAGTAATTTCACGGCACCAAGTAATTTCACGGCACCAAGTAATTTCACGGCACCAAGTAATTTCACGGCACCAAGTAATTTCACGGCACCAAGTAATTTCACGGCACCAAGTAATTTGAGGGCACTAAGTAATTTCACGGCACCTAGTAATTTCACGGCACCAAGTAATTTCACGGCACCAAGTAATTTCACGGCACCAGGTAATTTCACGGCACCAAGTAATTTCACGGCACCTAGTAATTTTACGGCACCAAGTAATTTTAGGGCACCTAGTAATTTTACGGCACCTAGTAATTTTAGGGCACCTAGTAATTTTACGGCACCAAGTAATTTTAGGGCACCAAGTAATTTAACGGCACCAAGTAATTTTAGGGCACCTAGTAATTTTAGGGCACCAAGTAATTTCACGGCACCAAATAATTTCACGGCACCAAGTAATTTTACGGCACCAAGTAATTTCACGGCACCAAGTAATTTCACGGCACCAAGTAATTTCACGGCACCAAGTAATTTTAGGGCACCAAGTAATTTCACGGCACCAAGTAATTTCACGGCACCAAGTAATTTTACGGCACCAAGTAATTTTACGGCACCAAGTAATTTCACGGCACCAAGTAATTTCACGGCACCTAGTAATTTCACGGCACCAAGTAATTTCACGGCACCAAGTAATTTCACGGCACCAAGTAATTTCACGGCACCTAGTAATTTCACGGCACCAAGTAATTTCACGGCACCAAGTAATTTCACGGCACCAAGTAATTTCACGGCACCAAGTAATTTCACGGCACCAAGTATTTTCACGGCACCAAGTAATTTCACGGCACCAAGTAATTTCACGGCACCTAGTAATTTCACGGCACCAAGTAATTTCACGGCACCTAGTAATTTCACGGCACCAAGTAATTTCACGGCACCAAGTAATTTTATGGCACCAAGTAATTTCACGGCACCAAGTAATTTCACGGCACCAAGTAATTTCACGGCACCAAGTAATTTCACGGCACCAAGTAATTTGAGGGCACCAAATAATTTTAGGGCACCTAGTAATTTTACGGCACCAAGTAATTTTAGGGCACCTAGTAATTTTACGGCACCAAGTAATTTTTGTGCACCAAGTAATTTAACGGCACCTAGTAATTTTAGGGCACCAAGTAATTTCACGGCACCAAATAATTTCACGGCACCAAGTAATTTTACGGCACCAAGTAATTTCACGGCACCAAGTAATTTCACGGCACCAAGTAATTTCACGGCACCAAGTAATTTCACGGCACCAAGTAATTTCACGGCACCAAGTAATTTCACGGCACCAAGTAATTTCACGGCACCAAGTAATTTCACGGCACCAAGTAATTTCACGGCACCAAGTAATTTCACGGCACCTAGTAATTTCACGGCACCAAGTAATTTTACGGCACCAAGTAATTTCACGGCACCAAGTAATTTCACGGCACCAAGTAATTTCACGGCACCTAGTAATTTCACGGCACCAAGTAATTTCACGGCACCAAGTAATTTTATGGCACCAAGTAATTTCACGGCACCAAGTAATTTCACGGCACCAAGTAATTTCACGGCACCTAGTAATTTCACGGCACCAAGTAATTTCACGGCACCAAGTAATTTCACGGCACCAAGTAATTTCACGGCACCCAGTAATTTCACGGCACCAAGTAATTTCACGGCACCAAGTAATTTCACGGCACCAAGTAATTTCACGGCACCAAGTAATTTCACGGCACCAAGTAATGTGAAATTACTGCATAGTTTTCACGTTATAGAAGAAAAACAAAATATTTGTAGAAATTTGAAGGTTATTTTCACTCCTTAAAACGCCGTATAAAAATACGTGCACCTTCGAACTGTTTGAAGTATAAGTGCATCAAAATAATTTTATTATTATTTTTTACATTTATATTTTATACATTTATATATACTTGTAACCTTAATGTTATGAAAAACAAATGTTATATTATAATGTTACATATTGTTAAATAAAATTTATAATTTTATGTAATTTAATTATGTCAACGTTTTGTATATGCTGAAATGGCATGGTTACATGCATTTTATGCACTGATTTCTTAAATTTGGGTAAATGTATTTATCATATTAAAGTATTCTTTATGCTTAATAATTCCAAAATTTGATCAGTTTTGGAATAATTCCAAAGCTCATATTTTTTTAGATTAATATTTGACACAAAGAGTAATTACAATAAGATACTATTGTATTATCTTATTGTAATTATTCTCTGTTGCCAAATTTAATATAAAAAATTATGAGTTTTGGAATTATTCCAAAACTGATCAAATTTTGGATTATTTGGTGTAAAGAATACTTTCAATAAGGTAAAAGTACATCTACTCAAATTAAATAAACCAGTTCTTGAAATGCATTAACTATGCTCTTTAGCCAAAGAAATTATATTATTAATGTCAATAAAGTATTATTTATTTGAAAGAAATACTTCTTAATTTACAAGAACCCCTATATTTATCCTATAACTCCTTTAATCCTCATAAAGAAATGTTTATTAGAGAAGATTATGTGAATAATGTGAGCCATTAAACATTTTATGAAATGAAAGAACTAAATCTATAAATGAATTATATAATTGTTTAAATCAAACAATTATTTTATAATTTTAATGAAATTTGACAGAACAATTAATACATAGTTATTTATTTTCATAAAATATTTTTTTTAATTTAAAGAATATTTCATTGAAAAAATAATCCGATTCATTTGATTCATATGTTGTTTATTTCTGTTGAACAAATATTTTATAATTTTAAAGAAATTTTACATACAAGTTATAACAGATATTTAATTTCATAAAATATTTTTTTCCATTTAAAAAATATTTCATTGAAAAAATCTGACTTATTTGATTCATAAATTGTTTGTTGCAGTTAAACAAATATTTTATAATTTTTAAGAAATTTGACATACAAGTTATAACATAGATATTAAGTTTCATAAAATATTTTTTTCCATTTAAAAAATATTTCATTGAAAAAAGAATCCGACTTATTTGATTCATAAATTGTTTATTGCAGTTGAACAAATATTTTATAATTTTTAAGAAATTTGACATACAAGTTATAACACAAATATTAGGTTTCATTAAATATTTTTTTCTATTTAAAAAATATTTTATTTAAAAAAGAATCCGACTTATTTGATTTATAAATTGTTTATTGCAGTTGAACAAATATTTTATAATTTTTAAGAAATTTGACATACAAGTTATAACACAAATATTAGGTTTCATAAAATATTTTTTTCGATTTAAAAAATATTTCATTGAAAAAAAAATCCGACTTATTTGATTTATAAATTGTTTATTGCAGTTGAACAAATATTTTATAATTTTTAAGAAATTTGACATACAAGTTATAACATAGATATTAAGTTTCATAAAATATTTTTTTCGATTTAAAAAATATTTCATTGAAAAAATAATTCGAATTATTTGATTCATAAGTTGTATAATTCAGTTGAGTAATTATTAATTGAAATTATAAATTTGATATCCATTTGAAGAAAACTTTGTTCGATGTAATGAATTATTTATTGTATTAATAATTTCTTATTTAAATCAATTATCTTAAATCTTTCTTTTAAATAAACTATTTCATTAAGTTCATCAAATAATTTTATGGATGCTATTCGATGAAATTATTTAATTGACTGAAAGAAATATTCTTTGGCTATACGAAATATTTTTCTCAGTGTATTTATCTCTAGCGTGAACTTTCTTTAAAAATTCTTTATTATTTTTAATTACGCCGCAAATTAATTACAATTTAGTTCATATTTTGGGGTTTAAATTAATTTAATGTAATGCGGTGTTCACACCAAAGAAAACAAAACAGCAACACGGTGTTTGAAAACACGTCGTATTTAAAAATGCATAGGCTTTATTGCACTTTTGTCAAAAAGACACGATGTTGCTGTTTTGTTTTTTCGGTCTGAACACGGCATAACAGTACAAAATAATAGCAAACAATTGGTTTTTCGTGTTGCCAAACTATCATTATTCGAGTCTGCACTTTTGACTTCGTGTATATTATATATATTTTTTAATATTTTCCAAATAACCGGGATAAAATGATAAACTGACCGGGATGGCTTCAAACCGGGAAGTATGGTAAGCTTATTAGTTAGGTTTATTTATTATTTTATAGATAAACAAAGTAAAGTGTAAATAGCAAATGCATTATGATATTTAAATATATATACAAAATATAAATAGTTTTCTTTATTTCAGATAATTTTGTCAAGTACTGTAAATAATAGGAAAAGTATGATTTATAAATTTTTGCACCCATGGCTTGGCACTGGACTTCTAACTAGTGAAGGTAATTTTATATTCCACAACAAAAATTAAGCTGGTAAATAATTTCATGCATTTTTATAGGAGCCAAATGGCATAACCGAAGAAAAATCATGACGCCATCATTTCATTTTAATATTTTACAAAATTTTTCTTTAACATTTATTGAACAAAGCGAGAAAATAGCAATGCTATTAGAGGAAGAATGTAATAAAGAATATACAAATGTGCTTCCATTTGTAACCGATTTCGCTCTACATTCTTTGTGTGGTAAGTTTGTATGTTTGCTAAAAATAATACATACATAAGTTAATGATTTTTTTAATAATTTGCGAACACTGTCGCTTTGGCTAAAATGGCAACGCTGTAATAACTCTTATACCCGGTGTTATAAAGAATTTGCTTGAGTGCAAATGCAAATTAGCTTCCAGCTAACGCTATTTGCTAGGTGTCAAATTGTTATGAAATTGTTCGATATTTTAAAGCAATGGTAATAAATGTATATTAATTGTACTTATCGTGCATGAGTCAAAGTTATGATATGTACGATTTCATTCGATACAAATACAATGTGTTGTCATTTATATTTAGTACCTAGCAGATAGCGTTAGCTGGAAGATAATTTGCATTTGCACTCAAGCAAATTCTTTAAAATACCGGGCATTAGTGGAATATATCTAATGTAAGAAACGTTATTGTACCGTATCGAAAATATAACGTTATTTTGTTATACGGTACGGTAACGTTGCTCAAATAATTTATTTATAGAAACAACAATGGGTATTAACATTGAACGGAATGTAAAAGAGATTAAAAAGTACAAGCATGCTATTTTTGAGTAAGTAAAAGAAATATTGAGTAGATATATATATGAATAAAACGATATTTCATAGGTATGGAAAAATTCTAGTACATCGCACTGTTAGTCCATGGATATTTAGTGATATAATTTTTCGAATGAGTTGGAGTGGAATAAAATCATGGAGATTAGAAAAAACCTTACATAAGTTCACATCGGATGTAATCGATGAAAGATTGGCTAACTGGGATTTTTCTAGAACAAAGAGTTTTGAATCTCAATCAGGGAAAAAACGATTCGCAATGCTAGATTTACTTATTTCGCAAATGAAAGAAGGAGATAATATTGACTACGAAGGAATCAAAGAAGAAGTTGATACATTTATGTTTGAAGTAAGTAATAAAACATTACTACTATTAATAGGCATAATGACAGTAAAAAAGTATCACTGAAATTATGATTTTAAATAATGAAATACGTTAAAAAGATTCCAAAAAATGTATTTATTTTTATATTAAAAGCGAGATTAATATGAATCCGCCAAGTTAGATAAAACAGCAGTCAGAGTGGATGACGTCACGGCTAAGCAAACATAATTTTTGTTTTATTAATATCTGCACTGTTTATAAATTATTTTGTGGTTTTAAATTATCAATCTGCTCAGTTTTGTGTTATCAAAACTAAAATGGTATTCGTTTTAAAAATATGGGTCAACATTTATAAAGATTAATTAAAAATTATTAGTTGAATTTTATTGTACCTTATGTTTTATCTTCAGGGACATGATACAACGGCAATGGGGCTTGCTTTTACATTGCTGCTTCTAGCTAATAACAAATTTGCTCAAAATCGCATTGTTGAAGAATTAAATGATATTTTTCAAGGAACTGATCGATCGCCGACATTCCAAGATTTGCAAAATATGGTTTACTTAGAAAGATGTATTAAAGAATCACATCGCATTTTTCCTCCAGTTCCTTTTATTTCTAGAGAAGCTCTTGAAGACACTAAACTAAGTTAGTATTTTATATAAACTCTTATCTGCTAATGATAGCGGTCTTCTAGTCACCGATTTCAAAATTTCTATTCCAGGCCATAACACACCATTTACTTTTCGTGTCTTTCTGCGTAGTTGTGTTTGTTTCCTGATTCTTTATCACACGAATAAGTGATGAACAACTGAACTGATTTTAATGAAACTTATATGTTAGTTGGGTCTAAATTTTACCCTTACAATAACTTAGCCTTCCTTTACAGAATTTAGCACAAGGAAGCATTGTGCAATCAATTGGCAGATTTTTTATATTTTACTGTTTTTGTAGCAAACTATACAATTCCTAAAGGATGGTTAATACACTTACATATATACGACGTTCATCGAAATACAAAATACTGGCTGAATCCTGAAAAATTTGATCCAGATAGATTTCTAACAGAAAACTCTGTTGATAGACATCCATTTGCTTACGTTCCTTTTAGTGCAGGCCCAAGAAACTGTATTGGTAAGTTTCTGTTTTTGAAATGAATAAACTAATTTGTCACATTTTTTAAAAATAATTCCAGGACAAAAGTTTGCTCAACTTGAAGAAAAAGCTTTCATATCTGCTGTTTTAAGAAAATATATTCTGGAACCTGTTGATACACCACAAAATATAGGAATTGTATCTGATATGATTTTAAGACCAAAGGATAAAATAAGAATTAAGTTTAAGAAACGTATTTCGAAATATTAATATTATATAGAAAAAATATGTACCTAGTAGACAGCAGAGTAATATATTTTTTGTATAATAAATCTATTTATGCATTAGACATAGTTTTTTTGTATATAATAAAATTGTAATAAATATACCTACTTCCTACTTTGTTTTACCGAAACAGTTTCATGCCATTTATAAATAAACATAAAAGAAAAGTGGTGAGTGCCTCATCCACATAAGCGCACGGTTGAAGTGAAACTTCTTTTGCTTTCATAAACCATGTGAATTAAATAAATAAAGCTGAAATCACGCATAATCTACATAAAATTACTCGTATGTATGCGCTATCCATATGCCACACTCTCCTTAGCGTTTCATCTTTAAAACGTGTCGGATATTAAAATCTGTCAGTGTCATACCAATTCACTAGTTTTGCTAAAAATGTTTCATTTAAAAAATAGTGTATTGCATAACACAAAAATAAATTAAATTAATTGTGCTAACCTGCACCTTCAGAACCGATACATATACAATGATAATTGTCTCTTGTGAAATTAGTAATCTTTAAAATATACATATTAATGAGTTGACACTAGACAAGAAAGACAGATTATTTTAATGCAAAAAGTCCAATATTTATCTATAAAAAAACTATATGATTTTGTATATATGTTTAACATACCTACATTTTTTTATTTAATACATTACAAAATAAAATCGGTTTATTGTGGTTCAACTAGTATTAATTTATTAAAATGTTGCTATTAAATGTTATTTTCGTTATTGTTTTACTTGTTATTTTTATATACATATGTGATTATTGGTTTTTGAATTTACCTAGAAAAATCAAGAATATTCCAGGACCTAAAGGGTACCCAATTATAGGGAACATTACAGCCGTTTCTGGAGATGCAGGTAAAAATACCGTAGTAATTATTTTAATAATAATAATGCACGTAACTGTTGAATTTAAAAAACTACATTTTTAAATTCGAATTGCTTCCAATTAAATTATAGAGGTGTTTTATGTATTTTGTGATTTATTTAGCTTTTATCAACTAAAGCTGAAAGAATATAATGAGTTATTAATAATTAATCATTAACAATTAAATTTTGGTTCAGTCACCGGAGAAAGTTACCTGGAAAGTGCCAAAATTATAATCTAAGAAATATTTAATTAAACATGATTTAAAATCATCAAGTTTCAATTTATTGTATTGATTCCGATATTAATAAACTGAATTACATTTTGTAATTTTAATGTGCATAAAATCATGACACACGCGTCATTCGTCGTGAGTAACAAAAATTAATTTATGAGCGTGCAATTTTTAAAAACAGCAACACAATTGTTCCCGAATTTTTTTCAAAGCTCGATGAAAAATGTTATATACGATCATATATGTTCGTATACATTTTTCATTGGGATAACTGATTTTAAATAGCTTTGTAAATTCTTAGAAAGTCATGTAATCCCTTTCAAAAGAGAAAAATTGACGTCAAAATATACCATTTTCTCAACAAAAAACATACTTCATTCATATTAGAAATTTTCTAACGCTTGATATTGTAATAGCAACGAATTTTAATAGCAACAGTGTAAAGGTATTATATTATGTTATTTATTTTTCTAGTTTACGTTTTCGCAAAATTCAGAAAATTGACAGAAATATTTTCTTATGGGTTTAAAATTTTCACAGGAAATGTAGGAGGCTTAAACATTAATGATCCTGAAGATGCTGAGGTATTTTAGCGTAGTCCTTAATACTGATTTTTTTTATCTTTAATATTTTGAATGTCACTGTTACTAAATATTATTAAATAACCTATGTTAATTATTTTATTTACTTTAGATTATATTGTCCAGTAAAACTATTATAACAAAAAGTTTTTTTTATAATTTTTTAACAAACTGGTTAAGAGATGGACTACTCACTAGTACTGGTAATAAATATAACAATATAAATCAATACCTAATACATATACAAACATACATAGGAGAAGGCATTTATTTCAGTTACTATTGGATATATCGAATAAGTTGTATACTTTTGTCTGTCTCATTTTATGTGAGCTATAATGAATTATTATTGCAATACGTGTAATCTTGTGTTGATATTTGAAAATCAGCAGTTTCCACTTATTTTAACAAACTATACTTAAATTCTTCACGACGAAATAAGTAACATATAATGTCGTGTTTAGATCAAAGAGATAAAACAGCATTACCTTATTCTCTAAAATATTTTTGTGACAAAATAGCAATAAATTCTATTATATAATATATATGTAATTATATAATTGCTAAATAGTAAAACATTAAATGAAATTAATGCCTGATGCAGTAAAAATGGCGTACCTATTACTACCTATCCTGTATAATTGCTAAATACATTAAATACTATTCTAGGTGCAAAATGGCATGCAAGAAGAAAACTTCTTACACCGGCATTTCATTTTAATATCTTACAACTATTTTGTGTAATTTTTGCTGAACAAAGTGAATATATTTTGAATGTTCTTCAAGAGAAAGTAAATCAAGAAATTGATATAGTCCCATATATAAATGAGTTTACATTATATTCGATTTGTGGTATTTATTATAATTCAATTATTTTAAATAATGAGGTATGTAAATTATAATTTAATGTTTTATTATAGAAACCACAATGGGAATAAAACCAAACCCAAAATCAAAGACTGTACAAGAATATAAATCTACTATTCAAAAGTATAATATCAACATTTTCTTTAACTTTTTCGATTATTCATGGCATATTTTAAACAACTCAGGTATTATAAAGAATTTATTCTAAATCAAAACTTAACCGAATACTTCTGCAGGGTACAAATAAATGATTTCGTACACTATAGATAGGATAGCAGCAAATTCAATACGGTCAACATAAATTCTTTGTAATACTGAATATAAAAAGTTTAAATCGTTTGCTATAATGCATATTGTTTTTGTCAATTTACTATTAACTAATTATCAATCCAAATTTTTAGATATGGAAAGATACTTCTTTATAGAACTTTGCGAATTTGGTTACGTCCGGACTCAATTTTTTACAAAACTTCTTATGGTTTTGAACTCTTAAGATTAAATAAGATATTACACAAATTTACAACAAATGTTATTGATGAAAAACTTGCAAATTGGGATGAATCAATTTTACAAAATATAGAAACACCTTCAGGTAAAAAACGTCTGGCAATGTTGGATCTATTAATATTAGAAATGAGAAAATCTAATATTGATTATGAAGGACTAAAAGAAGAAGTGGATACATTTATGTTCGAGGTAAAAATATATTTTACATGCAATATTTATTATATATACATATACAATCTAATTGTTATTTTGTTTAGGGTCACGACACAACAACTGCAGGAATTTCATTTGCATTGATGTTACTTGCAAACCATCGAAATATACAGGTAATGTTTACAAATCTACATAGATAAAAAATTGACTTGGACTAAGAATTCTTGTTTTATTTATAACGAAAACAATATTTTCTTAATTTAAGAAATATACTCTTAATCCAACTATATTATAAAAAAAAACAACTTGACTCAAGTCAATGTTTCTATCAGTGCAAGTGTAGTAAATACGTATGTATATTAATTATTTAGTGAGCAATTGTCAAATGGTTAATCCCGAAAATACAAAAACATATATTGTTAGTTAAAATATACTAGTTTAACATTTTTATGTTTATTTAACAGGATAAAGTATTTAAAGAACTCAAAAGAATATTTGGAGATTCAGATAGATCAGTTACTTTTCAAGATCTACAAGAAATGGCATATCTAGAATGTTGTTTAAAAGAATCAATGCGTCTTTATCCTCCGGTTCATTTTATATCGAGAGATGTTACAGAAGACATCCAATTAAGTATATATTATCGATCTATTATATGTATTAATTATTTAGATTTAATTTTTATATTTTTCAGAACGTTATTTCATCCCAAAAGGTTCTATAGTTCTTATACATATATTTGATATTCATAGGAATCCCAAATATTGGCCAGAACCAACAAGATTTGATCCAGATAGATTTTTACCAGAAAATATAGTGGGAAGGAATTCATTTGCATATATACCATTTAGTGCTGGTCTACGAAACTGCATAGGTATGAAAGTTTTATATTTTAATTTAATATGAACAAGCTTATAAGGTGCTAGTTGGGGGTATCGCTTAATCATAATACTTATTGACTTTTTTTGTTTACCGATTGCCCATTTGTAACAACAATAACATATTAGCCTTTTTTTATTTGTTTACCTCGGGCATCAAAATGTTTAAATACGGTCCTGATTAATTACCCTAAGGAGGTGATACTATTGTCTCATAGATTTATTTTTTATTAGATAATTTAATTGTTTCATTGTGATATTTATTTTCTGTCTTATTTTTAATGATAAAAATAATATAAATGTATGTATATGGGTCTGGCAGATTGTTTTAATTATTATTAATACTATAATTTATATTTATTTTATATATGATTTAAAGACTATTTGGAACATTGAATTAATTAGATTACTATTAAAGTTATTTTATTAATGAAGTTATTTATTTATTGTTTTAGGTCAAAAGTTTGCATTGTTAGAAATGAAAGCTTTAATATCAACCATTTTAAGAAAATTTATTTTAGAACCAATTGATACACCTGAAACAATTATAATAAACCCAGATTTTGTCATCAGATCTAAACATGGAATTAAAATGATGTTAAGAAAAAGAAATTAAGTGATTTAATAATAAATATTCTGTTTGATAATATTTTTATATACACACCTAATTCTAATAAAATTTCGTTGTTTCTTAGTGTAAGTATCCTGTCAAAAATATACACAACGTTGAAATGTCGCTTTTAAATGAGTCGATTTCAATTTTATTAAGTAATCCAACATTAGATATTTAATTATAAATGTTATTGTAAAAAATTAAATAAATATACTTCAATTAAATTATTTTTAAGTACATGAGTTGATTTTGTACATTTAGTTAAGTATCTAGAGTAGGTTACATGTTACATGCATTAATTATTTAAACTGCTTTTTTACATGACATTGGCATTACATTGCAATTATAACCAGCTATGATAATGATTGTAAATGCATTAATATTTATACAAAGACTTCAACATTGATATATCAAGAAAAAATAATAACAAGTAAATACAATTAACATTTATTTAACCCTATACTGTAAATACCGATATTATTTGTTTATTTTTTAAGAAGACATATTTGGGCAACTCTTAGCTATTTAAAATTAATATTTGGTTAGATTAAAGATGAAATTATGTTCCACTTTAAAATAATGAGAGAAAATATAAAATTTGGGTGTGATGGGATATTTTCGGAAGTGTCTTTTAAAGTTTTATAGAATTAAAAAAAATAGAACAATTTTTCCTTAATACATGCCTGGTTTAATTATTCTATAAAAACTATTGATTTAATTAAATTTAATTATTGCTTATATCCCATTTCATTTTTATAAATTTTTATTTGCTAATATCAATTAAACATTTTTCTTAATACCGAATCATTCCTAATATTTAACTTAAATCATGCCAAAGCTTAAAATATTTTTTTAACAGTGAAAGTCCCATCAAAATCAGATCAGTAGTTTTTACTTTAAATCGGCACAAACGTACATTCAGACTGAAAAAATATATAAAAACTATCAAAATGGGTAATCAACTGCTTGTAAAACATTGTAGGTATAGCTTTAAAATATTTGTATAATCAAATAGATAATTGGCAAAGATATACATAGAAATAATCATTTTTGTCTAGCAACCAGATGTCAATGACATTGTGTTGTTAAAAAAAGTTTTAATTCATTATCAGGGTTGGATTCATGAATTGGGTTTTCAATAAAAAGGTTTTAAAATTATTTAAATATGAGCTGTTGTAGTTTAACTCTAAACATACATATAATAAAAGCAATGTGCAAATAACTATGTAAATAAAAAATCTGCCATGTGATTACACAGTGCTTCCTCGTGCTAGATTTATCAAGGGTAATTAACTATCGAACAATTTTAATAATTACCAATCAAGTACTGCCATTGGAAAACCATTTAAAACCATCCTTAATATGTCCCTAAACATTAATTTCGTATATTTAAAAAAATGTTTTTTTAACAATTTCAAACGACAAAGTGATTTAATTTAAAAGTAGTCCTTTTATTTTAAAATAAATGCTCTGCAAAAAGATTCATAAGATTCTTAAGATCCCTGTTTATTATAATATATATTGGTCTAGATTTAAAATAAATATTATAATAATACACACATTAAATTGATAATAAAATTGAGTATTTTAAATAAAAATCATTAGTAGTTTTTGTTATAAAAACATATTGGTAGGATAAGGGTTAAGAAAAAAATAAGAACATTGTTTTCTAACTATTATCACATACATACTTGACCTTTCTTTCAATAACCGATCTCAATGTATTTTCATATACATATAGTCGTTCAGTAGATAATATATACTCATTTAGAATAGTATTGTTAGTAAATAAAAGTTAAAGAAATGATCGACTTAACATCATATTTTTATTACTTTTTATATATTTTTACTGGTTTTGTGATAGTAAGAATATTTATGGAAAGATGGCTCTTAAGAGTTTACAGACTTACCCAGAATATACCAGGGCCATTTCATTATCCTATAATTGGAAATGTTTTGAGTTTGTGGGGTGATATAGGTAAAGTATTGATTTGTTATTATTATAAAAAAATGTGTCAAGTGCGAGTCGAGTCTAACGTATTAGTGTCTTGTACCGATTTATTCGATTGTGTTAATTTAATTTAACTAATAATATCTATACATATTATTCCAAATGTACTATATAGAGACAGGCAGACAAACAGACGGACAGACAGGCAGATGACTTTTTACTGACAACATGGTAACTTTTATCTGTAAAAAAATATTCCTTTATGAAAAATAACAAAAATTTTTATTTAGCAATTAAGCTTAATTATAATAAATTTATATTTCAGAAAAAGTATTCAAGCAAATGCATGATGTGTATGTACCGAGATATAAGGATATTTATAAATTTACTTGTTGGGATTATGTAGGGATCAATTTATTAGATCCCGAAGATGTTGAAGTAAGTAAAATACAAGTTAAATATTAATTAAACTGATAATAAATTAAACATACATTTGTTATGCTACTGAGATCTGAATAGACGATTCCGAAGGTTTTTGGTGTGCTGAAACAAAACTGATTCATTTTCAAAATTGCTCAATTAGTTTAGATTCTCGAGGTATCCTACATAATGATGCCAAAATTGACCTTTTTGAACATATTAACTTTTCCTTTTGATTGTACGGTTTTTTTCACTAATTTGATGATATAATATTTAAAAAGAAGAAGAAGAAGAAGAGATAGTACTATTTGTAACTTTGAATAAAAACTTTAGAAAAAAATTGCCTGCTTGGTAAAATATTCAAAATTGAAGAATATAAAAAAACTTACACATTTAAAAAATGATTTAATATATTAATTTATAATCTATCAATTTCCATTTACTTACAGATTATTTTAACAAAAAATGCAAAAACAAGTAAATCTTTTATTTATTCTTTTCTTCATCCTTGGTTGCGCACTGGACTTTTAACAAGCGGTGGTATGTTAAATCACATTTATACAAACACTGTTATTTTTAATCATCAAATATATGTTTTATAGGAGAAAAATGGCAGAATAGAAGAAAAATTTTAACACCCTCTTTCCATTTCAACATTCTTCAACAATTTACAACTGTTTTAACTGAAAAAAGCAACGCCACTGTAAAAACATTAGATAACGATGAAAATGTACAAGTTTTAAACCTTACACCATTTTTGACTGAATTTACTTTAAGTTCTTTGTGTGGTAAGTTTTTTAAATAATTTCTCCGGCTATTTTTGAAATGAAAATTCTTTAGCGAGCTAGTGAATTGACTAGTGAAAATGAGCTCGATACATTTTAAAATACAACAAATTTTTAAGATGAAACGTTAAGGAGAATCTGTATATGCGTGAGAGAGCGATGAGTATATGTATATAGGAAAAAGATAGTCAGTTTACATCGATTATACGTGAGAGAACAATTATTAGATTATTAAGTGTCTAGCTACGTGTTCTTTATACGGTTTATGTGTCAAAATGATATGTTTGATTATTAATAATTTAATACGCTTAGCTTTATTTATTTAATGAAAACAAAAGAAGTTTTACTTCAATCGTGCGCACGCACCTTTTTTTGTATATTATTTTATTTTCAGAAACAACAATGGGTGTAAAAATTAATCCAAAATCAAAAACAATTTTGGAGTATAAAGCTGCAATTATAAGGTAATTATAGAACAATTTACTTAAAATTCAAATAAATTTTATCTTCTGATATTATTTTTAAGGTATGGGCAAATATTAGAATACCGACTTTTTAAACCATGGTTGTATTCAAATTTTATATTTGATTACTTATCTCCATTGGGAGAAGAAGCAAGAGAACTTGAGAAAGTATTACATAAATTTACATCTGATATCATTGATGAACGTATAAAAAATTGGGACGAATCAGTTGTAAAAAATATAAACTTCTCGGCCTCTGGAAAACAAAGATTAGCTATGTTGGACTTTCTAATACAACAGTTCAAAGAAGGAAACATTGACTATGAAGGTATCAAAGAAGAAGTTGATACATTTATGTTTGAAGTGAGATATGATTTTTAAATACATATTTATAAAAATATTATTAAGATAGAGATTTTTGAAGTAGTTTAGATCAGAGAACAAAACCTAAAACTTATGGTTCCGGCGTAATATCTAAATTTTGATTGGGGTTGTTCAAGAATAATTGTGTTTTTTTCAAATTTGATTACAAATTCGGAAAAAGTTTATAATAGTAATTATTATATAGTTCCATTTATAATAAAACGTTTTAACCCTTAATCTTGAAAAACAGTAACATAAAATCGTAGTTTTTACATTATAAGTTTAGGCACAGTCAATACTGTGTTTTTTAACAAAAAAAAAAAAATGATAAAAATATTAAAATAATTTCTTGAACCTATGCTTACCGATTAACAATAAAGAAGTTCAATTCAGGTTTAGGTTGGCACACTTTCTAAATATAACGATTCGGTTCAAGTTTAGGTTTAGGTCCCTGGTTAGGATCTTTAAGCCAATCTATATTTAATGATTAAATTGAGTTTCAATTAATTGTAATATTTAATTTTTACAGGGTCATGACACAACGACATCTGGTTTATTGTTCTCTTTATTTATGTTAGCAAACCATAAGGATGTTCAGGTAAATTAATAAAATTATAAAATCATGAAATTACCAAAATACTGAAAGAAAAATATTTTTTTTATGCAGGATAAAGTTTATAATGAATTAGAAGAAATATTTGATGATTCTGACCGTCTTCCTACATACCAAGATTTACAAAACATGCAATATTTGGAAAGATTTATAAAAGAAGTGATACGATTATATCCCCCTGTACATTTCATCTCCAGAAAAGCTGATGAAGATATTCAATTATGTATATAAGATATATTATTTATTAATGGATTAATTTTTATACACATAATATATTAATATTATTTAATTTTATTTTAGCAAAATATTTAATTCCAAAAGATGCTCTACTACATATTCATATATACGATATTCACAGAAATCCAAAATACTGGCCGAATCCAACAAAATTTGATCCAGACAGATTTTTACTTAAAAATACAATGAACAGGCATCCATTTGCATTTATTCCTTTCAGTGGAGGGCAAAGAAATTGTATAGGTATGTACAGGAACTAAATGTTACCAATTAATTTTAACATTCATATAATACCTATACATGTAGTAAGTATAGAAATTCTTTTCACTAAAATATATTCTTTTGGTCTTCACTTCTCATTAAAATGTCGTTTATTGTTTAATCATAGAAGTAACTCATTCTGCAGTATCATGATTTTAAATATTTATAAAAAATTAAAAATGATATTTTATTTTTATTTTATAGGTCAAAGATTCGCTATGATAGAAATGAAATCTTTTATATCTACACTTCTTCGTAAATATAAACTGGAAGCTGTGGATACACCGGAAACTGTTGTTATTTTGCCTGATTTTGTGCTAAGACCTAAGCAGGATATTAAGGTTATATTGAAGAAAAGACAGACTGATTTAAGTACATAAAATTATAAATCGTATTATATTATTTTGCTATTATTTTTTTGTATTTAAATAAACTAATGTATTGAAAATTTACAGGAAATAAATGTTTTTTATTATATATATAGTTGTATTTATATCCCTGTAAACAGCTTCTTCTTTTTTAAATTAAATTTTGTTAATAAAATTAATTAATAAAGCCTGTATCACTTTAGTCAAAGAGAGGAGAAAAGGATTAAATTGCTATAACCAGTTATCTTTATTTTAATATAATTTTAATTTGACCAAAGGTGTCATTTTGTTTTTATTTAAAAACTACAAGCAAACGGTTGCATCTACGATTTAATATCAAGTGATTGAATTTGTAAAAGATAAAATTATCTTTAAAACAAATATTTTTGTTTTATTCGGCGATTATAAAAAATTATAAAAAAATGACTTGAATTTTTTGAAAATTTTTATTAAATGTTAAAAACCGATATTAAATTTTATAGAAAACCGAGGCAGTTTTGAACCACTCCTGAACTATTAGTTTCAGGTATAAACCGGAGTACCGTTCTTATAGGAAATTTTCTTATCTGTAAAATTGATTCTGCTCATTTTTGCTCTATCTTACATCGTTTTCACTGCATCGACGATTTAAGCATAACAGGTACTCAATTTTTTATTTTTTTTTAGTGTATTTTCTGGGGGCCTACATCCTTGCATTTTTGATATTTTATTAAGGGCATCATTTGCCATCGATTGGCGTTAAAATAATTAAGGCGAATATTAATTCCATTTGTAAATTATAGGGGAAATTTATAATTTCAGTAGACTATAGTACAAGTTATTACGAAAAGGTGTGATAATTGTCGCGCGGGTTCAATTAGATAATTAAATAATATTTTTCTATTTATCACTATAGAGACTAATCTTTAGATAGGTATATAGTGATACATTTATATATATTTATAAACATACATATATGTACATTTTTTATCGTTAATATTTATCTTACTATACTGACCTTTAATATTCCAAAATGTATATAAATACAAATATAAAACATTTGAACGATACCAGTATATAACTGCAAATATACAGTACCTATTTACAGCTATAAAATGATAACAATATTATTTTATTTGATTACTATTATTATAACTAGTTTTATTGTTGTGAGATATTTAATGGAAACATGGATTCTCCGGATATACAGAGTTACCAGAGATATGCCAGGCCCTCCCCATCGTCCGGTATTTGGAACTGTTATCGATTTATGGGATGATATAGGTATATATTTAATTAGTAATTTTATTTATTTAGCATAGAAAATATTTATCACATAGCAAAACTTCTGACAATATACATAATTGCAAAATCTGCTTATTGTAAATAAAATGTATCAAGTAATGTTATAACATTTTTTTTTGTCTCCAGAAAAATAACGACGATTTATTTTTTATTATCTTGGTTCTACCATTGATCCACACATTTAAGATTTAATCATCAATGTACGATAAAATATTGTTTGAATAGAAAACTAAGAAATAATACTTACAATAAGATTTTTTTAGTTTACATAACTACTTATGTATAACATCTGACTTTATTAATAAAATAATTTGAAAATATATTATTAAATATATAGAACAATTCAAACAAATACAAATATGAGTTGAATGTTTGTTTTTAATTATATTATTCCCCTTGAAAGTTAAGTCGTCAATAAGTATTAAAATATTTATATGCACTTATCTGCATTAGTAATAATATTATTATTATTTATTTTCAGATAAAGTATTTTTAAAAGCGCATAAAGTATATGCAAAGGAGTATCCAGATATTTACAGAATGAGTTGTTTGAACCATATAAGTGTTAATATTTTGGACCCCAAAGATGCAGAGGTAAATTGTTTTTTTTTATAGATTTGTAACTGACAAATGGTGAACATATTTATGTATTGCAGATTATATTGACACATAATTCCAGTCAAAGTAAAGGCCATATTTACAAATTCATTCATAAATGGTTGAGGTTTGGACTTTTAACTAGTGAAGGTAATAAATAATATTTATTAACTTTATAATTTTCAGTGTTTCGTATCAAAATCGAGAAAAATGAAACACTTATGGAAATAACACTGTGTTTATCACAGCCTTCTAGCTACAAAACCGTTTGATCTAGATAGCTGAGATTTGGCATAATTATAGTAAAGAATATACAGCTTGAGTTATAAATATAATTTATTTTTATTTTTGATACTTTTTGAATTGGGAATATGTATAATGACGCCGAGATAAAAAAAAATTATCATCACTTACGTACTTTTATAATAATATAGATATAACACATTTAGAGCATCTGATTTCTAATTAAATATAACTAGTGGTTTTTAAATTTTTCAAAAATTAAATAAATAAATAAAAACTAGACGGTACGGGACACTAGTGCACGAGGCTTAACTCGCACTTGACAAATTATATTTTTAACTGTTATATCCAATTTTAAAGGTAAAAAATGGCACAAAAGAAGGAAAATACTAACACCGTCCTTTCATTTTAATATTCTTAAACAATTTGCAATCACCCTTTCTGAACAAAGTGCAGCTATTGTAAATACTTTAGATAAGGACAAAGATGAACAAACACTTAATGTTAATCCATTTTTGACGGATTTTACATTACACTCATTATGTGGTAAGTTTATTTTTAAATATGAAACTATAAATAATTACACAATAAAATTATTATCTATTTTTATAGAAACCACAATGGGTTTAAAGATTGATCCTAAATCAGCATCAATTCGGCAATACAAAAACGCTCTTTTAGAGTATGTATAGATATCATATATCGATATACAGGATGTTTTATAACTAGTGTAAAAAATTCAATGTCTATGTTTGTATAACAACTTGTATTCGGAAATTCTTCGTGAGAAGTTACAGCCTTCCAAAAATTTTGCCTAAAATTAGTGTTTATTTAATATCTAAAGAACCTATTGTGATACAGTTATGAAATTTGATAACCTGTGTTATCGATTTCCAGTATCAAACAATAATAATTTATACAACGGGTGTATGGGGACATTTGGCTCGCCGATTTTTATCAAGTATATTTTTTACTTATTTTTAATCATAGAACAAGATTATAAACTTATTTTGTGAAATTTGCAATATCCGTATTAGGTAAAATTCTGCAATACTTTCTTTTTATCAATATTTCTCGAAAATGTTTGATCCTATGACAAATGGACAAAGTATATTTTTGTGTATTTTGTGTCATATAATCTTCTACAAGCAGCCAACTTGGGAAAATATTAAAGAACAAAAAACTACTTGATAAAAATCGGCGGGCCATATACTCCTGGTATAAATTATTATTGTTTGATATTGGAAACCGATAACACTTATTAATAATAACCAGTTATTCAATTAACTGTATCACAATGGGTTCTCTAGATCAAGCTTGTCCAACCCGCGAGCAAAATTTAAAAAAAAATAAAAAAAATTATGGTAATAAATGTACATAGAAAATAGTATCTACGACTAAAAAAAAAAAAGGTCTTCCCAATCTTACTCTCTATTATATCTATTTATATATTATGTTTATAATAAAATTAGGAATTGAAATTGACGCGACAAAAAATAAATAAAAAGGTCCTCAGTTTTATATTATAACCTGCGGCCCTTAGTAAACCAAATTAAATAAAATTTTTGCTATGCGGCCCGGAAGGTTCAAAAGGTTGGACACCTATGCTCTAGATATTAAATAAACAAAGTTTGGACAACATTTTTGGAGAACTCTAGCTCCCTCACGAAGAATTTTCGGATACAAGTTAATATGAAGTTTTTTGCTTAAAATAATATCCACGATCTACTGTTAATTTTTTTACACTAGTTGTAAATCAACCTGTATATTTGATATAATCACGATATATTTTTATTGTAGATATGGAAATATACTTCAATACCGTATCTTTCGGCCATGGATATTTTCTGATTTTATTTTTTACAACTTTACACGATTTGGATGGAGAGCTTCGAAACTTGAAAATATTCTGCATAAATTTACTTCTGATATAATAGACGAAAGACTAAGTAACTGGGATGAATCTATTTTGAAAACAGTTGAATCGTCGTTTGGAAAGAAACGGCTAGCGATGTTAGACTTTTTAATTTCTCAATTGAAACAAGGTGATATTGATTATGAAGGAGTTAAAGAAGAAGTGGATACGTTTATGTTTGAAGTAATTACACGAAAATAAACGAATAAATATGATTAAAACAATTAATAATTTGTTTGTCATATAGGGTCATGATACTACAACATCAGGACTGACATTTAGTTTATTAGTTTTGGCAAATTATCAATCAATTCAGGTAAATATACTAACCTATTTTATAAATTAAGCATTGATTTTTTTATATATATTTCTTCAGAACAAAGTTTATGAAGAACTTAAAGATATATTTGGTGATTCAGAGAGATTACCTACATATGAAGATTTACAAAATATGTCATATTTAGAAAGATGTATTAAAGAAGTTCTTCGTTTATATCCCCCGGTTCATTTCATTTCAAGAATGCTGGATGAAGATATAAAATTAAGTAAACTAAAATACGTTTATTTGAACTTGCTAAAATAATAAGATAAATACAATTATTTCAGCTAAATATACAGCTCCAAAAGATTCTTCAGCATTTGTTCATATCTATGATATACACAGAAATCCTAAATATTGGACAAATCCAGAGGAATTTGATCCAGATAGATTTCTACCTGATAATTTAATTAATAAACACCCTTACTCTTATATCCCATTCAGTGGTGGTCAAAGAAATTGTATAGGTATTATAAATACTCTTATTAATAGTTAAAATAATAATAATAATATGTTCAATTATTATCTATATAGGACAACGATTTGCTCTGCTAGAAGAAAAAGCACTGATATCTACAATTTTACGTAAATATAAACTAGAACCAGTTGATACAATTGAGTCAGTTGTTTTATTCCCAGATTTTGTTCTGAGGCCGAAGCATGACATAAAAATTATCTTAAGAAGAAGAACGATATAGTAATATGTTTAATATAAATAATTTTGTATTGTGCATTGGAAAGGTGTAGTGAAAACAAAATAGTTTTTTATTGTACAATTTTTATTATTAAAAATAAAAAATACCTACGTAATTATTTACCTAATTATTATAATAAAAAACGTTACCAAAATAAGGTATGTACTTTATGACTGTAATTTATGTAGGTAGATTGATTTTACTCATTACCATAGGTAATTGGGGTTAACATATTTGAAAATTACATCAAGTGGAATGTAAGAATCCATAATTAATATTGCACTATAAAAAAAAAAATTGTGTGTTTAATTTTTTGTCTTCGGTCACCTCAAAAACTACTGAAACGATTTTGATGAAACTTTCACTAAAGTATTCTTTGAGATCCTAAATTTGGTATAAAACTAACGTAGGCGAACCAATTTCATGTTGGTTTTCACCAATGAACAATACATTGCCTCAGATAAAAAATATTTAAGGCGAAAATTTCTTATTTTTTAACATAAAATCAGAAAATACTGATAAACATTAAAAAAAAAACACCCACTAATACATAAAATATAATATTTCTCTCTGCAAACTGAGTAGAGCTTAATTTAATATAACTTCGTAAAGTTTTATTTTGACCAGCTGGTCAAAACAACATCAATCTGGTTCTGCTTTTATATTAAATTTCATAATGTATTCAATAATTATAATCGGAAAAATATCGCATATAATTATTTTGTGTTAGTGTGTATAATATCTGTCTTACTTAAGTAAACGAAATAGAGATTGTAAATTTTTTTATAGTTATTCGCATACGAATATAAAAACAAGTATAAAAGTTACAAATTTTACTTTCTAATAGTACCTATCTACCTAACATTTGATATCAATACATTTTGAAGATAGTAATTATACATATTATGATAAATAATATATTTATATACATTATATTCGTAAATAATATTATATAAGTACTGTATAAATTATTATAATTACTTATCTACTTTAAAAATTGTTAGAAACTAAAATCGAAAAAACTGATCATTTTATTCTTAAATTAATGTTGATACAGTTATAGATGATAGTCTTATTATACGCTTAAATTTAATTGATTATTATTTAATATTCTATTACCTACCTACTTCCTAAATACCTTCGAGGCATTAATAATGTTTTCTTTTAATCAAGAGGTAATATTGAATTAGTAATAGAATTAATATGTTTCCTAAACATGATTAAAATTATATGTTTAATGGTTATAAATGTAGGACTCTAATTCGATTTTGAAATTAGTTAATACGTTTTTGTAATTTTTTTTCTATAATACTAAAATTTTGCATTATTTTAATTTTTAAATTATCTTGTTTTATAATAACCTGAAACTTGAGAAACAAAATATCTATCTAAATCAAATTTTTAAGAAATACATAGAAAGCCCCATAGGCCCTATAAATCCCTGTTCTAAATTATTATTGATTGATATTAAAAATTGATAACATTTATTAATAATAAACTGCGTATCAAATTAGATAACTATATCACAATGGGTTTTTAAGATATAAGATACCTACAAATTATTTTTGGGTATAATCTTTATTGGAGGGAGAAGTAAATAACTTGTATCTTTCATAATATCTGTACGTGAAAGGTGCCAATAAACTATAGAAAAAGAAACACTCTCTTGGACTCCATTAAAATTTCAATAAAAATCTGAAATTGTGAAAAGTGTAATATTAATTATTAACACACAAATATGAAATAGCAATTATGTACCTGCAAATTGATATGCTAATCAAGTGTCATTCTGTGTAAATAAATATTCATATATCTATAAAGATACTTAAATTTCTTTATTACAATTGGTTTCTAGGTATGGCTTGCTATTTCGATATTAGATATAATAAATAACACTTATCTTTCATAATATCTGTACGTGAAAGGTGCCAATAAAATAAACTATAGAAAAAGAAATAGTATCTTACACCTTATACTCCATTAAAATTTCAATAAAATACTAATGTCGTGAAAAGTGCAATATTAATTATTAACACACAAATAGCAATCATCAACCTGCGGCTAACATTAAGTTATGTAACTATTACTCAGGCATAGATGAAATCTCGCGCTACGCTCTCCATTTGCGTTTTTGCAATTCGACTGTTAACATGCTCTAGCTCGGTTTTTGATTATCGAAGCTATTGGCGAAAAAACTAATTAAAGTAATTTTGAAAGTGGCAGGATTAATTTCTTGTGTTTAATCGTATGGAGAAGAATTTAGTGAGAGTTTTTTGTTCGTGTTATATTTAAATGCATGTGATTTTAATTATATTGCAGTTGTTTTGCAAGGAACGCAGGTTGGTAATATATTTTTTTGAATAAGATATGTATATGTTTTTTAAGTACATAAGGTGAATAATTATAGTCAAATATTAATATTTAACAGGGTAAGTCGAAAAGAAGTACTGTTTTTTTTAAATTTAGTTAATCAAAAAAATGTCTTAATATTTTTTTAATGACTGGATAGTTATGACGTCATAAACCGTTTTTCTAAATAAATGGTTAAATTGTAAAATTGCATTGAAAAAAATAAGTAAATCAATTATTAAAAAATAACTAATAAAGTAAAAACCAACATTAAGTGTAAAAATTATTAATAATGATAAAAATTAGACGTTTTAGCGAAATATAAACAAATATTAATATTTCAATCCAGTTATTATATATATTATATTATAAAGAAACGAAAGAATGATATTTTCTACAACTTATATTTAAAAAATATTTTTTTTTTATGATCGATACAAAAATTATAGATAATAATATTCTCCGCAACTTTTATTAAAAAATTTTCTTTCTATTAAACACTATGTGAAAAATAATAAAAAATAAATAATTTCTAAAAACTGACAAGAGTAAACATCATCTGTTTCCGGTTTATTGATACCTTTCTAAAATAGGAAGTGCACATCTACTACATAAATATAAGTATACAAGAACTTAAGTTAAAAATTGCATATTT
Source organism: Sialis fuliginosa (assembly GCA_961205875.1). NCBI lineage: Eukaryota > Metazoa > Arthropoda > Insecta > Megaloptera > Sialidae > Sialis > Sialis fuliginosa. The sequence continues at coordinate 10,626,141 of OY540818.1, read as the reverse complement.
GTAAATTTCACCGTTTTGGTTGATTCAGAGACCTTCAAAACGTGTATTCCTATTAAAAAATCAAGTTTGTTTATGATTACTATACTTTATTATATATAGTACAATTCATGTATGTTAAGTAAAAAAAAATACAATAGCTTAAGGGAGAGGTAAGTGATTGATAAAGATGCTATATGTCAGCATAAATGAGTAAAAATATATTTCTGAAAAATACTAATCAACAACGTATATTTTGGCACTAAAATTAATGAACTTAAGCATATTGGCAACTGAGTGATTCCCATAGACATATATCATATGCATTTGTCCCACGATATTGCTTCAACCTAATGAATAGACTTAATTAGTTAATTGTAAGTACTTATGGTAGTTGAGAAATTTTGTTAACATTGTATTTTTTGTGAATTAATTTAAGAGAGTATTATAAAGGAACGGTTTTCTCACAAGACATTTTTTATTAATACACCTACAATTTCCCAAATGTTGACAGTTCGTAAGAACGCTATCTGTAAGAAACTAAAAATAAATGACCCATTGACAGTTGTAATGAATGGTATAGACTATAGACTATAGTATATAATTTGTAATTGATCCTGAAATCAGTGATTTAAAAGTAGTGGTGACAAGTGTATCTCATAAAAAGGATAGCATTTACAATATTATACGTTTATTGCCATGGCTCTAGAATTCTGAGAAAATTTATAACGATTTGACACCTCACAGATAGTGTTAGTTTAGCTTTTGCTCTAGAGTAAATTCTTTACCCGACAGAAAACGTTAATAAATTGCAAAAGTATAGGTGCATATAAACTTGTATCGAAATTATTAACAATAAATTAATATTTTTACGTGTGTCCAATAATTAACTGTATCTTTTCAGATAGAATATAACAAAAATCATAAACAAATAGATAATATAATTATGTAATCATATGTAAATATAATCGATATAGTTAATAGGAAAAAATGTACGAGGTAAATAACATAAATTCATAAAAAGAATACCGGTATAACTGCATCTTCTTGGAATATACAAAAAAAATAAAGGCCAGATTCTGAAAGTCACTTTAAGCATTGCACATTTTTTTATATATATAAATAACTTCTTTGGCACTTAGAATTATGTTCAACAACTTATGTGCTATTATATTCAAGGGTAATATTTCATTAATTATATAATTCTACATAAATTATATCGATGAGTGATTTTTTTAATGAGTAATTAATTTTTACAAAAAATGCTATTTTAGAAGATATTAAAATTAAAAACACACTTATCATAGAACAGCGGCGTACCCAGATTTTTTTCAGAAGGGTTTAATTACTTTTTTGTAATTATATATAATTTTCATTTGTTTATTTTATATAATTTTGATCTCTACCCTCCCCCCTATGAATAGAATGGCTGTATAATGTATATAATTATATTTAATTTGTTGATATGATAAAATTTGATTCTAGTAACCTTGTGTAATATATTATATTATTTTTATAATAATCGCACAAACTTATATGGTTGAAATTGGGTATCAAACTCATATGCCCACATGTCAATAATTAAATAGTTTATGTAATAATTATTTTGACACTTCCTGCGTATATGTATTATTGCCTATATTTTTATGATCTCTTAATAGCTATCTTTGACTATTAACAATATAATTATATGAGAAAAGATTTGCTAATTCATTATATTTTCAAAATTATAACATTGAATGCCTATATATATAAAGAAGTAACCTAAAATTATTTTAACAAAGTTATAAAATGTAGATTTTATGATATGTGAGAGAAAGTGCTCAAAACCTAATTCACGAGTTATGTCAAAATATATTTAATTTATCTTAAAAAATATTGCATTTATCTTATGCGTTATTATTAAAAATGTAATATTTTATAAATAAACTAAAAAAAACATAAATTTAGATATACGTCGATTATCAAATATCTATTAACAATTTAATCTACGGAATAATAAATAAAATAAAAGATATAAATTGATTTACGTAGATCTAATTTTTGTTTCTAAGATCTTTATAGATCCAACAATAAGTAGATATATGGAAATTGACGTAGATCTAAAACAAAGATAGCTAAATTAAATTAGATTTACGAAGATCAAATCAACTATGAATATCTAATTCTTTCAAAATTTATATTTTTCTAATAAAAAAAAAAAAGTAGATCGAAATTTTGTAAAATAAAAAAAAACATCACAGCAACAATTTGTCTTGCATTTTTTAATAAGGCACGTACCCAAATGTTTCTATGGGGGTTATTGTAAAAATAAACGTTACATTATAATATTAAATATAAAATAATGTAGTAGTACTACACACTCTTATATCATTTTTGACCTAGAAATCTGAATAGGTTATTTCGATTTTTTTACGTGCTGAAATCAAATAAATTACTCCATCACGATAAGATTTCGATATATTCTAACTTAAAAGTGTTATAAATGACGACTTTAGCAATATTTATGAATACATTATTAAGCAATCAAAGTTTTCTATAATTATTAACTTCGGACATATAAGCTTTCAAAATGTAACAAAGTTGTGCTCCCGAGGTAACCTCCTAGTATTGGAAGACATACCTAGATCTACGCCAAAAAAGAGTGCGGGGTAGATATATTAATATAAAACTATACCAGGGGTGGGCAACCTTTTGCTTAACACGGGCCAGAATAAGATTTACGTTTCGTCCTTGGGCCGTAGTAGCTAATGGACACATTTTTGTTACTTGTATTTTTTTTTTCTGAAAATATAAAAACCACTTTCTATGTTGCGACATTAGTACTTAATTACGAATAAAGATTATTATTATACTGTATATATTTCCTTCTTCTTTATATTAGGTACAAACCTAATTTTTCTTCAAATTTTTGTTTTTGAAAATATTTATTTATTATTTTTTCTAAAGATCCCCCGGGCTGGATTATATTTTTTCGCGGATCGGAGGTTGCTCACCGTTGAACTATACTATATAAAAATAAGGTATTGGCACCAGTCTTGGATCATACCCCAGTGTTGGTTTCTTGTTTAATTAAATGTACTTAATTGGAAATATTTGTTGATATTTGATTACTGCCATTACTGAATCATAATCTATAGACATTTAACTGTAAAATAGCTTAATTTGATGACGGGTGTCAAAATGATGGATATTTAATCTAATTATTATTGTAATCTATTTATTAATTATTATATTATCACAGCACCTGCATTTACATTGTTTCAAATTTTAAGATTCTTTATTTTATAACTTTTGTATCGTAGTACTTATCATTTTGTAATCATTAGTAAGTGTCCATCACTGGATGCCCATTACTGATTTTACTTTATCTATTACTGGAGGTAAAACATTAAACAAAATAAAAAGCTATAATTAAAAAAACAAACTATATTTGTGAACTTTAGTAATTAAATTGATTTAATAAAGGGGCCAAAACTGGTGCCAGTAACTTATAACATACATATAAAACGGATTCGATTACAGCACATAAAAAATTTACAAGATCACCTACTCAGATCTCTAGGCCAAATAAAACATTTTTGTCAGCCTGTAATATTTATCGTTAATGTTTTCCTTATGAAAATTAATTTGTATATTTATTACATCTTATTATAAAAATTATCTATACAAAAACTATTTAATATAATTCCTGACCTCAGACATTTTTACAAAATATGCATATTATACCGCACTTTCACTATTTTCATGTTTTGGTATACAGATGGACTACTTTAGCTTGTGGTTAAGATTACAGATTGTTGTTATGAAAGAAATTGATAATAATTGATTGGCTGCTAGATAATTTTTGAAGTTATTTCACATTACTAAACCTTCTAAAAAACAGTGGTACTCAATAATAATATCAATCTGTAACTATAAAATATTCATTTGATAAATGAGCAAATAATTTTTAAATATAAAATAATTAAATTATATACACATATAATATAATTTAAAAGTGAATTAGTTTTGGTTCGGATTTGGTTCGAGTTCGAAAAAAGTTTTTAAACATTTTTTGTTTGCTCATAATATTGTTTACTACTTGTTAATTATATCGAATATAATAATAATTATCACGTACTGAATTAATATTATTCTATTATTCATTATAAAAGTTAGGGAGAAAAATATTAAAAATAATATTATTTTTATCAATTTTTGTTGGCACTAATTCTGAGTTTCTTTATCTCTCTAAAAAAACTGCATGGGACTTTCGTATATGTAATACTGAGACTAAACATCCGTTTCCGGTTTTAAATTAAATTCAGAAACCAACCAATTACAGTTCCAGCTGGAAAATTTTAGAATCACTGATTTAATTAAATTACAGCTTTCGTTACAAAAGAAAACTAATTAGTTCTGTCCGAGAAATATTTATTTTGTTATTAACTGTCAATCGTATTTTATATAGTTATGTATTATTGTAGTTAGAACTAGAGATACTCACAGTAAAAGTTCTGACAGCTCGAATCGATTGTTGCAAGTATTTTTTCTATGTCATTTTATTTCCTTAATGAACACAAATATTTTCTTAACGCTAGTTTATATTAACTATTGATAAAACACAAAAAAATACTGTTCAATATTGTTTACAAATGCTATAATATTTTATAAAGTATTATTAAATGCTCTTCGCTATTTCTCATTTAATTTAAAATAGTGTGCGTTTTATTTGTTCTCTTAATATTATTACTTTCCATGAAATAATTCGATATTTTATTGTAATCGAATGTTTTAACAGGAAGTTAAAAACCAGGTAAACTATAATAAAACAACAACATACTAGATACTATTTATAAATATAACTTAACTGACCATGAACCTTAAAACATGTAGGTAACGATATATTAAATATACAAATTATTTCGTGATATACAAGTTTTCATTGTCAATATGATTCATTTACCAGATAGGAAACCATTATTAATTAAACTTGGCAATCTAAGCAAAATACCTGTTAAGTAGTTCTTAATACGTAACGTGAACTTCCAAGGACCTAAACGTTGAAAACATATTAAAAATAATCAAGCCCTTCCTACGAATCCACACGGATATTTTTATAGTCTCCCAAGGTTCTGTCTGTCCAGTGTTAATATTTTAGTTTGACAGACAAATTCATTCTGATATGTTTATTTTATTTTTTTATATGTTATAATATTTATTGTATACCTATACCCAGTAAAGTCAAAAATTAATAAACTGATTTTGATGGAACTGTTATGGTTAGAGCTTAAGACTCTAGAATTAGTTGAGGCAAGATATCATCGCGCTATTCTATCAAGGAACTGAGCAGTAATAACAAGGATAAACAAGTTTTAATTGAAGAATAAGTTTAAAGTAGGTACCTACTATAATTTTTATATGAAATTGTAATTTCAAAATATACCTTCCTCTTCTATTTTCGTCAAATCGCAAATTAATCGTAAAGGATCATATTTATTAATAAAAACATTTGGGGGAGGGGTAAAGTGATTTTAGTGCTTACATTACGCGTAGACATTGAAAATACGCGCGGGCGAAGACACGGGTAAAAGCATTTTATAATTTTACATACATTTATATTATCAAATCATTTATTGTAAAATTAATAAAATACATATAAAATACACATTTCGTGTCACGATATAGTCAATATTCATTAAATGCGTGTACATCTGTACATACCTAAGTACATTATTATTATAGATAATAAAATAATAATATAGATACTCGTTTTTCAAATTCATATTTGACTTGAATTGAATATAAGAAATGAATTTTGAAAATCTGTACATTATTTAATTTTTAAGTGTTATTTTTTATGTGTTGATAAGAGCGAATAGAGTTAGGTTATTATCAATATATGTACATTTAATACATTTTTAGCGTTTATTTCTCGAAAATACTCTTTTTTTACGAAAAAATTCGATTTTATGCACTTTGAACTCATTTATGTGCATGAAAAACTTTGTTTCTTATGCAGCCTTGATCGTAGATATAAATAAAAGCTACAAGTGAAATTTGGTTTTTGGATAATATTAAATAAAAACTAATTTTGGGTTTGGAGTTTCCTCACGAAGAATTTTCGGACACATGTTCATATAAACTTTTTTACTTAAAATATTTTTCTCAACTAACTGTCCAAGTTTGTTCCACCAGATATGACTCACCCTATATACTAATCTATAATTTATAGTATATGTATAGTATAATATTATTGATTTTATAAGACTATAGTTTGTTACATTTCATTTCACGTTTTTAATGTAGGAAAATATTAAATAGTGTAAATCCCTAAGTACATAAATATTACATATTATAAGTATATTTGTTTTAATATTATCAATAGATATTATTGTATTAAAAATCATCTTATACTGTTCTATTATATCATAATATTTATATTTTTTGGTGAAAGGTTATTGACGTGAATTTTACGATAAGGTACCTATATAAATGTACACATAACATTATAAAAATAATCAATAAAATTTAAAAAACAAAAATTAAGATGGTTTTATTATAGATAAAAATATATATATATTATATAAATACATATATAAAAAATTATATTTAAAATTTTTTGATGATCCTACTACAGTACTGTATAAAGATAAAATATTTATCACATTGAATAAATAAATTACACTAAGAGTGGGGGAAATGAAAAATAAATCTAAATTTTCTTTGTGGCTGTTTTTTTTTATAAATACGTTTAAATTTGCCGGTTTGCCGATTAAAATATAATAATATAACAATATTACTTTGTACGTTATTGAACTTGTATACCTTGAAAATTTATATGCAGGTTTTTAAAGTTTTATTTAGTCATGTGAAATGTTATAAATCCATTTACTGTATCATTTTCAAAGTCAGTGTACTGTAAGCATATTTTAATATTTTTGATGAGTTTGTGTCGAATTATTTTGAGAGTGGCATTAGATAAAAATTTAAAAACAAATAGATAACTTTTGTGAACTAATTTTGTAAGTTATTTTATTTATTTTAAACGAAATAGGTACTTATAATTGGTATCAATCGGTCGAAATGATTGTATTACTTTTTATTTATTTGTCTTAAATATTTTTACATAGAGCATTAATTAAATCTAGTGTTTCTGAAATTATTGTGAACTAATTTTGTAAGTTTTTTTATTTTATTTAAACGAAATAGGTACTTATAATTGGTATTAATTTTTATTTATTTGTCTCAAATATTTTTACATAGAGCATTAATTAAATATAGTGTTGCTGAAATTATTGTGAATTCATTTTGTAAGTTATTTTATTTATTTTAAACGAAATAGGTACTTATAATTGGTATCAATCGGTCGAAATAATTGTATTAATTTTTTTTTTGTCTTAATAATTTTTACATGCAACATTAATTAAATTTAGTGTTCCTGAAATTATTTTGTAAGTTTTTTTATTTAATTTAAACGAAATAGGTACTTATAATTGGTATATCAATCGGTCGAAATAATTGTATTAATTTTTATTTTTTTGTCTTAAATATTTTTACATGCAACAATTATTAAATTTAGTGTCCCTGAAATTATTTTACGTCGTATAATGTCGTGTTTAGACCAGAAAGACAAAACAGCAACATCGTGTTTTTTTGATAAAAATGTAACAAACCCTATACATATGTTTTGTCTTTTTGGTCTTAACACGGCTGTGAACAAAAAACAAAATTGTTTGATTTTGTTTGTCCACGGTCTGATAGTCTAATTGTTGATACAATCCTGTTCCAGGCAGTAGACTGACGAGCCTTGTGAATATTTTGAAAACGTTTTAATTATATATTTGTTCTGAACCATAAATAAAATAAATTATTTCTGACATTTCTGTTCTTCGTTTCCATACAAATATCACTATAAATCAGTGGTATTCGAACTTTGTTGAATCACGGAACCCATAGAACTATAAGGTTTTTTCGGCAAACCCTTTCCCACCCTTAGAAAAATAGCTACCTCCCATATTTTTTAAAAATACTGGTGACCCGACGAGAATTGGTTACTGCGCAAGTATTATGCTATTGGGATTAGCTATAAAAACACAAAAATTCACACATAAATAGCTATTTTATGCACACTAGTAACTTCTTGGAATGCATTTATTTTCAAATATAAGTTAATGTATCTTTATATTCTTTAGTTAACAAACACTAGTCAACTAGCGTGAGTGCTTTATAATTTTTATTTTGACTCGCATAATACAATGAGAGGTTCCTCTGAACCCCGGGGTTCCGTGGAACACAGTTTGAAGATAATCATAAAATATACACAATAAACTAAATTTGCGAAACATTGGCAAAAAATCAATTAATTATGATTAAATTATACAGTTTTACGTTACACCAGTACAAGTTCTACTTTTAATTGTTTTTGTACAAACCAATAACCAAGAATATGTTTTTATTAAATAACAGAAACGTACCAAATAATTATAGAGTAATATTTCATATTATATAAGATATTATTGAATTCTGAAATTATCAGGATAAAAAAATTATTTAATTCAGTGTGGTAATAAAAATATCCTTGAAACAAACTAGAAAACGTAATAAATATTTAGATGGAGAAAAAGATTAAGGAAAACTAATTTTAAGATACAACTTTCATATAAAAATTTGCACAGAAGTTTCAAAATGAACGGTGAATGCAACAAAAACGAGAACTGATTAAATCATCTTTGATGGAAGGTCAAAAACTATGTGAACCATAAACATAGAGCATAGACCGCGCATTCTGAATTAACATAATAGTGTAACATTTCTCCAAAACAGTGAGAGATGCGATAAGTTTGGAATATATCTATCTCTTTTTATAATAAGAATGAAATAGACAATCCTGTTTAAAAAAGTACAAATATATCCCAAACCATTCTCTATCTCTTTCTTTTGACACGACTCTGTTTTCGAGTCCATGCTCTACCTTATGTCTATGATTTGAATAAACATTACAATAAGATTTTAAACTTTTAGCAAAGTTAAGAACTATTTATACAGAAAGTATTATTGAAAAAGTGACAGCATAATGTATTTAAAAATTTAAATAAATTTTAATTTTGAACTATTTAAAAAAATAAAATATTCCCTTTTTACTGTTACGTTAGAATAGACAAAACATTTTTACGATTTTTTGAAAATTTGTTAAACGAAGGTTTTAATAATAATAAAACGTTTACATATTTAATTCCTTGAATTGTTAGCTTTCATTTGATACCACACTGACCAAGATTAAATGAAACATTAATTTGATAACCCATTTGCTCCCTCAAAGAAGCGCGAAAACTTATATTAATATTATTTTTATAATTCACATCTGTTTTTTGGTCCACTATTTACTATAATTATGCCAAATCTCAGATTTCTAATGTCGAGTTTTATAAAGATAAAAAACTAGAGCAAAAGTTAAGCTAACACTATCTGCGAGGTGCCAAATCAACATTAATTTGCTCGAAATTTTGGAACAGTGTAATAAATGTATAAAAATGTAAATGCTAAGCATTTTATAAGGTAGGTACAATTGTCACTACTGCTTGTAGACCACTGATTTCTACTTAACGCGCTTACATTAAGGTTGTATGTAATTAATTAGAATTGTCAACGGGTTGTCATTTATATTTAATACCCAACAGATAGCGTAAGCTTAGCTTTTGCTCGAGTACGGTACGAAACACTAAAAACAGGTGAATTAAATCAAAATATTTTCACAGGTATTAAAATGGCACAAATAAATAGTCTCCAAGATATCCTTTGGTCCTACACATTGAAATGGGTGATATCGTTAACTGTTATCATTTATATATTAAGACGTCTTCAAGGATGTTGGAGATGGAGTGTCTTCTACCATACAAAGGATATTCCTTGCACTAAAGGATACCCAATTATTGGACAAATATTGCAGTTTTGGGGATCTCCTGGTAATTAATTACTAACTCATTTTATAGCTAAGCAAATGACTTTAGTAGTACGTCTGGAACTTAAAAAAACGCTGCACTTTTTCAAAGGTTTTCAGATAAGGAGCCTATTTAAAATTCGTGTAGAACACCATTATATTGGCTATTAGAGATGCCCTCCACAGGCGTTACTAAATTGGCCGTATCTCTGCTTCTAGTCATTCGAATTCAATTTTATTTTTTTTATTTTAAACTTCTTTTGAAAATCTGAAAATTTCACTTTTCTTACGAACTTAATTGTTATATAACAATTGAATGAATAGGAGGAGAGATACAGCCGGTGGGAGGCATCTTTAATAGCCGATATAATGGTGTTCTACATGGATTTTAAAGTGGCTCCTTATCTGAAAATTTTTCTTTTGGCCTTAACAATGATCACAGTGTCATACCCCAATCAAAAAGTGCAGCATTTTGGTTTTATTTGCCACGAACCAGAAGTACTACAGCGGATATTTTATTTTAGAATATGTATTTCAAAAATTGCGTTCACTAAATAGCTCATTTAATGGACTTCATAAAACTTGGAATTTAAACAGACTTATTGTTCATATATCAACTCCTGAAGATGCCGAGGTAAGTTTTACTTGTATTATTATAAAACAGATGTGATAAGATTAGCGCCAAATGTCACATACAGATTTTCTTTTATAAATAATTTATTGGTGAAAGGTACTAGTATAAAAATTCTGGAGCCACCACTGTTATCATACTAATTTTAAATAACATTATAATATGTAAATAAAATTGCATGCATTTTATACAGTTAAATTTAAATAAAAAGTTGATATATTTCACGTTCTCCTTCACAATTTTATTGATATTTTGAAGAGCATTTTTCAGTTCTACTTTTTTTTGTAGAATTTATTAATAAATAATAAAAAAAAAACATTAAACATTATTTTGTAACTAAGGTACTATTTTTACCAGCCTCAAACATTTCAAATTGCATATCCTGATATACTTTATACTACATATTATGTAAAAATAATGAAGAAATAAACATTAAAAGACTACTCATTGTTAGTATTTATGAGATTTATCTTATTTTGTAATAGATTCTACCTATATACATATATATATAGTTCAGGTTATCTCACAATTGTAATAGCAGCAAAATTTCAAAATACAAAATATTATCTGGGTATTCTTTTACCATATTGTCGTACATTAGGTACTTTTTAAACGACTTGTCATTAATCTTAATTCTTATGTAACAGGCCCGTCGACAGAACTATTTAGGGCCCATTACTTTCATCGTTATTTTTTTCAATGTAGTTTTTTATTTAGTTTATCAAATGGGGGGCCCAAATCTGGTTAGTTTAAATGTATGTTTATTCCAGATTTTTATAAATCAGCAGGTATTATTAAAATTATAATATTATATATTTACAAAATGGTTATTTTGCAGCCAGTTTTTTCATCAGCAATAAACACAAAAAAGAGTGATGTGTATAAACTTCTCAGATCATGGCTAGGTAACGGATTGCTGTTAGATTTTGGTAAGTTATTAATTTAGTTTTAAAATGTTGAAGATTAAATATTAAAACAAAACAAAATATTATTACAGGAAATTCTTGGTTCGTTAAAAGAAAAAACTTGACTCCTGCCTTTCACTTCAATATTTTACAGCGATTTGTGAATCCTTTAGCTGAACAAAGTAAAAGATTTGTTGATATGTTAGAGTTCGAAAACAACAAATCAGAAGGCACAGATGTTGTTAAATACGTTACTGAATTTGCTTTACATGCACTTTGTGGTAAGAAAAAAAATGTAAAAGTAGGTACTTAACATATAGAATAGGCATACTACATTAATATTTGCATTAATATTTTTTTTATGTATAAATATTTTTATACGCGGTAAAATCGTGGGCTAAAAACTGCTGGATCGATTTTGATGAAACCTGCACCTTATAGGACCAAGAGATCCTATAAGGTACATATAATTACGCTATTATTAACTGCGTAAACGTTATAAAAGATACATCGATATACCATATATCAAACATTAATATTTAAGTCGTTGAGAGATAGACTTTAGTTGGTTTCAATATTACTGATAGGTTAATAAATGCAGAACATATGTTTACACATCACAGTGCGAATGCCCGGTACTCTTTATATATTTTTATTTGTACGTATTATAATTGTCTGATATTATACCAAATATTACAACTAATAAAGTATATGTTTTCTCGGATTCAATACAAATAAATATTAATTATTTTAGAGACAACAATGGGGGTCAAATTAGACAAACATAATAAGGAAATCAATAATTACAAACAAGCTATTTTAAGGTAATTGTATTTTTATTTTTTTATAACTTATAGTTTTAAATTATTTTGATTAAATACCGATTTAAATATTTAACAGTCGTATAAATTTAAACATTTGAATGAAATGCTGTTTCATAAATTAATATATTTTCTATTAAATGGTAATATGGACACTGTTATGCATTACTGTATATATTAACCCACACGAAGTTCATTTCGAGATGTCAATGTTTTTGATGATGTGATTTTGTTAATTTGGTGTTTGGTTGGTAAAAAAGATAACTTTCCTATAAAATCTTAAAATTATTTTTTTATAACATTCTCTTTTTAATTGAACCCAAATGGTGTTTTGCAGTAATTGTTAAATTATAGGTAATTTAATAATGTTATAAATTTTGTTTTGAATGAAACTGTATTCATAACTCAAAAATTATATTTTTTGTGGGTTGATACATTATCCAAAATAAGGGATAATTATGTCACAAATAAAAAGTATATATAATTTATTATATTTAAATTATTGTTTGTTTTGTTACAACCATTTAATTCAATAAAAATTTTTTTTCGAATAGGTATAGATCTTTTTAATATTCATATATATATGTTTAAATAAATATTTATATTTTAAGGTATGGCCAGTTAATGTTTATAAGATTATTCCGTCCATGGTTATTTTACGACATCATTTTCTACCGTACAGAATTGGGCCGCGAAGCTAGAGAACTAGAGAAAACTTTGCATGGTTTCACACATAGAATAATAGATGAGCGGTTAGCGAATTGGGATGAATCTGTACTGCGTAGTGACGTATCAGCATCCGGGAAGAAACGTTTAGCTATGTTAGATTTGCTTGTAGTTCAAATGAAACGGACACATGAAATTGATATTAAAAATATTAAAGAAGAAGTTGATACTTTCGTTTTTGCAGTAAGTTATGTACATATTTTTTTGTTTAGCTTTTGTATTTTTGAGTTTTATGCTTAAAAAACCCCCTCCCCCCGTAGTGTTGTAACCAAAGAGAGGGTAGTGGTTATACCGTATAAATATATATGTAGGTAACATATATGTAAAATATAGGTAAGTAATATATGTCCAAGTCCAAAAAGGGCAGCCTCTAGTAGTTTAAAAATTTGAATCTCAGTGAGAGCGGATTTTTTTTACTCACCTCCGGGATCTGTCTGATCATTAAATTAATATTTTTTCAGGGACATGATACAACATCCATGGGATTATCATTTACCCTTTTGTTGTTAGCAAATAACAAATTTGCTCAGGTATGTTATCAACAATAATTTATTTATTCAATTTAAAACAGCCAGGCGCAAATATGCATTATAGTGGAATTATTGTTAAACTCATTTATTAAAATTACTATTTATTGGTACAGGAACGTATTTACGAGGAACTATACGATATATTCGGAGATGACAAAGAACGGTTACCGACCTTTGAAGAATTACAGAGAATGAAATATTTGGAAATGTGTATTAAAGAATCACACCGTTTGTATCCTCCAGTTCCACTCATTTCGAGAGATATGATTGAAGATCTCACTATAAGTTAGTTTTTTAACTATTAATTTGAGTACTAACTCATCTAATTATTATCCGAACTGTCACAAGTAATAAATGATAGTACCTAAAGTGCTTTCTGCTATTTTCAACTACACTACAAGTAATATACTTCAAAAACTCATCAAAGTCAATTTTAATAAAAAAGCAATTGAAGTACTTTACTTTTTGTGTTTTACGTAAAACAATAATTAAGATAATGATTATATACCGAGTGTCCCATTTTAAAACCTCCATAAAAATATCTCCTCATATAAAGACGCTAGCAGAAAATTTTTCAAATAAAAGTTGTCACATTTCAATAGGGAAGTAAAATTATCTTATTAATTTCTTAATAGGTTGGGGGTTTTAAGAACATTTCAATAAAAATACATGAAAAACTAAGAAACATTTTTTCAGAAAATCACAATTTTTTTAAGTTAATTATATTTTTTTACTCGAAAACTATATAAAATAAGTTGCAAGAGACAAAAAAATGCTGAGGTTCAAGCAAGGATTCATAGAGAATATTTAAAACAATTTTATCTGAGGAGATATTCGTTTGGTGGTTTTAAAATGGGACACCCGGTATGTATGCACAAAACTATTATATTTTCTATTTTAGCTAACCACGTGATACCGAAAGGAGTGAAAGCCCATGTACATATTTACGATATTCATAGAAATCCAAAACATTGGAACAAGCCTGATATGTTTGACCCCGATCGGTTTTTACCTGACGCTATTGTCGATCGACACCCTTTTGCATACATCCCTTTCTCTGCTGGCATTAGAAACTGTATAGGTAAAAATTATTGAACGAATTCTTTATATATGTATATAAAAAAATATTACCTTCGTTATATTTTTTTCAGGTCAAAGATTTGCTCAACTAGAAGAAAAAACATTCTTTTCAACATTACTAAGAAAATATTATTTAGAACCTATAGATACTCCAGAGACTGTTACATTAATAGCAGATATAGTTCTTAGACCTAAGGGTCCTATAAGAGTTAAATTTTGTAAACGAATCTAAAGGCTGCACAACATTGATTTTTGCACATTTGTATTTGTATAATTTTTTAATAATTAAAATATATATGTTTACATACGTCCCTGCAGGGAGGCTTCGCATAACATGAAATACATTTATCATATGCAAAAAAATAAAAACTACCTTTTCTTGCGCCTTGGGCCTCAAAATATTTAAGTACGGCTCTGCTCTCCTAGCTGTTTTAAATAAATTAACAGTACCGGTATAAAACCTCTTTGAACCTCAATATCAATTCGTGAATAGTATAGTAATATCTTAATATAATTATGTTAAAACTTGCATAATAAAATAGATAAGCGATATTACACTATAAATAGGATGTGATAATTTCAAAATATATAAATAATAAATATTTGCGGCAGCCCTGTTCAAGTGCCCCTACTCAGAGGTCCTCGCGTCACTAATTCGTATTAAGGAAAATATTGTTATAAAAGGAAATGATAGGCGACCATGTTGTATGTTATATAGTTTACAGGAGAGCCCCCTTTTTAGTAAATGTCGCAATATTACATAAAACAATTTTAGAACTCATACGATAAAAATACTAAACTATATATAGGTAATAGATAATGAAGCCAATTTTTTTAAATATGCTGGCATTGTCAGAGAATAATAAATATGGTCGGGTGTATTAAAGCAGACCTGTACTTTTAATTTATTTTAAAAGAGCTAAAGTTTTTGGTCATAAGCAGATATTTATTGCAGATTCCCTCACAAAGGATACGCGCCTGATAAAATATATTTATAGCCCTGCATACTATTAGAATAAATTAAATATTGTATACGCATTATGTAAACTTTTGTCTCATTGTAGTATTATATAACATGTATAAATATAAGGTATAAAATAAAATTACTTTGATTTCTTATTTATACCCCAAATTACCTAAGTATACATATTTTATGTAAAGTATTATAAAAAAATTATAAGGATAAATCAAATTAAATTAATTCAAATTCAAAATTGTATTTTGTTTCATAAATATATTGCAAAAAAAGTTAAAAATATTCTTAAAACAACCCTGTAGAAGTGTAGAAGTACAACATGAATGTAGCTATATTTAAGTAGTCGTGTAATGTTAGTTGTACTGTCATTTGACATATTATTAATGTTAATTTAAAGAAAACGTATACGTATGGTGTATTTGTTATTATAAAATAAGTGTACTTCTGTAATTAATTGTATATAATTTCTGTGAAAACAAAGTAAATTTACAAAAATATGATGGCTAAACGACCCTACCATAACCGTAATAGTGGTAAGGGCAAGGATTCTCAAATGCGTGGTATACCAGCGAAGCATGCTAAGTATTCTAATGTTGAATCGCCAGAAGCTGAAGTAAATACACCACCTACATTCCCATTTATAAAAACAACTGATAAACATGAAGTTCCTCAATACTACCGTGTACTCGAAAGCAATGATGATATTGTTACAGAAGACTTAGCTCAACTTCAAATGGATTTAGAAAAATTACTATCGTCTGTTGCGCTTCGAAGTAGAATATTTCAAACTGAGATTAAATTATTAGATAGAGCTGAAGAATCACGAGACAGAAGATCCAGAACATCAGAAAAGCAATCGAGCTCTGGTAAACGTAAACGTCATGAAGATAAACTAATTAGTCAAAAGGAGACGTTAAGAAAAATAAGCCAAAACAATTATAACTCGAAACCTAGTAAAAGCGTACATCCAAGTACAAGCACTCCAGGGCAGCCAATTGAAACGGTTACAGATTTACGTAAATTATCTATACCTAAAGTTACGTTACCAAAATACGACACGGCTAATAGATTTTGGATCTCTATTGAACCGTATTGCCGTCCTGTTACAAACGAAGATGAGAATTTGATTGACCAATTAATTGAAGAACGGAAAGATGAACCAGAACTTAAAATACCTGAACTGGGTCAACATTACTCATATGATTGGGCAGACACAGATCTTTATTTTGCAGACTTTAAAAACATGTCATCTAGTAATAAAAAGGTAGAAACAAAAACCAAAACTAATGGCGAAGTTACTGAAATCGTTAAAAAACTTGAAAATACAACACAAGCTGACTCTATGCCTGGTCCTTTAACACAGCGCTTAGTGCTTGCACTCATGGAAGAGAACCTTCCGAATAATAAGTCACGGACTAATCGTAAAAATGTTCGAGTGCCATCTCCTCTAACAAATGCAATGTGTATTGAAAGGCGCTTAAGAAAAGTGTTAATCGATCAAGGTATTTTAGAACCAGAAGATCTTCCGAAAATAGACGGCGACGATATAGCTGAAGAAATGAAAAGAGTTCATGCAGAACTTGTTGCTGTCAGTCGACAAAATACCGAGTTGTTAAAACGTTTAAAAGAAGACGTTAAACAGGAAATGGAAAGACAGCGTGTTATTCGACGTTTGGATGAGTATGATAAAGAAATTATAAATCAGTACAATAAAATACTCACTTGTAAATTAAAAAATGAGGAACCTCAACCTGATGTTGTTCAATATGCTAAAAAATTAGTTTTAAAACAAATTGAATTGTGTAAAGAAATGGAAGCTGTTACTCCACGAATCATGCGTTATTTCCCTTTTGAATAATTGTGCGTTATTGTTAGGATACAGTGATACACAAGTATATTATATATTATACTGTTTTTGATTTCATTATCAATTTTAATTAATTGTTTAAATATATAAACATTAATAAAATTGTACTTTATACTTTAGTGAACTTCTTATTTTGACTGGTCATGAAATTTTAGGATCTATCCTATATCATATAAATGATAACTATAATCTACTGTTTTTGTTGCAGTGAGAGATACTGTCACAGAAGGAATACGTGGAAATTGTACCGTTGTGTGAGCATGAAGGTAACTCATACCGAGACATTGTCAGATAAACCATTATCTCATTGGAATGTTTCTATTGAACTCGCTGGTGACATCTCAGTATGAGTAAACTTCACGCTCACACAACTACAGTATGATTTCTACACTTTTCTCTTACAACAGCATCTCTCACTGCAATAAAAACACAGTAAATTCATTTAGGTACAATAAAGAATAGATCCCAAAAAGTTATGTTCCCTCCATCGTATAAGTTTGTAAAATTGGAAATTTATTATTTCTCGTAATAATAGTAGTTGATATGACAAATGGTTAAATTATATATTTATTATAATTTAAAGGAGAATTGTGTTATATGAAAATAAAGAAAGTGAATTTTCTTTAACAAAAAAAAAATTAATTATAATAATATTTGTATTAAAATTTTAGTACTCGTTATAATTATTCTCCCACAAATGAACATAAACTATAAGCCTATATACGCATCAATATTGCACCAAGTGTGTACTATTTAAAAAAAGTATGTTACGGCAATGAATAAGTCCTTGTTTTAAATTAAAATAACCCCCAGCTTTATCACAGGAGATTGGGTCAAAATGGTTACCCTAACCGTGTGTGTATGTACACTTATAGTCTATGTTTGTATTTGCAGGAGAATAATTAACAAGTATATTATATAAATGGCACCAAGGTGAATATTAAAAAGCTCATTAAGCCAAAGTATATTTTAATTTATTTAGAAATAAATTTGAAACCATGGTAGGATGAAAAGTATGTCAGAATGAAGGATTTTTGAAAGTTAAAATCAAGAAGATATTTGACAAAAAGATAATTGTCTATGTCTGTAAAAATCTATTTTGGATTTTGTCTGCTTTTCTACATGGAACTTAGTTATTAATTTTACTTTGCAAAATATTCTTATAGTAGTTACAAATAAAAAGTAAAATAAATTAATAAAAATTATCGTTTTTTTGCTCCTTTCAATTGTTTGCATAACGGCAGCCTTAGTAATTACATTATAATTGTAAAATAAATAAAAACATGAACCTCCCTCATTCTCCTATAGATCTGCTATTAGCACTTATGTTCTATTTATTCTTCCTGCAAAAGTTATTATTAATAAAAATTCATTGCAAATAGGTATAGTCACACATAGCATACGTATAACAAATCAAAATTGATCATGAGTAATTTTTAAAGTGCGGACAGTGTTATTATATTTCATTAACAGTGTTCTTTATTTAGAAAACTAATTTTCTAATGCATAATTCATTTTTGAACCTAAACAATTTATTTAGATGTCTTGTTTATTATTTAATGATAAAAGCGTTTAAAAATGAATGTTGGTCAATGTGCAATTGCAGTTAAGAATTTTCTTTCAGGCCAGTTTTTGTTGTTATAATATTGTATTATAATGAAAATATATTAAAAGGTTGTAACTGATAATTTGTAAAGTTTATTTCAATAAAAATTTTATTTCATCAGATGTATTTAAATTAATATAATCTATTCCGATAACTTATTTCAGTGTTAGCAACTCGAGAGTTTTTTTTTAATATCAAATATTTATAAAATAAATTTTTATAACTGAATGATAATTTACATAGAAAAATAAAATATTATTAGTACGAGAAACATTACTGTACCGTTATGCAAAAATAACAACGTTATAACAGAAATAACAACGGATTTATTTTAATAAAAAAATAAAAAAGTTATCTCTCCGGCGGGGAATCGAACCCCGGTCTCCCGCGTGACAGGCGGGGATACTGACCACTATACTACCGAAGACTTGAGAAAAGTATATAAATAACGGTATAAGTGAGAATATCAGTGTATTTTTAAAATTCACAATTTTATACTTAATTTTGAAGTAGATACATAATAATTAATAACATTTAATTTTATTACTCATATCTTACTAGAACGTCTTAGTGACGTCGCAAAACATAATATTATATGAAATCGACTTGGCAGCGTGGCCAATTTGGAAGCGTTGCCAGTTCTTACCAATCAAAAAATTTCAGAATGTAGTTTTTAAATAATACTTTCAATGAAAATTATAGCAAAAATAGTTTATGAAACATTTTGGAATAACTCTTTTTTATAAATCGTAGTGAGAATGACTACGGAACCCTATCATGTGCGTGCCCAACACGCACTTGGCCATTTTATTTATATAAGAATCTTATATTTAAACAGCATAATAATTTAATTAAATATTTTTTCCAATTAATTTAGTTAACTAATTGTAAGTGATTTTTAAAGTAATTATAATTAAATATTTGTTTTCTTCGTCACACATGGTTGAGTTGAATTTTTTGTTAATTTTATAAAAAATAATTAACCACGTTACCTGATTTTCTTGAAATAACTATAAATAAAGCACAATTTTAATTTTAATCGTAAGAATTTACGGATCTTTATAAGTTTTTCTTTATTTATTTATATTTACAAGAAAGTATGGAAAGTCCGACAGGTTTTCTTCAATATGGATTTTTAAATTGTTTTGTATTACAACTTTACAATTACGGAATATTTGTGTAAATAATGTACCTAGAAGCTTAGAATTAATAAGCTCGCAGATTCGGTTGAATTTTATTATAATTTTCAGAAATTCAGAATTTGTTATGTTAAACAGTGGCGTAGCAAGGATTTTTAGACATGGGGGCAAATTGAATCATTATAAAACAATCGTTTTGTTATTTATTTCACCTCGTGGCACGAGATATTTTAAGAGTCGTTTCTCCAGAGGACTTACTATTTCAATTATCCAGCACCTGGAGTGTTGACAATTATTATAAATTATTTCGAAGAATCTAATTTTATGTTTGAACTATTTAAATAATGTATTTTGAATTTCCCAATAAAACTTAACAATAAGTACCTATTATTTATTATGTTGACCTTCCTATATCTTAATTTAAATAAACGTTCTTCTGAATTTATAAAATTTCTTAGAAGGAGCATATTTTCTTGAATCTCCATACAATTTAGATCGATCGAATGTTAAGATATGTAGGTAGGTACCCACAAAAGAAGTTGAATTTCTTCCATGTAAATTATTCGTATTTCACACTACACAATTTTTAAGTATATCTCATTTGATTACTATTTAAAAAAAAGTAATTTAATTCATTTTTACTTTATTTTTCTTAAAAACTTTGTTTAAAATCAATACTATTAATTTCAAAGTAAATTTCAATATCATAAATAAAAACAATACACAAACTATAAAAAAAGTTATAACATCTAATAAAAGATATTGGAACCACCATAAATTTACTGACTCTGGTTTCAAATGTACTGCCCCATTATTTTTCAATACATGTTCAACTGACCAAACAGCTAACTCCAATGGTTTTACTGGTCTGTCAGTAAATAATGATTTCATCCGAATAGCATTATCTTTATAACTGAAAAATATAATTACCATTAATGAGTTTCACTTGCCTCAAATATCTGCTTAAAAGTACCTCGAGTTTTCTAAAACTTGCTTCAGTAGCATTGTAAAATATTCAGTTGTAATATCGTTATAACTAACGCTAACTGCAAGATTTTGTACTTCATAGTTTTGAATATTAAGATATTGATCTCCAAAAAATGGAATGCCCAATAATGGAATGCCACAATAAATTGCCTCTTGTGTACCCATAGTTCCACCATGGGTTATAAATAATTGGGTTTTAGGATGACCTAAAAGAATTTTATTAAAAGAATCAAATAGAAGCTATAGGTATAATTGTATTTACATAATATGTCTTTCTGGGGAAACCATTTTTCTATTTTAATATTTGGCGGTATTGGTACAGTTATTTTAGTCTTATCTGCTTTCCAAATAATATTATATGGGAGTGATTTGAATGATTCGATAAGTGCTTTAATTTTATCTTCAGGAAACGTTTCAGCTTGTATCATAGATCCCAAACTAAAATATATTACGCCCTTTTGAGATGAATTCATATATGCATTTAAAACCGAATCTAATTGTTTTGAAGGTTTTATATGCATTCCTCCAACTTCAATAACATTTGGACTGAACGGTCGAGCTTGGTTTATACTATAGTGACTGTTGACTAACAACAGGCTTATATTTCTAGCCAAAACATCAAGCATTGGAAGATCTGTACCAAAAAACTCTCGTGCTAATTTTGTACATGGAATTGTTGAAAATAAATAATATCTGAAAAGATTAGATTTAGGATCAATAAAAATTAAAAGTGTTATTTTGTTGTAATTTAAAAACTTACGATACATCAGAAAATATTGTTAAGGCTGTGTTCAATGTACGTTCAATAAAGTTCATTTTGTTTTGATATGGGAGAAAATAAGATGGAATATAACTAGGATTATCAATGTTTCCAAAGAACTGATTTGCCCACGGTAACATGACACTGGTTGTTATGGCAACGACTGGTGTTTTGAACAAATGAGCGAATCCCAGCATGCATTCAGTACCAAAAACTTCTGTAATTATTAGGTCATACTTCACTGTAGTATGTTTTAACTTATGGACTTCAGGATGCTGAAACATCGCTTCACAAATATCCGTTGCGGCTTCAGAAAACAACGATAGAATCAGTGCAGTTACAGGTACGTCTTTGATTAAATCGAATGTAACGTTATTGGTTGCTTCTGGTAAAGATCCTTTTACATTAATATCGGTGTATCTGAAATAAAAACTATGTTAGTACCACGCCTTTTTGTTTTGTCTGTTAGTTAGGGTAAAATTTTTTGGAATCAATTGTTGAACCGTTTCCTGATATCAGATTGTCTTGAAATTTTGTATATAATATCATATATTAATATATGATAATATGTATTTATGTATTCTTGATGGCAGTACAAGAATTGATAATTTCTAAGATTAATTAACAAATTAATTAGACAAAATTAGCTTTAACAAATTAATATTTTCTATGAAGTACTGCTAGAAAGTAATATAGTATTTTTTTAAATATTTTATTAAAAGATAAATGTAGTGAAAAACTAATTACAAAATTCTAAAAAGTATAAATTATAAATATTTTTTAACAACGCTTTTCTAAAAATGTACTAAAAAGGACAAAATAATTTTTGCAATACTTATGAATGCCTGATCATTTTATTCTTACTCGCATAAACCAGATAACGTTGTAATGAATGAAATAGTCTAACTGAAAATGCTTTGATAGCTGAAATATCTGAAATAAAATGTTTAGTTCTTTTTAGTGCATTTAAAAAGGATGGTTTAAAATTATTTCTATTTATTTTTAAGTATGAATATTATGTACAAGTACATACTTGTATTTTATTTGACATCCAAATACGTACAGATACCAATAGAGATACTCATAGTAAGAGTTCAGACAGCTCGAATCGATTTCTGATTGATTTTAGTAGTCATGTCTCACTTTATATGATTTTTTTGTGACGCTGTCATAACTCTTATTGGAGTAACTCTAAGTGTCACTAACTATTTTATAATACATATATTATGTAAGTATTGATTAGTAAGTAAAATACAAGTATTTGAATATAGATAAAAATGTTATCTTATTTTTTAACGCATTAATTTTTGTATTTTAACGGTTTAACCTCTCAATATTAAAAAAATATTTTTAGAGTTTTAGCCATACGAAAATTAATCATTTTAAAACTTACCTTGGAATTGGATGTTTTTGCGGAAAATGGCTAAGCACGTCAATGTGATGTCCTTTATTGGCGAGTTCTATCGACAATATCTCAAACATATTAAAATGGCTTTTACCTTGAAATGGAAATAATCCAAGAATCCTTGCTCCATAACAATGACTGCACAAGTATGATAGTAAGAAGAGAAAATATGTCGTCTTTAAGGCACTCATTGTGCGAATACATGTATTTGATTCTACCAAAATTAAATTATCCTATTAAGTAAATTAAGTTGTGAAATGGTTTTAAATTAGTAATCACACTATATATATTCAGTTCATAGTTGTTACTTTGTTAACTTCCTGCTCGTAGAGAACTGTATATTTATTTATGTATTTTAAACTATTACAATACATATAATAATATATAAAAAAATATTTTTTTTAAATTAGTTACATTAGTATTCTTTTCGCAATTTTTTATTTAATTTATCAATTATTAAATTCAAATTATACAATATTTTTTCAAAATTACCTATAATAAACTTACAGATAAATCAATAAACTATTTATTTGTTCGAATATATTTATCCACTTAACTTAATTATAAAATTAGAAATCTTATCTACGTAGATATCTTTATATTTGTAATGTGTGATATGATTAAAGTTTAAAATGATAAATATTATTCTAACTCTTATGTACATGGTGGCTACAAATTAGAAAATTTATATAAATTGGGACCCCCTGTACCTTGGCACCCGGGGCAGTTCGCACCTACCACCAAACCCCTTATTCCGCCACTGGAGCGAAATAAAACAAATAATTGTTATATTCAAGCAAACACATATTGTAAATTTTTATCGACACATTTTGAGACAATGCATGATTATATGAAATATTGAAAAATTCCTTAACAATAAATTAAGATTATTATACAGACATACTAAATATAATAGAATCTATCAATTTAGTTTTACTTTATTTCTTTTCAAAATCTTTCGCAAAATTGTCACTAATAGTCTTATAACATAATATATTAAAACAAATATCAATAAGAAACAAATAATGAACACTAAAATAACATCTAATAAGAAATATTGAAACCACCATAAGTTTACTGATTCTGGTCTCAAATGTGGTGCTCCTTTGTTTTTTAAAACATGTTCAACTGACCAAACAGCAAGGTCCATCGGTTTAACTGGTCTATCATTAAATAAAGATTGCATTCGAACGGCATTAGCTTTATAACTATAAAATAAAATGAATTAGTTGTATATATTAAATTACAAGTATTATGATATTTACCTTGGATTTTCTAGTACTGTTTTTAATAAATTTGAAAATTTTTCTTTTGTAATTTCGTCATATTTAATACCAACAGCTAGTCCATGTTTTTCATAATTGATAATATTTAAACATTGGTCACCGAAAAAAGGTATGCCTAGTAGAGGAACTCCACAGTATATAGCTTCTTGAGTACCCATATTTCCTCCATGAGTAATAAATAATTTTGTTTTGGGATGACCTAAAATATATATACAATTTAAATACCTTTCCTTAAATTATTTTCTTTAAACATAATTACACAAAATGTCACTTTGTGGAAACCACGTTCCAAATTTTATATTCTGTGGCAACGGTTCTGAAATTTTACTTAAATCTGCTTTCCATAGTACATCATATGGAGATGACTTAAACGATTCTATCAATGCCTTAAGTATACTAATAGGAAGAGTTTCTGGTTGTACCATTGAACCAAAACTAAAGTAAATGACACCATTTTTAGAAGAATTCATATATGTTTCTAGATCCTAAAAAGACGATTTATATTATTAAAAGTATAATTAAATTTAAAAAAAAAAAAACATTTCTACCGTATCTAATTTTTTCGGAGGTTTCAAATGTAGCCCTCCTACTTCAATGACATTTGGATTAAAAGGTCGAGCTTGAAAGAGACTATAATGGCTGTTAACTAGTATTACACTTATATTTTTTGCAAGATCATCTAACATTGGAAGATCTGGTCCAAAAAACTCTCTTGCTATTTTAGTGGATGGAATAGTAGAGAAATAATGATATCTAAACAAATAATTTATAAATATTTATATGTACAATATTTATTTAATGAGTATGGACTTCTTCATATAAGACAATTAAATGCATTCTTGTTTAAATTACCAAAGGTTTTTGGTGTGCTGAAACCGAATCAATCCCCAAAATCGCTCAACTAGTTCAGGTTATGAATAAATTACCTGCATTTTTTTTGAAGTTTGAAAACTCTCTTGCTATTTTAGTGGATGGAATAGTAGAGAAATAATGATATCTAAACAAATAATTTATAAATATTTATATGTACAATATTTATTTAATGAGTATGGACTTCTTCATATAAGACAATTAAATGCATTCTTGTTTAAATTACCAAAGGTTTTTGGTGTGCTGAAACCGAATCAATCCCCAAAATCGCTCAACTAGTTCAGGTTATGAATAAATTACCTGCATTTTTTTTGAAGTTTTCATTCATAGTAACAAAAATATGATCTTACCTCTTTAAAATGAACGTTTATTTTCCATTACATGATTTTTTGTGCGTGTAATTAATTAGTCCAATTTGTGTATCATGTATTTATACAATCTCGGCGGAAAAAAATCGTTTAGTGAAAACTTTAAAAGAAAAATTGTCTATTCATAAATATGTCTAAAATCGTCATATTTGATACTTTTAATTTAGAATATCTCAATAACTTGAACCAAAAATAAATTTGGGAAACGAATTCGGGTTTAGCACGCCAAAAACCTCACTTTGGGATAATCAATTTAGGTCCCGGCAGTAAAACAATTTTTTGTTTCTTTAATGTTATCAGTAAAATCAATAGTCTTATAGCCAAAAGTTCGTATCTTAAGTAGAAAAATCTTACGCAATATTTGAATACATCATGATTGCAGTGTTTATTGTTCTTTCATATAGGTTCATTTCTTTGTATGTAAGAAAGAGAGATCGTATATAGCTAGGATTATCTATATTCCCTACAAATCGATTCCCCCAATGCATTAAAACGCTAGAACTCATTGCAATTACAGGAATATTAAACATGTGTGAAAATCCTAAAAAACAGTCTGTGCCAAATGTTTCTGTTATTATTAGATCGTACTTAACATTGGTGTTTTTTAATTTTTGTACTTCAGAATGATTGAACAGAGCTTTGCAAAGTGATGTCCCTCCATCATCAAATATAGACATTAATACTACAGGTATTGGTAAATTTGCTAGCATATCGATTGATATATTGTTAACAGGTGATGGCATGGACCCACTTATATTAATATCTGTGTATCTAAAAATATAAATATTGAATATAAATTAGATAAATTAATTTTGTAAAACAAAGCAGAACTTTACAACTAATTGTAAGTAGACAAGGTATTGGTAAATTTGCTAGCATATCGATTGATATATTGTTAACAGGTGATGGCATGGACCCACTTATATTAATATCTGTGTATCTAAAAATATAAATATTGAATATAAATTAGATAAATTAATTTTGTAAAACAAAGCAGAACTTTACAACTAATTGTAAGTAGACAAGTTTTATTAAAAAGGAACCATCAATTTAATTTTTTGTTATTAAATATTGTAATATATGTATATAATAATTGTACTAAAAATTTGATAGTATGTACACTCGATAAATTTTAATACTTTGACGTCACAATTGTCAAAAATCACGTATATACAATATACATAGTTATTCTGAATATAGTTGATGCTCTAATAATATACACGTTAACAGTCCTTGATTAGGACAATTTGGGGTGAAGGGAGGTTGGTTAGTTTTGGTTTGGTTAAAATATAGAAAATCACAAAAAATATATTAAAAATATGTAATAAATAATCATCAAAAAATCACATTAAAAATATGAAAATATCAGTGGGATCATTCAGTGCAATGTATTAATTTTTAGTGTAAAATATTAAAATTTACATATTTTCGTACATATACAAAAGTGAAATGATTAACAAAAATGTATTTTAATATAAGCTTTAAATATTTAATCTAAAGAACAAAAAAGTAAGAGCTACACGTATTTATATTTTTTAGGGAAAATTTGAAATTTGAGGTGCTAAGAAAAGCGATTAATATTTAATTTTATTATTTAAAAAAAATAATAATCTTTAAAACAACAATATTACGATAAAGCAAATAACATGAAAGATATCAATTATCTAAAGTGTTATAATTATATATAAATAAATCGTTTTTATCAGTTTTAGAAAAAAATATTTTTTTACGTGTAGTGGCGGTGGCGCCGTCCGGCAAATTTTTTCAACAATATTTTCATAAATATAAAATAAACCATAAAAATAGATAGCTATTGAGAAAAACCATCTACCATTTAAAAAAGAAAATCTGTTAGATCTGTGAGACAAGTCTGCAAGGTTATGTAATTAAGAAATTAAAATTATAGCTCTACTAATTTGATAATTTAAGGTATTTTTTTGAACATTAAAAATAATATATTTAAAACAACAAACTTACCTCGGTATCGAGTTCTTTTGTGGAAAATGACTTAATACTACAACTTCGTGACCTCTGTTTGCAAGCTCTTTCATTAGAGGCTCGAACATATTAAAATGACTTCTAGCTTGCGATGGAAATAATCCAAGAACTCTCCCTGCCGAACTACCATGGTTAATACTTACCAATATCAAAATTATTGATATGTATTTAAACGACATCTTTAATGGATTTTATTTACTTTTTGTAAATTAATTACAAATATGTTGATGGAGGAATATTACTTATGTATATGTATAATTATTAATTCGGTTATTTATATTAGATACATACGTTAAGAATATTTTATTTGTATTTAAATAAATCCACTCTAGATAAGCGGTCCCCATGATTTATTGAGATTATAAGATTTTTTTTAGTATTGATATGTTGTCTGTTTACCTATTATCGATGTCCAAGGTAAAAATTAGTGTCCGACCGAAGGTCAGTTTTTGGCCGAAGCTGAAGGAATTTTTTTTACTTATATTTTTTTAAACTGAAAAAAAAAATTCAATAGAAAATACAGAGTATAAGAATTTACGGTGTAGAACTATGGCCTGTGAAAAATAAAACTAATATAGAGATAAAATAAGAACGGTGGGGTGAGACTATTAGGATCGATCCAGACTACGGTTGGATCGTTCCAATCAAATATAAATAAACAATAAACAATGAAATCATTCACACTATAGGTATCGCTTTTGACTGGAGCGACTCTTAATCTTCAAAGTAACTTGTGAAATCGAATGGCAATATATTTTGATTGATGCACATTTTGCGCCATTTTCAAAAATGACGAAAATCCAAAACAATTCTAATTGGATTCACATTTTCTTGTTAAAAAGTATTTATAACGTCAGTACGATAAATAAAATCAAAAACCTTTAAGAAACTATAATATTTTTATTACATCTAATTTTAGTCAAGCTTCATAATGTAGAATTTAAAAAGTGAAAAGTAAAAAGAATGTAAAAAGTAATACAAATTTAACTAAATTTACTTTTACTAAAAAAACTACATTAATGTTTCTTAAATTTTAAATTCTTACTTTTATGAAAAACAAGAGCATATAATTTACAACAAATATAACAAAATAGTAATATAATACTAACACAGACTGCAGCTACATCAAACAGATAAATCTGATACCACGATAATTCAGCTGACACTGGTTTCAAATACGAAGTATCTCCGTGTCTTAAAACATACTCAATCCACCAAAGAGCTTTATCAATAGGTTTCATCGGCCTGTCTTTAAACCGCATACTTAACTGGATCATGTTATTTTTGTAACTGAAAATGCGATGCAGATTTATATTAAATATACCTATAAAGAAACTAATAACAAAAAGAATACCTAATATTGTTTAACATATCGCTTAATCCTTCTGATAAAGATTGCCTTGTAATTTCATCGACCTTTAGTTGCTTTGCTACTCCTAGTTTAGATAGTATTTGAATATTAATGTATTGGTCACCGAAAAATGGTATAGCTAGCATTGGAACTCCGCAATGGATAGATTCTTGGGAACCCATAAGACCTCCATGGTTGATGAATAGTTTAGTATTGGGGTGACCTGAAAATACATAATTTATTTTATACATATAACATTTTAAATATTTTGTCTAGAGTTGAAAATAATAAAGTTAAACAACACATTTGTTAAAGTTTTGAAAACTCTATTTTTCTAATAGTAAGAATCAATAACTCAATAACATATTAATGTTGGATCTTGGCTTCTGGGTGTAAACCGCGTCAATTTGGTCGTGTTATAGGCCGATAACACGACCAAATTGATCCATATTCAGATCACCGCAGAAGCCTCAAAACTTGTACATATATTAATGTTGAATTACACAAACGTTGATTCAGGGTAATTTTTCGTTTCTCTTGAAAACGCCCGAATGATTGAAGTGGCCACGCATGATTTATTAATTAAGATCTTAAATATTTGTTATATATAGCTGGTGTTAAATAGTTATTTATATTTTGATATACACTAAAGGATTTTGTCCGTCGTAATTTCGCTACTCTTCTTGCTCTAACGATAGTTTTACTGGTTATCAATATCCTTTATGAGACGAGTAGCGAACAAAATCTTATATCTCATGTTATTGTGTATATATTGCATTCACTTCACCAATAAAATCTTTATGAAACACGTTTATCATCAAATAAAATTAACTATTGCTTCGTCATCCAGCTTAGATAAAATATACATACACAATATTTCCAGTTGTGGCATCCAACTTTCGAAATGTATATTTTTTGGAATTGGTTCAGAAAAAGCACTTTTATTCCCTTTCCACATAATTATGTACGGTAATTCTTCAAATGCTTCAAACATTGCTTTGATAGTTTGTTTTGGTAGAGTTTCAGTTAAAATCATCGAACCCATACTTAAGTAAATAACCTCCTTTTTGGCCATAACTTCTTCAAATTTCTACAAATATTGATTTTTATGTATCATTTATTTAACGAAAATAAATTATTCTATAAATATGTTATTACCTTATCAAGTTTTGTAACTGGTTTTATATGTAATCCTCCTACTTCGATAACATTTGGACTTAGAGCTCTAGCGCCATTTAAACTTGGGTGACTGTTAACGAGTATTAAACTGAAATTTTTTACCATTTCTTCTAAAGGAGGAAAGTCTACAGTAATATGTTGACGTGCTACTATATCTGAATTACGTAAAGATATATATTTATACCTGAAATATTAGTTATGTACACAAAAATTTTTAATTTACAAGAAATGTCGATACAAAATAATACAGATGCTCCACATAACACGAAATAAGCAGAAAAATGTTCATGCAAATATACCCTTATTTGAAGTAAAGCCGACTGTCGCATTGAAAATAAAAACAAGGTTTTTAGGTTTTGTTTCGACACTCCTCATAAAATATAATGCAAAGTAAATAATACAAAGATACATACATTAATTTTGTATAAATAGTTGAAAACGTGTTAATGAATCTTTCTATAAAGTTCATTTTTAACGAGTGACTATAAATATATGATGGATTGTACGCTGGATTATCTGGATTACCAAACCATTCATTTGCCCATGGTAACATAGCACTTGATGTCAAAGCAATTACAGGAACATCATTAAATAGCTTCTTGAATGGAAGAAAACAGTCAGAAGTGAATATTTCTGTGATTATCAAATCGTATCTACAACATATTGAATTTTCTATAAGCAATACAAAGAACAATTATGCCAAACATTATGTAAGTAGTGTAAATTGTATGTAAAACTTTTTTGTTTTGTTTATTCATGTCCTTTGTATTTTCAGTAATTTTCAAATAGGAATAGGTAAGGTGCAATAATTGACAGAAGAAATTGGTTTGGCAGGAAATAAATATGATATATTATTTTCTTACTTAGCTTTCGATGTTATTAATTTTTTAACTTCTGGATGATTAAAAACTGGGTCGCATGTTTCATAACCAAGCTGTTTCATCATACCATTGAAAAATGTGATTTCATTACATGAGCTTATATCGATGTATGAAAAATTATTTACCAAAAGTGGTAAAGAACCTCTGACGTTAATATCATGAAATCTGCAAGAACAAGTGAATTTTAATATTTTATTTTTAATTTATAATCAATAATTAATTAACATACTGTACTTAATAATATCGAAAAGGTGACAACACAATGTATTTTATATTTTACCTAAATTCAAATTTTGAATTATCTTATAACATATTCCCAATTTTTTCAGATTACCTTTGAAGTTATTGTAGGGGACAAAAAAATTTAAATTCCTTGAAATGTCAGCTTTTATTTGAATTCTCCCACTCTTCGATACTGAATAAAAAAAAATCGGTAACCCATTTGCCCGCATAAATAAGCATCAAAAACTAAAAATTTAATTTTTAGTCCACCATGTACTAGGTATAAAAATATCAAATCTTGGCTTTTTCAGGTTAAACGGTTCCGTAGTTAGAAGGTTGTGACAGATAGACTGACAGACACAGTGTACGGGGTATTTTTTGTACTCATATCAGTAACAAAAATTTCGTATAAAATATACATATGTTCTTACCTTGGAAAAAGTTTCTTCTGAGGAAAGTGATTTAAAACATCTACATAATGCCCCTTTTCAGCTAAACCTTTCATAACACTTTCGAACATTACATAATGACTTTTGCCTTGATACGGAAACAATCCCAGAATACGAGCACATTCGTATTGTTGTAAAACAAATATTAACAATAATAATTTTACAACAATCATCTTCGTGATGGTATTTAATTCAATGTATAATACTGATAAATTTTAGATGTAATATTAAATTATTTTAAAAGTAAATAATTATATTAATTCTGAGATAGAATAATCACGTCACCTTTGACATTCGCTTTGTGGATTATTGAATACTAATAATTTTTTCATAAACTGTTATCACTGTATCTTCCTAAATATGTTTTTAATATCGACATGATTAAAAATTAAGTATCCAAGCAGTTTGCTGCTATCTAAATATTACAGGTATCTGTATATTTATAGATAAACATATATTTCGAAAGAAACTCAGTGGAATAACCAGCTGGGGGCTAAGCTGGTTATAAATAAGGGGGCAGATGGTTGTACCATATAAAATATTTGTAAAATATGGATAGATATAAATTTTATTTTGCTGTACAGATATTACAGTGTAAAACAAGTCAATAAAATACCTATATGTTCTTATATGTCAATGCGCCTCCTCCATAAAAATTTCTCCCCTCTAAAAATAATGGTTATGCCATTGATAAACGCCCTTGCTATCTATATCCATTAATATCCAATTCTATTTGAAATGCATATACAAAACTTCCAAAAACTAAATAATTCAAAAACTACATAGATTTATGTTTTTTAGATTTTTTCAATCTCATTTTTTAGATAAATATTTCAAAGATATAACTAAACTATTGTTTTGTCATATTAAAAAAAAACGTTCCACAAACTTTTTTGTTTACTTTGTTTAGTTTAATGTTTATAAATTAATGACTGTTTTTAGAAACATGTCTAGCAGAGATAGATAGTATGTAGAATATTATATTGTTGACATTAAGTTAGAAAATTTTGTTTTATAGTATATTTTTACCAGTATCTCGGTAGACTTGGTGCCACCACTAATGTGTAAGATATAGCTCCACCACTGAAGGGTTAATAAATAAATTGTATATTTTGTATATGCAATAAATAAAATTCTATTGCCCTAATTACAATTTTTTTAATTTAATTTTTCCACTTTTCTTAACAATATTATAAAAGACATAACAAACTAATAGTAAAATAAAAATACATGCTGCAGCTACATCGAAAAGGTATAGCTGGTACCATGATAATTCATCTAACATCGGTTTCAAATATGAAGTATCGCCTTGTCTTAAAACGTACTCAATCCACCAAAGAGCTTCGTCAAGAGGTTTCATCGGTCTATCTTTAAACCGCGTTCTTAATCTGATCATATTATTTTTATAACTGAAAAATCAATGTATGCATTTAGTTTAACATTTGTAGGAAATAAGTGGAACAAACAAACTGTGCTTACCTTGGATTATCCAAAAGATCGCTTAAACTTTCAGAGAAGGACAATTTACTTATTTCATCGACATTTAACTGATTTATTACTCCTAGTCGAGATAGCGTTTGAATATTAATATACTGATCACCAAAGAATGGTATACCGATCATAGGAACACCGCAGTATATGGATTCTTGAGTACTCATAATACCTCCATGATTGATGAATAATTTAGTGTTAGAATGACCTTTAAAATATATGTACACAAACAAGATATAAAAATTTCTGATTTTTTCTTCTAAATTTTAATCTTAATCTATTTTTATGAATAAATAATTATCTATCTATTTAAAGGACACCACACTTTTTCTAAATGATGGATCATTAAGTAGATCAACAACAACAAATTAAATTATTAAATGTAAAAATGAAAATTACACGTAAAAAAATATATTGTAAAAATTAAAGTTTTTCCTGTCTATCCCAGATAGTAAGCGAAAAAATATAATATTTTACTCTCTGAAACTGTAATAATATAATTTTAGGTTGTAATGTTTGCAGTTTATCCATCAACTTATATTGAGTATTATTACATTACAGTCTAAAATTATATAATTACAGTTTCAGAGAGTAAAATATTATATGTTTTCGCTTACAATCCAAGATAGACAGTCAAAACGGTAATTCTTACAGAATATTTTTTTCCGTGTATAAAATAAAAATGATATATAAAACTAAAGGGAAATGTGGATCGAATGTACAAGAAAAAAATGTATTTTCGAATTGTCCTAATATCAATACTAGAACTGTAAATATTTGCATATATCCAAAATAACATTGAACTTCCTATGTACTGTAGTTAATTATGTATATATTGGAAAATATATTAATTATTTATTATTTTACATAGTAAATATGATATGAACTCATGAGTAATGAAAAAACAAAAAATATATATATAAAAATCGACAGGCCCACTGGCCTAATACACCCCAAGTCTAAATTATTATTATTTGATACAAGAAATCTATTTACAAATTTCATAATTGTATCATAATGGGTTATCAAGATATTAAATTGAGCAAAATCTTTGGAGGGCTGTAGCTCCCTCACGAAAAAGTTTTTTGCTGATAATCTTCAATCTATTGTTGAAGATTGACACGCAAGTCTGGAATCATCCTGTATATTGATTTTTATAGCAGAATAAATTATAAATAAAATACTTGAAAACTTAACAGTACTCAAATCCATGATAGCGTTTTAAATATCAAAGTTTTATCTATGTCTCGATAAATGTATGTATGAAATAATATTATACTTAGGTATTTACATAATATTTCCAGTTGTGGCATCCAAATTTCGAAATGTATATTTTTTGGAATTGGTTCAGAAAAAGCACTTTTATTCCCTTTCCACATAATTGTGTACGGTAATTCTGCAAATGCTTCAAACATTGCTTTGATAGTTTGTTTTGGTAGAGTTTCAGTTAAAATCATCGAACCCATACTTAAGTAAATAATATCCTTTTTACGCATAACTTCTTCAAATTTCTGAAAAAAATATATAATTCAAATATTTACAAAAATTAACTTTTATCAATACTCAAACCTCATCAAGTTTTCCAACTGATTTTATATGCAATCCCCCTACTTCAATAACATTGGGACTCGAAGCTCTAGCACCATTTGAACTTGGGTGACTATTGACGAGTACTAAACTGAAATTTCTTACCATTTCTTCTAAAGGAGGAAAGTCTATAGCAAAATATTTTCGTGCTATTTCATTGGATTTTTGCAGAGATGTATATTTATACCTAAAATTTATTAATTAAACTTTTTATTTGATAGACAACATCTGATAATATTATTATAACATACAATAATTTAGTATAAATTGTTGCAAATGTGTTAATAAAACGTTCTATAAAATTCATTCTTGACAAGACAGAATAGATGTAAGAAGGAATATACGATGGATTATCTGGATTACCAAACCATTCATTTGCCCATGGTAACATACCACTTGATATCAATGCAATTACAGGTATATCGTTAAAAATCTTCTTAAATGGAAGAAAACAGTCAGTGCTGAAAATTTCTGTGACTATTATATCATATCTGTAAAAATAATTTAATCATTTATTTACTTTTTCGTTGTATTTTTGTTTCTACACAATATTAGTAGTTATATAAGTTAAAATATAATTAAAATAAAATTAAATATTTTGTGGTTTTTCTGAAAAATACGAGAAAATTTATTTTATTTAACAAAATAACCAAAAATTCTTGTTTATAGTTTTTTAATGCGTTTTTAAACGTCATTTTTCAAAATACAACTCAATTTTTAGTTTTCTTTCGCCATATTAAAATAAAATTATTCTAATTTTACTCCACCAAATATTATTTTGTGTTTTTGAGTTTTCGATTCATTAGATTAAAAAATGTCTGTTTTGGAGTACTTTATCTGTGTCATAATTTAAAAGAAATATTTTCTTACTTTACTTTCGAAGTTTGTAATTTTTGAACTTCAGGATTATTGAAAAGTGGTTCACATATTTCATATCCAAAGTGTGTTAACATGGAATTAAAGAAAGTGAATTTATTAAATGCACTTATATCGACATATGAAAAATTGTTCAATAAAATTGGAAGAGAACCCCTGACGTTAATATCTCTAAACCTGTAAATAATATTCTTCTGTATAGGCTTTCGTGGTTGTTGTCCATATGAATTGAGTTTTAGAGCTGTTGTTCACGTTGTTGTATATTCTTACTTGTTGATAACGTGGACAACAGCTCAGAAACCTAGTTCATACTGCAAATAAACATAAATATTTAAATAAATAAAACGGTCAAGTGGGTGTTGCGCACGCACATGATAGAGTTCTGTAGTCATTCTCACTACGATTTATAAAAAAGAGTTATTTTAAAAATTTTCATAAAATATTTTTGCTACTTCGTTTTATAATTTATAATAGTTAAGAAATTAGAAGGGGGACGCTCTGATAACGACATTTAAAAGCAGATATATATCGACTGAAGAAAAAAATGTTGATAAAACACTTGTTATTATATTAGTTTATTCTAAAATATAAGAACCTTGGGAATGGTTTCTTTTGTGGAAAATGGCTTAAAACATCCACTTCATGTCCTTTTTCAGCTAATTGTAAGCCTTTCATTATACTTTCAAACATAACATAATGACTTCTTCCTTGGAATGGAAACAATCCCAAAATGCGAGCACAATTATATTGTTGAATCAATGATACTAACAAAAATATTTGCATACCAATGATTTTCATGATGCCATAAAATTATTTCTAAAAATAAATAATTATTGAATAATTTAATTTTTAGATAAAAAACTTTAACATACACTTTTTAGTTTCACTATATAACAATTCAACTGTTCCTAAATATCAACAAAATATTATTCATATTACTTATGTATGTGTATAATGTTATCAAAAGATTTTTGATTGAAAAATAAAAAGTAATTTATTTTTTTATCTTTAGTTTAACATTCAGAAGAAATAATACAATGTTAAATACAAAATATTCGTTCTGTAAATACGGTAGGTACTAAACGATACCTCGTTTGATAACATATAGTAATTATTTCAAATTATCTATATATTATTTTATAATAAATAATGTATAAAATTAATTATTTTAATTACACGATTTTTTTTAAAAACACTATTGATATTATGTAGGCATATGCGTGTTTGTCCATATACATGTGTACAATGTATATATTATATATATACATTTATGGTATTCTATATATATATTTTTTTATAACGGTGGTGTCATTCTAAATATTTTAAACTATATACATAATATTAGCTGTGCTCGTGGTTTCGCTCGCGTGGACTACGGAATTATTGTTTAGGATTTTAGAAAAATATAGTTGAATTAATTTAGATCCTTTTATTCTACACAATTCATTACTACATTATATATTGATTTACTACTATCTTCACTGCTTATTCCTTATGTTACCTAACGTAACAAAATATATACTAAAATATATTTTATTACGTTACCTGGGCAAAAAACATATCTATGAATTAAAAAAAAAAAACAAGTAAATCGGATAAATGGTTCTCGAGTAATAAGAGCACTAACGGACAGACAGACGTTTTATAATATATAGATATAGATGTATAACTGAATATACTAGAGTACATAATAATATATGCGTATATAAAATGATTATAGTTATTAATCAAACTGATAGTAACATTTGTTTGAAAAGTTTTTCTATAAGCAATTAATATTCGAAAAAAATTATTAACGTTTCATTTTGAATTATAAATAGTAGATTAAAAAGTAAATTATGTTAAAATTATTGTATTTAGAGAAGGGAATTATGGAGGGATGCACAGACAAACAAATGTAGATTTCAAATACGTAACCCCATTTTTTGTAGGTGGTTAAAAATAGTATTTAATTTTTTTTGATTTTAATTTCATTGGATGTAAAATAAAATAATGTTTCTTATAAAATTTATTCGACTATCAACAAAAAAATACATACATACATACAAATATTATAATGAATGGTTATAATTTAGAGATACAGTATCACAATCATTAGAATACTTTTTTTACATATTAGTTATTAATAATAATAATATAAAAGTTTATATAAATACAATAATTAACAGTGAAATATTAAATTTATCATTGAATTTTTCTATTAAATGAAAATAATTATTACGTATAAAATAAAATGTATATTTAAATACTTTTTATATGGAAGGTCAAAGGCACTTTATTTGGCAAATATTAAAGTTTTTAATAACCAAAATTACTAAAACAATAATATTTCCCAACAGATTTTTGTAATTAATAACAAGAAATATGAAAGAGTGACTAGTGAATATTATAAATATAACTTATATGTTTTATAAATAATTTTTAAACATTCATAAAGCTGATTTTTCTAAAACTATAAAAATAAAACTGATTTTAATATCAAAAAATCAGAAC
The DNA here is from genome assembly GCA_961205875.1 of Sialis fuliginosa. NCBI lineage: Eukaryota > Metazoa > Arthropoda > Insecta > Megaloptera > Sialidae > Sialis > Sialis fuliginosa. Next base: position 10,587,759 of record OY540818.1, on the reverse strand, counting down.
ATCGTTGAAAAAAGAAATTTAGCAAATTTCTTTTTTCAATCACAGTATAAAATCATGAAAATATTATTTTTTGTTATCATATAAAATTGTTTAAAAATAAAACCTTAAAATTTAAAAAATCAAGATTCATAAATAAATAATTTGCAAATTTAAAAACGTCAATCTTTTAAATAACAACTTCAATTGGCTTAACTTTGGAACTTTCCCGTCGTTTATGCACAAAATAGGCAACCAGAGCAACGGCTAAGAGAGCACCGATAACAGAACCAACTACGATAGGAATCAGCTGACTTACGGGTTCTTTTGGAACTTCTTCAGGCGATGAAATAGGGGCATGTTTATTATTTTCACTCTTGAGAAATTCATACAATGGTTCGAAGTACTCAAGTACAGCAGAACCTGACATTTCAGTTTCTCCAGTCATTATTTCTAATACATCTTTCCAATGTTTGCTACTTCCTAATGAAAGACCGGCTCTGGGAAATAGTAATTTTTAAATAATATAATAATACAAAAAAAACGCAATACTTAATTAGTTACAGTTTAAAAATATTCATATACAAAAAAATGTTAAAAAACTACTAACCTCAAAATATCACCAGCAGCAGTAGATTTGTAAATATCACATTTATGGAGGGGTTGACTAGTAGAATTATTAGGATCATATTGACCAGCAGCTATACAAAGAGCTCTATGGAATTGAAATTCTAAAATATGAGCAACAAAGTACCTGAAATAAAAAAATTATTAAATAACCTTCAAGCATTTAGAAGAGCATGAACAAATACTTATGAAACTTTAAAATTAAAAAAATAACAGTTACAAAAATCGCAGATGAACGGGAAGGGCGGTCAAAAAACGACAGTCTTATTTTAATTTTTAAAAACATAATTTTATGTTTTCAGATCTTTGTATTAACTAATGCATATCAACTTAAAAATATGTTGAATTATTCGCCCTCAAATAAAGCAACCTTATCGCCATCACATCTTTATCGTTATCTTTCTCTTCCTGAAGATCTTTTGCGCTGATTTCTGGTGCGGTTGCGTCAATAGGCTATCCTAGGCGGTGATAATATTTTATGAAATATCTATCACGCTTGGAAAGACTTTGCTAATTTAAAAACCATGGTAAACAGATGCCATCGTTTCCAGAATGTGTCTTCTTAATTTCCTTAATTTTATAGAAGTAGTAATATGTGTGTGAACTCCCACCCCTTTTTAACCTTCTTAAATACTTACGATATGTACTGAGAATCTCCTGACACATGGTATTTTGCACCAGGATCGAAATCATTTTCAGTTCTTTTTATTGGTTCTCTAATCTTCTGTATCATATTTCTGTAATGCCACCAATGTTCGTTCCAATTGTTTTCAGAAACATTACCGGCAAAAACATCCCAACGCCACAAATCTATCAGAAACCCGAATGGCAGAAATGCAACTCTCTCCAAAGCCATCGTCATTAAAGCATTGATATTGCTTTCGTATGTGTCTTCCCAGTCGTCTCCCAATAATTCAACTTTACGCAAATGCTGAGGTGTTGCAACAGATAAAGCTATTGTGTCTCCCACAGCTTCATGGAATCCTAAAACAAACAATTATTATTTATTTATTTATCATAATATTTCGATGGTACTAACAATAAGTCATAACATTATGTTTTACATATTTTGACTATTTTCTGATACACTTATCAATATACTCTTTATTTAAGAAATACAAGTATGTTAAAATAAAAAGTAATTTATTAATGTCTCATCAAAAATCACATGTTTGCAGTTATCATGTTATGACCTAAGACCATCGATATGCTAGAAGAATGTAAAGATTCATAACTAACAAAAAGAGTTATAATAATATAAGTAGTTATATAAAATATATACACATATATTTTGGAAATCATAAAGTTAGAAAAAAATTACCTGGATTTGCACCATTTCTGAATGTAATCAATTGATCTTTATACTGTAGATAATACTGAATATGACCCATTTCGTGATGTACAGTGATGAAGTCTTCCATATTTACGCTAGTACACATTTTAATCCTGAAACAATATTTATAAAAAAATATGTGGTATAAAAATTGCCAAAATTGAAAACTAGGCAATTTATTATATTTAAAAAAATGTAAGAAGGTATAATATATAACTTCATAGATATGACAAATTTAGGGCAATATAAGTCATATTTGGTATCATTGGAAATACATTCTTTACCAATTTACTCAAAAAATTAACCGCCTATAAAATACGTTTATGAAACACTAACTTCCCCGACTAAATGTGAACATACTTAGATGTTTTGACTTTTGGGCAACTCAAATATAAATACCTAAAGTCTTTCTTGTCATTGAAATCCCAAGCAGATGCATGACAAACCACTTCACGGTCGGTAGGTTTAGTAAGCATAGCTTTTTCTCCATAGGACATATCATTTGGTAATAATCCCAACGATTTGTAAAACTCATCAGACATTTGGAACATCTTCAAAACTGTATAATTCTGTTCACGCATTGTTTCACTGACATCTATAGCACTTGCATTAGGGAAAGGCATTACCATATAATCAATATTTACCCAAGATTGTGCCCACATGTTACCTAAAAAATAAACATTATTCATTAATACCCTTAAAACGGAGTCGTCTTAGATTAATTACGTAAGGTTTTTGAGGGAAGGAAAAAAGTCCGAAAAATCTAACGAATATTAACGTAAAGGAATTATTGAATACTCCCATATGGAACAGGGGTCGTCATTCCTCCTAAAAATGCTCCTAATAAAGTAAAGAAATTTAACGAAACGACCTCTAAAAACAATAATAAAAATAATTACAAAATTTGCATCACATACAACACAAAGAAATATAGAAATAAATAAAATAAAGTTATCGAAAGTAACCTGTATTTTTTTAAATACGTACCAAGTAAATGAGCTGGTATAAGGGGATCATTAGGATCCATTCGATCAGGATAGTGATCAAGTAATCTGCGACGTACATACGTATGTAGTTCAGAATACAAAGGTTCTATTTCGTCCCAAAGACGCCAGCAATCTTCAGTGAAATTATCACTTTCAAATGACCCTCGCCACATATCTCCCATATCATAATAATCTATAAAACATATTTTGGAATATTTATTATTATTATTTTACACTTTTAAATGCTACAAATGAGGAATAAATATAAACAAATATACGTGTTGCTGCCAATTAATTCCAACATTACTTATATTTTCCTGATTGTGTTAAAGTTCTTCATCATATATACGATAATAATGAAAAAAGTATTATTTGAGAACTTTTAAAATTATTAAATCTTATATATTAAAATAAGGTACTGGCACCAGTTATTCTCATGAACTCATGTTACTAATAAAATAGGTAACTCTTTATTTAATCAATTTAATTACCAAAGTTCGCAAATATAGTTTGTTTTTTAAATTATAGCTTTTTATTTTGTTCATGTTTTTTTCTTCAGTAATGGATACAGTAAAACCAGTAATGAGCACGCAGTGATGGACACTTGCTAATGATTTAAAAATGATAAGTACTACGACATAAAAGATATAAAAGAAAGAATCGTCAAATTTGAAATAATGTAAAGCAGTTGCTATGATAATATAATAATTAATAAATAAATTATATTAATAATTAGTTTAAATGTCCACCATTGTAAGACAGTTAAATGTATTCAAAAACGGTAGTAATCAAATATTCACAAATATTTCTAATTACTAATTCAGTACATTTAATTTAAAAATTGTCATTACTGGGGTCATATCAAAGACTGGTGCCAGTACCTTATATCATGATAAAATTCAAAAATGTTATCAATTAATAATTACAAGATAAGTATAGTATTTTACTAAGATCTCACGCATGCATTATCTCAATTAATTTCAAATATTAAATTATCTTTTAAATTAAATCAATATGTATTCAATTATCTGAACGTACCGTTCCCAACAGCTACTTTGTTTGAAAGTTCAACATATTGCTTGTACTGTTCTCGCATTTTAGCGCCAGAAGCATTTCTCCAACCAACCCACGCATAAAGGAGCTTGTCGTAATCAGTTGAATTCGAGAGAATATTTTCAATGCCTAAAACAAAACATATTTGTACAAAAAGAAAATATAAATCTTATTATTATAACAACACAATTTTTATCAATACAAGTTCCACGTCTAATTTGTTTTCCTTGTCTTATTTTTTAATGCTTTGGGCGTTTTTGTGTTTTAAACCGTTCTCGAGATATGACCTTACAAATTTTAAATTTTTTCAAAATTTTAAGAACCTAAATATTATGTTAAAATTTCCAATGTTTCAAAAATGTGTTTTATAAATTTGTTTCAATAAAATCAATTTCAAGTTAGTTTTAAATTGCAGGCCACATTCTATGGTCTTTCGGGCCAAACTGTAATTGATTTACGCAAAAAACATTTAGTTTTTTGTGTCTTTTAATAGTCGGCCCACATGACATTTGCCTGGTTGCTCGGCGGTCGTACCCGGGTGTGAACTCCAAAACAGTTCTATTATATCAAATTTAAATACCTAACTTTATATTACTTTATTTCGTATTCCTACGATAATAATATTTTCTGAAACGCATACAAAAGGATTAATTATTTAGATATACATACCTGGATCTAGAGATAAACCTTCAGTAGTAAGATTACAATCTTGTTTTTCATATGGGCATATCTTAGCAGTACTGTATATATTACTCATACTTGAAATTTGATTCGTTAGCTATAACAATAATATCAGATTACGTAATTATTTTATATTATCAATGTGTTATTTACATAACATGTATAATACTTTTCTTTTTGTTATTAAGTATTTATGAAAACTAGTGTCGCCTATGGTCGAAATTAACGGCAACATACACACATGATATTTTTGTTCGTTCATCTATGGCACAGTACCTAACCTAACTTAAACTAACCTGATTTAACCTAACGTTACCATTCCCCTCCTTTTATAATAAATACTAAACAAAGTTACAACAATTTTCGATGTTCACCTATGAATATATTATAGATCTCTCAAAGAAAACAATAGATAACACAAATATATTTTCCGTTTACTTTTAGATAAAAATAAGCCCAAAACTTGAAAGCTTGATGGCGCTAGGAGTAATGATATGCTGTTAAACGATGGGAGGGGATATAAACAAACAGCGACAAGGAAAATCGTGTGTATGTTAACTTTATTTAACCTGCCTTAACGACAACATACACACATGATTTTTTTTGTGCACATCTATGGCACAGTACCTTTCGAATGATATAAGTTTAAACAACCTACTTTTATAATAAATACTAAAAAACGTACAACAATTTTCGATGTTCACGTATTAATATATATGTAGATATATAATATGTAAAACTTACATTTTTCAAATCATCCTCACTTAGAATAGCTTGACCAACATAAACTAAATCAAATATTTGACGTCTAACTTGTTCATCATCAAAATCATACGGATTCAAATCTTTGAAATGTTCTTCCCATTCTTTCTTTACGAATTCAGCACTTTTTAATGCCATTTCAAGCTAAAATAAAAAAAAAATTCCTGTATTATCAACATAAAATATTATTAGAGTATTTTCTTTACTTGTTTTTGTTGTTTTTCTTCATTATTCACATCAACTTGTACATCCCAGCTTGACTCAACAGAGTCGTGGAAAATAATCGATGCTTTTTGTTCGTATTCATTTTCTAAATATTCTTTTATTTTCTGTTGTTCCTCAGTACTCAACCGTACTTCATTTGTACTACTTGTAGTTACAACCTGTGAAGATTGGACACCGTGCGAGTAGACGAGAGATATAAGAATACAGCTAAAAACCTAAATCAATAATATTTGTTTTAATTTTTTGGTATAAAAATTTAAAATAACAAATCAAGAGTCTTGGAGGATACAAAAAACATCATGAGGGTAGGTGAATTTTGATTATTTTGTACAGCCTTTAATCGCAACTTTAAGGGTCGATCCAATCAAATATAAATGCATAATAAACAATTACATCATTCACACTTCAGGTCTCGGCCCAATCACGCTTCGATACAGTATTACTATCCTGAATATTTGACTGGAGCGAGACCGAACCGAGGCCGACTCGATAGTCTGGATCGACCCTAAAAGTGACATTTTATAATTGAAAATAAATATTTTGAAATAAAAGGAAAATAAATAATAATATAATGTTATTGTTTATGAAGGCCGTATATATTTTATTTTTATAATATTATTTTACAAAGAACTGCAATTGTTTGCAATTATGGTCCATTAATTTAACCTCGTTATTAAATTCCAATCAAAGTTAGAAATTACTTTCAAAAAGACAATTGTTTTATGTAATTTATAACATATTCAAAGTGCCAGGCTCATTAAAACGTTTGGATTCTCGATGTCAAAGCGACGATGTGTAAATGTTGTCTTATTTGCCAAGGTTTTATAGAGCAGACATATTTATTGAAAAATTTCAAATGGGTAATACATTTTTATAAATATTTTTTTTAGGATCTTGAAACAAATGATTTTTGTTTTAAATTGGGCCCAAAAGAATTTTCTGCCTAGAGCCTCGTCATTGAACAAATAAATTATTATTTTTGTAATCAAACCACACTGTCGCAATTACAGTTAACAAGCTGATCGATGTGACAAAAGTGTTCTAATAAAATAATCTTTAAAAGTAAATTGTTATCGCAGCACAACAAAAAGTTGAAATATTTTAACATTGTTCTTACATTATCTTATTTAATTTATTGTACACATTGAGAAAATATCAGTAAAACAATGGTATTGCAACAATTTATCAATAAAAATATTTTATCCTTCAGTAAAATATTATTTCTTTCTATTCGTGTACAGTACATACCTTTCTTATCTTTCAATGTGAAACTATAATAATACTAAATGCATATAATATACAGGTACCTATACGTATATATTTAACATAAATAATGTGTCTATAATATTTTTTAATACTATAATTCAGACTCTGCATATATAGCGTTAGGATCCGTTCTGGATAAACACAACACATACTGAAATAACTACTGTTTTAGTATTTAGCTAGACTATTACTGAAGGAATAAGGATTCTCCGAATGACTCAAATTATAAACTATTATGTTGTCTTAATTATTTTACAACGAAAATCGAAATTACACAAAACGGGCTTGGATGTATTTATTTTTAGTTGTTACATTTTATCACACTTTTAAAACAATATTAAAATTAAAGACCTGAAGTCGAACCGAACCGATATTATTATTTTTTTACCTGGTTCAATAAATTATTTTTAATATTTTGATCAATGAAGTAATATAATAATATAACAATGATTGATAAAAATAACTTAATTTGTACAATTGAACACTGTTATGTACTAATGTATAAACCCACACAAAGCTCATTTCAAGATATCAATGTTTTTATACATACGCTAAGAAAAATATACATATGTGATTTTGTTGCATTTCTTTTTATTGGAAAAAAATAATTTGGTGTTTGGTTAGTTAATCTTTCAATAAAATCGCAAAATATGTTTTTTATAATTATTCTCGCCTTAACCAAATCGCAATTTTTTTTTTCAGTAAGTGTTTAAATAATAATTGAAATTATTGAGGGCTCTTATTGAGTTGATACAATAGTGCATAACAATGTCCAATTAACAATTGGTGATTTTTATGATATGGTTATATTAAGGAAAAAGTTTCAAAAACTTTTATTTATGTTACTGAACCAGTAAAAAACTGTTTTTGAATATAAATAAGTCGTTGAATCTTAATCATAAATAATCATCGTAATAAAAACAGAAAAATACGTTATTAAAATTTACTTTTAAACAATTCTTCCCTTAAATATTAATTTATTTTAATCAAATTATTTACTTGAGAGCGAAACAGAAATTACATCCTATAATATTTATAGTTTACATTTTAAAAAAGAAACATTAACTCGAACATTTACATTGATTGTATTGTTGACACATTACAACACATAAGAGAAATCTAAGTACCTATACAGAAGTCGGTCAGAACATGTGTAAAGCAGTGTCATTTTTCAAAATGATTATTATATAATATATCATAATTATTTAATACAGGCTGGGGTAAAAGTTTATTGACTCTGGAATAAATTACACTCAATTTTGACCAAAGCGAATTCGCAGAATTATATATTGATTTGAAAAAACACATTGGTTTAAAAATTAAATTGAAAATTAATTAATATGCAAACAAAAAATTAACGTTAATTAAAATTCAATATTTCTTACCATTACAAATGAAAATGTTTGCATTATATTAAAAAGTATTTAAACATACATGTTTACACTTACTACTTCATGAGAATATTAAAAATATTTACAGTAATGTATAAATTATCAGCATATGTAAATTAAGTCAATTTAAAAGAAAATAACAGTAATTAAAAAAAAAAAACATAAAAATATAGTTCAATTTAATAAACGTATGCAATTAAAAAAATTTATTTTTGACGTAAAAATTGTAAAAAATTGTAAATTTACCTTAACCTTCATGATAGCTTCAAGGATTTCCCAACACACAAAACACAATAATTTATACTAGTTGTAACTAAAGTACATAATTTCAACTGACTGGCATAGAGAACGACAACTGTGCGATTTAAAAAGGAGAATGTTATCTAACGTCTAATCCTTTTAAGATTGTCCAACTATCTCTGTAATCTGTGACGATGATATTGCATCTGTCCTATAGAACGCGGCAATGCCAGTACGAGGGGGAGGGGGTACAGAGTCTAGATTTAAACAAATTATAAGTACCTGCCTAAATAATGATATTTATAAACAAAAATTATAATTTTATTAGCATATAAATGAAAATAGTTTAACACTTGTATAAAAATTAATTAATTACTATACTCCAAAATATAAAGAAAATTAAAGTCCAAGCACATGTAAACTTTCTTAATAACTGGTCACAATGTATTGATGTACATAATTGTATAACTTATACTACCGATTAAAAATTTTTTTATCACACCCGATCACTCACGGTTACAGAAAAAAGTCACGATTTGTTTGTATTTTTTTTCTCGTAAACGATTTAATATAATATTTGTTTTATTTCATTTAGGGTCGATCCTATCGTGCCGGTCCCATTTTGGTCTCAATCAAATATAAAAATACAATAAACAATGAAATCATTCACACTATAGGTATCGCTCAAGTCTCGGTTCAATCACGCTCTGATACTGAATATTTGACTGGACCGAGATCGGACCGAGACCGGCACGATAGTCTGAATCGACCCTTAAAGTGCATTTCTAGGGCAAGTAATAGCGAACAAAATTAAAAAATAAATAAAACAAACCTAATGTTCGGTATTATAAAGGAACTAACAAATTTTCAAATTTACAGGCACTTTCAAATGGGGTATTAATTCTGTGATAGTATCTATGGATTAGTTATAGAAATTAGAGCAGTGATATTTCAACTTATTGAACGACTCTGAGCGCAAAAAATAATTTTCATAATATCACCACTGTTTTAATAATGGTGTTAACATACCACGCGTGCGCGAAACTTATCAAACATTTCATGATACTTCAAGGTAGGTTTGAAAATTCACGATCTACAAAAATGTAATCACTTACAATTGTTTTACATTAACTCACGCACGCTCACGATTTCGGATTTTTAAATTGTGCCTATAAACATATTTTGCACAATTCTTAGCCTTTCAAAGGAAGAAAGTAAACTAAATATTATTGAAACATATAATTAAATATTGTAAGACAATCTATTATTACCGATAAAATTTCCATGTTCAAACGTTATTATTAAAAGATAGAAAGTTTCTTGTGTAGGTTACGATGTCACTCTTCATTTGTATATTTATTGTTGTCTTCAAATACCCCTTTTGTATTATTATACCTCGTACATACGGCCACAGTTCAATCCAAGAATATTAAGTACTTTTGGTAAATTTTACACATAGAAACAAGCACATTTTTTTTCTTTTTTTTTCTTATCAATTGCATGCTTTCACCATTAAAAACAATTTTATCATATCAGATATAATTATGTGTAATATTGTTCACTGTATACGTCAATAAAATACACTAAAGTGTGACAATACTTTACCATAAAATATGTAGTAATAATAAATTTATTTTTATATTAAATTAAACTGTACGTGTTTATTGTTGTTTATATTTGCATTATTCATTTATAAACACATTAACTTATAAGATTTTAGCAGTTCAGCCTTCGCATGTTCAAAATTTAATATGCAGTATTATTTATTATACCAGTACTCTAATTTGAAAGCAGTAAACATTTTCTCAGTTCCTCGTCAACCAAATAATAACAAAAATAGGATAATAAGTTCTTTTTTTACAGAATTATCAAGTGTAACTTTTCATTACGAATATAATTTAGTATAAGTCAGTCATATATCAACTATCAGATATTTCAGAAAATTGATATTTCATATTAGGTTCATGTTGTAATATATTTAGACAATGTAGACGCCCAATTAACGAAATTCAGAAATAATTCAGGATATTTTCCCTTTTATTTTTATTAGAGTGTCACTAAGAAATCCTGAAATTTTCCCTCCAAAAAGGACGGTGACCCACCTCCGAAATGGGGGAAGGAACAACTTTACAGTATAAATAGTCAGTTATAAAATTAAAGCTAATTAAATTCCCTAAAAAAAGTAAAATGTAGCCATATTAGCAACTATATATGTGAGTTAATTAATAGAAGTTAATAAAAATTATTAAAGAAAATACTATATTAATTTACGCATGCAGTAGTCATTATTAAATATTAACTCATACCTACATACGTAAGTGAATTTACATATGTATTAAATAGTCATTTAATATCAATTAATTATTTATTATAATGTATGTTATGTTATTTTCATTCATAAAAAAATATAATTTTATAGATATTAAATGTGTGAAATAAAAGTAATTATTACATTGTTC